>OX465181.1:20000000-22400000 GCA_949987655.1 Polymixis flavicincta | reverse complement strand
TTTTAAAATGACTTTGTCCCACCCAGAAATAACGGTAATATATATCATTTTCGTTATTTGTAAGTGTTACCAAAGTAGAAAAGAACATTGAGTTGCCATAATGAAAATACATTTAAAAGTTTGTCACAATATAAGTAATTTGTATTCTGACAGTGTTGCCACAATGGATAATAGTTTGATCTTAAAATATCTAATAATTTATAAATTAAATCAAATAAGTTACGATTTAAGTTAGGGTTTACTGTATTTGGAGAAATAATTAAGTGTGCGTATAAGTAATCATAAGACTGGTTACTTCCCTCACAGAAAAATGTGTAGTATGTGAGTATACTAAGTGTGTTTCTGTAAACATAGGATTGCAAAAGACCGATCAGTGGACTGTTCATTTCAGATTTCTCTAAAAATTCTGTAGAACTATTCAAGCTACTCCTTGCTAGTAGGTGAATAACCAAACCTGTAAGCAATAAGGAAGCTTGTCGCATTTTGTCGATCACTAAAATATACAGTAGATACTGCTTCTGAAAACTTCTTCTTCTTTATTTCGGTAACACGACAGTTATCAAATATTGTCGGCCCAAATCTTCTCCATTTCCACGGCGTTTTCGGTGGCAGCGCAGCGGTACCTCGGCTTCATGTTTCGGAGCACAGAGGGCAACATAATTTGTGACACAGGTCCACATCGACATCCTGCTTCCGTTTCGTCGAGATAGCCCCACTTTACAAGGTCCGACTTACACCTTCCCACTTGGGTTTAGGGACGGTTCAGGGACTGAATAACTGATTCACACATTAGACGTAAACATAAAATTAATACAAGAAGAAAATCTTCCACAAACATCTCCAAAGCTGATCTGTCACTTATCCACTTTTCCCTTTACACATACGTATTTGTCGGGTGCCACTCGACCTCGTTGCTGGTGGCGTGTGAAACAAACGTTAGACTCACCCCACGTTTTAATTTTCACATATCGCACATATGCTGCCTCACTGCTTGTACCGTTCACACGAGTATTCGCTTTATGGGAATGTTCATTTTGTAGTCTCGAGGAATTTTGATAAAATTGAAATTGCTTTACGTGTTTATTGAACAGATAATTAATTACAGAATTTGGTTAGGTACTGAAATGAAAAGGACTCTCTTCCCATATTGCTATTTGTTGTAAAACCTACTTTTTGTTAAGTTTTATATGCCATTTGTAATGAAGATAAAAAGACGTTCCAATGTTAAAATACTGCTCTCGTCACTTGAAGTTTCAATAGCAACCGTCTAACAACGTTTACTGAGTTTTCTTTCTCCTATTTCCACATATTTATTTAGAAACCTGATTCTTCAGACCACACTCTCAACACGTTATCAGCACGAAGCTCTGTATATTTTATCTACATTATTAGTGAAATAGTAAATACGTAGATAACATGTCGTCTGCAGTTTCTGGTATGTCACTAAATGGTATTCCGATACTTTATAATAAAGAAGGATACACTGTGTGGAAATTTAAAATGCAAATGTTATTAATGCATGAAGGATTGTGGGAAACCGTAAGCGGAGTAGTTCTCGAAGGGAATAAGACGCCCGACGATGTACGAAAGGATGAAAAGGCTCTATCTAAAATATGCCTTACTGTGGATGGCGCTGCTATTTCGATTGTTCGACCAGCTAAGACCGCAAAGGAAGCGTGGGATGCTCTTATGAAATCCTACGTGGATCGAAGTTTGGGTCGTAAACTGTCGTTGGAACGGAAGTTGTACAGGTACTCCTTATCTGATTTTTCTGATTTAGAATCTTACTTAACGGCAATAACTACAACAGCACTAGACCTGGCCGATATTGGCAAAACCATAGAAGATAGTTCTTTAGCAGCTATCATATTGGGAGGTCTAACGTCTCGCTATGAGCCCATGATAATGGCGCTTGAGAATGGGAGCGTTGAAGTCACAACAGATTTGGTGAGGACTAAGTTGTTGAGTGAAATGACGAAGGAGACTAAAGATGATGTGGCTGCATTGCATACTAACAAGCAGGTTATTTGCTTTCGATGTAGGAAGCCAGGGCACAAGAGTCCTAATTGTCCTCTCAAAAAGAAGGAGAAAAAGGCAAAGGCAAGGTGCTCAGCAGAAAGTTGTTGTGAAGATAAGGGACTGACTGTTTCTAGTTCAGGGAATATGGATGCATGTGTCACGGAATTGGTTTTGGATGGTGTCACGGGACTGGCTTTGTCTGCACCTAGTGTTCAGATGTCTGATAAGTGGATTATCGACTCTGGTGCGTCTACTCACATGACTCCACATGCTGAATGGTTTAAGAGTTACCGACCCTGTGATGGGAAGATAACTGTAGCAAATGGTAAAAGTTTGCCGGCTGTGGGTTTAGGAGATGTCGCTATTGACACAAAAACCGATTTCAAGAAGATTTGTAATGTTGTACATGTTCCTGGACTAGATTGTAATTTACTCTCAGTCAAAAAGGCAGTAGAGAAAGGTTTCTCGATTGTTTTTGATACGAATGGCTGTAATTTTTATAATTCTAATGATGTTTCTTTGATAAATGATCCTGTTTTACATGGTTCTACTTATGGTGGATTGTACACTTTAGATTGTACAGTAAAACCGAAAGGTGTTTCAGCTTATAATGTTCACACTGATTTGTCCCAGTTTCAGCTTTGGCATAAGCGTCTAGGACATCTCTGCCGTATTGGTATGGATCTACTCAAAAAAGGTCTAGCTGTTGGTGTGGAGTATACTGAGATTGACAAAGAACCATGCGTACCTTGTGTAGAGGGTAAACAGTCCAGGAAGCCTTTCAAAAGGATAAAATATAAGAAGGCTTCGTCACCATTAGAATTAGTCCATACGGACGTTTGTGGTCCCCTGACCACTGAATCTTTTAAAGGTAACAAATATTTTATTATTTTTGTAGATGACTATACACGTTTTATATCCCTTTATTGTATGTCATCTAAGACAGAAGTTCAGAAGTATTTTTGTGCTTTCCAAGCACTTGTTGAGAGGCAGACTGGCAATAAGATTCGAACCCTTCGGTCAGACAATGGTACTGAGTATGTCAACAAGGAGCTGACAGACTATTTGCAGGCTCAAGGGATTCGACATGAAACGTCTGTACCATACAGCCCCCAACAAAATGGGATAAGTGAACGTTGCATTCGTAGTATTGTGGAGAAGACCCGTTCTTTGCTGGCACAAAGCTCTTTGTCGAAAGTTTTTTGGCAAGATGCTGTTGAGACCAGTGTTTATTTAAAGAATAGGTCACCCCATCGTGCACTTGATGGTAAGACGCCATATGAAATGTGGTATGGTAGTAAACCTGACCTGTCTCATTTAAGGGTATTTGGTTGCCGAGCTTTAGTTCACGTGCCTTCATGCCAGAGAACTAAGCTAGACATAAAAACTTCTGAACATATCTTCGTTGGATATTCAGATGATCGAAGAAGTTATTATTTCCGTAGCGCGGAAAACCCTCGGAGGTTGATTAAGTCACGGGATATTACGTTTTTTGAAAATATTTTTTCAGGATTGAAGGATAAATCTGTTCAGCCTGAAGCTGTTGTGAGCACTAATGTCATTAATCTCTTTTCACAAACTTCTGCAGATACAGCATCGCCACAGGAGATTTCTATCTCATCTGCTTCTACTTCTTCACGTACTTCAGAAAGTGTGAACATGGAGGTAGAGCAAGTTGACGATTTTGTGGACGCGACTGATGAAGCTGGTGGGGTTGGTGACACGGAGTCTCTACATTCGGGTGAACAACGTGATCTGTCCCTGGTTCCTTCAGATGAACCCAACGATGTATGTCCTCAAAGAAGGTATCCTGAAAGAGTACGTAAACCTCCAGATTATTATTCATACGGCACTCACGGTGTTGATTTGTTGTATGATGATCCGAAAAGTTATCGTGAAGCTATTAATAGCGATGACAAAGATAATTGGATCTCCGCAATGAAGGATGAGTACAATGCCTTATTGAATAAGCAGACTTGGACATTAGTGGATAAACCAAATAAAAAGATTATTCCATGTAAATGGGTGTTCAAGATAAAGAGGGATGTGAACGGTGCAATAGTCAAGTATAAGGCGCGACTAGTTGCAAAAGGTTTTAGTCAAGTTTGGGGGACTGACTATAACGAGACTTTTGCCCCTGTGGTTCGAAATTCATCTCTGCGTACCCTTATAGCGTTGGCAGCAGAAATGGATTTAAAGATCCAACACATTGATGTCGATACCGCATTCCTCAATGGGGACTTAGACGAGGAGGTGTACATGCAGCAGCCTGAGGGATTCGCTGAGCACGGGGCAGAAGGTAAAGTCTATTTGCTCAGAAAATCCATTTATGGTTTGAAGCAGGCAGCTCGAGCCTGGAATATCAAATTGCATGAAATTCTATCGAAAACTGGTTTTACACGAACATCTTCGGAATCATGTGTTTACTTGAAAAAGTTTGGTAATGAAACCATAATACTTGCAGTGTATGTTGACGATCTAATTGTCTTTTACAAAGAAAAAAGTTCATTTGACTCTGTCAAAAATGACTTAGAAAATTTTTTCTCGCTAAAAGATTTGGGTGCATTGTCGTATTGTTTAGGCTTAAATATTAACCGTGTTGACGGTAAAATCATGGTCAGTCAGAAGACCTATATCCAGGCAGTGTTGGAGCGGTTTAATATGCGAGATTGCAAAGAGATGTCCACACCTTTGGAGAATAACAAGTTGGAGAAAGGTAATCCAACATCTCTTGGTGAATATCCTTACCAAAACTTGATAGGATGCCTCATGTACCTAGCTGTAAATACGAGACCCGATATAGCCTATGCCACAAGCTATTTAAGTCAGTTTAATAACTGTTATGATAAGAGGCATTGGTTGGCCGCTAAAAGAGTGTTACAGTATTTGAAAGGTACTATGAATTACTGTATTACTTACAGGAAAGTTGGTAGACGTGTGTGTGGATACACGGATGCTGACTGGGCAAACTGTGTACATGACCGTCGGTCGTACACTGGTTACTACTTCACGCTAGCAGGTGGACCTATTAGTTGGGAGTGTAAGAAGCAGCCGACGGTAGCCTTGTCGTCTACAGAAGCTGAGTATATGTCCTTAACAAGTGCTGCAAAGGAGGCTATTTTCCTCAGACGGTTAGTGTGTGACGTTACTGGTTTTGCTGACAGGGTGTTGCTATACAACGATAGTCAAAGTGCACAGAAACTTGTGCTAAATCCGATCCACCATAATAGAACAAAACACATTGATACGAGATATCATTTTATTCGTGAAAAGGTTACTGAGGGTTTTATAGATATAAAGTTTACACCTACGGATAAAATGACAGCCGATGTTTTAACCAAGCCCTTAAGGCGCATAGCTCATCATAGGTGCGTTGTTAATATGGGTTTAGAGATAAATAGGTAGAATAATTTTCTATTTATTTATTTTTCGTCGGTTTATGTTTTGTATTTCTGTATAGTCTGGTAGTAATGTTTTATTCTTTTCTATTGTGTTTAGCATTACTACTTTAACTTTTTATTTCCATTAAGGGCGGATGTTGTAAAACCTACTTTTTGTTAAGTTTTATATGCCATTTGTAATGAAGATAAAAAGACGTTCCAATGTTAAAATACTGCTCTCGTCACTTGAAGTTTCAATAGCAACCGTCTAACAACGTTTACTGAGTTTTCTTTCTCCTATTTCCACATATTTATTTAGAAACCTGATTCTTCAGACCACACTCTCAACACTATTAAATCAGTCGACAGTATATAATAATATGTCAAAACATTTAAAAAAATCTACAACTGTTATAACTACATAAATGTTGTATATTGCATAAAAACCAGAACCTACAGATTGGGAGAACACACTGGCCCCTGTAACACAGGTGTTTTACCTAGCGCAGGAGTCAGGGCTCCACTTTGTTTCTAAACTCTTTTATGGCAATAAATAATGTATTTGTTTATTTATAAAACTTATCTTGGACTAGCTGGACGTCGGAAGTTATTCCATCGGAACGTGCTACCGGAACAAAAATGTCTCATATAAAAGTAGCTTATGCTACTCCTTACAATGTCAGCTATATACCAGAGAAAAATTGATCGAGCCGTTTTAGAGATTAGCCGGAACAAACAGACAGAAAAAAAAATGGTATAAAAGTTTCGTATAATATAAAAAGCTGTCATGTTAAAATTACAAACAGACACATCCATTTTATTTATTTGTTTGTACATTAGGCTTGGCATGACGCTTTCTATTTCTACTCTACCGTAGAATAG
This sequence comes from Polymixis flavicincta, assembly GCA_949987655.1. NCBI lineage: Eukaryota > Metazoa > Arthropoda > Insecta > Lepidoptera > Noctuidae > Polymixis > Polymixis flavicincta. Next base: position 22,393,719 of record OX465181.1, on the reverse strand, counting down.
AAAGCGCTTGTCTATATGTCTCGGTACGAAACTGTCAATTGTGTACACGGAAACGTCTTTTTGTCTACTCTTCCGTCGACAAAATGCTTCTCTACGGTTCTCGTGTTAAGCCTTCTATAGTATGTATAGATTAAACAAAGGAAACGAGCAGTAGATTAAGTCTACTCCAAAGAATACGTCAGCAAAAGTATCAAACACAACCCAACTCTCGTCAGCAGCATGTTAAGAAAATAATTTTCCATTAAACTTTAACGTTTGCGTTATAATAACGTCCTTCTCAGAAAACTAGCATCCTGTCTAGACTGTTCTAAAATCCTATTTACTCCTACTTTGGATAACAAACTCGAGCTTTCTACAAATGAGTCTAAACTTCTATTCACCTAAGCAGATGCGTCTTGCACTAAACTCCTAACAAGAAGGATTGAATTAAAATTAATTTAAGCTAACGTTGTCCGAGTTCAGACAAGTTTCTAGAACAATCCTCTACCTAAATGCAGATTCTATCTAGACGATTTACCTTCTGATTATCTCAGATTAGAACGAATCTCTTGTTTAATGTACATCGCTTTGTTACCGAAGAGATAGAAGAACGATTAAGAACTTGAACAGCAATGGATGTGTACAGACGAGGAGATCGTATCAAGTCGTTTCTTGGTGAACGTGAGAAAGATGCTACAAAATAATTTAAGAGCTCTGAAGCGAGTTCTACTTAATATCATCTTAAGGCTTTAATTGCTTCGCACTGAGTATGTGTGTATTTTATTAAACTATTCTGTATTTGCCTGCGACGGAAGACGCCTGCAGATTTAATTTTAAGTCCTTTGTTTTGGAGCAATTTTCTATTGTTTCTATTGAGACGATTCATCTCTCACAACAGTGAAATAACAATGGTTTATAAACTGGTAATACAATACAGCCCCTGAATCTAATTAGTTTTGAGCAGCACTCTGCCCCGCGGCATCGGGTGCCGTTTTTAGATTAAAAATCTTGGACTATAAGGTGCTACCGTTGCTGAGTACTGCGGTAAATAAAAATGTTAAGTATTACTTTTCGAACAATATGTGCCATCAAAGCGGTGTAAGAATTGGATAATTTACTGTACAAATTATTCTATTGTTTAAGGTATTCCGACGTGTTGTCTTTAAGTGCATTTTAATTGCATTTTTTTTTCTTTTCTAAAGCAAGTTCATTGATGGTCTTTTTGTTAAAGCGGCTATAATATTGGTAACTTGGCATTCCTGGTGTACATTCTGGCTTCTCATATTTGGGCTTGCGTTAATCAGCATTTGTTTGCTATTGTTCTTTTGCTGAGATTTGCCAAACTTAAGTGGCACATTGCTCGCAGAACAGATGGCCGAAGGGGCCGAAAAGTTCTGGAGTGGCGACCGCGTACCGGAAGACGTAAAGTTAGAAGACCTCCCACAAGGTGGACAGATGACCTTATGAGGGCCGCAGGAATCCGCCGGATGCGGGAAGCTAAGAACCGGTCGAAGTGGCGGAGCTTGTGGGAGGCCTATGACCAGCAGTGGACGTCTTTCGGCTGAAATGATGATGATGATGATGTTCTTTTGCTGTAATATAGATATATAAGGGTCATTGGCCAAGGTTCTAATTGATAAAAAAATGCTTGACTTACGTTTTCAATAAATAGGACATTTAAACGTTGTTTGTACAGCCCTAGCCGCCGCAGGATACGGAGACGCCCTGGGCGTCGGGAATCCCAGGCCGATTCCCGGCCACCGTAGGCATGAGCTTGCGGACGGCGAGTAATGGGTCCCTCGCTGTCCGGTAAGGACCAAGCCTAAGTCGACGGCGCGTTGTGTTCCACGCGCACCTCAAAGAGATGTGAGAACCTCCTGAAGCCATTCCATTTCTAGAAAATATCCCTACTATAAGTATACTGGAGAGATTTTCTAGAAATGGAATGCTTTTTATATTTACAAGTTGGTCTAGTGAGACACACTTGTAAAATATACATAATGAAACTGTAAACAAAAATGCCAATGTATCTCAAGAGAGCATTTACTTTCTTTGAACAATAATGTGAAGTAGTATGAAGAGCATAAAATAATAAAGACAATAGGTACTCCTCCTCTTTGATATACTTAATCACTTTGAGATGCCTAACATGTCTTTACTGGCAAAAAATATCTTTGTATCCTATAATATACATATTTCCCTTTCTTGTGGCTTAGCTTTTTACTACGTGTGTATTATTTGCAACCACATAACATCTTGGAGATAGCGTCTCACACCGAATGGAATAATACAATTTATTTTATAAAAGTTGTTTTTGACGACGGGCAAAATGTACTGCTTGTTTGTTGCTTTGTGTTTCTTTAGTTAGTTAGGTTAGGTTAGGCCAGGAGATTGGCGTGGTGAGCCAGTGCTATAGGCGCCAACTTACTTAATAAATATACAGGATACATTTTTGACCATTGTGCGAACTGTAACCATGAACTCAGCACATAAGAATTCAAAAAATCAGCCGTTCCATACATTTTGATCGCGTAGGTATTGCACTTTTCTATGAAACAGCAGATTTTTTTTTTTGTGTAACCGACGCGCTGGAGTTCTAGAATTATATCGCAGATGGCGCAGGGCACTCGCCGTCCTGTGCAACTTGTTGGCCCGTAGATTTGCACGATGTACGGACCAAGTGAAAATTACTGTTTTTAAGGCTTACTGCCAGAGTATGTCCACGAGTAATCTATGGGCCAATTACACCAAAAGATCGCTCATACTGTAGCGAAGATTTTCGGTTCTCCAATTGTAAAGCAGTTTGTGCAGTTGATGGTAGTAGTCTCGCAATAGTATTTATTACATGTGAAATGTGGGTCTGCCTCTCCCATCGGGGATTACCGTCACAATGTTATGATAATAGACATTTTGGCCCTGCTGTCGTTTAGATCTTGAACAGGGCCTCAATCCTGCATGGTTATAATGATTCCCCACGGAATCTTACTACGTTCAAACTACGTCAATGTCGTATTTTTTTGAAATCATGTAACGGTTTTTTTTTTTTTGGGTGGGAAATCATCAAATGACTTCTCCTGCTGAGTAGAGCAGGAGGGCGTGTCAGACTTTTACTGACTAAAACCCACCCGTGCTCCCTCAGTAGCCCGTATGCCAGGGGCTGTGGTGTCTCTTTCGAACAAACCCGCACCCCTGGCAGGCATCGGCCCTTGCGGACCCCATCGGTGGTTGCTGACATCTTTGACGGCGCGCGTGTGGAACACAACGCGCCGTCCCGTCTACCACTTTTCGGCCGCAGAGGATAGGGAGAGCGGCTAACGCTATACCGACACTCCTTTTCCCCTGCGGCCCCACCGCGTCCGCCATCAAACGGTGGCGGCCCCGTCCAGGCCACGGAAGGGAAGAGCGCTGCTCAGAAGCACTGGCACTCCTCCTCTACCGCAGCCCGTAACCCTCAGCCGCGATGCCTCCCATTCGACATCGCGGCCCACCTCAGTTGCGGTGCACCTCACCGCAACCTACTTTTTGGCCGCTACGTCGTCGGCTTTGAGGCAAAAGCCCTGACGAGCGGCCCCACCTTTGGGTTCCTCTTGGCTTCACCGTGATCCACGGTTACTGAGCCCCCCCGCAACGACAATGCGGGAACCCACTCGGGGGGGAAATCATGTAACGGTAAGGAATGGAAATGTTATATTCTGCTCCAATACAATTTGTAGATATTATTAATACGATATTAGCGGATGTCGTGAGTGATTGATGTGATTTCAAGTAAGGAATCATTACGTGGTCATAGTTAATTCAGACCCTGTTGTTACGGGTGGTCAAGCCAAAAGTTTGACAATCACTCTTACGTGTTACCCAGTAAATGGGTTGAGGAGTTCAGATAGGCAGTCACTCCATTTAAAATACTGACATTCAGCTACTGCATCCGGTTGGACTGGAAGCCTTCCCCGGGATATTTGGGAAAACGGTAAACAGATTAATTGAAGAGCCAAAAATTTTGTCAACAGCTTTGATTTTAGTTTATTAAATGTGTGTGACTAGATTGAAATAATTATTCCCAAGTTAAACCCTAATTCCGCCATTTTCGTGGCCCACTGCTAAAGATATAATGTACTGTGCGACGACTCCACATTATGGGAGTCCTTGCTTTTGTTTATTTTTATATTATTCATTTTTATTTCGTTCACAGTGATGTGCAAACAACAATACTCTCTGAATATTAGGGAACGTGGTTCTTATTTGGTTTTCTTACATTATTTATTATTTCATAAGAGCTTCCGTTGTGTGATTTTTGTTGGGTATAAGTAAATAATGTCGGAATTGGTTACTTGTTTATGTTGGCGAGTATATGTCAACTTTTCTTGTAGCATTTCGGTATGTATTATAAATTTTTGCGATATGTGTCAACAATGTTTTGGACTTTATTTTGATTTCGTTGCCAAAAACTTTTACAGAATGTTGAAATATTTATAAAATCAGAATATACCATAAATAATAAAAAATGTGGTGCATTGTTTTTTTTTTAAAATAAATAGCTTAAAATTACCCTAAACTCGAACAATTCCCAATTCTCAGGGAGCAGAGAAATGAATTCCATCAGTATTAAAGGCTGGTTTATTTATTTGCACATCACCCCCCTTATTACAAAACAAGGTTTTTCTTTAGGTATGGTTTAAACCTTCGAGCCTGTTTTTTAAATTAGAACCTAACTGACATCGAAATACAGCTCCTTTTACAAAACTGACAAGTTAGTCCAGTGCTAAATTGTCAGTTTTCTAAAAGGAGGTGTAATTCTATTTCAGTTCTAAGTTCTTATTTCAAAAACAGGCTCGATGGTTCGATGGCTCGATGGTCGAAAGATAAACCTTGTTCTGTAATAAGGGGGCACATGTTTTACAATAGATTCGTTTTTGGTTTTTATTCAAGAAATCTCTCAGAACACTACATTATCACCCCCTAATATTCCCACTGCTGGGACACAAACCACCTCTCTTAGAGAGAGTGGGCAACAGATTGGAAGAGAGTGGAGAGTGGCAATCTACCACGCTGGCCCAGTGTATGTTGGTAGTTGTCACATGTGTACGGATTTTTGGTTCTAGAATATTCCGTAGCATGTTTTCGTTTACCGTTTTGAGAGCAGTAGTGATTAAATTATTTACACATAGTAAACCACCTCAGTTCAAACCCACGACTGATAAACCGTAAGTCGGGGCCATTACCAATGTGCAATGCAATCAAATGGTGGTGCACCAGGCACTGCATTATGGCCGTATGTTGCCCCAAATTATACAGTTGACAATAAAATTACTCCTATTACAAACGTCGAGACACTACTTTACTCCAGCGGGCTTAGCATGACGCTTTGTATTTCTACGAAGAATAGACAGTGCTTTTTAACCGACTTCAAAAAGAAGGAGGTTATCAATTCGACGTTAATATTTTTTCGGGCATAACTCCGTCGTATATTAACGGATTTGCAAAATTATTTTTGTTCGAAAGGGTTTTACGCCGAAATGGTTCCATTAAAATTTCAAATAGATCTGATGATGCGTTTCGGAGACAGACAACAGAACTCTTCAAAAATTGCAGTAAATCAACCGCGAATGTTGCTATCGCATAAGTATGCATTGTTTTGATGGATGATGATGAAATTTCGAATTGGTGTGGGGTAGGTAACTAAAAAGTGAAAAATAAAAACTTTTTTTCAAAAAATAACATCCGACTTCCAAAAAAAAAACACTACAAAGTGCAAAATAACTTTAATTTCGGAAGGCGGTGACAAATAATTAAAATACACATCCAATGTCACCGACTTCCGAAATTAAAGTTATTTTGCACGTTGTAGTGTTTTTTTGGAAGTCGGTTGTTATTTTTTTGAAAAAAGTTTTTCAATACAAAGTGACATTTCGTTCCTACATTTTTGTTATCGCACCGTAGATATATCCTTCTACAATCTGTAATTTAGTATTTCGTTTCTAACGATATTTGTCTAGATCCTTATAAATGTAGACAATTTCAGAAGAATATTTCTTTCCAAACTGTCAAAATCACAGTGACAACAAAACTTTCTTCTACTCGACGGCCACAAAGTATATGCGATTATCCACAAAATCATGATTCGTTTAGAACGCATAACTGTGATAATGAATAAAAACATAGCTATCTTATCCCTATTGTACTTCATTTATTTAATAGTCATGTCTATTCTTCCGTCGACAAATTGTTGCTCGTGCTAAGCTGCAGACGGATTAACTACAAAAGCTGCAAAGTCTCCTAACAGAAAATACTTTGAAATAATAGCCATTCAAATACCAGTTCCAAAACTTTGTTTCCTTTCAACATTAAGACAAGACCGTAAAATTATATGAGTAGTGCAGAAGTGCCGGAGCGACCCAGTTTCCTCTTGCAATCTCCGTCTATATTATTACAAAGGTATAATAATTATAAAAGACGCCTGGAGGTAGGTTTTCGTGTCGAAACTGTTAAGCGATAAAGGAAACTTTGAAATAAAATATGTCTGTTACGTAATAAGTGGAATCCTCGTATTGGTACTGATATATTTATACTGTGGTTTTTCTAGTAGCCAATATTACGGTTTATGAAGTGCTAATGACATTTAAGTGCATGAAGTATTTCTTCAGTTCCGAGTTGACCTGCATAATTATGCCGTCACCTCCTTCAGTGAAGCAGTAATGCTCGCGAAGAGGGAGGCGGCGCACGTGAGGGAGAGGCAGCATATGCGCCCTCGCGACCCCAGCCGCCGCAGGATAAGGAGACGCCCTGGGCGTCGGGAATCCCAGGCCGATTTCCGGCCACCGTAGGCATGGGCTTGCGGACGGCGAGTAATGGGTAGCTCGCTGTCCGGTAAGGATCAAGCCCAAGTCGACGGCGCGTTGTGTTCCACGCGCGCCTCAAAGAGATGTCAGCACAAAAAATGATGGGGCCCGCAAGGGCCGATGGTTGTCAGGGGTGCGGGTTCGTTTGAAAGAGATACCACAGCCCCTGGCATACGGGCTAATGAAGGAACACGGGTGGGTTTTAGTCAGTAAAAGTCTGACACGCCCTCCTGCTCCACCCAGAGCGGGAGAAGTTATTTGATGATTTCCCACCCAAAAAAAAAAAAAAAAAAAAAAAAAACCTGCATAATTATTGACAAATGCGTGCACTAACTGGACAAGTTCACTCAATCTGTGTGGTTCTTAACTCAAAATACTTTTTTGGATACCAATTTACATGCTGTTCACAATTATCTGACCAAGATTATGTCTACAATTTAAAAGAGACTGTGCCCTCTGTGTTTGTTTCGGTCTTTCTTCTCAGAGTAGTCAGAAAGAAAACGTCGACCTCATCTAGTTTGACATGTAAAAGACACATGATTGAAGTGTAAAAGTGTCTGTACAATAACTACTTAAAGAAATAAAATAATTTATAACATACCAATAAAATCATTTATGATAATATAAAATATCTCAACTTTTTCTAATGCCAGCAGTGTGGCTTATTCACTAAATTAAGGTTTATTATAGATTGAATTTCTTTTCTATCTTTTATTTTTGCAATTTGCATGTCGAAAAGTAAAAGAGTCAATATACCATTTAAAATCATTGAGGTAATATGTACTAACGTTTAAAATAGTTCCATTTGTCCAGCAGTAGAGAACTGTCTTATAAGAAATTATCAGTGTACGACTCAATGCCGACAGACACTACGCCGACAGACTGAACACCGACAAGAAGATACTTCGACGGGATTCTTCACCGACAGGACACTTCGCCGATAGGACTCTTCGCCGACAGGGCTCGTCAGGTAAGTAACAGGTTTGGTTAGAATTGCGACCATCCGCACGCGAACCGAACGAGCGCTACTTCCATGCGGCAGTTACTTGACTATTTAGTAACAGCGCAAGGATGAGCCCTGTTGGCGAAGAGTCCTGTCGGCGAAGAGTGCCGTCGAAGTAAAGTCTTGTCGGTGTTCAGTCCGTCAGCGTAGTGTCTGTCGGCGTTTAGTCATACACTCAGAAATTAAAATAGTAGTTCATACATTTTCATCTTCCAAATTTGTCTTAATAATACCATCCCATTATTGTCGCACTGCAAGGCAAATACCTCTTCAAATACAGAGAAGGCATGGGTTAATCACCACGCTTACTCCAGGTGGGTTGACGATTTCAGTCTTCAATTAGTCTGCCAACCTTTTCTTATGTTAAGGTTGGCCGTCTAACCTGATACAGCTGACTACCAGTATTTTTCATGGTGCGACTGCCTATCTACCTCCACAACCCAGTTACTGGGTAACACGATACCCCTTGGCTATCAGGCTTATTGGGTTTTTGACTACCCGTAACTAATGTCAAAGATACACGAATGGGCAGCCAGGACCAACGGCTTATGGTGCTTTCAGGCACGGAGCGGTCTCGATTATGTAATACATGGTGGATGGATAGACCTATCTACGGACCGGCTTCAGCAAGCGTAGCTTAAGTTTTGATCGATCTGTGTGGCTGTGATCATGGAGCCACGAGCCCTTTATTTCAGACTCATATTATTTATGAGTCCTGTCGATTTACTATGTAAAAAATGTCCCCATGAAAACTCAGGTAAAGTGTGAAATTATTGCATCATCCACATCCACATAACATCACGCCTTGCTTCCCCAAAGCGATGAGCAGAGGTGTACATCTAGTACACCCAGATTTCGCGAGTTATGTTGTTGTTGTGATGATCATGTTTGTCTAGTAGTCGCAAGCGCTACCGCTGAGCACGAGGTCCTGGGTTCGATTCCTAGGTCGGGTGAAGTGATAATTGATTTCACTATCCGGAATTTCTCAGTAGTAGACCAAAGTCCAGATTGTGATTGTCCAGAAGTGCCAGTGACTGCAAAATTCACGTTAGTACTTGCTTAAAACCAAAACCTTGTGCATGAAGACGAGGCCTTAACCACTGAGACGGCACGATATTAAAATTCATCTTACTTCGGCTTAAACATTATCATTTACTTATTAGTATTCATAGTCTTAATCAGAACGTCAAATATAATACCAAAATAAATTGTGAAACCTCAGTTTTCGGGTTTACGCCCGCAGTCGGTGAATTCTGAATTTCTGGTTATGAACAGAATTCACCAACATTTATGTTTTTGTTCAAATGGGTTCAATGAATAATAATAAAAATGATTTTAATAATTATGCAATAGGATGTTTGTTTGCTAAGAAAGGCATGTTATGACATTTTATAGAAAAGCACAGTTTTAGGCGATTCACACACGGCACCGCGCACCGCCGCGGCGGCATACAATTCGACCGCGCGGTTGGGCGGTGTACGTGTGTTAGGCATCAACGGATTTCTTAGAGACCAATGCGCCATGAGATCCGCTTCACCGCCTACCGCGGCGGTTTGCGGTGCCGTGTGTTAATCGCCTAAGATTACTGACTGAGTCTTTGATATGCATTATTCTATTTTTTAGTATTTCGTGCCTCGGAAAGCACGGCAACCCGTTGATACCGGCTGTCATTCGTAGGTAGATCTCTGACAGTCGTAACTGATGTTACGGGTCGTCAGAAGCCCGAAAGTCTGACATCCAGTCTTACCAAGGGGTATCTTATTACCCAGTAACTGGGTTGTGGAGGTCGAATATGCAGTCCCTCCATGTAAAATACTGGCATTCAGCTGCATCCGGTGGAACCCGACCCCAGAAGATAAACATTATGCATTAATATTACTATTAAATAAACACAGAATCCTTTATTTATAAACGTTACTTAAAGTTAAGTAATGATTAGCGACTGATTAACCATACACTTTTTACGTTTATACATCTCTTAACTTTAATCAACGTTTATGAATACACCCCATGCAGTCTCTGGAAATCTCAGTAGCCCCTCGGAGTTCGAATATGTATTCGCTTGGTGGGGAAATGGGCTCAGTCTAGCCTATAACATAGAAATACTACAGTAATTATGTAATGTGTGTGGTGTGTGTTTGTGTGTGTGGGTGTGTGTGTAATGTGTGTGGTAATGTACTGTGGTGTGTGTCTACAGTAATGTGGGTAAACTATAGTATACCCGCATTTCGCCAGTCTTGTTTATTAGATACACTTCTACCTAATAAACCTTCGGGAAAACAATAAAATCTTTAATCTTCATAAGCATGCTTCTTTTAAGTAGCAACTTTAACAGCATCTGTAAACAACACGATTTTGATCCTTTCATAACAGGTGTGTCCTCGGGCAGAAAGTGTCTGAGCCTTGGTTTTTTTAATTAAGATTTTGTAAGTTTTGGTTTATATTCTTGTATTTAATATGAAATGTGAATTTAGTTTGAGCTTGAATATGTATATGTCCCGTATGTGTTGCCGGGCGTAAAAGAATAGCACCATCCCATTTCTTCCCGTGGGTGTCGTAGAAGGCGACTAAGGAACTTACTAGAGAATGGGCAGCAGCGTTCTCTATGCATTTTACCACCATACTGCGATCGCCAACCCGCCTACCAAGCGTGGCGATTATGGCAAAACCCCCCAAATTGGGGGAGGCTTATGTCCAGCAGTGGACGTCTTTCGGCTGAAATGATGATGATGATGAATATGTTAAACTGTTTTGCCTGTTCCTTTTCGGTGGCTGTGTTATGCTGTTCACACTATTTTTTTTTTTCCAATCTGTTTTTAGAAGTGAAGACTTTTAATTGGCTGTCAGTCTTACATACTACTTTTTAATCTGTTTGTTTTAGCTGTAAGTCATCCATGTTTAATAAATAAATAGTTGCAGTAGAAATATTCCAATACTACATACTCACAAACATGCAAGAGCCATTAAAATGATAAAATACTTTCAAAAGTTGTTCGGTTGTTAAAATAAATTTAAAAAAATACTCGGTAAAAGTCAACGCTCATAAATATAATATCAAATTTGACTCCTGAGACTTTAGTTCTGTGCAATACAGCCCAAAGCAATAGCAGAGAGCTACTAAATTTCTAAATTTCTCTCTAGATGACACTAACAAAACTTCGGCCCCATTGCGTCTTGAAAGAAACACACGGGACAATATTTATGGTAGGAACGAATCATACACTCAAGCGGGCAATATTTTATTACGACAAAAAGTGTCAAAAGTTATGTGAAGTGTCAAGCGAATTTGAACCTTGTGCGGTGCATCTATTGACGTCACGTTGACCTGACCTACAAACGGTCGTACGGGTCCTATTGTCTCATTCAATCAACAAGGATTTGAGGATAGTGTAAGATAAACTGTGGCTATCCATTAATTTGAACCCGGCATTGGGTTTAAGGTAGACCATGTATCTACCGAGATGAACGAAAAAACCCATGAATCGTGGGAGATCTTGTTATATAGATTCTTAAGATTTGTTCGTGTAGTATTCTTTTTAGTAGCCTTTTGTACTGTGCAACTTTAAGAGGATAGGTAACGTTACAAAAAAAAATGTCACCATATTTAATAATGCAGTTTTGATACCTTTTATGTGTACACGGACACCGACGCGAACCTGTTTCCATGGATTCAGATTATAATTCTCAAACCCACTGCGAGAAAACTTTTCAACGGTTATAAAAAAAAAAATTTGATGTTCCATATTCTGACATACATTTACATTTTCTGCGTAGCTATTGTACCGTTCTAAGAAACAGCAGGTATTTTTTTCCACTTAAGATTTGTGCTGAATAATTCATGGTTACAGTTAGCACGTCGATGTCTCTGCCACGATGTAGTTTAGGCTTGAACTCCAATAATTTTTATCATCATCATTTCAGCCGAAGAACGTCCACTGCTGGATATAGGCCTCCTCCAAAAGGGGGTTGTGCCATAATCGCCACGCTTGGAAGGCGGGTTGGCGATCGCAGTATGGATGTAAAATGCATAGAGAACGCTGCTACCCATTCTCTAGTAAGTCCCTTACCCGACCCGACCCGACACCCACGGGAAGAAATGGGATGGTGCTATTCTTTACGTCCGGCACCATACGGAACATTATTTTTATGTTCTTATTTATTAGTAGGCCAATAGTTTATTGATTTAATTTTCCTATTAAAATTCCCCGCCGCAGTACCTGTCACATTAGTATACAGTATGTTTTCATAACACAGTGGCGTAAGTTTCGCGGCCTGACGTCTATACAACCACAAACAGATGCAAGTTTAATGTCTTTTGCTCCACAATACGCTCACACTGTATGCGAACTACTACAGGAGTGTATCGATTTCCTTTTGAGGTTACTGGATATAAAGTGATTTGTTTATGACATCTCATAATCAGCCAATAATGTTCCCACACTTCCCACTGCTGGAACACAGGCCTCCTCTAGGTGGGCTGTTATCTACCACGCAGGCCCAGAGAGGGTTGGTAGATATCACAAGTCTTTGAATTTTTAGTTCAAGAACATGCCGGTTTGCTCACGATGTTATCCTTCACCATTTTGAGACAGTGGTAATTAAATTATTTACACAAAGTAAAGCACCTGTGTGCCTTCAACATACAACTCGTAAGTCACGACCATTACCACTGGCTCATCACTAGCTCGCGATTTATTCAATTATACTGAAATGTGAGTATGCACAACTTTGAGTAAAGATCTTTGCATTCTAAAACCTATAAGGACTTACATTGAAGGAACTTGTGGTCAATACTCGTAATTATTAGCAATTTATAAGTTCTAATATTGATAACGCTGTAGAAGTTTCGTTGAATTAACAAAATGCCTTATTAGATTATCTTTCAGATCTCTGAAAACCATTTCAACTAACAAAAATATTTATGTACTTTCATTTCCGTAGTTTATTTTTGAACACAAAATGAATACCTGTCCACCCAGTAGAGTACGCAAATTAAAAAACAATAAACACACGACATAAAATAATCTCAGAGCTATTTAAAATCACGATACACTTTGCAATTTATTAACTCATTCACCGCCGGTCGTAAAAACTGGCGGGCGGTCCATTCGACCCAACTCACTTGCTAAATCATCCGTTAAGATTCGCGTTACGGCAATTGTAATTAACCTGCTACCGTACACGGCAATGGAGAGTGAATCATTTGTAAGTGCCACCTGACTGCTAGCCGTATTTGGTTATCAATCTTTGGGAAATATTTAGTTAGAGTTGTATCCACGTTAGACATGTTAAAATTATAATTCTAAAAAGTAATGTGTCGTTAGAATTTTTCGTATTTAACATGTTTCATATTTTGTGGCACAGCAAAATATGTAAGAACATAATACTATGAATGAGACCTTAATGTACAATGTTTTAAAGCAAATAAATATATTCTATTCTATCAGTCTTCTATACGACAAGCAATCAAAACCATGCAAAGTGAAACCGTCGAACAGAGTAGTCGGTATTGACCGAGTTCTGATCACACAGGGCACATAGAGGTAGAATGATTACAGTCCTGCTGGCAATAAATAGCCCCTTTGATTTTAGTTGAAGAGTAATTGCAGCGGGCGGCGAAGGGGGCTCGTATTCACAAAGCGTGTGTACTTAATGATCTTTAGTGTTGAGTGGTTCGACTTGCACTTTGAAGCCTAATTCATATGGGGTTTTGACTTTAGGTACATTCAATTTTACGATGAGTGATTAGGAGTTTGAAACGTTAGTTGTGCAGGAAGTGCAGAAGATGTTTTGAAGTTATCATGTGGCATACAGTGTCTGGTCACACTTATCATAGGTAATTTCTTTGCAACTACCTAGCACGTCAACTAAGGAGGTTGTCGCTGTTTAACCGTACTTGGTGGTTGCCTCATAAGGCCCCCAGCGAGAACTAAAATACTTAAATACTAAGTCCACTAAAAGAGGGATGCCCTTAGTGTGTTGTCACTTAGTATTGGTGTGGTATTCCGTGTGGTACGGACGTCGCTTTGGGGAATCGCTGGGCAGCAAGCGTTGGGCTGGGCAGGGGAAATGAGTCGTCCATATATTAAAGTCATCTGTCATTCTTTGACGGTTGTATGAAAAGCTATAACACTGCAAATTGACCTAAAGATGTGTGGGTTACCTTAGCAATTAGTTTCCTGAATGTACCTTATACAGTCACGTATTTATGTTAACCGATTGGTCCAACAGTTAATGATCTTAGTGCGCACCTGACTTTTCTGAAGATTATCACCAGGATGTTCTTTAGAAAGATCTGGTTCGCAGTACTCGCAATCGGCGTGCTTTTTTTTTTTTTTTTTTTTTGATATTGGCATCTCGCAGTTGACCTTGAAAGGCCGTGACTGCTCAACCGGACTATCCTGTGAAGGTTTTTAGAACTCTAAAAGCCTCCAGCCAGGGCGTAAAACCTACTTAAACCTAAAACGACTGCGCACTGAGGGCACCCCCTGTGGGGTACGAACCTCGGCTCAGGGAGTCGCTGGCGGGGGGGGCAGCTAGTACCACTGGGGACAGGCGGGATCAAGTTATTATTTTCATGATTACTATACGGGGAATTTAAAGCTACTGGCTCAGCTGCGGCGCGGGCTGGCGCATCAACGAGCAAGGGACGGTCGGGGGTCTGATCGCTACTCGGGAGTCTTCGCGGGGCGAGGACCTCGGCGGCGAGGTCGGTAGGACGGTCGTCGTTTGTGTTTGTGTACTGTTCTGGTGGCCCTATTATTTTCTTGGAGAACAGTGATGGGCCATCTGGGTCGGAGAGGACATGTTTCGGCCGGCGAATACTACTGATTCTACTGGGGACATAACTGGCGGCCTTCACAATCAAGGGATTGCGATGTATCTCGGCTTTATCGAAGAAACGCTTGGAGTTTTTTTTTTTTTTTTTTTTTTTTTTTTTTTGGGGGTGGGAAATCATCAAATGACTTCTCCTGCTGAGTAGAGCAGGAGGGCGTGTCAGACTTCTACTGACTAAAACCCACCCGTGTTCCTTCAGTAGCCCGTATGCCAGGGGCTGTGGTATCTCTTTCGAACAAACCCGCACCCCTGGCAGGCATCGGCCCTTGCGGACCCCACCTGTGGTTGCTGACATCTTTGACGGCGCGCGTGTGGAACACAATGCGCCGTCCCGTCTACCACTTTTCGGCCGCAGGGGATAGGGAGAGCGGCTGACGCTATACCGACACTCCTCTTCCCCTGCGGCCCCACCGCGTCCGCCATCAAACGGTGGCGGCCCCGTCCAGGCCACGGAAGGGAAGAGCGCTGCTCAGAAGCACCGGCACTCCTCCTCTACCGCAGCCCGTAACCCACAGCCGCGATGTCTCCCATTTGACATCGCGGCCCACCTCAGTTGCGGTGCACCTCACCGCAACCTACTTTTTGGCCGCTACGTCGTCGGCTTTGAGGCAAAAGCCCTGACGAGCGGCCCCACCTTTGGGTTCCTCTTGGCTTCACCGTGGTCGGAATCCACGGTTACTGAGCCCCCCCGCAACGACAATGCGGGAACCCACTCGGGGGGGAAACGCTTGGAGTTGCGTTTCATAAATTGAGCAATAGTGGGCATTTTCAGATCGAGATGGAGGATCTCGTTCCGAACGAACCATGGGGAGCCTGTGGCTTGGCGGAGGAAACGGTTTTGGAGAGTCTGAATCCTATGGATGTGTCGGGGGTCAATCGGCGTGCGTGTATGGTCAGATATTTATATGAACGAAAAGGAGGCAAAAAGAGTATACAAGGATGATCCTTGTATACTCTTTTTGACTCGTTTAGGTTCTGTTGTTTCTGCCTACCTCAATGGGGAAAAGGCGTGAGTTTAAGCATGTATTTTTGTTTATTTATTTTATAGTTAATTAAAACGGTGACACCAATTACATTAATTCACGTAGAAACATATTATAACGTGGCAAATAATTATCTTAAGATACATATGTATATGTGTGTATGTTCCTTGTGGTGCCGGACGTAAAAGAATAGCACCATCCCTTTTCTTACAGAGGGTGTCGTAGAAGGCGACTAAGGGACTTACTAGAGAATAGGCAGCAGCGTTCTCTATGCTTTTTACTACCATACTGCGATTGCCAACCCGCCTGCCAAGCTTGGCAATTATGGCAAAACCTAGGCCTATGTCCAGCAATAAACGTCTTTCGGCTGAAATGATGATGATGATGACGTATATGATTAAATTAAAAACTAACATGAAATAGTTGACTCCCTTGCATACTTTTCCTCACAGAACACCAGACGAATACGCATCAATTTTATTCAATTGATCCGCAAACACATCACATTCAGGGTGGGCAGTCAGAAGGGCATCAAGCATCTTTAGGGCACGACAGAGTGGGGATTCGGCTCTGGCTACAGTTTTACATGACAGTTGCGCAAACAGATTGTGTCGGTGGCTCTGCCGGTGTCCGATGTATTTGTCGGGCACAAATAAGCGACAGAAGGCCATGGAGCTCTAGGCAGTCAATACGTCCCCGTAATGTCGTACAGGCTACCGTGAGCTGATCAAAACCTCTTCGCACCTCCAATGAGTTAAAACCGATCGTCCCTTAAAGATAGTTGGTAGGGTACATGTAAGGAAAGAAATGATATAACCTGTATCTAATTCATTTCCCTGATTTTACAATAATTTCAAAGTTATTAAAACTTTTTGTACATTTCCATATCAGTAGCCACTAATTTGAATGAAAAAACACAAACCCATAATTATCCTTTTCCCAGTAAACAGTCAAAATTAAATGGACTCCACTTTCCGTGAACCGACCGTGTAAACTAACCATTAATGGGTAGGTATCAGAAATCGTTATTCCGTTTCAAGGAGCATTTTAATAACTCAATTCAGAAGCGAGCGGGTTCCATTAAATGCGCGGTCATTTTTCGATGTCAGGGTGCAGTTTCATTAAATTTGTGAAAAACCAGTGATTGTGGGTTATTGAACACTGCTTTAGTGGTGAAGACTTTTCTGTGTTGGTCTTTGGGATACTTAAGGAGAATGTTGATGATGATTGGTGTTATCCTATTTATTTAGGGTCGGCGCAAAATTTATTTTTCTTCCACACATCTCTATTCGCCGTCATGTCGATTATCACACCCTTTAAAACCATATCATAATTCACACAATCCGTAAATCGCTTCTAAAAGCCCGTGTTCACTAGTAAAATTAACAAATCAATTACTTTTACTATATTTATCTCACGAAGCCACACGCGTTTTACTTGTGGTTACCAACTATACAAAGACGCTACTCGTCTTCACGCATATATATTCACAGCGTGTTTTTACACTTGGTTACCACTAATAAGGCGCACGTCGCGTGTTTTTTACCTCAGTGTCTATCTATCTGTGTCAAACTTAATTATGGGACTGTTAAATTATTTAGGTGGTCTAAATATTTCTAAATACTAGCCTTAGTGAAATATACAGACTTAATTTTCCGTCCTTTGGAAAATAATACACTCCTTTATGAGTATATATACGCACACAAAATACATTAAAACACTGATTTGAATACGATTTTTGTTTAAATGCCAACATAAACAATTATCTACATTATAATCAATTTTAAACCGTTACCTCCTACGCACTAAAATGTCATATCACTTAAAATAAGTAAATAGAATGAGTATCATTCTCGAAAAATACTCTGAGTTGGTGTTTTTTACATCGCTTTATTATTTACTAGCAAGCCCCTGCTTCTCACGGTTTTTACGACTTCACAAAACATCGAAATTTCCTTATTATATGTAAGTTTAATATAAATGTGTTTCACATAGAAACCTTCGTAAATAAATTCTCTAAACGATGTTGGAAACCGCATCAAAATTCGTTGCGTATTTTAAAAGAAATCCGCGGTCACACAGACAGACACAAAAAGTGGCACCAATTTATAATATGTAAATATAGGTATAGTATATATTCACAACAACATAAAATCTTATTTAATTATAGACTATTGTTAGCCCCACTTAGCATTTTATACTGCCAAGTGAAAATTAATAATGAAACGCCTCCGAGAATTCTACCCTGAATATTTAAGAGAAACACAAAATATTTATTCCTTCCAAAAATTGTTATTACAATAAACTGATTTAACCGTGCGCTTCCAAATTTTAGTTCCATTAAATTAAATCCACTAAATATAAAAAGTAAACAGGGCTAAGTTCATAATGTACCCGAAGAATCGTAATAGAGAGGGAATTTATTAAATTTCGTCTAAGCTACGTGCCCGTCCCGAGGCCGTGGGGTTTCAACCCCATTAACCTTGTCTCGCCATGATTTAGAGGCGAAATACGAATTTCCCCGTATTTCTGCCTTTCACCTTTTTGTTCGGAACAGATTTTTACTTGGGGTTTAATAAACTGACACTCGGTAATGAAGGGAATTATCGTTCATTTGTCCATTTGGATTTTTTTTTATTGGTTCGGTTTTGGTTAGATTTAGTGAATCAGAGGTATTGGGGTCTTACAATGGTTTCGTATAATGGATATATACAATCATTTACCTAGAAAGGTTTTTAAAAAACCTCGGGAGTGTATACTCCACTGTTCGACAATGTACATCAAAAATTTAACATGATATGGTTTTGTCTCATTATTAATATTGTCTGTACGGAATCAGAACACTAAAAATTAAACGACATTAAAAAGTTAGGAGCCAACAAAGATTACTTTTTCTTGCTAATTTAAACTAATTTTGGGAAAGAAAAGAAAAGAAGAGAAGAAAAAGAAAAGATGATGTTTTTACACGCCCAATTTACTATAACTGATCCTGCAGCTCAGTCAATAATATTGTGCGTGTAGACTAGCGTCTAACTGCTCATCACGGGTACTACTTTTGTCGGACACAAAGCCTGGTGAGACAGCGTGCTTTTCAGCCAACCCCACCAGTAAGTTCGAGCCCGTGACTAAGTTTCCCTTAATCATTTAATTCAGGCAACAAAGAACAGTAATGTAAATACCTTATATAGACTAACAAGGGTACATAATTATCATAAAAATTACATACTTGCGCTAACACTTCAACAATTGAGAAGAAAAGGAATCTGGCGAAGAAGTTTAAAGATTTTTATTCTAGAAGAATCATAGTGCTAACTGTGTTAAGAAAAACAAAGCATAAAATAAACTTAACCATTATACTTTCATTTTTGTAATGTAAAAGACGCTTCAGATAAAAGCACTGAATTCATATTTTTGCTAAATAAAATCGTTGACGTGAGGTTTTTGAACACATATTTCAAAGTTAATGTTCATTGTGAAACAGTAAGCAAAAAACATTCTTACTACTAAAATAAAATATCCATTAGGATCTCCATAACACATTTAGGAATGTAAGAAAGTGTAATATATGGTTTCTGTTTTCACTCAAATTATATTAGTAACCGACGGACTGCAATTTATGACTCGTTTTTTGAGTCACAGGCCAAAGTATATATTAGAGCATATTATGCCTACAAGTTACAAATTCTCTAAACGATGTTGGAAACCGCATCAAAATTCGTTGCGTATTTTAAAAGAAATCCGCGGTCACACAGACAGACACAAAAAGTGGCACCAATTTATAATATGTAAATATAGGTATAGTATATATTCACAACAACATAAAATCTTATTTAATTATAGACTATTGTTAGCCCCACTTAGCATTTTATACTGCCAAGTGAAAATTAATAATGAAACGCCTCCGAGAATTCTACCCTGAATATTTAAGAGAAACACAAAATATTTATTCCTTCCAAAAATTGTTATTACAATAAACTGATTTAACCGTGCGCTTCCAAATTTTAGTTCCATTAAATTAAATCCACTAAATATAAAAAGTAAACAGGGCTAAGTTCATAATGTACCCGAAGAATCGTAATAGAGAGGGAATTTATTAAATTTCGTCTAAGCTACGTGCCCGTCCCGAGGCCGTGGGGTTTCAACCCCATTAACCTTGTCTCGCCATGATTTAGAGGCGAAATACGAATTTCCCCGTATTTCTGCCTTTCACCTTTTTGTTCGGAACAGATTTTTACTTGGGGTTTAATAAACTGACACTCGGTAATGAAGGGAATTATCGTTCATTTGTCCATTTGGATTTTTTTTTATTGGTTCGGTTTTGGTTAGATTTAGTGAATCAGAGGTATTGGGGTCTTACAATGGTTTCGTATAATGGATATATACAATCATTTACCTAGAAAGGTTTTTAAAAAACCTCGGGAGTGTATACTCCACTGTTCGACAATGTACATCAAAAATTTAACATGATATGGTTTTGTCTCATTATTAATATTGTCTGTACGGAATCAGAACACTAAAAATTAAACGACATTAAAAAGTTAGGAGCCAACAAAGATTACTTTTTCTTGCTAATTTAAACTAATTTTGGGAAAGAAAAGAAAAGAAGAGAAGAAAAAGAAAAGATGATGTTTTTACACGCCCAATTTACTATAACTGATCCTGCAGCTCAGTCAATAATATTGTGCGTGTAGACTAGCGTCTAACTGCTCATCACGGGTACTACTTTTGTCGGACACAAAGCCTGGTGAGACAGCGTGCTTTTCAGCCAACCCCACCAGTAAGTTCGAGCCCGTGACTAAGTTTCCCTTAATCATTTAATTCAGGCAACAAAGAACAGTAATGTAAATACCTTATATAGACTAACAAGGGTACATAATTATCATAAAAATTACATACTTGCGCTAACACTTCAACAATTGAGAAGAAAAGGAATCTGGCGAAGAAGTTTAAAGATTTTTATTCTAGAAGAATCATAGTGCTAACTGTGTTAAGAAAAACAAAGCATAAAATAAACTTAACCATTATACTTTCATTTTTGTAATGTAAAAGACGCTTCAGATAAAAGCACTGAATTCATATTTTTGCTAAATAAAATCGTTGACGTGAGGTTTTTGAACACATATTTCAAAGTTAATGTTCATTGTGAAACAGTAAGCAAAAAACATTCTTACTACTAAAATAAAATATCCATTAGGATCTCCATAACACATTTAGGAATGTAAGAAAGTGTAATATATGGTTTCTGTTTTCACTCAAATTATATTAGTAACCGACGGACTGCAATTTATGACTCGTTTTTTGAGTCACAGGCCAAAGTATATATTTATACATCATGCAACAAAAGCATTGTCCAATCCCTGAGTGCTGTTAAGAATCGTGTTAGTAAATTGATTGAAAAAATAGTACCCATTTTTTATTAAATGGTGATTTTTACCTAGTTAAAAATGGAACACGAGCGGCCGTATTGTAGCAGGTGTCTACAAGTTATACATTTATGACCACGATTGAAAATTTGCTAATTTTTGATGTAATTTTTCTTACCAAAATGATTACCTTTTGGTACTGAAAACGTGAATGGAGTCTCGGACGTCTAATAATAGCAGAATACAACAGAAGAAGCAGGCTAAAGGAACACCCATGAAATAATTAGGGCGGCTTTTCTCCACAGACATTTCAAAGCATTATTAAATAAGTGTGATTACTGCCTTATCCTTGCTTCGGACGTAAGTGACGAATTCTGGAAACATCGTTACGAGTTCAAAGATTTCATATCTTTGTTCATATCGTACCGACATGACTAAAATCTATACCCTGAAATTTGACTAGACCATACCACAAAATCTGCTACAGTACCAACACAATCAACACATCTCTAAACTAGAGGCGAGCCCACACGACACAGGATAATCAGGCTTCGGACGGCCGGAACTATACTCGAGCAGAGGATATTAACGGGGAGATAAGGGGAAACAACTGATTGTGGAGGAAACGCTGGTGTATGTATACTGCCCTTTATAGAAGGGACTCGCTATTTAGTGTACAGTTCGGTGGTTCGGAGTGTGGGAATGTTTTGGTCGGAATAGTGCTGGGGTGCATTTGTTTTTCTAGGGTAGGGTTGATGGTAGTCGGAAATGGGTAGGTTATGCATGGTGGGAGGACATTACGTGATTATGTCAAAAGGTATGAATATTATATTTCACTAGAGATCCGCCTTAGCTTCGCACGGGTATTAGAGCATATTATGCCTACAAGTTACAAGTTGCCTACAAGTTTGTCAGTGAGACCCGCGCTTGAATTTATTTTCGCACGCGTTGTTTTATTTTGCGATAACTCCTAAGATATTCATTTAAATGAAATGGTGTCAAAAATCATGATAATGTGTATGAAATGCTTAAGATAACTAATGAATTTATGTTGATAAGAAATAATACTGAATCCGTCTAAATAGCTTTCTAATTACCGCATTTCTTAAAAGCTATAATGCGTATAGTAAGTTATCCAAAGATGGATATTATAAGTTCCATTGCGGACTTTCCTGTAGAGGAATATCTGCACCCTAATTGCGTAACTCACGATTCATCATAATCTGTATCGTTTTGAAACGGATTGTTAAACCATTGCTTCATATGTTCGAAAAATGTGTCTATTCGACAACATAAATAACGCAATGAATATTGTTTAACTGTGAAGACGAAACCAATTATGATCAATCGTGAGTTACGCAATTAGGGTGCAGATCATACATTGTTTTGTTATTTCGCATAGGCATTGGGCAGCGTTTCTGATGAAAGGTCCCAGGCAACAGACAAACAAATTAAAAAAATCAGTTTTTTTTTTTTTAGTATATTTCGAGTTGACATATAGACGCGGCGCGGGACTATGTTTTATAATAATATTTAGTGATGATGATAGTCATGGGGGTATTGCCTTTATAAATGCAACGATTGTATACCCTTGATATCTGTGCAGGGCGTTGAGTCGACGACCGTACATTGCTACGCCTATTTAGGATCTTCATGCGTGGTTCATTTGTTTGCTAGCCCCGCATCCATGCGAAGCCAGGCTGTGGGTCGCAGTGGACTTTTTTTATGACAACTCGCAGTTCAACCGAGGCAGTTGCTAGGTGCTTAACTCACCTGACCACCTGACTCGCCAGACTCACCTGTGGCTGCCTCAATAGATTCAGGCCTCCAGCCAGGGTTTTTAAACTAAGCGACAACACGCCATAGGCATCCCCTGTGGGGTACGGACATCGGCTTACGGCGTCGCTGGGAGAGGGCAGCAAGAGACGAGCTGGGTCAGAGTGAGCACACTGGGGATAATCATGCCTACGTGTACATAAAAAGCGAAGCTAAGTATACGTGCGTATTTAGGCCGTGGTCAGCTATAGAGCGGTGCCTTTATTCTTGTTCACATTTTTCGAGAAAATATTTTAGTAAAAATCATGACTGCCTTGCGTGCTTCAGCTAATGTCGTCACGTCATTCACAGATGCGATTTCATTACATCCCTTTTAATAATTCAAACAACATTTTAATCTCACAAAACTCACTTAAGTTATTCTGTAAATCGGTCCCTGTACCAAAATACCTACATTAAACCAATTGGCGTTACTTTTTGGCGAGAAGACCGCCATTATTATTCAACTAGTCATTCCATTAGCGTAATTTTCGCACATTTTGATAAGTTATACGCGTATTAATTGCTCCGGGCTTGGCTAACGTAGCCGTTGTGGCTGGCTGCGTACATTGGCTGTCTAGTGCATTATAAACGAGTAGGTTATGTGATTGCTGGGGCTTGTGGCTGAATAAAAATGAAGGTTGAAGGTTAAGTTACGCTTACCGCGGTCGGTTCGCGGATGGGTGACCTTTCATTACATAATGACTCCGTGCCTCGGAAAACACGTTGCGCGGTTGGTCCTGGGTGCCATTCGTGGATCTGAGGACGCCCAAAAGTCTGCAAACCAGTCTTACCAAGGAGTATCGTGTTACCGAGTAACTGCTGGGTTGTGGTGGCCGGATAGACAGTCACTGCATGTAAAATAATGGTACTCCGCTGCTGCTGGTTTGATTGGAAGCCGACCCCAACTAATTTGGTAAAAAGCAGTTTATGTGATCGGTGATTAGTGGGTTTATACTATTAATTATTTGATCTTTCTATTTCGTACTGTGTGCCGTTCTTGAGCAGAGCTGGTTGAGTTTGGAGCAGTGGTGGCCCAGTGGTAACGGCCGCGACTTACGATTTGTAGGTCGTGCGTTCGAACCCAGCCAGGCGCATTACTTTTTGTAAATAATTTCATCACCACTGCTCTCAAACGGTGAAGGAAAACATCGTGAGGAAACCGGCATTTCCTAGAAAAAATAAATTCGAAGACATGTGACATCTACCAACCCGCACTGGGCCCGCGTGGTGGATTACAGCCCACTCCCTCTGACGGAGAGGAGGCCTGTGTCCTAGCAGTGGGAACGTAATAGGCTGAGTATGTATGTATGTGCCGTTCTTGACCGGTAGCTGTCAACAAACGATAAGGTGTAAATGATTATATTTTTGTAAGTCGGTTTGTAGGTACAAACAGTTTTACACGTCAATCATAATTTAAAAACTAGATAAGGTCAGCGTTTCCTATCTGACTCGCTGAAACAAACTCAGACGTCACAGTCTCTTTTAAAATCCAGACAAAATGTTGGTCAGATGATGTGAAGACCGTGTAGATTGATGTCTGTAATGCCATTATGTACTACAAGTATAGTTAGGTAATGGCATTATATTCTTTCTTAGAGGTATAAACATACTTTGATCGAGAATCTGTCATTTAGAGAAAGACCCTAGGTGCATAGTACATAAAACATTAACAAAGCATTTCTTCTGAAATCACAATTATTTTGGTACGAAACCAAAAAGTTGGTATACTTTTCATAACATTAAACACCGTTTAGCTGTGACTGGTTTAACATTTTATCATTAGCCAGATCATCCTAGGAACGGACGTCTAAAACATTTTCGTCCATTACGGGTCATCGCAACCGGGGGCATGTATCAACATTTTATCCCCTCTCTCCCCACTTCCTGTGGGCGCAACCTCCTCGCGAGATAAAAGTTAATGGCCCAACTTACCGCGAATTATTCCCCAGGCACAGCATATTTTTTTCGGTATCTCAACAGTGTAAATGTTTCAATAATTTAGGCTGTTCCCGTTTTTAACGAGCGGTATTTATGGGTTTATGGTAATTTTGGTCTGCGCCCCCAAATTGGTGGGGTCGGAAAATATTCAGTTTTAGGGTGAATATTGGTATGTTTGAAAGATTTGCTCGATGTTGATTTTTGACGTACTAGTTTTGTGAATAGCTCTCAAGCCCGAATATTGAAAGCTCCAATAGTTTAAACTATTTAAACATGGAGAGCACTGATAGCCCATATGTAACGGCTCCGACTTCCGACTTGTAGGTCGTAGGTTCGAACCAAGGAAGGTGCTTTACTTTGTGTAAATCAGAACGTTGAAGGAAAACATCGTGAAGAAACCGAAAACGAAAAATCCGAAGACATATCATACCAACCAACCCGCACTGGGCCCGCATGGTAGACTACAGCCGAGTGCCTCTCGAAGAGAGGACTGTGTCCCAGTAGTGGGAACTTTATAGACTGATTATGAAACATGGTTTTCGGTTCACATCTTTAACTGATCATCATCATCATTTCGACGTCCACTGCTGAACATAAGCCTCCCCCAAAAGGGGGGTTTTTCCATAATCGCCACGCTTGGCAGGCGGGTTGGCGATCGCAGCATGGTGGTAAAACTGATAATTTAGCCCAAATACATTGAGTTAACTTTGACAATAAAATTTTAATTAACTCCATGCTGTATTTATAGCAGACATTATAGGTAAAGTACTAAAATTAATAAAACATCAAATGAACGCAGCCCTGAGGCTATCGATTAGTTGTCATATTGTATTAATTAATGTAGTAATTTCATTACTTTGGTATATTTCCAATAAACGATAGCAAAATGCTTTGTCAATGAGCTGCCGTGGAATTAATTTGGCATTCAAATAACTAAATTATTTGTTTGTACTGTAAATTTTATTGGCGTTCATTTGGAGAAAAATGGAACGTTTTTAGCTTGTGGGTATATTTTGATAGAACGGTTCTTTTTTAAGATAAATAAGAATAGATCGCAAGAAAATGTTGAATGTTTAGCAAAAATAAGTGTGTCCCTCATCCCAACTATTTTTGGGGTCGGCTTGCGGCCTAACTGGGTGCAACTGAATCCCAGTATTTTACGTTGAGCGACTACCTATCTGACTATTATTCATCATCATCATCATTTCAGCCGAAAGACGTCCACTGCTGGACATAGGCCTCCCCAAGCTCCGCCACTTCGACCGGTTCTGTGCTTCCCGCATCCAGCGGATTCCTACGGCCCTCACAAGGTCATCTGTCCACCTTGTGGGAAAATTTGCCTTCCAACTTTACGTCTTCCGGTACGCGGTCGCCACTCCAGAACCTTTCGGCCCCATCGGCCTGTTCTGCGAGCAATGTGCCCTGCCCACTGCCACGTAACTTTGGCAATTCTTCGGGCTATGTCGGTTACTTTGGTTCTCCTGCGGATCTCTTCATTCCTGATTCGATCACGCAGGGAAACTACAAGCATAGCCCTCTCCATCGCCCTTTTGGTGACTTTAAGCCTTTTTATGAGGCCCATTGTGAGCGACCACGGAAACTTATATTACCCAGTTACTATGGGTAACACTATCGAAGGAGATAGTGTTACCCGAAAGCCTCTCAACAGTTCTTACCAAGGAGTAAGATTGGTTGCCAGACTTTCGGGCTTCTGACGTCCCGTAACGACTGTCAAAGATTCACGAATAACCGATGTGACTAACGGCTTAACGTGCTTTCTAAGGCACGGCCGACCTCATCTAGTTTAAAAAAAAAAATATTGATTAAACCGTAAATGTGTTTGTACAAACTTAGGTACCGTGAACCGGGGTTACTGTAATCAATATTGAACTTTGAAGGTTCATATCTCTTAAATTTGTGGTTACAAAAAATACAAAAAAAATCCAAACATTGTTTTTTTTTTTATAACAGGGGCTTGTGGCTAAATAACAATAGCTGCACGGGTCGATCGACCAGGTTAAGCTACGCTTGCCGCGGTTGGTCCGTGGATGGGTGACCATCTTTACATATCAAGACCTCTCCGTGCCTCGGAAAGCACGTTAAGCCGTTGGTCCCGGCTGTCATTTGTGGATCTTTGACAGTCGTTACGGGTCGTCAGAAGCCCGAAAGTCTGACAACCAGTCTTACCAAGGGGTATCGTATTACCCAGTAACTGGGTTGTGGAGGTCAGATAGGCAGTCGCTCCATGTAAAATACTGGTATTCAGCTGCATCCGGTTAGACTGGAAGCTGACCCCAACATAGTTGGGAAAAGGCTAAGCAGATGATGGTTTTTTTATAACTTTCGATTTCTGTAATAATACTTGAATAAATATTACTTGATAACGAAAAAAAAAACTGACTAGTCAAAAGTTATACGTACGATGTAGGGGTACTTTGATACCCCCCTATTTTATAGCGTAGTTACAAAGTAACCCCAATTATAATGCCAATACAATTTCAAAAATCAAAATCTGCCAACACGAAAATAATTAACTTTTTAATTAAAATTGTTACTGAATTCCTCAGGAAAAGATTTAACAGTTCTTCAGTGTCGCTTAGCTAGAAAAAAAAATAACTACCATGTTTTTTTTTTTTTTTTTTGGTTGGGAAATCATCAAATAACTTCTCCCGCTCTAGGTGGAGCAGGAGGGCGTGTCAGACTTTTACTGACTAAAACCCACCCGTGTTCCTTCAGTAGCCCTTAAGCCAGGCTGTGGTGTCTCTTTCGAACAAACCCGCACCCCTGGCAAGCATCGACCCTTGCGGGTCCCATCACTTTTTGTGCTGACATCTCTTTGAGGCGCGCGTGGAACACAACGCGCCGTCGACTTGGGCTTGGTCCTTACCGGACAGCGAGCTACCCATTACTCGCCGTCCGCAAGCCCATGCCTACGGTGGCCGGAAATCGGCCTGGGATTCCCGACGCCCAGGGCGTCTCCGTATCCTGCGGCGGCTGGGGTCGCGAGGGCGCATATGCTGCCTCTCCCTCACGTGCGCCGCCTCCCTCTTCGCGAGCATTACTGCTTCGCTGAAGGAGGTGACGGCTCCCCATGCCCTCTCGCTCCGTACCATGGCTTGAACCAGGGCCGGACGCGAGAGATCGCCGCCGCCGATCGCCTCCACGAGGACACGGCGGTGCTCCACCCAAGCTGGGCAGACCGCCACCGTGTGCTCCACCGTGTCCTCAGGGCGATCTTCGCAGTGGAAACACCCGGGCGTTTCCTCCCGCCCTATCCGAAACAGGAACCTCCCGAAACAACCGTGTCCGGTGAGGACCTGCGTCAGGCGGAAGGTGAGGACGCCATGCCGCCTCTCAAACCACTCCTCAAAGAGGGGACTTACCGCCGCAATCGTGGCGTGCCCAATAACTACCATGTTGCGTTTCATTTTACGTAATTAGCGATTTTAAATGAATTGGAAGTTTTGATCAAATTCATCCCGCGAATCAATGTAACCCCGGTTCATCGGTACTTGAATAAATAAAATCATTTATAATTACCATGACCAGGGCAAATCCATACTTCGAACTACTCATGTCTTTTGTGGAAAAACCCATCTATAATTTTTTCCCGACCCGAGTATCAAGCCCAGCATACAAAGCTCAGAATTTAGGCTTACAACCACTTAACTAACGTAACGAGGCACTCAAAACAAAGCAAGTCCAGCAGTTACCACTATTTACACCCTATATATACAAAAAATATGATTTCATAGATCAAACCTTCAAAATACAATCGAAATGTGATACTGTAAACACGTGGCAGGTCCAACTAAAAATTATTTGGCAATAACGTGACTCTTCTATTATGAATCATAGTCTCTTTTCGTGTCTGTCCGTGTGACCGCATTTTTCTTCTAAATACTCAACGTATTTTGATGCGGTTTTCAAGATCATTTAGAGAATTTGTTCTAATAGGTTTATGTGTATATATTTCATTTAGACGTAATGAAGAAATTTGCATGTAAAAAAACTTTTTTCAAAAAAATAACAACCGACTTCCAAAAAAACACTACAAAGTGCAAAATAACTTTAATTTCTGAAGTCGGTGACTTTGGATGTGTATTTTAATTATTCGTCACCGCCTTCCGAAATTAAAGTTATTTTGCACTTTGTAGTGTTTTTTTGGAAGTCGGTTGTTATTTTTTTGAAAAAAGTTTTTATTTTTCAGTTTTTAGTAACGAGTACCTACCTCACACCAATTCGAAATTTCATCATCCTTGGCGTCAAAACAATGCATATTTATGCGATAGCAATATTCGCGGTTGATTTGCTGTAATTTTTTGAAGAGTTCCGTTGTCTGTCTCCGAAACGCATCATCAGATCTATATAAAATTTCAATGGGACCATTTCGAAGTAAACCCCGTTCGAACAAAAAAAGAATTTTGCAAATCCGTCCATATACGACGGAGTTATGCCCGAACATACATAAAAAAAAAAAAAAAAACATGTCGAATTGATAACCTCCTTCTTTTTGAAGTCGGTTAATAAAAACAGTAATTGTATGCATGATGGTGGACGCGTCAACTTTACCCATGTATGTATTCGGCAAAAGATTGTAGATCCCTTAGCGTGGAAATTATTCGTCGGTTAAAAAAAAAAACAGCTTTTCATAGAAAAGTGCCAAATCCACGCAGTCTAATTGTATGGAACAGCATTTAATTTTAATAATGGATGCCGAATTTCAACACAGTGACAGTTATGAGTCGATGTCCTGTCACTCTGTATTACTGGTTGGTTTTGTCAGAAACTCTGACTAAGGTAGAATAAAATGACTTACTAAGCAAATTGATCCGTGTGGTGCCGGACGTAAAAGAATAGCACCATCCCATTTCTTCCCGTGGGTGTCGTAGAAGGCGACTAAGGGACTTACTAGAGAATGGGCAGCAGCGTTCTCTATGCATTTGACCACCATACTGCGATCGCCAACCCGTCTGCAGAGCGTGGCGATTATGGCACAATCCGTCCTTTTGGGGGAGGCCTATGTCCAGCAGTGGACGTATTTCGGCTGAAATGATGATGAAGATGAAGCAAATTTAACAATTTATTTAAATTACTAATAGCACTGATGTTGCTGATATGAGGTCCTGGATTTGGTTCCCAGGTTGGAAACAGTGTTATTGGGTTTTTTAGTTTTTAGTTGTTTAGTTTTCAAATATTTACATTATCGTTTAAATATTTACCTTATCATTAACTAATTTTTTTTTGTTTGTTTGTCCTTTAAAAATGTTTTAACTGCTTACAAATTTTACCTATCATTAATATTTTTATTTTATTAGCTTAGTTGTTAACTTAATTGTGTATGCTGCGGTCTCCTATAAGTGAAGGAATACACCTACTTAATACCCGATGTTGCCCTTTATTTATGTCATGTATTGTGTACATATTTTGTTGGAGATCCTAAATCTATAAATAAATATGAAATATGTCAGGTTAGCCACAGACATAATTATTTCATATTTTTTTAATCCGCTTACTATCTGAAAATATTCAAAATATTGATTAGGTGTAATGTTACCTAACAGTTTTCAAGTCTATCTTTTTAAATATAAATATGTTCTTCAATAGGTTTCGTCACAAATATTTGGGTTAGCTACGTATATACATACGGCTAACCAACGCTTTCAGTGGGTAGAAACCTACTCAGGTAGTTAAGTGCTTCCGAATACCTTATCCAATAACCCAAAGGAAAATAAACATAATGCTTTAAATAGTTAACTTTGTATCTGAAAATAAATAAATCTGGGTTTCGTTACGAATTAACGTAAAGTTAAAAGTCGTTGCTCCTTTTACAAGGTTCATTATTTTGTTGCTAAAGTACCTACACAATTCACGATCAAAGAATGACGTTAAACCATTGGTTAGTCATTGCAATGTAACTCTTATCTCATTGTAATAAAAAAAAAAAAAAAATATCTCCGTGAATTTGATATGACTCTCGACAATCATCTAATTTAAACGTAACCTAACCGAGGTAAAATTTGCATTGCTTTGACTTAGATACTAATGGTTTTACGTCGTGTGGTACTATCAGTATCTACTTACCTATACTACTTAAGCTATTATTTACGCTAAGCTATTGTGTACTATACCCAGAAATTAGCCACTTTAAATCAAATAGTATAAGCAAGGGCTGGATCGAGGTGGCCCTGGGAACGAAATGCCTGGAAGGATTTGGGGAGCCCTTTACTCAGTAGTGGGATTAGGATCAGCATTAGGCTAGTTAAAAAAAAAAATAGACGACTGCTATTCAAAGTCAAATCAAAACATTTATTTCAATTAGGCACTTAAAAGGCGCTTTTGAACGTCAACATAGACATTAAAATAGAATTGATTCTAGTCGCCCCTTCCAAAATGTAGTTTCGTATGGAGAAGAATGGGCAAGAAACTCCACCATCACTCTTTTAAAATGTTTTAAGTGCAATATTTAACATAATACATTAATTATATAATTATGTGTAAAACGATGCACCCAGAATAAAATTACCATACCAAAATAGGTAAAAAGAATGAAATTGAAGCAATGCAGATAAATTAATTTTATGATAGACACATGGTGCTCACATATTTACAAACATTGTAAGAGTAAGTATACGATTTTCCCAGAATATGAACAAGTATTAAGTCAGTGTGTGAGTTAAAGTGATCACTGAGTGTAAATCAATGTCATAAATAATATATTCTTCCGACAGTTGTCTGTTGTCAGGGGCAAAGCAAATTAGGCTATCGAAATGTGTTATATTCGATATGCTAGCCTGCCGAATGGTAGCAATACTAGTCCTTCAAAACTACAGCTACAAATAATATTCTACTAAAATCAAAACACTATTTCTATTTAAATTAACTTTAATAACGTCTAATCATCAACTGAACAGAAATAATTAAACCTCTTTCCACGTCTTGCTTAGCAATACAAGCATGAAATATAATTTCAAACAAAGTGAAATTTCGTTTTAGTTTCCCTTTGCAGCAAATATAATTTAGAGATTTCACTTTCAAGTCCGGAACAGTCGAGTGCTCTTTATTTTAGTAATAATTGACTCGAGTAACTCGTGTCAAAGGATTTCTGGTTATTAGAAATTATGTTATTTTGGCAAAGATTAACCAACTTACACACCGACATGACATCCAATACTTGAACGCTTTATATAAATCAATATTTTCTCAAGCGTTCTAGTTGGGTAACGGCGACAGCTTAATTGATTTTCTGATCCGCTTTAATAGTGAAATGGGGTAAACAGAATAGGAAGACACTTTATTCTGGTGTTCAGACCCTGCGGAATCATCATCTAGCCTAGCCTTTTCCCAACTATTATGGCGTCAGCTTCCTGTCTAACCACACAAAACAGTTATTGCGTAACACGATACCTTCTGGTAAGCCTGGTTATCAGACTTTCGGGTTGCTGACGACTCGTAACGACTGTCAGAGATCCACGAATGACAGCCGAAACCAACTAATTAACGTGCTTTCTGAGGCACGGAGTAGTCTTGTTATGTAAAGATAGGGCATCCACGGAATCACTGCGGCAAATGAAGCTCAACCTTGATGGACCCGCACAGCTCTTATTACTTATCCACAAGACGCTGCGTAATCAGACCATAAAGTAGTGCTAACACGATAATGAGTTGTAAAGGACTACATTAACATATTCCGTGTAGTGCCGGACGTAAAAGAATAGCACCATCCCATTTCTTCCCGTGGGTGTCGTAGAAGGCGACTAAGGGACTTACTAGAGAATAGGCAGCAGTGTTTTTAATGGATTTTACCACCATACTACGATCGCCAACCCGCCTGCCAAGCGTGGCGATTATGACAAAACCCCCCTTTTGGGGGAGGCCTATGTCCAGCAGTGAACGTATTTCGGCTGAAATAATGACGATGATGACAGTAACATAAACTCTACATCAACAGAAAAATTACTCACTGCTTTTCGATCTCGATGTAAATGGTCGCATTTTTGCAAATAGAAGACGGAGGATGTTTGAAATATAAATCAAAAATCAACTAGCTGCAAGGCTAGTCTGTAGTCCCAAAAACAACCCCCAAAAGAACACAAACAATGACTGCAGCATTTAACCTGCAACACCAAAATGAATTTTACGTTCGGAAACAAAACACTGAAACAGCAGAGACCAAACGTTTCTGTTTATCATTCCATTTGAGCAGTTACCGTCGCCGCTCAAAGACATGCACACATCGGCAATTATAAAACAATTAGTGGAACAAGTTTGTTTGAACTAGTGCAGTTCAGGGGGTAGTTATTAGCACGGTGTCTTGTTTACGCTGTGCATTATGTTGATTGTTCTTCATTGACTTTTTTTCCTTTTCGCAAATTGTTTTGGTCACAAAAGTAATGCTACTGTTGCGTTAGCTGAAATTGATATGAAAAATCATCATCATCATCATATCAGCCGAAAGACGTCCACTGCTGGACATAGGCCTCCCCCCGGGCTCCTGCACTTCGACCGGTCTTGTGCTTCCCACTTCCAGCGGATACCCGTGGTCTTCGCAAGGTCATCGGTCCACCTTGTGGGAGGCCTTCCCACTCTACGTCTTCCGGTACGCGGTCGCCATTCCAGAACCTTTCGTTCCATCTGTTCTGCGAGCAATGTGCCCTGCCCACTGCCACTTAAAATGAAAAATACCTGAAGTAAATAGCATTTCAACAGTAACTGGAGAAACGAAGTGTGGGGCTTCTGTAGGGAAGATTTTTGGGCACCAGTGGGTAAGCAGAGTTTCGTGTTGCCAGCATCTGGGTAGTGAAAGGTCAGATAAATAATGACTCTACATGAAATATTGGTATTCAGCTAATTACGGTTAGACTAGAAGCCGACCCCAACATAGATGGAAATGTCTGGGCAGATGACTAAAGTATAAAAATAAAATTAACATTAATTTTCAATTTTGTTCCTTCTCGAATTTAGCTGCAAAGCTTTCATATGAATCAATTTAAATGACCAAATTTTAATTAAAATCAAGGGTCACAACACATCACGCTAAATTAATATAGTATACATCAACAATTATAATTCAATTAACTTATCGTGCTAAACAACTTTGTCCCAAGTGCTTGGCATTTCTAATAGTCAAAAAATAGCAAGTCAAAAGTAAAGATACACTTGGGTATTATGATATTAATTAAAAGCGAAGAATTAAACTTTATTTTACTAACTAATTCAGATCAGATGCTCCAGTAATTTTTGGAGCACCGCCTTTTAACTTAATTCCCACTTAATTTTTAAGTGTTAAACCACAATTAGGTCTGAAACTAGAATATTAAAAAAAGTAATCACCTCATTTAGCTCCAAACAGCAGCGTAACATCTTAGCAGACGCCATTTTAGCTCAGACAAGCGAAAATACAGCGCAATATACTTTAGCACCACACTAAAGATACGAGCAGTTTATATCCAAGCCATCGCAGCCACATCATACTCCGGGAGCCACAGATGGCCATGTAACAATCTCTATAACAATAAAGGCGAAAAACTTTAAAATTTCGCCATCTAGCGAGATACTAGCAAACTATGAACGCAAGGGTTCTAAATCGAGCAGGTAACATTTTCCAATGCAAAAAAAAAATAGTTATTATTTTTAGTTCACCTTCGTTCATTTAGTTTATGTGGGTTTTTGTATCATTATCATCAGCATTTAATAGTTATGAATTTTAACCAAAACTATGTTAATAAAAGAGACCCCATTATTTACGTGTAAGGTGATAGCGGAATGATCAAAATTAGGATTTCGTAGAGATTTAGCTATCTTACCTTCGGCATACAAGGTGGGGTTAATTTAACCCCAACACTTTTAAATTGCGTTGTAACTAGTTTTTTTTGTGAATGGCATCTCGATGTTGAGCTTGAGAGGCCGTAAGTTCTTAACCGGACTTTCCTGTGAAGGCATTTTTAGTAAACTAAAAGCCTCCAGCCAGGGCATAAAACCTACTTAGACTAAAGCGACTTCACGCTGAGGGCACCCCCTGTGGGGTACGGACCTCGGCTCAGGGCGTCACTTTGGGGCAGCAAGTTGGGACAGGCTGGATCAATATATTTTCATGATTATTAACATTCGGGGAATTTAACTCTACTGGCTCTCATCAACGAGCAAGGGACGGTCGGACTTGATTTTCACAGTAGCTGGAGTTTAAATATTGCCGCGTCGAATCACAGCGTTGGATCCGTACTGCGTGCGCCAGCGTCGTGTGAGCACACACGTAAAGTGGCGTTTTTAACCCCACGTTGTTGTGGGACGTCGTAAAAAAACTTTGTGCCTACTGTGTTTTTTCGTTATTTACACCCACAATTATTGTTTTATTTATTTTATTATAGGTACAGATAGTGAATATTTCTAACAACCTGCACGATGATCGAATTGCGGCGGCCTTATTGGATGAAAATGAAACTTTCTTCCTAGTGGTGACGACGAAGCAAATATTAGCGAGGCTTCTGAAGTTCGAAGATACGGTCGTAGAAGATGCTGAAATAAACCTTGTTCTTTTTGTTCTTTCTGTACAAGAAACAAAGTTGAGAAGACTCTGAAATGTAATGCTGCGATATGTAAGGATCATGCGAATTTGATGTCTCAAAATTGTACTGATTTAAATAACGAATGATCTCGCTCAAATAGCCACAAAGTGCTAATTGTGATTATTTTTATAAAGCTAAATATATCTAGTTTTATTTAATAAGTAAAATAATTGTGTTAATTTTAAGAAATATTTTTGTTGATATTTTATTTTGTCTTAAAATACATTTTGTTAAATTCACGGAAAGATTGAGTGTTTGATAGAGTGATTTTTAAGTTTTTTTTTTTTTACAATGAATGTTTAATTTGGTACATTTTCGTATTTTATTCATTAACTTAGTGAAGTACTTATAAAATAACTCATTAAAACCTAGTGCGCTTGGTGCACACACAAAGTAGAGTTGTCTCTAAAAAAAATCACCTGCTATGTCGAAGGTCAAACAAGAATTGGAGGGTAAAGAGAATAATAAAGACGGGTTTTAATAAACGATTTTATGGCTATAGCTCAAGTGCACAACATTCTATAAAACTCAAAGCAGCGTTGCCTCGTTAGAAACACGATTTTCGTTTGAAATATTTTGTAAAATAAAATATGAGGAAAGACTTGGTTGCAGCTCCGCCCAATAGGAAGTGAGCGGACATTTGACGTACA
This sequence comes from Polymixis flavicincta, assembly GCA_949987655.1. Classification (NCBI taxonomy): domain Eukaryota; kingdom Metazoa; phylum Arthropoda; class Insecta; order Lepidoptera; family Noctuidae; genus Polymixis; species Polymixis flavicincta. The sequence continues at coordinate 22,357,747 of OX465181.1, read as the reverse complement.
TTCTACTTATATTGCCTTAACGATACTTCGCAAGAATATGAAATTGAAAATTTGTGTCAAAATATAACGTGTATTAAAATTTGAGTTCAACGTTTGGATATTTTAAATTTCCGAAATTGATTTTTGAGTCGCAAGAACTTTCAGTGAAGCTCAAATGGTGTGCTCTACTCTGATCTTAAAAATATAGGAGTTCATTTGCAATGTTTTAATTAGGAGAATAAATTGGGATAAACATATACGTAATCACATAAACGTTGCTTAAAGTTAAGTAATGATTAGCATCTGTTTAACCATACACTTTTGACGTTTGAACACCTCTTAACTTTAAGCTACGTTTATAAATAAGGGGGTTACTGTCCCAGTATACGGCTAAGACCTTTCTAGGCCTCTTCTTATCAAGGCTTATGGCTTATGGAAAAGAACAAATAAGAAAAGTTAAGAAAATCTTTCATAGGTTCTTTCGGTGAATACAATTCTAACTTCTGCATAACACGCAGTTTCATTCAGTCAACTACACAGAAAATGTAATTTTCATCTCCTACACGGAAAAAATCTAATTAAAATAATAATGCAGCTTTTATTAAACACGTCAATGTTCTAGAAACGTCATCTTCAGATAACTTGTTACACAATCTAGGTTACAGGCGAAGGACATAAAAATAAATTGAGTTGTTGTTTGTACTACCTCGCCGTTTTAGATCTAGTCGTCAAGATTACCTAGACTTGTGTTGCTATACCTAGGTTATAAACCCTTCCTAGACCTTAGCTACCAGTTTTACTGCCACACTATTTCGTGGTTGAAATTAGGTCTGTGAGTGCTAGCATCACTCTTACCTACTCCAGAGATTTATAGATATAAGAAGGCCATTATATTTGGGATATCCTTCGGCCCTCTAGACAATTAACAATCGCTTTCAAAGTGTTTCATATTTCCATATCAACTTTCAAATGTCACAAAGTTTTTCCCTAACTTATGTCAATTCATATTTTTTAATATTTTTCTTGTGACTGTTATCGCTGTTAGAATGACACTTTCATTACCTATAACTCTCTAGTCTCTTCAACCAGTACTTTTCAAACAATATAGAAATATTTTTTCTGAAGAAAATCAATCAGATGTATTGGTATGTGAAAATGGTCACCCATCCACGGACCAACCGCGGCAAGTATAGTGAAACCTGATTTGTCTACCCGTGCGATTGTGTTATAGATATTACCTAGCTAAAAGCTCTTCTAAACAATAATGCACATAAAATACTTACAAAAATAAAAATGTTAACAAAACACTACTTCGACTATTTCCACAGTTCGCTCTGCGGTATGCGGGAGTGAAACCGCGGTGCACTTACAGAATATAAAAAGAAACAAAATTTTCCACTACCACTAAAAGGAGTGTCCATTTTCTTCGTGCTCATTAAATTTTCACACATGGTGAAAGAATAGTCCTGTGCGAGAGCAAATGGGTATTTGTGACACGAGTTACGAGTTTGAATAAAACTTGGGAGGGAAGAGGTAGACGGTGTAATAGACGAGCTAATGGTTCTAGGAGTACGTTCTACTAAGGAAATATATTATGTGTATTTATGGGATTCTCAAGCTTCAGTGGTACATTGAAACAAAATATTAGTCCAAGTCTGGCTTAATCTTAACCATAAATTTAAAAAAACCATCCATCATCACTAAAAATGAAATTTTTGAAAGTACAGTAGCCCCCACTAATGGTGCCCCAATCTCAAAAAGCAATAGATTGACACTTCGCTTTAACTTACGACCTTCTTATAATAAGCAATTTCTATAGGCTATAATAATAGGTCTTTACCTATGAAATTGCCGTTTTGTATGAAAAAATTTAAACGATTTTTTTTCATGATTTTTTTATTTGTATTAATCGAAGTAATCACCCATGCAATCAATGCATCTTTGCCATCGCAGTGGCAGTTTATTGATGCCCTTCTTAAAGAAATCAGCTGGACGGGAGGCAACAAATTCTTCAAAGGCATTTTGTACTGCCTCTCGGGTATTAAATTTTTTTCCCGCCAAGAAGTTATCCAAATTCTGGAAAAAGTAGTAGTCTGTAGGCGCAAGGTCTGGTGAGTAGGGCGGATGACGGAGAGCTTCCAACCCCAGTTCTTGCAACTTGGAGACCGTCTGCTGTGCAGTATGAGGTCGCGCGTTGTCGTGCAGGAGCAGCGGAGACGAGCGATTGACCAATGCTGGTTGGAGATGCGCCAGCTTCTCCATCATTGTGTTCAGTTCTTCACAGTACACATCTGCAGTAATGCTCACCCCGTTTGGTAAGAAGCTGTGATGAATCACACCGGCGCTAGACCACCAAACAGTGACCATCACTTTTCTAGGGGTACCTAAGTTTTCGTTTAGGGCATTGTTTAGGTGCTGAACCAGGATCCAACCAACTTGCTGAGCGCTTACGGTTATCAAACAGAATCCATTTTTCATCGCAGGTAACAATGCGGTTCAAAATTCCTTCATTTGTGTGTCTGTTGAGCAGTGCAAGGCACGTCTCGACGCGTACTTCGCGCTGGCGATCATTGAGTTCGTGGGGCACCCATTTGTCAAGCTTTTTTACCTTGCCAATTTGACGCAAATGGACCAATATTGTTTTGACGCTAACGTCGAAAGCTGCTGCTAATTCAGCCGTAGATTGTGTATCATCAGCTTCCACAATCGCCTTTAATTCGTCATTGTCGACCAAAGTCTTCGGACGACCGCGAGGTTCATTTTTCAGGTCGAAATTTCCAGAACGGAAGCGAGCAAACCAATAACAGGTGGTGCGTTGGTTTGTAGTGTTAGCTCCGTAAACGTCGTTGATGTTGCGTGCCGCTTGTGCCGCGTTGCTGCCACGACGGTACTCATATTCCATAATTACTCGAATTTTTAACGTATCCATGATGACGAAAAAGATTGAAATGCGATGAAAATGTAACACTAATCAATAAAGAAATGACTACTTTTAGAAAAAAAAATCCATGTTTTTAAAATAAAATTACTTAATTTGAAATTAGAATTCTTAGCCAAACAAAAATTATTTTGATTTGAAATGGCCAGTACTGCAGAACGGCAATTTCATAGGTAAAGACCTAATACTATAGACACACACACTCTCATACGTTTACAAATGAATGTATTTCCTAAATTCAACCGTTAAAGCAAATGGCATGATAGCTGAGCGGTTACCGCACTTGATTATCGCGTTTGAGCGCAGCGAGTCGCGGTTTCGAATCCCACTCGCTGTGTGATAGTCTTTTTGTTGTTTTAAAAATCACTTCTGAGTATAGTTTCTTGTTCTGTTCGTCGTATTCACTAAACTCGTAAAACTTTATCATTATACCCACAGAAACCTAAATAAATTTAAATGATTTACGACTCATTCACCGCGACTTATAGAACGGTGTTGGTTGATATTGTGTGCTAGTGACGTGTGTTTCATCTATTAGCGTTCTTCTAATTCATTTTAAAATGTAAGCAAATTTAAATATAGAAATGAAAGCGAATATTATTGCGCTGCATAAAAGTGGACTTAATACCTATATCACAAATACCTATGTGATGAAACCGGACTGAGTGTGAGTATTATGATTTAAATATTTTATTAAACATTTATTTAATTAAAGTATAACTGCTGATCCTTGTTGTTATTTTAAAACGTTTTATAAATATCATAATGCCTAAATAGAATAAAAATATTAAATTTCGATGTAAATTTATTTCCTAGATTATAGAACGATGAAAATAACAATAAACTTAATATTTGTGTGAAATTGCCCTTTTAAATAATTTTGTTTCTAAATAGTAGGTAATACATAAAGTGTGTATTTTGCTTAGTAGCCTAACAGTACCCCTTTTTTGTTTTAGTGAAATACTGTGAGTCGGTGGGTGAAAAGATACGAGGAAGGCGGCAGCCTTGCCCGTGGAAAGCAAAGTGGAAGACCCCAGCTCCTATAACAGGCACACGTTCAGCGAATTTGAAACAAGTGGTTTCAAAACGACAAGACATTTTGCCGAATTATTCGACACATCTTTACGAACCGTGCGCCGTGCACTCAACGAATGAAAATGAACACTTAAGCTAAGCTAACCTCTTTAAGTCCTATTAAATACGATTTGTTAACTTTGAGGTTTGAGTTAGAACGAACTCACTCGCAGTAGAATAAAAGTAGTACTACTGAGTCATTTAATTGTATTGTGACAACTTGTCTGCATTTGTTACTTTTACGTGGGTAGATTTTTGTAGAATATTGTGATTTATTTAGAGTACCGACACACAGTAGTAATCAGCACAATATTATTATATTACTAAGATACAATAGCCTGATTATCATAGTTGACCAACTAGCTTATTTACTTCAATAAATTGTTCAATAAACTTTATGAGAAAATAAACTGTTATAACAAGAAGTTCCTTATTATTAGTTATTTTTATACATTCTTCATGAAGTTATAACGAATAAACATTTTGTAATCATTTATTATTGTTAAACCTTTATTTAAATAACAATACGAGTAATAAAAAAAAATTTTACATTATTATTCTGGTATATTAATAAATCGAATAATAAAAGAACAGATGAAATGATTGTTGAAAAGAAAAATTAAAGCTTCATCGCGAGATTTGAACCCAGACCTATGAGTTTCTTAATCCAAGACGATACGCTGCTCGCTACCGGAACCCTAATTATACAAGTTAATTTTAGCAATGGTATGAACCGACCAAGGTCATGTCTGTGCGTCGCCGACGGTATGTATAAAATACAGAACGCTTGTGTGTGAGTGCAGCGGTGAGTTTTGTGTTAATACATCACTTATACACACAGCTGTAGGTACGGCCTGGACCGCCACTTCATAGCAATATAGCCCTTAGTATGCGACTGCTATTGTGAATCTTGATAGTACATACTCAAACGGTTCAGGGACCTACGGAAAGTAATGTTAAGTGATTTGATTTTTTTTTACAAAATGTCCTGTAATACCAGAGTATGGTGAAATTGTATCTCAACGGTGTAAATTATGGCAAAGCAAAGCAACTCGAAAGCAAAGATTCTAATACAGTACCAAGAAACCCATTCCTGACGGTGAAATTTCACACACAATCTGCAAGGTGATTTACTATACCTACAAGTATTATGTCTCGGGCCCAACCCCTCGATTTATGGAGCCGTATTCCGAACTTACCTGCAAATGTTGCTACTAAATTTGGAATCTTATTGAGTAAAATCATGGTGTGCAAAATCAAGATTATTTTCATTTCAATTTTGTATTCTCAGAGGTTTCTTGGCATTACTGTGCACCAGATAAGTAAAAATATATGGAAAACTTGATATTATGGAAATTAACTAGGTAATCCCCAAAAATTATTCGGAGGTGATAAATTGGCAATAACAATTGGGTACTGAAATTTCACTAAAATTTTATATGTTTTCGAACGTAAAAGAAAGAAAAATATTCCTGTTTTTATCTTTTCGAATTTGGATTGGATTTTGGTTTACCAGGTGAAACCAAATCAAGCACGAAGCTAGAATACAGTTTTACGTAACTAAGTAAAAATTCAACAACGTAACATGACATTCTTCAAAACGGCGCTTATAACAGAATCGCTTTAACAGCAACCACCGGGTCAGAGGCGCTTAATCGTTCGGAACACTTTACGAGCAGTCGTTCCTTTCACAGCCGGAGCTCCTTCCGAATATTGCACCCTCACATATCCGAAGAAAAGATGCATATATGGAGTAACAAAATTAGATACAGCAGGGGCTGTAAAGTCGTCAAGCACCACATTTTATTGTTGCATTGACTTATTTTACGGGTCATAAAATTTTCGACTGTATTGATAATATTTGCATGTTAAGATCCCGTTTAGTTTCGCGACCTTCTGTTATCCGTTGTTTCGGTTTACGGTATCGTGATGTTCGATTTGCTTAGCAACGTTTTGATTACTCCTTACATTTAGAACATTATGTCTTAGGGGAATTCCAATTTTAATGTTGGACGTTATCTAAAATGTATTGCCGATAATAATAGGTACCGGTATTGAATGAGTGGATGTCTACGTTCCGAACAAAGTTATGTCACGCGAAAGCTTGAATCGTAATCTAAAATGGGTAGTAGAAAATGTCGTGTATGTTGATAATAACGTAAACATACATAATAATTTCAAGCAAACGTTTTCGTGCTTTCCAATATTTTACGATCGTAAGCAGTTGATTTATGTCAGGATAAAATCACTTAAAACGACTGAATGGGTTTTATTGAGATTTGACTTGAGTATCCTTGGTGAGAGCTACGAAATCAATACCTATCTTGTATTAAATTGAAGAAGCTTTATATTTAATCCTTATTTATTTTTCGCTTTGCCCCGGGTTGTTGCTTAGTTACGCTCAAGTACGGGATCAGAAAGTGAAATATAATGTAAAATATCTAGTTGCGTCATATTTTTCTTTAAATATAATATCTTCCCTTTTGGTTAAACATTAATATTTTTCAGCAGTTATTCAAATTGTAATCTTTATTTGGATAAAATCATAAAATAAACAAGATTATACTCACAATGATAAAACAAAATACAATATGACTGATTAAGTGTGAATTGATGAAGTGTGACTTAACTGATTAAGTGTGAATTTCACCAATATGAAATTGAACGCAATCAGCACATCTAAACCGCGTTCAAGAGCTGACAGTGCCATCATTGTTGTGGAATGTTTACACTGACAAATCTTGAACGCGGTTTAAAAATGTGCTGAAGGACAATTTCAGAAACTAAAAACGTTAAAAATCTAGTCGCAACCTCATCTCAGAGACAATCAATGTCAAAAAGTTGTCAACTAAGTAGGGAAATTAGTTGTTTTTGTTACGAAGTGACTGTGAGTGAGTTGGATATTGAGACTATTATTAGAAGGGGAACGTTATTCAAATTTCGGGAAATGCCCCTCTATAATTTTATGGGTGCTAATGCCTGAAATAAACGATTAATTAAAAAATAAAAATCGCGTTCCTCTAATTCATAGCCTCTAATTTTCCCAACTGTGGGACACATAGCTCCTCTCTGTGAGATGGAGTGAGCCATAATACACCACGCGAGCGCAGTTGGTGAGCCCCGGTTTGGTGAATGTCTCGAGATTTATTTTTTCTTTCCAGGTCATGCTGGTTTCCTCACGATGTTTTACTTCATCGCTTTGAGAGCAGTGGTGATGAAATTAAATACAAACGGTAAAGTGCTAGCCTGATTTCGAACACACGATCTATTCATGTATGTTAAATGACAAGTGTTCAATTATTTCGTGGATATCTTTAACATTCAACAACATTATTCTTTCCTTATACATCAAAGAAACTTATCAAACAGCGAAAACAAACATTTCTACGAGACTCTTCTAATAATGGTTGCGTACAAACCTACCTACATCCAATTCCACCTATTCCAAACGTTTAAACATACACGAATACTCACATTTCACGGTCCCTATTAGACATAAAATTTCTTACTGTATCTACTGTTCGAGATAGCTCTATATTCTCAGGATTGCGTGACGGCAAAGGCTTTACAATCAACGTGAATCAGTGCACGTGAAAGTTTGGTACAAGTTTATTCAGAACGTTTGGTTCTTGAGTGTATTGGAATATATTTTTTTTGGGATTTATAAACTAATCTTCTAAAAACTCATTCACATTCTCACGACAAACACTTTTTAAATTAAGAACGTTTTGCGTTTTTTTTTTTTTTGTTTTTATAATTAAGTCTCTTTTTTATCACAGTGACTTAGCAAGAACAAACTGACCAAATGGTTTAGGTTAGGTTATAACTGTGATCAACCGCGCTCTAGAAGAGCAAGCGCTACATCTAAGTTGGTTACAGTTACTTGGCTATTTAGTATTTTTAGGACCCTTAAATGTGAATTATTTGAGGTATACTAAAGAATCGCAGTCGCTATTAATATTAGTGTGTTCAATAAAATTATTTGGAAAGCAAAAATCGTAATTATTTGAGATTGAATTAATAACATACCTCTTTTTACATTAAAGGCAGAGTCCGCTGACAAAGACAAAATGTGATTTGTAATGTATTTTTGTTTGAGAATTTCTTGTGTGACAAGAATGGAAAAGGGACCTGAAAAGAAAGATAACATAAAATAGACAAACAAAAGAATTACGCCGACCAATGTTTCATGTATCACAGGATAACAAGGTTACCACACTCATCTCAGTTAGTCACTAATATTTAAAAGAAAAGAATATCATATTTTATAAAACATATAATACAAAAAAGAATAATTTTTTTCTAGAACGATAGAATGGTAGTTCTGAACAAATAAACTATGTTATGCAAACGAATGAGTTGTAATAATATTGAAAACTTCGCAGCTTTTACTATATTTATTTTCGAAAATTAAGTACTTATTTTTAATCCAAACTAATTAATAGGTACTTAATTATAAATGCGAACGGAATCCTATGAATCCGCCTATCTTTAACGTTTTCACGTCTTACGCAGCCGGAGCCGGAGTAAGACATAGACAACTTCTTCTAGGATATTTGTGTTAGGAATGATGAAATACAAATTCTGCTTGTAACTGTTATTATATTTGGGGTATGGTTTTACCCAGTTACTGGGTTGTGCAAGTCTGATAGGCAATTCTTCCATGTAAAACACTGATATTCAGCTGCGTTCGGTCAAACTAGAAGCCGACCTCACCATAGTTTGGAAAAAGTTATGCAAATTGATAAACTGTCGCAAATCTATATATAAGAAGTCGGTGACTTTGGATGTGTATTTTAATTATTTGTCACCGCCTCCCGAAATTAAAGTTATTTTGCACTTTGTAGTGTTTTTTTTTGGAAGTCGGTTGTAATTTTTTTGAAAAAAGTTTTTATTTTTCACTTTTTAGTTACCTCCTTCTTTTGAAGTCAGTTAATAAAAAGAAAAGTCCTGACTGACTGACTGACTCATCAACGACCAGCCCAAACCCTTGGACCTAGAAAGCTGAAATTTTGCAAAGAGGTTTCCTTTATAATGTAGACAAGGAATAAGGAAGGATTTTTCGAAATTCAACCCCAAAGCGAGTTAAAATAGGGGATGAAAATTCCGCGCGGGCGAAGCCGCTGGCAAAAGCTAGTAAAAAATAAAAATACCTTTGAATTAAAAGCCGCAATCTTAATTCCCTCTACTTCAACATGGCTACGTCTAACCCAATTTCGTGTTAAAAAGGAATAAAAATTCAAATTAACCGCTTGTTCTTCCGTTTAGCCCACGTCCCATACACGGGTGTGTTTTATGCAAAGCAACCGGCTAATTGTGCCAGCTCTCTAGAATTGTGGCGATGGACTGAGCAGCCTTTTCGACCCGTCGGAACCGAACTTTATGGGCCCGTAAAATATGGGAAATTCAGACGTTCCATACTTCCACTGCACTCGGGGTCGTATTGAAATTTTATTGGTGGCTTTTTTATCGTGTAGATTTCATGTTTGGTGGATTGATTGACGGAATCGGTTTTGGTAATGTGTTCTGAGTTTTTTAGTGTTTCGTCATCATAAGTAAACTTATTTAATTTGTACCTATTGAATTGCGTGCACATATTGAGTTATGCCAACCATATTCAAGTGTTGCATTATTTAGTCCTCAACTACAGTCGATATTGCGTTCTTTCTCTGAAAGTTTTTTCCAGAAATATTTTATTTTATTAATAAGAGATGGATGTGTTACCCAAAAACTGATTGCAAATTATCCAGGGATTATTCCTGTAACTTCATAGTACGTAAAAGATATCTCTTAACTTTTTGTCTAAAACCGATTCTATAACGCAACAATTTCGCCCCGTACTCGAACATTTACGACACGAAAGAATGTAACGTCAAATAACCCAACTTGCACAGGCATCAAAACTATTTCAAATTAAAATTTCAGCGAGAATAACGAAAGGAAAATGGGCGAATTCAATTTAACGCCAGTCGACCTTTCTACAAGCCTCCATTAAGGGAGTAACTGAAGAAAAACGCCGATAACAGATGTTAATTAATCGTATAAATCTATAAGAGTAAAGCTATCTGGGAGCTTGTGATAGAATGATATTGCTTGTTAAGCAATTAAGTGCTGTTTGTATAGTTTGTGTACTTGGATGATGTTATTGTTTACGTTCGAGCGTTTCAGATTTATAAGGGCTTTTATTGGCGATGGGAAAGCGATTATGAAGTGTTCGTTTTATTGAGCCGGTATTGTAATGGGAAAATAAAGTGTTTTTGCTGGTGGTTGTGCTTTTTATTAATTAGGAGAGCAATTTCTGGTCCCTGCTCCGGGAGGTGTGCATGTAGGTAGGTGTGTTTGGATGTATTTCCAGTAGATGCTACAAGACTGACGATTATTTATTATGAGTATATATTACTGTGAGTTGTATAATCATTAGTAGTGGTCGCCAAGTAGTGAAATTCAACCATAAATCATTTAAAACTTATTGTATTTCAAATTCATAAGTATATAAAGTATTAGCTTTCTGTACTCTTTCTCCATATATGTAAACTTCATACTCCGTCCGTTTAATTTTCGTAAAAAGGGGTACAAAGTTTTTGCCAACCATCACGCCGGTTGAATGCGTCCTATATGCGGGTCATGGCCATCCGAATGATCCGGGGATACCGCACGATCTCTGGTGAGGCGGCGGGCCTCCTTGGCGGAATACCGCCATGGGATCTGGAGGCAAAGGTCCTCGCGCACACCTGGGAGTGGCGCGAGGAGGCCAAACGCTGGGGCGTAACTCCGCTGCCGCGAGAAATCGCGGCACAGAACTCCAGCGGGATCTCATGGCGACATGGAGAGTGCGATTGTCGCAACCCAGTGCTGGGCACGCCACAATTGCGGCGGTAAGTCCCCTCTTTGAGGAGTGGCTTGAGAGGTGGCATGGCGTCTTCACCTTCCGCCTGACGCAGGTCCTCACCGGACACGGCTGTTTCGGCAGGTTCCTGTTTCACATAAAGCGAGAGGAAGTGCCCGGGTGTTTCCACTACGAAGATCGCCCTGAGGACACGGTGGAGTATATGGTGGAGGTCTGCCCGGCTTGGGCGGAGCACCGCCGTGTCCTCGTGGAGGCGATCGGCGGCAGCGATCTCTCGCGTCCGGCCCTGGTCCAGGCCATGGTAAGGACCGAGAGTGCATGGGTAGCCGTCACCTCATTCTGCGAAGCAGTGATGCTCGCGAAGAGGGAGGTGGCGCATGTGAAGGAGAGGCAGTATATGCGCCCTCACGGCCTTAATCGCCGCAGGAGATGTCCTGGGCGTCGGGAATCCGGGCTGATTCCCGGCCACCGTAGGCGTGGGCTTGCGGACGGCGAGTAATGGGTAGCTCGCTGTCCGGTAAGAACCAAGCCCAGGTCGACGGCACGTTGTGTTCCACACGCGCCTCAAGGAGTTGTCAGTACAAACCGATGGGGCCAGGGGTGCGGGTTCGTTTGAAAGAGATACCGCCGCCCCTAGCACACAGGCTACTGAGGGAACACGGGTGGGCTTTAGTCAGTAAAAGTCTGACACGCCCTCCTACTCCACCCAGAGCGGGAGAAGTTATATGATGATTTCCCACCCCAAAAAAAAACTTATCAGTGCCAATCTAGATTATGATTAAAGGACACTTAAATCTTTTAGTTGACACCGACTACTTAATTTCTTTATTAATTTACAATCTATTTGGTTAAACCTGCCATCGATACTTCTTAATAACTTCTTAATTAAATATTTCACAGAATCAGTTAACACTGCATTCAACGAATTTCACAGAACACAAATAAAAAAAAAAATCCTTTTCAATCACCAGAAGCTTAAAAACTTAACTACAGCTTCATGATCTAAACACATTACACAGACCAATACTTCTCCAAATCCATGTTAATATAAATTTTGTATGAATTCGTAAGTTAGTCCATAATATGTATCATCAAAAACACGCCATGAAATTGATATTAATTAATTTAAAAGCTTACCTACGGCCCGTTACTGGGAGGCGGATTTTACTGGATTTCCATATATTTTCCGCGCATATTAATTACGAACGGTTAACGTCTGGCGTCGAGGAGCATTAGCTTAATTCGATGTCAGATACGATTTCGATTTTATTAATTTTTCCGCTCACATGGGACTGTGGAGCTAAATTCGCTGGATGTGGCAAGAACACCCTGAAAACTTTTATAGTTCAAATTGTGTACTGTGTTCCGTGTGGTACTGGACGTAGAGAATATCACCATCCTATTTCTTCCCGTGGTTGTCGTAAAAGGCGACTGAACGACTTACTATAGAATATGCAGAAGCGTTCGCTAAGCATTTTAATACCATAATACGATCGCCAATCCGCCGGTCAGGCGTGGCGATTACGGCAAACCCCCAAAGAAAATGACAAGCGACGTCGATGTTGCGGTGCTTGGAGGAGGCCTATGGACGTGGACGTCTTTCGGCTGAAATTATGATGATGACTGTGTGATGTCATTTAAAATAACACCCTGCGAAACAGAAGAACACTGTTTTTTTTTTTAACAATTTGATAAAACGTATTGCTTTGATTCGGAAGTTTTAGCGAAGTTAATAATAAAAGTTTGGAGGTTTCATAAATTTTAACTGAAACGATGTATTTCAGAAATAAAGAAAACTGTTTTGTCAGTTAATTCATGTTTTGATGACAAAAGAGCTAGAAAAAGATGTTGGTTGTCTTAAAACCACAAAGATAATGTAACACAGAAAGAAAATTACCTGTTAGATATCTATATTATCTAACCTAAGAATCTTAACTCAGTCCATGCGCAAATCAGTAGAAAAATTGTTTCAACGAAAACTTCAACATCAAAATCTGTGCCACTTCCAGCCCCCATAAAACAAGGAACCCACAAGGGTCGCGTGGGAGACGCACATTACGGATTCGTAGCGGTGAAATACGACGTACGGTATCAGCATGTCACAAATATTGGTGAACGCGTGCTTTTTATTGGCGAGCACGGATGTTCGGATGTTGGGATGTTGCTGAGTAGGACCCACCTGTACCGATCGTATTTATGTATGCTTTTTTGTTTATCTTGGGTTGTAAAATTTTTAGTTGCTTGAATTTTGTGAAATGTATTTCGAAGGTACGTTTTCCCCACCCGAGTGGGTTCCCGCATTGTCGTTGCGGGGGGGCTTAGTAACCGTGGTCTCCCATCCACGGTGAAGCCAAGAGGAACCCAACGGTGGGGCCGCTCGTCAGGGCTTCTGCCTTCAAGCCATTGACGTAGCGGCCAAAAAGTAGGTTGCGGTGAGGTGCACCGCAACTGAGGTGGGCCGCGATGTCGAATGGGAGGCATCGCGGCTGAGGGTTACAGGCTGCGGTAGAGGAGGAGTGCCGGTGCTTCTGAGCAGCGCTCTTCCCTTCCGTGGCTTGGACGGGGCCGCCACCGTTTGATGGCGGACGCGGTGGGGCCGCAGGGGAAGAGGAGTGTCGGTATAGCGTCAGCCGCTCTCCCTATCCTCTGCGGCCGAAAAGTGGTAGACGGGACGGCGCGTTGTGTTCCTCACGCGCGCCGTCAAAGATGTCAGCAACCACAGGTGGGGTCCGCAAGGGCCGATGCCTGCCAGGGGTGCGGGTTTGTTCGAAAGAGATACCACGGCCCCTGGCATACGGGCTACTGAGGGAACACGGGTGGGTTTTAGTCAGTAAAAGTCTGACACGCCCTCCTGCTCTACTCAGCAGGAGAAGTCATTTGATGATTTCCCACCCAAAAAAAAAAAAAAAAAAAAGGTACGTTTTGCCTATAAATGATAAATGGTTTGATTTCTATAAGAAGGTTTTTATAAGTTGATATAAATATCTAGTTTGAGGAGGATGAGAAGTCTGAAATACTTTTGATTCAAAATTGGTAAGCCATCAAAGTCCAATGGTGGGGTCTTTTTCCTTAGCACAAGATAACTTAAGGGATTAAATAGGTATACAGGGTGCGAGGGACATCGAAGTTTATTTAAAAAAAATGCTCTGCCATGCAACGTGACTGCGTTCTTTGTATGAAACAGCATATTTTTTTCCGATAGTCGACGAAAAATTACTGTCTGGAATAATTTGCTGAATTCAAGGTTTCAGTTTTCGCGTCATCGTCCCATGCCACCCTGTATAAAAGAGGTACATAGATAAATCAATCATGACCATTCCTTTTATTTTTTGTTAAAAACAAATCCGTAAAAGCTTCTTACATCACAAGAAAACATTCCCCGTTGATCTTGCAACGCCACTTCTTAAACAGCTCTTTATTATTCATATTTTTATCACAACAGTTTGCTAAGTGCAGCGCTCAAAGCTACGTGCAAGAAGTACTGAAAAATATACTTTACGATTGTTCAAGTTAAGTTGATACTTATCACAGTACAGTTAGCGACAAAATTAGCGTCTTTTCAGAGAGTGAGGGTTCTCTCTTACCTATTAAGAGACCAAATTTGTAATATCATAAACAAAATGCTGAGTCATACAAAAATATTTCTTACCTATCTATCCACTCCGATTTGTCATCGACAAAATTACCTGAACTATTACTCTTCCCCTTTACCTCTTTTAGGGGATTTATTTTCTAAAATCATAGCTGACTCTCGTTTTTAAAGGAACTCTTCTGCAAAATTTCTCCTTTTCCCTAGACCAAGTGGTTTACCATGCTTTATATGACAGTGAATGTGAATGAAAGATTTTTTAAAGTCGACTCTTTTGTCTTCGCTATTTCAGACTGCGTTAGTCCAGACGCACAAAAACTGTCAATTGATCGCAATGGGTTCCATTTTGACAATTCATCCAAGTTCATTGCGTTATTTACGCTGTTGAGCAGACTAACTTTTCAAACGTATGAAGCTTTGGATTAGCAATATACTTAATTCAGATTGTGTTTGAAAGTACATTATGCAATTATGGTGTTGTAATAGTAAAAGTAGTCGGTAGTCAAAGCTGTTTACTATATTAAATTTTAGATGCAGAAAGACTACAAATTTGATGAGTTAAAAATCAGCCAATTAGTCAGCTAGTTGCACAAAATTCTCTTCTATTTAATTATTTTACAAACTGTTCTGCTTCGTTGGGATAGTAGTAACAAGCGCCACTGTAGAACATGAAGTCTTAAGCTCAATTTCCAGGTTCGGCAAAGCCTAGCCTACCCGGAGTCTCCATTTTTGCCCGCTTGATGGCAATAAGCTCGCCCCCTATTACATGGGACTTAAACATAGCTGGCAAAATGTGAGAATTACAGGCAGGTCAGGAACTATTGTTATGTTTAATTGTATATGCAAAATTTTCAGTCATATACCTCTTCTGAAACTTCGCATATTATTAATCGACTTTGTCGCTACCTGTACCAAGACTTGCTTAAGTCATTATACGTAAACACTGCAACAGGAATACAATAATATCGCGCCAGTAATTATGTGAGATTAGTTTTTTCAACACGCTTATGTTGCTAGTGTACTGGCTTCAGTATACCAATGAAGTTATTTTGCGTGACTCTAATAAGACCTCACTGCTAGTGATGTGCGTGCAGGTTTTATTAATTTTCATATCCGAAAATATTGGTGTGGATTTATACAATCTTCGGCTTTGGTTGCGTCAAATATTAGGTCTTTACCTATGAAATTGCCGTTCTGCAGTACTGGCCATTTCAAATCAAAATAATTTTTGTTTGGCTAAGAATTCTAATTTCAAATTAATTTTATTTTAAAAACATGGTTTTTTTTTTCTAAAAGTAGTCATTTCTTTATTGATTAGTGTTACATTTTCATCGCATTTCAATCTTTTTCGTCATCATGGATACGTTAAAAATTCGAGTAATTATGGAATATGAGTACCGTCGTGGCAGCAACGCGGCACAAGCGGCACGCAACATCAACGACGTTTACGGAGCTAACACTACAAACCAACGCACCACCTGTTATTGGTTTGCTCGCTTCCGTTCTGGAAATTTCGACCTGAAAAATGAACCTCGCGGTCGTCCGAAGACTTTGGTCGACAATGACGAATTAAAGGCGATTGTGGAAGCTGATGATACACAATCTACGGCTGAATTAGCAGCAGCTTTCGACGTTAGCGTCAAAACAATATTGGTCCATTTGCGTCAAATTGGCAAGGTAAAAAAGCTTGACAAATGGGTGCCCCACGAACTCAATGATCGCCAGCGCGAAGTACGCGTCGAGACGTGCCTTGCACTGCTCAACAGACACACAAATGAAGGAATTTTGAACCGCATTGTTACCTGCGATGAAAAATGGATTCTGTTTGATAACCGTAAGCGCTCAGCAAGTTGGTTGGATCCTGGTTCAGCACCTAAACAATGCCCTAAACGAAAACTTACCCCTAGAAAAGTGATGGTCACTGTTTGGTGGTCTAGCGCCGGTGTGATTCAATAAAAAATTCATGAAAAAAATTCGTTTAAATTTTTTCATACAAAACGGCAATTTCATAGGTAAAGACCTATTATAACTGCGATGCGTTAGGGCGACGATAATTATTAGCTGAAATATTATGCAAAATTCAAAATAACACATATTATAACATCAAGCCCGTAATATCCCAAATGGTAAGGGGTCACTAAAGTACCTACACCCACATGTCGCCACTTATGTTTAAAATTCAAAAGACATTTGAAATGCATTAAAATAAAATAAACAATGTGTAACGGAAAGGGTATATATATACCAAGGGCACGGTTTCTTTAGATGATATCAAACGATGTTGTAAGGTTTTTTAATTCTATCTCTACATGTTCGGAAGTTATGAGAATTTTTAATACATTCATACCAGAAACCAAAACATCAAATTGAAATAAACACATCACTCGTAAGAGATATATCGTGACATTGGCAAGTAACGTGGAAAGTTATTGACCTACGTAGTGCGGTGAAACGTTTGTTTTTTGAATTTAAGAAACATATGTAACCGAAAATTTGGTATCAATTCTTACAGTATTTTATTTTGAGCTTAAACTATGCTTAAACTATGTACAGTAATTCTACACCAGCTTATATCTTTAGTGCTTAAGGATAGCAATAGGGTTTATGTTACACCCTGTATAAATTTTTGCAATGTGCCACATAATGCGCTGCAAAGTAGGTGTAGCTTACCTGCTTAAATGTAGGTAATTCATAAAATTTAATTCCCGATTGTTCCTGATTGTGTTCAAGTATTATTCAGGGTTAACGGTTAACACTGTCCTTTGTGCAATTTTACTAAATATTTTGTGTTGTAACTATAAACAGTCCCAGGTGTCCAAAGATTCTACATAGGTACAGTTAAGTGGGTGGTATCTGACATATTCGTACCAATTTTCGTTTATAATTAGTCATGAGTCATGTTTGTTTATAATATACTAGCTTCAACCCGCGGCTTCGCCCGCGTGGTAGTCGGAATGTATCCCACGGGAACGTACTACCTAGTACATTCCCGCGGGATAATTATTTAATAACACCGGGATAAAAAGTATCCGACGTGGTTTCGAGTTAATCAGACCGCACGTTAAAATTCTTCCATACAAACTTTGACAACCCCCAAACCCCCTTTAGGGGGTAGTTTAGAAAAACAGTAAATTACCAACTTTATAATTTACTTAGATAAGTATTTGTGCCAAGTTTCAAGTTTATTAACTCAAGGCAAGGAATAAGATTCTTCATACAAACGAAATCCCCCCTTTTCACCACATTAAAGGTCGAATTTCCAAAAACCCCTTCTTAGTGCTCCCCTACATTATAAAAGGAAGCCGTGTGCAAAATTTCACGTTCCTAGTCCTAGCAGTTTCGGCTGTGCGTTGATTGATCAGTCAGTCAGTTTCTCCTTTTATATATAGATAACTGTAATTTTTTGCTAGCCAAAAATATTATGATATAAAGTCATAATATTTTTGGCTAACAAAGTCTATAAACAATTACATGGTTACTTTTTCCCATCAAAAATAATTCCGCAACCCGTTTATCCATTCTCTATATTATTTTTCCCACCACTACTCTAATGGACGGTAAAAAGAGTATGTAACATGTTTTTATGCAAAAACGCTAATGTTGAAAGCCTTTGAGTATTAACTAGTACTCAAATATATATTAAAACTGGCCACTTTTTGCTTTCTGGTCTCAATTAAGTTGATGGCAAGTTTATAAAGCTGACTCGTTGATTTGTATTTCAACGTTAATTTGTTAAGTAATTTTTTTGATCTTTTTACATGTTATAGTCGAAACAATGATATGAAAAGTTTAATAAACCAATGGATTATTTTGAGTATTTTCAGTTAGGAATTATTTGTTAAGAAAATTGACTCTCTTCGTCAATTTTCGTTTTGTAGGCGTTTCACAAAATTACGTACAATTAAATGGACTGTAATACGGACAATTTAAGTTGGTAGTCATTTTGATAAAAATAATTTAAAAAAAAACTGTAGATACCTAATTTAGGTTAACAATCTTCAGGGCGCGGATTCACCCGATTTAAAGGATATCGGAAATTATCCTACGGGAACGTCCTACTTAATTTTGTATTTTAGTTCTATGCAGGATATCCATGAATTCATTAAATCATTCTAGAAAAAAAAAAACATCGACCAAAAAGAAAATCAGCTGTTTAATAGAAAAGTGCAATTACCTACGCGGTAGAAGTGTATGGAACTGCTGATTTTTTTATATAACCGACGAAAAATTTCTACGCTAGGGGGTCTAGAATGATTATGCTGAATTCATGGTAACAGTTTTCACACTGGTTAAAAACTTATCCAGTATAGGTATGTATCTACTGTAAATTGATTTAAGCTATAAGACAAGCCTGCTTATCTATTATTCTTTTAGTAGAAGTCAAGCCGTTTACTCCATATTGTAAGTGCTACTGCTGAGCACGAGCTTCTATGTTCGAATTCAAGGTTAAGCAAAGGGTTATTGCGCTCTTCTATTTGAAACTTCTCACTCGCAGCCCGGAGTTTGCATTTATGCCCGGTTGATGGCAATAGGCACTCCCCATATTACATGGCATTACGTGTACTAAAAGTACACTTCTGCCCAGCCCTTTGGGAAAACAAGGCGTGATGTTATATTATAAATTGTATTCATACTCAATACAGTTTTGCTCTATTCGAAACCAACAAGAAATATGAGCAGAATGCACTCCACTTCGATCAACACATACTGACAAATAACTTGTGTCTCCATCACCAGCGACCTAAAAATGCTTCCTTCCACTCCCAGTTACAAACATACCTATATCAAACACCTGAAGATTTGATACCTCATACCATCTCGTTCTGGGACCCAGATAAAGAAAGAGATCGCAATATCTCTTGGAGAAGATAAAACGTCTCGGTGTCGTATATTCAGGCCGTTTGTTCTGAACGGCTCATGTACTTTTATGTCCTCAGTCAAGTACAATACTGAGTCAGTGTACGGTTAGCAAAAGAGAAGAGTAACCAGGTTCCTTTTATACAATTGAAGTTTAGTAAGAAACCAATGGATGTTTTCGCATAAAATTCAATTCAATTAATAGAAAAAAGAAAACTTATTTATCCAATTAAATATCATTCAAAAAGATTTGTCGGTTTCTTACTAACTTTGAGCTATGTCCGACGACCCTGGTAATTTAACTCTTTTGGTGACCGTACTTGCATCGCTCCTTGTTATCGGTTAAGCTTTTAAAATTGTTGCGGGAAAAGTATTTGTCTTACTGTTGTTTCTGTTTGAAAGTTGAGTAGACTTTTAACAATATTATGAATGTATTTTTCAGTCAAAAGGTAACACGATGAGAGAACTTGGCAAATAATATTTTTTGAAGACATTTTGTCTTGTCAAATATTTAATTAACAAGAGTTAATGGAAATAATAAATGGTGTTTTTGTTGTAAATATTAAATAACTAACTTTTTCCAGTGGCTTTTGGCTTATAGAGGTCGGAAATTATCTCAAGGGGAACGTACTACCGGAATTAAAAGTATCCTATGTCGTCTAGGTTATAAACTGTGTATATGTGTGCCAAATCTATCTTAAAATGTTAACGTACCAACGACTAACTATTATGGCTTAATAGGTATAAATTTTAAGATCTACGAAGCATACTTTTTGTGTTCTAACTAATATTATAAATAATAATATAATTCCCAAAAAAAAAAACTAATATTATAAATGCGAAAGAAAGTTTTTTTGTTTGTTACGCTTTTATGCTAAAACACCGTAAATCTTAGGATTTATCTAAGTTCGGGCTTATATGTATAGTAACATATGCAGTCACTTCCGTGAGGAGCTCGTGGCTAAATGAGGAGCTCGTGGATAAATAATAATAGTTGCATGGGTTGATCGAATGTACAAGGTTGGTAGATTCGGTTGGTCCGTGGATTGGTGACCATTTTTACATACCAAGACCCCTCCGTGCCTCGGAAATCACGTTAGGCTTTTAGTCTCGGCTGTCACTTGTGGATCTTTGGCAGTCGTTACTAGTCGTCAGAAGCCCGAAAGTCTGACAACCAGTCTCACCAAGGAATACCGTATTACTCAATGAATGGGTTGTGGAGTGCAGATAGACAACCGCTCCATGTTAAAAACTGGTAATCAGGTGCATCCGGTTAGACTGAAAGCTGACCCCAACATAGTTGGGAAAAGGCTATACAGATAACGTTGATGATATAGCTATTTTCTTTTCTCCAAAGAAATGTTAACTATCAAACTGACCTATTTAAACTGGAACAATTCACTACAACAAAAATTATATTCTAAAAGGCACGTGCCTTTCTCCCATTAGATGTTAAGATGTCCTAGTGCTAGTCTCGGGGCCTCATTAGGTACTAACGATCCTAAACCTTTTACCTTTGGTGTACCTACATTAGCTACAAACTGTCGTGACACATTCGTCAGATTTTCTTAAGGTTGTTAACTTGATACTGCCGTGATCTTGTTAGAAGTTGTTGGCATAATGTAGCTGTCGAGTTTCAGTATGGCAACAGCGGCCATCTTCCTTTTCGTAGGAACCCAAACAATAAACTGTGTATAGTGGTTTTACCGGTACCGGTACCGTGTGGTGCCGGACGTAAAGAATAGCATCATCCCATCTCTTCCCGTGGGTGTCGTAGGAGGTGACTAAGAGATTTACTAGAGAATGGGCAGCAGCGGTCTCTATGCATTTTACGACCATACTGCGATCGCCAACCCGCCTGCTAACCGTGGCGATTATGGCAAGCCGCCCCGGTTTTTTTTTGGGGAAGACCTGGGTCCAGCATTGGACGTCTATCGGCAGAAATGATGATGATGATGCTTATTTGATACGATCAAGAATAAAATTTTATTTCTTCAACGTACAACATGACACTGACCTGAAAATCACAAAAACGGAAAGAAAATTTGTATTTATTGCATCCTCCTGAAATATAAAAAAATGTAAATATTATGATGACGTCTTAATTGGAAATTGAGTAAGATTTTTCCCCTGAACACTTTTACCTTCCATCATCATCATCATCATCAACCTATAATGTTCCCACTGCTGGGACACAGGCCTCCTCTCGGTGAGTGGGATTGGGCCGTAATCCACCACGCGGGCCCAGTGCAGGTTGGTAGATGTCACATGTCTTCGAATTTTTGGTTCTAAGACATGCCGGTTTCCTCACGATGTTTTCCTTCACCGTTTTGAGAGCAGTGGAGATGAAATATTTTACACAAAGTAAAGCGCCTGTCTGAGTTCGAACTCACGACCTACAACTCCTAAGTCACGGCCGTTACCACTGGGCCACCACTGCTCACCACTGGGCCACCACTGCTTCATCACATATTCGTAAATAAAGATCAAAGAACATCAGAACATCAGAACATCTACCGCATTATACATACATATTTACGTACTTGTACGTACCCATTACGTAGAAGCACAAAGCGACTGCAATTCCGTTTGCAGTTGCCTGCCTTTATGCAGTCGGATAGGGTAGCCATGTGCAAAGTTTGAGGATATTTACTTGAATAGCTGAAATGACTTCTCAAAAGTTTTATTGTGTATACTGAGAGGTAGGTAATTGTGGTCATACGAGATAAAGGTCTCGCTCTGTCTGTGTCTCTCCGTGTTTCTTTCTCACTTAAACACACTTTAAAAAAATATTTTTCTTGTATCTCTTTTTTGTTTTTTCAATTCAAAAAAAGAACGTAAAATTTAACAGTTTTTTTTTTTTTTACTGTCAAGCATTTCCTGTACCGGCCCCAAAAAAAGAAAAAGATCTTTGCTTTCTTCCATTTTCTCACTCTAGTCTTGTTTATTTCTCTGTCTCTCTTACATAACTTATATTCGGAATCTGACAGATAGGTACTCGAGTTTAATAACTAGTCCTATCAAACATTGGATTTACCTGTTAATTATGAAATTCTCATCCATTCCGTAATTTGTTCCAAGAATCTTCCGAACCTATTAACGGAAACTTGTTATAATACCACAATTATTTACACTCGCTTGCCTATTCAGAGAATACAGGTACAACATTTGTGTTATAAACAACAAATTGGTATCGGAATTAAATTACTGGAAAGGTAAATCAAACATTTACGCGTAGGCGGTCTACGAAGTGCTACGTCAGTGAAAACGTAGCTACGGCGTAGTCAACAAATGCTACGGTTTAAACCAAAGGTACACAAACTTGTATTGTACGAATGGGACCTACAGTTGCTCCCATAGTGAGTGTTCTTTTCTCAAAATTGTACGATATAAGTAGTGTAACTGAGTGCGGGTTGTCTGCCAGGGGTGCGGGTTGTTTGAAAGAGATACTGTGGCCCCTGGCACACAGGCAACTGAAGGAACACGGGTGGGTTTTATTCAGTAAAAGTCTGACACAAAGAGCGAGAGAAGTTTATTGATGATTACCGACCCACAAAAAAAAACTGTAAGTCGTAAGAAGAAGTGAAGTAATTCCGCATAGTGCTAGCTACAAAATTAAATAAATTTTGTGACGACAAAATCCTAAAATATTTTTACAAGGCAAGTAACATCTTCGAATATTCCAAGACACCCTTGAGTTTCGTTTCGTCTCCCGCGTCTATCTAATTTAAGGATAAGGATCAAAAACGATAATTTTCAGGACAAAATCCCCTTATCTTGTTACGTAGTCTTCCTACCGAAAGCGCAGCTTATTTAATAGTTTCTTAATTACTGCTAATCTTGCTGCAGTGTATCCACCTAGTAATTTGCTCTATTTAAACCGTCTGACGAACTGAAAGGGCCTTCTCACTAAATTAAACGCAAGAGAAATAGACTAACGCTGACTCGGCTTGATTCTTTATTTTCAACGTACTTCTTTACGATGTGAGTTAAATGGTTTGGTAGTAACGAGATAACTTTTTTTTTTTTTTGCTAATTAGAGAAGATTCGTTTTGACATGTTATTATAAGGGTAAAGGCTAGCAGAGATATCGTGGAGTTTCTTACCCGTTCTTCTCCATGCGAATCTACATTTTGGAATGGGCGACTAGAATCAATTCCTTTTAAATGTAAATGTTGACGTTCAAAAGTGCCTTTTATGTGCCTAATTGAAATAAATGCTTTGACTTTAAAGCGCAAACTAATACTTACTTGCTTTACTTTGTTACTTGTTATGTCTAATTTATAAAAATCCTGACTTGATTTCCGTACGTTGTTTTCGGGTGACCACTGAAAATCAACGCTGTGCTGTGGGTCCCATAACACAGCATCCTGCTGAGCGAAAGCATTCCTGTCACAGTCACGGCGTGCAGCTGCCAATTAGTTACGTTATAATATTTGCCTATGTATAAATCTGTGATGTTTTCATGTTTTTTATGTGATCTCAACTTTTTGTGTGCACGTGTTTCTCTTACAAATAAATCTATTTTTCTTTTTTTCTTTCAGACTGTAAGTATGAATTATTCAGCCCTTGATTCCTTAACGTAGAAATTTTTCATCTGCAGTAAAAAAACAAAATCTTATGTGAAAAGTGCAATACTTACACAGGCAGAATGTATGAATCATAATACTGAATCCATGCTATGATAACAGGTTGCGCATAGGTGCTACCAACTCAATTAAAAATTTACCATGTATGTACCTATATGTCTCAGAATACAGAGAGAACGTATATATATACATCGAAAAAATGTAATGGTTGTTTTCCCGCGGCAGAACAACTTGCCATAAGGCGTAAAAGTAAAAAAATAAAGATTTTTTTGTTTGAAAATAATAACAAAAATATATTCATCAAATCGAAAACGTGAGAATCAATAGTAACACTGTAACTTGTAGGTACTACTCGCCGCCAACAAATGGGAACAGCGATGCATGTTTAATCTCCCATTTTTTGTATCTACTAATTTATTTGTTTATAAAACGATTGTATTAGCAAGACAAAACCGTTTCGCAGCGGGAAAATAACCATTATTATTTCTCGGTGTATACATACACGTTCTTTCTGTATTCTGAGACGTATACAAGGTAAATTTTTAAGCAGTGCGCAAGCTATAACCAAGATTCAGCTAGTCGTTGCAACAAATTTAAAAATAATATATCTCGTAGGATTACACCATCTTTAATAGAACATGAGCATCCTAATGAAATCTATGGAGCCCTTTTTGATATAGTGCATAAAGAATACCAGTCTACTTTCAAAACCAAAACCATTGACATTAATGGCACCTCCGTCGGCTTCAACCAATGGGCCACACCAGGTATTTATAAAAGTAGAGCGACACTATACGAGCTGTATGGTTTGAAAAAATACAGGTTTGATACTCCTTTCCTGGAGTATGTCAGAAATTATTCAAAATTATTTAAAAAGATCTGTGCTTTTGCTAAATCTAAATTTTTAAGCGATACTATAAAAAAAATCTAATAATAAAATAAAAACCACATCGAACATGTAACGCCTCGTGATGTAGTAAATATTTTTAATACACTTAAATCAAAAAACACTGGGGATTACTGGGGCATCTCTATTAAACTTTTAAGTAATATAATCGACATCGTAGCCCCCTATCTTGCTGTTACTTTTAATAAATGTGTTGACTCGGGAACTTTTCCTGACCTCATGAAGATTAGTAAAGTCATACCATTATTTAAATCGGGTAATAAAAATAACGTGGGCAATTTTAGGCCTATTTCTATATTACCGGCATTTAGTAAAATATTTGAAAAATTAATACTCAAGCAGTTGCTAAGACATTTTAATTTAAATAGCCTCCTTCATGAGGAACAATATGGCTTTACAAAGGGTCGTTCGACTACAGATGCGGGTGTTGCTTTGTTGAAACACATATTTAACGCATGGGAGAACTCGCAAAATGCTATTGGAGTTTTCTGTGATCTCTCCAAAGCCTTTGATTGCGTGCACCATGAAACGCTTTTGCGTAAACTGCGTTATTATGGTGTCCATAACGAAGCTTTAAACGTAATAAATTCTTATTTACATAGTAGGTTCCAATGTGTAGAAAGTAATGGTGTAAAATCTTCCGGGCTACCTGTTCAGTTAGGTGTGCCTCAAGGCTCAATACTCGGCCCATTCTTGTTTTTAGTATATATCAACGACTTACCATTCTATTTAAAGGGTATTTGTGATGTTGTTCTGTTTGCAGATGACACTTCTCTTATTTTTAAAGTAGACAGGAATAGACAAGATTTTGACGACGTAAACAGTGCACTCTCAATGCTTACGGATTGGTTTACGGCAAATAACCTAGTACTTAATGCCAAGAAGACAAAGTGTGTAAAATTCGCCTTACCGAATGTTAGAAATCTTGGTCCAAACATCGTGTTAGATAAAGAGGTGCTTGAAACCGTAGACTCGACAGTTTTTTTGGGCATAACAGTAGATGCTAAACTTCAGTGGGGCTCACACATATCAAGCCTAGCGGGAAGGCTCAGTTCGGCCGCCTATGCCGTTAGAAAAGTAAGACAGTACACTGACGTTGAAACAGCTCGGTTAGTTTATTTCAGTTATTTTCATAGCGTTATGTCCTACGGCATTCTGTTGTGGGGCAAAGCCGCTGATATTCAAAATATTTTTGTTCTTCAAAAGCGAGCTGTTCGAGCAATTTACCAACTGGGTGCTAGAGTGTCCCTAAGAGATTTTTTTTAAAGATATCGGTATTCTCACGGTGGCATCGCAATTCATATTCGCTAACATCATAAATATTAGGCAAAATATACACTTATACACTAAAAACAGTGATATTCATAATATAAATACTAGAAATAAGGATAAACTACGTGCTCCCTTTCACCGGCTTCATAAGGTTCATAACTCATTTGTTGGGCTTGGTATAACCTTTTATAACAAGCTTCCCTCTTCTTTGTTAGATTTACATTTTAGTGCGTTTAAAGCCAAAGTAAAATCCAACCTTTGTTCTAAGGCATACTATTCTATTAACGACTACTTAAACGATAAGAATAGTTGGTCGCTGTGAATATCTCAAGACAATGTTTGTGTTCTTTCACCAGAATTAGCTTACTTAATGACAGGTTGTATGAATTACATTCATATACTTAATTGTTTATTTTATTAGACTCTTTAAATCATTTTATTTTTTACTATTGTATTGTACAGTATCAAGTTCTTCTAACTGAACAGACAGCTGTGCTGCTGGGGAGTTTGTTGCGCCACTTCTTCTTCCCAGCTAAAGCACTAGGAAGTGTCGAAGGGTGGGCATTTTGGGGGGACTGTCTTATGTTTTATTTATTTTTTTTGACGTTCGAAAAGTGCTGACTCTCAGCCTAGTTTGAATAAATGACTTTTGATTTTGATTTTGATTTTGATTCAGCATAATATCATTCTAGACCCCAGCGCAGAAATTATTCGTCGGTTTTACAAAAAAAAAATCTGCTGTTTCATACCTACGCGGTCAAAATGTATGAAGCAGTTTTTTTGTATTTTTTTTTTTTTGTATTAGTGTACTTTAATATGAAATGAACCAAATTCGCTTAGTTGCTGAGTTGCATTTCACAAATTAGACATATTATTGTCACATTTCATGTTACACATTTATCTGTACACGAAATTAGTTGAGTCGTAATTTTGTTTAGTAAGCGAACAAATAATATATTTACTATCACATTATGAGCAATTTCGAAACAGTAATTTATTGTGTATGATAGATCAGTGTTTTGATGAAGTTCAGGCCGTGAATCTAAATTAATTTACAATATTAATAACTTTGTAACGTGGAACGTGGTTTCATAAGGCTAGGTGTGGGCTTCATCATCATCATCATCAGCCTATAATGTTCCCACTGCTGGGACACAGGCCTCCTCTCTGTGAGAGGGATTGGGCCGTAATCCACCACGCGGGCCCAGTGCGGTTTGGTAGATGTCACATGTCTTCGAATTTTTGGTTCTAGGACATGCCGGTTTCCTCACGATGTTTTCCTTCACCGTTTTGAGGGCAGTGGTGATAAAATAATCTACACAAAGTTGAGTGCCTATCTGGGTTCGAACTCACGACCTACAACTCGTAAGTCGCAGCCGTTACCACTTGGCCACCACTGCTCACTGTGGGCTTCATATTAGCTACCTATTCAAGAGGCGACGGTATGTATATAGGATACCTTTATGACCAAGCTCGGAAGTTTGTTTAATTGAACGCGCTAATCTCAGGTTTAGTGTTTGATAGCCCATTTATCGATAAAGGCTATATAACATCACGCATTTATCGATAAAGGCTATATAAGACCCTTAGGTACTAAGAAAAAAGTTACGAGTACGAAGTACTCGCAAAGGCAGAGGCAGTTCAATACGAAGTCGCGAACAGAATCTTGACAAGGATACTGTTCCAATCCTTCAGATAATCTCTTGATAACGTGATGTGACGTAACGTGTGTTTCTCACACTTAGAAACTGGATAGACTATACCTAATCCTTCAAAAACTAACACGATGATTACCAAATATATAATTAATTATGCTAGCGCAGTATATTCGGAATTCTCATTTAATGTTATGTTTGAATTTGACAGATTATGGCAATTACGTGGTCATTGCACCGCGTTTGTGGTTCGTTAGTGGTCAATCTACCGGCTTACTGTATCCTTAATTACAATTGAAAACACGGAGCTCACGTTTTTAATTCTGTTCATCATCATCGACTATTTAGCTTTGCCCTCTTCTTTTTATTTAAATAAGGTTTTATCGTTACCTATCGACTTAACATTCTAATGCACAAATAAAAAATGTCTCCTTTTTTTTGGGAACGTCATCTCGCAGTTCAACCTATGAGGTTTTCGTCTGCCTAACTGGACTTGCCTGTTCAAGGGCTTAAAATGCTTAAAATTAGTGCGACTGCTCGCTAAGGGCACCACCTGTGGAGTACGGACCCTGGCTTAAGGCATCGCTGATAGAGAGCAACAAGGGACAAACTGAATCAGATTGATTATTATGAGGGGACGTACTTAATAAAACAGGTTCAGCGGCGTGGAATGGCTCGAGCAAAGGACGGGAAGGACTTTGAACGGGACGTCGCGACTGGCCTCGGCAGCGATTACGGAAGGAAGGTGGTTTGCGACGGTGTACCCTGAGGTTGCTGGTGAGCTTACTACTCTCCTGGAGGAGAGTTGTAGCGTAATCGGGAATGGTAAGAGTATGCCTCGGTCGGCGAATCTTACTAATACGGGTGTAGGGGATTGGGATGCTTCACGACTGAGCTGAGTGAAAAATTCTCTTACAGTACCTCTGCGATTAATACGTATGCTTACAAGCCTGTACAGCATCCTGGCTGCTTCCGAAGTAGGAGCAGCAAAGAACGCTGTTACATACCCCAATGTCGCACATACAATAATAACAAATCACGTCTTTCCGGCTCGATTCGGACACGCTCCATGATGATATGGTACACGTCTTCAATAAAGTTACATTTCACACAGTTTAGTGACTCAACTTTACCCGTTACGGGTATTTCCACTGCGAAGATCGCCCTGAGGACACGGTGGAGTACACGGTGGCGGTCTGCCCGGCTTGGGCGGAGCACCGCCGTGTCCTCGTGTAGGCGATCGGCGGCGGCGATCTCTCGCGTCTCGCGTCCGGCCCTGGTCCAGGCCATGGTACGGAGCGAGAGGGCATGGGGAGCCGTCACCTTCTTCAGCGAAGCAGTAATGCTCGCGAAGAGGGAGGCGGCGCACGTGAGGGAGAGGCAGCATATGCGCCCTCGCGACCCTAGCCGCCGCAGGATACGGAGACGCCCTGGGCGTCGGGAATCCCAGGCCAATTTCCGGCCACCGTAGGCATGAGCTTACGGACGGCGAGTAATGGGTAGCTCGCTGTCCGGTAAGGACCAAGCCCAAGTCGACGGCGCGTTGTGTTCCACGCGCGCCTCAAAGAGATGTCAGCACAAAAAATGATGGGGCCCGCAAGGGCCGATGCCTGCCAGGGGTGCGGGTTTGTTCGAAAGAGACACCACAGCCCCTGGCATACGGGCTACTGAAGGAACACGGGTGGGTTTTAGTCAGTAAAAGTCTGACACGCCCTCCTGCTCCACCCAGAGCGGGAGAAGTTATTTGATGATTTCCCAACCAAAAAAAAATAATACTTTACCCGTTAGAAAATCAAAGTTTTCTATCGGAGTTAAACTTCAGTCTAATCCAATGGTGGTATGTCTAAAATATTTTTGACATACAGCGTATATAATATTGTGTGAATAGAAAAATGCCTTTGAAGTTTGATACTGTATAAAATAAGAGTCCCTGTTTTTTTAAAGCTTTAGGCAATTCTTGCAAAGGCATAAAGTTGTAATGTTAAGACGCCTACACATCCATTGACATGAAAACGTGTAGGCTGTATCTGATGGAGATAAACCAATTTCACAGAATCAGATAACCGGGGATGGATGATGTTACGTTTGAACTTTAACTGAAAATAAACTACGCGATTCAATTTCGTAGGTGGAATAAAAAGTTATAATCATGTCAAATTTCACCCCAAAATTCAGGTGCTGGAAGCGTGGGTAATGAGTCATCATCTGCCTAGCCTTTTCCCAACTATGTTGGGGTCGGCTTCCAGTCTAACCGGATGCAATGGGTAATGAGTATCTACTATATTTGCCTTTAAAATGTGCTTCGTGCATCTGCGTTGTGTTGGCATAAAAACATCCAAAGCAATGCACGGAAACAGTTAGTGCTGCACACGACTGCTGAGCGTAAGTCGGGTAAAGTGTAACTGGGTTGGGTTGGTGTGGCTGGGTTGTTGTTGTGTGGTGGGTTGGTTGGGTGTAGCCTGTGACTAAGAAATGTGACGGAATAAAGAGTGTACCTCTGTTTGTCCTCAAACTGATGCACTAATATATCTTCCGCGCCGAAGCTTGGTCTCCGTTGATTAGTCACTATGACCAAAATTCAGTCTGGAGGACTGTTATTTTGGGTGAGCAGCTTAAAAACACATATTTTCTTGATTAGTTTCATCAGGTAAACTTATTGTATTTGCTGACTACATAATGTTGCTGCATAACTTTTTCCTCATCGTCAGAAGAGTTCCTCGTAGGGGCAACAAATCCAGGTAATGTATAACTGGTACAAGGCAGGCCTGTACTTGTCCTCTATATCTGTTTGAGTTACTGCATGATACATAGATTTTATAACTTAAATTATAAAAGAAACTAAAAATTATTAACAGCAAGGAAACTTCATCAATTTCAAAGACATTTACGAGCATCTACGAAACTATCAACTATTCAACATACCTTCTCATATACTTGCGAAACTACTTAATGACATTTTAATTGCATTCTAATGCTGGGAATATTTAATTAGTGCAACCTCAAATAAGTTGTTGGCAGTTTCCTTCAAAGCTTATTAAATCAGAATTTTTATTCAAAAGTTTTAATTACTTTGACGTACGAAGCCTCGTAAATGATAATACTAGCCTTTGAAACTTTCCCGGTTTTATATTTTTCCGGTTTGTATTGAAAATTTAACTCGAAAATATTTTTAAATTACTTTAAGCGTCTGACGTCTCATATAATTAAACACTTTTAGAACGAAAACGAGAAATAAGATTACCATTTCTTTGAAAATACTATAAATAATGTTGAAATTGGATTTCATGCCTGGTATGGCGTGTAATCCAATTTCAACTTTATTAATGATCTTTAATTCTCATTAAGTATTTTATCATAACAGGCAATTAACAAGATCAAAATAAACACATGTTAATTCCAAATTCAACGTAACAGCCAACAGTGTCAATTTCTTGAAAGTACGTACTTAACTAAATTTGAGCGGCTAATGAACTTGTAAATGTATATGTGTATATGTGTGCCGATTATTCAATATTCAAATATCTTTTATCCAACGAATAAATATGTTGGTTTGACAGCTGTTGTATAGAAAATATGCAAAGCTGTCAGATGTATTCTTCAGATAAAACATAATTATCTAAATATAAAAAATCTGCCCTAAAGGGGATACTGATAAACAATGCGTTTGTTTTTAACTAGTCAAAACAAAATAAAAAAAAATACCTTCCAATAAAACCATTCCACAGCAAATTCGCATTTTACGCAATATAACGATACTTTCAGGAATTGCCCTGAATAGCATAATTCTATTATTTGATACAACAATTAATAATGACCGCATAATGCGGCCCATTTGCTGCCCAACAATGAAGCTTTGTTGATACCCCAATAACGGTATGAAACAACATGATACAGAAATTGAAATAAAAATAACACGGTTGGTCGGATACATCCGACACCGCAGGCCATTCATTCTAATCCTTACCGACGATTTAGAAATTTAAATGAAGGGTATACCAGGCAATTTTAATATTTCACTTTGGCGTAGCGTTGTGTTAGAATTAATTATGCAAATAGTTTGCGGGCACATTGAAAATTAGCTGTTATTACGCGCTTGATGCGTCGGAAACGGAATTTGTATCTCATTATGATCAAAGAACAGTCTGTTTGTTGGTGTTATTTGATTGTGTATTAGGTGCAATGTTGTTGATAAGGAGAATTATGACTGTGGCGTTATAATCTGCGGGTGAATTACATAACACAGTAACAGTAGCAATGGCTTTCATTTTGGCAGTTAAACACAATAACGTATTATAAATAGACAGTTCATACACGATCATTACAGCACTCAAAAACAGCATAAACCACAAGTGTAGCTATCTACTAGTACAAACAATCACACAGTGAGCAAAGAACAGCAAAGACCCATACCGATTTATGTTATTAGAAAGCGGTAAACATGCAAATTTAGTTACGTCACTAGCGCATCACTGGATGGTACGCGACTAATAACATGGCAGGCAATTACCTTGCATTTATCTTGCCAATATTGATCGTCGTTAATGCATCTAAAGGTATCGCACAACATTATTTAAACAACATTCATTGCACCGACAATTTTATCTAACATAAATATATAATCTCTTAAATAAATAAATAAATAAATAATTTTAACAATGGTTTAGTGATTCAGATTGTAATCGATTAGTATATTGCGCAATTAAAGTGCAGTATTGATTGATTTCAACGCTTTGATGTACCCTGACCTAACTTACAGGACCATTTACCAACAAAAACTCATAGTCACTATGAGTTTTTGTTGGTAAATGGTCCTGTAAGTTTGGTAAAAGCTCGTTTTATCTCGTTACCAAGGTAAATTGGTTGGTAGGTAAAACTTATTTGTGAACAAAGTACCTACCTCATTATTATGTGGCCGCTTTTTTGTTTCAATTTAATACAGGAAACGGACCTTATTCCTCCTCTATAAAACATAATCACAAAACATCCCATTAGGTACTCAATAAAAACTACACATGGGAGTCTACGTGCGGAAAGGGGAGTCCCATCATCATCAAAAACTACACATTGATACAATAATATGGGACACTTTGCGAGGCCAACGATAACGCTGTTAAAGTGACAGAATCCTGATAGAAGGTTGTTTAAAACCTCACAGCTGGAATCATCGACACAACGGAGAAGAAGATGGAACACAAATTGTAGTCTATAAAATGAATTCTTGCCGATGTATATACTCGTACATACATCTTTTTGGGGCTCAATGTACTATGTAGGGATACTAATATAATAATAAAAGGTGCAGTTATTCCTGCGTATACAACAAATAAAGTTCTACAACAAAAATAAAACACTAAAAATTAACATCACAAGTAATTATTTACTATTATAACAACTAAATTCTAGGAATCTACCTTTGCTACGCTAATTGTACAATACTAATTAGAGAAGCACTTAAGACTCCGCATAATGAACTAAGTCAAGTTCCTAATTAGGTTTCTAAGCTAATTATGACTAGTTGCAAATTTAACCAAAGTAGAGATGCAGCCAGTGACTTAAAAATTCAAGTGTGGACATTTTCTTTTAGCTTGCTAATGAAGAAAACTCCCCTGCAGTCTTAGATAGATTAAGTTTCAGCCAAATGTCACAGAAGTTTTGTGACTAAAACTAGGTACTTTTGCGGATTAAAATAACCTCAAACACAACTGGCAAAATGTAGATACACAGTAAACACTTTTACTCAACCTTTTTGGGAATACAGGCTTTTACAAACATGATTAAATGTTGGTATACCAGCCCATGGCGAAACATGTAAAATCATAATTATATTAATATAAGGCCTTAATGTACCATATTTTAATGCAAATACATTTTATTCTTCTAGCTTTCGCCAGCGTTTTCACCCGCGTATTGGTCGAATATTATCCTACGGGAACGTACTGCCGGGATAATAGTACATTATGATACAAGTGTGTAACGTTGGTGATTATCGCTGAGGCGCCATTGAGTCATCGTCATGTCATCGTCATCGTCATGTCATCATCATCGTCATCGTCATGTCATCGTCATCGTCATGTCATCGTCATCGTCAACGTCATCGCCATCCTCATCGTCGTCATCGTCATCGTCATCATCATCGTCATCATCATCATCATCATCATCATCGTCATCGAACGTCATCGTCATCATCATCGTCATCATCATCGTCGTCATCGTCATCATCATCATCATCATCGTCATCATCGTCGTTGTTTTTAAGACCAAACCAACTCAACCAATTAAAAAACAACCTATAACTGACTAAGAACAAAGCAACTCAACCAATCCTATAACTCACTAGTGAATAATAGTAATGAAAAGTCACAGTTTGATAATAGGTGTCATTATGTGCCTAATTGCAGTGAAATTAGAGCCATTTTATGAGCAAGTGTGTTGAAAAAAGTATCATATGTGTTAATCTGTGTGTCACATTTCATCTAAATCTATTCAAACATTTTTGTGTGATTGAGTAACAAACATCTAAACATGCACATAATATTAGTAGAATTTTTATTCTATTGATAGCATGGTATAAAAATAAAATGCTGATGTATGATGCGGCTTTTACCCTTGTAAAATCCTGTTTATCTAAAAAAAAACACCACTTCTTCACAAGAGCCAATTCAAATCTTCATTCAATAACAGGTACCTATATTATTTACCTTACTTCTATATTTTCTTTTACGTATTCAGACATACGCAGAAAATACGCTGCAATGTAAGAAACTCATGTTTATGTGACGTGACAAAAAACCCTACGTTTTTTCCCAAGTGATCATGATACAGTAAAATGTCCTATACCGGTCCCATCCCTAGCAATTCAGACATATTGGCTCGCAAATACGATATGAGAAACGTGTTCCGTTATCACTCTTATTAGAGACCTTAAGCTGCGTCTTCATTGGGAAGCAAAGTTGCACAACATTGTTTTAACAACATGTTTTTGTGTTTCAAGAAACATGTTGCTGGGAACTTGAGGGAGTTCTTTGTCCTTAGAGCTAGCAGTGGACGTATTTTGACTAAAATGATGATGATGTTGCTGGAAACATGGAATGTTTCAGCATCGATAACGCAGATCACGGAATCACCGGCGTCTAGAAACGGTACTTAAAAAAATTCGTGGCACCAAAAGTGAGTTGAGCGTACAACTTCTGTCACGGATCGAAATGTCGTTTGTGTGGTTTATTCGGAAAATTTTGACAATGCTGCCTCCAGCAACGGCCGCCTTAGCGTCTCTGTACCGTATAATTGCTGGCAATAGGCGTGTATTGTTCCATAATAATAGTCAACACAATACCCGAAACATTTCCAACTCCATTTGTTTTTGCGGAAAGCAATGTTTTGCAACTGTTTTCAACATGGTTTTCTGATAATTTTTTGTTGCAAAAAATAATTTTTCGCAATACTATTTGCACAGCATTTTATCCAATGAATACAGGGCTGTAGTAACCTTATTTCATAGGCATTTTGTTGCTTCAAGTGGAAGTCAGAATTCAAGGAAGGTCTCGCTAAATATTCCTTTGGGCAGAGTCAATTTGCATTTGTATTACTGTAAACAGTTTCTCTTAACTCTAAGATGAATGTTGACTTAAATCCGGACTGGAAATGATAGAGAAATAAGTTTGTGATTATCTTCGTCATTTGTTTACACTCTAAATTTTTTTCATAATCGCTTTTCGAATGAAAATTAACAACAATGATTTTATTTGACTGTATCATTTGTTCCGTACCTGACAGGGAGTGTTCTTAGCGTGTAGTCGCCCTGTAGTAGCCCTGGCTGGAAGCCTTAACTGATTGTGCAGTCAACATTCTCCTAGGTTGACCAGCAAGATGCCTATTAAAAAAGACTTTGTCATAATGCTCGTTTAACACAACCAATTCTATTGAAATTAATTCAATCTTCTAAGTTTGACGAGAAGTCAACTCCTCTACGAGAACTTAACTGAACCAAAGCTAGATTTTAAACCATGTTCACGTCATAGGCAGGTTACATGTCGATACTTAATGAAGAAGGTTAGAAAGAAAGAACAAATGTTTATTCTGCACATACAAAACGCACCTTACAAAAAAATTAAATAAACTAACAGAAGTAAAATGCACACACACACACACGATACTTAATGAAGAAAAATACTGATGATTAACTACTTAAAATATGATTGACGTGTAAAAGCGTTTGTGCAAACCTACTTACAGAAACAAATCATTTCTCATTTATAATTTATTTATTGTTCCATTTATCTAATTAGAAAAGACTAAAGGTACTGTTTCCTTATTAAATGAGCACTTTTTAGCGATATGCTTCATTCTATTACCTATTTTAATATACCTTATTAAACAAAATTAAATACCTATCTTCCGTTTTTTCTGTTCTTTCAATTTCGCCGTTTCCTAAACACTTCTTTATCATTTGCCTACTTACCCTTTCATTAAGTAACCAGAGTATGGATATAATTGATGTTTAAAACGGTGGATGTTTTCAAATAAAATAAAATAAATATAAAATAAACAGTTTATTTATTTTATTTTATTTCATTCAAAAACATCCATTGGTTTCTTACTAAACTTCAACTATATCCGAAGACTCCAGTTACTTACTCTTTTGGTGTAGGCACCTACTTTTTCTCAATCTTATAATTCTCTTCCTTATTGCCATTTTTGTCTTCTAACTTGAAGTCGTATTACTCAACCCAGCAGGTATCATTTACTTTAATTATTTTCTACAAAATATTACGTGTATGTACAAAAACTAATCTCCTAACACTAGCCAGGGACGCTAGTAGCTGGACGCAGTAATGGCGACACTTTGTCTCGACATACGATGCGACTGCACTTTATCAGACCGCGTCAACGCATTTTTTATTACATAGTTTGCTTTTAAGGGAATTGCTGGTGTATGTTCTGTGTAGAATACTTGGGGTTTGTTGTGGTCAGTTTTATTTTTGCTGTGACGTTGCTTTAACGGGTTGAAGTGGTTCTGCCCTTGTTATTTTTTTTTTCGGGGTGTCTTGCTTCTCTGAAAATCCTGTATGATTACTTCGACTATCATTCATCATTTGCTTAGCCTTTTCCCTACTTTGTTGGTCGGCTTCCAGTCTAACTAGATGCAGCTGTTTAACAGTTTTTAACATGGAGCTATATATGTATATATGCCTATCTGACCTCCACAACCTAGTTACTGGGTAATATAATACCCCTTGGTAAGACTGGTTGTCAAACTTTTAGGCTTCTGACGACCCGTAATGAATGTCAAAGATCTACGTACGACACCCGGGACAACGGCTTAGCGTGCTTTCTGAGGCATGGAGAGGTCTTGGTATTTAAAGATGTTCACCCGGACAAACCGCGGCAAGCGTAACATAACCTGATCGATTGGCCCGTGCAGCCTGTATTACTTGGTCCCTCTCAAATTACTTTGACCATCATTGATCGGACTTAAACTGTGGCGGCATCTACAACGCTACATGCGAACTACGCATCAAAGACTTGACATCACACAAACCCTACATCGCGCAAGCAGAGTTTACCGCGCGACTCGTATATATACAACATCCCGACATCAACCGTCGGGTAGTTGCCCACCAGATACAACACCCGTTTGGTCGGAGGATCCTCCCTTTTCCGTAGAGTATGAGTGAACTTTTCAGCCTCTATAAAACGAAGAAATATATAACATCTTCCCTTCTACGAAATAATCCACGAAAGTGATTGAGCATCAAAATAGTACCTGGCATCAAAACTTCTGACAGACAACAAAATAATCAGAATCCACCCCCTAATCGAATAAATCAGATAATTTCTTTAAAACTACACGAAAACGAGAGACGTGAAGTCCCGAAACTTCCGAAAACAAAATACCTTATTGTCTACATTTCAGTTTTAACAAGATATCCATAACAATTAAAGTAGGGCCCGTCAAAAAGTTTTAATGACTGTTCAGATCCACTTTGTAAAAAAAAATTGTTAGCGAGGAAACAGCGATTGAATAGAAGTCGTCAAAGAAACAGCTACCTGCTCTTGCTTCTGTTTTCCGTTATAATTCGGCTGTGTATTCACTATACGATGAAAAGTGCAAAAAAAAAAGTCGTCAATGTAGTTCTACTTTTGTAATTTCGTGTAAGAGTTCGTGAAAGGAAGAAAATTAATTTGTTTAGCACAGACTAAAAGATACACAATATACATGAGGCAAAAAAAAACTTAAGAATCTAGCATTAAAATATGCCTCACGACTTCTTGCACGAGTGCCTGCCGCGAAAAATGTACAATTCAGCAAAAATGCCAGACCTGGTTTTCAACTGGATCTGAAGTTTGTAGTGACGGATGTAGATATCAGTTTCACAACGTGACGTGTAAAATAAACTTGTGGTAGTTAGAAATGGTAACGAGTATGTACATAATAATGATTAATAATGTGACTTATAAACATTATTGAATACAAATACAAAACAAATAGGCTTAAAAATACATAAATCAGACGGACGCATGATAGTCTTTTGATAACATGTAAATTACGAAAAAAATCCTTCCAAAAGACTCGGAACAAAAATCACTTTTAAAAGAATTGTCTTATAAAGAGTAGTGTTATAAATACTATTCAAATATCAACCAATTTATTTAAAGGTCGTCCATCGTCCACGCTTCAAAAATGTTTACTCTAATTTTTGTCGAATAGTGAATAAACAGCTTTATCCCATCTAGCCTTGAACAGTTTTCGGTATACTTTTTTCTTACGTTTTATAATTACACCAACTTTCTGAGAAGTCGTGTTAATTTGATCGCAGAGGTCGGATTCCCTTTTCATTTTTTGCGGAAGTCCGATAAAGTACTTAAGGGTCCGAAACTTAAAGTTTGGAGTTTTTGTATTGTACCTCCATTTTACATACGTATTATGTTTTATGAACTTCGT
The DNA here is from genome assembly GCA_949987655.1 of Polymixis flavicincta. Lineage (NCBI taxonomy): Eukaryota > Metazoa > Arthropoda > Insecta > Lepidoptera > Noctuidae > Polymixis > Polymixis flavicincta. Next base: position 22,319,098 of record OX465181.1, on the reverse strand, counting down.
TGAGAACTTTCATTTTGTTTAAGGATCGTTTTATTTAAGCCGTAGTCACTCTCCTATCTCTTATTATGGTGAAAAAAATCGTTATTTTTTATATTTTATGTCAATCAATCAACTCAGCCTACCGCAGTCCACAGTTGGACATAGGCTTCTACAATGTTGCGCCACAACATCTTGTCCTCCGCTCCCTGCATCCAGTCTATCCCAGCCACTTTCTTAAGGTCGTCGGTCTGTCTAGCTGTGGGCTTCGCACGCTACGCGGTCTCCACTCCAGGACTCATCTGCTCCAATGGCCATCAGCCCTTCCACAGACATGGCTAAGTCATTACCACTTCAGCTTGCTTACCTACTCCGCAAGCTATATCGGTAACTCCGGTTATTTTCCAGATTATTCCATTTCTGATTTTCTCCTTCAAAGAAACTCCGAGCATAGCCCGCTCCACAGCGCGACGAACGACCTTTAATTTGTGGACCAGCCCAACTTTTAGTGTCCACGTCGGCGTCGGCACCATATGTTATTACAGGTAGGACGCACTACATATAGATTCTAGTCTTCAGACATTGCGGGATCGGGGACTTGACGACATTGACGATATTAAATTTTATGTAATTAATTTTATCAATATACTTCAGTTTGTGAGGTATATGAAAATTGCTGTTTGACATGCAGGTAACTTTAGTAGTTTCACTTTCGTATAAAATAAAGTCATAAATCGCTCTTTACATAGGATAGGACCAATGCGTTTTGACATAAACCTATTCCACTTTGACCATTAACCCTATTAAACCTTTTTACCCTATTAGAGCCAGCAATTTCACCAGCACAAATATGATAATGGAGATTTAAGGATACGAATATCCATTTTTAATGTACCACATAACATAAAGGTCATATGTACTGTTAATTTACGTAATAGCTCAATAAAGGCCCTGTTCTCGCTAATAGGCTCTGTTTTGTATATGAAACAAATACCCAAAAGAGCAATAACTCATGGCGAGCGTTTTGCGTAATTCCAAAAATGTTCGGAATGGCCGAACCTTCCGCGGTTTATCTGAAGCAGCGTTAAAATGATGCGGATAGTGTTTTAAATTGTTAATTTCATTTTAGGTAGCTTTTTGTTTGTTGATTACTCGTATTTATTTATTTTCTGTGGGTTTTCGCAGGTGACTACAATTACGTCTGAAATAAATAAATAAATTCAAATTAATTTACATATACCAAAAATTCGTAGATAAATATATAAAATCTACCAACCCGCACTGGGCCCGCGTGGTGGATTACGGCCCACTCCCTCTCACAGTGGGCCTGTGGCAGGCCTGGGCCTGTGTCCCAGCAGTGGGAACGTTATAGGCTGATTATGAGATGAGATGATGAATTTATAAATAAAGTCAAACCTGGGTCTTGGTTTGTTCTGAGGGTCTGGGAAATGATGTCATTATGACGTCTGCATAATGGCATCACGTCCAGACTTTCTAACAGGAGCTATCTATGTTGTAAGCACGGAAACGTTGCACTCGCCGTATAGAGACGGCGGTTTTATTAAAAGTCGTGACGTTTAAAGTGCGTTGAGCGCAATTTTTTGTCGTGGTCGCCATTAAAAGCTGTCAGTTTTTATTCAACTACGGCGAAGCAAAAAGGAGGTTATGACTTTGAACACTATGTATGTATTTTCTCTGATCCATCATAAAATGAGGTATCATTGGAAGCTATCGTTCGCTAGTTATACTGATTAGCGGCGTGGCTGGCTTCGTGATGTCACATTAAACTGAATACGGGGCCGTATTCAGTTCTCTAGATGCCATAAGTGATAAACTAAATAAATAAAAAGAAGTTTTTATTTTTCACGTTATAGTTATAGTACCTACCAATTCAAAATTTGATTAGCCTTGGTCAAAACAATGCATATTTATGCGATAGCAGCAATCGCGGTTGATTTGCTGTCATTTTTGAAGAGTTCCGTTATCTGTCTCCGAAGCGCATTATCAGATCCATATATTATGAACCATTGACCATTTCGGTATACACTCCTTTCGAACAAAAAAAAATATTTTAAAAATCCGTCCTTATATGACGGAGTTATGCCCGAACATAACCTGCCTCCTTCTTTTTGAATTCAGTTAAAAAGAAAATTGTTTCATCTGAATGTCGTGGCCGTATGCCACTTACCCTAACAAAACAATACATTTTTGCAGTAATAAGCGATCATAACCACTAAGGCAAAGAGGCATACGACCTTGTCTCATACTTTTTAGAGCGTGATTTTTCAGTAGACGGGTTTCAGTTTTGAACTTACTTCTTAATACGTCATTTCTGTTGTAGTGCGAGTAAACTATACACGCTGAGTTTTTATGCAAAGTGTTGACAAAGTCACCTCTAGCAGTGGCAACCTAAGCATATTCATGCTCCTTGGTTTAAATTATGAAAATAATTACCTTGGATGCTTTTGTCAGAAATACACTTGATTACTTCTTTGTTCTCGTAAATTCACCATTTCGTCATTCAAATATTAAAAAAAGAATACAGCCACCAGATTAATATTTCAAACACGTAATCCCAACAACACAAGAGACAGTACATTCTTTTAAAACTTCACAAAGAACAATTTCATCTAAAAAATAAAGGTCAAAGTTCCAAGTCGGTGCAAATGTTCCCTTTGTTGCTTTGATAAAACAATGAAAGTTGTAATGTTAGTACATTACACCCCGAGGTCCACTAATTGTGAGATAGAGTATTTTGCTACATAAGTTGCTTATCATCTGGCTAGACGAGATGTTTGCTGGTACTTGTGAACTGGCGTTATTAAGATATTATAAGAAAAGTGTTGTTTGTTGCTTAGGAATACATGTGGTAGAAACCTAGGTAAGTCTTTAGAAACTTCTTCAAATAAATAGTATCTCATTGTGTTACAAGTTTTTAATTTCCAACTGATACGGTTCAAGGTTCAAGGGTACCCTTTGACATCTTTGCCGACACCTGATTACCATGACCATTCCACCAGTTCCTGATCTCGATTCCAACGCATCGAATAGCTCCGACAACATTTTTGGAATAGATGGAGCAAGGAGTATATATCGAAGCTCCAACTCAGGACGAAATTGCGCACATGTAAGGGTACTCTGAAGCTGAACTCCCTGGTACTTCTAAAGGAAGACAACACGCCGCCTCTGAAGTGGAAAATGGGTCGTATTGTCGCTACCTACCCAGGTCCCGTTGCAGACATCAAAACCTCCAGTGGTCTGCTCCGTAGATCATTCTGCCAGATTTGTCCATTGCCGATCTACCCCGAGTCTGACTATTCTGGTTGAAAGACAAGCCTTCAACGCCCGGGGGTATGTTTGCGCGGAACGCCTGCTAAAGTGATCATAGCACTCGTGATGCTAGGTTTTTTTTCTTTTATTGATTTTCTACTTCTACCGGCAGTTTTTACTTATATTAATACATTCATTTTTACTGAAGACTCAAGTCGTTTGTATTATATCTCCCGCTAAAAACCTGATAAACGGACTGATGGACTTCAAACAAGTTTACAAAAATTATTGCTAAATACTATTTTTTAACCCCCGACGCAAAAACGACGGGGTGTTATAAGTTTGACGTGTCTGTGTGTGTGTGTGTGTGTGTGTGTGTGTGTGTGTGTGTGTGTGTGTCTGTCTGAGGCAACGTAGCTCCCGAACGGATGAACCGATTTTGATTTAGTTTTTTTTGTTTGAAAGGTGTATTAGTCGGGAGTGTTCTTAGACATGTTTCATCAAAATCGGTTCAGCCGTTTGAAGATTATCAGCTCTTTTCTGGTTGAAAAACGGATTTTAGCCTCTGATCAACTCAAAATTTGGGATTCTTTTACTTCAATGATATTAGACGAATAAAATAACCTTGAACTGATGCTGGAGCAACACCTGGAATTTCCAGGAAACCCAAGTTATTCACCAACAAACAGCAGAAGTATCATGTTTGGGCTCATTGAAAAGGTCTCAATGAATAGATTATAGATAAATGGTGATTTAAGGGAGACATTAAGTTTAAAAAGCAGGAAATAAAAATTAAATTAAAAATTTAAAAAACCCCCGACCCAAACAAAAACTCAAAAAAGTAAAAAAATAATATTTATAGGCCTTTTAATTTTAACGTAATATTTTGATCAGGGCATTGTCAAGTCGGGGGACGGTCAATGAAAACGCCAAACAGAGGCCTAGCCGTCCCCCGACTTGACAATGCCCTGATCAAAATATTACGTTAAAATTAAAAGGCCTATAAATATTATTTTTTTACTTTTTTGAGTTTTTGTTTGGGTCGGGGGTTTTTTAAATTTTTAATTTAATTTTTTTTAGTGGAGCGGCTGCCTTTCTGACCGCCATAACCCAGTTACTAGGTAGGACACAACACCCCTTGGTAAGACTGGTTGTCAGACTTTTAGGATTTTGAGTACCGTCCTATAGCGTTTTCGTAAAAAAAATGTCACAAACATAGTAAGCATCACTCCGCACGAACGATACGCAAAAGAAAAATATTGCCTCCTTCAAAACTTTGGATTTTACAACTGGAACGTCACAAAACCAAAAAGACCATTGTGAAATCGTAAACAAAAACGAAAACCTTTTAACACCAGCAGAAAACATACCAACAAAGTTACCAACATCTCTAATTTGATTTTATCTCACTAATTCATTGGACGAAACGAAACTATACGTCTGAAACCGTACGAACTTTATAAGTTCGCAATGAATCGGTCAGTTTTTCGTTTAATTTTACTGAGCGTTGTTTTCGAAGCCGTTTGTTACGTCATGAAGTTCGGGCCAGCAGACTTTCTGCCAACTTCGCGTAGTTTCCACTTGTCTTCTTTTAGGTTTTGGCTACGTTTTTGTTGGGATTAAAAAAATATGAAGCCAGTTGGAAATTAGGTTTTAGGCAAGTCAGTACCTTAGACTTTTTATGTAGAGAATTTGAAAACATTTTTGTCCCGCTCAAAGATAACTATGTATTTATGTAAACAATTGCTTGCTGCACTTACAGTAAATATCAAAGTTCGCAGCCAGCCTTCAGCATAATATTTAATTAAAAAACCTTCATACAAACATTAAACATAGACACATATGTCGTCATCTGGCCTCTGAGCAATCAAGGTGTTCAACAGATTGGTCGCCTCGGTTGTGGAAACATATCGAGTAGTATGGGTCCGTGCCCATACTTCGCGGCATTGGAGGATAAACAGGAGTCAGGAGCAAACAAAGAATTGTCTTTAAATGCGTAATAAGTAGGTAGTACTGTTAAATATGTTTGTTTTCTCGAATAAATTAAATAAAAATAGGTATTACAGTTTTCAGTCATACCAACAGCAATCAATGACATATTTACTTATATCAGAACATTCGTTTTTTAGTTACATTAGCTTGTCTGGATTTTTCAAACATAACTTAAAAAGTACTTGACTACATCACTGAATCCACTGTAAAGAATAACTAAATCGCACCACTCACTTCAAATGAAACCAGAGACGTCCATTGGCATCGAAATTTAAAATACTTATTCTGTAAACGTCTCTCGAAACTTAGTTGGCGAGTTGAGATAACTCGAGTGCTGAGTGAGTATCCATCTATCTGTGTGCGTCAATCGCGTGTGGAAAGTGAAAAGTTTCCACGTGATAAAGTGAACGTGAGGTGAAGTTGTGAAGTCAGAATAGTACCGCGGCTGTTGGATGTGCTTTTGTAGTGTTTCAATTTGGTATTTGATGTGTCCTTAGATTACATTTTGAACTGGTGTTTGTTAATAGCAACATCATAAATATTAGAAGTCATTGTTTTAAAGCATAACATTTATACCCCCCTTTTGGGGGAGGCTTATGTCCAGCAGTGGACGTATTTAGGCTGAAATGATGATGATAACATTTATACAGATGATGGTATTCAACAATTTTGAGGATTGCGTTATATTGCCGTGTTTTCACAAAAATTGTTAGTAGCCAAAAGCTGGGTCCTAGTTTGCCATAGTCATATGGACGTATCAGTGTTCTGTTTTTTATATTTGTTCTTATAGCGGCAATTGAAATACGCATTCTGTGATACTTTCAACAGTCTACTTATTGCGGTTCATGAAATACAGCCCACTGATAGACACACGGACATCGGAGGCTTAGCAATAGGGTTCCGTTAGCACCATTTATTTGGGCTAGAAACTCTAAAAACACCTTGAATTTATAATGATAAATGCAAGTTGTTTTAGAGCTCTTTGTCAAAGGACTGACATAAGTGAAGAAAAACATCGTGAGGAAACATGAAATTATAGTTAGTTACAATAGATCTGAAATCACCAACCCGTTTTGAACAAGCATGGTGATGCCTTCCCTATATGACACGAGGCCTTAACTTTGCAGTGGAATAGTTTTTTTTTTGTGTGTGGGAAATCATCAAATAACTTCTCCCGCTCTGGTTGGAGCAGGAGGGCGTGTTAGACTTTTACTGACTAAAACCCACCCGTGTTCCCTCAGTAGCCTGTGTGCCAGGGGCGGCGGTATCTCTTTCGAACAACCCGCACCCCTGGCAGGCATCAGCCCTTGCGGGCCCCATCAGGTTGTGCTGACATCTCTTTGAGGCGCGCGTGGAACACAACGCGCTGTCGACCTGGGCTTGGTCCTTACCGGACAGCGAGCTACCCATTACTCGCCGTCCGCAAGCCCATGCCTGCGGTGGCCGGGAATCAGCCTGGGAGTCCCGATGCCCAGGGCATCTCCTGCGGCGACTAAAGCCGTGAGGGCGCATATACTGCCTAGTAGAATAGTATTAGGCTGGTATTATTGTTAAATAGTTATCTACTATTGTATACAGTCAAGTTCATCTAACTTAACAGGTAGCTGTGCTGCTGGGGAGTTTGTTGCGCCTCTTTTTCTTCCCAGCTAAAGCACGTGGAAGTGGTGAAGGGCGTGCGTTTGGGGGTCTTAAGTAATTTTGACATTCAAAAAGTGTTGACTCTCAATTCTCGATTTTGATTACTAGTAGTCGCCTAGTGGTTGAAATTCTCTACCTATCGTTATTTCTCAAGACAAAGTTTATTTTCGTTAAATATATGTACGTATCTATGTATTAGTATGTATTACCTCTCTGCATCACCCTAAGGTTGACTGGTAGAAAATGCTACAGGAATTAAGTCCACCTTTGTACAGTATTTTTTTACTTGTGCATTAAGTTTTAATAAATAAATAATAAATAAATTCGACCATAACTCCTTTAAATAAGTTTGTGTTTTGCACTCCTTCACCATATAAACGTTAATTGTGCCACTTTCATACTCCTACGCATAATTTTCATAAGAAAGGGGTTAAAAGTTGTTGTTTGTAGTTGTTGTTGTTGTTGTGGATTTTTTTTTTCATTACCCAAACTGTAACCATGAATTCAGCATATCATTACGTCGGTTATACAAAAAAAAATCAGCTGTTCCATACATTTTGATGGTGAAGGTATTGCACTTTTCTATGAAGCAGCAGTTTTTTTTTTATAACCGACTCAAAATTTCTACACCAGGGGTTATAGAATGATAATTATTTTGAATTCATGGTTACAGTTTGCGTACTGGTAAAAAATGTACACTGTATAGATTTAAAAAAAAACATGCCACATCCAAAGATTCATCGCTACACACCACAGCGGTGTATCACTCTTAGCGTTCTGAATTTTTAAGAAGCCCACCGATGCTCTCAACGAGTTCCTCAGAAGAAACCCTCACTAACTTGCCACGATTTACATAACACGCGTAATGCAGACAGCAAGTTTGAATTTCTTTCGACTGTTGGTTTACTTTCAGCGTTGAAAGTGCTGCTTTTTGGGATAAAGTTTCAAGGTGTTTCATTGAAGGACTGTTAAGATTTTTGCTAACTTTGTAGGTAGGAGTAAGTAGATACCTACGTACATATCTGCGACTTATGTGTCTTTCAAAATGAATGTCTCTTAATGTTTTGACGGATTTACAGAAATAACTATGTAGTCAACTGACATATCTAACCACATATTACGAATCTGTTAGTTTTGTATATATTGTTAGGTTCTGAATCAAGCCAATATGGTCATTATATTTTTATAAATGAATTATAATCACATTCACCAAAAGTATTACATATAAATCTACGCCAAAAAGCCATTTGAATTGACTTCTGAAACGGAATTCTTGATAATTTCGTGCTAGTTTGAGCAAATTTCTTAGTGTACAACAACTTCCTACCTACACAACAATATAATTATTATTGCAGAGTCAAATTAGTGATCAGACACAGACACAAAGCGAGTCATCTTGTTACGCGGGTCAGTGGAGGACGCTTGGTGTAATCAACAACGCAGACTGTCTTGCAACCTGCCTCTAATACACACGGTCTAAAATCAGTTAGAAAGACATAATTCATCTCAATGTGCAGGACATGGATGCTGAAAATTATGTATTTACTACCTATGTCTCTCTAGATTTGAAACCAATTTATTTTCCTTCCATTCAGATGAGTGAAAGATGCAGAAATGCTTAAGGTCAGTAATGAGTTCAAAGTAAACCTACTTAGTCATTTAAAGGGATTATAATTTTAAATCCAATTTTAAAATAAACGAAACCTAAGAGCGTTTATTCTGAAAGTTGGCAACGTCGCAAGTAGCTGTCAAATATTTACCTGTTTTCATTAATTTGTTAATATTACTGTATGGAAATATGAAATATCACTAACTAGTGACCTAAAACATAAATAATGATTTGCAATTATAACACTGAATTTGATGTTGTAACCGTTTTAGGTGTAAAAAAGGCATTTGGAAAGTTTCCAAGTTCTTTTTTTACATCTAAAACGAAATATTCGGTGTTAAGATATTAATTATTGCATTACATAATCAATATTTTAGGTCACTAGTTAGTGATATTTCATATTTCCATACAGTAATATTAACAAAATAGTAAAAGCAGGTAAATACTTGACAGCTATTTGCGACGTTGCCAACTTTCTGAATAAACTCTCTTAAAACTGTGAAGAAAAACATGGTGAGGAAACCAACGTGTCCTAGAATCAAAAATTCAAAGACATATGTCATCTACCAACCTATACTAGGCCTGCTTGGTGGATGACGACCCACTCACTCACAAAAGTGAGAAGGTGTCTGACCTACCAGTGAGAACAATATAGGCTGATTTTGTAACCAGAAGGCCAATTCTCTTAATTAAAAACGTTCACAATCTAGTTGCAGTCTCATCTCAGCGACAACCAAATGTCAAAAATGTATGGAAAATCGAGGTATTTTTAACAGAGTGAGACTGAGATCAGACTGAACGTTCTTAAAATTACGAGAATTGCCCCTCTGATGACATGGAACACGCATTTAGCTTATGTGGCAGACACAGTACTTCACAAGGTGCATAAATTATGCAAATAAACAATCAGTTATAGCTTCTGATCATAAAAAAATAATAATTAGTGAAACTCATCAATAATCTCTATTTTCTATAACTGATAAATGATTTTATTTCTGTAAGTAGGTTTGTACAAACACTTTTACACGTCAATCATATTTTTTTAAACTAGATGAGGTCGGCGTTTCCTATCTGACTACTCTGAGAAGAAAGGCCGAAACAAACTCGGAGGTCACAGTCTCTTTTAAAGTCCACACATAATCTTGGTCAGATCATGTGAAGACCATGTGGATTGGTGTCTGAAATGGTATTTTGAGGAAAGAACCACACAGGTTGAGTGGACCTTTCCATTCAGTGCACGCATGTATCAGTAATCATACGGCTCAAAACAGAACTTGAGGAGCTCAACGATTTGACGAACAATACCAAAGAAAGGACATTTGGGTAGGCCGCATAAAGTACTCAAACTGCCAGATTAACATTAAAAACGAACTGAGAAAGAGACGAAACACAAAAACAAAAATACCACATAGTCCTCACATTCACAATAATTAAAACAAAAATAATATTATACTTCTCAAAGTAAATATTCATGTCAAAGTGTATATAATAATAATCAAAAGTCAAAGTGTATATAATAATGAAATGTCAAAGTGTATATAATAATCAAATGTCAAAGAGCAAAACAAAGAAAAAACAACATTCAGTATACAAAATTGGAGCAGGTCAATCCCAAGCTTTTTTGTCCTCAATATAATCTTTAACGGTATAAAAGGCTTTCAGGCACAACTTACGTTTGATGAATGATTTAAATTTATTGAGACTTAGATCTTGAACATGGCTTGGAAGTTTATTATAAAAGCGTAAACATTGACATCTGAATGACCCACCTATTTTCTTGAGCCTTGTTGATGGTACAACAAATTTGTGTTTGTTCCTAGTATTTATACTATGGATATCACTGTATTTTTTAAATATATCTTATTGTTTATGTAGCCACTCGGGAATCTCAATCAATGTTATCAAAGTTCAACCATACCTACCCTATACTGTACCAGGGCAGCACGACCCGATGGAGTGTCACAAATGAAAGCGGTCAAGCGTCGTTTCATCCACCACAAGTCCAGAGATAACGCCCAACAAGGCGAAAACAACGGGACATTTTCAACAAATTCTCAACTAGGGACAAACTTTGTGAGGAATTACGTTTGCTTCGGTAAATTGATGTTCGTTTTAATTAAATTAATTTTATATTTTGACTGGTTCAACATTATATCTGATTAATTCATTTACAAATTGTTGGTTAATCTTTCACAGTACATAGCCCATGTTTGGGATCTAGGTATTAAGAATTAATTTAGAACATGTTCCGAAAGCGAAAAATAGCATACTTGTGTATATTTTACATAATATCTGGATGACCGAGACTTACTCGATATTTTTTATTTGTTTGACGTTTTCTAAAAATGAAACCTAGCTAGATCGATTTATCACCCCCGAAACCCCTGCATACTAAATAAATTTTATGAAAATCATTGGAGCCGTTTCCGAGATTCAGATTATATATATACATATATACAAGAATTGCTCGTTTAAAGGCATTAGATGTAACTTGGAAGAAATCAGCACAAAACTTTATTTGCATAATCAGCCTATAATGTTCCCACTGCTGGGACACAGGCCTCCTGTCGGTGAGAGAGAGTAGGCCGTAATCTACAATGTGAGCCAGTGCGGGTTGGTAGATGGCACATGTCTTCGTTTGAGTTCTAGGATATGCCGTTTGATAGGATATTCTAGGATAAGAATTTCCTCACGATTTATCCTTCACCGTTTTGAGAGCAATGGTTATGAAATAATTTATACAAAGTAAAACGTCTGTCTGGGTTTGAACCTATGAACTACAACACGTAAGTCACGGCTGTTACCACTGGGCCACCACTGCTCTCCAAAACTTTATTTCCCGGTAGGTACTAACGGGTAGATAACCATTCTTTGATCATCCTTATTCCGTAATGACCAAAGTCAAAGTTAAGCATTTATTTCAATTAGGCACATAAAAGGCACTTTTGAACGTCAATTTTACATTAAAATAGAATTGATTCTAGTCGCCCATTCCAAAATGTAGTTTCGTATGGAAAAGAACGGGCAAGAAACTCTACCGTTACTCTTTTAAAATGTTTTGAATAGGTACAATTTAACAAAGTACACATAATATAATTATGTGTGAAAACGATGCACCCAGAATAAAATTACTACTACTTATACCAAAACAGGTAAAAAACAAAAAACTAATGCAATTGAAGCAATGCAGATAAATTAATTTTATGATAGATACATGGTGCTCACATATTTACGAACACTGTAAGAGTAAATATACGATTTTCATAGAATATTTACAAGTAATAAGTCAGTGTTTGAGTTAATCAATGTCATAAATATAATTATTTATACAATTCAATTAGCAACCAGTTTGATTTTGACCCGAAAACGAAGCATAACCCCTCTTTTCTTTTTTCTTTCAAGCCATCCTCCGCTATCCCACCCTTTGATAGATAGCCCAGTATAGCTCAGAATAGCTCTAGATGAATGAATAGCGCCAGTAATAGTGAAATGATACATTTCTACCTGTATCTCAAACTGATCTGAATAGTGAATGGGATCCACTTCGAATGCGATCCATCCGGCTATGAAGCGTGATTTGTGGATCCCTTTGATTGTTTGCAAAAGTGACTGGGTATTGATGAAGTACCTATTGGTAAGATAATTTGGTCTGTTTTATTGTTAGTTGTTGGAGAATTGTCAGAAAAGAAAACATACCCGATTAGACATTGGATTCTCCACAAAAAAAATGTCACATGCTCTTGTCAGGTTTAGAAGATGTTAAATACCAAAAATTTTAACCAAGCTAACTCAAACTCAAAGCTTTTATTTTCAATAAAACGATTTAAAGGCACTTTTGAACTGTCATAAAGTCTATCAGTTAGTCGGAAAGTTGAAGCTAGTTATAATAACTAGTGATTGCTCACGGGTCGAAATTCAACCATAATTAAAACAAGTGCGAGTCGGACTCGCGCATGAAGGATTCCGTGCCATTATCTATAAAAACGGCAAAAAACCGAAAAGCTCAATGAAAGTCGTTTGCGGTGGTTTGGATACGTAATGAGAAGAGACGAGAACTACATAGTTAAAAATCTTTAAATCTACCGGGGAAAAAGAGAGGTAGAGGACGCCCTCCGTACACATAGTACAATAGTTTGATCAGCCTCATAAATAAAGAAAATCTACTCGACCCGACAACCCTAGACAGAACGTCATGGCGCAGAAAAATTGGGAGAGCCGACCCCACCTAATGTGGAATGAGCAAAGAAGAAGTTTTATCATTTTTAATCTAGTTTGTAATGATCCAATGTTGATTGAAATAAATAAAAATATCTTAGCTTTCTGCACTCCTCTTGTAAACGTTAACTTAACCAAATTTCATACTCCTCTGTCTGCGTAATTTTCGTAAAAGGTCATAAAAGTTTTTGCTCCACGTACAAATATATAGAAGACTAGCCTTTCGCCTGCGGCTCCGCCCGCGTGGATGGTTATCACGTAAAATAGTAGCCTATGTCCTTCTTCATATCCCAGCAGGCTTAGCATGACGCTGTATTTCTACTCTACTGTAGAATAGAAATCGCTTGTCTTCATTTCTCGGTACAAAACTGTCAATTGTCAACACGGAATCGTCATTTTTGTCTATTCTTCCGTCGACAAAACGCTTCTCTACGGTTCTCGTGCTAAGCTGGTTATATGTATATCTGCCAAATTTCATGATTGGCTCAGCGGTTTAAGCATGAAAGCCAACAGACAGACAGAGTTACTTTCACATTTTTCATATTAGTAGGGATTAGTAACTATTTAATAGATATTTACAAGATATTAATTACCTTTTTGTATTATCTGTATAGTTGCTCGCAGAAAAATCTATCACATCAATTACTTTGGCTATGACCACACAAGGTTCTGGAGTGGCGACCGCGTAACGGAAGACGTACAGGAAGGCCTCCCACAAGGTGGACCGATGACCTTGTGAAGGCCGCGGGTATCCGCTGGATGTGGGAAGCACAAGACCGGTCGAAGTGGAGGAGCCTGGGGGAGGCCTATGTCCAGCAGTGGACGTCTATCGGCTGAAATGATGATGATGACCACACATAGTTATTACCTTGTTTTCATTCACTAAATTAATCTCTAATCTAGAACCCAATTTAATTAAATACCTATCAATAATGTCGTTTTAAATCAATATAATCCGTATCTCGTATCGCAATTCCTTTCACAATAAAAAGGCTTCCAATGCAAATTACTTTTCAATACAGACGTTTGTTTTAAATTGAAAATTCCTGACGACGATGGTCGAAATAGTAAGTGGAAGCTCAAACGGCCAACTGACTTTTATAATTGTTAATACTCGAAAACCCGTCAATGGCTAGATTTATATCGACGTTAATTGTAAACGGTGATTTAAATTTGTCGTTTTTTGTTGTGATTGTCTACTTGGGTTGTGTCGTAATTTAATCGTTGGCACTTCTCTTTCTTCTTCCTGATTTTGTTTCAGCCTGTTTTATTTTGTACACTCTCTATACTTAGATATACATAAACTAATCTTCATCATCATCATCATCAGCCTATAATGTTCCCACTGCTGGGACACAGGCCTCCTCTCTATGAGAGGGATTGGGCCGTAATCAACCACGCAAGCCCAGTGCGGGTTGGTAAATGTCACATGTCTTCCGATTTTTGTTCTAGAACATGCCGGTTTCCTCACGATGTTTTCCTTCACCGTTTTGAGAGCAGTGGTAATGAAATAATTTGCACAAAGTGAAGCGGGTGGGTTCGAACTCACGACCTACCACTCGTAAGTCGCGGCCGCTACCACTTGGCCACCTCTGCTAAAGCCTAATCTTATAAACAGAAAATATTTGATTTTTTTGATGAACGGCTGAACGGATGTGGGTGACATTTGGCACGTGCGTAGACGTAAGTATTGGTGAAACTAACCTGGACGACGTAGGATATTTGTCATCCCGATATTACCACAAGATCGCTCCCTATGCGGATGAAACTGCGGGGAACAGCTAGTATTATTTTTAACGAACTTCAAAAAAGGAGGAGGTAATATATTCGACTGTTTGTATTTTTTTTTTGTATGTTCACCGATTTCTCCCCCATTTTTGGATCGATTCTGAAAATTCTTTATTTATTTGAAAGAGTCCTGAAGTGGTCCCATTGGCACCAAGTCAGGATCTGATGATGAAAACCCAGTGAAATCAAGGGCAACCCTCAAATGTTATAGTTTTTCATTTATTTTCTAAAGCCATTGAGACATTTGCATATAGTCATCATCATCTCATGACGCTGAGCTGATGAAGGAAGGTACTCGTACAACTCTAACGGTTAGGAGTTAGGTGGAGGTTCGGGCATAACTCCGTCATACAGGAAAAGTTTTTATCCAGTGCACAAACTTTAACCATGAATTCAGTATATGATTCTAGACCCCCTAGCGTAGAAATTTTTCGCCGATTATACAAAAAAATATCAGCTCTTCCATACATTTTGACCGCGTAGGTATTGCACTTTTCTATGAAACAGCTGATTATTTTTATTATAACCGGCAAAAAAACTCTGCGGTAGGGGGTCTAGAATGATATGCTGAATTTAATAGTTACAGTTTGCGCACTGGATAAAACCTTACCCTGTATATAGACCGATTTCCAAATTCGTTTATTGTTCGAAAGGGGTTTATTCCGAAATGGTCCCTTTCAATTTCATATAGATGATCTGGTGATGCGTTTCGGAGACAGATAACGGAACTCTTAAAAAAATTACAGCAAATCAACCGCGATTGCTGCTATGGCATAAATATGCATTGTTTTGACCCCAAGGATGATGAAATTTGAATTGGTGTTGGGTAAGTACTATAACTAAAAAGGGAAAAATAAAAACTTTTTCCAAAAAAAAAAACAACCGGCTTCCTGAAAAACACTACAGCGTGAAAAGTAACTTTAATTTCGGAAGTCGGTGACTTTGGATATGTATTTTATTAATTTCTTGTCACCACCTTCCAAATATATGGTATCTTTTTTGAACAACCCGCACCCCTTGCACGCATCGGCCCTTGCGGAACCCACCAGTTGGTGCTGACATCTCATTGAGGCGCGCGTCGAACACAACGCGCCGTCGACCCGGGCCTGGTCTATAACGCATCGGCCAAGGGAGTTTTATAAAATAGTACCTAGCTGTTATTTTGGTTTTTTCTGTATCTTACGCCTTCCACGCGAATGAAGACGCGGACAAAGAAACTAGAATCGACAGGAATGCAAGGAATTTGCCTTGAATGTTTTAAAAGTTATCTGAAAAACTGAAAGCATTGCACAAAAGTAAGCTCCTTTTCTAGTGATCAACTTCCCATTGACTTTGGAGTTCTACAGGGCAGTGTACTTAGTGCTACGCTTTTCATTGTCTATATTAACGACGTACTTAAACTCTCTGCGAATAATGTTGAAATAATAATTTGTGCAGATGAGACAGCCGTAATATTTCACGGATAATTGTGGGAACATGTATATCGTCTAGCAGAAGAGGGATTATCACTAATCGCACATAACCTGGACAGAAACCTTTTCACGCTTAATGGCAGCAAAATTAAATGTATTCTTTTCTCCAAGACCGCCGCTTCCATCTCACCAGTACACCTAAAACTCCAACTACATCACTGCTCTTCTAACATTTCTACTCTAGCTTGTGACTTCTCGTCCTCTTGAACGTACCTCTTCTCTTAGATACTTCGGAATTCTTTTCGACAACCACCTAACCTTTAAGCACCATTTATTATCAAAATTTCTCGCAGAATAAGAAAACTTATTCACACCATGCGTAACCACACGCTTTAGTAAATGCGAGACTGCCTACCCACAGACACACTACAACAAGTTTACCTAGCTCTTAATCAATGATTCAGTATTGCATCAACGTGTAGGGTAGTACTGGAAAGGTCTACTTGATTGAAGTTGAAATACTACTGAGAGCGCTACTTAAAGTAACTTTTAAGAATCGTTACCGGTTTTCTACTGATTTACTCAATCGCGAAACGAGAGTTCTCAGAGTCAGCCAGCTTTTCATTCTTTCTGCCTGCATTAAAACTCACAAAAATATTAGGAGCAAGCATAACTATACATAAATAATAAGCAAAAGAAATTATAGAATCCCAACACCTGACGTAACCTCATTGCTAGCTAAACGCTCCCAGGGCTACTCTCTCATTAATACGAACAATAAAGTTTGCAAACTCTACGAAATTAAAAACACTAACTCATTCGAATGCTAAAAAGATGTAAAGAAAATGCTGAATATTACCGAATATGATAACTCGGAACAAAATATAACGACGCTGACCTGACACTAAATAAAACAAAGAATATTTATGGGGAGCAAAATACACACACACACACACACAGACACACACACACACACACACATAGACACACACACACACACCCACACACATACACGCGCGTGTCAAAATAAAGGGGATATATACATTTATAAGTGTGTACATTTAAAACAAATATCAAGCTTTGAATATCAGAATGGTTACTGCTTATTTACTGTATATGCAGGTTCTTATGAATATGGTTTTTGGGAAAGGATTTCATGAAGTAAAGCACAGAAAGACAAGACCAGACATTTATTTCAGTTAGGCTTGTCAATATTGAATCAGAAAGCTAGTCGTCCGTTCCAAAACTAGGTCTTCATGGAGAAGAAGGACAAGAAACTCCATGGAAACAGTATTGAAGTATTTCATCAACACATCTCTTACATTACTATGAATTATTATTTTCCTACATACATTTAATTTCAACTCTTGGACCATTGTCCAAGAGAACTTAGAATTATTATAACATTGCTATTACATTATTACAATAGCTAGGAATAGAACATGAATATGATTGTTATGATTTAAAACATTAGGAAAACCGACTATAATATAAATTGTACAACAACATTTTTATAATAAGCAATAATTATTATATAATATCAAATTACTTAACTTACATGACATCTGGTTGATTTATTCCACACAACAACGGCACTAGGACTAACCTCCTGAACATCTACCAAGCAACTGACCCAATAACGTTATTTTTAATCCTTTTTATAACTTCCCAATGTCAATTTACATTAAACAACTACCGCCATTTTGAACAAGCTACAGAACGTCACTCATTTGGCTTAATAACTTCTAACACAGATTAATAAACAAAGGTTATGTAGTAAAACCGTTAGAAAACATTTTATGGTAATTAAGCAATTTAACAAGAACTGATTCGTAATTTAAGACACTTAAAAGTATCAATATGAACTGCCAGTATTGTGCTAGTCAATTGAATCAGTCTATTTATTATTTTAAGTAATACTAGAAAACCCAAATATATTACAAGTGTAATTAAATACTACGTAATCATTTATAGTAACAACATCCAAGTTATTTTCACAAATTGAGACCGTTATTTTTGTAAACTAGTCAAATTAGGTACTTCTGCACTTGTTCAAGGCTTCGTCAACGTGACAAATGACATTATCTACCAAACAATAATAGATTATCAAAATGAACAATCTAACACGGCCAGACTGACAAGTACTTCGTTCTCGAAGTACCTATGAATCCACCGTCTCACAAAACAACAGCACTTGATAGTTGACCAGTTAAACTTACACATTATATAAAAGTATCAAATCAAAACCTAAGGTAAAGTATATTTAAACAGGCATTATTAAAAACTACTTAATCATTATAGATTTAAGTAATTTTTGCAAGACAATACAGTTATTTCCTGTGAATACTATCTTGTCAAATTAGGTAGGTACCTCAAGGCCTCGTTAATGTGACCGATGTCATTATCCAACAAACAATACTTATTATAATATCAAAATGAATGATCGAACACGGCCAGACTGAAAATACTTCGTCCTCGAAGTACCTATTAATCCTCCTCACTAAAACGACAGAACTTAATAGTGACCAATACAACAAAAATTTATACATTGTTTCTCATTTTATGTGCTCCGGGCATATAACAATTTATCTGTCTACATATTGATACAGTTTTTTTGTTTTTACCTCCCTAATGTCGTATAAACATTTAACAATTTTGTCATAACTATTAACGTAAGGGTATAATTAAGTTCACAAAAGAATTGTTCAGTAAGTCATTCATGTTTAACAGCTGCATCGCAGCACTGACCAGTGATCATGAAAATAATTCGAATAATTCATCGTTCGGTCAATCTGACAATATTATTGAACACTATTCAATAAACACATTTTCTATTAACAATTTCATACATTTTTGACATGGCCACTCCGAACAATACTTTTACATTGGAAGTAATAACTTTTAATAACACCTAACAAGAAACCAAAGTATAGTGAATTATTTGAAACAAGTTAATCTTAAGGAAAATCTTAGTTTTGTACATGGGTGGTACTCGGGTGGTGCCCTATATAATGTGAAGTAGCTCAATTTTGTATTATGTTAAATATAATAGCTCAATTTTTTATAATTATTAATTTTACAAACATAGTTTTAAGTTTTGTTTTTTTACTAACAAGTTATGGAATGTAATAATGAATTCTGAATTAAAATTATTAATAATAATAATAACCATGTGATGCTCACTACTTTGAAAAAAATCACAATGAATTAGTTCTAGCAAAAGTGTGTTTTTAGATTGACTTCTACTTAATTGGCTGTCAGTATCACATACCATTCTTTATTTATTGTTTGTTTTAGCTGTAAGTCATCTTTAATTAATAAATAAATAAAAGAAGCCACGCCCTCCAATAAATTTCAGCAAGTGGTGTTGGCGACTTTGGACCGGAGTAGATGGAGAATGACTGTCCGCTCATCCAGTGACCACGATCTTCAGTAATGAGGGACTCATTGAATTACCTTTACGAAGATAAATAAAGTACCAACTATTTATTCCGACTTTCTGCTAAGACTTGGTATATTTCGTTTTCGTTAAAATTATCTCCGAAATAATTTTGTAAACATCAGAACCTTACACAAGTACCCAATTTTAAATTACCGTGACCACTAAAATAGCATTTATATAATTCTCAAATAACATCGATTATAAATTACTTGTTACACTTACATTCAAAATATGTTCGTTACTTTAATTTATCTATTCTGTAATAATCTATACCAATAAGATTAATAAAGAGGAAAGATTTGATTGTTTATTTTTTGTTTGTTTGTTTGCATTGAATAGGGTCCGAAATTACTGAATCTATTTGAAAAATTATTTCACTGTTGGGAAGCTACACTATTCCTAGGTGATATAGGCTATATTTTATCCCCGTATTCCCACGGGAACGGTAACTACGCGGGTGAAACCGCGGAGCGCTGCTAGTTCAACAATAATTTCCAATTTCACGATAGAACAGCTTTACAGATTCAGCATTTTATATTTGTTTGTAAAGTCAATTAGCGCAGAATTATATTCAGCCATCATTTGATATTTCAGACCGAATTAATAACGTGACACCGTAAGCGTCATTTGTTTTTAAATATTTTCTTTTTATTTCATAAAATAGCCAGGTTTTTCAAAATAAAAGATTTGGGTGATTTTAACTCGACAGTAAAGGTACGTACTATTTCGATTGGTGTTATGTAAATTAATAAATTTTCTTATGCGATAATCTGCTCAGTACCGTATTTTTAAGAGGTGTGATACATCTTGATTTGAAAAGAAAAGAATTTGTAAACTGAAGAAGAATAACAAATCACACCGTACCGAAAAAATATAAGCACATCCAAACCAATATTACAATTTAAATTCACTATACGTTGGTCTATTATGATAAAAGAATTATCCATCATCCTAATATACAATCCATGTCCAATTGTCCATGTACCGTTTGAACGTTCGGTCAAACTGAAATGCACCAAAATCATCATCACAATGCCAATAAATCTGAAAATAACCTTTCACAGCCATGCTGAACTGTACTTGTCTCAAAAGCAATAAGGGGAATATTTATATTGTTCTCATTGGTCTATGACCCAAGTGATGTTAAGGCCCCACCTGCTGTACGTGAGTTAGTTAACACCAGGCCTGTGACCCCAGCAGCAATTATTCCATTAGTCTATGACCCAAGTGATGTTAAGGCCCCACCTGCTGTACGTGAGTTAGTTAACACCAGGCCTATGACCCCAGCAGCAATAATTCCATTGGTCTCTGACCCAAGTGATGTTAAGGCCCCACCTGCTGTACGTGAGTTAGTTAACACCAGGCCTATGACCCCAGCAGCAATTATTCCATTAGTCTATGACCCAAGTGATGTTAAGGCCCCACCTGCTGTACGTGAGTTAGTTAACACCAGGCCTATGACCCCAGCAGCAATAATTCCATTGGTCTCTGACCCAAGTGATGTTAAGGCCCCACCTGCTGTACGTGAGTTAGTTAACACCAGGCCTATGACCCCAGCAGCAATAATTCCATTGGTCTCTGACCCAAGTGATGTTAAGGCCCCACCTGCTGTACGTGAGTTAGTTAACACCAGGCCTGTGACCCCAGCAGCAATTATTCCATTGATTTCACAATAAAATCAACCTCTAAATTGCAACTTGTCAAAGTCAACGTCAAAATCAAAGTCAAAGTCAAAGCATTTATTTCAAAGGCACTTAAAAGGCACTTTTGAACGTCAGTTGTACCATTTGCATTTTTTTAGTTGGTTCATTTCAGTTTAACCAAACTAAGTTATTAAGTTTTTCTGTCTCTCAAGTCTCATCGCTGTGAGCATTGGAAATTGAAATCGAATATAACACAATTTCATAATTATGTCTTTCAATAAAAATCTTAAAAGCTAATTTTTAAAAATCATAAAATAATACAAACGTCATGAGGAAATAGAAAGAAAATTGCATTAAGTACATACTCTACTAAAGTCATAAAAAAGT
Organism: Polymixis flavicincta; assembly: GCA_949987655.1. Classification (NCBI taxonomy): domain Eukaryota; kingdom Metazoa; phylum Arthropoda; class Insecta; order Lepidoptera; family Noctuidae; genus Polymixis; species Polymixis flavicincta. The sequence goes on along the minus strand of OX465181.1, from coordinate 22,297,726 downwards.
ATAACTATAAATTCGGGGTTTATTACCACATCCGAAAATATTTTTACCATTCATAATCCGTTATGCAATTATTAAAAATAAAAATAAAAAACTACCTTAGGCATACACAGCTGTTCATGACACGTTTCGAGGCTACTACTGAATAAGCTAGAAAGTATCAACAACTTTAAAATCCATAGTGTAATCAAATTGATTTAATTGCCACTTGAATTTCAGGTAAGTCGTGGCGCAATTTGAAATTTATCAAATCGAGTTTTACATGTAGGTACTAAGTATTATTTTCTTTTTTTTTACTTCTAATTTGTGGAAATTAATTAGCAAACGCAGATTAGATGGTTGTATATTTTTCTTTTTTATCATGACATGGAGAAAGACAAATTAAATTGCATTTAGCATCTTTAAACTTATGAAGTTAACTGATTTAATCAATTTATTTACCCGGTAACCTAATCACAAGTGTTTATTGTAAAAAGCAATTAGTTAGGTATGTATCACGGAAGAAAGTAACTTTGTTCTTGTATCATTTAAGCATGTCAAAATTACTATTTTGCTTCCTCTCTCTTTCCTCTAACCATTGTATCCTCTGATTATCATTTAAAGTAATTGGTTCAATGATACATAAGTAATTAACAGTAAAAACATACTAATAAATGCTCGATAAACAATAGAAATGATATAAAAGTATTTCGCAATACTTAATCTTTCAATTTATCATCGTATCCATTTGTAAATATTAAACAGCCTCTAAGGGCCTTACCAACTTAAGCTACTTCTTATTCCTGGAAAGCTTCCCGATACTTCTCACAGCAGCTGAGGTTCCAGTCTCGAAGCTCACATAGTAACTTGCAGCTCCGCAGCTCCGATGTCAGGGGCAGCGGGATGTCATCATTATGGTGCGAGTGAAGTCAGCGTCCCGCCAACGGTTTTCAAAATATCGTCAGCAGCTCGAACATTGATCATGAAAATAGCAAAATAAAATGCATTAGTAAGTGGTTTTAAAAGGCCAGAGAACCATCCCACTTCTGATGTCAAAATAAAGGGGATAAATACATTTATAAGTATGTACATTTAAAACAAATATCAAGCTTTGAATATCAGAATGGTTACTGCTTATTTACTGTATATGCAGGTTCTTATGAATATGGTTTTTGGGAAAGGATTTCATGAAGTAAAGCACAGAAAGACAAGACCAGACATTTATTTCAGTTAGGCTTGTCAATATTGAATCAGAAAGCTAGTCGTCCATTCCAAAACTAGGTCTTCATGGAGAAGAAGGACAAGAAACTCCATGGAAACAGTATTGAAGTATTTCATCAACACATCTCTTACATTACTATGAATTATTATTTTCCTACATACATTTAATTTCAACTCTTGGACCATTGTCCAAGAGAACTTAGAATTATTATAACATTGCTATTACATTATTACAATAGCTAGGAATAGAACATGAATATGATTGTTATGATTTAAAACATTAGGAAAACCGACTATAATATAAATTGTACAACAACATTTTTATAATAAGCAATAATTATTATATAATATCAAATTACTTAACTTACATGACATCTGGTTGATTTATTCCACACAACAACGGCACTAGGACTAACCTCCTGAACATCTACCAAGCAACTGACCCAATAACGTTATTTTTAATCCTTTTTATAACTTCCCAATGTCAATTTACATTAAACAACTACCGCCATTTTGAACAAGCTACAGAACGTCACTCATTTGGCTTAATAACTTCTAACACAGATTAATAAACAAAGGTTATGTGGTAAAACCGTTAGAAAACATTTTATGGTAATTAAGCAATTTAATAAGAACTGATTCGTAATTTAAGACACTTAAAAGTATCAATATGAACTGCCAGTATTGTGCTAGTCAATTGAATCAGTCTATTTATTATTTTAAGTAATACTAGAAAACCCAAATATATTACAAGTGTAATTAAATACTACGTAATCATTTATAGTAACAACATCCAAGTTATTTTCACAAATTGAGACCGTTATTTTTGTAAACTAGTCAAATTAGGTACTTCTGCACTTGTTCAAGGCTTCGTCAACGTGACAAATGACATTATCTACCAAACAATAATAGATTATCAAAATGAACAATCTAACACGCGCGCCAGACACCACATAAATTTTACACATACTCTCATAAAATATCATACTTGAAAGCCCCTCTCTGGTCTACGCTCTAGAACTCGTATCCTGAACCCGAAGAGACAGACTAACTGTCTAGTTTAGGGTTCACTGGCAAATTATATAATTATGTAACTAGCAATATGTAATATTTAAGCTACTCAATATGTCGTTTCAACTTGATGTTAACCTATTTATGCTTACTGTATTACCTGGACAGTAAATATCTGTAATTTCTATTTCTACTAATATAGAATAACGTAACAGAAACATCACGCCTGTTTTTCCCGCAGGGTTATACAAAGGTGTACCTAGAATACACCCACATTTAGTTATGTTTAAGTCTCATGTACTAGAATGTTGTTGTTGTCTGTATGATGTTCTACTCGAAATCATGTGATATTGGTCAGTACCGTTGTTGTTTATCCTAATTTAAATACATAATCACAACCGCATACGTAGGTATGTTTAGGTAAATACAATACGGTCAAACGAGCTTTTTAAATAAACCTGAGCAAATAATAATTACAGTAACTAACACGTCCCTTAAAACCCCTGATATTAATATGTCCCTACAGAGCATCTATTTCAGAAATGAGGTCAGACCTCCGCGGTAGTAGCCATCCCGAAATACTCACAACACCGAGGATATCCGAACATCCGCAAATGTTCACAAATTGATGGACATTATTTACTGAAATCTGTTTCGTAGTTTGGTTACGAAAACGTTTATCTATTCTGAGGCTGTCAAAGCGATTCGTGTATATATTTTCACTGAAGTAATAAAAGCCCGAAATATTTAGGTAAAGGGTATGTAGAAATACGAGTCGATTTGCACGATATTACCTATCCGAAACGGGCAAAACGATGCTTTAAAATAAATAATAATCGACAACAGACAATTAATAGGTATATTATTTAAAAGCGTAAATTCATGCTAATCGTCTTATAACCTTAAAACATGGGTTTTTTTTTTTTTGGTTGGGAAATCATCAAATAACTTCTCCCGCTCTGGGTGGAGCAGGAGGGCATGTCAGACTTTTACTGACTAAAACCCACCCGTGTTCCTTCAGTAGCCCGTATGCCAGGGGCTGTGGTGTCTCTTTCGAACAAACCCGCACCCCTGGCAGGACCTTAAAACATGGGTTAAGTATTAATTTATTTAACTAACAATTTATGCACACATATAAACAGACAAGAAGAAAGGAACAGAAAAATACGTACAAAGGCTTATTTCTACAGAAATTTCTTCCAGCACACCTGCGATAGGGGAAAAGATAACAGAGATGTAGGCAACGCGTATAATAATAGTAGAAGGGAAATCATAAAATTACAAATTACACTCTAATTTAAATATACAAACAAAATATGAGAATATACGTACATACAAATATTCTTCTAAAATAAATATCACTAAAACGTAGATACTTATAATGTAAATAATAATAAAAACATAAGCAATTATGACAAAGTGGAGAGATAGTCTCCTTTCACTGTGTGTGTGTGTGTTTTTAGTGTTCTTTTATATTAAGTTTTCATTGAAATTGTTTTGTGAGTCGCTTCGCGCTGTTGCTTCGCGCTTGTTTGCAGGAGCCTTTAAAAAATAAACAATTACATTTCATACAGACACAAAAGAGATTGAGCCAATTTTTATTTTGACATTTTCTAATAAGAAGTCCCATTCGAAAAATCCCCCTTCGTCATCATCTGCCTAGCGTTTTCCCAACTATGTTGGGGTCGGCTTCCAGTCTAACCGGTAGCAGCTTAATACCAGTATTTTACATGGAGCGAAAGCCTATCTAACCGCCACAACCCAGTACGATAACCCCTTAGTAAAACTGGTTGTGAGACTTTCATGATTCTGACGACCCGTGATGACTGTTAAAGGTCCACGAATGACAGACGAGACCAACTGCATCACGTGCTTTCCGAGGCACGGAGGGGTCTCAGTATGTAAATATGGTCACCCATCAACCGCAGCGAACGTAGTGTAACCTGATCAATGGATCAAAACGCCTATTATTACTTACCCCCTTACTTACCACTTCGACCAATGAAGCCCAATAAGTTTTTTTTTTTTTATGTTCTAATCTATTTGACCATACTATTCACAAAGTAAAACCCACTAACCTAGATTTCTCCTCTGAACCCAAATCCCAGAACCTCATTAATGTAAAATTTCCTCGTGCACTCCGTAATTAGAAATTAAAGCAGAGCGGAGACTCAAAGATTCGATTTATCTAAATGCACTCAGGTGCCCACGTGTCGGATTAAGCGAGTTGCACAGAAGGTACACGGTCGAATTTGGTTTTTGTCCGATTTTGTGTGCGACAGGCGACAGCTCAGAATTTACGATTTACATTTGGGATAAAACGGTGAGTTTCTTTTTTTTGACGTTAGTCTGACTTTGGACATTTAGAGATTTTTGTCTTTCAGATAGCTTAGGTAACCCACCAAATCAGATTTGTAAAAATAAAACATAATTTGACAAGCGAGTCTGCAAGAAGGCAGGATCATCTATGAGCAACCTGTTACCTTTGGTCCAGTACATGATACCCGGACCCCTAGCGATGAAATTCACCGTCGATAATTTAAAAAAAATAACTAGTTGTTCCATACATTGTAACTGCGTAGATAAACTCTCATACAGCGCATAATAGGCCAGAAAAATTAATTAATATTTAGCAAAGTGACTACCAATGTACAGTCACCAAAAGAGATAAGTAACCAGGGTTGACGGAACAAGTTGAAGCTTAGGAAGAAACTAATGGATGTTTTCGAATGTAATTTATTTGCTTATATGAGCTATTTGTTTTATTTCAATTCAATTACATTTAATTAAAAAATATCCATCAGTTTCTTAGTAAACTTTAACTATATCCTACGACCATGGTAACGTATTTCTTTTGGTGACTGTACCTTCAAACCACAAGTGTTGTTCCGTGACAGTTCTTTGAAATGACTATGATACGAAAAATAAAACTTGTGTGACAATTTGACATGTGATAAAGCTGGATCAACAAAAAAATCATAATTCGCCTCATTTAGCTTTTGAAATATTTCATCTTTACCGAAGTATTCACCATTTTCTTAATAGAACACTTTACCTACCCTAGGACTACCTCCACCACCACAAACCATTCCTTACGAAATACTTTGAAAGTAGCCACACAGACCGAGGCTAAATCTATCCCAGTCTATTCAAACCTGATAGTTTAAAAGCATTCTATTCTCAGAGAGTAAATTCGACTAGACCTTAATATCTTAGTACCAGCCGACTGGTATCATTATTATTCACCCAGGAAAACGTTTAGCCTAATTAAAACCTATTCTTGGATGTTAGCGAGAAAGGTTTATTTAAGGAGTCTCGTTTTCTTCACCGAAAATAGGCTAAAGCTTGCATTAAGGCAAGTATTTCTATAGCTTTTGTTTCAAGGGGTTTCGGAGATATAAGGTATACGTAAATATCAAAACAATTTACATAAATTATACTATTATATATAAACCATTCATAACAGGCGACGCAAGCCCATACCGTAACCTATTCTCCCCCGATTGGGTTCCCGCATTGTCGTTGCGGGGGGGCTCAGTAACCGTGGTCCCACACACGGTGAAGCCAAGAGGAACCCAAAGGTGGGGCCGCTCGTCAGGGCTTTTGCCTCAAAGCCGACGACGTAGCGGCCAAAAAGTTGGTTGCGGTGAGGTGCACCGCAACTGAGGAGGGCCGCGATGTCTAATGGGACGCATCGCGGCTGAGGGTTGCGGGGTGCGGCGGAAGAGGAGTGCCGGTACTTTTGAGTAGCGCTCTTTTCTTCCGTGGAATGGACGGGGCCGCCACCGTTTGATGGCGGACGCGGTGGGGCCGCAGGGGAAGAGGAGTGCCGGTATAGCGTTGGCCGCTCTCCCTATCCCCTGCGGCCGAAAAGTGGTAGGCGGCGGGTGTTTTGACCTTTCGCAGGGTGACCGAGGGGTCCGCAAGGGCCGATGCCTACCAGGGGTGCGGGTTTTTCGAAAGAGTTACCGCCGCCCCTAGCACACGGGCGACTGAGGGAACACGGGTGGGCTTTAGTCAGTAAAAGTCTGACACGCCCTCCTGCTCCACCCAGCAGAAGTCATTTGATGATTTACCAGCCAAAAAAAAAACATACATATTTTTAACCGATTTCAAAAATAAGGAGGTTGTCAATTCAACATGTTCATATATTTTTTTATGTATGTTCGGGTATAACTCCGTTGTAAAATTCTTTATTCCGAAATGGCCTCATTAAAATTTCATATAGATGTGATAATGCGTTTCGGAGACAGACAACGGAACTCTTCAAAAAATTATCGCAAATTAACCGCGAATGCTGCTATCGCATAAAAATGTTTTTTTTGACCCCAAGGATGATGAAATTTCAAATTGGTGTGGGGGAGGTAACTAAAAAGTGACAAATAAAAACTTTTTTCAAAAAATAACAACCTACTTCCAAAAAAACACTGTCAAGTGCAAAATAACTTTAATTTCGGAAGGCGGTGACAAAGAATTAAAATACACATCCAAAGTCACCGACTCCCGAAATTAAAGTTATTTTGCACTTTGTAGTGTTTTTTTTTTTGGAAGTCGGTTGTTATTTTTTTGTAAAAAGTTTTTATTATTACACAGAAATACAACTACTGTATACAAAGTGATGACTGTGTCGGCGTCATGTTGCGCTGTGTGGTGTCACGTAACCTTCCGCGAAAACGTCGATATGCCACACATTTCGTCCAAAACTCTTCCTTCATGAAGGAAATCTAGAAATAGATGCTGAGTTGGAAACCGCACCACAAACGACTTGAAGTTTATGTTATGGCACGACTCTAACTTATCTACTCTTAAGGTCTACTTGGTCTTAATTCTGATGTATTTCACGATGTCTTCGGTCATCGTGGAATGATGCAGACGGGATACGTACAACGGTATTGCAGGACGCAGCTACATATTTGGTCCCGCCAGAGCAGTACCACATCGATTACGGCAAGTGGGCTTCCTTGGTTTCAACTCCACCATCACGAAGCCTTCTTTGTCTGGCTGCCCTTTCTTAGGGCCGGGGGGTACAGTGCTGGAAGCCGGTGCATTGTGGCTCTTAGATGCCCCCTCAGTTGGTTTTGCAGTTTTGGAAAAACTTTATTTTGTTGCTGCTCTTTTAGGATGGGAGGTTGTGCAGTGGCAGCCGAGCAATCACAGCGAGGTGTTGACGTGCGGGCTTATGCCGTCGCTTCTACGGCGGTAAAAGCGAGATCGCCGGAGCGCGGTTTTGCATCGCTTGCAGTGACAGCGGCCGGTGACGAGTCCAATTTCGCTGACTCGAAACTGCCCCAATTATATGACAGAAAAACACAAAGTCATTTTTTATATAATATCACGACTGTATTCCTCGAAGGGTTAGGCAGCGAGATATACCTACAGATCACCCACATTTTGCCAGTTACTGTTATGCATACCTAACACACACATAATCAGCCTACAATGTTTGTGACACAGGCCTCCCCTACTAGATGAGAGGAAGTGGGCCTGTCCACCACGTGGTCTAGTGCATGTTTGTAGACGTCTCGTCTCTCGACAATCCGATTTCCTCACTATGTTTTCCTTCACCGTTTTGAGACCAGTGGTGATAATATAATTTACAGGGTTCGAACGTAAAACCCACGACTCGTAAGTCACGACCGCTGGGCCACTGGGCAACCACTGCTCCAGTTATGTATAAGTCTCATGTAAAAGGAAGCGAGTCTATTACCAGACTCTGGGCTGCTAAACGAAACCAGCAAAAAGTGGAATTTCAAATATCTCGTAACTAATGCTTCGAAAAATATGTCTTTTTGTGGTATTCGAAACCAAATAATGTTTCACTTCCACCAATGGAAGTACCTGTCAGGGGTGCGGGTTCGTTTGAAAGAGATACCACAGCCCCTGGCATACGGGCTAATGAAGGAACACGGGTGGGTTTTAGTCAGTAAAAGTCTGACACGGCCTCCTGCTCCACCCAGAGCGGGAGAAGTTATTTGATGATTTCCCACCCAAAAAAAAAAAAAAAAACCAATGGAAGTAAAAAATCGGTTGTCTGTAAAGTCGGTTTACTGACGATAGTTGAACGTGACAACGTCATAAGATAATACTATTGTTTATTATTGTATTATTGTATAGCAGCTGTCCACGCAGACGCATCGCTTACTCAAGTAGGAGAGAGACTGATGTCGAACGCTGCTGAACGCGGAGGCCGAATGTGCCTCTTTGTCGCTCGTTCCGCGCTCTCGCTTGCACTTCAAGCCTTAAATGGAACGCCTCAGAGCGAGGTAACGCCGTATGAGTCATGTTTTTTCGTGCGTGCAGCCGGCTCCATCGAATTATAAGACGTTGTCACGTCAAAAAGCGATGAATTCAATTGCCCAAGAAATAGCAAAGGACAAAAGAAAACCAGACAATTCCACAACAGTCATAGAAAACATAACACATAGACCAATCAAATTAGGGACCCCTTAGCCACTGAAGCAACAAACTAGGGACCGTAGCAAGCAACAATCCTAGGATGGACCCTAACTAAACCCACACGAGAAATGCTCGGCGGTAATATAAAGCAGCCTGTAATGGCCACTAAAACTTTTCTAATGACCACGATGTCCCGAAACTGTCTCCTGGGAGAAAACTTCCACGTAAAATATTTATGATTTTTGCCCGTTCCTGGCATGTTTTTGTTGGCGTATTTTATTTATATTACCTCCTTTTTGCGACTTTGAAGTATGGAGGGCGCGAAAAAAATGTTATGCTATTCAATTGGGCGAAATTGTTTTAGTACTCGTCGGAATTGCTTCTGTTGTGTTAATATCGTTTCTAAAAATTAATTAGTACAATTGGGAAACATATAAAGGATTTATTCTTTCAATCGAAAAATTAATATTGTTACGCGGCACAATAACCCCCTTATTCATAAACATTGCTTAAAGTTAAATAGTGATTAGCGTCTGTTTAACCATACATTTTTGACGTTTAAACATCATTTAACTTTAATCATCGTTCATGAATATGGCCATAATGTTTGGTTGCCACTAGCGCTATCTCGTATCGAGTAGCGGAATTAATGGTCAGAATCTTTCTAGAAAGTTCTAGCATCGAACTTTCTAGACTCTGAATCTGTTCAGTCAGAGCCGATATGTACTTGAACATTCTAGATGCTTCTACGGTAGAACGTTCTGGAACTATCAGAGGGCCGTATATGTATAAGCGGGAACGGAACGCGTACCGGGTTAGTTTATTGGCAGCGATACATGCGAATAACATCGAAAGCGATCTTCAAGTACGAATTAAGAGTGATCCGTAGTGCAATTGTGTTGTGTAATTAGTGTGTTTAATTAAAGTAAAGCTTAACAATATTGACAAAAATATAAAACATGTTATGAGATGAATTCCAGAATAAAATGGTCTTGAATGGTGCAGTGTTTTTTGCAAAAGAATAATCATCATAATCTGTCTAGCCTTTTCCTAACTATATTGGAATCGGCTTCCAGTCTAGTCGGATGCAGCTGAATACCAGTATTTTGTATAAAGTGACTGTCTGAGGTAATGGGTAATAAGATACCCCTTTGTAAGACTGGTTGTCAGACTTTCGGGCGACTTTCTGACGACCCGTGACAACTGTCAAAGATCCTCAAAGATCCACGAATGACAGCCGGGACCAGTGGCTTAGTGTGCATTTCGAGGCACGCGCCAATCCGTAATCTCCGTATGCAAAGATGGTCACCCATCTATTTGCAAAAAAAAAATACGATGACTTAAAATATGTTTTTGCTCCGTGTGGTGCCGGATATAAAAAAAAAACAGCACCATCCCATTTCTACCCATCGGTGTCGCAGAAGGCGACTAAGAGAAGTACTAGAGAATGAGCAGCAGCGTTCTCTATGCATTTTACCACCATACTACGATCGCCAACCAGCCTGCCAAGCGTGGCGATTATGGCAAAACCTCCCATTTTGGGTGAGGCCTATGTCCAGCAGTTGACGTCTTTCGGCTGAGATGATATGTTTTTTATGTAATCGTCAAACTCACGATTTATTTTCTGTTTAACAAAATCTACTGACATCTAAAAATATAGTATCCAACATGTAGCAATAATCTGTAATATAAGATTTCAGTATACTAAAGTGAAACGTTTTATAGACCGTCGTCGGAGAGCCAGTGTGGACCTTGGCTTGAATTAACCAGATTTACACAATGTGCCTTCAAGAATTGTTAGCTCCGTGCCTTCGGTCTAGATTTGTATTGCCCCATGCGGGTAGTGCAATAAAAGAGTAATGGTTGAAACAGACATTTAACCCCACGTTCGCACGGACTTAAAAATATCGCGGCGGGAGTTTCTACGGACGAGTATCTATGTATTTTTGGGTGTACAATCAGGGAATTTGACTGTTTATCAAATAGACTTAACATAACATCACGCTTTGTTTCAATCCAAAATCAAAAGTCATTTATTCAAACTAGGCTGATGTTAGCACTTGAACGTCAAAATTACTAAGACAGTGCCCCAAAACACCCGCCCTTCACCAGTTCTTAGTGCTTTAGCCGGAAGAAGAAGTGGCGCAACAAACTCCCCAGCAGCACAGCTGTCTGTTATGCTAGAAGAACTTGATTCTATAGAATGGTAGGAGAGTGTACAAGGGTTGGGCAAAGGTGTACCTCTAGTACACACATTTCGCCAGTTATGTTTTAACTCTCCGGCCTGCAACTGAAAATTTATGTATGGAAAAACGTATTCCCGACCTGAGAATCGAACCTACGGTCTTATGCTTAGCAGTAGCGCTTGTGGACACTAAACCAACGAGGCAGTCAATTTAGTAGTCAATAAAGTCAATCAAATAGACTACCAACTTAAATAGTATCCGTATATTCGACTCACAAATGTAACACTAAGACAGTTGTTTGAAATGGGTTTCATAATCATCGTTTCAGCTGAAAGACGTCCACTGCAGGATATAGGTCTCCTCCAAGCACTACAGAGGATTCCTGTGGCTTTCACAAGGTAATCAGTCCACCTTATGGGAGGCCTTCCATCGCTACGTCTTGCTGTACGCGGTCGCCACTCCAGAATCTTTCGGCCCCATCGGAAATCTGTTCTGCGAGTAATGTACCTGCCCACTGCCACTTAAGTTTAGCAATAAAATGGCTATAATACGACAAATTGACTTTGACATATAATTATCCCTTTACTAAAAGCAAAATAATTTGATGGAGAACAAATATTTTTACATGTTGTGTTTTCAGCCTAAGCATTTATGGCTTGGCATTGGGCCGTACAGATGAAGTCATAATATTGATCTGTATGTATGTTTACGATCTCTTCCCTTGTGAGATCTACAAAGGGTTGAACAGGGTCATTGGTCGCAAATCTTTGATGTCGTAGAAATATTAGCGTGTGTAAGTCATTGGATCTCAAGATCATTGACACTATTTGTTTTCAGTTTAATTAGTAACTTTTTATTTTTGCCTGACTACGGTGAAGAAAAAAAGAGGGTTATGATTTTGACGGGTATGTATATGAGTATGTGTGTTTGTTCATCTGTTTTGTAATAACTTCCAAACTGCTTATCATAATTCAACAAATATGTTGGTATCGTTGGCAGCTTCTTGATCTTTTGCTGATATGAAAAGCCGTGGTTGTATGTATGTCACCTAAACAAATACATTCTAACAGTAGAAAGCGATCTTAAGCTTTAGGGCAAAGTGACTTAAGACCAGCTTTTAGATGAGAATATGTTCTTATGTCATACTTTTTACAGCGTGATTTTAAGTAGTCGGGTCTTTAGTTTTTCAAAGGACTTTTTAAAGAAATAGTTATAACTAGCTCTAGAGTGAATAATCTTGATTTTTTTATGTCTTTCTTCGCCAAAAACATTATCTTTGGCTATTAGTTAACAAAACTAAATCGTTAAAGGATTTGAAGTAGATGGGAAGCCTTATATATCAAATAGGTAACTTATTTATGTTACCAAACGAGGCACTAGATAAACAACAACACAATAATTTCTCTTGAAAAACAAACAGTGAATCTACATTTAAACCCGGACATTAAGCCTAAAACCAAAAACGGGTACAGGAACGCGAACCGCTAAAATCCACATTTCGCCGAGGATTTGCAAAAACACGGACGGTTTTAAACGCATTACATTTTTTGGCTAGAAAACACACTTAAAGTTGTGAACAAATCAGTTAATACTGAAAACATACATTCGTATTTTAATGTAATTGCTTTTTACGTACAAAGAATGGATGCAGCCGCAACCAACATTAAATTGTTATTATTGCAATAGGATCCACAATGGTGCTAAATATTTTATAGTTGCTGAAGTTAAGGCAATTTGGCTGTAAATCTGCTGGATGGGTAATCCTTTATAGGTATTTTCCAACGGGTTTAATGTATCATTTATTTTATGCGGATTCACACTAGCATTTGCACTGACACAAACATTAAACTGTATATCTATATATAAATAAAAAGAAAAGTCCTGACTGACTGACTGACTCATCAACGCCGAGACCAAACCCTTGGACATAGGAAGCTGAAATTTTGCACAGAGATTTCTTTTATAATGTAAACAAGGAATAAGGAAGGATTTTTCGAAATTCAACCCCTAAGGGAGTTAAATAGGGGATAAAAGTTCCGCGCTGGCGAACCTGCTGGCAAAAGCTAGTTTTACAATAATAACAATAATTAATGACCCAGAAAGCGGTGGCGAGACGACCCGGATGCGTATCGTGAGGGCTGGTTCGAGGTGACGCGGGAAAAGAGTTCCTGGACGAAGGACTTGGGGGAAGCCTTTGCCCAGCCGTGGGACAGTATAGGCTAAACAAAAAAAAATGGTGATGGCTAATGCAAGATTAGTGAGGAGCAAACGATTTGTAGGTCGTAGGTTCAAACGCAAGCAAGGACTTCACTTTGTGTAGATTATTTCATCACCAATGCTCTCACAACAGTGAAGAAAAACATCTTGAGAAAACCGGCATCTTCTACAACCAAACATTGGAAAAGATAAGATAAGATATTTTTATTTGCATAAAACATTGTACTTATACAAGGTGTTATTGGAAAAATATAGATCAAACATGTTTTGCTTAAAACTAAAGCGGTCAAACTTACTTACTAAAAATACAATATTACATTGAATACATTACATTGATTTAACATTAAAAAATTCATTAATTCATGTGACATCATTTTTTTAAGTCACAATGTTTTTAAGTTTTGTGTGGGTTCGTACCTGCACTGGACTCACGTGGTTGATTATTGCCCAGCCTCCCTCACAGAGAGGAGGCTTGTGTCCCCGCGGGGTCAGTGGGTTCCTCACATTTGTTTCTTTGGTTTATTGTTGTTCCTAGAATGTAACAATAAATGATAACAGTTCTATATTCCGTACCCTTGTAGGTATTTCACATTAGGTAAAGGACACAATACACTTAAAGAGTATGCTCCAAGATCCCACGAAATTGAACCTTTCTTACGTTTTTCTTTTGCAATTTACAAGCCAGTGTCAACTATGAGATATGGCTTTACAGTATACTAAATACATACGTCACCGGAAAAGTCCCTGAACTATTTTATCTCTTTGACTACAATCAGCCCCAGATACATTCGTTCATGATAACGAATCGACCAATACTTATACAACATTATTTTTCAGTATAGGTATGCGTAATAAGTAACGGAATCAATTCCAAAAATTTTCACACCATGTTTTGTTTTTTCCCAAAAAAGTTTTACTGGTGTGGTGGAAAATATTATCACCAGTTAATCACAATACAATCGTACGGTTAGTTACCTACTGCCTAATTAGTATCAATGAGCACAATAGTACGCTGGACGCGCGGGCGGGCGGCGCGGTAGGCCGCTTGGGGATCATGTTTGTGTAGACAACTATGTAACATTTTTTTTTTTTGGCTGGGAAATCATCAGATAACTTCTCCCGCTCTGGGTGGAGCAGGATGGCGTGTCAGACTCTTACTGAATAAAACCCGTATGCCAGAGGCTGCGGTTTCTCTATCGAGCACCCGCACCCCTGGCAGGCATTTGCCCTTGCAGACACCCCACCAGCTGTTGCTGACATCATCGACGGCGCGCGTGGAACACAACGCGCCGTACCGCCTACAACTTTTCGGCCGCAGGGGATAGGGAGAGCGGCCAACGCTATACCGACACTCCTCTTCCCCTGCGGCCCCATCGCGTCCGCCATCAAACGGTGGCGGCCCCGTCTAGGCCACGGAAGGGAAGAGCGCTACTCAGAAGCACCGGCACTCCTCCTCTGCCGCAGCCCGTAACCCTAAGCCGCGATGCTTCCCATTCGACATCGCGACCCACCTCAGTTGCGGTGCGCTTCACCGTGGCTGGGAGACCACGGTTACTGAGCCACCCCGTAACGACAATGCGGGAACCCACCCGTGGGGATTGCCGTACGGTTAGGTATCTACTGCCTAATTATTATCAATGAGCACAATACGACGAGCGTGTGCCGCTTGGTGACCATGTTTGTGTAACATAACAAGCATATAACTTCGTGATTTTTGTGACAAAGTTTTGAAATTTCGTACGCAGATTCTTTGCATGCAAATACTAGGCACATATTTCGGGTTTCGCATAAAATAAAACTAGGATTGCATTTACGATGTGACCTCGAACCAAATACGACACGCGGAAAGGATTTCAAAAACTCACTAACGAGATTGAGTCCCCAAAAAAACACGTTTGAGGTCAAAGCTCACAGAAATGTGTTTTGACATAAATATTTCCCGTTTACTTGGTTGTTATTGTAATATCTGAATCGAGAGGATACGGAAGCATAAATAGTATTTTTTTAAATTAACATTCGCCTTATTTATTATTGTTGTATTTTACCCATTGCTTGTTATTTAAATCAAAAATTGTTTAAGCCTTTACAAAAACACATGCACATGACAGGCGACACCGGGTTTTTAATAACTTAATGGTTCTTTGAAAACAACTTTTGTTTATTTGGTTGAATATTCAGTCATAGTGGTTGATGAATGAATATTATTTATCACAGCATTCATAGTCAATCTTTTTTTTTTTTTGGTTGGAATTAATCAAATAGCTTCTCCCGCTCTGGGTGGAGCAGGACAGCGTGTCAGACTTTTACTGACTAAAAGACACCTGTGTTCCCTCAGTAGCCTGTATGCCAGGGGCTGCGGTATCTCTGTCGAACAAGCCCGCACCCCTGGCAGGCATCGGCCCTTGCGGGCCCCGTCACTTTGTGCTGACATCTCTTTGAGGCGCGCGTGGAACACAACGCGTCGTCGACTTGGGCTTGGTCCTTACCGGACAGCGAGCTACCCGTTACTCGCCGTCCGCAAGCTCATGTCTACGGTGGCCAGAAATCAGCCTGGGATTCCCGACGCCCAGGGCGTCTCCTGTTTCGAACAACCCGCACCCCTGATATATAATCAATCCTTAGGATTAAAACGGATAATTTTAACTCTTCATTTTTAATGTAAGTTTCCCGAAATTCGTTAGCCTCTGAAGTGAGTCGACTCGAATCATAAAACTTACTGCCTTGGTCTAGTGGTCACAAGCACTACTGCAATTCCTGGGTCAGGTAAACTGTTAGTGGTTTTCGCATCTGGAATTTCTCAGAAGCTGGTCGTGATTTGTGCCCATTTGATGGCAATAAGCTTGCGCATCGACCCAAATTACATGGCACTTCAACATAACTGGAAAAATTTCATCATCATCTGCCTAGCCTTTTCCCAACTATGTTGGGGTCAGTCTAACCGCATGCTGCTGAATACTAGTATTTTACATGGAGCGACTGCCTATCTGACCTCCACAACCCAGTTACTGGGTAATATTATACCCCTTGGTAAGACTGTCAAACTTGTCAAACTTTCGGGCTTCTGACGACCGATAACGAATGTCAAAGATCTACGAATGACAATCTGGACTGACGGCTTAACGAGCTTTTTGAGGCACGGAGTGGACTTGGTATGTAAAAATGGTCACCCATCTACGGAACAACCGCGGCAAGTGTAGCTTAACCTGATCGATGGAGACGTGCGGCTGCCCCTATAACTGGAAAAATGTGGTTGTACTATTAGTGCATCACTGCTTATCCGTTCGGGGAATACAGTGATGTTATGTTATGTAATCAAACTAGTGACGCTATAAACAGCTAATCCCGAATATACTACCAACAACTTCTACCAACTATTAGGTCGAGAAATATGATTTCTGGAAACCACCCCGGGGGATCACATAAAGAAAACTTTAAGGCGCTATTAGCCCCGGTTTTATTTGCCCCACGCCCAGCGGGCTGACTGTGAGATTTACGCACGCACCAACGTCAAGATTTAACACAGTACAGCCCATATTTTAAACTGGGTGAATCCCTGTGGAACTGCTATATTATTTTGTTTTATAGCATGAAATCAAACACTGTTTTTAAGTGTTGTCGAAGTGTCAGTGTCAGATTTATCTCGTATCGTTCATTTTGAAATCCCTGACGGTTTGTTTTATCACTAGAATTTAAAAGGAACCTTTGAATATTTATAGATACATCACTAAGTGACAGAATTGTCTAACTTAAATGGCAGTGGTAGACACATTGCTCGCACAACAGATGGCCAATACGGTCGAAAGGTTCTGGGAGAGAGGAAGAGGGTTCTGGTACTGGAAGATGTAGTGTTGGAAGGCCCACAAGGTGGACCGCTGACCTTGTGAAGGCTGCAGAATTTAGCTGGATGCGAAAAGCATAGAACTGGTCGAACTGGCGGTGCATGGGGAGGCCTTTGTCCAGAAGTGGATATTTTAGTCTGAAATGATGAAGTCAAACAATTTAATTTTGTTAATATACGTGATGAGTTCGCGCATCTGGTTAAACTGGAAGCCGTCACCAATATGGTTGGGAAAGGGCTATGCCAAGTTAGGCAGATACTGAAAACATACTTGATGATTTCGATAATTGTCAATTTCGTAGCGCGATAAGCATGATGAAACATTTAAGACTAAAACTAGTGAACAAGTTCGCATTATATAACATTTATTAGTACGATAAAATTGACAAACTACCAGAAGCAAACAATCACACACATCCAAGAGCTGACGTCACAGAATCTTGTCAGCAATAAAACGAAATAAACAGCTCTTAAAAGTGTATTGAAGCTAATAAAATGCCAATGAAAAGTTGGAGAGCTCGGCTGTCGGAGTAACGCAGCAAATTTCCCATGTTTATAGCACTGTGTTCGCATTTAATATTTTAGTCATAGCGGAACCCTTCGCTATTGTTTCAACCGTACTTAAGTAAGAAGTTCTGAATAATTAAATGTGTCAAAAGTCAGTATTCCGTCCGTAGAGACCTTTCTTTGTGGGATGAAAAAATTGGACTCGAAAATCAAAAGTAAGTTTCTGATAGCATATTTTTTCTGACGGCGGTCTTTTAAATTGGTAAGAGACTATTTTGGTACCTATTTTGGTCTCTATAGATTTGGACCAAAATAGTGGCTTCTCAACTTGGTGAGAGTGCCAAGCGTCAGGAGAAAAAATCCTTTAGGGAGTCAGACAACCACGTTTAGGTTCATAGTTTGGCAGTTTTGTTCATCTATACTGTCAAAATAATAGCTTAAATGCCTATGAAAGTATTTACGGTACTTACTAGGTAGCAGTTTTTGCCAGCGGCTTCGCCCGCCGCCTCTCTTAGGGGTTTTTTTTTTTTTTTTTTTTTGGGTGGGAAATCATCAAATGACTTCTCCTGCTGAGTAGAGCAGGAGGGCGTGTCAGACTTTTACTGACTAAAACCCACCCGTGTTCCCTCAGTAGCCCGTATGCCAGGGGCCGTGGTATCTCTTTCGAACAAACCCGCACCCCTGGCAGGCATCGGCCCTTGCGGACCCCACCAGTGGTTGCTGACATCTTTGACGGCGCGCGTGAGGAACACAACGCGCCGTCCCGTCTACCACTTTTCGGCCGCAGAGGATAGGGAGAGCGGCTGACGCTATACCGACACTCCTCTTCCCCTGCGGCCCCACCGCGTCCGCCATCAAACGGTGGCGGCCCCGTCCAGGCCACGGAAGGGAAGAGCGCTGCTCAGAAGCACCGGCACTCCTCCTCTACCGCAGCCTGTAACCCTCAGCCGCGATGCCTCCCATTCGACATCGCGGCCCACCTCAGTTGCGGTGCACCTCACCGCAACCTACTTTTTGGCCGCTACGTCGTCGGCTTTGAGGCAAAAGCCCTGACGAGCGGCCCCACCGTTGGGTTCCTCTTGGCTTCACCGTGGATGGGAGACCACGGTTACTAAGCCCCCCCGCAACGACAATGCGGGAACCCACTCGGGGGGGCTCTCTTAGGGGTTGGATTTCGAAAAATCCTTCCTTATTCCTTCATCATCATCATCATGTCAGCCGAAAGACGTCCACTGCTGGACACAAGCCTCCCTCAAAAGGGCGGGATTTGCCATAATCGCCACGCCTGGCAGGCGGGTTGGCGATTGCAGTATGGTGGTAAAATGCTTAGAGAACGCTGTTGCCCATTCTCTAGTAGGTACATAGGTAAGTTCCTTAGTCGCCTCCTACGACACCCACTGGAAGAAATGGGATGGTGCTATTCTTTTACGCCCGGACACCACACGGGACACTTATTCCTTATTAACATTATAAAGGGAACTTCTGAGCAAAATTTTAGCTTTCTTGGTCCAAAGGTTTGGCCTGGGAGTTGATGAGTCAGTCAGTCCGGACTTTTCTTTTTATTTGAATAAATGACAAAAAAAACAATGTTTAAATTGTCTATCCGTCTCTTTGTTCCGGCTAATCTCCGAATTGGCTGGGCTGATTTTGACGGGACTTTCACTAACAGACAGCTAATGTTAGACGGAGTAGTAAAAGTAACCTTTCATCCCATTTGCACGTTCCCGTGGGATATTTTCTGACATCCACGCGGGCAGTCGCTAGTACATATTTTAATACAAAGACAAAACAAAGATTTAGTTAACTTTAAATATTTATTTTCCTTCCTCAAACATTCAAAGGTGTCTAATACCGAGAAATAATTATAAACCGTCATTATAATTCTACATGGTTATTACTCCGATATACCAAGCTAAAATAAGACCAATCTCAAAAAACCAAGGTTTACATTACCATTTAGACACAAAGTTGAAAAAGAGTAACTCGGTTTTCCAGCAAAAACTTAGCTGAAGTTAATTGCGAGACTGGAAATAGCCTTCAAATATGAATAAGTTACGTTCGGGTCGCTCACACGTCTTTCTAATTACGGCTCCAAGGGACTGGTTTACTAAATTAGGTGTCGACGAATAAAATCTTCGAAATTGGTGAGTTTTTTGCTCCTACTTAGGTTTCTAAAGTTTTTGTTGCTTTTAAGTCACCTCACGATCTGCCAGAGGATATTCGGAAACGACACTTAAGGTGAACCTAGTCCACATTTTTTCCATACAAACATCGGGAGGGTTTTACTCCACTGTTTGTTGTACATCAAAAATTAAACATGGTATGGTTTTTTCATAATATAATATTAACATTGTCTATACGTAAACAGAATACTAAAATTACAAACCATTAAAAAGTTAGGAGCCACCAAAGATTAGTTTTTCTTACTAATTTAGCCTAACTTTGGGCGTAAACTAATAAAATAAGTGTAAAATCTCCAAAACTAAGTCGTTACCGACAAAGCTCATTATCTAAAAAAATTATAATCTTTATTGGTCATTGATTTATGCATGTTTTTTTCAGAAAACCCTTTCTTCCGAAAGACTTTTCTAAATTTTTTACGCGTCTGTTATAACTGATCCCGCAGCTCAATCAATAATTTTGTGCGTGTAGACTAACGTCTAACTGCTCATCACGGGTACTGCCTCTGTCGGACACGAAGCCTAGTGAGACAGCGTGCTTTTCAGCCAGGCCCACCAGTGACTTCGAGCCGACGACTAGGTTCCCCTTAAATGAAAGAATCTAGTCGGCTGAATATGATTATTTCATTTAGGATTGATTATGAATTCATCTGATTTTATTATAGTCTTATAATGATCCCACTAACGGGACGCGGCTCTTCTGTGTGAGAGTGGGCTGTAATGTAATCTACCACATGGGCTATACAGATTCGTAGATGTCACATATTTGCGAATTTTTGGCTGTCCGATATACGTGTTCACTCAAAATGTTTTACTTCAACGTTTCAAGAGCAGTGGTAATGAAATAATTTACACTAAGTGAAGCACACGTCTGAGTTCGGACGTTAATGATATGAAACATACAACACATGAATTCTCAAACGAAAGTCATTTTGTAATCGGCGTTAAATTTCATACACTCTGTGTCAGCTTAAGATTGATTGTGGTGAAAGAAAATCTTTTGTAAACGTTAAGTGTAGTTTGAGATTCGACCTCCAAATCGAAAAGTCGCGGCTGTTAAAACTGCGCCAACACAGCTCAAAGTATACATTCATAGTGAAAATATCTACGTTTGGTATCTCCTGACCGTCCCTTGCTCGTTGCAGTGCCAGCTCGCGCCGCAGCTGAGCCTGTAGAGTTAAATTCCACGATTGTTAATAATAATGAAAATGTTTTGATCCAGCCTGTCACTTGCTGTCTGTGACTCCCCCTGTCCCCCTATCAGTGACGCCCTGAGCCGAGGCCCGTACCCCAAAGTGGGTGCCCTCAGCGTGCAGTCGCTTAGTAATGTAAGTAGTTTTACGCCCCTGGTTGGAGACTTTAAGTTCTCTTAAGGCAGCCACAGGTCAACTGCGAGATGCCATTACCAAAAAAAAAAGTCTGGTATCTAAATTTAGCTTTAAATTTTAATTTAAAACTTAGTTTGGATTCCAGAAAGTTATATTTCTATGGTTAAGTATCTTCAAAGTCAACGTAACGCGATTTTTATTCCAATATCGACGAAAATAATTACTGATTGGTTTATTGAGTACATACTAATCAAAAACTAGTTAATGACGCTTTTGTAAGTCGTGTCATGTCACGAACCGCCATTGAAGTACTAGTGTTGTGACATTCTGGCTATTCATTGGTGATTTGACTTTGTAACTGGTTATTTTTGAGTAGCTTTAAGGATGTCGAGCCTAAGGTTATGTCTATCCATCTTATACAGGAACCGTGCTCATCAACACTAATAATAAACCTGAAGAGTATGTTTTTTTTTTGTTTGAACGCGCTTATTTTTTACCGACTTCGAAAAGGAGGAAGTTATCAATTCGACATGTTTACATATTTTTATGTATGTTCGGGCATAACTCATAATATATAGATGAATTTGCAACATTGTTATTTTTTTATTTGTTCGAAAGGCGTTTATTCCGAAATGGTCCCATTAAATTTCATATAGATCTGATGATGAGTTTCGGAGACAAACAACGGAACTCTTCAAAAAATGATAGCAAATCAACCGCGATTGCTGCTATAGCGTAAATATGTATTGTTTTGAACCCAAGGATGATTAAATTTCGAATTGATGTGGGGTAGGTACTGTGGGAGCTCTGCCGAGCTCCCAAGGTACCGGTAGTTATTGTGTGTAATCAATGAAAAACTTGGTGGTCTTTTAACGGTGGGACTCCACCTTTAATCAAGAATTAGCTCATCAGGACGTCGCGCCTGAAAATCGAATCTAGCTTCCGCAAAAAAAAAAACCTAAGTCAAATAATTTGACATTCTAAAGATAAAAACTTCTCGATTATTCGAACATAGACACAGCCTAAATATTGGCTGCCAGGTCACTCGTGAGGTGAACAACCTCTACAGAACTATATGTTACGTGTGGTGCCGGACGTAAAAGAATTGCACCATCCCATTGCTTCCCGTGGGTGTCGTAGAAGGCGACTAAGAGACTGAAAAGAAATGGGTAATATCCTCCAGGTGGTACGAGGACTAAAACACGGTAACTTCTTAATAGTGGACTGTATTCTAAGATTGTAAGGGATAACAAACGGTCAACTATATTTGAACCGGCGAGAAAAGGAAGATCTAATACAATGAATGTCGTCGCTCGGATGAAGACGCAGTGCCGAGCCGTCCGGTGCGCGCCCGCTGCTCGGGGGCCCCCTCCGCGACCGCAGCTTCCCCGCGGCTGCCCAGCGTGGCGTGATATTCTCGACAGGGACTTACTAGAGAATGGGCAGCAGCGTTCTCTATAAACTTTACCACCGTATTGCGATCGGCAACCCACCTGCCAAGCGTGGCGATTATGGCAAATCCCTTCTTTTACGCGGCTTGTGTCCAGCAGTGGACGTCTTTTGGCTGAAATAATGACGTACTATAACTAAACAGTGCAAACACAAAAACTTAAAAAAAACAATCAACTTCCGGAAAAATACTACAAAGTGAAAAATTAAAACACATAACCAAAGTCACCGACTTTTGTTTGGAAAAAGCTTTTTAGAACTCCCGGTCGTATTTGAATAATTATTTTTGCTGTTGATAGTACAATTCTCGAGTAATAAATACTGTAACATCAACCTTGCATCAACCAAAAAACCAAACCAAATTAGGAGAACCGAGCAAATTGAAAGAAAGTCATAAAGAACGATAAGCGACGGCAAATTCACAGCGCGGGCAGGCGATGTGATGCGTCGGGGTGGGAGAGGAATAAGAAATATCATGCGAACATTGTCACCTCCTCCCGAGTTACTTATTAATAACGTTTACAGGTCAATGCTAAGCATGCTTCACCGTCGTCTCTTCAAGAAACTTTTCGCTATTTTATATTGCTCATTAATCTGATAAAATATTAGTCACCTCTTACAACATTCCCAGTACTTACACAAAGTAAATAAAGGGTAATACACATACGTTATCATGTTCTATATATGTATGTATGTCACCAAACTCACAGTTACTACCCACAAGCGGCTAGTAACGCCATTGTTGTTAATATTTACTAAATCCGCGGCTAACAAAGCTTATCACAGTTTATGCATAAATAAAGAGATATAAGTCGTTTCGTATAAAGGACTGCCCTGAATGTACAACGAACGTGGAGCTACTAAAAGTAATTATAGAGGGCGTGAAAATTGTTTTTATCGAAATAAATTCGTAATTACAGGATGGAATTTTCGGAGCGTAGGTACCTGGAGGAAAAGTACTCTAAATACGAAAGACAGCAAAGTTTACTCAAAGGAAACATTTCTTTATTTTTTAAAGAAGCAGAACTGCTTTTTTGAAAATGTTGTAAAGTATAAATGTTTTACCTAAGGCAGATCGAAATCGTATCTATAATTCTACAGCAAGATGGTGCTCCGGCCCATAACAGCAGAATCACCACTGTCTATGATTAACATTTTAATACCTGGATTGGTATAAACGGCACAATCAGATGGCCTGCGAGATCTTCAGATCTCTTCCCTTTAGATTTTTTAAAATGGAGATATGTAAAAATCAAACGTACCAAAAATCCTATACAAACTGTAAACAAGCTATAAACTGAGGTTCACAGTTGAATTTTCAATATTCATCACAACACGCTACTAAAAGTTACTCAAAATGAATTCCTTTTGCATCCAAGAAAATGGAGGTCATTTCGAGCAACTAATTAGTTATTTTACTAGTTTTTTTCGTTCTAATTAAAAAAGTTATGGTTTTTGTTTAATTCAATTTACCTTGTTTGCGAGAGAGATTTAATCCTTATGAACCCCATCGATTGGTGCCATGAAAGTACAGGATGTTATTTTTTTTAATCTGTTCGAGTATCAGGTGTGGCAACAGTATTTCATAAATCTTAAAATGCAGTTTTGTTTCTTTAAAAAATAAAGGAATAATTCCTTTTAGTTATATTTGCTGTCTTCAGTATTTAGAGTACTCTCCTGCCAGGTACGCTTCGAAAACCCACCCTTTATATAATAGGAAAAGGAATATATTTGTCAAAAACGCAAAACGTCTGACAACTAGTCGAACCAAGTGGTACAAGTAACTGGGTTGTGGAGTTCAGATGGGCAGACGCTCCATATATATACACTGTTATTCAGCTGCATCTGGTTAGACTAAAGCCGATCTCAACTTAAGAGTTTTTTTATCGAAAATGAATAAGGCTTGCGGACACCTAATTTTATCAGAATGTTGTAGGTCTAGGCAAAACGTCATTTAACTTAACATTCCTCTAAAAAAATTACATGTGAAATAAATATGTCAATACTGTATATTTATTTCACATATACCAGCACATTAAGCTACCCCTATCTGTCAGTGTTTTTCAACTTTAGTGTCAGTAGTTTTTCAACTTTAATTCAAAGGAATAAGGTGTATGTTCAATTGGGAAAATTTGACAGTTTGGGATAGCTTGACCTGCTGGCGACTGTACTATAGTGATACTACCATCTGAACACTATTATAGCTTTTATCTCTGTGTCGTGGAAGTCGCTCAAATTGTAGAAAATAGTGATAATTTATCGTATCTTAATTAATATAAAGCAACTAAAAAAAACCAGGCAGATGATGATGATGATTGCTTAGTTAGTGAACGTAGCCAAAAAATGATTCCATTATTGGAACGGATTGGATTGAAATAAATGATTTTTGAATTTGAATTATTGTCTTTTGATTACCTCCTTCTAGTTCTACGGTCTTCGTACCTCAAGGTCCGTGTCTCAGAAATAATTCACACGTCCCTCGAGAACAAAGCGTCGACTAAAGGGGTATTTTATGCATTATACATATGAATTTACCAAAGAGTATAAATATACATTGTGCAGATTAATATAATGTCCCGGCAAGATTAGCAACTAATAGAATTTTGATCAAACACTGGTTCCTATTTAACGAATGTATTCAGACTATTTTATTGAAGTAGTAGTATATAGGTATAGTAGAAATGGATAGAAACGACCACCCTAAATTGCGTATAACACTTTCAATCATGAAACAACAGATTTTGAATAAAATTGCTAATCCATTGATTTTTATGTTTGGAAAGTACGTCTGTTACTGTACAGACGCCAGCACATCCAGCTACCCCAAACTGTCAAATTTTCAAAAATGAACATGAACCTTATCCTTTTGAAATAAAGTTAAATATCTATCAATTAAATTTGACAGATTGGGGTAGCTTGATGTGCTTGCGTCTGTACATAGAAATACATACGGAAAAAGATGTCAGTTGTGTTGCACTATCCACTGAGCATTCTGCAACTACGCTTCCATCATATTTGTGACGTTTCGTGGTACTTTTTGGAAAGGTAAGGCAGCAGCAGCGGGCGACATGTCGCCGCTTTATGTCATGGCGTCATGTTGCTGTAGTTATGGTCTCGTCAAACCGATTACAAGCGGTAGTAGAATGATGTTTGAGAATAACGATCGCGATTTATTTTTGTAAGAGGAAGAAGACGCTAATAACTTATTTTTATTAAACAAGTATCAAGCTTTTCCTATATTTTTCCAAATATTACCTTGTAGAACACTGTTCAAGTAATTATTGTGCAATGCATCGTACAGTGTGTGTTAAAGTAAATTCAACATAAATATTATAAACTTAATTTTATATCCATTTAATACTCAATCTGTAATAATTTGTTATTTTAGTAAGTATTATTGTAATCGATTACCAAGTAATTTATTTAGTTGCAACATTGTGATCAAGCTTAACATTTTTTATGCCTAGCAACTCTCGCTCTCTCTGCATTCATTCTTTCAACCGGCAAGTCCATTTTTCCATTTTTGTATTCATTTAAGTAATATAATAAAATCAAAACTAATTTCAGCGCATGAGTTTTAATTATACATGCGCAAGTGGTCCTTCGATTGGTAATTCGAGGACTTCGTGTATTCTCCGTGAGTATTGGGGTTTGTTCGTGGAACTACAGTTCACGTGCACGACCAACCGGCCCGGGCAAGTCTACGTGCAGAATCTATATTTGCACTTGGGCTCTTTAAAGAAGCACGAAGAAACCATCGACCCATATCCTCAAGATACAGTCCAAGAAATTTCATTCCAGCCATTGTGTCGGTTCGTTTTTCTATAAACTACGAAATTTGAAGGTGGCTGTGAAAGTGAAAAATTTACCTAAATGTACATGTACCTACAAAATATTTTTTCTTCAAACGTCAAACTTACGAAATAGCGGGAAAGCGCAGTTAACATTGACATTGACATCTGAGACTGACAGTCAGTTGTCACTTTATTTACCAGTATTGTCACCGTACTCTTCGGATCCGACTGACATTTCGACAACAACAAAGACTGGGCTGGGTGTTTAAAACAGTATTCCAAAAGTGCTGTTATTTATCAAGATGGAAGAGGATCTTAAGACTTTGCGTCTAAAACGCGGTCAACTCAAAGGTACCGTAACTCGCATTGAAAACTTTATCAAAGATCCAGTGAATATTGCTAGTGTTACTGCCGAAGCTCTTCAAGCTAGAAGTGAGAAGTTAATTTCAACTTTAAAGGACTATGAAAAGGTCCAGCTAGATATTTTGTCATTAGATAGTAAAGATAATGAAGATGTTGCTATTTTAGAGGAAAAATACTTCTCAATTATTTCTAAAATAAACCATTGTTTAAAAAACTTGAATACATCAGAGGTGTCCCAGTGTACAAGTGTATCTTCATCTAAATTGCCAAATATTGACTTACCAGTATTTAGTGGTAAAGATTTTACAAAATACACACCATTTATAGATTTATTTACTGCTGTAATACACAACAACAATGCACTTTCTGATGTACAAAAGTTATTTTACTTAAGAAAATATTTAAGCGATGATGCTCTTAGTGAAATAGTTAATTTACCTCTTGTCAATCAGTCATATCAAGAAGCCTTGATATTATTGAAAAAACGTTTTGATAACAAAGCTAGATTAATTATAAATCATATAAATATACTTTTGGACTTGCCTACAATGCAGAAGAGTACTGCGGCCTCTATAAGGTCATTAATTTCAGAAATAAAGCAACAGCTATATGCTTTGAAAAATTTAGAGCAACCTACAAAGGAATGGGATATGTTGCTTATCTCAATATTAACTAGGAAACTAGATAGTTTTACCATTAGAGCCTATCAACTTGACAGGGACTCTGAAGTTTTACCAACGATGGAAGAACTTATGGCTTTTCTTGAAAAGCGTGCTATGGCGCTTGAGGACTGCGGAGTCCATGAAGCCACTTCTAAGAAGTCAAATAAGGTAACCAATGTTGCTACCTCAAACAATGTAAAATTATGTACATTTTGCAAAGGTAATAATTACCACAAACTTTATAATTGCCCTTCCTTCAAAACGGCTTCCATAAAAGACCGTGAGAATTTTGTTTCTTTAAACAAACTATGTACTACATGCTTAAATGCACATAGTGGTAAATGTAAATTTCACTTTACCTGTCAAGTATGTAAGGAGAGACACAATACACTTCTGCATGTACACAAGGAAATTGAGGGAAAGGAGGCTGTTACATTACACTCCAGTACAGTGCTAAGTAACAATGTTATTTTGCCAACTGTGAGGGTTAAATTATTTAATATTGCAGGTCATGAAGTCTATGTCAGGGCACTGCTAGACTCAGGTAGTCAAGTGTCACTCATCAAAAACACCCTTGTGAAGTCTTTGGGTTTGACATACAAACAAGAAGAAACACATATTATTGGTGTTACAAATAAAAACAGCAAAATCAATCATTTTGTTAATGTAAATTTGCATTCCCCAGTGTCAAAAACTCAATTAAATGCAAAATGTCATGTAGTGGAATCTATAACCACTAAATTACCTCAACAATTTATTGATATTTCACAACTTAATTTACCTACAGATATTATTTTGTCTGATGATAAGTTTAATCTGCCTGCAGAAATTTCTTTACTTTTAGGTGCCGATATATACTTCAGTATTTTGTTAGATGGTAATAAGAAAATTCCAAGTGGCCCTGTTTTGCAAAGAACTTTGTTTGGATATGTTCTTGGAGGTACCATAAATGTAAAATCCTGCAGTGTTACCAATAATATTGTTGCCAACAATTATGTTTCAAATATGGCTATCTGTGATTCTAACAAACTAGAAAATGTAATGGAGCAATTTTGGCTCACTGAAAAGGTTCCTGAACCAACTGATAAGTTGTGCAGTGAGTATAAAAAGGCTGAGGTTAGTTTTCAAAACTCAGTTAAAATTGAAAATAAAGTATTTCAAGTTGATATGCCACTTGTCTGTGACTTAGAACAACTACAGCTTGGAGATTCCTTTTCAGTTGCTCATCAAAGATTTTTGACACTGGAGAATAAATTTAAAAGAAATCCATTGCACCTAGAAAAGTATAAACAATTTATTGAAGAATATATTGCCTTGGGACATGCAAAAAAGGTCAACATTAGTGAATATGAAGTTACTAATGGACATGTTTACTTTTTAGCTCATCATGCTGTGATCAATGAAGACAGCAGAACAACCAAAATGCGTGTGGTATTCGATGGTAGTATGAAGTCAAAAGGTAGAGTTTCCCTGAATGATGTCATGTTGAATGGACCAGTTGTACAAAAAGAGCTATTTGATATCCTGCTCCTATTCCGTACGTACCTTTTTACTTTAATTTGTGACATTGCCAAGATGTTTCGCTGTGTTAAGATAAATCCAAGGCAAGCCTGTCTCCAGAATATACTTTGGAGGGATCATCCAAACAAGCCCATCAGTTGTTTGCAGCTGCAGACTATTACATATGGGTTAAAACCCTCTACTTTTTTGGCCACCCGATGCCTAATAGAGCTGGCTCATAGGCATGGTAAGATGTTATCAAATACTTATGTAGATGATGTACTATGTGGTTCTGACAGGATAGAATCCCTTCATGATCTCAAGGTCCAATTAGTAGAACTTTTGAAATTAGGAAATTTTAATTTGCACAAATGGTGTTCAAATGTGTCACAGGTGCTGGAAGATGTTCCAGTAGAACTTAAATATTTCAATGATGACATTGAATTTGATAAGAATAATGTTATGAAAACATTAGGCTTAAAATACAACTATACTATAGATCAGTTTAGTTTTACAAGTCCACCATATAAAGATGGAATGTATACTAAAAGACAGGTACTTAGCTTTATCGGCAAAATGTTTGATCCGCTTGGTTTAATAGGGCCCATAATTGTAGTTGCTAAGCTTTTTATGCAGCAACTATGGTCTGTCAATTTAGGATGGGATGCTATACTGCCTCAAAACTTGTTGGCCATTTGGCATACATTTTTAACTAACTTGAACTCAATGGGAACTATCACTGTTCCGCGTTGTGTAAGTTCTCATGACACAGTTTCTATAGAACTGGTAGGCTATGCAGATGCATCACAAAAGGCATTTGGTTGCTGTCTATATCTAAGAATTTTGAATAAAGACGGGTCAGTCATTGTAAATTTATTGTGTTCTAAGTCTCGTCTTGCTCCGTTAAATAAAGCATTAACTATTCCCAAGCTTGAACTTAATGGTGCTCTTTTATTGGCCCAACTAACTCATAGAGTGAACAAAGTGTTGCTGTCGCGATTTCCATTGAAGGTATACCTGTATAGTGACTCACAGATTGTGTTGGCATGGATTAAGTCAAGCAACATTAATTCCAATACATATATTGCAAATAGAGTCAAACAAATACATGATTTAACAAGTGGAGCTGAGTGGTCATATGTACAAACTTTAGATAATCCTGCTGATCTTCTTTCTAGAGGAATTGATCCACAAAAATTGCAATCTGTCAAGCTATGGTGGCATGGACCCAAAGAGCTATCTATTGAGGACTATGTACACCCATATTATACTAATTGCAAATTGCCTATTCTGCCTGCAACTGTGTCTGGATCTACTGTAGCAAACCCATCTATTGTCGATCAGTCAAATTTGTTTGATCTCATCAGAAACTCCTCTAATCTAAATAAATTACAAAGGGTTATAGCATACATACTTAGATTTAGAAATAACTCTTTGATTTCAAATGATAGACTTACAGGTGTACTAACCCCCAAGGAGCTACAAAAGGCTTTATTAGTTATTGTAAAATGTACCCAGGAAAAATATTTTTCTAAGGAAATAGCTATAATTTCAAATAACAAAGATTTAAAGTCTGGTATATCAAATCTTCATCCTTTTTTGGACAAAGAAAACATATTACGGGTTGGTGGCCGCTTACAAAATGCAAATAACATTTCATATAACAAGATGCACCCAATTATTATGCCAAAATCATGTCATGTCACAACATTGTTAATTGAAAGGGAACATTTGCGTCTCTTGCATGCGGGACCCAAGCTGATATTGAGCTCTCTATCTCAGAATTATTGGCTTATCAGTGGTCATCGGGAGGTTAAGAAGGTAGTACACAAGTGTATGAAGTGCGCACGTTTGAAGGCTGCAACGGCTAAACAACTGATGGGCTCTCTACCTAAAGAAAGGCTTACATCAGAAAGACCATTCAAGGTCGTCGGTGTAGATTTCTGTGGTCCATTCAATATGAAGTCTGCGAGGATTAGAAGACCTCTGCAAACCAAATGCTATGTCGCGCTGTTTGTTTGTTTTGCTGTTAAAGCGGTTCATATAGAACTTGTTAGTGACCTCACTACTGAGACCTTTTTGGGATGTCTAAAAAGGTTTATTGCAAGGCGTGGTATGCCCACGCAGGTATTTTGTGATAATGCAAAAACATTCAAAGGGGCCTCTAATCAATTGAAGGGTCTGTATGATTTGTTTTCGTCAAAGGCTCACAGGGATTCTGTAGAACAGTTTTGTAATCTAAGTATGATAAAATTTAACTTTATTCCGAGTTATTCTCCTGAATTCGGAGGGCTGTGGGAAGCGGGAGTCAAGAGCTTTAAGTATCACTTTAAAAGAATCATAGGTAGTTCATGTTTAACGTTTGAAGGTCTATATACCATCATAACAGAGATTGAAGCTGTGCTGAACTCCCGGCCCCTGCTGCCTATGAGCTCAGACCTTTCTGATGTCACTTTTTTAACGCCTGGACATTTTTTAATAGGTAGCTCCTTGACCTCCTTTCCAGAATTAGATTTTACAGGAGTACCCATCAACAGACTTAAGTTCTGGAACATGTGTTCAAAAATTAAACAGGACTTTTGGAAGGCTTGGTCAAGGGACTATTTAACACAGTTACAAAACAGGCCAAAGTGGCATCAAACACGTCCCAATTTAAATGTAGGGGATTTAGTAATTGTAAAACAAGATAATGTGCCTCCATTATCATGGCCTATGGCCAGAATTGTAAAGGTTTACACCGGCCCTGATGATAAGGTCAGGGTAGCTGATTGTAAAATTGGTAATAAAA
This sequence comes from Polymixis flavicincta, assembly GCA_949987655.1. Taxonomy (NCBI): domain Eukaryota; kingdom Metazoa; phylum Arthropoda; class Insecta; order Lepidoptera; family Noctuidae; genus Polymixis; species Polymixis flavicincta. Next base: position 22,266,310 of record OX465181.1, on the reverse strand, counting down.
TCTACACTCGTTCTTTAAGAAAGCTTTGTCCATTGCCTTTATAAATAGAAGATAAATACTTGTTTTATTAAGTTCGCATTTCATTGCTTATGTTTTACGTATATGTTATTTATAAGTAACTTGCCGGCCCCAACTATGTTAAAGTAAATTCAACATAAATATTATAAACTTAATTTTATATCCATTTAATACTCAATCTGTAATAATTTGTTATTTTAGTAAGTATTATTGTAATCGATTACCAAGTAATTTATTTAGTTGCAACATTGTGATCAAGCTTAACATTTTTTATGCCTAGCAACTCTCGCTCTCTCTGCATTCATTCTTTCAACCGGCAAGTCCATTTTTCCATTTTTGTATTCATTTAAGTAATATAATAAAATCAAAACTAATTTCAGCGCATGAGTTTTAATTATACAGTGTGGGTTATTGGGCCTACTGGTTTATCAGTTTTTCTTTCTCGTAGTTGTTGAACGATGTTTTTTTTTTTTTTTTTTGGGGAAATTCAACGTGGTTGGCATTAGGGAGTGGCAACACAAATAGACGCACAATCGGCTTAAGCTGATCACGTATCCGTATCACCACACTTGTCACATTTAGTTCTATACTATGTCGAGTCACTGAAACAAGGCGAAAGACGTCTTTTTTCGATTTCATTGCATGGACATTAATTTCCCTCTGATCGGCCCAAGCCGGTTTTTTGTCGAAAGGTGTGGTCACTACCTTAATCGGACCAAACGGGCAGTAAAATCGAAAATAATAAAAGCAGTTCTAACTTCAGGTCTGCAAAATCGAATGTACCCGAACAAGTGTGTAGCACGCCTTACAGAGAATTTGATATTTCAAATAGTTTTTAAAGGTGCAAACGCGTGGCTCGAGGCTCTGACTGAGTTTCTTGCGAACTATGCCGATCAAAGTTAAGAAGCTTTTGTGATTGCATTCGATCTTGAGCGGTTGAGATGCGGTGCATCGTGAGATTGAAGCTCATACTTGCTCGTAATCAATATAAGAGTTTGTGGCTCTAATGTATTATTGGATTGCCAATATTTGAACCTTTATTACATGTTAAGAATTCAATAATTTCAAGTAGTTGAAGCATTGCAAAACTGAAGTCGTACTGGGCAGGGCACATTACTTGCAGAACGGATGGCCGATGGAGCCGAAAGATTTTTGAGTAGCAACTGCGTACTGGAAGACGTAGCATTGGATGGCTTCCCACTCTTGGACCGATGACCTGGTGAAAGCCGTAGAAATGAGCTGAATGCGAGAAGCACAGAACTGATTGTAGTGGCGGTACTTGGGTGAGGCCTATATCCGGCAGTAGACGTTTTTTGACTGAAATGCTGATAATAAGGCAGTTGAAGCAAGATGTTTATTATTTAAGCCTGAACTTTTCAAAGCAAATGAACAAACCGAGCATTATTTTACAGTCATCAATCACATAAAATATTTTATTGTAATATAAAACTCGTACGTAAACAAAAATAAAAAAAACAAATAAATCAGTGTCAAAAACAGCGGACACTCGACGAAACTTCAGTTACCTACTAAATCACAACGATCGAAAGGAATCTGTTAAAAACAACTTCGGACCATTCACCTCAGAAACACGTTGTATAAGCCATCTTTTTTTATCCAAACTGACTTTCTTCCAAGTGTGGCGATTTCGCAAAGTTTAAGTGGCCATTAGCAAACTTGTTTACAGCTGCCCCAAGGCAACTGGTTCAAAGGCTAGCATGAACGAACGACGTAAGCGTAAGTTACGTAGGTTCGAACTATTTTTTTATCGAAAATACAACTATTCTAAAGCGATTTCGTCCACCAAGCCTTCCTTTTCTCAACAAAGCATGTTGGAGTCGGGTTTCCATCTAAATAGCTGCAACTGAATACTAGTATCTTACATCGAGGAAATTACATCCACAATCCAGTTAATAGACCGGGTCGACACCCCTTTGCCGCCTACGTCATCCTGGGATGCGAGGCTGTGGCTTCTAAACGTGAAAAAATCCTCGGAACAGTGAGGTCGCTCCGCAAAACCTGTGAAGCTCCCAGGAAGCTTCTGTATTTTTGGACGGAGCTAGGCTGGCTTTGTTAGCCACGCTCAACGGACCGAATGGGAGTCTACGTGCGGAAAAGGGAGTCCCATCATCATCATCATGACCCTTTAGTAAAACTTTTTATGAAAAGCAGAATAAGTACCACTCATAAAAATAAACAAGGCCATTCCACGCGGGCTGGCAACAACGCATTTATAGTAGTTTTTCGTGATTATTTCATTAAATACAAACAAAAGTACAATTTTTTTTCAGCCAAGCACTAGATATTCTGTATTTATGATTATTTTTAACATTTACTCTTTAATAAAAATATTTAATTATACTAAATAATGCAAACAGAAAATAATTGACGGTATGTCGATTTTTGTAATTAAATAGCAAAATCCCTGCAAAAAAATAGCATACAAACAAGAAAATACCAATGATTTAGTGCATGGCTGAAAAACATGTTTACTTTTGTTTGTATTTAATAAAATAATCGCGAAAAACTGCTATAAATACGCCGTTGCCAACCCACGTGGGATGAATGTTCTTAAAGGTTTCAAGTAAATTTTTATTATGTGTGAAACGAGTATTTTCAATCTAAAAGTCGTTGGAGTATATACGTTACGTTGTCTTCGCATGTTCATGGTAGGCCTACAGTTCCCTACGTTTTATTACTGAATCGTACGCTTGTCAGGGAATCGAGGGCGAAATAGTAATACAAGCTGGTCGCTAAGCCTTCCTTAGGCGTAGGAAATAAATGTTAATTATGAAAATGGAGGGCCCTTCTGTGTATTAAAGTTGGGTCGTCAGATAGGATCGTTTGGGACTAAGTGCCGGAGGAAAGTTTCTGTCTATATCTTCATGATCGTTTCTTCTTAGGGGACGACAGAATTCTAAGGGGACTAATGTTCCAATACTAATTATGTAAGCTCCTCACTTAGCAGTCATTGTTCTAATCGTTTTTGTACTAAAATTACCCAATTTGACCTAAACACAGCTCTTCCATGCAATTTCAGCAGTTTATTTATAATATTCAACTGTAAATTCTTCTCAAGCATCTGCTTGTATTTCTTCTGAATACGTAAGTAAGCTGAGCAGTGGTGGCCCAGTGGTAACGGCCGCGACTTACGAGTTGTAGGTCGTGCGTTCGAATCCAGCCAGGCGTATTACTTTGTGTAAATAATTTCATCACCACTGCTCTCAAACGGTGAAGGAAAACATCGTGAGGAAACCGGCATGTCCTAGAACCAAAAATTCGAAGACATGTGACATCTACCAACCCGCACTGGGCCCGCGTGGTAGATTACGGCCCACTACCTTTCATGGAGAGGAGGCCTGTGTCCCAGCAGTGGGAACGTTTATAGACTGAGTATGTATGTATGTATGTACGTAAGTAAGGAGTTGGATGTCTGGTATTAGATCAAAAATGACAGTCAACATTTTTAGTCGTAAATGAAACATTATGCTTATATGTCGGATTCTCAATACACGTTTGTGATTAGAAATAGTGTCAGAGATGCCTTCTGTGAGCACAGAATTGGGATACGGGTAAAGTAGAGAAACAAGTCCTAGTTATAACGTCTAATAAAAAATATAAAAAATATTACAGGAACTTTGCCAAATATTACAGAACTGTTCCGTGTGGTGCCGGACGTAAAATAATAGCACCATCCCATTTCTTCCCGTAAGTGTCGTAAAAGGCGACTAAGGAACTTATTCGAGAATACGCAGCAAGGTTTTCTATGCATTTTACCACCATACTGCGATCGCCAACCCACCTGCCAAGTGTGGCGATTATGGCAAACCTTTTGGGAGATGCCTATGTCCAGCAGTGGACGTCTTTCGGCTGAAATGATGATGATGACAGAATTATTACTCTGAACGTAATAAAGAAAACACTGAGCAGTTCTTAGGTCAGTAGTGTCGACACTACGTCTCAATAATCACTGTCGGCGATCCATAGTTCACCATACCCATAGACTCCCCACAACGCTAAATAAAAGCGTTTGTGACTCATCGTTATAGGGAAAGCAGTGGTGGCCCAGTGGTAACGGCCGTGACTTACGAGTTGTAGGTCGTGCGTTCGAACCCAGCCAGGCGCATTACTTTGTGTAAATAATTTCATCACCACTGCTCTCAAACGGTGAAAGAAAACATCGTGAGGAAACCGGCATGTTCTAGAACCAAAAATTCGAAGACATGTGACATCTACCAACCCGCACTGGGCCCGCGTGGTAGATTATGGCCCACTCCCTCTCATGGAGAGGAGGCCTGTGTCCCAGCAGTGGGAACGTTTATAGGCTGAGTATGTATGTTATAGGGCGCGTTTTCTTTAATTCCGTCAACGAAGACACAGGTCCGTCCGAAACCGGTTTGAAACTAGGAGTGGATTCTACACCTGTTTGATTAGCTTTTTGAGACGGGTGAAAACACATCAGGAGTAGAGACAACTGTCAAATCCTGATGTAATTCATTCTTGGGTCGCTCGGCCCTGAACTAATTTTATAACCGTAGGTGATACGGAGTAGGTAAGTACGGATTTCGTGCTTAGTTTGCTCCAGATCCAAAATATATTTATTATTTACGTGTCGACTTGACTTGACTGTAGGTAAACACATGTTCAAGCAAATACATTCTCTCTTTCTTTTTCCTCCTTTTTTTCCGTGCTCAAAATGCAATTTATCCCAAAAGCTGAACTGGAAAAGCACATAATTGTGCTCGTAAAGGAAAACTATATTTTGTCTCCACAGCCCAAAGTCTATCGAAACTCCACAAATAGATAGCACAGTCGTAGCAGACACCTAAATGACTGCAAACTAAAGGTCCAGCCATGTCAATGGGTTCCGTACAATTTGGCTTGTGAGGCCTCGTCCAGGGTGAGGAGCTTGCGCGGCTATTACAGCGGGCTCGAAATAACAAGCAAATACATAATGTATATTATGATGAAACCGTAGATTGTGTGCTTAGTGTAGTGTCTTCAGTAGGCGTTTAGTTTGACGCGACTGATGCCAGTTTTCACTAAACACTTTAAAAACGATAGTCGCGCGAACACGCGATCTTCGCGTACATACAATATGTCAATTTTTGTTCGGTAAACTAGAACGTGTGGTCGCACCGACAAACGGCGTTTTCCGGTTTTCCGAACAAAAAGTGACATATGCACTCCACGATCGCTTATAAATAGAACGCTGGGTAAAGTCGTAATATTACGCTTCAGTTTTTAATCATTTTTGTCTTTTATTCATATCGTTCACTCTATATTAAACGTGGAAAACATAAAATGAAGCAAAAATAAAAATAAAATCATTAGTGAACCGATCCAATGATGTCGAATCTTTCACTCACCTACCAGAGTATCGATACACTAATTGAAATGAGCCGATGAACATTAATCCCTATGTATTGAATGAAACAAAAATAAACATTCACTCCAGTGCACGGTTCACTAGCGCGACAGCCATGAGCTTCTGACTAGTGAAAGATCGTATATTGTTTTGCCCTGTGGATGGAAACACTTTACCAACTGTGATAACAGCTAGTGATTCACTGTGGCCATACAATCGCTGCTTCCACCGCGCCCTCTACCGCAGTAGTCACCGCGCTTTCACCCCGGACGAGGCCCAGACGTCCACTGCGTCAGCAAGGGACGTTTCGCCATGTTTGTACTACGGCTGGTTATGTTGTGATTATATTAGTGGGGCAAGGTAAATACGGCAGGTAGGCTTTGTGTAAGCTGAGTAACGTTGTGTCGCTTCATATTTGGGCTGTGTGGCCTAGACTGAGTTAGATCAAATTAGCAAAAACCGCGTTTGAGATTATAATCTCGTGCTAAAATTTCTGTTTCATGGAAGAGTAAGGGACCTTCAAGTGTTTCAGTGTGTATTTCTAAAATTTGATACGATTGTATCATCTATCTATTTTTTAATAGGTAGGTACGTGTAGTAAAAAGTTTGAGTATGAGATTTGGCACAGTCAAAGTTAATATGGAGAAGAAAGCTTATTTATATCTTTGTTTAAAAATTCATTAGAAATGCATTAAGTTATAAAGGAGTTAAGGTCGAATTTAGACCACAACCTGGGCGACCACTAGTTTGTGTAGGTAGATACAGGATAAGTTTTTAACCGGTGCGCAAACTGTAACCATGAATTCAGCATATCATTCTAGACACCCCAGCGCAGAAATTTTTAGTCCATTATTTAAAAAAAATCTGCTGTTTCATAGAAAAGTGCAATACCTACGCGGTCAAAATCAACAGCTAATTTCTTTTTTGTTTGAATAACATGAATTCATGGTTACAGTTTGCACACTGGTTAAAAACGTATCCTGCATAGATGGCACCAATAATAACCTTGCTAGCTTGCTCTAACCCCATTAGTTATATGAAAATGAAAGCATATACCTACCTAAGTAAAGTAGAAATTCTCGGTATTAACGTAGGTACCTATTAGATTTTTATTTAATTTAATAAGTGTAGGTATTTGATCTGACAATGTGTGATTCATATTTACAGCTTAAATCATTTTAATACACCCTATATAAAAATACGTACACCAATTAGGAAATCATATATAATACACAAAAAAAAAACACAAGGGTGGGAAACGAAATAAAAATCACTTTTCCGTGAAAAATATTGAATATCTGGTGACGACATACGGTATTGCGTACCGCGGGGCTTCGAGAAGTAATCGGTGTCGATTATAACATGATATCGGAAATCTGTCAGGATCACGTCGCTTCCGCAACATGTGTTTAAAAATCGCGAGACGGCAGTTTTAAGGCGAGCTTACACTTGGTATTAAAATTGTGTTAATATTTTGGTGCTGAAAATTTTTTTCTTCTAAAGTCGGTAGGAAGTACCAGGTTGAAAGTGGAAAATGAACACATATAATATAAAATTACGCCTGTGATCCTTGAAGGTTTAGGTAAAGGTGAACACGGAGTAGATACACCCAAATTTCATAATGTCATAGAATGCGAGACTATTGCCATAACAACCTAGTATGAATCCAGACTTTGGGCCGCTTTTGAGAAAGTCCTCGTGGAAAATCCCAATCATCACCATCACAATTTCAAGCGAAAGACGTCCACTGCTGGACACAGGCCTACCTACCCCAAGCACTGCCGCTTCAACCGGTTCAGTTCCTCTCGTATCCAGCGGATTCTTCCGGCTTTTACCAGATCATCGGTCCATCTTGTGGAAGGTCTTCCAACGCTATGTCTTCCAGTACGCGGTCGCCACTCCAGATCCGTTCTGCGAGCAATGTGCCCAGCTCACTGCCACTTAAGTTTGGCAATTCTACCGGCTATGTCCGTTACCTTAGAACTTCTATCTTCATTTCTGATTCGATCGCGTAGAAAAACTCCAAGCATAGCACTCTGTATTGCCATTTTGGTGACATTTTGCGTTCTTATGAGCCCCATTATGAGCGACCACGTTATAACACTCAATACAACTAAAAGAATAATAAAACTCATTCAATAACTGCCCTGCAGTATTCATAGAAAACAGTTTTTTCATACTTCACTCAAATAAGGCGATTGCTTTTTCACTGTAAAACATAAATTGCCAAATAATCTTATCGTAACAGGTTGGCAACTCACTTAATGAGCGCTCGAAAGGCTCCCGTTATCAAAACAGACCTTGGACCGGTAGAACAAATTAATTGTACTGATAAACTAAATAACCCTAGAGACTAAAGGAACTAAAATGAACAACGGATATTTATAGTCATAGATTAACGTCACTTTTCGTGTCCATCTCTGTGACCACAATGTTCTTCTAAACTACGAGACGGATATTGATGCGGTTTCTATCATCATGTAGAGAATTTCCGCCGAAAGATTTATCTGCATAATACATAAATGAAACTAATATCTCGATGAATTGACAAGTCGTAGCGCACGAAGCGGTAGGTTGTCGGTATCTTTGACGTCCCAGAAGTATTCAGAAGCTTGAAGCTGGTTAAAGCTCACAGCATATTGACTATACAAAGCCAACATCATCGTCTAAAATTTTAATATCAAGCCAACAGATTTAACGCAAAAATTCGGTGTGTAATACCCCTAACTCAGAAGCACGTGCTTGCCACATGACATGGAACGCGACGCTGATTAAATTTGAAACCATAAAAAATCATGAACGGCAAACAGGACCTGTTACTGGGGTTGCGTGCTCATACATTGTTAAATAAATTGGTACCTTTTACTCCGGTCAAAGGTAAACATTGGGATCGTTGCATGTCCCCCAGCCGTATTTGGTTCGAGTTACTAATTCTAGATTGAAAGATATTTTTTTTTATAGATTTCAAATTACGCAATGAGGTTTTTTTTACGGTAGCTAGTAGCTATTAAGTTTGTCTGGGAGTGGTTTTTGCTTTGATTAAGTTTTTATAAATAACAAACATTTTTGTATATTTTTTTTTTTGTAAAAGGTACCTACCTACATAAGTACGGTTTGACCTGATAGAATTTCTAGCTCAGCGTTTACTATTCATAAGGGAAAAGTAGGGTACAGTGAGACTAAAATCTGTAAACCACAAGACTGTTTTATAACAAAAACAAGTGAACTCTCACTAAAGGTACTTCAACGAAAGTTGTAAATATTCATAATCCACTGACCCTTTGCGATATTAATATTGAAACACCAACAAAGGTATACCCAGCAACGTATGCGAACTTATACAGATATACACCTTGCCGGCCAGAATTTCATACGATGCAAATATGCAGTTTGTTGGCGTTTCGGGCCACCTTAATGGCTTGTTTACTTTAATAGATAACACATGTGATATACAGCTGCACGGGAATAGAACGACGTCCCTTACAAAGCTACGTAGGGGAAAGGCTTGGAGGATGATTCAGCAAATAGGTACGAGGAGGAATTTTAGTGATATATGTGGTTTATTTTTGGTTCCGTGTGGTGCCGGACGTAAAAGAATAGCACCACCCCATTTCTTCCTCCCCGAGTGGGTTCCCGCATTGTCGTTGCGGGGGGGCTCAGTAACCGTGATCTGCCACACACGGTGAAGCCAAGAGGAACCCCAAGGTGGGGCCGCTCGTCAGGGCTTTTGCCTTCAACCCAAATGACCTAGCGGCCAAAAAGTAGGTTGCGGTGAGGTGCACCGCAACTGAGGTGGGCCGCGATGTCGAATGAGAAGCATCGCGGTTGAGGGTTACAGGCTGCGGCAGAGGAGGAGCGCCGGTGCTTCTGAGCAGCGCTCTTCCCTTCAAGGCAAGGACCAATGCCTGCCAGGGGAGCGGGTTGTTCGAAAGAGTTACCGCCGCCCCTGGCACACGGGCAACTGAGGGAACACGGGTGGGTTTTGTCAGTAAAAGTCTGACACGCCCTCCCTACCCAGTGGGAGAAGTCATTTGATGATATCCCACCCAAAAAAAAACAAAAAAAAACATTACTGCCCGTCGGTATCGTAGAAGGCGACAAACGGACTTCCTATAGAATGGGCAGCAGCGTTCTCTATGCATTTTACCACCATACTGCGATCGCCAACCCGCCTGCCAAGCATGGCGATTATGGCAAAAACCCCCTTTTGGGGGAGGCCTATGTCCAGCAGTGGACGTCTTTCGGCTGAAAAAGATGATGATGAAGAATGTATAATTTATGATAAAGGGAGATAGGAAAAGTGGCTTATCACTAAGTAATAACAGCCGTGTGAGTTGACCGATCAGGTAAACCTACGATTGCGGTGGTCGGTCCGTGGATGGGTGACCATCTTTACATATCGAGACTCCTCCTTGCCTCGGAAATCACACCCCGGCTGCCATTTGTGGATTTTTAACAGCAGTAATGGGTCGGTTACTTAGGTTGTGGAGCGAAATACTGGTATTTAGCTGCTTAACTGGTTGGAGTGGAAGCTGATCCCAAACATTGTTGTGAAAAGGCTAGGCTGATGATGATGCTTAAGGCAGATAGGAAAAGAGGAAGAGGAAGTAAATAACATTTGACAATTTCAAAATCGAAAGTCATTTATTCAAATTAGGCTGAGAATCTGTACTTTTCGAACGTCAAAATACATAAGACAGTCCCCCAAAAACGCCCAGCCTTCGACACTTCCTAGTGCTTTATTGTTATGGTAAGGGAGGAAACCAGGACCAATCTAGCTGAACCAAACGATACTATATGATCAATCACCCAATTCCTTTTAAATAAGACACAATACATGTGTTCGGCTGTATTCAGTTAGACTGGAAGCTGACTCCAGCATAGTAGGGAAAAGGCTCGGTACATGATGGTTTTTATTTTTTATATATGTATGAGTACTTCTACCGCGGACATGGTGGTCCGCGCCCTTGTTTACGTTGTGTTATTTGTACATAGGTTTTATTATTTTACATTGCAATTACTGTGCTCCTACATCGAACACATTTCTGAAGCTTACAGGGTGGTCTGACGTCACCGGTATTGTTTAACCTGTATGTAAACCAGTTGATCGAGGAGCTGAGTAGCGCCAGAGTCGGATGCCAAGTCGGCGGTGTGCGCGTTAATAACCTTAGCTACGCGGACGACATGGTACTGCTCAGTCCGTCGGTCAACGGCCTCAGAAGACTAATAGACATCTGTGAGAGATACGCAACTCAACACCACCTGACATACAATGTAAACAAAACGGAAGTTATGATTTTTAGATATAAGAAAGGCCCTGATGTAATACTCCCTATTAATTTAGGTGGAACTAATTTAAAAATAGTTACAAAATTTAAATGTCTCGGGCATATTGTGACAGAAAACTTATCGGATGTTGATGATTTGGAACGCCAGAGACGCAGTATCGCGTGTAGGAGCAATATGCCATCTAGACGTTTTCATCACTGCTCGAATCAAGTTAAGGTGACGTTGTTCAGAGCCTACTGTCAGTCGTTTTACACCAGCCAACTTTGGTACCGGTACACGAGGAGTGCGTATAACACTCTTCGTGTACAGTATAATAATGCCTACAGGGCTATGATGAACTTGCCCTGGCGGTGTAGTGCGACTGACATGTTCGCCGAGAGCAACGTTGCCGGCTTTTCCGCGCTGCTAAGTAAGCTCAGAGTGTCATTCTACACAAGGGTAACCCTGAGTAGGAATGAAATTGTAAAAGCTGTGTACCGTGTTGTCCATCTTACAAGAGAGGCTAGAGACTTTTAATATAGGTATATTTTTAGTTATTGTATTTATTGTATTTCAATTTTCTATGTCATTATGTTGTTGTATTTATGAGTGTGTTTGTATGGTATGGGTCTAATTGCCTGAAAATAAATGATATTTAATTAATTTAATTTAATTTACAAACTAAACTTAAATCTACGTGAGTCCATCGAATGTTTTGTTTTTTGTATCTTTTTTCATTATGTATTAGTTTACACATGCACATGCAGATACGATAAATACGTTTTTTTTTTATATATGTACTATTTAACACACAAGCATTACAATTTTTATTTGTTGGTAGGTTAGTTATGATATGAAGTTGTGATTATGTACTTATTTGAAGTTTTTTTTTTTTTAAGACGTTTCTCATTAAGTTTATACACATTTTACGTACTGTTGACTGCATGGCAGTGTGAACCGACCAGCACATGATGGTTACAATGTGTTACAAAATACAATTATACTTACTCCCGATTAACAAACACTTAACGTTCTTAGAAGACATTTCTATCACTAAACTAACACCAACTGTATGAGACTTAACGCCGATGGCAAATTGAGTTGCGATTGAGAATTCATGTCTTGTATGTTTCGTTTCCTTCACATTTGAGGAGGTTGTAGGTCATAACGTTCGAACCCAGACAGACGCTTAAATTAGTGTAAATTACATCACCACTACTCTCCAACCGGCATGTCCTACAACCAAAAATACTAAGACATGTGGTATCTTTCAACATGACCCGCATGGTGGATTACAACACACTCCATTTCACCAAGTTTCCCAGCTGTGGGAAAATTATTCGCTGATTATGTACATAGGTTTCATACTAATGCAAAGACTGCATATTCAACAGAGTGCTACTAAAAACTTACTACACACTCACTGCAGCACACCTGCGGCTTAAAATCACACCATTATGATAAACTTGATATAAAAATTCAAAACAACTGCTCATGCATAATAAACTTTTAGAATATTTTTTCATGAAAATTATTTTTGTTTTCCAGCAAAAGCAAACAAATTCTAGAAAAGTTTGTATGCAAAACGCACAGCCCCCGTTTATGACATCACTGGTCTAGTAAAAATAATTTATCGTTCATACTCAACACTGACTTTGCATTTGCCCCAACCAGAATAAGCACAGCAGAATTCAAGATATACGGCCCTATTCTAGCTATTATGGTAAAGCTGAAATATTTCTTCCCCGTTTAAGTGAAATGTGTGATTATTTTGGGTGGATTTTGTTATGCATAATAGACAGAGTTGTGATTTATCAACAGGATATACGTACAAGGTTCCAAATTTATTTTATAAATGCATTAGTTTTCTTCAGCGTTTTATTAACTCATGTACAAACTTCGTGATCGGTGACTAAGACTTATTTAAATTTTCAAAGTAGGTTAAAATAATATGTAATTTCCTATTATATAATAATACTTGTTACGGCTTTGCTTACAGTTTCTCTAAAGTATAAAATCAGAAATGAGTTATCCAGAAAAGAACTGGACATACATAGCTTGCAGAGCAAGCAAGTTGAAGTGGCACTGGGCTGACCATGTTTGTCAAAAGACCGATGGCTTGAGTAGACGAGTCCTGGAGTGGCTGGAGTAGAGTGTTCCCGACGCCACTTAGGTAGATGGACCGATGACTTTAAGAAGGTGGCTGGGACAGACTGAACATGGAAGGCGGAGGACAGGGTGTTGTGACGCAACCTGGTAGAGGCCTATGTCCAGCAGTGGACTGCGATAGGCTGAGTTGATTGATTGACTTGAAGGCAGATCAACATAAAACGCAATCAATCCATAAATAATTACACTAAGTCGCTAAACAAGAGTTCTTTATTCTCCACTTTTCCGCAAGCTAAGAAAATGTTACACAAAATAATGTCGACATAGCTAAACTGTTTCAAATGGTAGAAATTTAACTCAAAACCCAACAGAATAGGATCACATTAGGGATGCCGGACACAACCTGCAAGTAGAACTTGAGAGAACTGCCGTAAAGATGCACAACAGTCCGGGGACGGGATCATTTCGGGACGTGGCACAGCCCTGGCCTATTGTGGGACAATCACAGATGCAGGCCAAAACTTAGGAGCTATTGCAACTTAGTGACTGTATCTAGTTGGGTAAACTTGCACTCTGAAGTGAATTCATATTTTGCCGTTGTTAAACCTAAAAAAATAAACATAAACTTGCGGTTGTAATGGCACAATTTGTGGGCTGTGCGTGAATGTTTGAAATGTGTTTGTATGAATAGGTTAAAACTGACCATAATGATACTAACCGCAATTCAGGTTGTGACGTATTATTGGAACAAATTTTGAGTACGTGCGTGTCATTTTCGGCAAAAACGCCTTTCACACATGACCCTACTAATCAAATCTCGGTGAACTATTACATGAATCTCTCCTTGGATCTCTCGTTTTTCGAGTAGTCTACGAAACGCACAAGGAAATCTAATAGCTACTCACGTTATTAAGAAAAATAAATGTGCCCAGGTACTTCAGCTTATTAAATAAATGATAAATGATTTTATTCCTGTAAGTAGGTTTGTACAAACACTTTTACACGTCAATCATATTTTTTTAAAACTAGATGAGGTCGGCGTTTCCTATCTGACTACTCTGAGAAGAAAGGCCGAAACAAACTCGGAGGTCACAGTCTCTTTTAAAGTCCACACATAATCTTGGTCAGATCATGTGAAGACCATGTGGATTGGTGTCTGAAATGGTATTTTGAGGAAAGAACCACACAGGTTGAGTGGACCTGTCCATTCAGTGCACGCATGTATCAGTAATCATACGGCGCAACTCAAAACTTGAGGAGTTCAACGATTTGACGAACAATACCAAAGAAAGGACATTTGGGTAGGCCGCATAAAGTACTCAAACTGCCAGATTAACATTAAACACGAACTGAGAAAGAGACGAAACACAAAAACAAAAAACAATATTGACAACAAACTCCATTGTGAAAACCTCCAATCTTAGTATCACACTAGCTACATTATAAACAGTCACCAAAAAGATCAGTAAACAAGGTCGTCGGATTTACCGTCGAAAATTTTGTTAGTGGTTAACAAACAATTCATTTATCAAATTAAATTTAATTTAACAACATCCAACGGTTTTTCACTAAATTTCAAATATATGTAATGACCCTGGATTCTGATCATTTTGGTGACCGTACGTTTGTAAAGCATTCTTACCTTCAATCACATTGATCAGAAGAGCATTCACTTCTGAATCGCATTAAGCAAATTACAAAATCCCAAAAGCCATGAATATCGAGAGAAAAATAACAAAATTGGGTCACTTCACTCCATTAACGTGCAGAAATCAATAACATAAGGTAAGTACGGGAAGGCTTTCAGTTGACGACGTAATTGCTGTGTATAACCATGACGAAGAAGGAAGAACAGAAGGTCTTACTTCCATTAGCAAACAACTTCTATGAACATTTGTAAGGACAGTTACAACGTTTGCATAAATAAAAAAGTTATACAAAAACAATATTTTATTTTAATAAATATAAGTGCATATAAGAACGTCAAATACACAAAACAATTAAGTAATTAAAAGTAAAACAATGAAACAAATTATCATCAGCTGAGTAATCGAATATTGCATGACAAATTGTAGGTTCGTTTAGTTTGATTTCATCTATACTAAACATTAATAGGAGGTCAAATTTAATTGTTTGTAAGTTTGTATGTAGGGTTAATCTCTGTACCTAACACTTGGATTTGAAAAAAAATATGCTTTTGATAATGCTTTTGACATCTTGAGGACGATACGACCGTAAATTTAGCAGGGAACACAGACGCTGGCAAAGTTACACACATTGGCTGGGCGCATGATAAATATGGCGGAGAAGCGCTGATTACGACTAAACGGGATATCTACCAAGTGCGGATGGTACCCTACGATACCTCTGGCAGTCCGGTAGTAGAACGGCGATGGTGGGATCAGATCATGGAGCTCCTGCACACATTTTCCGAAGAGTAGAAGACCAACAGGCAAGCAACATAACGCCGATAAGCCAGGCTATGAAGCCTAGGCACCTACGCCTCTTCGCCTATAAGCATGAATGCTCTGCGTATGAACAAAACATTGTTACTACTGCAGTCTAATAAGCTTTTCCTTAGTTTCTCATTGCGCTTTGCAAGCAATGGATATTCTGCCAGTTCTTCCGACACCGCATGTATGCGCCCTCAGCTAAAAGGCATTACGCTAAAAGTCATCGCTTTTCTCATGTGAAGCCGTGGGAACGGATATAAAGGATTTTTTTTAATATCTACCGTATAAGCGCGGCCTTGGAGTGAAGCGGTGGATAGAAACGCGATACCATAATGATGTTTGACATCGAAGGTGACGAGTTTTCATGCATTATATGGCCTGGTTTTCAAAAGAGAAGATTGATTTAAAATGTATGTGCATAGAAATATATTTTCCGGTTTATTTATATTTATGTATACACAGGATATTTTTTTATCCAGTGCGCAAACTATAACCATGATTTCAGCATATCATTCTAGGCCGCCTACCGTAGAATACTTCGTCGGTTATACAAAAAAAAAAAAAAATCGACGACGAAAAATTTCTATGCTACGGGGGTCTAGCCAGTTTGCGCACTGGATTAAAATGTATCCTGTATAGTTTATTGTACTCCACAAAAATATAAAACAATTTCTGCAATCTCTACTAGGCGACCTTGAAATGGACATTGATGCACATAAAATGGGGTAGACGTTGTTGGCCTATTATTCTTTTTTAAGATATTAGTCTTATTTAGTCTTGTTGTTTGTGTCTAGGAGCTGGCTGACTGTGCAACATTACTAAGCTAAAGTTCTTTAAATAATCTTTATGTAATTCTGAGGCAGACAAAACAAAATATTTAACGCTCACAAGCACGGTGGCAATGCTTTTGAATATTAGTACGCGGACCGAACTAATGCCATGTACATCCGATGTTGATAGGGAGTAGGAAACACTCGTAACTTCGGCCTCTCTGGTTGGCCATCTCTGATACCCACTACCCTAAGTATCTTATCTTTTTTCACATCTACAAGAAACATGAACAAAATTTCACTGAAATAATTCTAAAGCAACAAACTTAAAAGCTCCATTAAGATCTTTAAGTGTATAAACAGCTATCTAGAGCGTTACAGCGTGCACCCAACACAACAACGCTATTCAATTGAGTTATGAGACACACTGCAATACAGTGTCTACTGTACATAATATACGTAGAGGAAGCATTAAAGGAACCACACGCGAATTGTTCATATCTGCACTACGTTTTCCAGCTACAAACACTGTGGTTGACGGGTTTGAATTTTGTAGCGTACTTTGAATGGTTTTGCGCTGAATGAAATCTGTGAATGGTTGATGAAAACGAACGAAAACAAAATAATATTTCCTTTAAAGAAAATAGTGGAACGAACACAAATTGTCTATTTTGTGGAAAATCATTATAAATCTGAGAGAGCATAATAAAATCAGTATAAAGTGAGAGCAGTGGTGGCTCAGTGGTAACGGCCGCGACCTACGAGTTGTAGGTCATAGATTCGAACCCAGACAAGCGATTTATTTTGTTAAAATTATTTAATCACCATTGCCCTCAAAACCGTGAAGAAAAAATTATTGTGAGGAATCCGGCATGTCCTAGAGCCAAAAATTCGAAGACATGTGACATTGTATTCTGAGGTGACATCTGTCAACACACACTGGAAATGTTATAGGCTTCATACTCGTATGTTACGCAAAATACGTCACCATGACAATTTTTTTTTTAAATATTATCAAAACCATTAGTTTCGATCAAGCCACCAAGGTATGGTCACAAAAATTCAACAAAGTGCAAACGAAACATCCAGGGCATGGCTTTCACTGGACTCTTGAAAATTGTTAGTCATTATGGTGTTCATAAGCTATGTAACAGCAAACACAGTAATCATACGCTATAAGTGACTGCGACGTCCCACGATGGGTTCCCAGTAGTAAGTCCGTAAGTGCAAAGAAAATGTGGTTTTCATGTGAATAAACGAACTGTTATTGGTAGAACAGAGTAATAATGTCTAACCTAACCTCTTTTTAAATAATTATTAGTTTGGAATTTTATGATGGACTTCCTTGTTGGTCTAGCAGTTGCCAGCGCTACTGTTGAGCTTGAGGTTCTGGGTTTGACTCCTGTGTCGGTAAAGGTGTTATTGGGTTTTCCAGCTGGAAATTAAGTAGCAGACCCGAGTCTGGATTAATACGGAGTTGATAACGATCTTATTACATGGGATTAAAATATAACTGGCGAAATATTGGTACATGTTTTAGTCAAACGTTTATTTTAATTTATAATAAAAACAAAACGACTATTTAAATGCTTTAATATTTATATTTTTGAACAGAATGTTGACTGAAAATATTTCCATAATTTCGAGGTTTGTTGCAATAAAGTGGCAACTGGATAGTGACTTAAGCATGTGTCATTCCTGGAATGCAAGACCTTGTTTTTTGGACAATGCCTCCACTTTTCCCTGTCTACTACTGTTGCTCATAAAAGACAAGAAGTCATACATAAGCATATCTATCAAAGAAGATTACCAAAAAATACTCACAGTACAGTCAAACCAATAAAAATAGAACTACAAAACAAAAACGCATCCACAAATAACAGCAAAACCGTTTAAAAATAAATAAAACATTTAAAATGTTACACAAATATTTCTCTAACGTACTGTACACATGCGGCTCAAAAAATGAACCACAGAAATAAAATAAAAATAAACGTCCCTTTTAGTTGCGGTGGCTAGAACGCGAATATAATAGGGGAAAAATCGTATGGTGCTCGTATGATGTGCACGAATTAAAAACGGTCAATAAACTACGCTGGTTTCATTGAAATGCTGTATCAATCTACCTAGCCTATTCCCAAACTATGTTGGGGTCGGCTTTCAGACAAACCGACTGCATCGTTTTCACATATAATTATATAATGAATGTACTATGATAAATTGTATGTAAAACATTTTAAAAGAGTAACGGTGGAGTTTCTTGCCCGTTCTTCTCCATACGAAACTACATTTTGGAATGGGCGACTAGAATCAATTCTGTTTATATGTAAATGTTGACCTTCAAAAGTGCCTTTTAAGTGCCTAATTGAAATAAATGCTTTGACTTTGACTTTGACTTTGACGAATGAATAGGTACTATTATTTTAAATGGAGTGGAGTGAAGATTGGATGCCCATCCAATCCCAACACGATACCACTTGGTAAGATTTGTTTGTCAGACTTTTGGGTTTCTGACTACCCGTAATAACTGTCAAAGATCTTCGAATGACAGCATGACTAACGGCTTCTGGTGAATGCGCCATGATAACGTGCAAAGTTCAAATTTTCTTTCCTTTTTACAATTTGCAGGCTAGTGTCAGATTGTATGCTTATTAAAAATATGTACACTACATGAATAATACACGTGGTACGATCGCGAATCATCGTGATCGAACCACTTGTCTTTCTTAAGAATTGTAATCAATTAACAGCCAGTTGCGGAAACGCACTTTAAAAATAATGCAGTGTCAAACAAGGCAATATGTCCCTCTTCATTGCCCTTTGGGTGACTTTTAGCCTTCTGATAAAGCCCATTGTGAGCGACCACGTTAATCAACGTGAGTGAGTCCCAGTCAATTTAATCCCATTGACCAATTCATACAAAAAAACCACGGGCTACCTTAGCGCATACATCTCAACGTGCTTTCCGAAGCACGGAGGGCCTTGATATGTAATGAATGGTCGCCCATGCACGAACTGACCGCGGCAAGCGTAACTAATCTCTCGATCCACCTTTGCGGCTATCACTCAGTTTAAATTTGTACCTAACATACATACTATGCCTGTGGAGGTTTATTTTATTATTCGAAAGATGAAACTCCTCAGCGTCGGTGAAAGCATTATGGAAGCTATTAGTTAGTTAATTGCTCTAGAGTTGCGCTTATTACTAGCTTATACTACATAATTATATGTAACTAGCTTTTGCCAGCGGCTTCGCTCGCGCGGAACTTTCATCCCCTATTTAACTCCCTTAGGGATTGAATTTCAAAAAATCCTTCCTTATTCCTTGTCTATATTAAAAAGGAAACCTCTGTGCCAAAGTACCTGGATTGTGGAGGTCAGATAGGCAGTCGCTTCATGTAAAATACCGGTATTGGGCTGCATCCGGTTAGACTGGAAGCCGACAAGGTTGGGAAAAGGCTCGGCAGATGATAGTGTGAAAATGTTATTTATAAAAGTCAGTATCACTAGTCTGATTAGAAAAGAATAGAATTTACGTAAACCATCAATCGATTAAAGTTTGGTAAGTATCGTTACACAATAAACCTTGCCTAAACATTCATTACATAAAGAGAACGTGAATCACTTCACTAACTAACGCCACTTTATAATTATGTCATGACATGTCAGTAAATCAATCGTGATTTATTAACTAAGTAACAGTAATCAACACACACAAAACGACATGATACTAAAAATAAATTAGTATTATCTGACTTGACGTCTGACCACTGTGGATTATTGGCTAACTTCCCTGTACCATTACATAAAAAGCCGCATAAAGTAGAATGCAGGCCATATACAGCTAGTCGTTGCAACAAATTTAAAAATAATGTAGCTCATAGCAGATCACCATCTATAGCAGAGCACGAGAATCCTGATAAAATCTTTGGATCACTTTTTGAAGTTGTGCAAAAAGAATACCAATCTACTTTCAAGACCAAAACCATTGAGATTAATGGCACCTCCGTTGGCTTCAACCAATGGGCCACTCCAGGTATTTATAAAAGTAGAGCGAGACTATACGAGTTATATGGTTTGAAAAAATACAGGTTTGATAGTCCTTTTCTAGAGTATGTCCGAAATTATTCAAAATTATTTAAAAAAATCTGTGTCTTTGCTAAATCAAAATTTTTAAGCGATACAATAAAAAATTCCAATAATAAGGTAAAAACCACTTGGAAAATTATTAATAATGAAACGGGTAAGTCGGTTAAACAGGAAAAGCAACTAGAGATTATAGTCAACAATAAATTAGTTAAGTAGCTGAGGCATTTAATGAGTTTTTTGCCAACATACCTTTAACTACGACTCGCACCTTAAATTCGTCCCCGTCTGAAGCGGAAAACCTTTTGCATAGTAGTGTGCCCAAATGTAGTCTCTTATTTAGTTTCGAACATGTAACGCCTCGTGATGTAGTTAATATTTTTAACACACTTAAGTCTAAAAACACTGGTGATTACTGGGGCATCTCTATTAAACTTTTAAGTAACATATTTGACATCGTAGCCCCCTATCTAGCTATTACTTTTAATAAATGTGTTGATTTAGGAACGTTTCCTGACCTCATGAAGAGTAGTAAAGTCATACCATTATTTAAATCGGGTAGTAAAAATAACGTTGGCAATTTTAGGCCCATTTCTATCTTACCTGCATTTAGTAAAATATTTGAAAAGTTAATACTCAAGCAGTTGCTAAGACATTTTAATTTAAATAGCCTCCTTCATGATGAACAATATGGCTTTACAAAAGGTCGTTCGACTACAGACGCTGGTGTTGTCCTGCTGAAACACATATTTAACGCATGGGAGAACTCACAAAATGCTATTGGAGTTTTCTGTGATCTTTCCAAAGCATTTGATTGCGTGCACCATGACACGCTTTTGCGTAAATTACGTCATTACGGTGTTCAAAATGAAGCGCTTAACGTAATAAACTCCTATTTAAATAATAGGCACCAATGTGTAGATATTAATGGTTTGAAATCTTCCGGGCTACCAGTTCAGTTAGGTGTACCTCAAGGCTCAATACTGGGTCCATTCTTATTCTTAGTGTACATTAATGATTTACCATTCTATTTAAAGGGTATCTGTGACGTTGTACTGTTTGCTGATGATACCTCTCTTATCTTTAAAGTAGACAGGAATAGACAAGATTTTGACGACGTAAACAGTGCACTCTCAATGGTTACGGATTGGTTTACCACGAATAATTTAGTTCTCAATGCTAAGAAAACTAAATGTATAAAGTTCGCTTTGCCGAATGTAAAAAAATCTGGGACCCAACATCGTCTTAGAAAATGAGGTGCTTGAAACTGTAGACTCGGCAGTTTTTCTGGGCATAACTGAACAGTAGATGCCAAACTTCAGTGGGGATCACACATATCAAGCCTAGCGGGAAGGCTCAGTTCGGCTGCCTACGCCGTCAGGAAAGTAAGACAATACACTGACGTTGATACAGCTCGGTTAGTCTATTTTAGTTATTTTCATAGCGTTATGTCCTACGGCATTCTGCTGTGGGGCAAAGCCGCTGACATTCAAAATATTTTTGTTCTGCAAAAACGAGCTGTACGTGCAATTTACCAATTAGGTGCTAGAGTTTCTCTGAGAGATTTTTTTAAAGATATTGGTATTCTCACGGTGGCATCACAATTCATCTTCGCTAACATCTTATATATTAGGCAAAATATACACTTATACACTAAAAACAGTGATATTCATAATATTAATACCAGAAATAAGGACAAACTACGTGGTCCCTTTCACCGGCTTCATAAAGTTCATAACTCATTCGTTGGGCTCGGTATCACCTTTTATAACAAGCTTCCCTCTTCTTTACTAGATTTACATTTTAATGCGTTTAAAGCTAAAGTAAAATCAAATCTTTGTTCGAAGGCATACTATTCAATCAACGACTACTTAAACGATAAGAATTGTTGGTCGCTGTGATTAACTCAAGACAACGTTTGTGTTCTTTCACCAGAATTAGCTTACCTACTGACAGGTTATATGAGTTACTCCATAGCATTGTTTATTTCATTTGACTATAAACCATTTTTTATTTTTAATATTGATATTTCCATTTTTTTATGAAATTTAATTACTTACCTATTACTGTATAGAATCAAGTTCTTCCAACTTATCAGACAGCTGTGCTGCTGGGGAGTTTGTTGCGCCACTTCTTCTTCCCAGCTAAAGCACTAGGAAGTGTCGAAGGGTGGGCGTTTTTGGGGGACTGTCTTATGTAATTTTGACGTTCGAAAAGTGCTGACTCTCAGCCTAGTTTGAATAAATGACTTTTGATTTTGATTTTGACATTGACAATCCAATTACAAATAATAGGTCTTTACCTATGAAATTGCCGTTTTGTATGAAAAAATTTAAACGAATTTTTTTCATGAATTTTTTATTTGTATTAATCGAAGTAATCACCCATGCAATCAATGCATCTTTGCCATCGCAGTGGCAGTTTATTGATGCCCTTCTTAAAGAAATCAGCTGGACGGGAGGCAACACATTCTTCAAAGGCATTTTGTACTGCCTCTCGGGTATTAAATTTTTTTCCCGCCAAGAAGTTATCCAAATTCTGGAAAAAGTAGTAGTCTGTAGGCGCAAGGTCTGGTGAGTAGGGCGGATGACGGAGAGCTTCCAACCCCAGTTCTTGCAACTTGGAGACCGTCTGCTGTGCAGTATGAGGTCGCGCGTTGTCGTGCAGGAGCAGCGGAGACGAGCGATTGACCAATGCTGGTTGGAGATGCGCCAGCTTCTCCATCATTGTGTTCAGTTCTTCACAGTACACATCTGCAGTAATGCTCACCCCGTTTGGTAAGAAGCTGTGATGAATCACACCGGCGCTAGACCACCAAACAGTGACCATCACTTTTCTAGGGGTAAGTTTTCGTTTAGGGCATTGTTTAGGTGCTGAACCAGGATCCAACCAACTTGCTGAGCGCTTACGGTTATCAAACAGAATCCATTTTTCATCGCAGGTAACAATGCGGTTCAAAATTCCTTCATTTGTGTGTCTGTTGAGCAGTGCAAGGCACGTCTCGACGCGTACTTCGCGCTGGCGATCATTGAGTTCGTGGGGCACCCATTTGTCAAGCTTTTTTACCTTGCCAATTTGACGCAAATGGACCAATATTGTTTTGACGCTAACGTCGAAAGCTGCTGCTAATTCAGCCGTAGATTGTGTATCATCAGCTTCCACAATCGCCTTTAATTCGTCATTGTCGACCAAAGTCTTCGGACGACCGCGAGGTTCATTTTTCAGGTCGAAATTTCCAGAACGGAAGCGAGCAAACCAATAACAGGTGGTGCGTTGGTTTGTAGTGTTAGCTCCGTAAACGTCGTTGATGTTGCGTGCCGCTTGTGCCGCGTTGCTGCCACGACGGTACTCATATTCCATAATTACTCGAATTTTTAACGTATCCATGATGACGAAAAAGATTGAAATGCGATGAAAATGTAACACTAATCAATAAAGAAATGACTACTTTTAGAAAAAAAAATCCATGTTTTTAAAATAAAATTAATTTGAAATTAGAATTCTTAGCCAAACAAAAATTATTTTGATTTGAAATGGCCAGTACTGCAGAACGGCAATTTCATAGGTAAAGACTAATACCATTATCATCCTATAGTGTTTCCACTACCTGGACACAGTCCTCCTCTATTTGAGGGAGAGAAAGAAAGCTGTCATCTACAACGCGGGCCCAGTGCGGATTGATAAATGTCACGATTCCTTTGAATTTTTCGTTCTAGAACATGCCGTTTTCGTCGCGATGTAGAGAGCAGTGGTAATGAAATAATTTACACCAAGTAAACCATCTACCTGGGTTAGAACCTACCTATAGTTAGTCTATCCACTAGGCCAGTACTGCTTCAATTTAAAATACCACCCAATTGAAAAATAAATAACAACATATCGCGTAACGAAAATTAAAAACAAACATAATCTTCCAAGTTAATCATAGTACAACGTGATCATAACTCATCAAATATAAAGGTGAACTGATAAAGCCCGTATACATAGAAGTAAATATGCATTGACTGAGGAAAATTGTGTCGCCCGGGCATTCACCTAGCACTTTGTCAATATAGTTCACTTTCGCTTGCATTTAAATAGGGTTTTCGTACTGAAAGAGGGAAAATATCTGAAACAGAAAATTGGTGGCAACTTTTATTTACAGAAGATAATATTTTAAAGGAGCAACGTTATCTATAGCTATCAGGGAATATACTTATTATTATTATATTGTGTAATTTTAATATATATGTGTGTTTACAAAATAAAGGAATATTCTATTCTATTCTAATTAACTAACCTACTCGTAACAACATGTTATAGTGACCATATCAATATTAAAAACCTTTTATATTTTAAATAAATAGATTGACTTGGCCATCGCATGAAAACACAATGTATCTCACAAGTAATACAAATATTATTAAATGAGATTGTTAGTGCAATTGCCAAGTCAATCAAAAAAATTTTTTTTTAAACGTTGCCCCACAATTTTTTTTTAAACGTTCTCCTGTATTGTGGGTGCGTTTACAAACATTTAAACTCACATACACAAACAGCCAGACCCGGAACAACTACTTGTACATACAAATATTTGTTCCGTGCGGGAATCGAACCCGCGATACGTAGCGCAGCAGTCAATGGCTTAACCGCTGCGCCAACCGTGCCGACTTAAAACATAAAAGTTTTTAATATTGATATTACTAAGGTCACTATTAGCTGTTGTTAGATAAGCTAATTAGAATAGAATAGCATATTTCTTTATTTTTAAAAAACATATATATAATTACGTAATAACTTAAGACAGGAGGACTCTTAAATAGGAACTGAATAAATTAACCGACTTGGTATTACATGGATCTTAGAACTTTTTGCGGTAGAAGAACTGAGTTGCGAGACTTGTTTTTTTTTACAAGTTATGTTTTGATGGCTACATATTATTATTATTATATTATTTCATTTTAACGTAGGTATTTGACAGAAATAGAACCTTATACTCTCGTTTACTTTTCATTTTCGGGTAAGCAGAAACAATAGCATGTAGATTTGTAGACGATTTTCTCTGTATTCGTATAAGTACCTGGTACTTATTGACAGGCCTGCACTGTCCTCCCATACATTTTATCTTTGTAATTTGAAAACGTTGGTAAAGCCAATCATTTTTAAAAGAGTAACCGTGGAGTTTCTTGCCGGCTCTTCTCCATAGGAAACAACATTTTGGAACCGTGCACCTAGCTTCTGACGTTTCATAAGTGCCCATGCAGGTTTATATGAAATAAAAATATTTTGATTTTGATTTTGATTTTGAATGCCAATTGCTACGATCATTAAATTTTAAAACTCCTTTTACCTCGTTTATGTTCAAACATTTGTGGCCCTAGTGTGAGTTTCATTTAACCATCTCGATCAAACGCATCGAGCGCGTTCGATGCTCCGATTGGTCTGCACCAATCTAGGGCCAATCGGAACGCCAAACGCGCTCGATGCATTTGATCGAGATAGTTAAATGAAACTCACACTGAGGCCTCTGCTCATACACGCACGCCGGTTGCGAGTACAACGCACCTGACCTTTCTCAAAAACATCACCAATAAGGTCACTATTATGTCCTCCTAGGGTCCCGGTCCTGCCGGAGGTATTTGAATCCTACTATCCGCGACCGCGACGGCTCAGCTCCGGAAGTGGCTGGAGGTACAACACACGGCCAATGCTCTGATCCAAGAGCCGTGGATTAGGGCCGGCCGCATACAAGGACTATCCAATCTTGGGGGTAAGCTCCTGGTTACCACTGATCACGACCAACCCAGGTCGTGTACAGGCAACCTTAAAACACAGCTCTTAACTGAATTCTGTTGCAGAGATGTCTCTGCAGCAAAGCTAGTAATACAACGTGCCGACGCCGTAGAGATGGCGATCGTCTTCGCCTCGGCCTACATGCCTGAGGCGGAGGCGCCGCCCCCCCACGACCTCGCCCGTCTCGTGAGCCATTGCGAGAGTTGCGGGTTTGAGGTCGTCGTCGGGGCCGACGCCAATGCTCATCACCAACTATGGGGCATGGACACCCAAAACGAAAGGGGTAAGGGTTTAGTTGAATATTTATTCTCAACTAACCTATCTCTACTAAACACCGGCGCTGAACCTACTTTCGTAACCAGGCGTTGTCGCACGATCATTGATCTCACCCTGGCAACAGAGGGCGCGGCGGAAATCATCACTGGCTGGCAGGTCTCCAAGGAGGCCTCCTGCTCGGATCATAGGTGGATTCGCTTTGAGATCCAGGTCTGCCCTCCACCTACGATACCACGTCGCAATCCGCGTAATACGGATCGCGGCACCTATACACGCAGCCTAGAAGCTAAGCTTGCGACGCCAAGCGGTCCGACGTCATTTGCGGACACGACACAAATTGACGCACAAGTAAGTCATATCACGAAACTAATGATAGACAGCTACCACACTGCCTGCCCAGAAAGCACCCCGCGTAGCACACCGGGCAAACAACCTTGGTGGGGCGCTGACCTGGAGCGCAAGCGCGGTAAGGTAAGGAAGGCTTTAAATAAAGCCATGAACACTTGTGCGGATGAGGACTGGGATAGCTACTATGCAGCCAAATCCAGATACAAAAAATGCATCAGATTCAGGAGTACCGCGGGTTGGCGCAAATTCTGCGGTAACATTGAATCCTGCCAGCAAGCCAACAGGGTAAGGAAGGTACTGTCGCAACAGAAGACTTCCGGGCCCACCACCCTCCGCAAACCTGATAACACACTCACATCATCACCTGAAGAAGCTAGACGCGTCCTAATTGAAACTCACTTCCCTGGATGCGTCTTCGCGCAGGTAATCGACTGGCAGGATGTAATCCAAACACCATCTGAGAATGACTGGCGCTACACATGCAGGGTGATTACGCTGGAAAAACTCCAATGGGCCATCCGCAGCTTCCATCCTTTCAAGGCAGCTGGTCCCGATGGAGTGTTCCCCGCCTTATTACAATGGGGGGGAGTCTCTGTCGCATTAAGACTAGTGCCTATAATGAGAGCGTGCCTGGCCTTTAGGTAAGTTCCCAAAGGCTGGAGAGAAGTGAAAGTTATATTCATCCCAAAGCCAGGTAAAGGTGACTACACTAACGCCAAATCCCACCGACCAATCAGCCTGACCTCTTTTCTACTGAAAACACTGGAAAGGTTATGTGATAGGGAGCTGAAAGACGGCGCCCTCAAAACCATACCGCTACACGGTAACCAACACGCGTATAGCTCAGGTAAGTCGACCGAATCTGCTCTTCATCAAGTGGTCAGTCAGATAGAAGAAGCAATACACCAAAAAGGCACCTGCCTGGGCACCTTCATAGACATCGAAGGAGCCTTCGACAAAACCAATTTCTCAAGCATCGGAAGCGCCCTCTCCAGACATGGGGTAGATCAGGTACTAACGGACTGGATTACAAACATGCTTAGCAAACGAGTGGTTCGCTTGGAGGACGAGCAGCAGCTGGCCATGATAGCCAGAGGCTGCCCCCAAGGAGGGGTACTGTCCCCCCTCCTAGGAATCTAGTGATTAATGATCTTATCACCAAACTCAACGCCAACCGTTATTTTACAATAGGTTATGCAGACGATCTCGCAATTCTTGTTTCGGGGAAGGTGACGGGAACGATCTGTAACCTCACACAACAAGCACTACGTATCGTAGAGAGATGGTGTAGGGAATTTGAGCTATCAGTTAACCCCACCAAAACTGAACTAGTAATGTTCACCCATGAACGAGCATTAGGCCCTTTCTGCCTACCGAAACTGTTCAACACGGAACTTCAGTTGGCCAATGAAGTTAAGTATCTCGGGGTTACTTTGGACAGTAAGCTAAACTGGAGCAGTCATTTGGATACCAAGCTAAACAGGGCCTGCATCACATTCTGGCAGTGCAGGAAAATGATTGGTAAGAAGTGGGGCCTATCCCCCAAAATTATACTATGGCTGTACACTGCAGAAATCCGCCCCATGATCACCTACGGGGCCGTGGTCTGGTGGCCCCGCACCAAGCTAGTTACAGCTACCAACAAACTACAGCGCATGCAAAGACTAGCCTGCATGGCGACCACGGGCTGCATGAGGACTACTCCGACTGCAGCGATCGAGGCCATGCTGGGGCTGCCGCCGCTCCACCTGTTCATTCAGCAGGAAGCAACGATGGCGGCGGTGCGTCTAAAGGCTACAAATCTATGGAGTAAGACAGACACACAACACACCGGGCTGCTTAAGGAACTCAACAGTGAGTTCCCCATTACGAAGGCAATAAATGACCGGGTGCCCAAACAATTTATCTTCGATAAAAAATACAGAATCCAACTGCATGAGGATCGACGATGCGAAGGTTTGCGCCCCGCAGAGCTGCGTATCTTCACGGACGGATCAAAAACAGGTAGGGGCACAGGGGCTGGAGTCTTCTCGGAGGACCTCAACATCCACATAGCCACACCACTGGGGGTCCATAACACAGTGTTCCAGGCCGAATGCATGGGCATCTCCCTTGCCGCGTCTGCTATCATGGCCAGGGAAGTTAAGGATCATTCGATTCGCATACTCTCAGACAGCATGGCTGTTCTGCAAGCGCTGAACAGTCACACGGTTGACTCTGGGCTGATACACGAGTGCCACCAGCGCCTCAACGAGGTAGGTAGCCTCAACAATATTACCATTCAGTGGATCAAAGGACACAGCGGTTCGCTAGGCAACGATGCAGCCGATGAACTTGCCAGGAGGGGGTCGAGCATGACACCAGTGGGACCAGAACCCATTGCACCACTTCCCTTCGGGTATCTATGCACTCTGGTAAGGAAACGAACCAGGGATCATCATCACAAAATATGGATGGACCTAAGTGAGTGCAGGCAGGCTAAGGAAGCACTTCCTGCGTTCGATGTCCGCCTCACGAAACAAGTTCTCCGTTTAACAAAACCACAGCTGCGTACAGTTACAGCAGCCGTAACTGGCCATGGGTCATTTAATAAACATCTCTTTGTCATAGGAGTAACAGACAGTCCGCTGTGCAGGGCCTGCATGGAGGACGACGAGACAGCGGCTCATGTGCTGTTAAACTGCCCGGCGGTTGCTAATTACAGGGCAAAATACTTCGGTAACCCAGGTACCCTAAGTGAGATTGTCAGCAACACCAAGGCGTTGCTGGCCTTTTTCGAGGAGCTGGGGTGGATCGAATGACCGATTCTCCCACCCGTACGCAAAATACGCGCTTTGACGTGGAGTTGCGGACAACAGCCCGTTTTACCTATTACCTATTACCTATCCTACTATCCCACTAATAATATATTTGTAGGTAAATGTGATAGTTTGGATGTTTGTTCCTCAATCACGCAACAACAGCTGAATGGATTTGAATGAAATTTAGCACACATATATACTATAACCTAAATTAACACATAGGATACTTTTTATCCCGGTAATACGTTCCCGTACGATAATTTTTGACCACCACGCGGGCGAAGCCGCTGGCAAAAGCTAGTCATCATCTGCCTAGCCTTTTCCCAACTATGTTGGGGTCGGCTTCCAGTCTAACCGGATGCAGCTGAATACCAGTATTTTACATGGAGCGACTGCCTATCTGACCTCCACAACCCAGTAACTGGGTAATACGATACCCCTTGGTAAGACTGGTTGTAAGACTTTCGGGCTTCTGACAACCCGTAACGACTGTCAAAGTTCCACAAATAACAGCCGGGACCAATGGCTAAACGTCCTTTCCAAGGCACGGAGGGGTCTTGGTATATAAAGATGGTCACCCATCCACGGACCAACCGCGGCAAGCGTAGCTTAAGCTAGTATTATTATAATTTGTTTAAGCCACTTAATACTCTGACAGCTTTCATTGATAAGAAAAATTACATCAAGATCATCATTTCAGCCGAAAGGCGTGCACTGCTGGACAAAGGCCTCCTCAGCACCGCCACTTCGACAGTTGGGATGGACCGATGGCCTGGCGAAGGCCGCAGGAATAGGCTGTAAGTTCTTGGACTATCTGGTTTTATTTTTTTTTTCTTCCAAGAAATTTGATTGACTGTATAGTTTAGTACCTACGAGTATGTAATCTTCCTGTGCGAGACACAATAAATACTTTTTCTTTTCTTTCTTTGATAGGGAAATACATTGTTTCTGAATTTAACACACTATGTCAATCGGCCGTCTTACAGCCATTTCATACAACAGTAAAATAATGACAGTGTTAATTTGAATAAATTTATAGAAATTTTCTGTTAGTAGTCAATTTAATGAACATATAATTTCCCTAATTTTAGTTACTCACTTAAAACAAATATGCTTTCCGTGCTTTCAAATCCAAACCTAGAGTTTCACCTCCGAGCCACACTATTCATTATTTAATCTTAAAATATTTATTTTAAAATGTAAAACTTTAAAGCAACTGAAAAGTTTTAAATTAGAAGTTCACTTAAATGTCTTAATCAAAGGTTATAAAGCGTAACTTATGAAATATTAAAATCTAAGTTTAGACCAAGTAATATTTCTGTTCTTGATTTGTTAACGGAATGTAAATTAAAATGACTGAAAACTTTATTAATTGACAAACTTACAGGCTGTTGAAATAATTATAGAAATAACTATAAATTTAAAAATAATCGAGAGGTGTCATGGGACACCCGCGTAGTTATTGCGCAACACACTAATTGTAGGAACGTCTACAATTTAGACAGTTGAGCAACCTTTATTGCGTTATTTACGATGTTGAGCTGACAAATGCGTTATGTGCTTTTAATAACCGACTTCAAAAAGAAGGATGTTATCAATTCGACATGTTCATTTTTTTTTCTATGTTTGGGCATAACTCCGTCATATATACTCCGTTCCGAAATGGTCCCATTTAAATTTCATATAAGTAGATCTGATGATGCATTTCGGAGACAGACAACGGAACTCTTCAAAAAATGACAGCAAATCAAACGCGATTGCTGCTATCGCATAAATACAGGGTAAGTTTTTATCCAGGGCGCAAATTGTAACCATGAAGTCAGCATATCATTCTAGAACCCCTAGCGCAGAAATTTTTCGCCGCGTTTATAAAAAAAAATCTGCTGTTTCATAGAAAAGTGCAATACCTACGCGGTCAAAATGTATGGAACAGCAGATTTTTTTTTTAATAACCGGAGAAAAAATTCTGCGCTAGGGGGTGTACAATGATAGTGGATAGAAAGTGATATTACCGGTGGGCGGTGCCTCTGTGCACAAATACTTCTAAAACGGCGCCAAAATAAG
This sequence comes from Polymixis flavicincta, assembly GCA_949987655.1. Taxonomy (NCBI): domain Eukaryota; kingdom Metazoa; phylum Arthropoda; class Insecta; order Lepidoptera; family Noctuidae; genus Polymixis; species Polymixis flavicincta. The sequence goes on along the minus strand of OX465181.1, from coordinate 22,234,977 downwards.
TATTTGTACCGGTGCCGTTTACACAAAGTTGACGTTACATGTCACGTGATAAAAATCATCGTAAGGAGCGTTTTGGCGGTAAATTCAAAACAACGAAAAACAAAATTGGTTTAAATCGTTTTTTATTGAGAAAATGGATATAAATCAATTTATTTTTCTGTTACATATTTCGTCCCAATCTTCAAATTAGAATAGTTTTTAATAAATTGGAAAATACCTGGTGTGGGGTAGGTACTCTAATTAAAAATGAATAAAAATTAAATTAAAAAATTAAAAAACCCCCGACCCAAACAAAAACTCTAAAAAGTAAAAAATAATATTTATGGGCTTTTTAATTTGAACGTAATATTTTGATCAGGGCATTGTCAAGTCGGGGGACGGTCAATGAAAACGCCAAACAGAGGCCTAGCCGTCCCCCGACTTGACAATGCCCTGATCAAAATATTACGTTCAAATTAAAAGGCCCATAAATATTATTTTTTACTTTTTAGAGTTTTTGTTTGGGTCGGGGGTTTTTAAGTTTTTAATTTAATTTTTATTTCTTGCTTTTTAAACTTAATGTCTCCCTTAAATCACCATTTATCTATAATCAATTCATTGAGACCTTTTCAATGAGCCCAAACACGATACTTCTGCTGTTTGTTGGTGAATAACTTGGGTTTTCTGGAAATTCCAGGTGTTGCTCCAGCATCAGTTCAAGGTTATTTTATTCGTCTAATATCATTGAAGTAATAGAATCCCAAATTTTGAGTTGTTCAGAGGCTAAAATCCCTTTTTCAACCAGAAAAGAGCTGATAATCTTCAAACGGCTGAACCGATTTTGATGAAACATATCTAAGAACACTCCCGACTAATACACCTTTCAAACAAAAAAAACTAAATCAAAATCGGTTCATCCATTCGGGAGCTACGTTGCCTCAGACAGACACACACACACACACACAGACACGTCAAACTTATAACACCCCGTCGTTTTTGCGTCGGGGGTTAAAAATAAAAACTCTTCAAAAACAAAAACAACCGTCTTCCGGAAAAACGTACTCTACAGAGTGAAAAATAAGTTTAATTTCGAAAGGCGGTGACAAAAAATTGAAATACATATCCAAAATCACTGACTTCCGAAATTGAAGTTATTTTTAATATGCTTTGTTTACATTTTTATTTTTTGTTTTAAAGTTAAGTTTTCATTTTATTGTTGGTATATTGGCATGGCTAGCTGACATGTTATGACAAATTATTTAAGTACTGAGTCTGGTAATGATGATTACTTTGCCTACCTATGTATAGAATCAGCTGGGGAGTTTGTTGCGCCACTTCTCTTTCAGCTAAAGCACTAAAATGTGTTGAAGTGCGCTGCGGTGCCTATAATATGGATTTCTGGGCCGTAAACTACTACGCGGGCCCAGTGCGGGCTGGTAGATGTCACAGTCTTCGAAATTTGGCTTCTAGTACAGGCCCGTTTTCTCATAATGTTTTCCATCAGCAGTATTCATAAAAGGGGTTTGTGGAGTCGATCGATCAGGTTAAGCTACGCTTGCCGCGGTTAGTCCGCGGATGGGTGACCATCTTTACATACCAAGACCCCTCCGTGCCTCGGAAAGCACGTTAAGCCGTTGGCCAACGTAGTTGGGGTTGGCTAAAAAAGGCTAGGCAGATGTATGTATTCATAAAGTTATTTAGACAAAGTAAATTGCCTGCCTATGTTCGAATGTACAACCTTCAACTCGAAGGTCTAGGTCGTTATCACTCGGCTGCCGTTGCCGTTTCTAATGTATATTTTGTATTAAATAAGTATCAGGCACATTTATGGCAAAAGTGTTATAACAGTCAAAATATTATATTTTCTTCAGTTTAGTTCTAATTCGCTAAGTGTGCAGAGTATAAAGTTATTAACGTTTTCTTTCCAATACAAAAAAAAAACCACATTCTATCAAGAAAAACAAGCCTGTTATAAAATGCAAACATTTACAGCAAGACTATGGAAGCGTGAAGATACTCTTACTAGTATGGATCATCCTTACCGGCTATTTTCCTACTATTTAGGAATAATTTGTCTTTCCTTTATGAATAAGTAAAAAATTCTTAAAGCCGTGAAAACTGGTAAAGCCCTGACTAAGATAACCGAACTTGCATAAAAATAAATATTACTGAAACTCAATTTTTATCTTAAAAGTTAGTGGTTACGATGTCCACAGGATACAATAAGAACATGTGTGTATATTAAAGAGAACAACAAAACAACAGAATCAGTGCAGAACATAATTTACGGTGTCTAGCATACTCACCGTTTGTGTACAGTTGTACACGTTCGGCCAGAAAAACGAGGCGAAACACAGTTTTTATTTTCAAAATAAATATTTGAATTAACTGTACCTGCAATTTTGCAAAACGGTCGTTTAAAATATTTTGCTGTTCCTCACAAAACAGTTCCAACAAAATATGAGGAAACTAGATTAATATCGCATTTCATCGAATGTAGTGATTAACACAACAACAATGACGGCCACATATTCAAATGATACAGCCTGTCAATTAAACAGCCAGCATTTATTTATTTTATTTTCCCAAACCCACAAACGATACTATCAATATTAATTAACAAGTCATACGTAAATAAATTTTACAAGCACAACGAATGCTACTAAAATTTGCCAGTAACAACAGAAACCGCAACATACGAAATGTGCTATATAGCACATTTCAATTCCAATTTTATAAAATGACCGTCTGATACGCTAGTATTGCCACTTTCGAAACAGTTTCGAAGCAATATAACTTTTAACTTATATTGGCCTCAAGTGTATAGCGTTACAGAGTGTTGTATGGCAGTGCAACGACCACGTATTGTAAAGAAAGCGTAACAAAACCGGTTTAAATTGAGTCAAACAATTTGTTTTACTGTTTTGTTATCAATGGTTCAATTTATATGTAAAACAGTGTAAAATAAAACTTGTAAGTAAAACATGCATACACACAGAACATCACGCCTTGTACAGTTTACTCACAATTCATCAGTTATGTATGAGTCCCATGTAATAGGGGGCGAGCTTATTGCCATCAACCGGACTTCGGGTTGCTACTGAGCCATTCTATATAGAAAAACCAAATAACACTTTGCCCGACCTGACAACCGAACCCAGGACCCTATACTCAGCAGTAGCGCTTGAGACCACTAGACCAATGAGGCAATAAAAGGCAAAAGAGGGTGAAGTAGTATGTGGGTAAATAAAACTTTTTCGAAAAAAAAAAACCGTCTTCCGGAAAAACACTACAAAGTAAAAAATATCTCGGAATTCGATTGTTTTTTTTTTTTGTTTTTTTTTTTCAATTTCTAGTTACAGTACTATGAGGGATCTGCCGAGCCCTCTGTGTAAATGGGTTGAAATTATTTAAAATGAAACGGTTAAGGGCATTAAAATGTGAGACTTCACGTTTATTTCAAGAGGTTTACAAGTCCGCGCCTGTCATTGGAATGAAAGCGCTCGGAACAAAAGCTGTGTAAAATTTTTGACGTTCTTATTATGAGTCTCCTGACTATTTGAACCACATGAGTAACTAAACGGAACAGAGACAAATCTTCATACAACCGCGCGAATCGGTTGCACTACTAATAGCACGCGACCACTGGCCGCTTGTCGCGTACACGCCAAGACTGGAAAAAATCGGTTTACGCTGGCACAGTGAGTTGACAATCTCAGGGTTAGTGCGACGCTCGTTGTTTGTTTTATTAGTTGCAATTTTGAATATTACAAAAACTTGAGTGGACCTTCTTTTATGAGCAACGTCATAAATATGTCAGCTGTAAAATATCGGCGCGGGACTTGACGGCTACTTAACGTCAAAAATCATCGTCCGGCCTACACCAGTCATATAATGTAAAAACGAGGTATTTTAATATTGATAATGGTTGTATAATGTACTATGCGTATGAATAACACTAGAAAAATTAAAATACAATATCTGACTATGTATTAGCAGTGGACGTCTTTCGGCTGAAATGATGATGATGATGATGTATTAGGAGCTCAATTACCTACTTTATGACAACACTGTACCAATACTTATTGCAAATAAATGATTATGATTATCATACTTTCGTACATCCCAAGGAGGTAGGTAAGTATACGTAAATATTTGATTATTACTCTTTCAAGTAAGTACCTTTATTTTATTGTATGCTCCTTTTTTAATAAGCAGAGGGTACTACACGGTGTGTTTTTATCTTTTTATTGTTATTACAAGCTTTTAATACACATTTGTAGGTATGTGGGTGGGTTGGTAAGTAGCAGATAAATATTGCAAGTACGATTTGAACCACTTCCCGATGTCTGATTGAGCTGAAATCTTGTATACCGTAACGTCAGTGACAATGCAATAATATGATAGATATAACCTGATTCTGCCGCCAGAATTGCCTCCTCACTAGGGAACTCTTAAACGGGTAATAGCACGGTCACGAAATTGAAGATGTTAGTTTCATTTTGATAGTTTAACACGATTTTTATCATGAACTGCTGCTGCAGCCAACATTGCCTCCTTATGAACGAACTCTTTAACGGTTAGTAACATGGACTCGAAACTTTGTAAGTATTAAAATTTAATTTTGTTAGCTAAACATGATCTTCACCATAAACTGTTGCTGCAGACAGGATAGTGTCCTCACGAGGGAACTCGTCAACAGCTATAGTAGCATGATCATGAAAGTTTGAATACGCGTTTAAAAAGCATTTTTAATGAAAACTTATCATTAATACCTACATACATCGTTCTTATTTCTTGCTACTAGTCGGTCTGTCTTTAAATTATATAAATATTTTAAAAATAGGTATCATCAACTCCCTAGCCTTTTCCCAACTAGCTTAGGCGACCCTAAGCTTCCAGTCTAACCGGATCCGGCTGAATACCCGTGTTTTACCTGGAGGGACAGCCTTTCAGATCTCCACAACCCAGTTGTTGGGCAACACGATACTCTTGGGCGGGCTTTCTGGCGTCTTGTAACGACTGTGAAAGATCGCCGAATGACAACCGGGAATTCTTCAGAAACTTTAAGTATATTAGATTCAGAATTTACCACACCATTAAAATAAATAATAAAAATAAAAAGTAAATTATTAGAGGAAGTGTTTGTAAACTATTTGATCATACTGAATAATAAAACTGTTAAACATGTTTTGTTTATTTCGTTTTCACCTATTCAGACAGACTCCGAACTAAATATCCAAAATAACAGATTATGGGAAACAAAAATAATTCATTTTTTTAAGAGTTAATTTGGCATAATTTCCGTTTATGCTGTAGGTACAGACGCCAGCACGTCAAGCTACTCCAATCTGTCAAATTTCTTTGATAGATTTTCAACTTTATCACCACTTTACATAAGGTTCATCTTCAATTGGGAAAAATTTACAGTTTGGGGTAGCTTGATGTGCTGGCGTCTGTACTTACTTTATAATAATGAAGAAATATTCCTTTGTGGTTTAAGACAAGATTCGCTTTCCGAGAAAGGTTCAACTTACACTAAAGGGATTTGGGGCCCATTAGCGTTACTGAATCACCTTTGTGAATTTCGATGAATATATTTTTTTTTAAAAATAATTTAGTTACCTACTAGCTACCCACAGCTTCGGCTGCATTATGGTCGGAAATTACTTATTTCAACAACAAAACGTGCTACCTTTTATGCGTTGAACCCTAATTGATTTTTTTCTTGAATCAAATTTAGCCTATATTATTCCATATAACATCAGCTAAATGCCAATGCCTTCCACAGGGTGGACCGATGACCTTGTGAAGGCAGCGGGAATCCGCTGGATGTGGGAAGCACAGGACCGGTCGAAGTGGAGGAGCCTGGGGGAGGCCTATGTCCAGCAGTGGACGTCTTTTGGCTGAAATGATGATAATGAACTGCCAATGAAAGCCCAGTCAAAACCGGTTCTGCCATTTTGGAGATTAAATGAAACAAAGAAACAGAGGGACAATTTAAAAAAAAATGGTACTTTGGTTGCTTTGCTTAAATGCTTTCATATGCATTTAGAAAAAACTTGTCACTATGATATTGCAAACACACTTCAATTATTTTTATTCGCCTAATTAGGATATACGTAATACATCTACCTACCTATAAAAACGATTTATATAATAAAATAATCAATATTTGTGCGAATTTAAGTCCAAAATAACTTTTAATTACCAAAACTCAAAACAGTATCACACACAAACCCCAGTAATCACAAGTTTATAATGCCACCCTATCGGAATGCGGCAGGCGTTCCGGCCGAGCGGACCGGAAGTCCGCACACGGCCCGCTTCCGGCACGTCACACCGGTCACCCACGGCCGGAGCTTCGAGCTTTTTTGTTAGACACACATGACAAACACACAATAATTGTGTCAAATCAAGTGTGATTTTTTTGTATTGGTACTTTGTATGGCGCACCTACAGCGAAAAGGCCACCAGCATTTTGTTAGCACAGGCTGTTGGATCCAACATCAGAAGGCAAATTCTCGTAATTAAAAACGTTCAAAATCTAATCACAGTTTCCTTGCCAACAAACAAATGTCAAAAAAATGTCGAAATTGTATGGAAAATCGAGGTATTTTTGACAGATCGAGACTGAGTTATCTCAGTACCAATCTGTCAAAAATACCGCAAGATTTCATGCGAGACTGTGACTGTTCTTAAAATTACGGGAATTGTCCCTTAGATATTCTTACGATGTAAACTCATCATCACCTGACTGGCCTTTTCTCAACTATGTTGGGGTCGGCTTCGAGTCTAACCCGATGCAGCTGAATATCAGTCATGGAGCGACTGCCTATCTGACCTCCACAACTCAGTTACTGGACAATACAATAGCCCTTGGTAAGACTGGCTGTCAAGACTTTCGGGCTTCTGACGACCAGTACGTAACGACTGCCAAAGATCCAGATGGCAGCCGGGACTAATGGCCTGACGTGCAGCATCCGAGGCACGGAGGGCTCCTTGCATGGTCTTACTACGTAAACTGTCAGCTCAAAATGCTTTCCGTTTCATATCCACAGCTTAAAAGCGACAAACCCGTAATAATTCCGATACAAACGCTTTTAATCATACTCGCGTTGACGATAGACGGTACGGGAATACGGCCTCATAATTTCTAAAAGTACCTAGTCCTCCATCTTATTGCGTTTTATCGGGCCTATTTTTTAATCGTGACGTTCAAAGATTACCTCATTTTGAAGACGGAAAAAGTTCGACCACAATTTTTTTTTCAGTGAAACTGTTAGTTGATCTCAGTTAATTTTTGCATTGTACAGACAGGACAACATGACTGTTCATCATCTAGAGTATCGAAAAAGGTGACGGAATGCGTCTAGTTTCTAAACGAATTCCCGTCTATTAAGATACTTATAGGCAGAAAAAGCGTTACCAATTTAATATCAGGGGCTACATTAGTACAACCCAAATCCTCTTTCATAGTCAATAAACTCCCCCACATCTTGTCTCAATCATTAATCGCTCACAAAATCTAATAAACGACAAGATAAAGGAATCCTTGTTCAATAGTCCATTCAATAAATAACATAAAAGGCGTTTAATTAATATTTATGGGATCGCCGCGTCCGGTGTGACTTTATTGAATCAAATCATTGTCTGCCTCTGTTTGGGCGATAAACGTTAATGTGTTTTTGTGTTACCTTTTCTGTAGGTCTAAATGGTAGTTTATAATGTAACACGCGGGTATGTGATCCACAATTATGTTACTGTTTAGCTTAATCGTGATTGATTTGATTGAATGAGCAGTGCTAACGGCCACGACTTATGATCGTTTACGTTCGAACATACAGGCGCTTTATTGTGTGTAAATTATTTCATCACCACTGTTATCACCACCAAACGGTGAAGGAAAACATCGTGAGGAAACTGGTATGTTCTAGAACCAAACATTCAAAGACATGTGGAATCCATCAACCATGTCACATGTTTTCGAATTTTCCTCGCGATTGTTTTCTTCACCGTTTTGAGAACAGTGGGGATGAAATAATTTACACAACTGGGTTTCTTTTTTTTTGGGCCCCTGGCAGGCATAAGCCCTTGCGGGCCCCATCGGTTTGTGCTGACATCTTTTTGAGGCGCACGTGGAACACAACGCGCCGTCGACCTGGGCTTGGTCCTTACCGGACAGCCAGCTACCCATTACTCGCCGTCCGCAAGCCCACGCCTACGGTGGCCGGAAATCAGCCTGGGACACAACTGGGCTTGCGTGGTGGATTATTGTCCACTCTCTCTCAACGAGAAGAAGCCTATGTGTCAGCATTGAGAACATTATAGTCTGTTTATGTAAGTGAGAATAAGGAGGTTTCTGTACTTTGAGGTGGTGAGTGTAATGAAAGAGATAGGACACATCATTTGAGTAGGTAATAAAAAGCAACATCATTTGCCTAGCCTGTTCTCAACTGAGTCGGGTTAGGATCGACCAGTCTAAGCGTGTGCAGAAGAATACCAGTATTTTACGTAGAACTCGTGTGGTGCCGGACGTAAAAGAATAGCACCATCCTATTTCTTCCCATGAGTGTCGTAGAAGGCGACTAAGGGACTTACTAGAGAATGGGCAGCAGCGTTCTCTATGTATTTTACCACCATACTGCGATCGCCAATCCGCCTGCCAAGCGTGGCGATTATGGCAAAACCCCTTTGGGGGAGGCCTATGTCCAGCAGTGGACGTCTTTCGGCTGAAATGATGCTGATGATGATGACGTAGAATTGCCTGCCTATTTGACCATTACAAGCCTGTTATTTGTAACTAAAACCATAATTATAAATATTTTAGGACAAATAGTGAGTTTTTGTTTTTTGCGATGGACAATATGATTTCTTAAAAGATACCGAAATTTATCTGTCAGTGTTGCCACTTTGCTCCCCAATTAAATCTAACTGAGCTTCAGGCATTTGCTTTAAACGATAGGCACTTCTATTTTAAAGCGACTTATCTATCTGTTATGGTCTGTTCTCAGAAATAATTCTGGGATCCTTTTCAGTTGTTATTTTATTCGAAATACTTGGCTTAGCTGCGCCAAATTTCAAACCAAACGTTAGAATCCAAAAATAGAGTTTCCAGTTAGTGAATATTCAGAGTCCTTATTAAATTAATCTCTAATCGTTCCCATGACAACATAGAACACCGCTGTAATTTCGGAAACTTCCAGTTTAGTATTTCGAGAATGCTTAATAATAGAAAGTGAAGCGATACCTTGACGTCGTGTTTCGCAAGAACTTGGTACTCGACAATTAATACAAGTTTAACTATGAGAATTCTTGGCCCGTTTAACTGAGAAACTCCGAGACTCATTTATATTTAATTTACTTCGAGACAGACGCGACTGAATGTTTTATAAGCAATTGTTTTCAAGAACTTTTAGTTAACTTTTCTGTGTTGTTACTAGCTTTAAAATTGGTTAAAAAACCTGGCCGACTTGTTTTCAGTTGTAGTGTGTACCTATTTTAGACATAGGAATAAATGTAACTGTACTTTTTAGGGTTTCATACACAGAGGATGCCAACAGAACCCTTTTACTTAGCCTCCGCTGTGTGTTCGTTTGTCTGTCAGCGAGTTGTATCTCATAAACGTTAATAGGAAGACAGTTTTTTTTTACTGATTTTGTATTGCTATTGCCACTAAAACAACAAATAAAATACATGTAAAAAAGGAAGGGGTCTCCATGCAAGAAACGTGTTTTATTCGGTGTTTTTTATTTCCACTTGGCCGGTTCTTAAATTATCTATTTGTTTGAACTTACCTACTTACTATTGACGAAGGTTTTTTAAGGAGTAACTTAAAAAACCTTCGTCAATAGTATTACTATTTCCTATAGTTAAGACAAAAGGTTGGTCATTGTCTGTCGTCCATCGTTTTGTTATAGATAACAGAACAAGACTAGCCGTACTGTGAGGTAAATAGCGAATTATTTCAAATTCTATTTACTCCAAGAACGTAAGCGAAAACGACCCACGTGCAATTCCAACTTCCTCGAAAAACCCGGCTAAATATACCCCGAAAATGAAGGTACGAATTCAAATCGTGGCTGTAGACAACAGATAAAATTAACGCAGAGGTCTTAACTCACTTAGAAATGTTATACAAGCGGCGTACGTTATTCGCATACTAAGTTGGCGATGTAAATGAACGTAAGGCAATGGGTGAAGTACTGATAGCAGACGGAAGGGGCCTAGTAGACGCCCCTGTGACATACGGACGGCGAAAATTTAAGGGATTTTGTAAGTCGTTTTTATGGAATGGAGATACATTTTTCGTGGTGGGTTACTGTTGAAGAAATTCTAGATATGTTTAATCAGAAATGGTTTCAAGTATATTTGTTTTGGATGTTATACAAAGCAGATGATGGGAAAAATGGAGCAGTGGGGGCCCAATGGTTTCGACTCACGTGCTGTAGGTCGTGGGTTCGAAACCAGGCAGGTACCTACTTCACTTCATGCATTTGATTTCATCATCAATGCTTTCAAAATGGCAAAAGAAATGAGAACTGAAAATTCAAAGACATGTGACATCCACCAATTGGGCCCGCGTAGTGGGTTCTGGCCACTATCACAAACAGGAGGCCCAGCAGTGTGAACATTACAGGCTGAGTGTTCTGTTGTGTTCTGTTAAAAAAAACAGTGCTGTTCTTAAAACCTCTGCTTGTTTCAAAGAGTAAAAAAAAAACAATTTTTTTTTTTTGCAAATTTCGAATGCGTTTAGTAGGCAAAATAACGTCTTAAAGAAGTAACTCATGTGTGTAAGAAAAATAAAAACTCATAAAACACTTAAAGAGCATAATCGCAAGCAACAGTATCTACTTACGTGAAGTATTAGAATAAATTACCCAATAACTACACAATGCCGAGTGCTTCCGATATGGTCCGCTTACCACCGGACGCCAGTTGGCTGCGTCGGTTAGTTTCCAACCCGGGTTCGAACCCCACACACGTTGGGAACGCGGTTTAAAACTTTACGCGCGTTTAGTTCGAGCGCTCCAAACTTTGTAATATATTCCCTTTACGGAATATAAAGATACTAGTTTATAAGCAGTTTGTACAAGTTCGTACCGGTTTTTGTTTTTGCTTTTCGCACGTTACGAGGTGATATATTGGTTGGTGTTTGGACAAACATTGGTGGGCTTTGGCCGGGATAATGTGGTGGTTGGTGAAGTTGTCCATCGTTTTGCAATGTAAGTAATATTTGTTTTAATATTTTTTAAATATTATTTTTTAGAGAGCGTTTGTATGTAGCAAGCATTTTCCATAGTTTTTTTGCCCGGCAGTGCTAATGCTGTTTTATTCAGTGAATATATGTTTGTAACAAAAATATTTGTTCAGAATCAACTATTCATCAATTCGCTGTAGGTTGTACAGCCATTTTTTTTAAAGTTGTTAACTTCTAAACAAAAGTTGTCTTTTTCGGATATTATTTTTACTTCCATCTTTTTGTTTTTAAAATTGTTCTCGAAGTTAGCACACATATCAGTATTATACATTGTATATTTCAGTTTTCATTTAAAGTTAGGTAAAACTGTTTAGTCAATAGTGCAGTATGGTAACTAAAAGTAAACAAATACACTCACTCTCAGTCATACAGCTCACTGACCCTAAGAATCAATATTGTCAAAGCCATTGCGCGTATGTTTATATCGATCTAATATCAGGCACTGAGCGATTGCACTTGGATACATAGCATGGTTATCTAGCTTCCAGCTCCGGTAATTAAAGTAATAGTATTCATATGCCAATAGGTACCTACATCTGCTTTATTATCTGTTTATTAGCTTGAGCCGGGGTTTCGTGTTCTTATTTTAACATAAAATATATCCTACGACACTCAGAACTACTGTAGCTTCCCATTAGTGACGAAAAAATCGGAATCGGATCAGTAGTTCCGAAAACAGTACCCTGTTTAGAAACACACAACTTTAACCTCCTTATAATATTAAAAAAAGGTAAGTTTAAAATTTGAAAAACCCCCGAACTCTAAAAAAAAGTAAAAGGTAAAAAAAAATGGCCTTTTAAGTTGTAGGTAATATTTTGATCAAGGCATTGTCAAGTCAGGGGACAGAAGAGGCCTAGTCTTTTCAAGATTCATGATTCAAGATTCTTTATTTGTGGAAACGAGTACACATACAGAGCATGCAAGTTAATAAATTACAATTCTTCTATATGGCGTGTTCATTGACCATGCCCCGACTTGACAATGCCTTGATAAAAAAATTACCTACAATTTAAAAGGTCAATAAACATTTTATTTTAATTTTTTGGAGTTTTTGTTTGTGTCGGGGGATTTTTAATTTTTAAATTTAACTTTTATTTTCTGCTTTTTAAACTTAATATCTCGCTTAAATCTGCGCAGCGTTGCATATGTTTCCCACAGATAAGTTTGTTAATAATTTATCCTAAGTCTTCGTCATGATCACCATGTATCCATAACCTATTCATTGAGACCTTTTCAATGAGCCCAAACACGATACATCTGCTGTATGTTGGTGAGTAACTTGGGTATCCTGGAAATTCCAGGTGTTGCTCCAGCATCGGTTTAAGGTTACTTTGTTCGTCTAATATCATTGAAGTAATAGAATACCAAATTTCGACTTGATCAGGCCCGTGGAGGGCGGGAGGAAACGCCCGGGTGTTTCCACTGCGAAGATCGCCCTGAGGACACGGTGGAGCACACGGTGGTGGTCTGCCCTGCTTGGGCGGAGCACCGCCGTGTCCTCGTGGAGGCGATCGGCGGCGGTGATCTCTCGCGTCCGGCCCTGGTCCAGGCCATGGTACGGAGCGAGAGGGCATGGGGAGCCGTCACCTCCTTCAGCGAAGCAGTGATGCTCGCGAAGAGGGAGGCGGCGCACGTGAGGGAGAGGCAGCATATGCGCCCTCGCGACCCCAGCCGCCGCAGGATACGGAGACGCCCTGGGCGTCGGGAATCCCAGGCCGATTTCCGGCCACCGTAGGCATGGGCTTGCGGACGGCGAGTAATGGGTAGCTCGCTGTCCGGTAAGGACCAAGCCCAAGTCGACGGCGCGTTGTGTTCCACGCGCGCCTCAAAGAGATGTCAGCACAGAAATGATGGGGCCTGCAAGGGCCGATGCCTGTCAGGGGTGCGGGTTCGTTTGAAAGAGATACCACAGCCCCTGGCATACGGGCTACTGAAGGAACACGGGTGGGTTTTAGTCAGTAAAAGTCTGACACGCCCTCCTGCTCCACCCAGAGCGGGAGAAGTTATTTGATGATTTCCCAACCAAAAAAAAAAAAAAAAACAGGCCCGTGGAAGATGCTCAAATCCCTTCAACATCCAGAAAAGAACTGATAATCTTCAAACGGCTGAACCGATTTTGATGAAACATGTCTAAGAACCCTCCCGACTTATTTACCTTTCAAACAAAGAAAAGAAAATCAAAATTGGTTCATCCGTTCGGGAGCTATGTTGCCTCAGACAGACACACACACACGGACACGTCAAACTTATAATACCCCGTCGTTTTTGCGTCGGGGGTTAATTAGTATAGATGCTTGTATTGTAATAAGCTCATCATCATCATCTGCTGAATCTTTTCCTAACTTCGTTAGGGCCGGCTTTCAGTTTAGCTAGATGCAGCTGAATACCAGTATTTTACAGGAAGCGACTGCCTATCTGACCTCCATAACCCACTGCCATCCTTAAACTAGACAGGCGTTAACCCTCACTTGGTCAATTTATAGTTTTTAATAGAATCTAAGAGAGTTCACAATTCTCTATATTTCTGTCTAACACACATTTTTACAATACAAATAGTTCCCAAGATATGAAAAGTTTGTAAGCCGTTAAGTAACATAATTTTGGGTGATTCCATCACTTGAAAGCGTCTATAGCTAAATGTACTTTAAAATACTTTGGATGAAATGATTATTTTCAAGTATCAATTGATTGTGTGTCGACCGTGTGGTGCCGGACGTAAATAATAGCACTATCCCATTTCTTCCCGTGGGTGTCGTAGGAGGCGACTAAGGGACTTTCTAGAGAATGGGCAGCAGCGTTCTTCTATGCATTTTTCCATCATACTGCGATCGCCAACCCGCATGCCAAGCGTGATGATTATGACAAGCCCCCCAAATTGGGGAAGGCCTATGTCCAGCAGTGGACGTTTTCCGGCTGAAAAGAAGAAGATTGATGTGTCCTACAATCAGTAACGTAAGTATCGCATTTTTTAAGAAATAACTTTTATGGCTTAACGCCTGTATATTTAAAGGAAAAGGACGGCAGCCCAGTTACAGTGCTTTACGAGGCACAGAAGGGTCTTGGTATTCAATGACGTCAGTCGGTCACCCATCCACGGACCAACCGAGGCAGGCGTAGCTTAACATGATCAACCGACTCATGTGGCTACTATTACTTACACCTATATTCTAAGTCGTAACCTCGAAAGCTCCTCGACTCACAACTCGTTCGAGGAGACCTCAAGGCGTGCCTCGAAAGATCCTCAAAATCGGTATTCATAGACGTAAGACTGAGGAAATTATGAGGGGCCTCGAATGAGTGTGAGTCGAGGTGATACGTCACAAAAACGTCATTGTTTGGAGAAATATTTCTTTTATTATGTTGGCTAAACGTATTTTTAGAACGGACTACAGTCGCAAGTGGGCTTATTCATCTCGCCTGACAGATTAGCGTTTTTCGATGCGGGCTGAATCATCGCGATCCGATAGATGGCTAATTATCGCGTGATCTGTTGTTTTCAACTTGAAACACCTATATTCTAAGTCGTAACCTCGAAAGCTCCTCGACTCACAACTCGTTCGAGGAGACCTCAAGGCGTGCCTCGAAAGATCCTCAAAATCGGTATTCATAGACGTAAGACTGAGGAAATTATGAGGGGCCTCGAATGAGTGTGAGTCGAGGTGATACGTCACAAAAACGTCATTGTTTGGAGAAATATTTCGTTTATTATGTTGGCTAAACGTATTTTTAGAACGGACTACAGTCGCAAGTGGGCTTATTCATCTCGCCTGACAGATTAGCGTTTTTCGATGAGGGCTGAATCATCGCGATCCGACAGATGGCTAATTATCGCGTGATCTATTGTTTTCAACTTGAAAGTGTCACATTTGTCAAATTAAAGTTGAGCGACAAAAATAAACAAACTCTAATATCCACTTGAACCAAAAACCCAAGTCCTGGGCAAAAAATAAGGTGATACTTGAGAATTGGTTTGCTTGGGAACTTAATAGAATCATCCCATCGCTTCACGTGGGTGTAAGAGACACTAGAGAATTGGCAGCAGCGTTGTCTTTGCATTTTACCACCATACTAGATCGCTAACCCGCCTGGGCTGGTTCGTCGTATCATGTGTTTGTTATACTTACTTGCCGGAAATTTCTGGAACTGGAAGACAGTTTTTTAATGAATCTGAAAAGATTTGTCGGTCTTCAGAAATCTAATTTTAAATTAATTTTCGTCATAAAACTCAATTGGATTTTCTGCATCTCGTAAATAACGTCGCGATACGTAATTATATGGATTATCGTACACATATTCAATAAACTCTTCAAAAAACATTACGAAAATGTGATAAAATACGCTTTTTTTTGGTTAAAAGCTTCCTTAAGGTAGATCGCGACGTACCTTATATTTGACAGTTGGTTCCTCAACTCAAACTCACCTCGACTGAGGAAATTGTATAAGATGAGGAGTAAAATTGCAACTATGAATATCAAACTACCTAAGTGAGGTTGAGTCGAGTCGAGGAAAACATGAGGTTTTGACTTAGAATATGGGTAAAAGTGTCACATTTGTCAAATTAAAGTAGAGCGACAAAAATAAACAAACACTAGTATCCACTGGAACCAAAAACCCAAGTCCTGGGCAAAAAATAAGGTGATACTTGAGAATTGGTTTGCTTAGGAACTTAATAGAACCATCCCATCGCTTCACGTGGGTGTAGGGACACTAGAGAATGGGCAGCAGCGTTATCTTTGCATTTTACCACCATACTACGATCGCCAACCCGCCTGGGCTGGTTCGTCGTATTGTGTGTTTGTTGTACTTACTTGCCGGAAATATCTGGAACTGGAAGACAGTTTTTTAATGAATCTGAAAAGATTTGTCGGTCTTCAGAAATCTTATTTTAAATTAATTTTCATCATAAAACTCAATTGGATTTTCTGCATCTCGTAAATAACGTCGCGATACGTAATTATATGGATTATCGTACACATATTCAATAAACTCTTCAAAAAACATTACGAAAATGTGATAAAATACGCTTTTTTTGGTTAAAAGTCATTGTCTTTTTTTGGTCATTGTTTTCATGTACTAGGCCATCGTGCCTGGCCTTTTTTTTTTTGCATCGAGATTACATAATACACCCTGCACGTTTTCAATTAATTATTACTTCATCCATTGTTATAGGTAGGTCGGTAACTACTTCATTTTCTTAAAATAGTATTAAACTCACTGCAACTTATTTTTCATTTTTTTTTTTTTAACTTCTTAATTATTAGTGTCTATTGATATTGTAACTACTCAATGTTTAATTTTTTTTTTTATTTAAATAACCCACTGTAATTTTAATTTTTTCTTGTAAAAGCGAAATAACTGACAGTGTAATGTGCATCGTGCACGAATCCAATGTATACATATGTTTCGCTGAGTTCCTGTTGTTTTCGTTTTATTCTGTTTTTGTAAGTTTTTAAGATGTGTTTATTTATAAGTATAAAAATATTTATTTACCTATGTTGAAACTGTTTGTACTCCTCGTCACTTGTCCCTAAAGGTTCATTAGAAAACCAGCGTCAGACAGCATCTGTCTGGCATTAATGCTGAAATGAACCTTTTTGGCGCAGCCGTGAGGCACATATTGTACCTAGTTATTTATTTTCACTTTTTTTTGCTATTTATTTTGTGTTACACGAACTGTGTCCAAATAAACGGTATTCTTTCTTTCTTTCTTTCTTTCTTTCAAGGTAGGTCGCGACGTACCTTATATTTGACAGTTGGTTCCTCAACTCAAACTCACCTCGACTGAGGAAATTGTATAAGATGAGGAGTAAAATTGCAACTATGAATATCAAACTACTTAAGTGAGGTTGAGTCGAGTCGAGGAAAACATGAGGTTTTGACTTAGAATATGGGTATTAGTAACGAGCCCATTGTACAAATGTATGTAAAAAATACTCATACATGTAGTCAGCTTCTGTTGTGGTCCAAATTAATGGCTGAAGTGTGCCAGAGATGTCTTCAGCGATATTTTCCGATGTGGTGACTTTTGGTGGTCGGCTAAGCTTAGTCCATTTCCATCTTCTATATTGTAGTAGTCATCATCAACATCATTTCAGACGAAAGAAGTCCACTGCTGGACATAGTCATCCCCAAAAGGGAGGTTTTTGCCATAATGGCTACGCTTGGTTGGCGGGTTGGCGATCGCAATATGGTGGTAAAATGCATAGAAAACGCTTGCCCATTCTCTAGTAAGTCCCTTCAAAATCAAAATCAAAATATTTTTATTTAATAGTTATAAACCTGCATGGGCACTTATGAAACGTCAGAAGCTAGGTGCATTGTTCCAAATTGTTGTTTCCTATGGAGAAGAGCCGGCAAGAAACTCCACGGTTACTCTTTTAAAAATGATTGGCTTTAACAATGTTTTCAGAGATAAAATGTATGGGAGGACAGTGCAGGCCTGTCAATAAGTACCAGGTACTTAGACGAATACAGAATAGAAAATCGTCTACAAATCAACAGTCTGTAAGGCCTACAACGTTCTCCCATTCATAATATGTAAAATAATCTACATAAATAAGTCCTTAGTCGCCTTCTACGATACCCACGGGAAGAAATGGGATGATGCTATTCTTTTGCGTCCGGCACCACACGGAGTAAATAGAAGTAGGAAGGTACCTTTCCCAAACCAAACGTGGTGGGATTATGGTGACCACTTCGCGTCTAGCAGTCTGAAATTAAAGTCATCCTGCAAAAGCTACAAAGCCACATCATAGAGAATCGTAAAATAGGCACGGAAGGGTCAGTTAATGTTATAAGTTATTAATTTATTGTAATGGAAACACTAGCCATTTAGCTGATCCAGCGCTGAAGCTGCTTAATAGGTGTAATCTAAGGTAGTTTCGTTAGTACAGATAGTTCAATCCACGATGACGCGCCCCTCTGCCCGTCTCCTTTGTTTTTGACCGCTCGCAGTACAAGTGTCAAAGAGTGGGGCAAGTCTTCATGGATTAAACTATCTAAATACGGTAGTTATGTACAGTCACGAGTAATAATATGTATACGCTTACCAACTTTTAAAAGTGATTTTTTCCACTTTTACTCATTGTAATCTTATTTTATTATGAAAATAATATTTTGGAACCCACACTATAATGAAATACCCAAGTTATCTCAAGGTTGCAATCGCTATTTAAAAGAAAATCGCTTTTGAATTTGGCGATGTGTAAACATATTAATGCTCGTGACTGTACAGGGGCTGGTGGCTAAGTAATAGCCGCACAGGTCGATCGATCTTCGCTTGCCGCGGTTGGTCCGTGGATGGGTGACCGTCTCAACATACCAAGACTCCTCCATGCCTCGGAAAACACGTTAAGCCGTTGGTCCCAGCTGTAATCCGTGGATCTTTGACAGACGTTACGGATCGTCAGAAGCCCGAAAGTCTGTCAACCAGTCTTACTAAGGGGTATCATGCTACCCAGCGACTGGGTTGTGGAACTGTATCCGGTTGGACTGGAAGACTGGAAGGATAGTTGGGAAAAGGCTAGGCATATTGATTGATTTTGCATTGTAGAAAGTGAATCAAAACGTATTATTTCGCCTTGCCATGAATTCATGAATGATACAGTAACTCAATTGGAATTTCTGTTTATTATACAAACATAGTTTATTTCGTAAACTTAAATGTTTATCTATTTAAATTGATTGTGTATAATTATTAAAAAACAAGCGGCAAAACTTTGTAGTAACGATATCGAATATACCAAACAGTGTGTGTGTATTATATGTAGACGCTACTTGTGTTCACGCACACATTCACAGCATCTTGTTCATTTGGTTACCAAAATAAAACTCGCGTCGCTTCTTGAAATATAAACACTATAAGTAGGTAGTGTCCTTACAAAAAAGTAAGAGTTAAAAAAAAATGTTTCATTAGAAACCGATATTCGATACCCGTCACATTTGCAAAGTTACGCTAGCTAATTAAATTTGTCCTGTGTAAATCTACAGTTAATTCGAGCCTCCAGGTGTTATAGTACCGTATTAAACTGCCAGTTACCACTAATGACTAAATTAAACATGCTCGTTAAACCGTGAGCCAGGAGTAGGTGAACCACAATAGTGCACGCGGTACTGCTGACCCGTGAATTATCGATTCACTGTCAACGCCCCGGATCGACAATACATGGTTTACCGTTCTATGTTCGGTGACGAACCTTTTCAAAATCAAAATTCATTTAAACAAACTAGGCTGAGAGTCAGCACTTTTTGAACGTCAAAATCACATAAGACAGTCCCCCAAAATGCCCGCCCTTCACCACTTTCTAGTGCTTTAGCTGAGAAGAAGAAGTGGCGCAACAAACTCCCCAGCAGCACAGCTGTCTGTTAAGTTAGAAGAACTTGATTCTATACAATAATAGGTAAGTAATTAACATTACAAAACAAAATTAAATCAATTGCCATATGTCAGATAGCACACGACAATATACCAACAAAACATAGTAATTAAAGTTGAGTAGAAACAATTAAATAATAAAAACAAAACAATAAACGTAAACAGAACTCAATAACCACATAAAAGCCTCCAGGCATAAAGGCTGTGGCCGCTTACATTTGTCAAATAAAATAAACAATAATATGAACTCATATGACCTGTCAGTAGGTAAGCTAATTCTGGTGAACGAACACAAATGTTGTCTTGAGTTGATCACAGCGACCAACAATTCATTCACTTTCCATACTATACAGGGTAAGTGTTTATCCAGTGCGCAAATTGTTTTTTTTGTATCCGGCGAAAAATTTCTGCACTGGGGGTTCTAGAATGATATGCTGAATTCATGGTTACAATTTGCGCACTGGATAAAAACTTTTCCTGTATACAGTCTGTGCGCCAGTTTTTATACTTTGTGTTCTAACATTTTTTATGCAATTTCCAGATCGGTGTAAGCTTGTATGTTCATTAAATGATTAAAATACGATTCGCGGCTATAACGAATATGTATTTACAGAATTATCTATACTAATAATATTAAAAAGAGGAAAGATTTGGTTGTTTGCTTGCATGGAATAGGCTCCGAAACTACGGATCCGATTTGAAAAATTCTTTCACTGTTTCCCAACTGTTCCTTACATTTATGTAGTCAAAATATAGGGAGCAGGTGATTTTATTTTCGCGATTTCAGGTTTGGTCCCATTGTAAAAGTTGTTCATAATGATGAGTACAATGATCTCTTAAGAAGAGTTTATGAATAAATGACTATGACTATAAGAGGTTGTTGGTGTTTTTCCAATAACCCTGTATATTCCATTTTTTTTTTTTTTTGACTTTGCCCCACACTAGGAATTTCTCCTGTATTGTGGGTGCATTTACACACATACAAACAGCCAGACCCGGAACAACTACTTGTAGACTATACAAATATGTGTTCCGCGCGGGAATCGAACCTGCGACACGCAGCGCAACAGTCAATCGCTTAACCCCTGCGCCAATCGTGCCGTCAAATTGAAGAGTAAGTATAAAAGCTCGCCCTCTGATCACACTGTTACTCAACCTATAGAAACTTATTAACCAATTGTTCTATAACTTGAATCACTTGTTTGTGAAATAAGTGATTTGACTTTGTCAGACCGTATTCCTTCCCTTTGTTTTTTTTTTTTTATTTATAAATATTTTCTTTTTAATGGAAAAAAAATCCATAAACTTAGAACATCTGAATTGTACGTTATTTTTATGTTCAAAAATATACAAAGACAGCAAAAGTCACTCACTCACTAAACTATCCACTCTGGACTATCATCCTACTAAAGAAGACGGTGTCTTATTTTGAGTAGGTATACCAATAAATCTATTGACAACGAAACTGGATTAAGTTGGTATGTTGTCTTAACTCCAAAATACTAGACTAGACCGATGCAATGACCGCGACAGTACTGTAGTTATGTGTCAAAATAACACAGAAAACTTAAACTATACTAGATGAAATACCAAACTGTATAACGTTAACAAAACCCATCACTAAAACACTGCATCAAATACACAACAAACACGGTGTTCAACTTCAAGTTTAGATCCGCAGCTATCGATGTAATATAAAATTCAAATGTGGAACGAAATAGGAAGCGCCAATTATCGGATGTATTATTCATTCGTAGTGCAGTCGTGTCGTCGGTACCGCGTCATGATATGACAACTATTTAATTTCAAATAGAGAACGAAGAATTATGTGTCGGCCATGTTTGGAATTTTAATATTATAAAGGTTTTCGTGGAAAACAATAGGACTATTAATACTGGATGGAGTGTTTCTCTGGAATATAAAATATTCGATTACTAATTGCTTGTTATTTAATTACTGTTATATAATGTAGCTTCTGCTCGCGACTTCGATCGCGTCAAATTTCTTGCTCCCCCAATTCATTCCAACGCTTCGAATCGCCTGCTCTTGTATATAGCCTTCCTCGATAAATGGGCTATCCAACAATTAAAAAAAATCTTTCAGTTCGAACCAGTGGTTCCTGAGATTAATGATAATTAATGGCACCTCCGCTGGCTTTAATCAATGGGCTACTCCGGGTATTTACAAAAGTAGAGCGAGACTATACGAATTATATGGATTGAAAAAATACAGGTTTGATACTTCTTTCCTAGAGTATGTCAAAAACTATTCAAAATTATTTAAAAAGATTAGTGCTTTTGCAAAATCGAAATTTTTAAGTGACACAATTAAAAATTCTAACAATAAAGTTAAAACCACTTGGAAAATAATTAATAATGAAACGGGCAAGTCTGTTAAACAAGACAATCAACTTGAGATTATGGTCGACGACAAATTAATTGTTACAGAAGCTGAAGTAGCGGAGGCATTTAATGAGTTTTTTGCCAACATACCTGTAACTACGACTCGCTCCTTAGATTCATCCCCGTCAAAAGCAGAATACCTTTTGCATAGTAGTGTGCCTAAATGTAGTGACCTATTCAGTTTCGAACATGTAACGCCTCGTGACGTAGTTAATGTTTTTAACACACTGAAGTCTAAAAACACTGGTGATTTCTGGGGCATTTCCATTAAACTTTTAAGTAATATTATAGAAATTGTAGCCCCCTATCTAGCTGTCACTTTTAATAAATGTGTTGATTCAGGAACTTTTCCTGACCTCATGAAGAGTAGTAAAGTAATACCATTATTAAATCAGGTAATAAAAATGACATTCGTAATTTCAGGCCTATTTCTATCTTACCTGCATTTAGCAAAATATTTGAAAAGTTAATACTCAAGCAGTTGCTAAAACATTTTAATTTAAATAGCCTCCTTCATAATGAGCAATATGGCTTTACAAAAGGTCGTTCGACTACTGATGCGGGTGTTGCTCTGTTGAAACACATATTTAACGCATGGGAGAACTCGCAAAATGCTATTGGAGTTTTTTGTGATCTCTCAAAAGCCTTTGATTGCGTGCACCATGAGACGCTTTTGTGTAAACTTCGTTATTACGGTGTCCATAACGATGCTCTAAACGTAATAAATTCTTATTTGCAAAATAGGGTTCAATGTGTAGAAATTAATGGTAAAAAATCTTCCGGGCTGGCAGTTCAGTTAGGTGTGCCTCAAGGCCCAATACTCGGCCCATTCTTGTTTTTAGTATATATTAATGACTTACCGTTCTATTTAAAGGGTATTTGTGATGTTGTACTGTTTGCAGATGATACTTCTCTTATTTTTAAAGTAGATAGGAATAGACAAGACTTTGACGACGTAAACAGTGCACTCTCAATGGTTACGGATTGGTTTACGGCAAATAACCTTGTTCTCAATGCCAAAAAAACGAAATGTGTAAAGTTCGCCTTACCGAATGTTAGAAATCTAGGTCCCAACATCGTCTTAGATAAAGATGTGCTTGAAACCGTAGACACGGCAGTATTTCTGGGCATAACAGTAGATGCCAAACTTCAGTGGGGATCACACATATCAACACTAGCAGGGAGGCTCAGTTCAGCCGCCTACGCCGTCAAAAAAGTAAGACAATACACTGACGTCGATACAGCTCGATTAGTATACTTTAGTTATTTTCACAGCGTTATGTCCTACGGTATTCTGCTGTGGGGCAAAGCCGCTGATATTCAAAATATTTTTGTCCTTCAAAAACGTGCTGTTCGTGCAATTTACCAGTTAGGTGGCAGATTTTCCTTGAGGGACTTTTTTAAAGATATTGGTATTCTCACAGTGGCATCACAATTCATATTAGCTAACATCTTATTTATTAGGCAACATATACACTTGTACACTAAAAACAGTGATATTCATACCGTTAACACTAGAAACAAGGACAAACTACGTGCTCCCTTTCACCGGCTTCATAAGGTTCATAACTCATTTGTTGGGCTTGGTATAACTTTTTATAACAAGCTTCCCACTTCTTTGCTAGATTTGCCTTTTGATGCGTTTAAAGTTCAAGTAAAATCCATCCTTTGTTTAAAGGCTTACTATTCCATTAACGACTATTTAAATGACAAGAATAGTTGGTCGCTGTGATTAACACAAGACAATGTTTATGTTCTTTCTCCAGAATTAGCGTACCTAGTGACAGGTTATATGGGTTCATATATTTATTTAGTTAAATACTTTTTTTTTTAATTTTATTGACCAAGTGTTTTTTTATTATCTATCTAATAAGTCATTAGTTATTGACATATAGAGCCCTTTATACCAGGAAACTTTTATTTTTGGTAATATGCGTTATTGTTTATTACTTTGCCTATGTATGTATAGAATCAAGTCCATCCGACTAAACAGACAGCTGTGCTGCTGGGGAGTTTGTTGCGCCACTTCTTCTTCCCAGCTAAAGCACTAGGAAGTGTCGAAGGGTGGGCGTTTTTGGGGGACTGTCTTATGTATTTTGACGTTCGAAAAGTGCTGATTCTCAGCCTAATTTGAATAAATGACTTTTGATTTTGATTTTGATTAGCGCGTTCAACCAAACAAACTATTCAGCTTTATAATATTAGTATAGCTATCTAGCTTCTGCCCGCAACTACGTCTGCGTAAAATTTCTTGCTCCCCGACCCGTCGCATCGAATCGCCTGGCCGTGCGAGTACTTCGTGTTCGTGACTTTTTTTCTTTCTGCTCGGCTTCTAAGGACCCTAGCTAGTGATTAAATATAGCTTATAGCCTTCCTCAATAAATGGGCTAGCTAACACTCGACGAATTTTTCAAATCGGACCAGTAGTTCCTGAGATGATCGCGTTCAAGCAAACAAACTTTATAATAAAAATAATATAATTTATGTATAAATTTAATTAAGTTACAAGTACAAAGCTTGAAATTAATAACTTAAATGTTGTAATTAATTAACTTTACCAGCTCTTGAGGGTAAATAGAAATGTAAAAACTGTCTAATTCATGGGAGCAGAGCAAGAAACTCAAATAAATAAACGATTGACAAATGACTACGCATAACATTCTCATTTCTTTATTGCATTCAATGATGTTGATAAAACAGTTGCTGGGCTTAAAATTAAAGAAACAATTATGGGCCCTGTCTGGCATAGCACAGCATAGTAGAAAACAGGAGGAAAAGCGCTTTCTTATAGGTGTTACAGGTTAGACCACAAATAATGATAGACTCAAGAAACAAGAAATATTAAATTAACTGCTAACTAAGTTTGCCTGTTTTTTCATAAAAACAGGCAAACTTCAATTGACAGTCATTTGCCATGCAGTTGCCATGAAAGTTTGCCATAGCAATTTTATTTTTTTAATCATAGCTTGCTCGTTTTCAATAGTTGTTCAGTCGTGCCATTATAAGTTAATTTATGAGTGGCATTCCAACAACCTTAATTCTTTGACATAAACATAGCTGTCATTGTGACATTTGAATGATAGGCAAACCATCCCTAATGCGAGGCTTTGAAAGAAAGAATTCTTGTTTTATTTACTGAACAATAAGTTGTTTTTTGTCGAGTCATTGACCCGCACTTATGACTGATAAATAGCACTTATTTTATAGTATATAGTACCATGATATTAGTGACAATGGATATTCGGATTGCATAATCAGGCAATAATGTTCTCACTGCTGGGACACAGGCGTCCTCTAGGTGAGAGAGAATGGGCCATAATCCACTATGCAGGCCCAGTGCGGTTTGGTAGATGTCACATGTCTTAGAATTTTTCGATTATATTAGATTTTTTATTTGTTTAAACATGGTTTACATGTTAACTATGAGGTAAACGAAGTTCGATGTTTTCCTTTACCGTTTTGAGAGCAGTATAGTAATGACATAATTGATACAAAGTAAAGAGCCAATCAGGGTTCGAACCAACTACGTAAGTCGCTGATATCGCTGGGCCTCCACTGCTCTCATTGGGATTTATTTGTTGATAATTAAGGTATTTGGGCATTTTTTTCTTAGAGTATTTTAATCTAGTACAAGAGCCGTGTAGTAAACTACACAAATTAAATGGTCATGAACTTTGTTTAACTTTCGATCAATCTATTAGACTGGTAGAAGCAATAAAACAAAAAGGAAACGACCCATTGGAACCGTACACCTAGCTTCTGACGTTTCATAAGCGTCCATGTAGGTTTATGTAAAGTAGAATATCTACTTTGATTTCGACTTTGTTCTATAGCTGATAAAATTGGCTCATTTTTTGCGTCACTAAACGTGCGTCGTTTATCAATCCTGTGATACTTTTTTCCAATGGGCAAAAAATATATTCTAAACGCTTACAGGAAAGCCATAAAAAAATGCCACAATTAAAAACAAAACAATTCCAATTTCTCAATCTACCAAGAATGCGGGCGCCTCCCCCAGAGGTATGCATTAATTTATTCATTCAGGTCGCAATCAAAGCGAGGCGGAAGCGTGAATTACGATTAAAATGTTGACTTACCGAAAAATTCACTTACTCCCGAATATCGCGATTACAGTTACGTAGAAACTGCTTCTACAGGTGGAATTCTAAATAATTGGATTCCGAATACCGGGAACGCCTCGATCTGTGAACCGTGTAAGTGTTGCCGCCTATAATGATAAATCATTGTCGTGTATCTGGGACATGGAATTTTGTGTTACCGTATGATTTCGGAATAAGGAAGGAAATGTGAAAGCCGTTTTCGTTGATGGGAATCATCGTTTTTGTGATCAAAATTTTTATCTAAATCTTTGCAGTCAGCTGCGTGATTTCCGTTGAAAAATGGGCTACTACCTCTCTTTTCGTGGCTAAGAAATCATCCTACTGGCTCCACGATCAGCAAACTCATTTTCAAGCATGTTTATTTTGGGAAGCTTTTCTCTTATAGAACGAAATATTGGTCTCAGTACTCGAAGTTACAAGTACAATATATACTTGTGTATGGCCCTGAAATCTTCAAGGCATTATAATGAATAGTTAGTTTCATAAACATACAAATGAGTTTCCTTTTCCTTTGTTTATTCTGAGTATGAGGTCGAATGCGTACGCGGCGCGTCCTTCTATGAAATCGCAATTTAATCATCTATGGCTCAATGCACTTGACTGTTTCAAGCATGGAATTAGTATGTACTTATACTTGATTGCAACTTTGAAAGTTACAAACAATATCCCAGTTTAATCTCTGCTTAAATTCAAAGAGAGGAATAGTAGAGCAGTATTAAAGTTTAAGAATATTTTATCTAAAACAAATGTACTTTCCTTTTACCCAAATCAGACACAGAATAACAAACTAGGACTATAATTTAAACAAACACCCCGTCCCTTCGCAAGTAAATCTCAACAAGTCAAAGGCGGGCATCAATTTTAATTGTTTTAGAATTGTATTCATTCCAGCAAAGGAATAAACTTAAACATTAATGGAGTTTTACATTAACATCATGTCGCGTGCGGCAGATGCCTTGAGCTCAGTTCGCTTCACTGCATATTACCAAAGATTATATAAATATAGAAGGAACACCTCATTAACTACCTTAACAGGAAGCTCACATACGCAAAAACATTACAATAATTCGTAATTGCTAAATAAAAAATGGTGGACGAAAATCTAACTGCGGCACTTTTGAACACTTTAATGAATATGGTTATAATTACTGCATAATCTGCCCATATCGGTTCCACTACTAGGCACAAGCCTCTCTTCGAGGGGGAGTGAAGTCTACCACGTTTGCCCAGTGCGAGTTGTCAGATGTCATGTCTTGGTTCTAGGACATGTCGGTTTCCTCACGATGTTTTCCTTTACCGTTTTGCGACCAGGGGTAATGAAATAATTTACACAAATGAAAACACCTGTCTGGGTTCAAACTTGCGACTTACTACTCATAAGTCGCGGCCGTTACCACTGGGCCACCAATACTCTCAATTCTCTAGAATCACTACCAAAACAAATAATTAGACATTTCCGAGCAGGAGACTGTTGTTGTAAGCACACAAAAACACACAGCTGCGTTCCACTTGGCAACTCATTTTACCTTCGCAATCTTGCTTTTTTGGCAACTTAAGTCTTCTGCCACACTTTAATCTATGACATCGCTTACACGAACAATGTACGCCTTGCTTTTAAATACCACCACTACTAATTAATGTATGTAGGTACTAGCTCGTTTAGTACTGAATAAAATGACGTTTGTTTTTAGTCTCCCGTCAAATTCCGTGTTAAGTGACGTTTCGTCACGTAATTGTGAGTTATGAAAGATTTCGTGAATTAGGTTAGTAGGTTTTGCGTGTTAGGGATAAGTAAATTACAATTTAATTTAGATGATTATTATACAGGTGTTTTGAATCCAACGCCTTCCTTTTACATACATTTAAATATTACACGTCAATACTGGTAATGCGCCAGTAAATGTTATAACTTAAAATGACGTCAGCCAGACAGGAGAGTAAGGAATGCATGGAGAATTCGGACATGATATTAGGAAAACTGATTTGGATGAAGTAAATGAAAGATATCGGATAAAGAAAGAGATAAGGTTCATAATCTTGCTTTTACTTCGGACTCAGACTGGTCAAAGCAAAGAACACCTGCTCAGGTGGAGACTCATAGATGACTCCACTCTGGAGTATTAATGTGGTGCTCTCGCACAAACAACGTTGCACATAATATCGTGTCCAGCATTTGTCCTGCAAGCTACAGGAGTTGATGGACGCTGCTGAATATGCCAAGTTCAAAGTTTGTAGCCAAATTCTGGGCTGACTGTATATAGATTGCTTTAGACACACTAAGAAGATGTTTATAAAAAAGAAAGTATAGCTATGAAATACTACGCTGATAAAGAGAAAACGATGAAAGAAGTGCGTAAAGATAAAATTATTAAATGAGTAACTAAAAAGCCTCCCAACGATGATGATACAGTCGTTAATACTGCTTCTAGCCTACTTTAGAAGGGAAATAGAGCGTGAAGACACGGTACCGATGTGTGGTAAAATTAGACATTATGGAGGTACAAACGTCTCGTGTAATTTCAACTTCTTAGCTCTTAATACTTTTTCATCAAAAGTATCTTAGAAAACATATTCAAATTAATTCATTGGTGTAAAAGTTTAATTCTATATTTATTCTTTCTGCTATTTTGTTCTCCCTGCTTTTCTTTTTTGTTTTTGTTTGTCATGATTATTATTTATTTAACCATTTATGCACACACATATAAACAGACAAGAATAAAGGAACAGAAAAATACGTACAGAGGTAATGCTTATTTCTACAGATATCTCTTCCAGCAGACCTGCGATAGGAGAGAAGATTCATTCTCTCAAAAGCAAGGAAAACGTGTTAGTGGCTGGCAGATTGACTGGTGTAATGTGTCGCAACTTTTATTGAAATAGCTATAAAAGAGCAGCATGTTTGGTAGGTCTAACATAACGCTTTTTGTCGTCAATTTTGCCAAAAAATACCCATTTATGTCGTCACCCTATTACTCCCCATGGGAGTCGTTAGCAAGCAACTAAGGGATATCGCGTGGATGGACAGCATCCCCCTCGCGTTATGATGAGACATCGTGATTTCTCTAAGGACATCAGGTCAAATAGTATAATAACCCGAAACTGAATTTTAGATAAATGGATAAACCCTGAAATCTAGAGAGGCATAATCACAGTTGGTGTAACATTTTTTTTATTATTATCATTGAATATCGAAACCCCTCACACCTGTGGAGTAGCAGTACGTTAATTTAATTTGAACATAATAATATTTAAAACAGCTGAACCTTACTTCAAAGTACTTATTCATACCGGGCATAATAAGAAAATTCTCATTCCTGTACCAATTCAGCATTTCGAATAAGACCTTGCTATTCCACGGATGTCCAGCCGAATCTTCTTTAAAGTAAAACAAATTCGCTCCCAATTTTTATTCCGCTAAAGTACACGATTTGTGAAGTTTATTTTCAAAGCCCGTATTTTTCTTTATCAGGTTAAAGGCCTTCCTTCTCTCCTCCCATAGCTCTCAGTCTAAAGCTACCAAGGACCAGTCCCGTCGTTTCCGTTTAGACCTAAAGCGGTGTCGCTTGCGATTCAGTAGGACTCATTGGGTAATACGTTTCTCAATAAATCGGATATGCAGCAGTGTGTTAGGGTCATCAAAATAAAAACAAGGAGTCCTGAAACCAGAATCACCAGGCATATTTCCGACATCAATCAAAAATACCATAGCGCACCGTAAATTGTTTTTTTATTTTTTGAGGCCTATACCACGTGTCATTGAGCGGACTGGTACACTCGAACAAACTTTTGATTGTATTACGGATCCATTGTGAAACTAGGACCAACTTTTGATTGAGACCCAATTAAAAATAAAACTCGTACGACAGCAGGCTCCACGTGCCGGTCATTTGCTGGAATAACAGTTGCGAAAAATATTCTTTTTTGTAGAACCGGGAGCCGAAATATTGTTGTTAGGTTCCTGCCTAAAGTGCTAACTGGCGCCATTAATAGTGATACTGAGAGGTAATCGTATAGCACAGTAACAGTAAAAATGGCTTTCCTTTCAACGGTTCAACAACATTCATTGCGTTATTAACGTTGTTGAGCAGACACATTTTACGATCATATGAAGCAATGGATTTCCAATATTCTTCGAAATTATTCAGATTCTATTTGATAGTGTGATACGCAATTAGGGTGCTGTTTTCATATTCCGGTACATTAAACAGTACCTACTTTTGTACTTCGAGTTTGCCAAGAAAAAATGTTTTGTAATAATAATGGAGGTGACATAGGGTAATCGGCAATCCGTGTGTGATCCCTAATAATTATTCCGTGTGTTGCCGGAAGTAAAGAATAGCCCATCACATCTCTTCCCGTGGGTGTTGTAGAAGGCGACTAAGGAACTTACTAGAGAATGGGCAGCAACGTTCCCTATGCATTTTACCACCGTATTGCGATCGCCAACACGCCTGCTAAGCGCGGCAATTCTGGCAAGCCCCCCCAAATTGGGGGAGGCCTATGTCCAGCAGTGGACGTCTTCCGGCTGAAATGATGATGATGATGATGATGATAATAATGGACGAATGTTATAACAAAACATTTTTTCTACTGAAATCAGCATTATTAAGTAGGGGAGAGTGTGTATGAAAGAGCCATGTTTTGAAAGAGCCGATGCCATTATCTCATACTTAAAAAATTCGTACCCTAATTGAATTGTACTCTTTATATGGCAACTCTGGACAGCTATCACCCACAGACATTTGATAGTTCTAGGAAATCAAATGGCGTCATAAGACTACATTGAAAATTTTGAAAACAAAATGTAACTATTTTTGACAAGAAGTATAAACCATAGCTTGAAAAAATGAATATGTCGTATTGTTAGGCATATGATTGGCATTATTTTACGGAAATATTATTAATATACTAGCTGACCTGACAGACGTTGTCCTGTCCGTCCAATAGTCATTCATACAGAATCCCTACCCTACCCACCCTACCTACCCTACCTACCCTACCTACCCTACCTACGCTATAAACCTCACGGAGCCCGAGACCTTTCCAACGAATGCAAAACCGTGGAAATCGGTTCGTGCGTTCTGGAGTTATAGCGTCAGGAAGGAAAACCCGACTTATTTTTATATAGTAGATGATGTTGAGGTAAATTTAGTGTAGTTCGAGGTTATATTTTTTAATACATAATGTTTTGAAAGAGCCAACTGTCGAGTCCATGAAAGAGCCAATATACTACTAGCTTTTAGTTTCACATTGCCGTCTTTTTGATACCTATTGCATACTGTTAAATTTTTTAGACTATAAAAACATGTTTCCGCGAGCTTTAGCACCGAATCCCGAAAACTACGAATTCCTAAAATCAGGACCTAGAAAGAGTTCTAAACCTAGCAATTGTAAATTTAATTTTTGAATTTCGAAAAATATTTCCTTAATCTTTGTCTACATTATAAAGGGAACTTCTGTGAAAAATTTCAGTTTTCTAGGTTCAAGAGTTTGGGCTGCGAGTTGATGAGCCAGTCAATTAGTCAGGACATTACTTTTTATTTACATAAGATCATTATTTGAGGATAATCAACGGCTGCGATTTTCACTTACGTTAAGATAATAAATAATAAAAGATTTTTGTGTCTTTTAAGAGACATTAAAATTGTAGAACAATTAGTTTGTTTCCACGATGTGGAATCTGGCTCTTTCAAAGCACACGGTAGCTCTGTCATTGACAGGTTTCATCCACACTCTTCCCTAGATGGACTTAGAGCGGAACCATCATCTTCTTAACTGTTCCACTCTCAGTCTCATGTACCTATAATGGAGCCCTGATGATGATGACAAGGTACTTTATCATAATCAGTCTACACTATTTCCACTGCTGGGACATAGGCGTCCTCTATATCAGAGGGAGTGGTCCGTAATCCATCCACGCGGGCCCAATACGGGTTTGGTAGATATCACATTTCTTCGATTATATTAGGTCTTTACCTATGAAATTGCCGTTCTGCAGTACTGGCCATTTCAAATCAAAATAATTTTTGTTTGGCTAAGAATTCTAATTTCAAATTAATTTTATTTTAAAAACATGGATTTTTTTTTCTAAAAGTAGTCATTTCTTTATTGATTAGTGTTACATTTTCATCGCATTTCAATCTTTTTCGTCATCATGGATACGTTAAAAATTCGAGTAATTATGGAATATGAGTACCGTCGTGGCAGCAACGCGGCACAAGCGGCACGCAACATCAACGACGTTTACGGAGCTAACACTACAAACAAACGCACCACCTGTTATTGGTTTGCTCGCTTCCGTTCTGGAAATTTCTACCTGAAAAATGAACCTCGCGGTCGTCCGAAGACTTTGGTCGACAATGACGAATTAAAGGCGATTGTGGAAGCTGATGATACACAATCTACGGCTGAATTAGCAGCAGCTTTCGACGTTAGCGTCAAAACAATATTGGTCCATTTGCGTCAAATTGGCAAGGTAAAAAAGCTTGACAAATGGGTGCCCCACGAACTCAATGATCGCCAGCGCGAAGCACGCGTCGAGACGTGCCTTGCACTGCTCAACAGACACACAAATGAAGGAATTTTGAACCGCATTGTTACCTGCGATGAAAAATGGATTCTGTTTGATAACCGTAAGCGCTCAGCAAGTTGGTTGGATCCTGGTTCAGCACCTAAACAATGCCCTAAACGAAAACTTACCCCTAGAAAAGTGATGGTTACTGTTTGGTGGTCTAGCGCCGGTGTGATTCATCACAGCTTCTTACCAAACGGGGTGAGCATTACTGCAGATGTGTACTGTGAAGAACTGAACACAATGATGGAGAAGCTGGCGCATCTCCAACCAGCATTGGTCAATCGCTCGTCTCCGCTGCTCCTGCACGACAACGCGCGACCTCATACTGCACAGCAGACGGTCTCCAAGTTGCAAGAACTGGGGTTGGAAGCTCTCCGTCATCCGCCCTACTCACCAGACCTTGCGCCTACAGACTACTACTTTTTCCAGAATTTGGATAACTTCTTGGCGGGAAAAAAATTTAATACCCGAGAGGCAGTACAAAATGCCTTTGAAGAATTTGTTGCCTCCCGTCCAGCTGATTTCTTTAAGAAGGGCATCAATAAACTGCCACTGCGATGGCAAAGATGCATTGATTGCATGGGTGATTACTTCGATTAATACAAATAAAAATTCATGAAAAAAATTCGTTTAAATTTTTTCATACAAAACGGCAATTTCATAGGTAAAGACCTATTATATGTTTCTAAGACATGCGGGTATCCTCACGATGTTTTCCTTCACCATTTGAGAGCAATGGTGATTAAATAAAATATACAGAGTAAATTACTCGCAATTTTGTGCTGATACCACTGGGCCACTACTGCTCTCAAAGTACTTTGATGTAAGTAAAATAAAACTTTAGTATTTCGGTTCATATTGCAACACAGGCTCATTTTTGAAAACCCTTATAACAAACTCATATAATACTTGTTTCGCATTACTCAACTATCTCATCAGTTATTAAAACCACAGCGAGGCAACTTTAGACGACGCGGCGACGTACAAACTGAGAGTGACGTACAAACATTGTCACGTGGTATGCAAATCATGGAGGATAAGTTCCAAAGAGTTCGTCACTCGTCTCCTGTTGGGATTTACTTTGGTAGAGGGGCCATACTTCGATGCATGAATACATTCGAGATAGATTGGAATAACTATTAGTGCTTCATATCGTGATTTTCTGTGAGTTAATGTGGCAGATGTAGCTTATGTTTTTAACCAGTGCGCAAACTGTAACCATGAATTCAGCATACAGACGCGACAGCGCAGAATTTTTTCATCGGGTATACAAAAAAAGCAGCTCTTCCATACATTTTAACCGCGTAGGATTTGAACATTTCTATGAAACAGTAGATTTATTTTTTTCGTATAATGCCGAAAAATTTCTGCGCTGGGTGTCTAAAATGATATGTTGAATTCATGGTTACAGTTTGCGCACTGGTTAAAACTTAGCATGTATAAGTGATGGTTCTTTATTTAATTATTTAAAAACATCAGAAAAATAATTATAACGAGACATTTTTTTAATGTCATCTTTATGGGTGAATAAAACATTATTCGTCTTTCGAATTACCATTTAGCTAAAAGAAAATAACTAGAATAGAACTAACACCTAGTATTACCAGAATAATTACGTTATTTCATAGCTAAGCTACTCACAAAAAGTTTATTTCAGAAAAAATCCTACAGAGACTTATTTTATGCTATCTGAAAAACCCGAAAAAAGTTACGGCTAACATTATTTCGAATGGAAAAAGCCTTTTGTACTCTCTCGAAATAAGCTTGCGGTTGAATTCTTAAAGACGCGTCTCGTAAGTTAGCTACGTCCCTAATACGAAAATAAAACCGCAAACGGAATCTGAAAAAAATATTTAAAATGGTGGTCGCCCTAATGTATGAAAAAGTTTTAACTCAGTGGCTTTAAAAATTCAAAGGCACAACTGACATCGGAGTGTCGAACCCCTATTAACATTAAGCAAGTCACTTTCACGATGTTCCTCATCGGAAAACTTTATATTATTCTTTGGAATTTGATACTGAAGATTCTTTAGATGTGTATTTAATGGCTCCGATTTCGACCCGGTACGAGTTCATGAACGATTTTATAAAGGAGGTGAGGATTTACGTAAAGTGGTATTACTGGAATGTTTTAAGAGAGTTCGTAGGAGTTTTAGAGTATTTTCCCCTAGTAAATCTTTAGTTCTTTAATGCAGCTTGCGGTAGGAATGAACTTATAGAAATCGCCACCACTTGCTACTTTTTACTATATATAATAGAAAGAGGCAGAGAGAGAGTGAGTTGGTTTTCATGTTTTTCGGGGTTCCAATAACCAATACTGACTCAAAATACAGTTCGAGTATTTAAAAAAAATTGTAAACGACATCACACTCGACATTGGTACACAAAACGCAAGGAACTTCGTTCCTGACGGGGCACCCCGACCTCACATATTTTTTTTACTATCCTTTATAATATCAAAAAATGAAAGTACATAGTGTGATACTACAAACGCATTAAACATTGACAATTGATCCATTCATTTCTAGCAACAGCTGTAAATGACGTAAGAGTTTAATAATTACAAGACATTAAAAATCCTTTTGAAAATTCATGCCTTTAGAAAACCTTTATCCCGCTCATGACATGTCAGTTATTGCTTTCCTACTTAGATTTCTTTTCCACTTCGATGATTTCCAGACACCGTCATGTTACCTACTCATTAATATAGATACTCCATCAGAAAATCAGACCTGAAGTCAAGTTTTTTCTCTGAACATAGCATAAATCAGAATCTGACCTTTACAACACGTTTACAACCTCATAAAACTGCTCGTTGCTTTCAACGTCTTCGCCCCTTATAGAAAAAAAGGCATGTGCACAAGAGCGGGAATCCTGTTTTTTTATAATCAAACACCTTTGTCCTTAAGTGTGGGTAGGCAGACCGTGAACACATGTCTTAGTCGCGTGCCTTACGCGCGCTGCTTTTGTTAAATATGCAGAAAAAACAAGGGAGTCAGGTCGTGACTCGTGCGGCCATAGTATGTAATTAAATGTTTTTATTATTTTAAATTTTCATGGTAGTATAGCTATGGCTGGTAGTATGAGGTATGAACATAATCGTGTGGTAAATGTTTACAAAACTGTTTTAGGTACCTTAGTATTTATTTAGTGACAGCTGTGCTGCTGGGGAGTTTGTTGCGCCACTTCTTCTTCCCAGCTAAAGCACTAGGAAGTGTCGAAGGGTGGGCGTTTTTGGGGGACTGTCTTATGTATTTTGACGTTCGAAAAGTGCTGATTCTCAGCCTAATTTGAATGAAAAAAAAATGACTTTTGATTTTTTGATTTTGATTTATATTGGATAAGCCGTAGAGTTAAGGATGATGCACTATAACGCGCAAATGTCAAATTTTCTTACGTTTTTTGCAGGTCATACATAGACTGAGTGATTTTTTAGTCACCGTGTAAATTTTTCAGGGTGATAGACTCTGTGAAATTGAACAACTTTCTCCAAGGAACATGGATCGAAATGTGAAAAAAAAATCGGACCTGCCATACAAAATCAATAGGTCAGCTGATCGATTTTGTATGGGAGGATTTTTTTTTAATATTTCGACCCATGTTTCTTGGAGAAAGTTGTTCAATTTCACAGAGTCTATCACCCTGAAAAATTTACACGGTGACTAAAAAATCACTCACAAAATGGTTAACACACGTAGTACCACACAGAAACAGTCATCGGATGAATGAAGAGCAATCATCGACCAAAGTGGATGATGGAACCTCGAAAGTGATCGATTCTTCAGTGTTAGAAACACCTGTTGAAAGTATAAAAGTTGAAGAGAAATGCGAACACGTGTCACAGAGATCGAAACGATCGAGAACAAGGACGTCATCATCGTTGATAATAGCACGAAGAAATGTATAGCTATATTTTTGTCACGGTCGCGAATTATATTTTAATCTTCATACATGACTTAAAGAATAAATTGCAAAAAAACGAAAGAAAAATTAAATTTCACAGGCTTCTTTAGCGCATCCTCCTGGATAGTATAGCAACACACTTTCAAATCGATTCCAACTGAATGGTTGAACGACTGTACACCTTATATTGGTCCTGATATTTTTGGTGAATATACCAATGTCGAAGTTAGCTTAAGTTGACTACACTGTGGTAGTTGTTTTCTACTTCTTTAGCAGATCAATTGACCAGCACAACAATTGCGCAATACAATTTTCAAATTCCTGTTCAATTGCTTCATATGTTTAAAAAATTGTCTGCTCGACACCGTAAATAACGCAATGAATGTTGTTCAATTGTCATATTGAATGACATTGCAGTTTTTAGCGTATTGCGTAATTACCTCGCAGTTTTACTCCATACATCCTAAGTAAGATAACGCATACGAAGTTCACAGCTGTTTATTAATAAAACAACCACAAATTCCACCGCATTCGAGAGCTCCGGAAGAAGCTGAGTTTGTAAGGCTTCCAGTACGGTGCAGTTCCTTGTTCCACCGGAGTGAAGTGTGATGAGAGAATATCTACACTTATTATTAATCTGCGTGCGCCGTTTCAAAGTTACTGGATAAAATAAGGCCTATGATTGATAGGTAGCTAGTGAGTAGTAAATTAATTCGATGCATTAATTAAACATTAATAATGTAAGAGAAAATATTTGATTATTTGTACGTTTTGTACACTTTCACACTAAAACGGCTGTAATAATTTCATTTACTCGTAAATCCTTAACTGAAATTGGAACAAAGACAGACCTGGATTAGGACATAGAATACTTTTTATAAAGATATTCTTATGGGATCGAGACTTATGCGGGTGAAACTGCAGGACACAGCTAGTAAGTGATACTCACATTGAAAATTGCAGATATCAGGTCTTTTAAAGTGTTTATTAATGTGGGTTGCACATTTACAACGCTTCACATCAATATCGGAAAGAGTCGTTTTTTTAATGGTTAACTAAGGACGATTTAAACTGTTTATTACTTGGATGATGTAAACAATGTTTTGATTTTAAAAAAAGTGTCCAGCAGGCTTAGCACGACAACCGTAGAGAAGTGTTTTGTCGACGGAAGAGTAGACAAATAATAAAAAATTGAAATGACGTTTTCTTGTAGACAATTGACAGTTTTGTACCGAGAAATGTAGACAAGCGATTTCTATTCTATGATAAAGTATAAATAACAATAGCTGCACGGGTCGATCGGCCAGGTTAAGCTACGCTTGCCGCGGTTTGTCCGTGGATGGGTGACCATCTTTACATACCAAGACTCCTCCGTGCCTCGGAAAGCAAGTTAAGCCGTTGGTCCCGGCTGTCATTTGTAGATCTTTGACAGTCGTTACAGGTCGTCAGAAGCCCGAAAGTCTGACAACCAGTCTTACCAAGGGGTATCGTATTACCCAGTAACAGGGTTGTGGAGGTCAGATAGGCAGTCGCTCCATGTAAAATATTGGTATTCAGCTGCATCCGGTTAAACTGGAAGCCGACCCCAACATAGTTGGGAAAAGGCTAGACAGATGATGATGATGATGATGATGATGATAAAGTATAAATAGAAAGCGTCATGCTATGCCTGCTGGGAGCTTCTTACTCGTCCTTCTCTTTAGATTAACCTACATAAATAAGCTTTGGTATGGACAACTAGCTTCACTTTTCTGACTGACCAAGTCCTTGATATTTCAAAAGTGTAATTGGTTTAAGGCGACGATAGCTGACTGCTACCTACAGCGATGCACAGCCGCCCCTCGCCCGCAAGAGACCCCGCCTCAACGCGCATCAAATTTTTCGAAAAACTACCCATGTTGATTTATCAAACACAATTCAAAGAAAACCCGTATACTAAATTTTGGGTGATTAAATTGCCTTTTAGATGGTGAAAGTTTCATGGAAATACATCTAATAGTTTTTGCGTGATTATCGTTTTTATGTCCGCGATAGACCTCTCTTTAAGAATTAATAAAATCATGTTTTAAAAATATTATTTAAAATATTCTCATATCAAATGACGTAGAAAATTGTCTAGTTTCACATACATTTTTTTCAAATACATAAGACTAGCCTTTTAGACGTGATCTTCAGTACAAAGTCCTTAAAAGTCGGCTGTCTGCGCCTTAAATAAAATAAACGTTTTTAGTTAAGCATAATCAGCCTATAATGTTCCCACTGCTGGGACACTGGCCTCCTCTATGTAAAAGGGAGTGGGCCAAATTCCACCACACGGGTGCGGGTTGGCGAATTCACCGGTTTTCTCACGATGTTTTCCTTCATCGTTTTGAGAACGGGGGTGATGAAATAATTTACACAAAATAATTCCTTTAAAAAATATATTAAGTTTTAAATGAATCAAGGTTAGACAAAGAAAACTGCCTGATTGGGTTCGAACCCATGACCTAGAACTCGTAAGTGAGTCGGGGCCATTACCGCTATTGTGTCTTAATTTTTTTCATCATTTTTCCTCAATAATAATGAAATACCTACGTGACACGTGCCACTTTCTGTTAAGGTCACTGGATATCTTCCAAGATATCATCAATTTGTATCCAAGACAACCGAAAAGTCAATTTATTAACGCCATTAATCGTGTCTTTATCAAGTAATAAAACATTATAGCTAATGGCATCAATATTCTTTAAATGATAGGGAGTATAATACTTATTTATGTATTATCTTCATATTAACACGTGAAGCAAAAAATTTGTAGAGATCAACTAATTTAAAACAACACGCCGCCCTCCACTAAAATTTATATACAAGAAATTGAAATGCGCATGCAAAAAGCACTGGAGGGGCGACTAGTTTTAAATTATTTGATCTCCACAAATTTTTACGAAAATTAGGCGGACAGAGGAGTATAAAATTTAGCACAGTTAAAGTATAAGAAGGAGGGGTGCAGAAAGATAATATTTTTATACAATAATGCAAGTTTTAAATGAATTACGGTCGAATTTCGACTACTGGGGGACCACTAGTACCTACATAACATTTAATACCTATCTACTAATACTTACTTACGTATTATTTATGATAATACACATCCGTTCATTCGTCGTTTGATCACGTCGGGAGGCGATGATTCTTTACGCAATAATAGGCGTTGGTACGCATTGTGAGAATGTGGGTTGAATGTTTATTTGAGACGGATCATTAATGAATAGTCCATAGAAATAGATTTTCTTGTCTTAGGAAGTTAATGGATGGTTTTGATTCATAATTTCGTAGACCTATTTCATAGATCTTCTATAATTCTACCTATGACTAAAGTGAAAATAATCTATACATCTATACATACATACAAACAAATAAATAAAAAAATGAAACAATATGTCAGTATTGGCAAATTATCAGCTTTTAACGAAATGCATATGAAAGTATATACGGTATTTAGAACAAGTAATAATTCGGGCTAATCTTCGAAACGACTGAACCATTTTTCACGGGCCACATGGCCCTAGTCGCCGCAGGAGATGCCTTGGGTCTCAGGAATCCCGGTCCGATTCTAGGCCACCGTAGGCGCGGGCTTGCGGACGGCAAGTAATGGGTAGCTCGCCGTCCGGTAAGGATCAGGCCCGGGTCGACGGGTTGTTGTGTTCCACGAACGCCGCAAAGAGATGTCAGCACCAACTGGTGGGGTCCGCTAGGGCCGATGCCTGCCAGGGGTGCAGGTTGTTCGAAAGAAATACCATGGCCCCTGGCACACAGGCATCTGAAGAAACACGGGTGGGTTTTAGTCAGTAAAAGTCTGACACGCCTTCCCGCTCAGCCCAGAGCGAGAGTAGTAATTTGATGCTTTCCCATCCTTAAAAAAAAAATATTCTTTACATGCATGCAAATGCACTACATACGAAAGTTAAAGACCAAAACAAAAAAGACAATGGCCTAAGAACAATATAGCGCCTCACGCCGACAGTTACCCGCTATCGCTGCTATCATCAGCAGTTTATTAGACTGCGCACGAGCCGGTCACACCCGATGATTCCGATACAGATGTCCTATATCCATCACCCTTACTCCTATGAAAAATGGAGGGTTGAGTATTCTTGTCTCTTTCTTACGCACAACATGTGATTTATTCGAGAACACGTGCCACCGGAAGGTGAGTGTTTAAATATTCACGATGAATAACTTCGAATTATTAAACGGATCTCCGGTCAAATGGGTACGTGCCATGCGAATTATGTGACTATAATGTTATAAAATAACTGAATCAAATATTGAATTAGAAACATTCAAATGTACAATGATAAAAAGTCCTAATACCGACTGAAGAATGAGTGTTAAATAAAAGTCTTGTACCTAATATCCTAATTTGAAGTGGAATCATTTGAATCTTATACTCTACTAAGATATTAGAGGAGCTGGTGGTGTGTATTAACAGCCGATCGATCAGGTATCTTCGTTGGTTGGTCCGTGGATGAGTAGTCACCTTTAAATACCAAGACCCTTCCGTGCGTCGGAAAGCACGTTAAGCTATTGGTCGCGGCTGTCATTCGCGTTTCGTCAGAAGCCCGAAAGTCTGACAACCAGTCTTACCAAGGGTACCGTATGACCCAGTATCTGGGTTGTGAAGGTCAGGTGGGCAGTTATTCCCACTGGTATTCAGCTGCATCCAGCTTAACTAGATGATGACCCGAACATAGTTGGAATGGGCTAGGCAGTTGATGATTCTACAAAGGCGTTGTTCATCCTAACTTTTGCACTAAGCTGTCATTGGTATATTGCACATTGCCGTTGTTGTCAAAAACGCCAAAATTTTACAGTTTTTTTTTAAATTTTTATTTATCTTCACGTTATTGCTCTGCCTATCAGCACGAGCATACACTTTATCTCCAAGTAAAAAACGTAAATTGTACTAACATACTTGCACACCGTGACGAGGGTGAGCAACGAAGCGATGCGCAGGAGCAACGGCCTGTGCAATACTTGCTGAGGCTTTCTTGCAAAACATGTATTATGTTTGATGTTGTTATTATTGTGACGTTTTGATCATGGTCTTGGATAGCCAGCTGTTCTTTCACATGTACCCAATATAATTGTATCAACGACTAATTAGTTCGTAGTCTACCATTTGGGGTAGATTTCACCAATGAAACTGAACGTGTTCAGCACATCTAAACCGCATTCAAGAGCTGTAGTGTCAAAATTGTTTAGGAATATATTTACATTGACGGCTCTTGAATGTAGTTTAGAAGTTGGGTCCAGTTCAATGGTGGAACACACTTAGTAGCCTTTCTAAGCTGTCATTATTCTCACCGTGCCGATGGTAATCTAAATAGAGCCAGCGAGAATAGCGTGATCATTAGCATGCATTCATGTAATTTTCTCCAAATCTATATTTATAATAAATACAAAGTTACTAACGCAAAGTAATCAAAACTTCAAAAGTAAAGGCCATAAACTATTATATTACAAAATAAATATTACTATCAAAATTCTCGAATAACCCACTTGATACTTTATTCAATATAAATCTCTCGTCTGCTCAAACAATAATCCAATACAATCCACATATTGGAAATACAATTTAAACCTTTGAAATTCAAGTCTCGATATCGCCACTTAAAGACATCATAATTTAATGTCAGTTTGCCATTGTGCCAAACCCGTCTACTATATTGCCTCTTATATTGCAATTTACTCATTTCTTGAGGCGAAACCTCTTGGAGAAGGTGACTTGGCACTTTCTGTCGACCTTTGGCGACGTCCTTAGTGGGAAATTAGAAATGTGAAGCCTAAAAGGCTCTTTATTCTTTTATATTTCGACACCAATCATTAT
This sequence comes from Polymixis flavicincta, assembly GCA_949987655.1. Lineage (NCBI taxonomy): Eukaryota > Metazoa > Arthropoda > Insecta > Lepidoptera > Noctuidae > Polymixis > Polymixis flavicincta. The sequence goes on along the minus strand of OX465181.1, from coordinate 22,192,495 downwards.
TTTTGTTCCTATCGCTCGTGTTTTTGAGATGGGTTCTTTTAGTGACAGTAGAGAGACAAGTATGCTAACATTATACTGATTTTTTCTTGGAGTCAGGATCTTGTTTAACCCGTCTTCACCCGTTGCTAAGAGAAGATCTCCTCCATTGCAAGTTATTCCAAGAGTAGTGTAATCAACTTTAAATGTTCCCACTGCACTGCTGGGAACATCATATCATTTTGCTATACCCTTACAAAGTCCATATTATTGTGCCTAGCTTTACGCCCTTTGTTATGCTACATTATGGAATTCAATAAATAAACAAATAAACATTTTAAGGTCTACTCTTTTAGAGAGGGAGTGGGCTAAAATCAACCATGCGAGCCCAGTGCGTGTTGGTAGTTGTCACATGTTTTTCAATGTTTGCTTCTTGAACATGCCAATTCCCTCATGGTGTTTTCCTTCAGCGTATTGTGATCCACGCTCGCCTCAAAGAGATGTCAGCACCAATTGGTGGGGTCCGCAAGGGCCGATGGCTGCCAGGGATGCGGGTTGTTTGAAAGAGATACCTACCGTGGCCCCTGGCACACACGCAACTGAGGGAACACGGATGGGTTTTAGTCAGTAAAAGTCTGACACGCCCTCCTGCTCCACCCAGAGCGGGAGAAGTTACTTGATTATTTCCCACCCTCAAAACAAAAAACGGTGTTTTCCTTTACCGTACTTAGAGCAGTGGTAATGAAATAATTTACACAAAGTATAGCGCCTGTCTAGGTTCAAACCTACGACCTACAACTCGTAAATCGCTGCCGTTACCACTGGGCCATCATTGTTCTTCGCCCAAGAGTAACAATACCAAACTCTATCCGTCTAATTACAAAACGAGTTCTTACTTTCGTTCAAGCCCAGACCCGCGAGACAGTTATTGCATTTTGAACCTTATTCCTACTGTAGTAAAGGTCTTAGTACCAAATTGTAAACTGTTTTTGTAATTAGAACCTTAAAGCTGTCGGAATAAAGTTTGACATTCAGAAATGGCTCGAAGGTTTAATTCTGGGTCCAAAGAAAATCGTAGTTTATAAGGCCAATTATGCGCTCATATAATTTCTAATTTAGCGATAAATGTATTGAAATACGTGCACATTAAACGGTACCATGGATACAAATTTAAAAGCATCGTCATAAATATTTCCATACATTTTACTTCCATGTGTCATCGTGATACCATCACGTGGTCGTAGACACTACTAGACACCCACGATAATATTTATTGACATCTCATGTTAGCCATTATAAAAGCGCACATTATCTGGCTCATAAATTCTTAATACAAAACTCCCTATAAAACTACATCCACATAAAATACTCCAACGTTTTCCTTTAGTTACAACCTCCGTAGATACAACCAAAACTGCCCAAATGTTGCCAACGACTGCAAAACAAAAAAAAAGTCCTTTGACATTGTCCTGTCACGTCAAACGTATATTTTTAATTTCTTTTGTGGACAATACTGAAGATAGTGTAATGAGTCCGTCTGTTGGTCTGTTGACAATGGTACTGGCTGCCACGGCTAGTAACTCAGATAATATAACGCTGGTGTATGCAATATGGCGACGGGACGCAACTTTCCGCGATGTGCACACACCCCAATGAACTGACGACGAGTTTTAATAAAACTGTTTTGTTGGGAATGATGTAAGTGAAGCCAACTAGACCCTTATTTTGTGTTTTGTTGTGGTAGTATTTTGAATAATATCCTTTGACTGTGATGGTTTGTTGATGTTTTGATTTGAAGAAAAGATTATGTCAATCATAGAGACGAGAGTCAAAATGGAATTCAAAAGAGGCTGTCTTTTCGGTTTGAAACTCTCGAATACCAATTCTCTGCAAAATCAAGTTATCAGAGAACATTAATTACTTAGTTTAATCATATTAATCCTCGAATAAAATAGCACGGACGTATAGTGACTTTATTGGTGATGGTCTTGAAAAAGGTCAGTGGGCCAATTCACGTAATTCGTTCAAAATCTAGTCGCAGTCGCATCGCGGTGACAATCAATTGTCAAAAATGTATGGAAACTCGAGGTATTTTTGACTGATTGAGTGACTGAGATTAGACTGTGAACGTTTTAAAAATTACGAAAATTGCTCCTGTGATGCGTAGTACTCGCAACCGACGTGCGTTTATGACCATTTGTGAACGTAAACGAGTCAAAAGGAAATATGTACGGGGGTATGTAAGGATTGTAGCAGGTGGCGATTTTTAGTTTCTGCCTACCCTCAAGGGTAGAAGGCATGAGTTTATGTATGCAAAAATATAATAGCTCTCTAATAAACAATAAAGCAGAAACGTAAATTCAATATCTACCATACCAAAATATCATTTCAAACCGAACATTGCTCCAAAAGGACAGCATAAGGTTTTCAAACATTATCGAGTCAAGGTCCCTAAAATTAATTTCTCAGTGGAGATTTATACAAATTACGCGGACCTTAATAAATTAATTCTCTAACTCCGTATAATTTCGTTAATACAGAGCAAAAACGGTTCCCAATAATAACAACGCTGAAATATTTGACGTAAAAACGGGCGAGGAGCTCAAAGGCATCCCCGGAATTGATAGGAAACCACGAAACAATATTCCGGTGGATTCCTCCGTCGATAATATGATGTTTCCGCTAGAACGGCAGCCTAATGCGTCCTCCTGGAATCTCTTCAATTTTGTGCCAGATTATTTTGGGTAAAAATCATTGATTTAAATAGTAAAGATACGGTCGTCCGAACATTTGACGGACGCGGTCGCCCTACAAAAAACACTGACGCCATCTATTAGAACTACGATGTCAATCGGCGTGTCTGCTCCTAGATGTAACCTTGTAAGAGCGGGGAGTGGTATTTTTCCAGGTACAAAGAAATAAAATAAAAACCTTATATTTTTCAAAATTTATATTTGTTGCAGTTTGTTTGTGTTATTAAGTTTTCATTGGCCTTCGAATAAAACATTGTTTTTTAATCTTGTTTTTTTTTGTAATCTGGACATATTTTCCATTTTGGATTCGTAGTGTTTTCCGACGTTGGACATTTTAATTTTCTTTTAATAAACATCGAAAATCAATTTATACAAAATTTAATCTTATAGTAATATTATTAAATCTTTTCATTTCATCGGCTACAACGAGCGCCGCTACAAAGTTATGTCGCACTTTTACGCGGCTTTGCGTCATCTTTGCCAAAGGTTGAGACAAATAAGAAAGAAAATTGTTTTAAATAATGTTAGAAGTCGATTTAATGACATATTTTTAACTTACCGGGGATATGAAATGTTTTCATTTTTTTTATGTGCTTTTTGTCGTAGATCACGCAACCCTTCACGGCACAACTTGGCATTTTTGCTTGCAAAAATTTACGACCGCTCCGAAGACAGCCGATCGCGTTCTAGTTCACTTCGCTATAGGGAAGACCATTTTGGGACCAAGTTCGAGGCGTCAAAGTAACATGCAGTCCGCCCCGTCCTTATGTATATGTCAATGGTAAAAATAAAAATGTTTTATACAAAAATCTGTGAAACAGATTTTCTTTAGCTTTTGTTCGGTTTGGGTAAAAAAATTGATTGTGGTTATTGTTGGTGCTGTTTTAATTTCCACTCGCGTAGTTGGCTCAAACAATGGAACAGATAAAGAGTGCAATGAACGTGAACGATATAATAATCTCTTTCTTTTATTATTACTAGTGGTTGCGCAATGGTTGCAACCATTGCGCAACCATGCGACCATAAATTAATGTAAATAGAAATGTATGATTTCATAAAAATCTTAGATTTATGCACTCCGACTACATATATACCTACTTTAACTGTGTCTTTCGTACACCTCCACCCCCGTAAATTTCGTATAACGTTTAAACTTCACCTATTAATATATAGATAAGCCATTAATGTCCCACTGCTGGACGAAGGCTTCCCGACTCTTTTTCCATCTCTCTCAGTCCAAAGCTACCAAGGACCATTGCAAGCACCAGGAGTCCAGCTCATGCCGCCATCTTCTTCGACGCCTGCCACGATGTCGATTGCAATAAAGCGGGACCCATGAGGTCGTAAGTTTGGCCCATGAATCGTCTTATATACGGCAGATATATCCAGCCCAATTCCATTTAAGCGTGGCAGCTTTCCGAGTGACATCATCATCTTAGTGATGGAACGAATTATTGTATTAATATATTAACCCGGTCCACAATTTGAATAATCTATTTTACTTTTCGAATATTCAAAACCTGTCCAATACTACAGTTATAGAACAAACAATCACAAATAAAGACCGTTTCATAAATTCCCTCGACAATCAATGAGCTCAAAACTGCGTCAGTGAATTAAATCATTTTAACTTGAATGTATCGATGCTCCTAAAGTTAACGTCGAACATGACAGGTGCTCTCCGCTCATCCGAACCAATTGGCTGGGTATTTATGAAACCCAGCGGGTCTGACCACTGGCGCGAGAAGGTCCCAGGGGTGCTGCGGCACTCCCCCGTTAATATTGATTCTACCAATACCACGGAATGTTTTAATTTTTTGTCCTGCCTCATCGGAATTTGAGCCATCCGGGACAAAGCCCAGTTATCGTGTCCCCGAGCCCGGAACATGTCGGGATAGATTGGGTTTTTTGGCAAAATTATTGTTTTGGATAACATGTGCGTGGACCAATCTAGAATTTGTTTTGTGTGAAATATTGCACGATATTTCGACATGTTGAAACTAATTGGCTTCCAAAACTGCCATCGTTAACAATCTGGTGCACTACGGAATTTTGGCTCGTTTTAGGGTTATCTATGTACTACTGTATACTAAGATTAAAAATAAGTAAAAGGAGATGGCTAAAAAGAAGTAAAGGTGACTGCTTTAACAATGTATAACCATGAGACATAGCAGTATGTAATACTGAATATTAGTATTTCATACAGGAAAAAGTTTCAGGAACTTTTGATACGAGTATCTTTGGAATCTTTCTGGAACTACCAGTCGCACTCGTTTTTTTTTTTTTTTGCATTTGATAACCCTATTCTTGATGAGGGCTGTCACGCCTCGACCCTCAGGAGCTGAGTTAAAGTTTAAAAAGAAACAGAAAGATCGCCAAGCAAAAATGAAGCAATAGCAGTAGCGATAGTGGGTGATGAGATGCAACGCGATGAGTCGGAGGACGAAAATACGCGCTGATGAAGTAGCGGGCAGATTATAAATGAATAATCAATATGAATAGTTTTTTTTTTCTCTTTTAAGAATATAAACATTTGCTTCATTATATCACTAGCCCAATATTAAAATTTGCAGACAGTTTCACATGTTAATGTGAGCTTTTTATATGAAGCACCCAAAACAAATATAATTTGTTTTTGTAAAACTTTAAATAACCTTTTCTGTTCCAGGTGTTCATTCAGTTCGGATCATCAACATCCGAGTTCCTGACGTCATTCAATATGGTACCAAAGACTCCGTCACTCTGGACTGCGACTTCGTTACGAACAACGTCACCGGTCTAGTGGTTAAGTGGTTTTACATGGACAAGACGCAACCAGTGTACCAATGGATTCCACCGCAGAAACCACAAGCACTAGGAATTTTAAGAAATAAGGTGAGCAATGGTTACTGTTTTATTTTTAATTCGACTTAAAAATGGAGGTCGTTTTCAACAGTTGGTTCTATATAAGTAATAACAGCCGTCAATCGATCAAGTTAAGCTACGCTTGCCATATTTAGTCCGTGGATGGGTGACCATATTAACGTACCAAGACCTCCATACCTGGTAAAGCACGTTATACGGTTGTTCTCGGCTGTCATTTGTGGATCTTTGACAGTCGTTACGGGTCCTCAGATGCCCGAAAGTCTGACAACCAGTCTTACCGTGGGGTACCGTGGGGTACCGTATTACCCAGTAACTGGGTTGTGGAGATCAGATAGGCGGTCGCTCCTTACTGATATTCAGCAGCGTGCGATTAGACTGCAAGCCACTGCCGTGACTGGATACTCTACCCCTAACCTTAATTAGGTGTTTTTTAATGAGTAATTTTAAATAATATTTTTATCCAGGTGGACCTATCATTCAAAGTATCCCACAATCCATACACACAGCATCGAGCACTCCACATCACGTCACCAGTTCCTGAGCTGACTGGCAACTACACCTGCGTGGTATCCACCTTCCTGGCGGAAGACGAGAAGACCAGGCCGATGACTATATTTGGTACGTCAGAGATTTAGTTCCAACAAATAATGGATAGTAAGGTAATCATCATTATTGTCGTCATCCCAACTTAAGTTTCAAATCAAAAGTCATTTATTCAAACTAGGCTGAGAGTCAGCAATTTTTTGAACGGCAAAATTACATAAGACCGTCTCCCAAAACGCCCGCCCTTCAGCAAATCCTAGTTCTTAAGGTGGGAAGAAAAAGTAGCGCAACCAACTCTTCAGCAGCACAGCTGTCTGTTAAGTTAGAAGAACTTGATTCCATACAATAATAGGTAAGTAATTAACACTACTAAACACAAAACATAAAATTAAATTAATTGCCATATGTCAGATAGCACACGCCAATATATTAACAAAACATAGTAATTAAACTCAAGCAGAAACAAGTAAATAATAAAAACAAAACAATAAACGTAAACAGAACTCAATACACACTTAAAAGCCTCCAGGCATAAAGGGTGTGAGAAGACTTCTTTTTGATAACGTTATGTTTGCTGCCAGCTCTGGATAGATTAGACAAACTTGGATCGTTGATAGTGTGTTGAAAATTTAGAGTGGTCCATGTGGTCACAAAAACTTTAGGTCTGAATTTCGATGTTAACTCTACAAGGGCAAATGTGTCACTTCATTATTTCCACATTCTTCTACTTTTTCCTTTCCTTTGCCATCGGTTGCTAATCGTTTCGATAAGTCTACATAATGTAGCTGTAAAAAAGTAAAGCTAAATAATAACGTGTCGATCGTTGGTTAAGCTACGTTGCCATGGTCGGTTCGTGGATGGGTGACCATGAAAAACATATTGAAATACATCCATGCCTCGGAAAGCACGTACAGCCGTTGGTCCCGCATGTCATTCGTAGATCTTCGGCAGTCGTTCATTACAGCCCTCTCACAGAGAGGAGGCCTGAATCCCAGCAGTGGGAACGTTATGCTGTTCGTCAAATCATTGAGCTCCTCAAGTTCTGAGTTGAGTCGTATGATTACTGATACATGCGTGCACTGAATGGACAGGTCCACTCAATTTGTGTGGTTCTTTCCTCAAAAGACCATTTCAGACACCAATCCACATGGTCTTCACATGATCTGACCAAGATTATGTCTGGACTTTAAAAGAGACTGTGATCTCTGAGTTTGTTTCGGCCTTTCTTCTCAGAGTAGTATAGGAAACGCCGACCTCATCTAGTTTAAAAAAATATGATTGACGTGTAAAAGTGTTTGTACAAACCTACTTACAGAAATAAAATCATTTATCATTTATAGGCTGATTATGCTCGGCAGATGATGACTAACAGCTCAAAATCCCGAAATGAACTCAAAGAAAACACAATCCCATGAAATCGAAGCAGGATATTATTGCCTATCAATTATTGACAGTGCACAAATGAAATGCACCGTAGGTACAATACGTACATAATAACGAGGTAGCTGCCACTAGCCGCAGTACGCAGTACAGAGCTTTGTGCTGAGACCAAACGGAAATTACTCCGCGGAAGTTTAACTCCAGGTGCACCCAGAGAACGTTATTGTCCTATAGTTTGTTGCTTATTTTGGGATTTAGGGAAGCTTGCCTTTGTTAAGGTGTACGTTTTTCCCATCCGTTGATTGTTTTTATTTAAATATGTATGACGTGATAGGCCACGAGTTTGATCAAGACTAACTCTATTGAACATAGTATTTATCGTACTATGTTAAAGTATGGATGTGAAAGGTTGTATGTTCGGATATTTGTTTCTCAATGACGCAAAAACGACTGAACGGATTTGATTGAAATTTAGCATACAGGTAGTTTAAACCTGGATTAACACATAGGATAGTTTTGATCTCGGGAGTCTTTCTATGGGATAATTTCCGACCTCCATGCGGGCGACATCTACCAACCCGCACTGGGCCCGCGTGGTAGATTACGGCCCACTCCCTCTCATGGAGAGAAGGCCTGTGTCCCAGCAGTGGGAACATTATAAGCTGAGTATGTATGTATGTATGTATGTATGTATGTATGTATGCGGGCGAAGCCACTAGCGAAAGCCAGTGCTTAAAAAAACAAGTTTATCTCTTAAATTATAACTTTTGTACGGTCTTACTGGTTAACTGGTATACGTTATTGGTCCGTCAGCTATTCTGACCATCAGCTGATCTTCAAATATCTAAGAAAAGTACAAATTATATCAGCTGATCTTCAAATATCTGAGAAAAGTATCAATTATAATACAGTTTTGTTCATTAGTTCTCGCTCACTCGCCATTCAGACGCCAAAAATACAATGAAAAAAAAATCAACGAAAAAATGTTAGCTATCCGAAATAATGAATTATTCGTAAAACTCATTAATTCTGTGCATAATTCATACAAACCAATGTTTTAGTTCCGAATACTAAAAGACGATAAAATATACAAAAGTAAAACAAATTCCGTCTATCTGCTGAAACTTTTCACATTTCACTCTGAAATGATTTTGTTCTTTGTATTCTTATAAAACAGTAATGGAAATTACATCTTGTTGAAGAAAAATAATGAAACGAAAATGCTTTGCTGTAGAAAATTCTGAATACTTTCTATAGTGAAATTGTTGAGAGTGTGGTCTGAAGAATCAGGTTTCTAAATAAATATGTGGAAATAGGAGAAAGAAAACTCAGTAAACGTTGTTAGACGGTTGCTATTGAAACTTCAAGTGACGAGAGCAGTATTTTAACATTGGAACGTCTTTTTATCTTCATTACAAATGGCATATAAAACTTAACAAAAAGTAGGTTTTACAACATCCGCCCTTAATGGAAATAAAAAGTTAAAGTAGTAATGCTAAACACAATAGAAAAGAATAAAACATTACTACCAGACTATACAGAAATACAAAACATAAACCGACGAAAAATAAATAAATAGAAAATTATTCTACCTATTTATCTCTAAACCCATATTAACAACGCACCTATGATGAGCTATGCGCCTTAAGGGCTTGGTTAAAACATCGGCTGTCATTTTATCCGTAGGTGTAAACTTTATATCTATAAAACCCTCAGTAACCTTTTCACGAATAAAATGATTTCTCGTATCAATGTGTTTTGTTCTATTATGGTGGATCGGATTTAGCACAAGTTTCTGTGCACTTTGACTATCGTTGTATAGCAACACCCTGTCAGCAAAACCAGTAACGTCACACACTAACCGTCTGAGGAAAATAGCCTCCTTTGCAGCACTTGTTAAGGACATATACTCAGCTTCTGTAGACGACAAGGCTACCGTCGGCTGCTTCTTACACTCCCAACTAATAGGTCCACCTGCTAGCGTGAAGTAGTAACCAGTGTACGACCGACGGTCATGTACACAGTTTGCCCAGTCAGCATCCGTGTATCCACACACACGTCTACCAACTTTCCTGTAAGTAATACAGTAATTCATAGTACCTTTCAAATACTGTAACACTCTTTTAGCGGCCAACCAATGTCTCTTATCATAACAGTTATTAAACTGACTTAAATAGCTTGTGGCATAGGTTATATCGGGTCTCGTATTTACAGCTAGGTACATGAGGCATCCTATCAAGTTTTGGTAAGGATATTCACCAAGAGATGTTGGATTACCTTTCTCCAACTTGTTATTCTCCAAAGGTGTGGACATCTCCTTGCAATCTCGCATATTAAACCGCTCCAACACTGCCTGGATATAGGTCTTCTGACTGACCATGATTTTACCGTCAACACGGTTAATATTTAAGCCTAAACAATACGACAATGCACCCAAATCTTTTAGCGAGAAAAAATTTTCTAAGTCATTTTTGACAGAGTCAAATGAACTTTTTTCTTTGTAAAAGACAATTAGATCGTCAACATACACTGCAAGTATTATGGTTTCATTACCAAACTTTTTCAAGTAAACACATGATTCCGAAGATGTTCGTGTAAAACCAGTTTTCGATAGAATTTCATGCAATTTGATATTCCAGGCTCGAGCTGCCTGCTTCAAACCATAAATGGATTTTCTGAGCAAACAGACTTTACCTTCTGCCCCGTGCTCAGCGAATCCCTCAGGCTGCTGCATGTACACCTCCTCGTCTAAGTCCCCATTGAGAAATGCGGTATCGACATCAATGTGTTGGATCTTTAAATCCATTTCTGCTGCCAACGCTATAAGGGTACGCAGAGATGAATTTCGAACCACAGGGGCAAAAGTCTCGTTATAGTCAGTCCCCCAAACTTGACTAAAACCTTTTGCAACTAGTCGCGCCTTATACTTGACTATTGCACCGTTCACATCCCTCTTTATCTTGAACACCCATTTACATGGAATAATCTTTTTATTTGGTTTATCCACTAATGTCCAAGTCTGCTTATTCAATAAGGCATTGTACTCATCCTTCATTGCGGAGATCCAATTATCTTTGTCATCGCTATTAATAGCTTCACGATAACTTTTCGGATCATCATACAACAAATCAACACCGTGAGTGCCGTATGAATAATAATCTGGAGGTTTACGTACTCTTTCAGGATACCTTCTTTGAGGACATACATCGTTGGGTTCATCTGAAGGAACCAGGGACAGATCACGTTGTTCACCCGAATGTAGAGACTCCGTGTCACCAACCCCACCAGCTTCATCAGTCGCGTCCACAAAATCGTCAACTTGCTCTACCTCCATGTTCACACCTTCTGAAGTACGTGAAGAAGTAGAAGCAGATGAGATAGAAATCTCCTGTGGCGATGCTGTATCTGCAGAAGTTTGTGAAAAGAGATTAATGACATTAGTGCTCACAACAGCTTCAGGCTGAACAGATTTATCCTTCAATCCTGAAAAAATATTTTCAAAAAACGTAATATCCCGTGACTTAATCAACCTCCGAGGGTTTTCAGCGCTACGGAAATAATAACTTCTTCGATCATCTGAATATCCAACGAAGATATGTTCAGAAGTTTTTATGTCTAGCTTAGTTCTCTGGCATGAAGGCACGTGAACTAAAGCTCGGCAACCAAATACCCTTAAATGAGACAGGTCAGGTTTACTACCATACCACATTTCATATGGCGTCTTACCATCAAGTGCACGATGGGGTGACCTATTCTTTAAATAAACACTGGTCTCAACAGCATCTTGCCAAAAAACTTTCGACAAAGAGCTCTGTGCCAGCAAAGAACGGGTCTTCTCCACAATACTACGAATGCAACGTTCACTTATCCCATTTTGTTGGGGGCTGTATGGTACAGACGTTTCATGTCGAATCCCTTGAGCCTGCAAATAGTCTGTCAGCTCCTTGTTGACATACTCAGTACCATTGTCTGACCGAAAGGTTCGAATCTTATTGCCAGTCTGCCTCTCAACAAGTGCTTGGAAAGCACAAAAATACTTCTGAACTTCTGTCTTAGATGACATACAATAAAGGGATATAAAACGTGTATAGTCATCTACAAAAATAATAAAATATTTGTTACCTTTAAAAGATTCAGTGGTCAGGGGACCACAAACGTCCGTATGGACTAATTCTAATGGTGACGAAGCCTTCTTATACTTTATCCTTTTGAAAGGCTTCCTGGACTGTTTACCCTCTACACAAGGTACGCATGGTTCTTTGTCAATCTCAGTATACTCCACACCAACAGCTAGACCTTTTTTGAGTAGATCCATACCAATACGGCAGAGATGTCCTAGACGCTTATGCCAAAGCTGAAACTGGGACAAATCAGTGTGAACATTATAAGCTGAAACACCTTTTGGTTTTACTGTACAATCTAAAGTGTACAATCCACCATAAGTAGAACCATGTAAAACAGGATCATTTATCAAAGAAACATCATTTGAATTATAAAAATTACAGCCATTCGTATCAAAAACAATCGAGAAACCTTTCTCTACTGCCTTTTTGACTGAGAGTAAATTACAATCTAGTCCAGGAACATGTACAACATTACAAATCTTCTTGAAATCGGTTTTTGTGTCAATAGCGACATCTCCTAAACCCACAGCCGGCAAACTTTTACCATTTGCTACAGTTATCTTCCCATCACAGGGTCGGTAACTCTTAAACCATTCAGCATGTGGAGTCATGTGGGTAGACGCACCAGAGTCGATAATCCACTTCTCAGACATCTGAACACTAGGTGCAGACAAAGCCAGTCCTGTGACACCATCCAAAACCAATTCCGTGATACACGCATCCATATTCCTTGAACTAGAAACAGTCAGTCCCTTATCTTCACAACAACTTTCTGCTGAGCACCTTGCCTTTGCCTTTTTCTCCTTCTTTTTGAGAGGACAATTAGGACTCTTGTGCCCTGGCTTCCTACATCGAAAGCAAATAACCTGCTTGTTAGTATGCAATGCAGCCACATCAGTCTCCTTCGTCATTTCACTCAACAACTTAGTCCTCACCAAATCTGTTGTGACTTCAACGCTCCCATTCTCAAGCGCCATTATCATGGGCTCATAGCGAGAGGTTAGACCTCCCAATATGATAGCTGCTAAAGAACTATCTTCTATGGTTTTGCCAATATCGGCCAGGTCTAGTGCTGTTGTGGTTATTGCCGTTAAGTAAGCTTCTAAATCAGAAAAATCAGATAAGGAGTACCTGTATAACTTCCGTTCCAACGACAGTTTACGACCCAAACTTCGATCCACGTAGGATTTCATAAGAGCATCCCACGCTTCCTTTGCGGTCTTAGCTGGTCGAACAATCGAAATAGCAGCGCCATCCACAGTAAGGCATATTTTAGATAGAGCCTTTTCATCCTTTCGTACATCGTCGGGCGTCTTATTCCCTTCGAGAACTACTCCGCTTACGGTTTCCCACAATCCTTCATGCATTAATAACATTTGCATTTTAAATTTCCACACAGTGTATCCTTCTTTATTATAAAGTATCGGAATACCATTTAGTGACATACCAGAAACTGCAGACGACATGTTATCTACGTATTTACTATTTCACTAATAATGTAGATAAAATATACAGAGCCTCGTGCTGATAACGTGTTGAGAGTGTGGTCTGAAGAATCAGGTTTCTAAATAAATATGTGGAAATAGGAGAAAGAAAACTCAGTAAACGTTGTTAGACGGTTGCTATTGAAACTTCAAGTGACGAGAGCAGTATTTTAACATTGGAACGTCTTTTTATCTTCATTACAAATGGCATATAAAACTTAACAAAAAGTAGGTTTTACAACAGAAATTCTCCTGCGAAACTACGGGTTTTTAATAAAAGCTAAGTTTAAATGTAGGTATTACGAACAAGGGAAGGACTGAAAGCCAAAGAAAGCAAGCTAATGGAATACAAATGGCTGTTTTGCTTATATTAGAAAATCCATCAATATTTGAAGCAACAGTACCTACTGTGACCATCGCATTTATAATGAACTGGAAAAGACCCGGGAGCTTTAGAGACGGCAATTAGCTGGAGTTATGCATAAATATTACTTACAGTGTTAATGGAATGTCTTCAGTGGAATTATGATGAAGGAGAAAACACTCTATCACTTTACATGGATGTCATTTCAGAATCAAAAAATAAATAAAATTGAAGTATCTGTTTTTAACGTCGAAAAAACAGCTTTACTAAATTCATATCTGCACTACTTATAACAAAAAAAAAACAGTTTTTTGAATTTTTGTTTCTCTGTCTGTTTGTTTCGACGAATCTCCGTAATTGCTCGTCCGATATTAACGAAATTTCACTAGCAGATAACTGAAGTTATAAGGTTGTTACAATATCCCACGTTCCCGTGGGATATTTTCTGATATCCAAATATTGACGTGTTAAACCTACTCAAATAAAATCATTTATCATTTACCGAAACTACATCTCCAATCCATTTCCATACAACCTAACTCCTTGTACAATAGAAGCAGTATCCATTACCGTTTGCGTGATCATAGACAGTGGATATTGTGTTCCTAAAGCATAGTCGTTCGCGAAACACGGCTTCCAATGACATTTACATTATAGACTGATGGGGTAACAGCGACGGTAAAAGGTTTGATCGAGAATAAGCAAATATAAGACAAGTAAATAATACTTATTTAAGTTATAGAAGACCGGAGTCTCCTTACGCAGGCTTATTTGCTTAATTCAAATTCAATTCAAAATGTTTATTTCGAACGATAACAATCCATATTTTGTTAGCAGGTACAGCAGGTATTTTACACTATGTTAGTAGGTACACGTAACATAAAAAATCAGATCAAACTAAATGAAAAATTAAATCTAAATTAAATTACAATTAAATCAAAATTAAATAAGATTACAATTAAATCAAAATTAAATTCAAATTAAATCTGAATTATGTCAAAAATAAATTAAAATCAAATCAAAATTAAATTAAGAAGGGTGCGCTAAGGTAGCCCGCGAAAAAATCAGATCAAACTAAATGAAAAATTAAATCTAAATTAAATTACAATTAAATCAAAATTAAATAAGATTACAATTAAATCAAAATTAAATTCAAATTAAATCAAAATTAAATCTGAATTATGTCAAAAATAAATTAAAATCAAATCAAAATTAAATTAAGAAGGATGCGCTAAGGTAGCCCGCGAAATACAAATTTTCCTACGTTTTTTTTGCTATTTTGAGGCAGGGTCAGGTTATAAATATGTTTATTAAAATATTTTAAAGTTTAAAAAGTTTATTACGGAACGGTTACTAGGGCTTAGTACAACAAGTGAAACGATGATAACTGCAAAAGTAAAAACAATAGCGCAGCTAACAACGCCCTTCTTCAGATACAAAATGGAATGCTGTTAAATGCAAAAAATTCTTAACAGGGTAAGTATGATTCGTAACTGTGACAAATATCGTCATCATCATCATCATCATTTCGCCGAAAGACGTCCTCTGCTGGACAGAAGGCCAATTCTCGTAATTAAAAACGTTCAAAATCTAGTCGCAGTCTCATCTCAGCGACAAGCAAATGTCAAAAATGTACGAAAAATCGAGGTATTTTTGACAGATTGACACTGAGATCAGACTGTGAACGATCTTAAAAATACGAGAATTGCCCCTCAGGTCACAACAGAACAAACAAACATGGCTTTACAAATGATAATAATTACAAACATCAAAAATGAGTTACTGAATACGGCTAATACCGCAGCAGCAAAACAAGGATAAAAAATAAGGATTGAATATTTTTCATTCGTCAATGAAACTCTAAAATGCATTTCATAATCCCTTTGATTGGATCCTATCGCTGCAAAATTTAATATCAATATCATGTCACGTATCCGTTAGTACATTTCAATAGCATTTATAATTCAAATCACAAATCTGGTACAACATTGATTTCAATTTTATGTTTTTACAAATCCTGCTAAATAAATAACGAGATTGCTATTACCTATTTGTTTCCGGATGACATTTTTCAATCATGTTCATGTACAGTCAGGAAAGAAAGTCGATAAAAATCATGATTTAAAAAGTTAGAAGTATTTCTTTGCTGACACATGATCTAGATGCCATAAATAGATGGAAGTTATTTTCAGAGATAACATTGATAAACTGGCCTGAAAAGAAGGATTTTTACGCCATGTTTTTCTTCAGCGTTTCTGTGAATTCATTGGTTTCATAGTTACTCATTTGGATTAATTTGATTCACAGTGCCAGAAACAAAGTTTGACATGATTCAAGACCGGTTGGACGACCAATACCTGAACATCATCTGCTCAGTCGAAGGTGTCTTCCCCAAACCAGAGTTGGTCATCTTAGCTGGAAATAGGTAAGAGTTCAGAAAAAGTTAAATGTTTCCAATTAGTCGTTACCTATGGAAAAGAGCCTGCAAGAAACTCCACGGTTACTCTTTAAAAAATAATTGTCTTTCACAATGTTTTAGAATTACAGTTTTAATAGGTATGGGAGGACAGTGTAGACCTGTCAACAAGTAACATGTACTTACTAAAACTCGAAAACATCCGTCGTATTTATCTCTTTTGGTGTCTGTACATAATAAACTACATTTATAATTTATCATTAAAACGTATTCCCAGTAAGCTTTAGCATACCAATCAGCAATCAATCACAAAATACAACCATCAAACCGCTCTGTTTCCTCTGCATGTCTCACAAATCGATAGGAAGGATCAAAACTCAAAGCTCACTGAGCATAGCTATTGTACAGTCACCAAAAGAGACAGGTAACTATGGTCGTTGGATATAGTTGAAATTTACTTAGAAACCGACCGATGTTTTCGAATGTAATTTAATTTGATAAGTGAACTGTTTGAATTTCATTCGAAAACATACGTCGGTTTCTTATTACAACTATATCCGACGACCCTGCTTATCTCTTTTGGTGACCGTACGTCGACGTCGCATGGCTTGAGTTACGATGTCATGCTAAATTGAACCTCTAGTGCTGCTTACTCGCTGATAGGTTTATATGTAGCTGCTTCTTCTTTGTGGATGTATGCGATTGTGCAAGAAAGTATTCACACTTGAATGAATATTTTGACTAAGATTCTTTGCACAATGCATCGAAAGAACGGATTTCCATTCTGAACAATAGAAAAATAATCCAGTTATGATTTTAATCTATGTACTTTTAATCTTTTAAAATTTGTATTGCTTGGTATGTAGGGGTTATCTCTGGAACTACCAGTCAAATTTGAAAATAATATTTTTGCATTGTTACCCATCGATCACTAATAAATTGTTACCCCAATTTCTTGAGGAAGGGATTGGCTATTTTACATCACGCTATGGCGCTTAGGAGCCAGGCAGAAATATAATAAGTCGAAAAGCGCAGGCAAGCGATGGTTTACAACGCGGCAGGTCAGTAGCTAAAATTTCACGCAGCCCAAGTTGCGGCGGAAGCAGTCGAGAACAAAATATTTTAAAGAGGTAAAAAATGTGAGCTTGTATGTAGAGGTCATTTTCAGAACTATTGATCCGATTCCGAAAATTCTTTCACTAATGGGAAGCCACAGTATTGCTGAGTGTCATAAGATATTCTGTATCAAAAGTTTCACGCGAGCGAAGCTAGTGTAGTATAAAATGACAATAAAGGTTTTCTTGATTTAGAAATTAGACCGAAACAACTTTTTTTTTAAGTCTTCGATGTCCCGCGCATTTTGTTCATCGACACGAATGTGGTTTTTCTCAAAGCGATCTTATACATTCCAGTGCAAAAAAAAAATCACCTCGTAGCAACGGTTCCTAAATCCAGTTAGTCTAGACGCTGTTGACAATGTAAATCAGAATTCAGATCCATCATATCTAATGGTTCACCTCCACGAATGTCTGTAACAAACAAACAAATAAAAGTTTTCATTAAATAGGTAATGTAAAAAGGGTACCTTTTTGGAAAAATAAAAAAGTCTTCGTAAACAGAAAATCATTTCCAATATGATATAGTTGAAAATAAATTCCAATGAATTGCTTGGAATGGAATGGGGCACAACGACTGAAACTTCCGGACATCGGATTGGTTCGTGAATAATACCGGATACGATCACTTGAACGTTCCTCAATCTTGAAACATAAGGCAGGATATTGCTACAGAACACGACTTGTTTGAGTATTGTCTGACTTTAGGAAGTTCAGTTTAAAAGACTGATCTTTTAAACTGAATTTTCTCAAGTCAGACAATACTCAAACACATCTTCCGCTGAGGGAAAATGTGTTTTTTTGAATTTATAGTGGCATGAAGAAAAAAGGGTGTAAAGTTCATTACTCTTCCAGAATTGATTGCAATTGATCGTGTTGGTAACATGATCCTTATGATAATGAAATCTTTACTCACAGTTTTTAATGAGCAGAAATAAGTTTATTAAAAAATAAAAATAAACAATAGTTGTAGTTGCATTTCTGATTTTGCTACTGTTATTATAAGTTTGAGCAGTGGTGGCTAAGCGCGACTTACGAGTGTAGGTCGTAGGTTCAAATTCGAATCCAGACTGGCGCTTTAGTTTGTGTAAATTATTTCATTACCACTGCTCTCAAAACGGTGAAAAACATTCATAGACCTGTGACATCTACCAACCAGCACCCTAATTGCGTAACTCACGATTCATCATGATCTGTTTCCTTTTGAAACAGATTGTTAAACCATTGCTTCATATGTTCGAAAAATGTGTCTGTTCAACAACGTAAATAACGCAATGAATATTGTTGAACGGTCAAATTGAAACCGATTATGATTAATCGTTAGTTACGCAGTTAGGGTGCTGCACTGGGCACGCGTGGTGGATTATGGTCCATTCCCTCTCACCGAGAGGAAGTCTGTGTCCCAGCAGTGGGAACATTATAGGCAGATTATACATGCATTATTTTGACACCTATTCAACACGTAAAATTTGGTATTACTGTTTGAAACACCATTTAGTTTCGGCGAAATTGCACGAGATTAATTTACTTCCCCATTAAAATTCATCAAACGTCCACACTCAAAACCTCCCTCCGTATATTCCCCGCCTTAGAATTTTAGACTGAATAATTTGGATGCTCCGCGAAAGTTGGCTAACAACCCCGACATCGTGCTAGCGATCACATACCCACCCGACTGGATTTAGTTTGTCGTACTGGCATTACCTACATTCTATAATCCTGGTACTACGAAGTGGTACGAAGGGAAGTAGTCTTTAATCTTCGTGTGCCTTGTCTGCGAACGATATGAGGTTTTTTTTTGCCGGCTAAAATAGTAGTCTCGAAGTTGAAGAAAAATTCTGTTTTTTTTTTTTTGGGAACTCTAATCTTTGATTGGCGAGTTTTTGAACACATTTTTTGGTTCTTAGGCTGCGTTTCCACCAGAGATGTGCGAGGATGCGTAGCGAGGGATGTGTTTGTAAGAACCAATAGAATCGCTTCATTTTTCGCTTTGAAGCGATTCTATTGGTTCTTACAAACACATCCCTCGCTACGCATCCTCGCACATCTCTGGTGGAAACGCAGCCTTAGACGTCTGTGATGCTGCTGGCTAGTCTAGACTCTTATCTACATAGTCTATATTTGACTAATGTGCTAATTGAACATCACGCCTTGTGTCTCCAAATGCTTGCGCACAGGTGTACATAAAACATAGTACACTCACATTTTGCCGGTTATTTTTCTATGCTTATGTATGACAAAATATGCAACAAGAGCAACTCATACTCAAACAGTACATGATTCTGAAGTCCTCTGCCTTGATATGTATCGTTGGCTATTAAAAAAGAAATTAGATGTTCCATACATTTTGCAGAGAGCAACGGTGGCCCAGTGGTAACAACTGCAACTTACGAGTTGTAAGTCGTGCGTTTGAACCCAGCCAGGCGTATTACTTTATGTAAATCATTACATCACTACTGCTCTCAAAACGGTGAAGGAAAATATCGTGAGGAAACCGGCATGTCCAAGAATCAAAAAATTCGAAGGCATGTGACATCTACCAACCCGCACTGGGCCCGCGTGGTGGATTACGGCCTACTCCCTCTCACAGAGGAGGCCTGTGTCCCAGCAGAGGAACGTTATAGGCTGAGTATGTTATACATTTTGACTGCGTATGTCTCTTCTATGAAACAGTCACACAGTTACGGTTTTAGCATCGATATCCACCGTGCCACCCTATGAAATAAAATCACTTATCACATGCTTTCCAATCGACGTACATCCGATTCCCTCGAAGATTGAATACCCAATCAATTTTGGCTCAAAAGGTAAACAAGTAGGCACTGAGTACTCACAACACAAACGTCTCAAATACTAACCCAAACAATGAAATCTGTCCATAGGCCGCTGAACGCGAAGTCGTCGATCAAAGTCATCGAGGGCCGCTACACAGCCCTAACGAGTTCAGTCGTGAAGATAGACGCGTTGCCTCCAACTGTTGAGATTCTGTGCGACATGCAGGTTCCACTCGCCAACTACTACAGCAGGAAGAGGGATATCTTTTATAGAGGTATGTTTTATTTTCAATACAATGACATCATGTCGCATCGCGAAGACTGCCTAATTTATTTAGTAGCTGCAATGGCGAATCCTGAGCATGCTGTTCTGGGTTCGTGCTCTTGAGTTTTTCCTTTAGCATCAACTATAACGACGTATATAAACGTGGGTATTTTTTTTTCTTTTTTACAAAAATGCTTATTGATGGCGAAACGTGGGTTATATTTTTTTAACAAAAATGCATGTTTCTTTTTTGTTCTTAATATTTTTCTACCCATCAAACTAGAAATAGTTTGATGGGGAGAAGCGCTTGTTTATTATTTCATTTATTGATCTAGTAAAAAACAACCTTAAGGGTACACTAGTCGCGGGCTCGAACTCACTGGTGGGCCTGGCTAAAAAGCATGCTGTCTTATCAGGCTTCGTGTCCGACAGAGGTAGTATCAGTGATGAGCAGTGAGAGGGTAGTCTACACGCACAACATTATTGAGTAAGCTGCAGGATCAGTTATAGTAAAACAGGCGCGTTAAAAATTAAGAAAAGTCCTCCGGAAGATCGGGTTTTCTGAAAAAACCACTGAATAAATCAATGACCAATTAAGTTTATTGAACTTTTCGATAGTTGAGCTTTGTCGGTACCTACTTAGTTTTGGAGATTTTATACTTCTTTAATTACTTAAACATGTCCAGTTACGTTAAATAATAAAGAAAAACGAATCTTTGTTGGCTCATAACTTTTTAATGGCTTTTTATTTTAGTATTCTGTTTCAGTACCGACAATATTAACAATTAGACAAAACCATATCATGTTTAACTTTTGATGTACATTGTCAAACAGTGGAGTAAAACCCTCCCGAAGTTTGTATGGAAAAAATTTAGACTTGTTGCACCTTAATAGTACTAATTGTGTAAACGTACGAGTTCATTTCTCAGCAAAGGCCTTCCTTCCTCGTTTGTCGAGAAAAAATACTTCTTAATTTTGATTTTAACATATATTTTGTCATAACATATCTAGTTTATTAAATACTTAAATATTTCTCCATATTATTAACCTGCCCAACGCTTGAGACACTACAGATGTATTGTTTTATTTTTAATATCACGTTAACGTGTAAAGTAAGTTTGACTAAGGTATATAGTAACCCAGTAACGTTAAGTCCCACGAAACATTCAGTGAACAAAGACTAACTGCTAGAATTTATTTTTATTAGCGAAATTGTAGGTACTAGTAAAGGACCCCTGCGATTTAGCCAGTTATTCCAAGAATAGCCGAAAAATAAGCTTTCGATCATGAAAAGCGAAGCCCACTCAATCATCATTTAGATAACAAGTCTATTATTATGGAAGTAAAATTCTAGGTATAATAATAATGCCTATTGATATAACTTGCCATGTCATTCATCGATTTCCCGGAACGTGTTGTATAGGCTAAGAAGTCCGTACGTTTTTCTATATAAAAATATTACATAATAATACATCCATTTAACTCGGCAACAGAAACGTCTATAATTGGTTCTGTTTGTAATCATTTAAGACTTTTTTCGTATTTAGATTTGTTATAATAAGAAATATTAAATTTTAATAGAATTAGGACTTTAGTGATATACTTTATATAGGCACCTAGCCTTATTGCTTAGTAGCGTATTATGTACTGGAAATAGGCGCGTGTGAATGACTAGCAGATTTACTATGACTCTTTCTGTTTCTACTTTTCTGTAGAATAGAAATCGCTTGTCTACATTTCTCGGTATAAAACTGTCAACTGTCTATACGAAAACTTCATTTATGTCTTCTCTTCGGACGACAAAACGCTCGTCAAGACAAGCCTGCTGAAGTATGAAAAAAACAATCGGCTTCCAAAAAACACTAGAAAGTGAAAAATAACTTTAATTTCGGAAGTTAGTGACTTTGGGTTTGTATTTTATTAATTTCTTGTCACCGCCTTCCGAAATTAAAGTAATTTTTCACTTTCTAGTGTTTTTTTGGAAGTCGGTTTTTTTTTTTTTTTTTGGAAAAGTTTTATTTTTCACTTTTTAACTATAGTACCCACTCCACACCAATTCATCATCCTTGGGGTCAAAACAATGCATATTTATGCGATAGCAGCAATCGCGGTTGATTTGCTGTCATTTTTTTAAAAGTTCCGTTCCCTGTCTCCGAAACGCATCATCAGATCTATATGAAAAAATGGGACCATTTCGGAATAAAACCCTTTCTAAAAAAATAATTTTGCAAATCGGTCTAAATATGACGGAGTTATGCCCGAATCTGCACCTATTATACCTTCCATCATCAGCTCAGCGTCATGAGATGATGATGACCATATGCCAATGTCTCAATAGCATTAGAAAACATAGGAAACACATTGTTAATACCTATAAGGTTTGAGGGTTGCCCTCGATATCCCTAGGATTCCATCATCAGATTCTGACTTGGTGCCAATGGGACCACCTCAGGAGTTACTATTTCAAATAAAAAAAGAATTTTGAGAATCGGTCCATAAATGGGGGAGAAATCGAGGAACATACATAAAAAAAATACGTTCGGTGGAACATATAACCTCCTCCTTTTTTGGAAGTCGGTTAAAAATAGACGCGTCGACTTGAGAACCTCCTCCTTTTTCCGTCGGTTAAAAACAAGTAGAGTGCTTAAGGCGACACTTTGCGCGGGCTCGAACTCACTGGTGGGCCTGGCTAAAAATCACGTTGTCTCACCAGGCTTCGTATCCGACAGAGATAGTATCAGTGGTGAGCAGTTAGACGCTAGTCTACATGCACAACGTTATTGAGTGAGATGCAGGAGCATTTTTGGAAAAAAAATCGCGAAAAAATTAAGAAAAGTCCTTCAGAAGATCGGGTTTTCTGAAAAAACCACTGCATAAATCAATGACGAATAAAGTTTATTGAATTTATTGTTAATTGAACTTTGTCGGTACCGTCTTGGTTTTCGAGATTTTACACTCCTTTTATTACTTAAACACGCTCAAAGTTAGGTTAAATTAGCAAGAAAAACGAATCTTTGTTGGCTCATAACTTTTTAATGGCTTTTTATTTTAGTATTTTGTTTCCGTACAGACAATAATAATAACGAAACAAAACCATACCATTTTTTATTTTTGATGTACATAGTCAAACAGTGGAGTAAAACCCTCCCGAAGTTTGTATGGAAAAAATGTGGACAAGTGTCACCTTAATTCGGTCTACAGATAAGTTACCTATATTGGCAGAAACCTTATTGTAACGAAAATAAAGGTCACTATAATATTGATACACTTATTAGTGGCAATAACCCAAAAGCAACCGTATTTTAACAGGAACAAAGATCACTTTGATTTAGACAGTGACGGAAAATTAGAAGTAGAGTGATTAGTTGATTACGGACTGTACAAGAATCTTTTGGCGCCTGAATGACATTGTCAGGGGGTCGCAGTTTTGTGAAATTGTGAGTGTCGTTGCGTTTTGACAAAACAAGATGGTGGAGTTGGTTCCAATTTTGGCCACGCGCCGAACTTTATACTTTTACTTTTTCTTATACGTTGCCCCGTATTAGGATTTTTTTCTGTATTTGTGGGTGCGTTTACAAACATTTAAACTAACATACACAAACAGCCAGACCCGGAACAACTACTTTTAGGTCATACAAATATTTGTTCTGTGCGGGAATCGAACCTGCAACACGCAGCGCAGCAGTCAATCGCTTAACCACTGCGCCAACCGTGCCGTCAACTAACTTTGTATTTAAGTATCATTGCAGGTGGCATTAAACTATTTCTGCCTAACCCCATGGGTATGTAGGTATTTAGACTAATATCGATGTTTTGTTTCTGTTATCAGATCCTCCGGCTCCGACGACAGATTCGCCTTATTTAGAACAAGTGGCACCTGATTCAGGTAAGATTTATTGTATATGAGCAAAATTGTCTGAAGCAAGTCAGGTATTTTAAAACAAACTAAGTATACACTATTTAAGTACTAGATTAAGTCTTAATCCCGTGGGAATATCGAGATTAAAAGTATCCTATATTCTAACCTAGGTCATGGTCTACGCATTTACCAAATTCCTTCCATATCCGTTCCGCTGATTTGGCGTGAAAGTTTAATAGACAAGCATCTGCCAGGGGTGCGGGTTTGTTCGAAAGAAATACCACAGCCCCTGGCATACGGGCTACTGAGGGAACACGGGTGGGTTTTAGTCAGTAAAAGACTGACACGCCCTCCTGCTCTGCTCAGCAGGAGAAGTCATTTGATGATTTCCCACCCAAAAAAAAAAAAGAATACAAAAAATCTAATCATTTCTTTTATAATATTGATTTAATATGAGCAAGACTGTCTAAATTCTGAGCCCAATTATGAAATTTTCTTTTAAATTGAAGTGTATTTTTTTTATGATACTATAGCCTACAACATACGTACAGCTTACAACAGGACGAAAGCCTGTAATTTCTCTCGTTTTATATATACCTATTTAAACGACCCATCTAAAAAACTAAACTAATTCAATACAAGTTTTTTGAACCAGCCCTTTCATTTTGTTTCAGGTCACCACACTGTGTCAGCTTCAGCGCTGGTGATCACTTCAATGGTCATCAGTTTACTCAGATTGCAGGCGACTTGACAGAACTTAGATCAAAAATTATATAAAAATTACTTCACAGGCCTTGTTCTCATAGAAAACGATCGTTGCGCTAATACTTGTTCGTCGCAATCATTTGCCAATCATTTGTTCGGTAAACCCGAGCGCACCTTCTGTTCGACGCGACGACCCATTCGGATTCCGCGAACAAAATTAACGCAACGATTGCTTATATTAGGGCATTGGCAGAGTTTTATCATAATGCACAACACAATTTATATGCAGTGTGTGCCGATTATCTTTATGAATATGTAAAGTAAATGCAAAGTGAAACGATTTGTAACGTATACATTTCACAATTTACAAAATGTTCATACAATATAAATATGTTTTTAACACAATACTAGTTAATAAATTGAAAATATTTCACAGTTATTCAAACCACTTATATTTTTTTCATGAGTGTTTAATCATACTTTAACTCAAAATAGTATTATTCAAAAGTTTACATCGTGGCAATAGCATTTGCGTAAAAATTGTAGCTACAATCCAAAGAAAATAGTTATAAACCCAAGGATAAACTACAAAGCTGTGTCAACCTGCATTGATTCTTTATTTAGTGTAACTTTACTAAGAGTATATTGCATATCGACTATGTTCTGCCAAAATGTCAGATAAGTGCATCAAACAAATCCATTGATCCAAATTTGGATAATTATTATTCCTATCCATCAAAATCAGTCCAATGTTTTTCTAATACTTACGTATGCGAAGAATATACAAGGTGTAACATAACAAACGTAAGTCCTGAAATTAGTTTAATTACTGAACCGATGCCAGTAACTGTTACTAAGGGTAGGTATATTTTAACGGAGGAGGTTCTCAAGTCGTCACGTATATTTTTTATGCATGACCAAGCATAACTTTTTCAGAGTAGTCCGATTTTGATAATTATAATTTTATTGGAAAGGGTATAATACCCCGTAGTTGGTTCTATATAAATTTGGAAAAAAATAATCCAACCCTAAGGGTAGGAAAACAGGTGATGAGTAATTGTTTACTCACTGATTGTTATGTATGTCCACGCATAACTTTTTACAGAGTAGTCCGATTTTGATAATTATTTTTTATTGACTATGGTAAATTGGCCCCATGTAAATTTGCAAAAAAACATCCGATCCTAAGGGTGGAAAATGGATGGGATTTATTGTTCACTCACAGATTATAATGGTGAATTGTGTATTACAAAAAGTATTCAAAAATTAACCATGTAGTAATTAGTAGATTATAGGCACATTTTTTTAATAAAAACCTTTTAACAAAAAAATGAAACCGCCAAAAAATCTGAAAGCAAAAAATAATAAACTTTTTTTTATTTAACCTTAATAACAAGTTCGGAAGTCGGTGACTTTGGATATGTATTTTAATTTTATATGTCACCGCCTTTCGAACTTATTTTTTTTTAAATTAAGTATTTTGTCACCCACAGCCGATTGAACCAAATAAAATGAAATCTTATTTCAAGGCAATAAGACTCAATTTTAAATACGTAACCTATTGCTAGGGTCAACAACATTTTCTTAATGATAACAGTTAAGTAAACGTTTTGGTTATTGTCTTCTTTTTACTCAATACTTATAATTGCGTTGTATGAAAAGGTGTTGCGTTTATTATGTTACATCTTGTATATTCTCAAGATAAGTTTTATTTCTTCAAAATCGTTAAAACTACTTCGGAAAATTGTAGAAATTTTGATGAGGGTTGGTTCGTTTTAGCAGAACTGAGCTCCCTTTATATAACAAAATAAAAAATTAAAACTTAAGTATCAAACATTTATGGTTGTAAATATTTATTTATAAGTAGGTATATTATCTATTTATAGAAATGTTCTGAACATTCCAAAAATAAGTTTTATCTAGTCTTAAAATAAATTAAATAAACAATTTAATTTTGAGTTTCATTTATTTCAGACATCTATGAAGTTCTTTTTGAGTCGAGTAATTTAGATTGACTTGAATTCCATTATTTTTGGCACCTACTTTAGACGAGAAAACAAAACTCAACGAAGTATAAATGAAAAGCAGTGTAAAAAACTGAATGGGTAAAGCGCTGACTAACGTCAGGTTAGGAGTTCGGTTCTAAGCCTATTGTACTCTTGTAACTATATAGCGTGACTGGTAGTGACCGATATTTAAATACATGATTGTACTCATAAGAACAAACAATTTTCCCAAAGATACGATTTTGTTTTTATCTATATTATTGACCCCAATTTTACTACCCCAATAGAACCTAACAAGAGTAACTTTTCTTTATTATCAGCTGTGAGGCGCTTGACCCCGGGGTCAAGCGACTCACTGCTGATAGCGCCCGCGCGATCCGTACTGTGCATTAATGACAAAAGAATAATGGATGGTAAAAGTAGGTAACTAAATTAAATTACAGCTGATGTTGTTATTCTTGTTAGGTACTCAATATTCTATTGGAGTTATTGGTGACATGCGCTAGTTAAATAAATAAATAAATCGTTTCTTTGGAAAAGTTGTTTGTTATGATGTGTACAATCATGTGCTTAAATATCGGTCACTAATTAGCAGCTATATAATAAAATTTATCAGAGGAGAAAATAAAGATAAAAAGCTTAATAATCCTGGAACAACTTTTATTTTTGATAAAAAAAAATAGCTATCACTCAAATAATCGCCAACTTGCCTTGAGTAAACAAAGTGATATATGCTCATGCACTTGTCAGCGATTGTATAGGCACAGCAGCATTGGTTTTGTACTTTGTCTTTATTTTAAAATTTCTTCGTTGTTTATCATTTTTGAAAATTGGAATTCATACACCTCTCAAAACCTTAGTTAATCAGCATCTTTTGCACTTTGTTCTTTTTTAATCTATATTTTATGAAGTATATTGTGTAGTTAAGTTTCTGATATTCCTGTGTGAGTCTAATATTTTTTTTCTTTCGTGCCTTATCTGTACGCGATGAGGGATTTGCGCCTAGCAGTGGGTCAGTTAAAGATCTCATAAGAAATCGCTCAAAAAGTACGAAAATGGTTTTACAGTTCCCATGTTACTCAACAACGGAACAACATAGATTCACATAAAGCTTTAGAGCTTACGAGCTTACCAACACATGTATACAGGATCGTTTCCCACTTTAAAAACCGTCATAAAATTCGATTTGCTTCCATCCATTAAATATAGGTTGAAACCGAAGCGGTCGCGGTTTTGTATACAAACCAGCCAGCTGTTGTGTGACTATCACTTTTCGCTAAAATAACAAATGTAACAAATAGGTACTACACTCCGGTATATTTGAAACATTGTGGAATATGTTCTAACATATTCCACATGTTTCAAATATACCGGAACATTTAACGATTTTTGAGTCACACATTGTCCCGTGTGGTGCCCGGGCGTAAAAGAATAGCACCATCCCATTTCTTCCAGTGGGTGTCGTAGGAGGCGACTAAGGGACTTACTAGAGATGCATTTTACCACCATACTGCGATCGCCAATCCGCCTGCCAAGCGTGGCGATTATGGCAAACCCCCCCCCCCCCCCTCCTTTGGGGTAGGCCTATGTCCAGCAGTGGACGTCTTTCAGCTGAAATGATGATGATGATTTAACGATTTTTGAGTAACACATTATGTAAGACACTTGTGGGATAAATAACCAGGGCTATATAGGATTTATTTGAAATGTATTAAGAAACTAATGGAGGCTTTCGAATATGTAGAATTTAATTTAATGAATAGAAAATAAATCGGGCGTTTATCAACATTTTCATTGGAAAACATCCAAATCGGTTTCTTAGTAAACTTGAATTATATCTGACGACTCGGGTGACTTATTTCTTTTGCTGACTGTATCTTTTAATGACTCATTGAGATTGAATGGAAAAATTTAATGAGAGATTGAGAATGAGATGAACGAGAAATTGGATGACCACCACGTTTTCGCTTTGTTCCTAATTTTTTTTTTCAGCTCCACGATTTGAAATAGCCTAAACCATTACATAACATACCTATCTACCTTCCTACCGTATACCTTCCTCATAATTATGCCAATCAAATGCCATATTTTTTGTCAATAAGTTTGAGAGTACCAGAGATTAGTGCGTTCAAACAAACCAACACTTTTTACTGCGCCACTTCTTCTTCCCAGCTAAAGGACTAGGAAGTGTCGACGGGTGGGCGTTTTGGGGGGACTGTCTTATGTGTTTTTTATTTATTTTTTATTTCAACATTTAGCATTCGTATATTTAAATCATCAAGTTAAATCATCATCATCATCACCATACATTCAACCCAAAATTTTCCCCTGCTGGATATAGGCCTCCCCCAAGCTCCACCACTTCGACTGGTTCTGTGCTTCCCGCATCCAGCGGGATCGTGCAGTCCTCACAAGGTCATCGGCCCACCTTGTGAGAGGCCTTCCAACTTTATGTCTTCCGGTACGCGGTCGTGAATCCAGAGCCTTCTGGCCCCATCGGCCATCTGTTCTGTGAGCAATGTGCAATGTTAATTAAATAGATAAAGATTAATCCCCTATTAAAATGAAAACAGTCACAAATTGACTCAATTTTATTGACACAAATTACACAACAACAAGCATGCGGTGGAAAATCTTTATGACCTGCCTAGAGTATCCAATTTGAATCCACAAAAATGGAACTATGTATTCACAATGGACGACAACAATCCCGCCTAACATACTGCGGGCCTCGTTAAAAGTTCAGCAACTAGAACAGACATGAAATATTTTTGATCCAATTTATATGGGAGATGTACCGTAAGCCACACGTCAGGGGTAAAGGACCATTATAAGCTGGCCTCTTATTGTTTCAAAGCTCCGTACGGTAGGCCAGCTCCCGGTCAAAATCAAAAGTCATTTGTTCAAATAAGTCTGATAAACTCAGTACCACTATTCGACCGTTAAATTGCTTAAGACAGTCTCCCAAAACGCCCGCCCTTCACGAATTAATATTGTTATTGCAAAAAATCTATGTGATCAAAGTTAATTTAATTAAGTATCAGGCATGTTGACCCAGTGGTCGCAAGTGCTACGCTGAGCACGGGTTTCGAATCCCAACTTGGGCAAAGAGTTTTTGAGTTCTTAGAATGAAGCTATTGCACGTACAACGTGTCTCCGCCTGTGTACACCCGGCGAATGACAGCTAGCAAAGCATTCCGTAACCTCACTGCATGCACTGCAAAAGTCTTTTCATAAAATCAGGATGAATTCCGATCTCGAATCTTAAGTTTTCCGATGACCTCAAATATCCAATATATGTGTCATGGCAGATGTAGTGTTTGTATAATATTAAAGCATATTAATAACATGATCAAACATTCACAATAATACAACATTTGTGCAAGTACTGCCAAAAAATTTCACACAATTTTCTACACCACATTTATCTAAGTCAAGCTTGTACTTTTTACAGCTGTAATTGGCAGAAGTATGGGAAAGCATAGGACGTTATTTCTGACACCACATGTTGTTGGACAGTGACGATTTTTTTCATCCAATCCAATCCTTTTGGACGCAATACACTCCCGTGTGAATTGGACGCGCCCGGCCACCTGCTACTTGTGATAGGTCTACATCAATTCTGATGGCCACATGTACCGAATATTTGAAATTGGATGCCAGCGTGACACCGATACTTTTAACGGGTTCTGTGTGAAAATACTGAAAGGGTTGATGAAATTAGTTCGCGTCATCGCCTTAAATGGCATTATTTCTTACCTTTTATGTAAACGTTTTATGTATAAATACTCTAAAATAAATCCTACTGACATCATAAATGTGAACATTTGTATGTTTGGATTATTGCTCAATCACGCAAAAACGGCCGAAAGGTTTTTGATGGAATTTGGCTCACAGATAGTTTAAAACCCGAAAACCTGGATTCAATTCCCAGTTGAAGCAGAGTTTTATTGAGTTTTTCTATCAGGGATAACTCACTAGCAGCCCGGAGCCTTACTGATGGTAATAGGCTCCCCGTATTTCGTACATTCATGAGACTTATTCAACATTCATACTGTACAATTCGCACGTCTTGCCGAGTCCAATCCGCATCGAAGGGTCGCTTCTCGAAGTGGTAACTACCTAGAGCAAGTCATCCAGCTGCATGCTTAGCACGACCACAGATTTGTCGACGGAAGAATAGACATGACTATTAACTAAATGATGTACAATAGGAGAAGATGGCTATGTTTTTCTATTCATTATCACAGTTATGCGTTCTAAACGAATCATGATTTTGTAGACAATCGTAAAAACTTTGTGGCCGTCGAGTAAAAAGTTTTGTTGTCAGTGTGATTTTGACAATTTGGGAAGAAATATTCTTCTGAAAGAGTCTACATTTATAAGGACCTAGACAAAATATCGTTAGAAACGAAAGACTAAATGACAGATTGTAGAAGGATATCTACGGTGCGATTACAAAAATGTAGGAACGAAATGTCACTTTGTATTGAAAAAGCACTGTCTATTCTTCGAAGAAATACAAAGCGCCATGCTAAGCCCGCTGGTAAGACACAACTTTGAGCAAGAAACCGACAGAAGGATCCAGTTGGGTTTGGCAGCGTTTGGAAAATTCCGTCAAGTCTTCTCGTCGCCAGTACCGTAATGTTTGAAGAGTAAGGTCTTCAACCAGTGCGTCCTTCCCGTGATGACATACGGTGCCGAAACGTGGACGGTGTACCGGTGGACATGTAGAATACTGACCACGCTACGCGTTGCCGCGTCATAATTACCATAATTGGAAAAAAATACGCCACTAATTGCTTAAATAAAATAAACAAGTAGATATGCAAAACTCTTTGTATTAAGCTATTAAAGGAAAAGAGAAAAAAATATCATGTCATTCTTGATGGAACCCGTCATTTAAAAACAACCATTTTCCATTGTTTGAAGTAACTAAGAATTAAAATGAGATAATTACAAAAAAAATATACCATTGTACATAACTTGTCGGTACTACTGCTTTTCACTAGTTTTCAAAATGAGTTCAGTATTATTAAAGTCGAGAGTTCGTTTAGCGCAACTGAAATGTGTTGCGCATAAGTCTCAAGCCGTAAATCCAGGAACTGGGAACACGAGAGATGCGTACAGTACTCCATATCAGGTGCAATGGCAGTGGGCCGACCCTTCTTCCTATCCCCGGTTTGATCAGCGTAAGTTGAATAAAAAAACACTATTTTTTGTACTTATTGCTACCAATGTGAAGGGCTTGTTGCTCAGCCACACGGTTCCACCGATCAAGTTAAGCTACGCATACTGGTCCGTGGATACGTGTCTATCTTTACATTCCAAGACCCCTCCGTGCTTCAGAAAGCACGCTAAGCTGTTTATCCTGGACGTCATTCGTAGATCTTTGAAAGTCGTTACGGGTCGTCAAACAACCAGTACCAAGGGGTATGGTGTTACCCATTACCTGGGTTTTGGAGGTCAGATAGGCAGGCGCTTTATGTAAAATACTGGTACTCTTGGCATCCGGTTAGACTGCAAGCCGACTGCAAGTCTACCTGTCACCAGCCGGCTGGTGAAGATGAGTAGCGTGAACACATAAGACAACACACACATACCAAGAGCTCCTGCACTTATATACACATTTACAGCGTGTTTGTAAACTTGGTGACTACAAGTATAGCGCGCGTCGCTTCGTGAGATAACAAATAGCGTAAAATCACGTCTTGTTTGCAAGAAGGGTTGGGCAGGGCTGTCCTTATAGTACACCTACATATCGCCAGTTATGTTTAAGACCTATGTAGCAAGGGGCGAGCCTATTGCCGTCAACCGGGACCAAATTTCAGATAGGAAAATTCGAAAATAAGCGTTTGCTTGCATAAATACTATTATGTTAAAAAACGACTTTTATAAAATAATCTGACCACTATCTTCTTTTGTATTTTCAGAACAAGGTTTTCCTAAATATCCTAAGCCCCGGAAGGCAAGGCCCTTAACTCCAGATTCGAAATGGAATAGCCCCAACCGCTTCCATCAATAAAACAGAATGCCAAAGAAATAGTAATAAACACAAAATCTAATTTTAAAATTTATAGTACCTATCTACCTAATATAACTTTAAGAAAATTTATTTAATTGTTGTTTCATTTTGTGGTTTCTTTTTTGGATTTTGGCTTTTCACGGTTTGTACATTTAGCCAGTGTCAAGTAATTTTTTAATTTTCGATCAAGTAAATGGCCCGATATAGGCACGAAGTTACAAAAATGTCATAGTCTGTCAAGTCAAAGTTATTGTAAAGTGGTAGTAACTTTACAACAACCTATTAACTAGGAATTTTGGTAGGAACACGAAAAGTCCACGTTAGTCACTTATTTTCACCTTCATTACACTTGTGCACTCACACGTAACTAAATTGCATAATTCACTACCAAAATTATATAATTTAATTCGCTATTTCATGTATGTAAATGAAAATTCGTGCGACATGTTCCAACACGATCCCGCCAAAAAATCTCATTATGTGGTTTTTTTTTTTAACAAGCTTTCTATTTTAGGGGCATGCGCTACAGTGAAATTCAAATTCCCGCGAAATTCCAATAGTCTTGTTGTGTTACAAGTCTTTCAATGCGATTATATGAACTTTAATTGAATGAATGATTTTAATGATTCCAATTCTTTAAACACATGAATGTTACGGTCTTTACGTATGCAGCTGAATACCAGTATTTTAAATGAAGCGACTGCCGTATATCTGACCTCCACAATCCAGTTACTGGGTAACACGATGCATATATGTTAAGACTGGGTGTGGGCTTCTAACGACCCGCTGTTTTCTGAGGCGCGGACGGGTCTTGATATAAACAAATGGTCACCCACCCACGGACCAACCGCGGCAAGTGTACCTTACCCTGATCGATCGACTCGTACGACTGTCATTACCTAGCCACAAGCCCGTCCACCACTGTCTACGTATAGTACTCACACATTCACAGCGTGTTTGTACACTTATTAGCCACAAGTAAAGCGCGTGTCGCTTCTTGAGACTAAAATACTATACCCAACTAGCAAAAAATGTCATACAAAAGTCAGCAGCACGTTTCTATTTCAGCTATTGGTAGTGAGACGAATCCTCAAATTGTCGAGTAAATGATCTGTGCACGTTCACTAGACGCGATTTGGGCACACTTCTCTCCGCTTTAAGTGATGTAAATATCGTAAGATAATCGTCTGAATAGCCAAATAGTCGAAAGAATATAGAGTAATCGCAACTCGAATAGACATCAGTATGCCATTGTTCCACACAGCAGCTTTTCCCAAGTCGGTAGACTCTCTTTCATTCGACTTATTTATAGTAATATAGCAGTGCGGTTACAATCATTCGACTCTTTGGTCGTATGAATGCAACCAAGCAGCACTCTTAAACCGTTTAATTTATCTTAAAACGATAGCGCGTTGCTGTTGTGTTTCTAACAACAAATTAAATTACATTAAAGTATTATGCCATAAAATTTTACAGCCACAGTGACAATACGTGAACTATTAAAGTTAGCTCATAGGTCTTACTTTCATATGCGGAATTAATTTTTTCATCTATTTTTAATATTGATATTGATATGGTCACTATAAGATGTTTTTATGTCAGCTTATTACGTAACAACGGAAGACAGAAGGATCTGTAAGTAGGAACTGATTAAATCGACCGACTTGGTATTATATGGATCTCACAACTTTTTACGATAGAAGAACTGAGTTGCTAGACTTGTTTTTTTTTTTTACAATTTATGTTTTTGATGTTACGTGTTTACATCTTATTTACTTTCCGTCGGAACCATCCAGTTCTTTTATTTATTTTTCCACCGACTATAGTCTAATTTCTCAAAATTAGACAAGTACGGTTATTTTTATGACAAAATGGCGTTTAAAGTGCTGTAAAAGATTGTATTGAACTTTCGTACCACTATTACGCTTTATCATGGCTATCAAATAATGTTTAGAGCACCTTTAGGGCTGTAATAGATAATTTGAAAGCGTTTTCTCAACTTCAATAATTAAGTCGAATGAAAGCCTTGCAGCAAGCTATCATATGACATTAAGTGCTGTTATAGTAACCGATATGCTGTTTTGTCGAATGAACAGCGTTTACTCCACAATAATGCTGTAAAAATGAAATGTCGAAATATCGTGCTTAGAAGCTACTCTTGCGACAAATTAGCAATTCAGATACTTTCAAAGAGCTTTTATAAGATTCTCGGTGGCACGAAGGCGATCGAGAGATATTTTTATATAATTTTCGTGCGATATGAATTCGTCGAGTCCGCATTTACTCGACATGTTTATAGAGTCAAAAAGCGATGAGTGCTAAATAATCGTAAAAGCTGCTTTTATACGGCTTAATTGAAATAAGAGGATCATACGAGCGTTGTTCGATCCATAGTCGTGAGTGTAATTGCTGATACGATCTTTTTGCTAGTTGGGTAGTGAAGAAATCGACAAATTATGAAATTTTACCTGACTACCCTCTTTTTTATTTTCAGAACACGCCTGTCCGCATTGTCATAAACCCCGGAAGGCAAGGCCATTAACTCCAGATACAAAATGGAATTACCCCTACCGCTACCATCAATAAAACAATGTCAAACAAATAGTAGTAAACACAACACATAATTTAATTTTTTTTTAGTACCTAACATAACTTAAAAAAAGCAGTGTGGTTTTTGTTTCATTTTGTGGCAGATATCTTTAATTTTTACAAGTCTTATAAGTAACTCGTAATACTGGCTGATTAGATGCACGAACTTACTCGCCCGAATCGAGCGAACCGGCATTTTAATTTTATTTGCTACACTTTGTGCGACTCACACAAATTAAATTAATTAAATTTGTGGGCGAGTCGACAATTCACGAACTCCGTATTATTCAACTGGTAACGTTTGAATTTTGAAATAAAGTTTTAACAAAACGTCACTGCATGAGCATTCAAAAAATATCATGAAATTCAAATGGTGCCAATTCAAACTGCCTAATTATGTGATACGTATTCTTGGAGTTGTTGATTGTCTCACAAATAAAATAGCTTCGTGCCAGTCGCATATACAAAATAATACGTTATTTAAATTTGTTGATTCGCCCGATTCGGGTAAAGTGCGAATCGACTAACATGCCTCACGATAGGTGCAGGCTACATAAATTATAAGCTTTTTACTTAACATTCCCATTAATAATTAGTAAGATTAATAATATTAATTTATAAATCCCTTTGTTATGAGAACATTAATAGGTTACAAGGTCAGGGAAATTAATTGTAAAGCACATTAAATTGTAACAATTTAAACTGTCCATACATTCAAATCACTACTGTTATTCTTCGACAAATGTACAAAATGGCTATAAAACGGCAAATACGGTGTCATATTGCTTCTGTAACCCTGACTTTTCTCATTAATATTGTCTCAACGTCGTACATTGTCGTCGTAAACTTCATATCTAAAAACCTAACTTAACAAAGCTAAAAATGTCTTGGGAAATCAGAAGCTACGCTGGACTATCGAGCAGCTCATGATGAAAGCATAAAGCAACATCAGCTAGCTAATGCCTCGGTGAGGGACACCAGGACAAGTTATACCGGCTTAGGATCCCCGCAAATAAATTTCCCACGAGACGCGTATTTTACATCGTTCGCGACAACCGAGACGTAAGATGATCCGAAATATTTTAAAAGAGACGTCAGGAGACGCACTATTTATTAGTTTTGTGGGGAATTGAAATGGGTAAGATATTCATGGGAATTTGTGAGAATTATTGTAGTGGATTGTTTGTTTAGGATCTTTGGTAAAGGTTTTTGGAATAAATATGTTTTACCACACAATACGTTTGCTTTTTTCTGAATCAGGATCTATATATAGTAGGTAAAGGTTTTCGGAATAAATATGTTTTACCACAGAATACGCTTGCTTCTTTAAGAATCAATGTACGTCAATAGCCCAGAAGGCCAATAAATTCTACTAATTAAAAACGTTCAAAATCTAGTCGCAGTACACTGAGAAAAACGGGCTACTTAAAATTGGCAAATTTGTAATGTACTGGCAGCCAGATACGTATAATGTGCTTTTGACATGAAAATTATAAGAGCCATACTTATAATGAAACGACACCATGTTAAGTAAGTATGCGGCATAATGCTCTGTAAAGACAATGTAAACAAGTTACTTGTAATGAGGCCGCATCCTTAATACGTAAGCCGCATCATGAAATTACTGTGCCCGCATTATTAACGTTTACGTATGCGGTTTAATGATGCCGCATATGTATTAACAGAGCAGCATACGTAATTTACTTAACCCGCAACAGGAAAAATGTATGCGCTATACGAACGAAGATATACAGCCGCATTATTTCAGTATCTAGGCTCTTTACAACAGTAACTGGTTGCCAAATCATTGTACTGACTCCGACTCATTAAGTAATGGTCCCGGTTACGTACATAATGTACGAGCAGGGTCGGGGATATGCCGATACATTTTACGCACACTAGATAATTAATAATGTCTCCGCCTACATAATCATTTACGTATCCTGGCTCATTTTACGAACTCCGTTTACTTACTGACTGTGTTCGGTGCATAGAATCTTTATGACGTCCGCCGCATCATGAAATTACTGTGGCGCACTCTTATCATTTACGTATGCGGTTTAATGATTCCGCACAGAGCAGCATACGTAATTTACTTAACCCGTAACATAAAATATGTATGCGCTATACGTACGACGTTATACAGCCGCCTGATTTCAGTATCCAGGCTCTTTAAAACAGTAACTGGTTGCCAAATCATTGTACTGAATCCGTCTCATTAAGTAATGGTCGCGGTTACGTACATAATGTACGAGCAGGGTAGGGGATATGCCGATACATTTTACGCACACTGGATAATTAATAATGTCTCCGCCTACATCATCAGTTATTACGTATCCTGGCTCATTTTACGAACTCCGTTTACTTACTGACTGTGTTCGGTGCATAGAATCTTTATGACGTCAGCCGCATCATGAAATTACTGCAGCGCACTCTTAAAATTTACGTATGCGGTTTATTGATTCCGCACAGAGCAGCATACGTAATTTACTTAACCCGTAACATAAAATATGTATGCGCTATACGTAAGTACGACGCTATACAGCCGCCTTATTTCAGTATCCAGGCTCTTTATAACAGTAACTGGTTGCCAAATCATTGTACTGAATCCGTCTCATTAAGTAATGGTCCCGGTTACGTACATAATGTACGAGCAGGGTAGGGGATATGCCGATACATTTTACGCACACTGGATAATTAATAATGTCTCCGCCTACATCATCAGTTATTACGTATCCTGGCTCATTTTACGAACTCCGTTATTTGCTGACTGTGTTCGGTACATAGAATCTTTATGACGTCAGTCGCATCATGAAATTACTGTGGCCCAAAAACAAAAAAGTTGGCCGCCACATTGGATTTTTTAATATTTTCAACACTGCGTTATTTCCTTGTCAAAATAGTACCAAAACCGAGTTTCATTGAAATCGGCCCACAAACAAAAAAGTTGGCCGCCATATTGGATTTTTTAATATTTTCAACATTGCGTTATTACCTTGTCAAAATAGTATCAAAAACCGAGTTTCATCGAAATCGACCAAAAAACAAAAAAGTTGGCCGCCATATTGGATTTTTCAATATTTTCAACATTGCGTTATTTCCTTGTCAAAATAGTAGTATAATTTGTATGGTAGTTTGATTTGGTATGTAGTTTTGTAAGTTATTCCAGAATACCTGCTGTAATACATAATTATTGTATGTCTACTCGGCAGGACATAGTGGAACTTAATTAAATTAAGCTCCACTATGTCCTGCCGAGATGATCAAACAATAAATTTTATTGTTTGATCATCTGTATAACCTATGCCCACAATAAAAAGATTTGATTTGATTTGAAGGATAATAGTATTTTTTCAAACAGTGGGAAAAATATAGTATTTTAGGGAAGTTCATGAAAATTAAAAGTAAACAAACATGTTAGGTTGCCATGCTGACGTGTCATGAATGAGTTTTGTTGCAAAATTACATAATTTCCGTCCGGGTGCATTCCAGTCACAGTTTAATACAAAGAAGTGCGAAAATTTAACTAACAACAGTAATGTGATAGTAGTAAATAAAATACATCATAGCGAAGGAATTAAAAACAAAAAAAAAAAAAAAACATGTAATCATCAAAGTTTTAATCAAATTAAATGTTAAAAGTCTCAAAGATACATTTATTTTCTACGTCAAGTAACATTAGTATTATCTAAAAACTAGTATTGTTAAGCTAATACAGCACTTCAGAAAAAGTGACTAGTGATTTTTGAGGAAGCTTGCCCTGAAAATAACTCATGACAATAAAGGTACCATATAACTCGATAGTCAAAGCATTCACGGGGATTCCCGAGTACCTAAGTAAAAAAGCAAACAATGGAATGTCGGTAAAACAGACATCGACCGAACGATCTACTCACTATGTCCACCATTAACGCCATCTAATAAATCGATTGACAATTAATTCCAGTCCGATAATAGTAGGTTTTACTGAAGCTAACTTAGTGTACGGACTACGTAGCAAAGAAGAATGCTTATTTTTGACCTGACTATGTATAGAAATGAAATAAATCTTAAAATATAGCTTATTGAATTGTATATTGATTACGCTTATCACAATGATAAAAGAAACGCAGGAAAAAAAGATTTTTTAACATTAATTTAAGCTAATTCTACGTCATGACATATCGTATTGACATATTTTGAACGCATCCAATCATTCTTTTTTTTTAAACGTTCCATTTTAAACATTGCTGGTTGACCATATTTAACTTCGTTTCGTAGTTTAATACTTATTTTACGTTTAATTTGATCAGTAACTATTTCTTTATTAGTCATGGGATAAATTAAATTATATAAAAATAACACAATAATTGAATTAAATTAATCATTCAGTGTTTCATTGAGTGTGCGCAAGTGAAATGGATTTTTTGACATTTAACAGTTCTGTGATTTGCATCGGCGGTCGGCGCCAGTGTTGCCATATATACGGATTTGCCCATATTTGTACGGATTTTGGAAGTCCAGTACGGATGAATCATGCTTACGGACTTTTATACGGATTTACGTACAGATGGACTCAACCTCAGCCAGATGCTGTACAGAGCATATTCCGAAGTTTTTTTCGTAGTATTCATTATAAATCACATTTTAGTCCTCTGTCGCAACTATTATTTTCATTTCATGGAAATATAACATAATAGAGCCGTAACACAAACATGAGATGTGGGGAATACCGTGCCATAGGTCGCGTTCGAAACCGTGTATCAAAGACAAAACCTTTAGAGCTATTGTCTTTGATTGAAAAGGACATTAAGTGTAGTTTGAAAACAATGGCTGGAAATGCAAAAAATCAGGCATAATTTAGCGCTTCAACTTAGATTGGTTGGCTGAATCTACTTTCAAGGTTTTGCTGAAACGTAGCAAGAAGGATTTTGCACGTTTGCATTATGTAAAAAGAAATTGAGTGACTTATCTATTGGACGCGGAGGTAAGACGAATATTTTTAAGTATGTACATGAACACGACTAAACATTGAAATTCAGTACCTATAACGTCCTAAAGATCTGTTACAGGTTTTTTTGCCAAAAAACAATGAAAAATGGTGAGATTTTACTGGTAATACGGATTTTTAAAATGAAAATATAGATTTCACGCCTCCTCCATATGGCAACACTGGTCGGCGCAGTCTTAGCATTGTTGACTTAGGGGCAGTTAGTTTCAAGGAATTAACAAAGTAAAAAGGATGTTTTATACCATAGTTAGGTAAATACTCCTATTTTAGACAAAACATCGAGCGTACCTAATTAATTAGTTCATGCACGTTTGTTTCATTATTTTTCGTACCTAACGCCAAATCCTAACCTAAAAAGAAACATTAATATTTTTTGGACTTCGTGGCGTTTAAATCGCCAAAATGACTATAAGACATTATTTTATAAACTTATATGAAGTATTTCTACTATATCATATAACTATACATATACTTTCATTATCAGGTTTTTAAATGTATGGAAGGTGGGCATTGTTCTTTTTTACTGAAGCTGACTTAGTATACGGACTACGTAGCAAACAAAACAGAGACACCATCATCTTAAATAAAAAACTTTAGATTTCGAGGCCTAAACTAAAAACTGAGAGAATTTACAAAAAACTGTAGATCTACAGTTAAAACTGTAGGGTTGGCTACACTGACCGCACGTTAGAATAAACGCACCGCGCTCCCCCGCAAGGCACTGCGCAGAGGCTCTAAAACAGGGAATCAGCCAAAAATTGGACATTATAGAATCGAACACTAGAATTTACCAGAAAGTGAAGAACTATTATAAAAAAAAAGACTTTGCATTTTGCCTTTGATTACAAAATGTGTTAATCAATAACATAAGATCAGGCTGCATGGGCTAGATTCCTTTGCCTTCCCGCAAGGGTAAAGAAAAAAAAAATAAAGAAACATCGCGAAGGTCACGAAACGCTACCAAATAAGGTAATGTGTTGCATCAGCCCGTGACGCCCCGCCCCCGGCGGCGCCAGAGGCGGGGGCGCCTCGCGGCAACGGCGCGGCAGTCAGCAGTCGCCTGAGAAAAACAGACCGAACAACACGAAGTCTGGCTGAATTATGATTAGTGATTTTGTGCTAAAACGCGTCGTAGCGTAGCCATCATGGAATTTATGGAAGAGATATTAAACGCCGGTTTATCTGAAATAATACCATTCCTTCAAGGTAAGCCAGTTTCTCGGTTTTATTTAG
The DNA here is from genome assembly GCA_949987655.1 of Polymixis flavicincta. Classification (NCBI taxonomy): domain Eukaryota; kingdom Metazoa; phylum Arthropoda; class Insecta; order Lepidoptera; family Noctuidae; genus Polymixis; species Polymixis flavicincta. The sequence goes on along the minus strand of OX465181.1, from coordinate 22,151,029 downwards.
TCAAGATTTTTTGTTTTATTTAGATTATAAATTTTCTTAGATCTGTCGCACTTTGAAATAGTATGTTGCGTCATAACATAACCCCTCGTTTTCACTCATTGAGTTATTTTCACTCTCATCTTTGGTGGCATGTTTGAACTTGTCTGATAGCCTTTTACATATAATACTACTTACAAACAAGTTTAAAACCTTATTATTGCTTGTTGGATAAAGTTGTAAACTTTACTAATCGGTAACGGACAGCATTTTTTAACCGACGAAAAAAGAAGGAGGAGGTTCTCAATTCGACACGTATATTTTTTTTATGTATGACCACTCATAACTTTTTATTGAGTGGTCCGATTTCAAAAATTCTTTTTTTATTGGAAAGAGTATATCTAAAAATCGGTCCCATTTAAATATGAAAAATTATATCTGCCCCTAAGGGTAGAAAAAAAGGAATTTATTGATAATTTTCCTACTGAATTTTCAATTGTGAACCGATTCTGTTGAAATTAACCAAACATTTATGATGTGTGATGACACCACAACATAACACGGATCTGATGATGGCGTCTCCATTATTAGATCAACTCCAGATTCCTGTTATGTTGTAGTGAAGTCAGTTCCAAGAGGTCCTCAACAGTGTACAGGTGGCGCCATACAAACTTTGGCGCCGACTCGAAATTAATGTGGAGCTTAGCTGGACTAAAACGTTAATTTTTTATTTTTTCCTTTTTTTATTTTTTCGTCGGTTCAATTTTTTGTTAAAAAGATTATTTTTTTTTGTTGAAAACCAAGAGACCGCCCAAAAACCTGACTCTCCGACTGAACATGTAGGCAATTATAAGTAGGTAGGTACTTACCTACATAACAAGTTTTGTACATGTTTGTATTTGTATTTTTCAGACAATCTTATAACATCACTTGAAACTGCCATTCTGTTAAACGATGAAGATTTGAAAGAAATGATTCCAAAGATTGGCCCCAGAATAAAATTTAAAAATTGGCTACTACAACATCAAAAAGCGACCAGTGTCAATGTACGTACCTACTTGTTTATTGTACATCTTGTATTTAGCTAATAAAAATGTTTTCGATTTTTTCTCTTGGACCGATGCCGTATACTTTTAAATTATTTTTCTAGAACCTTGAAATTAGGAATGCTGGGCTAAACGACTCAACTCAAAACGCTGTACGGGACACTGATGTCAGTGATAATGCAAAAATCTCTACAGATTGTACTGCTGCAGCTAATAACACTGTGAGTTACTTATAATAATAAAATTACTCAGTTTGATAACAAAACGTATTTCGTCGGCCTAATTCGTTAACCTGCTAAGTCCATTTTTGTATAGTTTACAGTGATTGTAATACAATACTGACAGGCTGCCCCACCCTTTTTTGGTGCTCACTTAAATTTTTATTTTGTAGCTTAATTTGGTAGGTACTTTATGTTTGTGTTATGGACCAAAAGCATTGTTTACATAAGGCCATCGCTGGCTGCCAGTCTCACTGGCTTGAAAAATAGACGGGCACTTTATTCTCGCCAGCGTTGCTGGCTTGGCTTGCGATGGCCTCGTGTAAACCTTGCTTAAGATAAAATTGAAAATGCCCATCATTAAGATAGGACCGGGTACCTATTTAAGTTTGTAATAATTCTTAGATTACGTTTTGTTTTGTTTCAGGTATTGAAACTATTAAATGTAATGTTATTTTCTTTAGTAGATTGTATGAGTATTTAGAAGGCACTAGTCAAAGTTAGTGTGCTAGTAGAATATTCATAGTTTAGGTATATTGTTTAACCAGCAAAAATGTAAGTACATCCGTATGTATAGTATTTATTTGGTACATTATTAAAACCCGTATTATTACAACTCGTATAGTTATGCAGGCCATACACCATCAATTCGATTGTACAATTGGCATGACACTGCCGATTGGATCCAATCGAATTGACCGTATGTGGCCGTGGATCGGCAGGCAGGACAGATCGAATTGGCGGAACAATCAAAATTCAATTATTTTGGCTGGATCATGCCGATTGGACCGTGTATGGCAGTGGGCGATCGATCGTATGATTTTTCTTAACCGACTTCAAAAAACAAGGAGGTTCTTAATTAGATTGTATATATTTGTTTTATCATTGTTTGCGCATATCTTCGATATTTATAGACCGATTTTTTTCTTTTTCTTTATTTGTCCGATTGGACAGTTAGAATTGATCGTGTGTGGTGTAGGTATATGGACGAACTGCAGATTGGATCCAATCAGCAGTATCATGCCAATTGAACGATCGAATTGGACGTGTATGGTCTGCATTACTAAGTAGTATATACCTATTTAGTATTCAATAGTATTTACCATTAGCTAGCTTAACTTGGTAACTGCGCGGCATTTAACCGACTTTAAAAAGGAGGACGTTCTCAATTCGTCGGAATCAGTTGGAGTGTTGCCTTTGGGGCCTATGGGAAAAAAGACTCAGAATCTTTTTAATTTTTTTTTTTTGAAAAAAAAATCGTTTACCGATGACTTTTTTTTGCTTTTTTTTTATTTAGGGCACATATAGTAACATGTTTAAACTTATAATTTTTTTTTCGTTAAATGCATATTTACTGAGAACTTATATCGATTTTCAATCATTGTCCCCATCAATTTATGTCAAGGGCATGATGTGTCCCCGACTCACAGTTATTTAATTATTATCACGAGATATTTAATTATTAAAAAAAAGTAAAAAAATCTTCAAAGTTAAATTACTAGAAAAATATGCATTTTACGAAAAAGTGTATAAAGCCTAAATTGTTTCTATGGGTATCCTCAATTAAATAAGAGCAAAAAAAGGAGGGACAATCGGTCACCGAAAAAAATTTTTTTTACAATTCTATTTTTTTTTTTTTTGGTTTTATTTACTACTCATAGAGCTCCGAAGGCTGTTCTCCAACTGGACCATTTACTCATTAATTTATCAATTTGTTCAACAACTTTAAAAAGTTGGTATCAATAGTGTTTGTGTTTTACATACAGGAAAGTTTAGACGGCAGAGCAATACTCAAAGAGGGAAAAGGAGGCTTACTGACGGAGGGTTCCCGAAGGAAATTGAGCCAGCTGCTAATACACCACATACTAGAAAACAATTGTGCGAAGAAAATTTCCAGTGAAGAATTTTATAAACTAGCTACCGAAATTGTGGAAATATTTCACAAGGAACGCGTTGTAGTGTATTATTCTGCATATTTTTCAGCTACAAATAAATTAGCTAAAAAAAATGCTAGCGGAAAGCTCTACGAGAGCTATATAGCTCGAAGGAGAAAGTTGCGAGAAAGTGGACAGTTGCCGGGAACTAGCCGTTCATCCTCGAAGTCGTCCAGATCATCGCTCAGATCCACGCCAACTATCACAGATGATGACATTTATAGCCTGGAATCTCTGGAAAGTGGTAAGCAAATAATCGCTAGTCACCTTTTTCGTGATTTAAATGTACTACGGGCGACTGTACTATGATGCCCTTCCTCTTGTTGACTCATCCCACCATACACATATAAATTACAGGTATTGTCTATGAAGAAACATTACTATGGCTGAAAAACAATGTCGATCCATGGAAATCTGTTGAAGAAAAGTGGGCAGAAACTGCAGATTACCGCCTAAATCGCATCCAATGTGGAAAAGGTGATATAGCAGATTACTTCAAGGATTTCCCAGCCTTAAAACAATCACAAGGCTATACCTTGGTAAGCATAAACCGCAGCCGCTTATTTTTTACATAATCCTTGTGGTTTTTCTATAAATAACCACAAGGATTATGTAAAAAAAAAACTTGTAGAATACTTGTCAAAACTGTCTCAAACATTATTTCGTTCAACTGTGTAGCCAGCAAGTATTTTTACAAGTATAAAACACATTTGCGTTTACAATGAAGTCTGTGACATGTATTAACTCGTCTGTGGCCCTAGTGTGAGTTTCTTTTAACTATCTCGACTTTACGCATCGATCGCGTTTTGCTCTCTGATTGGCCCTTCACCAAACGAGTGCCAATCGGAGAAAAGCGGTCGATGCGTAAAGTCGAGATGGTTAAAAGAAACTCACACTAGGCCCTCTGATACATTGACAGCGTTCTCACCTACAAAATACAAACGTGGTTTAGACAATTAATGTTTATTTTATTGCAATTTCTGTATATGAGATCATAAACATGTAGGCGACTAGAAGTTTTCAACTAACAAGTTTCATACAAGTTTTGTATACTTACAACAAGTTTTATACAATCATGTAATATAGTTTCATAACAAGTTTTGAACAACATATTTAATACATGCGAAAAACTAAAACATTGCATTCAATTTGTAAAATACATGTATTATACTTTGGTGAAAACGAGGGGTTATAAGACAAGTGTCTGAATTTCGATTGCCATGTAAAATTCGTAATGTTAGTTCCCGTATCTGCCACGGTTCTTCTCTTTTCGCACAGACTAGTCACTTGCAACACTCGCGCGCTGCCGACATTGCAGAACGAGATATTGTGCAGGCACTAAAAGAGACAAGCTATTCTAGTTCTCGCTCAACAACCCAATAACCTATGTGGTAGCCATCCGGACCTTTCTCACCAGTGGAAATAACGTGGCGCACATTTATTGTATTCTTTTTTTCAGTTAATGAACGATTTCAGTCGTCTGTATCCGGGAAAGGAAAACAAATTATTTTCCTCTATCACCCTCAAAAATGAAGAAATTATAAAATATGCTTCATTAAAATTACGAAAAATTAGAGACCAAGATACGAGAACAAAAATAGCAAATATAATTGCACTGATTGACGGTAAGAAGTTTTGCTCAAATATTAGTTCTTATTATTAATCTTTAACTATGACGTGGAGTCTCAGAGGCCCCGCCCATTCTAGAAATCGCACAGATTTGTGACTTCCCCCTCCCCTCAGCACCGAGCCGCTCAGTTAGTGTATTGAAAAAATGACGTCCATAGTGTTTTTTTTTTTAATTTTAGTAAAATTAAGTCTTAAAAATTAACCGAAACTTTTTTTTTTCTTTGAATACAGAAGATGAACCAGAGACATCTAGCAATGTTGCTTTGATGTTGCTGGCTTATGTCATCAACATTTCACCTGCACGGAAAATAAAAGGAAAGCCAGCGTGGAAGCCATCCAGAGCAGAAGTATGCGACGGCTATATATCGCAAGCTGCTTCTGAAGCCGACGTTACCAACAAGATCATTCAAAAAAAGGAGAACCTGCAGAGGCTAGGCCGCACAGTTCAACCCTACGTTATTTTTGTTGGCCTTACCGTTACTGAGGTAAAAGTAGCATATGTGGTAATAAATGACACATTGTATAGTTTCAACAAATTAGTAACAGCAGTAGACTGTGCATTTAAAATATTTCAATCGATAGGAGCTTGTTACCCGGAGGAAGCTGGAGACATATGGCTTTTTATTCAATTGGGTTTCTACGATATTAAAACTAAATTTGACAGGCCCACACAGGCTGTGAATAGTCTTTTAACTGATCTAGAGTTAATACTTTAAAAATGTTTACCTGTTACTATTGCAAAAAAGCCAGTGTGTCTCCGAATTTACTTATAACTCATGTGCGAACTTTCTGTAAATTAACGGTAGAATTTTCCGGATTTCGGTGTGGTGAACAAGGGTGTTATCGTCATTATATTTCCTCTGCATCTTTCAAAAAGCACTTAGTTAGAGAGCACCAGTCATCATTGTCAGTCTTGCCTCATCCAAATAGTAACAAACCGATTGATACAGAAGCCAATATCTCAAATTTACCTTCAACGTCAAGCAAAGAAACTTACGAAACGGCAAATACGATGGAATCTCTACCAACTCAAAGAGACGAAAACTCTCTTGGTCACCATGCTGCAAGTCTCGTTTCCACTCTATATGCTAACCCAATAATACCGCGTAAAGCCGTACAAGTTCTTGTAGAAAATCTTCAATTATTTCATTCTAAATCACAATGCATTATAGAGCGACAGTTTAATGATATGGTACCACCAGACCAAGATAATGTTCATGTTAAAAATGCTTTAAAAAAATATTTAGCGCGTTCAGCGATGCGTTTGAGAATTTAGATTCGGAACACAAACGTTTAAAATATTTTAATGAAATAGGAACTTATTCTGAGCCCCTTGAAGTGGTTGTAGGTCAACGTAATGAGTCTAAAAAAACAGCGGCTGGTTTGTTATTAGTACAAGTAAATTGTACAATGCAGGTGATTCCGTTAAAAGAAAATTTAAAACTAATTTTTTCATCAAAAAATTTCATTAAGGATACTCTTGAATATTTGGACACAGTACAAAATGACTCTTTCGGTATTGAGAATATTGTTCAGGGTTCAGTATGGAAAAAAATGACAGAAAATTCTGTAGAGCATGATGCAATGATTTTACCATTAATAATCTACTTTGACGATTTTGAAATAGGCAATCCCTTAGGAAGCCACGCTGGGATTCATAAACTTGGAGCTATTTATGCCTCAGTACCATGTCTTCCACCTCACTACGTGTCGCTTTTGCAAAATATTTTATTATTGGCTCTTTTTCACTCATCAGACAGAACAAGCTTTGGAAACAACATAATTTTTCAAAAAGTTTTTGATGTTCTTAATGATTTAAGGAACAATGGTATTCATGTTGAAACTGATGTGTATACTGGCAAAATTAAGTTTTATGTTGCAGCTGTGACGGGAGATAATTTAGGATTGAATGCTATGTTAGGTTTTGTTGAAAGTTTTTCTGCAAATCGGCCATGTAGAATTTGTACTGCTAATAAAGAACAAATCAAAACACTGCTTTATGAAGATGACACGTTGTTGAGAAACAATGTCAATTATGAAAATGATTTACATTTAAATGACATTCATATGACTGGTCTTAAAGAAAAATGCTCGTGGCTTGCTTTAGATGGGTTTGACTTATTTCAAAACGTCGCCGTAGATGTTTTACATGACTATCTCGAGGGTGCTTGTCGATATGTGATGCCATTTGTGATACAGAATCTAGTGTGTACTCAGATGCTAATTTCTTTTGACAATTTAAAATCAAGAATACGGTATTTTAATTATGGACCTGATTCTACATCGACACCGTGCGATTCTGTAGCAAAAGAAGGCTCAACATTAAAGTTAAAATGTTCGGCTTCTGAAATGCTTACCCTTGTTCGATATTTTGGGCTGATTGTCGGATATAATGTCCCAGATGAAAACGAAGTTTGGTTCTTATACATCAAATTAAGACAATTGTTGGATAAACTTTTGAGTCATAGAATCCATGAAAATACTATTGATCAAGTAAAATTTTCAGTAGCTGAATTAAACGAGCTCTATCGAAAATTTGCTGAAACAGACTTAAAGCCAAAGTTTCATTTTCTTACACATTATCCAGAAATGTTAAAAAAATTTGGCCCACTTACCCAAATCTGGACGATGAGGTTTGAAGCCAAGCATCGTATATCTAAATTTGTGGCCAGAGCATCACACAACAGAGTAAATGTTTGTAAAACAATAGCTATTAAACATCAATTAATTTTAAACGATACTTTTCTTAAAAATGAAACTGTAAAGACGATCTCTTATGGCAAAAAGGCAAATATGACAGAAGCGCAAATTGAAAATGTAAGACAAAACTTTCATTCTCGAGGTATAATCGAAAATAATTGTTGGTACTCATTATCATGGGTGAAACTGTATGGTGTCCGATTTGAGCTGTCGTCAATTGTCATTCTAGATATTTCAGAATCTTCAGGCTTACCAAAGTTTGGTGAAATAAAAAATATTTATTTACTTGACAATGATGAAGTTACATTTGAGTGTGTTTCATTAGAGTGTATAGATTTTAATCAGCATTACTATGCGTATCAAGTGATGAGAACCAACGATTACCTATTACATAATTATAATACCCTTGTTTCGCCTGTACCGGCTACAATTACTATAATGTCAGATTTAAAACTTTATGTCACTGTTCGATGGACTTTAGAATAACAACGACCATTACACATCACATACGACGTACGTACCCTTGGGGTAGGACTTCCCATCATATTAGCACCAACCTTCTTCGTTTATTTTTCTCTCATCACACACTTACATGCATATGTAGTCAAACTCCGAAGTCCCGGCGCTCCTAGGTTTGCCTAGTCAAACCTCAGGTTTGACAAGAAGCCTTAGTCAAAGTCCAAAACTAAAGCGTGTTTTGGCCTTTGACAAAAGAATTTATGGTCAAACCTTGGAGAGACCAATTTGGGTAGTCAAACGCCGAAACTCAGTACGATCAAATCGGGGTTTGACTAGTCAGACTTAAATTAGGGACAGAATGGGTTATATAACCTAAATATGTATGAAAAACTTCATTCATTTCCGATGTTAGATTCAAAACTGCCTTACTCCTGTAGGTCACGTGGTCCTGCAGGTTAGAAATTTCGCAGCGGAGTAATTGCGATTTGATCAAATTGCGTTTCGGCGTTTGACTTTCCAAGTTAGTCTCTCCTAGGTTTGGCCATAAATGCGTTAGCCAAAGGTCGAAACACGCTATTAGTTTTGGACTTTGACTAAGCCTTCTTGTCAAACCTGAGGTTTGACTAGGCAAACCTTGGAGCGCCGGGACTTCGGGGTTTGACTATAACACATACAACACGTGCAAAAATTCAGAAACACACCCACCTGTGCGGATCTGTTGCCCGCAGGTGATACAGTTTACACATTTTACGTACCCATACCTTACATTATATACCGTTTTGCAAAAGCGTGAATACGGGCCCACCACCAATTTGTTTCTTTAACTTAACTTCAGGTTAAACATCAGCTGAGTTTCATTTGTTGTTTGTATTCTTTCATCGTATTGTCATTTATGCTTTTAAAATCAGTCAAATTTCGTAAAAGTAGAAAATATCGAAACTCGGTACTGATGTTTAACCTTCACCTAGGCCATGGGGTAGGGGTGCACCGCCCCTACTGCCAAAAGGTGGCTCTCGGATCGCTACCAAAACGGGGCGATCCCCACATTTTGTATTTTTTTTTTGTAGAATACCGGTTATATCAGTTTAAAGTCGGGCCTTGCGACATAGGTTCCGCAACTAGTTAGGTTTATGCGTATGTATTAGCGTTCGTATGCGAACGAGCTTTAAGTTAAGTTTACCGTAGGCCTAGATGCATTGGTTTCCAGCGACGACCACGCGGACTCCATTGATGCCAAGGTACCCTTAGAGCCAGTCCACACGGCGCGTTGCGTCGACGCAACGCAAAATGTAAAATGACGCAACGGCAGCGCTGCGTCGACGCAACGGAGACGCAACGCGCCGTGTGGACTGGCTCGTACTAGTGATTCTTTGGTCGGGAATCCTAGGTTGCTCTTACTTACCCGCTTCCGGCTCGTGCTACAAATACCGGAGATCTGAGACATTGTTCATGTTGATAATGGACTGTCTGTTGTTATACCTAATTAAGTATTTATAATTGCCCTAAAACATTCAGACGAAATCTATATAAGATAGGATATCTACTGACGCCCTTATATTTTAATAAATATCTAATCGCCAATCCTCTCGTCCTTTCCGTATTACGTTTTGTAAAGGCCTACTCAAACCTGACCGATATCCCGACCGGTATTTTGTATGGCATTAACGGCAGCAGTTGCGGAACACCTTTGAACAGCGCGTTACCGCATACCCATCGGGATATCGTTATCGCCACCGGTACGGGATACCGGTCAGATTTGAGTAGGCCTTAAATCTTGCAATGGTGGACGCCTGTCAACAACCGACAGACGGTGAAATTCCTCGTTCATAGTTGACTACCATGTAATTCTAGAATAGTATGATTAATTAAGCTTGTGGTTTTTTTGTATGTCTCAATTTTACGATTGAAAATAAATAATATGAATCTTTTATGTCTATTTCCTTTTAAGCATGTAAAGTTATAAAACTTGTACAGGGTTTGAGAACAGAACTTCTTCAGAATTTCTTCTGTTAATAACCTTGTAAAAGTTTAAAAAAATAAAAAATGATGTATCATTGCTGTGTAGGTAGTACCTACACTAAATGTATATGTATCGTGAAGTATTATTTTATCTAAATTACCAATTAGTGTATGCTTTTCACTTACAGGTCCGATTTGGTGCTATATCGGTGTAGCTGTTAAGTTTGCTACAAAATTATTTTGCATAATAATAATAATAGCCGCACTAATATCGTACAAATTCAACAACAGTAGGTAAAGCCTGACCAGAGTTTTAAAAAAACCCTGCAATGAGGACGCGACCTTTTGTGATATATTTATACGTAACTATTGCCAGTAAAAGAAATTAAATCTGAAAAATACCGCACGCGGGTTTTAAAACATCTGGTCAGCTTTATAATGATACATCATTCTTTACCGTACCCGCACCATTATTTATAAGTAGATATCTATGTGACCAGTGCAGGTTGTACTACTTATACTACAAAGCATAATGTGTATAAAACTTATTAACTGTTATAGTAGAGGTATGAACGGGAAGTCGAAGCGTAGGCAGACCGCCATTCCTAAGATGGCAGGGCCGACCTCGACCAGATACGCCGCATCGAGGATGACATAGAAAAACCATGGGAGAAGCATAAATGTCCAGCAGTGGACGAATATATATGCTGAGAAGAAAAATAAAAGGTATGATTACTAGTGCGGGACAATATGGCACCATACCATTCACCATACCCGTCCATCTACACGCCCGAGTACATGCGATACTGCTACGGGTATAAGGCATGGTGCACTATTGCACTACGTGTTACGTATTGCACATCATGCCTTACGATACTTGTACCTGTATTTTCCTTATGCTGGCATGGTTACAGTCAACGTCATTAATATATAAATATATACAGCCATCGAGTCAAAATATGTAAACACCAACCTTATTGTCAGTGACATAGAGGCGTGTAGATATTTTTGAGCTCTTGTTAACGTATATATTTTTATGACGCTGGCCGTACATACAAAGGTGTTCAGATATTATTATATATTAACCAATCAAAGTCAATGAAATTTTGTACAAACGATCGAGAAACTAATATCTAGCTAGGTCTGTGGTTTATTACATTTTCGTAAAAATGTATAGTTTAAATATTGCAGGGGGTTTTCATATTTTCATTCAAAACTCCCTGCAATATTTAAACTATACATTTTTACGAAAATGTAATAAACCACAGACCTAGATATTAGTTTCTCGATCATGTCTACAAAATTTCATTGATTTGAGTGTTTAATATTCAAAATAAGTATCTGAACACCTTTGTATGTACCATGCGCCAGCATAAGGAAAATACAGGTGCGAGTATCGTAAGGCATGGTGTGCCATACGTAACACAGTATAGTGCACCATGCCTTACTATACCCGCAGCAGTATCGTACGTACGCTAGCGTGGTACATAAGTATGGTTCACCGTGCTTTACTGGTCCCGCACCAGTATCGTACGTCCACTGCCGTGGTACATACGCACGGTTCATCATGCCTTACTGTACCGGCAACGGTACCTTACCTCTACTACGACAGTTAATACGTCTGACACATCATGCTTTACTGTGCCTGCCACAGTATCCTACGTATGCTGCCACGCTGCACACGTATGGCGCACTATGATTCACCGTGTCCGCCATAGTATCGTAAGTATGCCGCCATGGTGTACACGTATGGCGCACCATGATTCACCGTGTCCGCCATGGTATCGTAAGTATGCCGCCATGGTGTACACGTATGGCGCACCATGATTCACCGTGTCCGCTATAGTATCGTAAGTATGCCGCCGTGGTGTACACGTATGTCTCACCATGATTTACTGCATCCGCCACAGTATCGTACGTATGCCGCCGTGGTACACACGTATGGCTCACCGTGCTACTGTGTCCGCCACAGTATCGTACGTATGCCGCCGTGGTACACACGTACGGCTCACCGTGCTTTACTGTGTCCGCCACAGTATCGTACGTATGCCGCCGTGGTACACACGTACGGCTCACCGTGATTTACTGTGTCCGCCACAGTATCGTACGTATGCCGCCGTGGTACACACGTACGGCTCACCGTTCTTTACTGTGTCCGCCACAGTATCGTACGTATGCCGCCGTGGTACACACGTACGGCTCACCGTGCTTTACTGCGTCCGCCACAGTATCGTACGTATGCCGCCGTGGTACACACGTACGGCTCACCGTGCTTTACTGTGTCCGCCACAGTATCGTACGTATGCCGCCGTGGTACACACGTACGGCTCACCGTGCTTTACTGTGTCCGCCACAGTATCGTACGTATGCCGCCGTGGTACACACGTACGGCTCACCGTGCTTTACTGTGTCCGCCACAGTATCGTACGTATGCCGCCGTGGTACACACGTACGGCTCACCGTGCTTTACTGTGTCCGCCACAGTATCGTACGTATGCCGCCGTGGTACACACGTACGGCTCAACGTGCTTTACTGTGTCCGTCACAGTATCGTACGTATGCCGCCGTGGTACACACGTACAGCTCACCGTGCTTTACTGTGTCCGCCACAGTATCGTACGTATGCCGTCGCGGTGCACAGATATGGCTCATCATTATTTAACGTGCCCGCTACAGTATCGTACGTAAGCCGCCATGGTACACACGTAAGGTTCACCGTGTTCTACTGTGCTCGCAACAATAGTATACGGGTGTTGCAATCGTAGTTTCAGGAGTATTCAGTGCGACTTGCGCACTACGTATTACGTAGCCGGATGTCGGGCTACGTACGTACGTACAAAAATCGACCACGAGTAAATTACGTAACCCGCTCCATGATGAGCGTCAGTATGCCGACTACGTATGACTGGCTACTTACGCGTAATGGAGCGGGTTACACACGTCATTGTGGTCGATTTTTGTCCTTATTTTACGTAGTGCGGCAGAGGAAATTTTTCTCAGTGTATCATCTCGGCGACAATACACAGTTGACACAGTGGTTAAGCGAATGACTGCTACGCTGCGTGTCGCGGGTTCGATTCCCACACGGAACAAATATATGTATGAACTACAAGTAGTTGTTTCCGGGTCTGGCTGTTTGTGTATGTGAGTTTAATTAGATGTTTGTAAACGCACCCACAATACAGGAGAAATTCCTAGTGTGGGGAAACGTTTTATAAAAAAAGAAAAGAAAGAAAGAAGAAATAATGAAAATAAAAAACTTGTCAAAAATGTATGAAAACTAGAGGTATTTTTGACAGATTGAGACTGAGATGAGACTGTGAACGTTCTTAAATTTACGAGAATTGCCCCTCAGCGTACGCTTTATTATTGACTCTTACTTATTAACGCCGAGTGTGGAAATCAACGTCCATGTGCCCACGTTCGCGAAAAAGTAATATAGTAAAATATCGCGACAGAATTTACTCGCACTCTGGATCTTCAACGCATTTCTTAGCGCTGATAATAAATTGAAAATCGAACAGTGTGTTTTTTCGACGCGGATGCACTCTGTTGGATTTTCAAAGCTAGGTTCAACAGTGAGAGTCTAAAATCCATTGCACGGTAAAATCCCGCCGCGGTATTTTAACGTCCTAGCGCAAGTGGTGTTACTGGACGTAAGTCGTAAGTGTTCCACAAAATCCAACAAAGAGACATAAAAAATAATTTCCATTCAACATACGGGCGTATGCACACGTTTTTTTTTATTCGATAGATCCACGGGTAGGTGCCGTGTGGTGCCGGACGTAAATGTGGTGCCACGGGAAGATGTCGGTATCGTAGAAGGCGACTAAGGGAATTACTAGAGAATGGGCAGCAGCGTCTTCTATGCATTTTATCACCAACCTGCCTGCCAAGCATGGCGATTATGGAAAAACCCCCCTTTTGGGAGAAGCCTATGTCCAGCAGTGGACGTCTTTCGGCTAAACTGATGATGATGGGTGGGTAATAGGTTATACGGGCTGGTGTCCGCAACTCCACGTCGATGCGCTTATTTTGTAAATGGGCAAGAAAAGCGGTTATGCGATTTTCCTGCCCGCTCTCAAGGAAACTCCTCAGAGAAGGCCAGCGACGCTTTCGTGTTTCTGAAAATCTCACTGAGTATTGAAGTACTTGGCCCTGTACGAGGCGACCACGAGGCAGTTAAGAAGCACATGAGCTACTGTTTCGTCGTCCTCCATGCAGACCCTGCACGCTGGGTCCATGCAACACGCGTTGTCTACGCGTCGATGACGCATTTTTTGCTTTGACAGAATACCGCTAGTTACATCGGCAGCGCGGTTTCCCCCGAAAAACCACGCCGGCATGTAAAAAATTGCCGTGTGCATACTTAAAAGTTATATTATAGTTTTTATTTATATTTAAAATCCCTCATAAAAATTAAATTGTGTGGAAAAGGGAGGACTTATTCTTTAAAAATCTCTCCACAATTTCTCTAAGCATTTTTTCTTAATTTCTTTCTGTATGTTTTCACAAACATAAAGAAAGGAAGATAAAATCTTTATTTTTCACAAACAAAACGCACATTATATTATATAGTCCTCCAGACCGTATTTGGGCCATGGCGACCAATCTCAACGGCGACTAACCTTCTGCACGGGAGATATTATTATAGTGCGCAAGTGTATGCGCAGACACAGGGGCACTCGCCGTTCCTTCACTCATAGTTCGATGGGACGGCAATCCGACACGACCGGTGAGAGTTCAAATGCAGGACCAACAGCTTAACGTGCTTTCTGAAGTATGGGTATCAAACCACCAACTTCCAAACTCCGGGCTGTTACTTAGAAATTTCTAATGCAAAAAAACCAATAACACTTTACCCGACCTGGGAATCGAACACAGAACCCCGGTCAGAAGTCGCGCTTGCGACCAACGGGGCAGTGAGACCAAAAACGCACATTACTAAGTAGCCACAAGCCCCGTATTCAAGTAAACATACGTGAAATGAGCTTAAAGTGAGTTGTCAAGAGTGTTAATCTCATTATCAGCACCCTAATTGCGTAACTCACGATTGATCATAATTGGTTTCGTCTTCACAGTTAAACAATATTCATTGCGTTATTTATGTTGTCGAACAGACACATTTTTCGAACATAAGAAGCAATGGTTTAACAATCCGTTTTAAAACGATACAGATTATGATGAATCGTGAGTTACGCAATTAGGGTGCAGGTAGAATGACAGCTCATTTTACATAAGTTATTAGGATGACATGTTACAGATTATTATCGGCTGCAATGAGACAAAACAGGATAGTTAAATTAGATTGAAATTCCCACAACAACCGGCCGGACCAGCCGGGCTTAGCATAGCATAATCTTATAATGTTCCCATTGCTGAGACACAGGCCTCCTCTCTGTGATAGAAGTAGGACGTAATCCACCATGCAGGCCCAGTGCGAGTTGGTAAATAGCCATGCCGGTTTCCTCACGATGTTTTCCTTCACCGTTTTGAGAGCAGTGGTAATGAAATTATTAACACAAAGTAAAGCGCCTGCCGCGTCAGTCAGTGGTGGCCAAGTGGTATATGTAGGTCGTAGGTTCGAACCCAGACTGGCGGTTTACTTTGTGTAAATTATTTCATCACCATTTATTCAAATTCAAATTATTTTATTTTCTCTTCACAAACAAGGGTATAAAAGCTTAAAAATTAAGTGACAATAGTTTGTGAGAGACGTGTCTGCACCAGGAATACTTGTATAACAGTTCACCAGGGTGCCACCGCACGGTATTAAACATTATTAGTTATTTAATAACTTTGAAGGAATATGGCATAACATAAACATCAGTAATTAAAAAACAGTAAAGACAACAATGATAAAAATCAACTCAAAGATTAAAAACAAAAAGATAAGTAAGTGGTAAAAAGGGTAAAATGTACGCGTTCAGAAGCGAGCGGAACGGAATATTTTGGATGACTTAGTAAATCCTCAGTTGCATTATAATCTAGATTATGGAACCATTCATCTAGAGCACTTTGACAAGCCTTTGTTGTTAGATGATAGATCATTGTTCTGAAATCATGTCGTAGAACAAAAAAAACGAAGCCATGTAACATCTACCAAGCCGCGTGTTAGATTACAGCTCACTCCCTTTCGAAGAGAGGAGGCATATGTTCTAGCAGTGCAAACATTTTTGGGTGATTATGTGAAGTACTTGTCTGGATTGCAACCTATGACCTTACAACTCGTAAGTCGGGGCCTTTACCACTGGGCCGCCCGCTCTGACACAGCCGCTGGGCACCGCATTTAATTTCAATATAAACACAATGAAAACAAAGTTAATATTTTTGTAATCGTGGCTCTCCAATTAATGAATTTAATTAATCCAGTACGAGGAGGGCAAGGGAGGTCGGAATGCTTTGCTTTCTTCAAAGTTTTCTTATAAATAAGCCTTTGTTTTGGGATGAACAGACGAAAATAATGGTGGTCTTGTAATAAGCGTGTTTGAAATGTTTCAAGTTATTTATCTTCTGTATTAGGTAGGTACAGTTTAATTATAATATAATTTATTCAATATAATTTATTCATATAATATGTTTGTATGTAGTAATTTGTTGTGAAAAAGTAAGTAATGTTGTAAAATTAGAAATCGATTCAGTGGGATACTTACACTACAGGACCTTAGTTTAAAGCTGAATTTTCAACAGTCACCTAACTGAAAAATTATTATGGCAGCTTGATGTATTTTCCATACATAAGTTGCCAAGTTGCCTATTTTAAGTCTTTAAAAATACTGACCCTTCCAGCATTATACATTTTGGAAACTGCGTTGTTTGTGAAAAGAAACAGAGAATTATTTGAAAAACTTTCTTTCACTAGAAAAACTCCATTGCGTACCCAATACTTAAACAAACTATGTCATTTAAAATGTAAGACCGCATTGATGCGAAAAAGTTTTTTTGGTATGGCACCTAAAGTGTTTAATAAAATTCCTGATGACATAAAAAACATGACATTGTATAAGTTTAAAAAAGCTCTTACTAAAATATTAATTGACAAAAGTTATTACACTGTAGACGAATTTTTGAACGACCAATTATTATAATGATGCATTTTTTTTTTTTTTTACCTTTTGATAATAAGCACTATGACAATTTTTTTGATTTTTATTGTAATTGATGTTTTGTTTTTTTTTTTTTTTTTTTCTCCTTTCATGTATTTCATTAATTCCATTTTTTTATTTTTAAGTCTCATAATCCAATGACACCTAATGGGTCACTTGAAATTTGTATGTCTAATTATGACAAAACATAGCGCACCCCCTATTTATGTAAACACCAATGTAAACACCTATGTTTCACAAATAAATTGATTGATTGATTGATTGATTGATCAAATATACATATTTCTTCCTCGGTTAAAGTTATCGACTATTGAAAAATTAGTCTTCGGCACAGCAAATTTCTTATATAACACAAAATATAATATCACACCTGTAATCCCTGTAGAGTTAGACAGACGTGTGTGTACCTTAAGCAGACACCCAGCCTTTTTTTTTTTCGTCTAAAATATTTGTTTATCAACCAGCTGCAAGAGATCTTTTAACTTAAGTACTATTAAAATCGATCCCTCAATACTCAAGACAGACAGACTGAAACAATAATAGCCCGTTATACCATATCTACATAATACTAATAGAAATTACCATTCTACGTAATACGTAGGTAACACTGGCGAGCATTTCATTGTATCCCTGCTGCGGTAGGCTCTAAATCAAAATAAATTGAGATATACGAGATCCTGTCACATGGAACTAACTGACTAACTTAGAACGGCTTGCCGACTAGCCTAAAGCCTTGCTCAGATTGGGTTAGTAAGCAGTCGAGTGGCAAGCCAAGGTAGCCTTGCCAATCCACTGTCTGATCGTGCTTGAAATTATATTTTTTCAGACTACATCATCCGTTTTGTTAGTAAAAATATGTTAGTTCACACATAAACTCATACAATGTTTGAAGAACGGACAGTTGTACCTGTCCGAAATCAATAAGGTTATCTTCAGAATCTAAAAAGTGTTAAATTGCGGTTTTTACATTAAATCCTCATTCAGACGAAGGAAGTCCACTGTTAGACGTAGGTTTTTCCCCAGCGGCGGTGACGTCACGTTGACCGTTCCTAGGCTTTTCGCAACCCGCGGTTCCCATTCACCTTTTTAGTCTTTAACAATATATTATAAATTTTTCGGTATCTATCGTTTTGCCCTATAAATAAAAAAAAATTGTCCTCCGGACCATGCCATGCCTGGCCATGGCGATCAATTTCAAGGGAGACTAGCGTCGCAGGACATACCATAGTTCATAAGTATGTGCGCAAACACAAGTGCACTCTCGCATAATCAGGCCATCTCGTTGTCCCTTACGAAAAAAGGTTTCGGCCGCAATTAAGGGTGTTTCCTACTCCGTATTACTTACGTAATAAAGATTAGTTCGGGGCCCGAACCCCGAACTAAGAATGAATGTCAACACAACACGATTTGACATTTGTTCCTAATCACGACGTGTTTATGTCCCTTGGTAAAAATGAAGTAATCGAGACTTCCACAAAAAAACCGAAAAGTAAAAAATAATAAACTAGCTTTGTCCAACCCCAATAACTAAGTTCGGAAGTCGGTGACTTTGGATATGTATTTAATTATATGTCACCGCCTAGTTTATTATTTTTTACTTTTCGGTTTTTCGGCGTTTTAATTTTTTTATTAAAAAGTTTTTATTTTATAATTTTTTGTGGCTATAATCTACAAATTACTACATGCTTAATTTTTGATTTAATACACAACTCAGTATTAAAATCTGTGAGTAAACAATCAATCATCCCCTGTTTTCTTACCCTTAGGGTTGGAATTTTTCTTCGGAAAATTCTTATTTGGAACCAACTTCGAGGTATACCCTTTCCAATAAAAAAAGAATTACCAAAATCGGACTACTCTGGAAAAAGTTATGCGTGGTCATACATAAAAAAAAAAAAATATATATATATACGCGTCGAATTGAGTAACCTCCTCCGTTTTTTCGTCGGTTCAAAAAAAAGGATTGAACTACTTTCGGACGGCCCAGAACATATTCCTTTACGAACCTAGACAGTAGGCTCCCAGTACCGAATCTGTTAAAGTCTTCTTCTTTTCGTGTCAAGTATTAATTTTTGTTGGCCCTGTGTCCTGTGTCACTTGTTTTGATGGATCAACTGCCTACGGACGAGCCCGTATCTTCGTTGACGGATTTAGAGAGTACTCCCCTAGTAACGAAATTCAAGACAAGCAACTTAAAAAAGTTGAGATTAAAGTCCAGTAATAAAAGTTAAAACACCAACTACAACCCAGATAATGTCCCAAAACGTACATTTACGGATATTGTGCAGAACGGACAAAGGAAAAGAGTAATGTACAAAGATATTTTGGCAAGTGCTAATGTACACTTAAGAAAACGTGTTTCTACTTGTTAATGGTCTTGTTTTGTTAAGTAACAGGCCGTTTCCCGACGCCCGGTCCGTTTATCTGTCCACGAGTGTAAATTAAAAAGAATCGGGAAAGAAATCATCTTGTTAACACGGATCTATGTGTAGCGAAATGTAAAAAAATCGAAATTTGGAAGAATTATCAGAACCCTTAGCAGGGGCGTTCTGTATCGTATTATTTGGTTATTACAGTTACTGGGAGGTCAGATAGGCAGTCACTCCTTTTAAAATACTAGTGTTCGGCTGCATCTGGTTGGACTGTAAGCCGACCCCGACAGTTTAAAAAAGACTAGGCAGATGATAGCAGGGACGTTATGTATTTTTACCCGACTGCCCGCCAGATAGCTAATTTAGGGTCTATTCAATAGATTATGAAATTAAGACTATGGGTATAACTACTATGCTCATTCCGAGCACAGACTGTGGTCGAATTCAATGTAGGCAATACAATATGTTGGCCAAAACTAACAATTTAGACATCTGCGAGTCGCTGTCTAAATATAAGAAATGTTTAAAAGATTTAATTTAATTTAAGTATCTCTAAATGTTTTATTTAATTATTATTTTTTGTAGGTCCTTTAAATAATTGTTTACTGTTTCCAAATTTTACCTGTATTTAATATTTTACTTTGTTGGCTTAGTTTTTAACTATATTGTGCATGCTGTGGTCTCCTATAACTGAAGGACTACACCTACTTAATACCTGTTGTTGCCTTCTATTAATGTCATGTATTGTGTACATCTTTTGTTGGAGATCCTAAATAAATTCGTGAGAGTCATGAGAACTGTCGGAATACAGTACTCTACACATGCTAGCCTCTCCAGTAGTCTGAACAAAGCATGATAGGTCTATTACGTACGCAGGTCTGGCTAGTGAGGATTTCTTGGTACCTATATGCCAATGCAATATCGTCTCTGTCTTTAAACTAATCACATAAGCAAATACCGATATTAAATTAGAAACTTGGCTTTTATCTGACGACATTAAGTTACGCCTCACGTGTAAGTTGGGTCCGCTAAAAGTCGCACGTATCAAAATATGACCGTGGGGATATTTTTTAAATACATATATACCAATAAAGAAAGCTGTTCACAGCACAGAAACCTTTTAAAGTACAGTCCTGCCACAGATATTTTTCTGAAAGCAACTTTATAGCATCGAAAATAAACAAAATATGATTTAACTAATACCTTTAAACGAGCAATTTTTGTATGTATATAATCTGAATCTCGGAAGTGGCTTAGGCCGGCACAGGGCTTCGGGGGCGATAAATCGGCATAGCTAGGTTTCATTTTTAGAAAACGTCAAAAAAAAACCGAGCGAAGCTTGGTCATCTAGATGTTAATATAAATCAAAACAACTGAAATAAAGTCCACTAATTTCCTGAATCAATGATATTTTACGTGGTATTCAATATGTTCCGATAGTGAATTCATACATAGTTTAGTGTTTGGGGCCCTACGGAGACATATGGGGACAGCCCTGTCCCCATGAATGACCGTTATTGCCATTCTGAAACGCAACTACTAAAGGCGTCTACGAACGACACAACGTAACTTAACTGGTACAATTCCTATAAAAACTTCATAGAAATTGATCTACAACAGTCGCATCGTGTCGATTTTCTGGGAGCGTTAAAGCTGTCACGTTTTATTTTACATTACTTACGACTCATGAAACAGTACCAATCCACTGATACCTTCTAAATCTTAGAGTGAAACTTTACGATAAAACACAATCAATACTAGATTCGTAGTACATGTCTCTATTAAACACAGCATTCAGTAGTTGACACAGATCTCCAGTTACTCCAACACTCCAACAGTACTAATCGCACTAACAGGACTACTCCGTTAATTCCCAGTCGGGGTGCTCTCTCAGTATTCAGGCAATCAAACAAACATTAATATAATTTGCAGCTATGATCGCGAACCCAGTTCATTTGGGAACGTACCGAGAACAGGTATTTGTTGGTCTAATTTATTCACTCATATATATACGACATAACACACGTTTTGGAATTGTTATTGTGCAAATAATGGGAATTGGTTTTGTTTTAGTGAATGCTTGGTTATTTGTGTTGATTTGTGGGTGTTATCAATATACATTGAAATTATTTTATAGTGTACCTATTTTGAGTTTGGGAAATGTTACCGTGCCAACATGCTGCTTAGCCTTTTCCCGACTCCAAACCGGAGTCAAAGCTGAATACCAGCATTCTACATGGAGCGACTACCTATCTTGTTGGGTGCAAAAAACAGGTTCAGGATTGGCTACTTGGTCTTAATTATACTGAAACGGAAACCTTTCTACCTTTAAATTGTTAAAGTTCTTATTATCACGCACACATCTCATCCACATACTCACATCACACATACACTCATGACACACACTCTCTTCACAGACACACTAACACTCAGCACACTGTCATACGTACACTCATCACCGCATACATACTTTTGGTTTCCTCTTATTAGTTATGGCGAATTATTATTTAGTATTCGTTTTATAACTGTACAGAATATAATTTAAAGTTTTAAATAAAAAATATTTGAACAAAAAAAAAAAGTTTTATTGAATTATTATTTTGTATTAGTTTTTAGTGAATTATTTAGCCTTAGTTTTAGTGAATTTAATTTATTATTTAAATCGTTGCTCTTATATACTTTACCAATCATAATTTCATATAATCTGTCGAAAGAGACTGGATCCTGCGACACAAGGTATCCTAGTGCGGGATCCAGTGTCACACCTATACTGTAACACTTTTTTAGAGCCAATAAATAAATATTAAAAATAAAATAAATCTGACCTCCGCCACCGGGTGACGATACCCCTTAGTAAAATTGGTTGTCAAACCATTGGGCTTTTGACGACCCGTTACGACTGTCAAAAACCCACGAATTACTATCGAGATTAACAGTTTAACGTGCTTTCCGAGTCACGGTCATGTATGTACAGATGGTGGCAAGCGACGTGCGGTTTTTTTTTACTTAGCTACAACCTAAGATATTATCGTGTCATTGGGTAATTATTAGGCCTACGTAACCAAAGTCAAATTTATAGCAAAACATTTCGTTCTAATAGTAACTAGATAAACTTGATACCTAACGCATTCTCCATCCCACTCGCAAAAATATACACAAAATGTGGTTACTATGATGCAACACGTAACCCCTATAATCTGGAAGACAGGAGCTGTTAACTCGTTGACCGATCGGACGCGATAGCTAAATATTTAAGCAACGCCTGATTCTATAACTTCTCTTTTTACAAACTTAACTGTCTTATTTCCAGGTAGCTTTGCGTGATTTGTACTGTCTGTGTGCCAAACCAAAAGATTGCAAATTTACACCACTTTAATAAAAATATCCCATTGTTGTAGTAATAATTACAAAAAAACAAAAACTTAATCTCACGCTTCGTTTCAGCAAAACGAAATTTCAGATTTTCACATCACGATAACTCAAAAATCCTTTATAGTAAAATTGCCACTTGAATAAATCTGGCAATAATATAGACTTTAGAATAGAAAATACAAGTTGAATGACCGCAGCTTTCCACGTATTTTCATATAATACCATGTCACGCGGAGTCTGAGGGATTTGTACGTGTGTCTAGAATATAATAATATTCTATATAAATCTTAGTTTGCACTCTAACTTAATGTGTAGAAAATAGAGGAATATTTTCTGTCGGTGGGGATTACTGTTCAACATAAATTATTTTTATCGTTTCATTTTCATACTCGTACCATTTGCGTGTCAATTTGTCAAGATTTTGCTAGGAGGATTTTCTCAATAAAAACATAAACTTAATAATTATAACACAGGTTTTCATAACCTAGCTAGGAGAGCAGTGCTCACCCACGCGTTTGTAGATTTAGTACTTATTTTTATATCATCATAATCATCATCATTTCAGCCGAAATACGTCCACTGTTGGACACAAGCCTCCCCCAAGCTCCGCCACTTCGACCTATGACGACAATGCCTTGTTTCTTTTTTGTAAATAATCATTATTAAACAAATATATATATAATAATTATTATAAAGTAGAAGTCTTAAATTTTCCTATGACCAATCTTGAAGCATAACTATACAAGGCTGAAAAGCATGTCATATTTGCGTACAGTCGCCAGCAGGTCAAGCTATCCCAAACTGTCAAATTTTCCCAATTGAACATAAACTTTATTCCTTTATAATAAAGTTGAAAAATTATCAAAGAAATTTGACAGATTGGGGTAGCTTGATGTGCTGGCCTCTGTGCAAGTTTTATTTAGAAGGAGACGGCCCCATCTGCATCGGTTTTTCTTTTTTTTTTGGGTGGGAAATCATCAAATAACTTCTCCCGCTCTGGGTGGAGCAGGAGGGCGTGTCAGACTTTTACTGACTAAAACCCACCCGTGTTCCTTCAGTAGCCCGTATGCCAGGGGCTGTGGTATCTCTTTCGAACAAAACCGCACCCCTGGCAGGCATCGGCCCTTGCGGACCCCACCGGTGGTTGCTATTACTACATATCGTTCTATGTTGGCTAAAAATCATTTAAATTTTTATTACAATTATGACATTCAGGTTAATAAATGACTTAATAAAAAAATTGCACTTGTATAAAAACTTATTCAATTTTCAATACACTTTGTTGTAAAACTAATAAAAAGTTCTAAACTAGTTATTAAAATTCTGTCAGCCATAAAATGGTTATCGAATTCTTTTATTTGTTTCTCAAAATCGATTTAACTTTTAAATTGACCGTGGTGAAACATTGTTTAACAGGATTCACAATGAGCCAATTAAAATTCAGGATGAAAATCAAAATTACGTTTTTTGTAAAACTCAATTTGTAACTTTTCCTTAATGATTTAACTAGCGCCATAAAGCTGCATAATTAATAGTTTCGTGGTAAATCATAAGGGAAATGTTAATAAAACGTCCATCGACCCCCGCTAGTTTAGAGGAGTCACAAAGTTGAAGAAATGCTACAAATTGGTTCTATGTACCACAGCACAAAAAACTTAAACAACTAGCCAAGTGAGAGTCGGATTCGCACACAAAGGGTACAATATTTTTTAAACTCATCATCGTCATCATCAGCCTATAATGTACCCACTGCTGGGACACAGGCCTCCTCTCGGTGAGAGGGATTGGGCCGTAATCCACCACGCGGGCCCAGTGCGGGTTGGTAGATGTCACATGTCTTCGAATTTATGGTTCTAGGACATGCCGGTTTCCTAACGATGTTTTCCTTCACCGTTTTGAGAGCAGTGGTGATGAAATAATTTACACAAACTAAAGCGCCTGGGTTCGAACTCACGACCTACAACTCGTAAGTCGCAGCCGTTACCACTTGGCTACCACTGCTCTAGTCGGAGTTTCTCTGAAAGATAGAATCCGGAATGAGGTGATCCGGCAGAGAACCAAAGTTGTCGACATAGCTCACAGAATTAGTAAGCTGAAGTGGCAATAGGCCGGCCACATTAGCCGTAGAACCGATGACCGTTGGGGTAGACGTGTCCTTGAGTGGAGACCGCGAATCGGCAAACGTAAGGTAGGACGCCCGCAGGCTAGGTGGAGTGACGATCTTCGCAGGGTTACTGGTAGCAACTGGATGAGAGTTGCCGAGAATCGAGCTGAATGGCGTGCAATTGGAGAGGCCTGTGTCAGCAGTGGACTGCTGTAGGCTGATGATGATGATAAAAAAATTAGCACGGGTTTTTTTTTTGAGGCTGGGAAATCATCAAATAATTTCTCCCGCTCTGGCTCGAGCAGGAGGGGGTGTCAGACTTTTACTGATTAAAACCCACTCGTGTTCCCTCAATTGCCTGTATGCCAGGGGCCGCGGTATCTCTTTCGAACAACCGGCGCACCTGGCAGGCATCAGCTCTTGCGGGCCCTATCAGGTTGTGCCAACATCTCTTTGAGGCGCGCGTGGAACACAACGCCCCGTCGACCTGGGCTTGCTCCATATCAGATAGCGAGCTACCCATAACTCGCCGTCCGCAAGCCTGCGCCTACGGTGGCCGGGAATCAGCTAGAGATTCCCGGCGCCCAGGGCATCTCCTGAGGAGGCTAGGGCCGTGAGAGCGCATATACTGCCTCCCCCTTCGCGAGCATCACTGCATCGCAGAAGGAGGTGACAGCTACCCATGCACTCTCGCTCCGTACCATGGCCTGGACCAGGGCCGGACGCGAGAGATCGCCGCCGCCGATCGCCTCAACGAGGACATGGCGATGCTCCGCCAAAGCCGGGCAGACCTCCACCGTATGCTCCACCGTGTCCTCAGGGCGATCTTCGCAATGGAATTAGCATGGGGTTCGATTCCCAGGTTGGGCAAAGTTTTATTGAGTTTTTCAATCTGGAATTTCTCACTAGTGGCCTGGAGTCTGAATTTGTGCCTGGTTGATGGCAATAGGCTCGCCCCCTATTACATGGGACTTAAACATAACTGGTGAAATGTGGGTGTACTAAGGTACCTACATCTCTGCCCAGCCCTCTGAGAAACAAGACGTAATGTTATGTGATATTCGCTCAAAACACGTTCTATCGGCTATAAAGCACCGTATTATCGCCACATTAATCAGTATGCCTAACTAGACAACATAACAAGAATAGTTTGCAACTAGTTACGTTTTGTATAATTTGTGCAAACTTTAAATTAATTATAGCGGCGAGGACTTGTAATGGCTTTACGGCATTATTTATTGAATAATAATTAGTATAGATACTGTAATATTCACGTCCCTACTAATACTACAATTATAAGGTTGGGGTAGTTCGGTTGTTATGGTAAAACACGAATGTACATTTATGATGATGACAGTCCTCCTTACTTAGGTCATGGCGGAGATGACTTACGAGTTGTAGGTCTTGAGTTCGACCCCAGGATACTTTGTGTATTTGAGTTCATCACCACTCCTCTTCGTTCCATTCCGTATTGTGCCGGACGTAAAAATAGCACCATCCTATTATATCCCGTGTCGCAGAAGGCGACTAAGGGACTTATCAGAGAATGGGCAGCAGCGTTCTCTATGTATTTTACCATACTGTGATCGTCAACCCGTCTGCCAAGCGTGGCGATTATGGCAAACCCCCCCTTTTGGGGTAGGTCTATGTCCAACAGTGGACATCTTCCGGTTGAAATGATGAAGACCACTCCTCTCCAAACGGTGAAAGAAAACATAGTGAGGAAACCGGCGTATTCTAGAACCAAAAAATCGAAGACATGTGATACCTACCAACCAGTATTGGCCTCGCGTGGTGGATTATGGCTAACTGCCTTTCGCAAAGAGGAGGACATTGTCCCAGGAGTGAGAAAGGCTTACTATGCATTTAGGTCTCGTGTAGTGTTAGTGTAAACGTGAACTTTAATTCATATCCAACCAAAAATTTGTTTATTTTTGTAGAATGTACTGGGATTCGACAAAATATTACTAAAATGTAGGTACTTATAAACTCACGCCTTTTTCCCACGGGGGTAGTCTCAGAAACAACAGAACGCCCCTACTACGATCCTTACATACTCTCTTGCCTCGTTTGCGTTCATATACCTGGCCTTTTTGAAGAGGTCACTATTTTCTCCTACTATGCACTTAAATTAAGAACTAAAAAGAAGTCACATCCTTATAAAGGTTAATTTCCTTTACCAAATTGAAACTGCCAATCTTTATAGTCACACACGTATTCGCTCTTACTACGTATGGTGACAGATAGTGCAATCAGTGTCGCGGCGCCCTTATGTGCGAAGTAGACGACACACACACGGTTCCAGTTACAAAAGGCTCTTTCTTATGCCAGAGCTCAGAGCAAAAGCATGCAGTGGCTCACTACCGAGATAACTCTGAAAAGATTATTCAAGATCGCTTAATCATGTCAACCGAAAGACGTCCACTTCTGGACAAAATCCTCCTACAAAAAGGGGGGTTTTGCCATAATCGCCACGCTTTGCAGGCGGGTTGGCGATCGCAGTATGGTGGTAAAATGCATAGAGAACGCTGCTGCCCATTGTCTAGTAAGTCCCTTAGTCGCCTTCTACGACACCCACGAGAAGAAATGGGAGGGTGTTATTCTTTTACGTCCAGCACCACATGGAACGCTCAAGATCGCTTACAGCTGATAGAGAATTTAAACATGTACAGTGTGTATGTATTTAATTTTATATTGCAGCAATGTCCTTTTTAATCCTTATCTGTAAAGTTATCGCAACGATCATGAAGTATCCATATTTTACTATTGATTGAAATGTTTTAGTTAACACGGTAAGTGATGAATATTTTGAGGGATTCCAAGCATTTTTTTTAGTTCCGAATCATTTTCTTTTTTGTGTCTCTATTTTTACCGGGTTTAAGTACCTCATAGAAAATGTTCACCGATAGCCATAAACATGTTTACGGACCCCTTTAATACCACATGGAACATATTTAAAAATGAGATTATCCAAATCCTCCATCAAAACCCGGTAAACTCAACCAACTCAGTAGTGCCAGTTTAGACACACACACGTCATCACACACATTTACAGCACCTACATCGCACAGATTCACGCTCACCCACACTTTAAGTATTAGTAATTAAGTCACTCTCGGTATTATTATTTTTTTCTTATTTTCTGTGTACGTCGTAATTGGCGTAATGTTTAGATTAATTAATAATGCTATACTTATTGCCAGCTGTGAAGTTACCTTTAATAAATAAATAAAATAAAAATAAAATAAACATTGAAATATCTTTACAGCATACAATTTCAAAATACAGCAACATTGCATTAACAATAATAATTGTTACTTTTTCTTTCCCTCCTCTATCAAACTACATAGCTACAGTACTTTTAATAAAACTTCGTACCAACTGAACATGAAAATTCCCGAAAAAACGGCGATTCTCTCTCCTCATTCACTGGCGCTCTTCATCCCATCAATATGTAGGAATCAGTTTTTCTTTTACAAACTGTTTCACTATTCACATAGATACGTTTGTAGATACGTGCAAGTTGCGAATGGATATCTACAATTTGCATATTGGATCATTCCGAGAGAGTTAACAAATCTCCCGTTCTTGTATGCAAAATACAACGCAAGCATCCGTGCATGCCGTCCGCGCGTGCTGTATTTTGTTACATTGAAATGTATTTTGAGTAATTAGTGTTTTTGTGCTGATGAGAAAGGGGAATTAAAATGCCTAAATTGCTACGTATTAGAAGATTATGAGGTTTTGGCCACATTACGTTAAGCTTGTGCTTGACATTCCTGTGTCTTGTAATGGATGTCTTTCAGCCGATATTTTGATAAAAATGAGCAGGCATTTTTGTCAAATCCGTTTTATCAGACAAGGGTATTATTTTTCTACTCCCAGCGGGCTTAGCACGAGCATCGATTTGTCGACGGAAGAATAGACATGACTATTAACTAAATGATGTACAATAGGATAAGATAGCTATGTTTTACTATTAATTAACACAGTTATGCATTCTAAAAGAATCATGATTTTGTAGATAATCGTATATAATTTGTGGCCGTCGAGTAGAGAGTTTTGTTGTCAGTGTGCTTTTGACAGTTTGGGAAGAAATATTCTTCTGAAATAGTCTACATTAATAAGGACCTAGACAAATATCGTTGGAAACGAAAGACTAAATGACAGATTGTAGAAGGATATCTGCGGTACGATGTCAAAAATGTAGGAACGAAATATCACTTTGTATTGAAAAACCACTGTCTATTCTTCGTAGAAATACAAAGCGTCATGCTAAGCCCGCTGGACTTGAAGGGGTTTATTTATAAACGTTGATTATATTAAAGTTATGTAGTATAAATATGTTTAAACCGTCTGATCATTACTTAACTTCAAACCAGGTTTCTAATATGAATAAAGGGGGAAGTTGTGATTTCATTTTATAAAAGCAAATACAAATATATTTTTAGACAATGCTAAACAGCGTCAAATTTAACTTTTCTAGCGTCCATAAACTATAAATCCCGCTCACACGCACCCATCCTTAATACCTATCATCAGATCAGCGACAGCCCATCACAAAAATACCGCGCAAAGCCGTCAAGCGCGCGTTGTATCCAATAAAAATGTTAAGCCGACGTTCGTTTCAATCTGTATTCGGTATCGAGGCCCCGGGCCGATTTACATGCATATAGAGCGAAGCTACAGCTTTATTTGCTTTTATTCCAATATATCTATCGAGCAGTCGCTGATGCACCCTTTTGGGGCACACTTTGAGTTGCAAACATCCTATAGGGGGTCATAGTGACCGCTCCCGGCTAGAAATCGGTGTCGCGTAAAACGCTAAGGTCGGTTGGTACTGCGGTATTGGCAAGACTGGTTAAAGCAACTGGTGGTTTTTCTTGGAGGATTTAATAATGTGCCATTTAAATTTTTGTGAGCTTGAAAATTCGTGTTTTTATTCAAATAAAAGTCGACTTGTAGGTTTGTTGTTTACTTAATAAAGAATCGTCACGTTTTTGTTTGTGTCCGTTATTAAAGTTAACTTATTTTGATTTTAACCTGAATTCAAAATATGTTATACATACTCGTAGCCAAGGTCATAACCTCAAAACATTATGAAAATAAAAGGAGGAATCTATTCTGTTTAACTGACGACCTGCCCTTGTTTCACGCAGTTGTATGACTTGACTTCTAAGTCTAATACTTATTAATCAAGTACACCTTCCGTAATAAATTATCTACGATATAATGTAGAAAACTACAGCAAAATACGTTGCTTATTTTTAAGTACAACCTGGTTACACAGACAGACATAAAAAGTGACTTTAATGTGTCTATGTGTGTTTGTGCGTGTGACCTTTTTGTAAGAAAAAAATATTAAAATATATTATAGAAAACACACACACTCATACTACTCACATTACTAATCATGAGTGGATTAAATAGTTGCCCGTAAAATAAAACAGAAATATTGCAGTGAGCAGCCGCCCTTATCCGCTTCCTGACGGAAGGTTGCAAACGTGAACAATATTACTTACAGTTCCAACAGTTTTACCTTTGTGTTCGGTAACTGTGTAGCCTACCTTGTGTTCGGTAGCCTAAAGCCTACCTTGTTTATTAAACATATTTTTTTGTTCTGTTCTTTTGTTCTCATGTTTGTTTCAGATTGTAGAGACAACAAAAGCTTAAGCATATTAAATGCTTCTGCTAAAAAGTTAACTTTAATTTAAAATGACGGAAATAAGTTACTTGTATTAAAAGTATGACTATTAGACTGAATACTATAAGCAATCTCAAGCAGTCGGAGGCGTCTTCTTAAATTTCAAGTTTCGTTTTTCCATCTTTTTAATTAAACTTCACTTTATAGGCAGTCGGGTTTTTGATTTATTATAATTAGTTTGACGTTAATGAGACCTATTTATGAAACTTTTTATTTTGATACCCGACTCAATCGGTTTTGAGAAAAACACATTTTTGAAGACAATATGGCGCACATATTCAATTTTGATACAACTAGTGTCACTCGCACAATTAAGACGAATCTAACGGCACCGCTCAAGCTGTTTAGGCTACAGAGCGTGCCAAAAAAATACGTATACTACACTCGATAAACATAACCCTCCTTCTGGCGCAGTAAAAATTACTGTTGATCATGAATTTTTATTAATTTTATACATAACATTGTTATGTTAGGTTCGTTGTAAGGGTTGGGCAGAGGTGTAACACACACGCCATTCCACCAGTTATGTTTACGTCCCATGTAATAGGGGGTAAACCTATTGCCATCAACCGAACACAAATCCAGACTCCTGGCTGCCTATGAGAAATTCCAATTATAAATACAATTTGCCCAACTTACCCAACCCAATACAAATAAATCCAGGACATCTTGCTTATACAGTAACGCTAGTGACCACCAGAGTAACGACGACGCAAATGTATATTTTTATTGCGAAATATTAATTGTGGAAAGGAGAACGAGAGATATCATTCACATTAAATGTATGAAAGACGACGCTGGTAACGTTCTGTTCAAAGATGACGAAATAAAAGAACGATGGAAGATTTATTTTGAAAAGCTAATGAACGAAGAGAATAAATGGAATGGTGTGCTCAGAGAGGTACAAGTAAATATGGGATTGGTGAGGGAAATTAGCATGGATGAAGTAAGAAAGGCAGTTCATGGTATGAAAAATGGGAAGGCTATGGCCCCAGATGATATACCAGTAGAAGTATGGAAGTGTTTAAAAGAAGATGGATGTATGTGGCTGACTTTATTCTTTAATAAGTTGTTGCACGAGGGAGGGATCCCACAAGAATGGTGCAATAGTTTACTAGTGCCCATCTTTAAGAATAAAGGTGATGTACAGGACTGCAACAACTATCGAGGGATAAAGCTCATGTCACATAGTATGAAGGTATGGGTGAAAGTAATAGAGAAAAGACTGCGAGAGGAGAGTGAGGTTACCCCAAACCAGTTTGGGTTTATGCCAGGTCGAGGAACAATGGACGCCACTTTTGCACTCCGCCAATTGTGCGAAAAGTACAGACGTGCACACAAGGACTTGCACATGGTGTTCATTGATCTGGAGAAAGCGTATGATAGGGTACCTCGGGATGTGTTGTGGTGGACCTTGAAAGAGAAAGGGGTGCCAGGGAAGTATGTAGAGTTGATTCGTGCTATGTACAGTCAACCTCGTACCTACGTCCGGTCGGCTGCAGGCAATACCGATGAATTCAATGTGGCTGTAGGCTTGTACCAGGGATCGGCTTTAAGTCCTTACCTCTTCCTGTTGATCATGGACGCTCTGACGTCGGACATACAGGAGGAGGCACCTTGGTGTATGCTGTTTGCTGATGACATTGTTCTTGTCGGTGAAGATGTGTCCGAGATCCAGAGCAGATTGGAGAAGTGGCAACAGAAGCTGGAGAATGTTGGCTTGAAAATCAGCAGAACCAAAACTGAATATATGTTCTGCGATTTCGGCGGTCTCTCCAGCTCTGGAGCCATAGCGCTTGATGGCGTGCTTCTCCCAGTCTGCTCCGACTTACGGTATCTCGGTTCACTCGTGCAAAGCGATGGCGAAGTAGATCGGACGGTTAAGCACAGAATTAACACCGGATGGATGAAATGGCGGCAGGTCACGGGAACCATCTGCGACTCCCATATTCCCCTTAAACTTAAGGGGAAGATATATAAAACCATGGTAAGACCTGCCGTCTTGTATGGGTCAGAATGTTGGGCCACAAAAGAGATGAATGAAAGGCAATTGCATGTAGCCGAGATGAGAATGTTAAGAGGAATGTGTGGTGTTACACGAATGGATAGAATAAAAAATGAGTACATAAGAGGAAGCCTTAAAGTGGCACCGATAAGTGAAAAGTTGTGTGGAAATCGGTTGTCATGGTATGGGCATGTGATACGGAGAAATTAGGAAAATGTCGTGAGGAAAGTTTTGAGTATGAATGTCGATGGCTATAAGAGTAGGGGGAGACCAAAAAAACGATGGATGCACTGTGTGAATGATGATATGGTTAGAAAGGGTGTGACTACGGAGATGACGACTAATAGAGAAGTGTGGAAGAAAAAGACATGTTGCGCCGACCCCAAATAAATTGGGATAAGGGCAGGAGAATGAAAAAATGATTAATTGTGCCGATGATATTATTTAAGTCAAAGTCAAAGCATTTATTGCAATTAGGCACTTAAAAGGCACTTTTAAGCGTCAATATATTTATTTAGGGTTCCGTACCTCAAAAAGTAAAAGAGGAACCCATAGAAGATCACTCTCTTGTCCGTCTGTCTGTTCGTGTGTCACCACCGATTTTCTCAGGAACGGATGGACCTAGCAAGTTGATTTTAACATAGATACACTTTCCTCGTTCTATTAATTATGCGGATAGATAAAGGCTGATATAACTATGCCTGACGAAAATTATACGCAATTTTATTATTTTTATGTTCGCACGTAAAAATATAGTGTTTTAGGTACATTGATTTGAACAGTGTTTACCTTTGTGTTTTGGTTAGGTAATAGAATGGTTCAAAAGAATACAAAAATCTATAAATAATTATTCATCGATACTGTTGAACTACACAGAGGACAGAATCCGGAATGAGGTGATCCGGCAGAGAACCAAAGTTGTCGTCATAGCTCACAGAATGAGCAAGCTGAAGTGGCAATGGGCCGACTCGGCGGCGGTGTAGACGTGTTCTTGAGTGGAGACCGCGAATCGGCAAAAGTAAGGTAGGGCGTCCTCAGGCTAGGTGGAGTGAAGATCTTCGCCAGCTGGCTGGTAGCAGCTGGATGAGAGTTGCCGAAAATCGAGCTGAATGGCGTGCAATTTGAGAGGCCTATGTCCAGCAGTGGACTGCTGTAGGCTGATGATGATGATTGTTGAGCTCCTCAAGTTTTAGGTTGAGCTGCACTATTACTGACAAATGCGTGCACTGCCTGGACAGTTCCACTCAATATCTGTAGTGCTTTCTTCGAAAGACCATTTCTGACATCTATCTACATGGTCTTCACTTGCTCTGTCCAAAATTATATCTCGACTTTCAAAGAGACCTCCGTGTTTGTTTCAGCTTTTTTTCTTACAGTCGTCGGATAAGAAACGCCGACCTCATCATTCATCATAATTTCAGCCAAAAGACGTCCACTGCTGGACATAGGCCTCCCCAGGCTCCTCCATTTCGACCGATCTTGTGCTTCCCACATCCAGCGGATACCCGCGGCCTTCACAAGGTCATCGGTCCACCTCGTGGGAGGCCTTCCCACTCTACGTCTTCCGGTACGCGGTCGCCACTCCAGAACCTTTCGGCCCCATCGGCCATCTGTCTGCGAGTAATGTGCCCTGCCCACTGCCACTTAAGTTTGGCAATTCTTCGGGCTATGTCGGTTGCCTTGGTTCTCCTGCGGATCTCTTCATTTCTGATTCGATCGCGTAGGTAAACTCCGAGCATATTAGCCCTCTCCATTGCTACCTTATCTAGTTTTAAAAATAAGATTGACGTGCACAAGTGTTAGTACACACTTACTTACAGAAACAAAATCGTTTATGTATTTTCCTACCAAGAAAATGTGCCGATTCCTATAAATCAGTAGGTATACAAACATACAGTGACAGACAAAATTTTATTTAAATCAGTTTCTTGCAGAACAAACAGTAGCACAAACTCTGGGAGTGCAAACAGCCCGCATACACTCATTACGTGCCTCCCTCACGCATTTCGCAATGATTTTCTTTGAAACTCCCTTTAAATTACCTCGCAAACAACTCCCCGCTGCAAATTAGGAAAGTCTGAAACTTAGATTTTGGAAATGTGAGAATTGAAGCGACGATGAGGATGTCAGCTGTGTGTAATCCCACGGAGTTGTACATACAAGAAGTCTTTGGAACTGGATTATGGAAAGAACCCCTCAGCTAACAAGGTCCTTGATAATTTACTTCAAAGTTCATAAAATTCATTTACTTAAGATGCTAATTGTGCTGACAGTTTATAATGTTGTAGCGGTATTTTTAGCAGTAGGACGTCTATTAATTGGGATATACTGCATGGCAGGGATATTGACTCAGAACCGGCTACATGATTCTGAACGGCGTAGCGTTAAAAAAAATTGTCGGTTATAAAAAAAGTTAGTAGATAGTTAGTTTATAATCTGTCTCGCGACATTATAAACTGTCTATAAATTGTGAACTGCACCATACTGCTTACGATATGAATAGGTTAGGTTAGGTTAGAACTGCGACCAACCGCGCGCAAGCCGAGCGAGCGAAGCGAGTGGTGCTCGGCAGCGGCCGGCAAGCGCCACTTCCCATATACTTGGCTATATACTATTGGCACGGTACTATTCGTCTGCAGTTCACAATATTTCGATACTTTGTAATCATTACAATAATTTTGTAAATAGTGACTGACAAAAACGTGAACAGTATTTTTTTTTGTGGCCGACGAAATTTTTCTACGCTAAGGTGTTTAAAGTCATGTGCTTTTTATTCAACAATATTTTTGCAGCAGTCTCACTGCAGAAGACCTGAGAAGCACTATTTTTTAGGGTTCCGTACTTCAATAGGAAAAAAACGGAACCGTTATAGTTTCTTATGCTGTCACTGTACACGAATAACACAACTGCTTTCAGTAAGTTGAGGTGAAATCGTCAGAATCGCTTAATTGCTCAGAGGGAAGCTGAAAGACACACAAGTGATATCGAGCGAGCCTCGTCACCTCTGAAAATAAGAGGTCATTCTTTATTTGTTTACTTTGTCCTTTGTGCTGATCGAGACAGGCTGCTTTTAGTGCTTACTATACCATTGCCACTAAAAGACATACCTTTTGATGCCGTGAAAACTTGGTTTTAAGGAGACTTTTAAGTACAACGCAACCTAATTAAAAACATTTTTAATAGCCTATATTGTGGCGCCACACAGTGTGTGCCTGAGGATGGACGGCGCCGCCAAGGCCGGCCCAAGAAAAGGTGGCGTGACGACCTAGACGCGTATTGCAAGGGCTGGATCGAGGAGGCCCTGGAAAAGGATGCATGGAAGGATTTGGGGGAGGCCTTTGCTCAGCAGTGGGACAGTGTAGGCTAAATAAAAATAAAATGTGGCAAAGGCATCTCCTTTTTTGTTCAAAACCTCCCTATCGTGTGGGATCTCTGCCATGTTGGTACTGCAAACCATATCAGATCGTCACACCACCTTCGCTGTGGTCTACCTCGATGGCGATGTCCTTCCTTAAGCGTCCAGTGTGCTACGATCTTTGCCCTTCTCACCGGGTGCATTCAAGGATGTATCCGGCCCACTCCTGCGAGAGGCTGATTAGTACGAATCGCTTTCATTTCGACAGTTCAGCAACATTCATTGCGTTAATTACGTTGTTGAGCAGACTCATTTTTCAAACATAGGTATAAAGTAATGGATTTGAAATAATCATCAAAATGATTCAGATTCTGATTGATAACGCGTCGTGCGTCGTGAATTGGTTGAATGTTGGAGGCCAGCATCCTAATGGCGTACAATTAAGATGTTGGCCTCCAAAAAATAACCCGTCAAAATTATTAACACACAAGAAAATATTCCTAAATCAAATTCACAATCCCTAAATAAACTCAAAGAAATAAATACCTTTCGGCAATAAATAAAGATTTCATTCATTAACGTAAAATATTTAAGCGAATTGTTGGTAATAATATTACTAAAGTTGTTACTAATTTATTTTACGTAACTGGCTCTCCGTGACTGAATTTGATAATTCTCGTAGCTACTCAACGAAATCAGCACCCTAATTGCGTAACTCACGATTGATCATAATTGGTTTCGTCTTCACAGTTAAACAATATTCATTGCGTTATTTATGTTGTCGAACAGGCACATTTTTCGAACATATGAAGCAATGGTTTAACAATCCGTTTCAAAACGATACAGATTATGATGAATCGTGAGTTACGCAATTAGGGTGCAGGTCTTTGATTTATAAAGCTTGCTTATGAAAGGTTTAAAAAAAAATTAATTGCACTTTTTTAGCTTACGTTCGCACGTACGTAAATATATCGCGGCGAGTGCCGAGATTGTTACTACACTAGATTTTGGCGCTAATCAGTGCATTGAAAAAACAGTGCGCGTAAAATAATCGCCGCGATACTTTTTCACGAAGTATTCATTCAATGGGATTATGAGATTAAATGAACTTGAAAGGTTGTCTTGATTATTTTGAAGATTATAATTCTATCACAATGATGGGTGGTCGCTCACAATGGGCCTCTTAGAAGACTTAAAGTCACTCAAAGCGCAATGGAGAGGGCTATGCTTGGAGTTTCCCTGCGTAATCGAATCAGGAATGAAGATATCCGCAGAAGATCCAAGATAACCGACATAGCCCGAAGAATTGCCAAATTTAAGTGGCAGTGGGCAGAGGACATTGCTCGCAGAACAGATGGCCGATGGGGCCGAAAAGTTCTGGAATGGCGACTGCTTACCGGAAGACGTAAAGTTTGAAGGCCTCCTACAGGGTGGACCGATGACCTTATGAGGGCCGCAGGAGTCCGCCGGATGCAGGAAACAGAACTGGTTGAAGTGAAGGAGCTTAGGGGAGGCTTTTGTCCAGCAGTGGACGTCTTTCGGCTGAAATGATGATGATGATGATATTTTTACAGTCACGAATCATATTTCTGTCAAAATACTACCTGCAAATTGCGAGATTTAAACATAAGAAATTCTGGAACTAAAGATACCAACATTCTGTTCTTCTAAAATTGAGAGGTTAGCGTAAGATTTCACTAGGTAGGTTTGTGTTCCCCGAGTGAAATCTCAGTGTCATTCTAAGCTTCCTCGTCGTGCATTTACCTACGTTGCTTCGTGCAATTATGGGCAGACTCTGCGTCGCATAATTGTGCAAAATAATTATTACATTTAATTATGAAGGCATTCTGAGGGGTTGTGGCTAAGTAATAACAGCCTCACGGGTCAATCGATCAGGTTAAGCTACGCTTGCCGCGGTTGGTCCGTGGATGGGTGACCATCTTTACATATCAAGACCCCTCCGTGCCTCGAAAAGCACGAGATCCACAAAATACAGTCGTTACAGGTCGTCAGAAGCCTGAAAGTCTGACAACTAGTCTTACCAAGGGGTATCGTATTATACAGTAAATGGGTTGCGGAGGTCAGATAGGCAGTCGCTCCATGTAAAATAATAGTACCTATTCAGCTGCATCCGGTCAGTCTGGTTGCCGACCCCAACATAGTTGGAAAAAGGCTAGATAGATGATATCAAGGCGTTCTAATATCTGTTCAAAAGAAGGGTTTTTTGTTTGGGTGGGAAGTCACTAAATAACTTCTCCCGCTCTGGGTGGAGCAGGAGGGCGTGTCAGACTATTACTGACTAAAACCCACACATGTTAACTCAGTAGCCTGTATGCCAGGGGCTGCGGTATCTCTTTCGTACAAACCCGCACCCCTGGCAGGCATCGGCCCTTGCGGGCCCCATCGGTCTGTGCTGACATAGCTTTGAGGCGCGCGTGGAACACAACGCGCCGTCGACCTGGGCTTGGTCCTTACCGGACAGCCAGCTACCCATTACTCGCCGTCCGCAAGCTCACGCCTACGGTGGCCGGAAATCAGCCTGGGAAAACAGGGTCACTGACCAAAATATTACTACAAGTGTGTCCTTCATTCGATATTGAAATAAGTAATGTTGATCTTTCAACCCCCATCCAAAATAAGAAAAACTACTAAATAGAGTGTTTAATACAAATTTTCATAAATTCTTAGAGTGCTTGGAGCAGCGTCAAAGGCGAGATAACTGTGGCATATCAATAAGCCATTAGTGGCAAAACTGAGACATTTCGGAGAACTGTAGCTTTGAACTAGTTACTT
Source organism: Polymixis flavicincta (assembly GCA_949987655.1). NCBI lineage: Eukaryota > Metazoa > Arthropoda > Insecta > Lepidoptera > Noctuidae > Polymixis > Polymixis flavicincta. Next base: position 22,112,297 of record OX465181.1, on the reverse strand, counting down.
TCTGGTTGAATAGGTGAGTTGAAGGGATCGTGCCAAATGTTAATATTAGGTCTTTACCTATGAAATTGCCGTTCTGCAGTACTGGCCATTTCAAATCAAAATAATTTTTGTTTGGCTAAGAATTCTAATTTCAAATTAATTTTATTTTAAAAACATGGATTTTTTTTTCTAAAAGTAGTCATTTCTTTATTGATTAGTGTTACATTTTCATCGCATTTCAATCTTTTTCGTCATCATGGATACGTTAAAAATTCGAGTAATTATGGAATATGAGTACCGTCGTGGCAGCAACGCGGCACAAGCGGCACGCAACATCAACGACGTTTACGGAGCTAACACTACAAACCAACGCACCACCTGTTATTGGTTTGCTCGCTTCCGTTCTGGAAATTTCGACCTGAAAAATGAACCTCGCGGTCGTCCGAAGACTTTGGTCGACAATGACGAATTAAAGGCGATTGTGGAAGCTGATGATACACAATCTACGGCTGAATTAGCAGCAGCTTTCGACGTTAGCGTCAAAACAATATTGGTCCATTTGCGTCAAATTGGCAAGGTAAAAAAGCTTGACAAATGGGTGCCCCACGAACTCAATGATCGCCAGCGCGAAGTACGCGTCGAGACGTGCCTTGCACTGCTCAACAGACACACAAATGAAGGAATTTTGAACCGCATTGTTACCTGCGATGAAAAATGGATTCTGTTTGATAACCGTAAGCGCTCAGCAAGTTGGTTGGATCCTGGTTCAGCACCTAAACAATGCCCTAAACGAAAACTTACCCCTAGAAAAGTGATGGTCACTGTTTGGTGGTCTAGCGCCGGTGTGATTCATCACAGCTTCTTACCAAACGGGGTGAGCATTACTGCAGATGTGTACTGTGAAGAACTGAACACAATGATGGAGAAGCTGGCGCATCTCCAACCAGCATTGGTCAATCGCTCGTCTCCGCTGCTCCTGCACGACAACGCGCGACCTCATACTGCACAGCAGACGGTCTCCAAGTTGCAAGAACTGGGGTTGGAAGCTCTCCGTCATCCGCCCTACTCACCAGACCTTGCGCCTACAGACTACTACTTTTTCCAGAATTTGGATAACTTCTTGGCGGGAAAAAAATTTAATACCCGAGAGGCAGTACAAAATGCCTTTGAAGAATTTGTTGCCTCCCGTCCAGCTGATTTCTTTAAGAAGGGCATCAATAAACTGCCACTGCGATGGCAAAGATGCATTGATTGCATGGGTGATTACTTCGATTAATACAAATAAAAAACTCATGAAAAAAATTCGTTTAAATTTTTTCATACAAAACGGCAATTTCATAGGTAAAGACCTATTATAACAATAATAGTGTCGTATATTATACTAGCTTTTGCCCGTGGCTCCGCCCGCGTGGATGTCGGTTATCGCGTAAAAAATTAGCCTATGTCCTTCTCCATATCCGAGGCTAAATCTGTGGCAAATTTCAAAGACATAGTTACTTTCGTATTCATTTATAATCTTAGTAGGGATTATTAGTAGGGTGGAAAGGTATTATAAAAGTAGGATAACAAAACTAAAATCCACTAAAACCTTTGCTTACCACCTTGGATAATTATGAAATCATCATCACCTGGCTAGCCTTTTCCCAACTATGTTGGGGTTGGCTTCCAGTCTAACCAGTGACTGCTTATCTGACCTTCACAACCCAGTTACTGGGTAATACGATACACGAAGGTAAGACTGGTTGTGAGACTATCGGGCTTCTGACGATCGGTAACGACTATCAGCCGGGACAAACGGCTTGAGGTGCTTTCCGAAGCACGGATGGGCCTTGGTATTTGAAGAGTGTCACCCATCTACGGACCAACAGCGACAAGCGTAGCTTAACCTTATCGATTGACCGGAACGGCTTTTACTTTGCCACAAGCCTCACACCACCATTCTGAATATCAAAAACATATAAGTAAGTAGTTTATTGATAATTTTGAAAATAAATAAAGGCTTTATTTATATTGCCTCCGCCTCTCGCATTCAAGACTCAATTTTCCGATTTCCTAGTTCCGGATTTCTGTGTGTCGCCAGTGAGCCGTTTTATTGAAAGACTGAGGGAACAAATATTTTGCATAAAAGCCGTCTGTTTCACCTTTGGTCAGAAATCACTAACCTAGAAAAGACTTACTTCAAATGTCATTAACCTTGAACTCCTTATTTTCCCAATACTCTACGAAAGTAACTCTGTCTGTCTGTTACGTTTTCATGCTTGAACTGCTGAACCGATCGTCATGGAATTTGGCAGAGATATAGCCTGGGATATGAAAAAGAACATAGGCTACTTTTTTGCACAATAACCGACACCCACGTGGGCGGAGCCGCGAGCAAAAGCTAGTACTATTATTAATTTGAAAGATTGCATGTTTGGATCCGGGACCGTGTGTTGCCGGATGTAAAGAATAGCATCATCCCATCTCTTCCCGTGGGTGTCGTAGGAGGCGACTAAGGGACTTACTAGAGAATGGGCAGCAACGTTCTCTATGCATTTTACCACCATACTGCGATCGCCAACCCGCCTGGGATTGGATGTTTATTACTCATCATCATTTCAGTCGAAAGACGTATACACTGCCGGACATAGGCCTCCCAAAAAGGGGGATTTTGCACAAATCGCCACGCTTGGCAGGCGGGTTGGCGATCCCAGTATGGTGGTAGAATGCATAGAGAACGTTGCTGCCCATTCTCTAGTAAGTTCCTTAGTCGCCTTCTACGACACGCAAGGGAAGAAATGGGATGGTGCTATTTTTTTACATCTGGCGACACGGAACACATGGTTTATCACTCAATTACGCAAACACATTTGGATGAAATTTGGCAACCATATAGTTTATAATCTGCATTAACACGTTGGATACTTTTTATCTGGGTAGTATACGTTCCTGTGGGTTAATTTCCGACCTCTACACGGGCGAAGACACTGCCAAAAGCTAGTTGAACATATTTTCTTCACATTTCTAACCTGTATTTTCGCAATAACCCATCGCATACAACAATAAACCAGAGCACAATAACTTGCCGTAACTTGCAGCATTGCGCACAATTTTCACATTCCCGTCAACGCCCGGCTGCCCCCCTCCATCTTACCTACCTAACTGGGATCCAATTAGTTCTACAGTGGCAGTTTGTACTACATGCTGTCTGGAATGTTCTACGGGTGTAAGGTGACTTAGAGTACTGCTTTCAGTGAAATTAGAGGAGTCTGAAGCATTCCAACGTCTTTTAACTTTAGAATATTCTTATGTATTTACTTACATAAGATATTTGTTATGTTTTTTCTTTATCAGTGGCAGAGTTAACATGCTCGCGAACTTAAACAAGGCAAGTCTCAAGAATGGGCTTAAGATGAACATGTCAAAAACCAAACTCATGACAAACAGGCTCAAAATGAGACTATTCATTGGAGGTGATGTCCTCACCCCCCTAGAGAACGCTGCTGCCTATACTCTAGTAAGTCCCTTAGTCGCCTTCTACGACACCCACGGGAAGAAATGGGATGGAGCTACTTTTTTTTTCGTCTGGCATCACACGGAATGATATTTGGTAATAGATATAAATTGGTTAAAGACTGATACTGTTTCATATTCTTTGAGTTACTGCTAAAAGAACTCTAAAATCATTATTACTAGTTACTTGTTCCATAGCAACCTCTCGTCTGTTAGGCAGACTCATCATGAGTCTGATAAAAATAGAAAAGTAGTTGTGTACTTGACACTTGACAGTTTGTAAATAATCAGCCTATAACGTTCCCATTGCTGGGATACTGACCTGCTCTCGATGAGAGGGGAGTGAGCAATAATCTAAGCCCCGGGTCCAGTGCAGGTCGGTAAATATCATGTCTTCGAATTTTTGGTTCTGGGACATGCCGGTTTCCTCACGATGTTTCCTTCACTGTTTTGAGAGCAGTGCTGATGAAATAATTTACACAAAGTAAAGCGCCTGACTGGGTTCGAACCTACGACTCACAACTCGTATGTCGCGGTTGTTACCAGTGGGTCACCACTGCTCTCTCTGTGACAGTTCTATAAAACTTCGTAATTCACACTTGACCTACACCATAAATTGTGCAAACGCTTTACAATAACTTTATCAATTTATCACAAAAACGAACAATAATAGAACCGTTAACACCCTTCCAAAATCACATTTTATCCCCTAATAACAGTGTTGATTGAGTCATAAGAAACTTTTATGGAAATGCCAATAATTGTAATAATGGAGGGACAGCATTTGCATAGTCATAGTGGCGTGAAACCGCTCTATTGCCTTCCAACCTAATAATGAACTTGAATAAACTGTGTTATGGAAGTTTGAGGGGAAGTTTATTTTTTTGTAATTTGCTTTTAGTAACGCAAGATTACGTTTGAACCTACACGATGATGAATTTTTATATTTTTCTGTTGTGTGTATACGTTTCATCATTTCATAAGGCCGCGTTTATTTTTTGCGACACGGTTTTAGAATATTATATCCGCTGCGGGGCGCATGGTGCGATTTTACTAAAGCAGCGTAACGATAATCGCGTCGCGACTAGTCCTGCCAAAATGTAATAAATCACATTTTAAAATCGCAGCGATATTTTTCTCGTGTATACCCACTGCCATAATAAACCAATACCTTACATTGCTACCACAAAAATAAGCATGTGATGATAAGTCGTGCCTACTTAGTACACGCTCACTACTTTTTCAATCTCGTGATATAAGCATCATATGGTATGGTATCATGAGCATATACTATGATATTATTTTAAACCTTTAAAGCCTATTTGCAAGAAACTTTGTAAAGGGTGACAGTCACAAATGTTTAGAGCGTTTTTTAATTCTTGTCTTTCTCCTCACGCACTGTCCAATAACAACTCAATTTTACACGCATCAATTGAACGTCAAAACACTCAATAACCAAAACAAACCAACCCATACACACACACACACCACTCATTTCTCGCACTAACAAACTTCATACCAGAAGGACGCACAACCCGCCGCCGGCAAAACGGCTAAACTATTCTATGCATTTGTGATTGATCCGATAACTGGGGAAGAGACCCTTCGTGTGTTATTTAGCAGCAATTGGACGCGATTGGTGCGGTCCCCTGGAGGTCGGATGATGGATCGACCCCTGGTTTTTACCTGCCGTTATCTGCGGCAACTGTGATTATGTTTTACGTTAACTTGAATTTATTTGGCTGTGATATTTGGGCGGATTTTCGTAGATTGGTTGTGAGTATGTTTATTTGAGTATGGAACGTATTTTAAAAAGGTAAGGTTAGTTCTATGTATTTGGTAACATTTTATTCTGTATTAGCCTCTGTGTTATTCTGTCTATTACTTTGTTTAGACAAAGTCCTGGTTTTAGCAACAAATTATACAACTAGGGGTCTAACTGTTTAAGCACGAAATCTATAGTTTCGGTCGAAGTTAAGTTTGCCTACTTCGTATCACCTACGGACATAAGATTAGTTCGGGGCCCGAACAGTGTTTTAATGACAACACGATTTGACAGCTGTCCTAACTTCCTATGTTATTTTGCCTGCCCAAAAACATAATTTAACAGGAGTCGGGTTCATTCCGAAGCATCGAACTACTTTCGGACTGGCCCGTACATTCGAAGACGCACCTAGAGAGTAGGTCCCTTGGAATGAATTGCGAGTTAATTAGTTTAGACATAGATAAGATATTGTATATGTGTTATTACATAAAGAGAGCATAATATAAGGACATAACATTACATCACGCCTAATAATCCCTGAAGGGTTAAGCAGAGGCGTAAGCTATAGTCCCAACACCCACATTTGGTTTAAATCCCATGATAATAGAAGGCAAGTCTATTGTCATCAACCAGGCACAGATCCAGACTCCACGCAGCTACTGAGAAATTTCAGATGAAAATACCCAATAACATATTTCCCGACTCGAACCAGGGCTTCTCTCTTACTCCGCCAACGAAAAAAAATTAAACCTAAAAATAAAATACATAACCAAAGTCACCGACTTCCGAACTTAGTTATTAAGGTTAATCAAAGCAGGTACATTATTTTTTACTTTTCAGTTTTTTTGGCGGTTTAATTTTTTTGTTAAAAAGTTTTTAATTTATAATTTTTTGTGGCTATAATCTACTCATGCTTAATTTTTTATTATTTTTGTAATACACAACTCAGTAATAAAATCGGACTACTGTGAAAAAAGTTATGCGTGGTCATACGTGAAAAAAATGTATATATACGCGTCGACTTGAGAACCTCCTCCGTTTTTTCATCGGTTAAAAATACGGACCCGTTTTTATTTTTTTATTTTGGGTGGGTAATCATCAAATAACTTCTCCCGCTCTGGGTGGAGCAGGAGGGCGTGTCAGACTTTTACTGACTAAAACCCACCCGTGTTCCTTCTGTAGCCCGTATGCCAGGGGCTGTGGTGTCTCTTTCGAACAAACCCGCACCCCTGGCAGGCATCGGCCCTTGCGGGCCCCATCATTTTCTGTGCTGACATCTCTTTGAGGCGCGCGTGGAACATAACGCGCCGTCGACTTGGGCTTGGTCCTTACCGGACAGCGAGCTACACATTACTCGCCGTCCGCAAGCCCATGCCTACGGTGGCCGGAAATCGGCCTGGGATTCCCGTCGCCCAGGGCGTCTCCGTATCCTGCGGCGGCTGGGGTCGCGAGGGCGCATATGCTGCCTTTCCTTCACGTGCGCCGCCTCCCTCTTCGGGAGCATTACTGCTTCGCTGAAGGAGGTGACGGCGCGAGAGATCGCCGCTGCCGATCGCCTTCACGAGGACATGGCGGTGCTCCGCCCAAGCCGGGCAGACCGCCACCGTGTCCTCAGGGCGATCTTCGCAGTGGAAACACCCGGGCGTTTCCTCCGGCCCTATCCGAAACAGGAACCTCCCGAAACAACCGTGTCCGGTGAGGACCTGCGTCAGGCGGAAGGTGAGGACGTCATGCCGCCTCTCAAACCACTCCTCAAAGAGGGGACTTACCGCCGCAATCGTGGCGTGCCCAAAATACGGACCCGTCAGAAAATAGTTTTGACTACAAAGTAACTCCTACAGCTGAATAATTAACTTTTTTGGACGGGTAAAACCATATAGGGAGTAGGAACAACTGTCAAATCGTGTAGTAATTCATTCATAATTTAATTTTTTCCCAAACTAATGATAGGTCCGTAAGTGATACGGAGTAGGAAACGCCCGTAACTTCGACCGAGATTACGGATTTCATGCTTAGAGAGTAGGCCCCCTGGAACCCCATGTAGTAATGTTGTGTGTATAAAAATTTCACAAACAAGCCAAAAGATATGTAAATGTATAAGCCAGCACTAAATCATTTCCCACAAAGAATACGATAAACATCTCCCAAAGATAATCCTCAAACCATGTCAGAAGACACTCATCAAAAAGAGCAACGAGACGATTAAATCTTAGCAAAACATGACGTAATAGACCCTTTAATAACGCTACTGCGCTACGTAAGTAATTACCAACGCTGCTAAATGAAATTTCGTATGCTAATTGACTAAATACAATTATGGGAGCGAACCTAAGACTGCGAGTACCTCGGTTGGTAGCAATGATGTACTTAATTAGAGGTGTGCTGGATGTGGTAAGAACCTGGCTTGTAGTTCGGTCTTAAGTTGGGCGGGCGTAGGTGCGTGTTTTAGACTGAAGAAGAAAATGATTTCTTCTTCCCCTAAAATTTTCTATTACCAAACAATTTTCACCAAAACCTCAGTTAATTTTAGTCTGATCAGTAAATTATCTACTCTTTGTTTTAATAATAGATTTTACACAAAATTAAGTCATTTCCCAGCAATCATTTTTGTTCAATATGCGTAGGTAACGGTTATTTGATGGGTTGTTTTTACACCCTGTATAATCCGATCACTGTCGCATCCATTATCTAAGTAATGCGCTCATAGATAGTTATAATTAAATATCAAGTTTAAGGCGTGGAGCAGGTGGCGGAAGGGGATAACTTTTGGTCCCTTCCTGTTGTTTACCATCATTAAATTAGATCCCATAGTGGGCGAAAAATACACAAGAACCACTCGACGCTCGGTTATTAAAATTCATGAAAATGTATTCATACATATAGGCAGTCGTGAGGACTACCGACAGAAGTAAAAACGATTTTTTTGCAATTAGAGCGTTTTTTTTACATGATTAAATTAATTGTAGTATGAAACATTTTCGTAGGAGGCGACTGAGGGACTAACTAGAGAATGGGCAGCAGCGTTCTCTATGTATTTTACCACCAAGCTGCGGTCGCCAACCCGCCTGCCAAGCGTGGCGATTATGGCAACCCCCTTTGGGGGAGGCCTATGTCCAGCAGTGAACGTCTTTCGGCTGAAATGATGATGAAACATTTTAACTTCCTAATTTGTAAAATAAAATTAAAAACAATAGTATAATAAACTTCACTTGTATACACAACATAAATGTTGAACAACTTATCACCCTTTATAGCTACAGATATGCTGTTAACAGGGTGTTAAGGATAAGGATGCTTTTACTTTAAAAAAATCGGATAGTGCGATTAGTTATTCTAATCCAAACTAGTTTGTAAATTTATCTCTTACTTTTTTGGTTATCTAAGAAAAAAAGAGATATCTTAGTTATCAATAACCATAAATTGATCCGCGGTGTTTTCTTAAAAACCAAACAGACCCAATCCGGTTCCTTACTTCATTGCATTAAGACCAAAAAGAACATTTGATATTCCTTTAGGTCCTGCAGGGTAATTTCGTAACACTCTAACAGTAGTCTGTCTTACGGTAGTAATGTTGTTGTCAATAGGGTATTTTCGAATTTGATAAAAACTATTTTAATTTGAAGATTGGGACGATATATTTAACAGCAAAATAAAAATAAATTTATTTACATCCATTTTCTCTATTAAAAACGATAAAAATCAAATTTATTTTTCGTTGTTTTGAATTTACCACCAAAACGCTCCTTACGATGACTTTATATCACGTGACATCGTGACGTCAACTTTGTGTAAACAGCACCAATACAAATACTTAGTTTGGTGCTGTTTTAGAAGTATTTGTGCACAGAGGCACCGCACACCAGTGATTTCACTTTCTATAAAAAGATAATAGATAATTTATTTGTCAAACATGCGTAAACATACAAATCGAGCATGCAAGATCTTAAATATAGATAAAAAATCTTGTTAATTATAAACACGACACTCTTTTTACTTACTAACTACTTTCGTTTACACAAAGTTGGCGTCACGTGATAAAAAGTCATCGTAAGGAGCGTTTTGGCGGTAAATTCAAAACAACGAAAAATAAATTTGGTTTCAATCGTTTTTAATTCAGAAAATGGATATAAATCAATTTGCTTTTATTTTTCTGTTACATATTTCGTGCCAATCTTCACATTAAAATAGTTTTTAATAAATTGGAAAATACCCTATTCAACAAAATCTATTGTTGAGCAGATTTTTTTACAAACATAAATTATGAAGCAATATCCGTCGAAATGATCCAGAGATGAGATTGAGATTGAAAATGTTTGCAAATAAGGTGCTGCTCTGTCAGTTCAGAAGGACCAACAATTAAATATTCATGCCATATCCAGTATCTAAACATGACGTTCACTGTTAATTAAATATCAAGTTTAAGGCGCGGAGCAGGTGGCTGGAGCGAACTCTTGATAACGTGTGGCCCTCTCTATTCGAGACACGGTTTTTGAGGTAAACCTTATTTACGTCCACAACTTAACTTTTTAGAGGTTCATTTCGGGATCGCGTTAATTTATCGCAGTTTGAGCTCTGTTTGATGCAACTTTGGTGTATTTTGGGTTTGTAACTGAATTTAAATTCTTAGTTGTATGGGGGTATGAGGAACTGTGTGTAAAGTTCATTCAGACTGTTATGTCTCTACCTCGATGGTCCTAGTTTATCATTTGTCTCGAGTTGTAACTCGAGTCGTAACAGTTATGTGAACAATCCGGCATTGCATTATGTAAGCCATCACGCCTTTTATACCAGGAGGCTTTTATTTAACCAACGAAAAAACGGAGGACGTTCTTTGGTGTTATGTTTCATTTTATTTCTTTTAATTTTTAACCGACGAAAAAACGGAGGAGGTTCTCAAGTCGACGCGTATATTTTTTTTATTTATGTATGACCACGCATGACTTTTTCAGAGTAGTCCGTTTTTGATTATTATTTTATTGGAAAGGGTTATACCCCGAAGTTGGTCCCATATAAATTTCGAAAAAAAAAAACCAACCCTAGGGGTGGGAAAACAGGGGATGATTGATTGTTCACTCACAGATTTTTTAATGCTGAGTTGTGTATTACAAAAAGTAATGAAAAATTAAGGATGCAGTAATTAGTAGATTATAGCCACAAAAAATTCTAAAATAAAATCTTTTTAACAAAAAAATAAACCGCCGAAAAACTGAAAAGCAAAAAATAATAAACCTAAGGCGGTGACATAAAATTAAAATACATACCAAAAGTCAACGACTTCCGAACTTCGTTATTAAGGTTAAACAAAAAAGGTTTATTATTTTTTGCTTTTCAGTTTTTCGTGGGTTTAATTTTTTGTAAAAAAGTTTTTATCTTTGTGTTTGAGTTAAGTTTTCAATTTATTTCTGGGTATATTGGCATGGCTAGCTGACATATGACTAACTATTAATGTTCTGTGTCTAGTAATGTTTATTAATTTGCCTGTGGATGTATAGAATCAAGTCTATCCGACTAAACAGACAGCTGTGCTGCTGGGTGGTTTGTTGCGCCACTTCTTCCCAGCTAAAGCACTAGGAAGTGTTGAAGGGTGAGCATTTTGGGGGACTGTCTTATGTATTTTGACGTTGGAAAAGTGCTGATTCCTAGGCTAATTTGAATTAAAATGACATTTGATTTGATCGATTTGATTTGTGAAAGAGGAGGATCATCCGACCAGACGAGTGATGTGTCGGGTGGGCAACTGTCCGACGATTGATGTCGGGACCTTTTATGTAATACCAATCGCACGGTACACTCTGAATACGCGATGCAGACATTTGTGTCACGTTAGGTCATTGATGCATAGTTCGCATGTGGCGTTGTAGATGTGTGTCAAAATGTTGTTACAAAGTTGTTGCATAGCTTTAATAGAGCAATTGTAAGTGAACGCGAAAATTTGGAATCTGGAATTGCGGAACATTTTTTTAAATGCCCAAGGAGCACTGTGCCTTTTATGCTTTTTCTCAACACTTGTCTCCCTAATCACTAAAATATTTGTAGTCAGCTTATCTTTCGCATTGAATAATGATAAAGAAGACTTTAATCATTTACATGCAGAGCAAGCCACTGACAGTTAATAGTTAAGTACCTACCATATTACATGTGGTACAAATTCTATTGATAGGTACTCTTATAATTATTGGCCTTTAGCAGTGTTTGTGTAAGTAAAAATGAAATGATAGATAGGTAAAGTCTGGAAAATATAAAGCTTCAATTTCCTTTCCCTGATTGTACCTACCTAGTGGACACTAAAAAAAAAAAACAATATTAATTTTTGGAAAAATAATTTTGGCATCTTACCAAACTATGACAAAACCATCTCTCGTACTGTAACAGCGATTTTTTGGAATGTTCCACTTCATCTCATCAATAAACATTATAACACGAACCCGATCCTTTTAAAACCGATTGATAGAAAATTCCGTTTTTACTCCACTACACAACAACCAAATAAAATAGATGCCTTCTCAATTTCATCGAATATTCTACTGAAATTTGATTTAAAACGGAATACCTTATATTTCTAAATTGTTTATTGTGACCTGGTATTTTAAATTAATAAATACGTACAGTCAATCTGCAAATTTTGTAGAAGATAAGTACCTAAATATTAAAATATAGAACTACTATATTAAATTGTAAACTCAAATTAGCTACGAAAATCCGTTGCAACTGTAGCTCCCGTAGCGCCTAGCACTTTTGAAACTTGATTTACGAAAAAAAATTTACTCAGCTAAGAGCTCAAGTGACTACATAAAATTTAATCGTAGTTTTTTAAGATCTTCTTTCATTTATCTCCTTCTCAAACCACACATTTTATTTATGCTATAACAAAGTACTGGATAAGTACATATCTGAACACTATTTATCACTTTTTCAGATTTATGCAGTACATAATATGGTAAATTCTCAATCAGCAAAATTACAAGCCATAAAATCCTTGTTTCTATAAATATTTCATAGAATTAAATAAAATTAAGAAGAGAAATTCGTTGAGAATTCTATCAGACGATTGCTATTCGGGCCGGGTTGCGTTCACTATGTACTAATCGTAAATAAATCTTGAGAGAGTGGCGAGGTAGTAAATTGAACGCGTGACTCGGACTTGTAAGAGTGGGCACGCACTGTAAGATATGGCGACTTTGGAGTGAGAAGGCAGGTGACATTCTCTTCATTTTCAAGGGTGCAAAAACTTTCTGCTATTCATAGCTTAAGCCCAGGCATTTTAGTTTAACATACGTTCTGGTTTGAGATGACTTTAATCTCATAAAAATACATTAATGACCATGAGAATATTAATTCTACACATAAATTATTTTGTTGGGCGAATTGCAAAAAGTAGACATTATGAAACGTTTTGGTGTAGTCTTAAAAAAGATGCAATGTCGGTTCAAACTCAGTGTTATAAATATGGGTTTTTAATTATGTTTATTCAACAAATCATACAACTATTGGAATATTATATTAGGTCTTTACCTATGAAATTGCCGTTCTGCAGTACTGGCCATTTTAAATCAAAATAATTTTTGTTTGGCTAAGAATTCTAATTTCAAATTAATTTTATTTTAAAAACATGGATTTTTTTTTCTAAAAGTAGTCATTTCTTTATTGATTAGTGTTACATTTTCATCGCATTTCAATCTTTTTCGTCATCATGGATACGTTAAAAATTCGAGTAATTATGGAATATGAGTACCGTCGTGGCAGCAACGCGGCACAAGCGGCACGCAACATCAACGACGTTTACGGAGCTAACACTACAAACCAACGCACCACCTGTTATTGGTTTGCTCGCTTCCGTTCTGGAAATTTCGACCTGAAAAATGAACCTCGCGGTCGTCCGAAGACTTTGGTCGACAATGACGAATTAAAGGCGATTGTGGAAGCTGATGATACACAATCTACGGCTGAATTAGCAGCAGCTTTCGACGTTAGCGTCAAAACAATATTGGTCCATTTGCGTCAAATTGGCAAGGTAAAAAAGCTTGACAAATGGGTGCCCCACGAACTCAATGATCGCCAGCGCGAAGTACGCGTCGAGACGTGCCTTGCACTGCTCAACAGACACACAAATGAAGGAATTTTGAACCGCATTGTTACCTGCGATGAAAAATGGATTCTGTTTGATAACCGTAAGCGCTCAGCAAGTTGGTTGGATCCTGGTTCAGCACCTAAACAATGCCCTAAACGAAAACTTACCCCTAGAAAAGTGATGGTCACTGTTTGGTGGTCTAGCGCCGGTGTGATTCATCACAGCTTCTTACCAAACGGGGTGAGCATTACTGCAGATGTGTACTGTGAAGAACTGAACACAATGATGGAGAAGCTGGCGCATCTCCAACCAGCATTGGTCAATCGCTCGTCTCCGCTGCTCCTGCACGACAACGCGCGACCTCATACTGCACAGCAGACGGTCTCCAAGTTGCAAGAACTGGGGTTGGAAGCTCTCCGTCATCCGCCCTACTCACCAGATCTTGCGCCTACAGACTACTACTTTTTCCAGAATTTGGATAACTTCTTGGCGGGAAAAAAATTTAATACCCGAGAGGCAGTACAAAATGCCTTTGAAGAATTTGTTGCCTCCCGTCCAGCTGATTTCTTTAAGAAGGGCATCAATAAACTGCCACTGCGATGGCAAAGATGCATTGATTGCATGGGTGATTACTTCGATTAATACAAATAAAAAATTAATGAAAAAAATTCGTTTAAATTTTTTCATACAAAACGGCAATTTCATAGGTAAAGACCTATTATTAATTGTTGATAGTCAAATCTTAAAAAGAGTGTCCGTTAAGTTGATAGACCGTTCTTCTCCATAGATACTTACTATGATTTGGCATGGGCAAATATGTAGCAATATTTTACTTACTGACGGACTCCTTGATAATTCAATTTTTTTATTAAAATAAATACTTTGAGTTTGAGTTTCACTGTTACAGCTCATTCTTTATTCATTTTTTTTATAGTTATCTTACGAGTATTATAATTTGACGTTTTGATAAATAACTCGTAAGTTTTATATAAGGAGCCCTAGATATTGTACTTTTAAGGTGACTTCAAGCTGACTGTAGGTAGGGTTTGATCTGTACTAGTATTTAGCTTTATTACCACTTGGTCTTGTTCACATTTGAGTTGTACCTACTAAAAAAAAAATGGAAAACAGTTCGCAAATGTCTTGGTTTTTTAAGAAATAAACGTTAAGTTCATGAAAAGTGATTCACCAAAGTTTAATTAACATTTTCTAATCAATAAAATCAAATAAAAAATATTTATTTGCTGGAATACGGTACATAAAGTTTAGTGTTATCCTGATATAGCATGGCGTGAAAATATATTCAAAACAACAAAACTAACATTAAAAAAACCGGTCAAGTGCGAGTTGGACTCGCGCACCGAGGGTTCCGTACAAACCTATATATATTCCTACAAACGTATATAAGTAAAAGTTCAAAATTGTCAAAAATATTTTTTTTTATATGACGAAACTAAAAATTTACGGTTTTCGTAATTTTTCCTATATCTGTACTATAAGACGTGACTTCGTACAAAATTTCAAGATTCTAAGTTCACGGGAAGTACCCTGTAGGTTTTGATTCCCGTGCGAGTTTCGAAAATTTGCGGAAATCTGCGGCCTAAATGGCTGTATCTTTTGATTGCGTTGACTTAGAAGGTTGATTTTTCTACAGCTTCCAGGGACAGTAGAACTAAGTATCATATAGAAATTTCAGTTTGATACCTCCACGCGTTCCTGAGAAAAACGGTCTTGACAGACGGACGGACGGACGGACGGACGGACGGACAACAAAGTGATCTTATAAGGGTTCCGTTTTTTCCTTTAGAGGTACGGAACCCTAAAAAACATGATTATATATATCAACAATATAACGTTTTCTCCCAGCAGGCGACTTTTACAAAAACAAATTCAGACTAATTGTGTGTGCCCGGTCTTACCTTAAACGTAAATAATCAGGTGAATAGTTAAGGGTTTTATGCTTTCACAGAAGGGCATAAATGAACCTTTATCTACTTGGGCCTGAAAAACTTTTTGTACGGAGCACTTTGTTAGGAACATGATAAAAATAACGTAAAACTTTATCGTTTCGATAAACGGAACATTTTTACAGGAGTTAATATTAAATGACCGAGATTGTTTCTACAATATGGCTTGTGTATTTTTGTTTATTATTGTGAACGCCATGTTCTATGAATCATTGTTATTTACGAAAAAAGAACTACGTGTAAACTACGGTCGTGGTTACTATGATCAAATATGGATCCCTCAGGCTCTATTTTTGGCGGGGTTTTGCCATAATCGCCACGCTTGGCAGGCGGGTTGGCGATCGCACTACGGTGGTAAAATGCATAGAGAACGCTGCTGCCCATTCTCTGGTAAGTCCCTTAGTCGCTTTCTACGACACCCACGGGAAGAAATGGGATGGTGCTATTTTTTACATCCGGCACCACACGGTACTAATAAACTATGTCCAGCAGTGTACGCGTTTCGGCTGAAATGATGAGTACGAAACTTGACTAGTAACAGTAATTTGGGTCGATAAATATGTTACTGCGTTTAAATATTATGTTGTGATTAAATACATACAAATTAACCTTAATTCAAAAGCAATAATACTTAATTTAATACATCATTACCAAATTAAATAAGTTTAACGTTCATCAGTTGATTTAAAATTCGCGCATTTTGCCCCACTTGTAACGTGGACACAGAGCTATCAAGTAAATTGAATACTGTTCACTGAGGCAGTATACTTTGGACTGTCGAGGTATAAAGGACAGACTTGGTATAAATTCATATTTGTATAGTGTTAATAATAAAAGCATTTACAATAGTATAAGTGACTTTTCCTACAATACTAAAGAAACGACTTTCATAATGTGTATTAATTCAGATAAGAGACATAAAATTAGAGTCTTTGGAGTCAGACCAGCGAAATGAAAGATCATACAAACCGGTTATTATGCCTTCGTCATTAACAGCCTATAATATTCCCACTGCTAGAACACAGGCCTGCTCTCGTTGAGAGGAAGTGGGCAAGAATCCATCACGCAAGATCAGCGCGGTTTGATAGATGTCACACATGTCTTTGAATTTTTGTTGCTAGAACATGCCGGATTCCTTACGATGTTTTTCTTCACCGTTTTGATAGCAATGGTGATGAAATAATTTACACAAAGTAAAGCAACTATCTGGGTTCGAACTTTCGACTTACAATTCGTAAGTCACGGCCGTTACCACAGGACCGCCACTGCTCAATTTTGCGTTTATTTCGCGAAAGTCGATCGTAACAACCAATTTTCATAACAATTGCACAAGAAACCCCAAACTAATGCTACCTTATCTCTCCATCCCATTTCTAAAAAAATAACAAACCAAATAATATCAATTTTTACCACCGCCATGACAATAACAATATACTCAAAATTGCCATTTTTATATCACTATAGTTTCCGCAAGGCGATATTAGCCACTTGGTTAGTTTCACTGGATCATGGATGGGTTTCACGTACAGAATGGCCGCCCGTCTTGATGACTTCATGTACCTTCTAATCGGCGGGAAAAACAATCTGCGAGGGGAGAATTAGGTAACTGGAAGTCAATTTTTGATGTGTTTTTCTGAAAGTCGGTTAGTGTTTCTATTTTTGGCAGAAGACTAATGGATGGCTAAGAAAAGAAATGAGGGTCAACCTTTTTGTATCGTTTTTCTTATTATTGTTAAACGATGAAACATTTGGAATTGAACTGTCATTCCATCAAGTATGCTAGGGATTGACACTATTGACAGCTTACTTCAAGGCCACATCACTCAAGTTTTGACGGTGTACCTACTCGTAATATTTACAGAATACCACTGCTGTTATCACTTTAAATTAGACATATAAAGACAGACGATGATTTGATTATATCGACTGATTACGATGATTCTGTTCGCTTCCCTCATTATCATACAAGCTGCACGTTCATTAAAGAGGTGCTAATTATAAGGCGACGATTATGATAAGCTAATGACGGTGTAAAATAGCCTTGCAAGGCGATTTCCAATCCAACTTATGAATAGTAATGCTTTGCAGTCAGGTAACCTAGCTAATTTAAATACAACGAGCCATGTATTAAATAAGATTTCCCATAAAAAATCATCTCCTTTTGAACTCCTTTTGGGGATGATTTTCTAAAATCCTTCTTTAGTGCTCACCTTTGTTATAAAAAATTAAATTTAAAAAACCCCCGACCCTAAAAACTCTAAAAAGTAAAAATTATAATATTTATAATATTTATATTTATATTTTAAGATGAAGGTAATATTTTGATCAAGGCATTGTCAAGTCGGGGGACGACTAATGAAAATGCTAGGCCTCTGTTTGGGGTTTTCATTGACCGTCCCCCGACTTGACAATGCCTTGATCAACATTTTTATTTCCTGCCTTTTAAAACTTAATTTCTCGCTCGCTTAAATCTACGCATCGTTGCGTATTTTTCCCACAGTGAAGTTTGTTACTAATTTATCCTCATTCCTCGTCCTGATCACTGTTTATCTATTATCTATTCATTGAGACCTTTTCAATGAGCCCAAACACGATACTTTTGCTGTTTGTTGGTGAGTAACTTGGGCATTCTGGAAATTCCAGGTGTTGCTCCAGCATTTCAAGGTTACTTTGTTCGTCTAAAATCATTGAAGTAATAGAATACCAAATTTCAAGTTGATCAGACCCGTGGAAGATGCTCAAATCCCTTCATCAACCAGAAAAGAGCTGATAATCTTCAAAAGGCTGAACCGATTTTGATAAAACATGTCTAAGCACACTCCCGACTAATACACCTTTCAAACAAAAGAAACAAAATCTAAATCGGTTCATCCGTTCGGGAGCTACGTTGCCTCAGACAGACACACACACACACACAAACTTATAACACCCCGTCGTTTTTGCGTCGGGGGTTAAAAAGAGGTCTTGAGCAAAATTTCATGTTTCTTAACCCAGTGGTACAGGCTGTGAGTTGTCTGTCAGGGAATGAATGATTTAAATAAGTGATGCATATCTCTAAATACATAATTCTTCTGTAAGTGAGTTTGTCACTGAAATCCTCCCAAAGGGCTGGATCGATTTTGATGCAATTTTTGTGCGCATTTAAGTGATTTTCCTGGATGGTGTAGATTCATACATGCAAGCGACTGCGGATCTGACCTCCACAACCCATTTGGTACTACGAACGATATCCCTTCGTAAAACTGGTTGTCTGATTTTCAGGCTTCTGACGATCCGTAACAACTTTCAAAGATCCACCATGCTTTCCAAGGCACGGAGGAGTCTCGGTATATAACGATGGTCACTCATCTACGGACCAGCCCCGGCAAGCGGAGCTTAACCTAATGGCTCTATCCGTGCGATTATTATTACTTAGCCACGAGCCTCCAGCCCCCCAAAGTTTATGAACTGAACAAACAAAAATAAAAACCAGCAAGTATCAATAAAAGATAAGAGCTGATAACCACTTCCCTCTCCTCATTCTGGAACAATCTCACCGCGAAAAGTAAAACATGTACCCCCATACAAAAGTTACAACATTAATCATTGTTCACAAAGTTTACGGCAAAGTTGATGTTTCATAAGGCAATAAATCCAAAGAGTACCTTTTAGCTAAATCCTTTGTTTGTCCATAAGAACAACAGGTTTTATGAGGCTCGTTACAGCCGAGAGCTTTCCTTGTAAGGGCCGGTTCGATTGCCAAGAAACTAATGAGTAGGGAAATGTTAAAGGTTTTCTTGGCTCCTCGCTTCCTGGCTTTGAATATGTTGCTGTTTTTTCTACCGTGTTGTATTTGCGTCATAACTCAAATGTGGTGATAAGAAGAAAGCTCAATGGGACGATAGGAAAATATGGTGATTCTAATAAGGTTTTTTTTAATAATAAACCTACTGTATTATCTCAGGATTATGCCACCATCAAAGCTCTTGATTATAACTTATTTTTGAGCAAGAAATTCAAGTTTAAAAAGTACAATAAAATTATAGAAAATTCTAATATTTGAAATGCGACGCCATTGGTCAGATGGCTTTTTTTTTAGGTAGGAAATCATCAAATAACTTCTCCCGCTCTGGGTGGAGCAGGAGGGCGTGTCAGACTTTTACTGACTAAAACTCACCCGTGTTCCCTCAGTAGCCCGTATGCCAGGGGCTGTGGTATCTTTTTCGAACGAACCCGCACCCCTGACAGGCATCGGCCCTTGCGGGCCCCATCAGTTTGTGCTGACATCTCTTTGAAGCGCGCGTGGAACACAACACTCCGTCGACTTGGGCTTGGTCCTTATCGGACAGCGAGCTACCCATTACTCGCCGTCCGCAAGCTCATGCCTACGGTGGCCGGAAATCGGCCTGGGATTCCCGACGGCCAGGGCGTCTCCTGCGGCGGCAAGGGCCGTGAAGGCGCATAGACTGCCTCTCCCTCACGTGCGCCGCCTCCCTCTTCGCGAGCATTACTACTTCACTGAAGGAGGTGACGGCTACCCATGCACTCTCGCTCCGTACCATGACCTGGACCAGGGCCGGACGCGAGAGATCACCGCCGCCGATCGCCTCCACGAGGACACGCCGTGCTCCGCCCAAGCCGGGCAGACCACCACTGTGTGCTCCACCGTGTCCCCAGGGCGATCTTCGCAGTGGAAACACTCGGGCGTTTCCTCCCGCCTTATCCGAAACAGGAACCTTCCGAAACAACCGTGTCTGGTGAGGACCTGCGTCAGGCGGAAGGTGAGGACGCCATGCCGCTTCTCAAGCCACTCCTCAAAGAGGGGACTTACCGCCGCAATCGTGGCGTGCCCAGCACTGGATTGCGACAGTCGCACTCTCCATGTCGCCATCAGATCCCGCCGGAGCTCTGTCCGCTGTGCCGCGATTTCCCGCGGCAGCGGAGTTACGCCCCGGCATTTGGCCTCCTCGCGGCACTGTCACATGTGCGCGAGGACCTTTGCCTCCAGATCCCATGGCGATTGGTCAGACGGTCAGAGCGAATGTAACATAAAAGTCTATGACAACAATAAATGTCACTGCGTTGTAAAGGAGGGGTGTCATTTTAATCATTTTTTTATTTTATTTTTTTGAGGCTGGGGAAGTCATCTAATAATTTCTCCCGCTCTGGGTGTAGCACAAGGACGTGCCAGACTTTTACTGATTAAAGCTCACCCGTGTTCCTTCAGTTGCCTGTGTGCCAGGGACCGCGGTATCTCTTTCGAACAACCCGTACCATTGTTGTTGTAAAGGTCAGATAGGCAATCGCTCCATCTGAACCTGGTATCCACCTGTAACGGGTTAGACTGAAAGCCAACCCAATTATAGTTGGGAAAGGCTTAGCAGATGATAATCTTCTTTATACTGTCTTCGACTACTGTGAGACAAGATAATTAAACCAACAATAGAAAAAAACACAAAGCAAACGAACCATTTCAAACAAGAATTTATTATCTTTCGTGTAATGTTCCGAAAGGATTGTAACTCCATATTAAACCCGTATATCCATCGTGGTGACGTTACGAATGGTGACGTGCCCCGACAAGTACATAACTCTCGCTCGCTGCAACTTCCACTGGGGTTCCAATAAAATACCTTCTCTATGTTATAGTCTCCTGGTACTCCGTTATTGAATGGAAAAGATCTGTTTCAATTAGGTTTACCGACATGTTTTTCCATTAGGATTATAAAGCATTTCATTATTATGTCGTTGACATTTTCTAGAACCTCTTCTTAATAACTGTTTCCCTAGTAGCTATTTACATGATTTCTAAATATTAATAAAGTAAAAATATCGTAACTGATCATTTTATTTCACTACAAATTTTTCTATAGTGAATCACAATTAAATAAAAAATCAGAGAGTTAGCTGTAAAAAAAAAAACTGTAATTCCTTTACACCGGAAATACGTACTACAAAATTCAGTAAAGGGTTGATAAATGAAAAACACAGGCACCATCTACATGCATACGAAAAATGGTAACTCTTGTTTTTCCGATAAAATCGAGCCTTGAACCGCAAAAGCCAGAGTAATCCGTTTATTGATTTCAAGCATTTCCCGTTCTCGATAGATTTTTATTTTCACTAAAACATTTTTCTCGTAAACAAGTGGATTACAGGATTGTGATAATGAAATTTCATTTTGTTTTTCATCTTATTTTTTTTAACCATTTTTCTTCGACCATGGAAACGCCGCGGTAAACAAATAAACAGTTCCTTGTGGAACAACATCCATTAATTGTATTTTGAAACTCAAACGTATAAACTGCGGTAAATCTAGCGTGACTGATCGGGATTAACTGAGCATCTGTGTGTTTCAATTTGTCCTGCAGCCCACGTATCTCTCTCATAAACCCTTTCAATTCATACCTCACAACTACACCAAACAACATGATTGTACATTTCAACGGTGCCCCACTCTATATCCTTCTTCTTTTTCCTCGCCCCGTACATACAATAGAAATCGCGAAACGACGAAACACGATTGGAAAAAAATCCTAGCATCCAATAAAGACCGCACGAGCCGAGCAAGCGAAAAGAAGACAATAGTTGTTCGAAAAACTGCGAATAAACAAATTAAAATAGAGAGGGAACGCGTTGAAACTTTGCATGTATCTCTCAATGTGTCACCTCTAGTGAATAGGGACTGATTGTGAGTCGGATTTTTGTAAGCGCGCGAATTTGCGCGATTCAACCTCCGCTCGCGTGTACAGATGGTCTGTAATGCTGGCGTTCGGATGCAAGAACGTGTAAGGTCGTGTGTAGAATGGTGATGCTGGAATATGCTGCTAGAAATAGGCGAGGATATCAAACTGAAGATAGTTGAATTAAAGAAGATATTTTTGCAGTTACTTTTTGACCAATATTCATTTTAATTTAAGTGAAGTCAGTCACGGTCAGTATTAAGGCTAAGTGACCTTAGCTTCAATATTCCAAGTTGTTAAACGCAGATTACATCACATTCAATATTTTTTTAACAATAAAAGCTAGCCTCAAGTACCAATAAATAATTTGTTAAACGCGAATCCGATCACTGACCTGATAAAAATCTGACTATAGAACTATAATAATCTCAAACATTTAATTTGTACATAAAACACGTGCTGTGTGTAGGCGCCCTTACCATGATGGAGTCACGTAGCAAACCGTGCAGACGTGGTTAAAAATGTTCTATCCGCGAAGATACCACGCTCTAAAGTTAAAAATTCAATGTTTTAGCTGGGAACGTCCGCCCTCACTCGTCATTACGATTGTAATAACAGCATAAACATTTTAGTATGAGATACGTCGTTAACATATTCTTGTATTGCTGCGTGTGCAGGTTTGAGTGAAATTAGGGACGTGACGTCATCGTTCTTGAGACTGGAACATCTCTTATGGGGCTTGAGCCTCCATCTATGCGCCATTTTTCCCACAAGAAAGTATAATTTTTGCTGTTTTTAACCCCCGACGCAAAAACGACGGGGTGTTATAAATTTGACGTGTCTGTGTCTGTGTGTGTGTGTGTGTGTGTGTGTGTGTCTGAGGCAACGTAGCTCCCGAACGGATGAACCGATTTTGATTTAGTTTTTTTTGTTTGAAAGGTGTATTAGTCGAGAGTGTTCTTAGACATGTTTCATCAAAATCGGTTCAGCCGTTTGAAGATTATCAGCTCTTTTCTGGTTGAAAAAGGGATTTTAGCCTCTGACCAACTCAAAATTTGGGATTCTATTACTTCAATGATATTAGACGAATAAAATAACCTTGAACTGGCTGGAGCAACACCTGGAATTTCCAGGAAACCCAAGTTATTCACCAACAAACAGCAGAAGTATCGTGTTTGGGCTCATTGAAAAGGTCTCAGGGCATTGTCAAGTCGGGGGACGGCTAGGCCTCTGTTTGGCGTTTTCATTGACCGTCCCCCGACTTGACAATGCCCTGATCAAAATATTACGTTAAAATTAAAAGGCCTATAAATATTATTTTTTACTTTTTTGAGTTTTTGTTTAGGTCGGGGGTTTTTTAAATTTTAAATTTAATTTTTCAATCAATACGTTTTATTTTTAGCCTGGTTTAAAGGTTAGTTATTAATATATTATCAAATACAGGCTTGTATTTTTAAAGTGAAAAAAATTAAAAATAGACACATCTAAAATCGGTTGCAATCCAATCGACATTTAGTGATATTATTGAAAAAGAAATAAATGCAATTTGCAACCCCTGCGTAAGTCTCTCCTTAATACTTGACACTTGAATCTTGTTAGAGAACAAAGGAAACCCTTTCTAGTCTTTTGTTTTAAAGACACCACTAATTTTATCTTTTGTGTCTCTGATTACTGATTGTATGAGACGCGGAGTTGCCACGTCCATAAAAAAATGGCTGGATAATAATCCTAAAACAAACAACAAAAAAAATGCAATCAATGCAAGAACGTATACTGAATACGTTACTCAAGAAAAATCTAGCTGAGATCATCGGTATTGCCTGAAATTATGATAATTTTGTATTTCTTTATGATCTAAGTAATGATGGTGGTCATAGAATTTCTTTAGAAAAAAATATTTGGGATAGTCCCGCATAATCCCCCATATTTATAAACGCTGCTGAAAGTTAAGTAATGATTAGCGACTGATTAACCATACATTTTTGACGTTTAAACACCTCTTAACTTTAATCATCGTTTATGAATATGCCCCAATATGTACAGATGCGTATCAGAAGGCCAATTCTCGTAATTAAAAACGTTCGCAGTGTCATCTCAGCGACAATCGAATTTCAAAAATGTGTCAGAAATGTATGGAAACTCGAGGAATTTTTGACAGATTGACACTGAGATCAGACTGTGAACGTTCTTAAAATTAGCAGAATTGCCCCTCAGATCTGTAGCTTCACATTTATTTATTTATTAGCTTCCACCCACGGCTTCGCCCACGTGGAAGTCGGAAATTACCCCGTGAGAAAGTAGTACCGGGATAAAAGGTATTCTATGTGTTAACTTAGGTTACAATTTATCTGTGTGCCAAATTTCAATTAAATCCATTCAGTAGTTTTTGAGTGAAAGAGTAACAAACATCCATACATACAACTTTCACGTTTATAATATTAGTAACGATTTATTTTTGGTTCAGCCAAATAACCCATTTTTTTTTTTTCATTATAACTTGGACTGTGTTAGTATTATTTACTAAGGCAAAACATAAACAAATTAGGAACAATAATTATAATGCAATACAACTTATGCCATCTTCTACTATACTTGTTGACAGGCCTACATAATGTTTTGAAATTACAGTGTTAATAGGTTTGGAAGGACAGCCTCCTTAATCTATTTATCACTGTAATTTGAAAACATTTATAAGCCTGT
The DNA here is from genome assembly GCA_949987655.1 of Polymixis flavicincta. NCBI lineage: Eukaryota > Metazoa > Arthropoda > Insecta > Lepidoptera > Noctuidae > Polymixis > Polymixis flavicincta. Next base: position 22,087,664 of record OX465181.1, on the reverse strand, counting down.
TATTTTTTAAAGAGTAACCGTAGAATATCTTGGCGGCCCTTTTTCATAAGAAACGGCCAATTGGAACCGTGCACCTAGGTTCTGACGTTTCATAAGTGCCCATGTATTTTATGTGAAATGCGAGAGGCCTGGCAACAATACATGCTCTGCGCACAGGTGCCTTTTCAGGTGACTCACCTAATGTGTGCAAGTAAGTAGCTAATGTCAAAGATTACAAAGATTTATGCGACAAACACATTTTAATCCACAAGTTACCTAAAACACCAACGTATCTCAACGAACACTAAAGATTGCATTGTAAACTGAACATTCCGCGGACTTGGACCGACTACAAAAACACATTTAAAAATGGCTAATTAAAAACAACGTCTCCACTTAACGCCACCAGAAAGTGCTCAGAAGATAATATAATTAAGCAAAGGATTCTAGAGTTCGCAAATTGCAAGCCAAATCTTTTATTTATACGCAACTCCGTTGGAGTTTTGCTCAGCGTATTTTAATTTCGTAATGCAGAAAAGGACCGTTATAATTTTAAGTGTCGCCGGATTCTGTGACTTAGATGGGGCGAGGTTGTCTCGATGTGACTGGGTACTATACAAGGTGTAACAGAATCACCGCAAGTTCTGAAAGTAGTTTTTTCATAACTGACTACTAAATCAATTTAAAAAAATATGTATTTTGCCATACCTACCGCCGATTGAGTCAAAGAAAATTCGTCTTATCAGAAGGCAATAAGACTCAATTTTAAATGCATAAAAATGTGAAAAGCTTTAAAAAATAAGGTTTCAGTCATTGGATTATGCTTCGATGTGTTACTTATGTAACACGTTGTATGTCAGACGGACCACACAAAGTATTCCGATAAGGCATAGCTCAAAGCACCCACCATAGCAACTGAACAATAGCATATTTATGGGCTTCGGTTATTAAAACGTTCAGCTTCTGTTACAAAGTTTAGCTTCTATACAAGTTGTAACGTAAATAACGCACAACCTCTTATGTGGTCAAAATCAGTTGTTCCCTACATAATGTAAGGACAGCTGATTTTTTTTCGCGATTTCAGGTTTGATCCAATAGTAAAAGTTATTCATAATGATGAGTACAATGACCCCTTAAGAGGTTGTGCGTTATTAACGTTACACCTTGTATAACTCCAAGGTACTATAAAACCTTTGTATCTAGAATGTTGCTATGATTTACTACAATAAAACCTCTCGTCATTATGTGACAGAATAATCAAACAATCCCTGTTATATAACAGTGTGAATGTTGTAACTTTTGGAAATATCTAGAACTTAAAGTTCCACGTCTTAACAATACAGTTTCTTTAATTTCCGAATAAGCCATTTAAGACAATCGCGGGACGTCGGACATAATTCAAAAGTAGTATGCTCCTGTGAGATAACCGTGATCTTTTCATTTCATAACCTAATGGAACTTTTCCCATTTCAACTTATTTTATCTTCGTCCGGACACAGGGCTAGCGTCTCCTTAATTTACTACTTCAAAATCCGGATTTTTGGTAATGTCCTTACTAAGACTGCTAATCTTTTTCTGGAATAGAAATGTAGGCAGTTTCTTTGTTTTCGATTTTTTTCATTATTATCAACATGGTGAAGGAAGACAAACAACAGAATACTACTTGCTTTGATTCCTTGCATCTTTCTTACTAGCAATTTGGTCTATTTTCATAACAGGTTTACATTATATACTTATTACGTATTTGCTATATATGTATATGGTGCCAACTCTTGCTACTCCATTAATTAATGAAAACCAACGGGCGATTTTTTTTATTTTTTTTTTGTCAAAATTGGTTTGTTTGATGCAGGTGACATTGCTACAAACAAAGCACTCTTATTGTCAGACATTCTACCGCTTCATGTACGTAACCTTTTAGCATCGTAGCGTTATATTCCGAACTCCACCAGATTAATCTTTCACGGTAACGTGTTTTTCAAAAACCTGCTGTGATGCCGATGCGTTCACGGTCTATGCGTAGCCTCCACTGGGCTTTATTCGAATAGGGATTTGCGTCTAAAAGCATCCTCAACAGCAGTGGAATTTACTCATACACTGGTATAAAGCATTCGATGGATTTTCAATAGAACGTGGCCCGCAGTGTACCCGGGTTTTATTCCTAAGCTCACTGAACAAACATTTTAACCGGCTAATGCGCCATTGTGTACTTTGTTTCACAATCTTGTTGGTGTACATTTATGATCGCTAGTCTTCCGTTACAGTGTGTGTTGCTCTTAGTGATTGTTTTTTGCCTGGTTACCGAGGCTGTTGCCCGTTCTAATTGGCAAATAAAATAAGATACTTACTTTTATGTTTTGTAATCTCGATTACGATTCTGTTATGTGCAACAAATATGGTCATTAACGTCCTGTGGTAGTCAGAATTATCATCATTTCAGCCGAAGGTCGTCCACTGCTGGACATAGGCCTCCTCAAAGCAACGCCGCTTCGACCAGTTCTGTGTTTCTCGCATTCAGCGGATCCCTGCGGCTTTCACAAGGTCATCGATCCCATCCACCTTGTGCGAGGCCTTCGGCTGAAATTTATATTAAAAATCTACACTAATATATATTATTATTATTTAATTATAATATTTATTATTATTTCGTTTATTCATTTAGCTATTTATTTTACTACATTATTAAATATTTTTCTAAAACGAACATAAAAAAAAGCATTTTAAATATATTGTTATTAATAGTAATAATAAAAAGGGGAAAGATTTGTTGTTTGTTCGTTTGCATTGAATAGGCTCCAAAACTACCAAACCGATTTTAAATTTTTTTTCAGTTTTGGGAAGCTACACTATCCCGAGTGACAAAGGCTATATTTTATCCCCGTATTCCTACGGGAACGGGAACTATGCGGGTTAAACCGCGGAACGCTGCTAGTCATCATTAAATAAAATTATCAGTGTGGTTGCATGACCTTCTAATAAAATCCCTAAGCGAATGGTATATTTAAGATATATTAGACAACGTAATGGCAGATAATAGTCCTGCTTTATTCACAATCCATGTTGCAAGGTCTTGATACTTAAACCAAAAGACACATTTTTGTATAACAGCAACTGTGCTCATCTCTAAAAGCTATAAACTAATTGCTTAACAAAATGTTGTTTACCCCGGTTTGATAAACTTCGAGCAGAATATCTGTCAATAATCAATCCTTCTCGCGGCAGGTGAATCCTCGCGTGGCTGTGATGGATGATTCAATTACACCGTGACACAAACCGCTAACCCAGCCCTACTGTCATCATACCTCGTATATCTATGACCCTAAAGTTCAATTTCCTCCAAACAGTCGATTGATATCAAGAATTATTTATTGAGACGTGTAAAAATAGATACTTTATTATGATTATGATGAATTTACGTCACCAGATTGTGGGAGATGATTGATTTCATGCATTTATTGTGATGCTGAGAACAGTTAAAAGCTTCTTCGCCTTGTGAATAAGAAATAGTCTGAGAAACACGAGTTCTGTCCTTTTTAATATCTCGAAGAGATTTTTCATAATTCGACATTTTATTTCAAGGTTTTCCTGCGTAATATTTGATTGTTTCAGCCTTAATATTTACTGAATTTTATTTAATAACTACGATATTAGCATCTTCAAAGGTGAAAATCTTATAACCTCAAAGTATAACAAACAACCATTTATATTAGCATTTTATTCCATGGTTAATTCGATCAATAGCACCTAGTTTCCTAGTCTTTAGCATAATCACCCTAATGTTCCCACTGCTGGGACACGGGCCTCCTATTTTCTAGAGGAAGTGGACTACAATATACCAAGCGGGCCCAAAGTGGGTTGGTGGATGGCACGTGTTTTCGAATTTTTGGCTCTAGGACATGGCTGGTTTCCTCACGATGTTTTTCTTCGCTGTTTTGAGAGCAGTGGTGATGAAATTATTTACACAAAGTAAAGTGTATTAAGGTTATCTACGACGATGATAGAAAACAAAACAGTGGCACTCCGGGAGTGCCGACAGAAATGAAAACTTATACGAACTAATTGTAAATGCTTATTTATATACAGAGGTGTCGGTAACGGTAACAGTATCGCGGGTTCAATTGTTTTTTCCCATCTCAAAAAATTCTAATTGTAAATACTTAAACACAGAAGTGTCGGTAACAGTAACAGTGTGGAGAGTTCAATTGTTTTTTCCCATCTCAAAAAATTCTAATTGTTAATACTTAAACACAGAAGTGTCGGTAACAGTAACAGTGTGGAGAGTTCAATTGTTTTTTCCCATCTCAAAAAATGCCCGACGCGCCTAAAGAAGTCTTCTCTTCAAAAATACATTAAGACAAAAAAGAAGATTGTTATCTCAGTTAAGGTATTAAATTAGTAGTAGGTACCTTGTCAAAGGTAGACCAGCTTCTGTTCCAGTCTCCAATTCTCAGATCAACAGAATTAACATCAAATATTAACATATCAAAGAGAAAAATGTTTCTACCGAGCAAATCTGTGAAACCACTCAGCGTATTCGGATGCCAGGGAGTGCTCCAACATTTTTGGGCATTATGATATACTTTGTAGCGCAAAGTGGTTTGTACAGGAAAAACAAAAGTTGGTATGGAAACTTCTGGAGTGGCAAATAGTTGAAATGTTGGAGGCATTGTTCGTGCGGTTTTTTGGGAGCGTTTTTTATGCTTATTAGAAATGTATGACTTTATTAGATAAAGAAGTAATCATCAGCCTTTTCTACACTATGTTGGGGTCGGCATCCAGTCTAACCAGATTTCAAAACCAGTATTTTACATAGAGTGACTGCCTATCTGACCTACACACGTCCACAATCCAGTTATTGGGTAATACGATACCCCTCGATAAGACTGGTTGTCAGACATTCGGGCTTCTGACGACCCGTTACGACTGTCAAAGATCCACGAATGATAGCCGGGACCTACTGCTTAACGTGTTTTTCAAGGTACTGTGTGGTCGCCGTTTGTAAAATGGGTCACCCATCCATGGACGAACCGCGGCAAGCGTAGCTTAACCTGATCGATCGACCCGTACGTTTGTGATTACTTAGCCAGAAGCCCCTCCGATAAAGAAAGTATAAAGAAAAAAACTTAAAACATATTTTTTTACGTTTGTCTCTTAGATTGACCAGCGACATCAGCGATCATATCGTTGTTGCTCTTATGCAAGTAATCTCTATGACCATTTGTTATTCCGTAACTCCAGCTAACCTAATGATATTCACTTACAAACCTTAACTCTTGAATAAAAAGATACCCTAGAAAAGCTACCTTTAAATACCGGGAATATTAAAATTAAAAGTCACATAGTTACAAACTAAAAGGCCTAACCAATTAAACCAACCCACAAAAACATCATAGGCAAACTCAAAAATACAACTTCCACCACAAAATGCAAAAGAAACCAGATGCTCAAAATCCAAAACAGTTTTTTTACACCACTACGTATATTCCAATACTACCAAAGCAAGGGTCGAATCGACAAAAACACTATTTGCGATGTCCAACGAAATGATTCGACTGAATTTCTCCCTTACATCCCACAGTGAGCATTAGCTACCCGATATCTTGTTACTAGGGGTCAATCTTTAAAGGGCGGTCCAGCATTAGCCTCCTGACCGAGCTCAAAGGAAATAGTGGGTGATGTCGGTTAATGGACCCATTGATTTTCGGGAATCAAACGCTTACTTTCCTTGGAGTATCGTATACAAAAACATGAGAGATGGTGCTGGAGTGTTTGTGAGTGTGTTTCGGAGGGAACCTTTGAGATTTGTATTTAATTGCGTTCGGATTTTATAAAGGATTTTTCTTCTTTCTTTAAGTACAGTGTATTTAGACAGTGGAGCAGTAGTGGCTTAATGATATCGGCCCCGACCTACGAGTTGTAGGTCGTCAGTTTGGACCCAGGAAGGCAATTTACATCGTGTATTGGATTTCATCACCACTGCTCTCAAAAAACATCGTGAGGAAACCGGTCTCTTACCTAGAACCAAAAATTCGAAGAAACGTGAGATCCACCAACCCACACTGAGTTCGGGTGATGGATTATGCCCACTCCCTCTCACAGAGAGAGTGTGTGCCGGTAATAGGAACATGTATAGGCTAATTATGTAGATATGTGTCAAATCTCAAATCGTTTATTGCATGTAAGTTATGTATTCATTATAAATACATTTCTGATTTTTATCATCACTGTTCCACTCAATTTCAATAAAGTTAAATAAGACGTTAATTTAATGTGTGCTAAATAAATGCACTTTCTTTTTAACCGACATTAAAAAGAAGGAGGTTATCAATTCGACATGTTTATTTATATTATTAATATATATTTTTTATGTATGTTCGACGACGGACGACGACTCCGACGGACGGATTTGCAAAGTTATTTTTTTGTTCGAAAGGAGTTTATTCCGAAATGGTCCCATTTCACTTTTATATAGATTTAATGATGCATTTTGGAGACAGACAACCGAACTCTAAAAAAAAAAGATGAAATTTCGAATTGGTGTCGGGTACCTTAACAAAAAAATGCAAAAATACATTATCCAAAGTCACCGACTTCCGAAAATAAAGTTATTTTTCACTTTCTAGTGTTTTTTCGGAAGTTGGTTGTAAAAAGCTTTTTATCATCATCGTTCCGCTAAATTTCGATTAAGATAATTAAGACGTTCATTTAGTCTGTTCTATATAAAAGCACTTTATTTTTTTGTACGCAACAGAAACAATAGTTAAACAAATACCGCGCAGACGTAATGCACTGGGCACTCGTACAATGAATGTGTTGAAAAGAGTAGTACTTACATACGTTGACCCAAGTAAAATTAATCTCAACTCCTGCAACTACTAAAAACTTCCGCGAACACCATACAATATTCAGCATCTAGTTCCACAAACCTAAATTAAATATGACGTCATTACGCCGAAGCTGCACAAACTGAGCAAACACGTCGTGTTTGACCACTTTGATGACTCGATTGTCAAGGGACGAACACCAATTAGGTAGCAGTTGACTCAGCGGCTTTCGTGATTAATTCACCACAGGACTCTGGTCCACCTGACCGAGCCACAGTTTGCTAAGCAATGGTAATTATTTAAACTCTGATTGCCGACGTGTTGCAGTTACTTGTTAGATAAATTTTGGAAGTTCCGATTCTAAATTCTGGCAGGTTCTACCTACAGTTTGTTCCACTATGTATTCGTGTCTCAGCCTGGGAGAAGTATTAGATCTTGTAGCTACATTGCATCTGCATACTTTCCAAAGAAATGCATTTTTAATGTTTGCAGTGCCTGCCACGAGGCATAAAACAAAAAAAAAACTCAAGTACTTTTGTTAGGTTCTAAACTACTAAAAAACCTTCCGCAATATTACTCAGAAAAAAAGTATGAATGGCTTAGTAAACGTGTTTTTTTTTTCTTTAAAAGAATGCGCAATTCTCTCTTAAGGTTTGCACTCTTTCATCGAACTACCCTCATAATGAGCAAGAAAAGAAGTCGGTCAAACAGTGCGCTGTAATATTGTATGCATCCTCTATTCCGGAAAGTTAGAAAATATCGTATAATTTTCAAAATAATCTCGAGCATAAAACGGATAATATATTATATCACAAATTTCGCAACAAAATAGACAAGCTTTTGTTAAAATTTTAGCAAAAAATCTGGCTTCAGTCCAGTAGCGCTGTTAGTACGCAATTTCGGAAGTTTATTGCTAAATCGACTTTTTGTAAGCAACAATAAACATTGTAAAACGTTTTCTTTGGCTTAACCTACTAATATTATAAACTAACTTTTGCCAGCGGCATTGCCCGCATGGAGGTCGAAAATTACCCCATGGGAACGTACTACCGAGATACAAAGTATCCCATGTGGTAACATTTGAACATCCAAACTTTAACATATATTGTAGGATGTGGAAGTTTGTGAGGACGAATGGATGGATATTTGTTACTCTTTCACACACAAACTACTTAAGACGCAGACAGCCGACTTTTAAGGACTTTTTATCGAAGATCACGCCTAAACGGCTTGTCTTATGTATTTGAAAAAAAATATGTGAAACTAGACAATTTTCTTCGTCATTTGATATGTGAATATTTTAAATAATATTTTTATAACATAATGTACAAGTAATTAATTGGTAAAGTAATGTCTATCGCCGACATAAAAACGCTAATCACGCAAAAACTGTAGGGTGTATTTCCATGAAACTTTCACCACCTAAAAGACAATTTAATCACCCAAAATTTAGTATACGGTTTTTCTTTGATATGTGTTTGATAAATCGACATGGGTTGTTTTTCGAAAAACTTGATGCGCGTTCAGGCGAGGTCTCTTGCGAGCGACGGGCGGCAGTGCATCGCTGTAGGTAGCTGTCAGCTATCTTCGCCTTAAGAGGCCTACGCAGAACGAATTGTCCATACAAACGTAATACCAAAATCATTTGCAACTCGAGCATATTTCCACCATATTATGGTGATATTCGGATTCAGACAGTATTTATCTAGGCTCGTAGAGGTTTTTTTTTCCAAAATTCTTACCTAATATGAAGTTTAAGCGAATTGAATTTTGCAAATTTTTACAGCGTAGATGACATGTTTTCTCACTATTTTTTTGGTATTATAACCAACAATATTTGTAATATTGTTATCTCAGAAGCATAGCTCATATTATCAAGTTGTAAAATGTCGAAAAAAATATTAAAATACAATAAGTTTTCATTCATCATTTTTGGTATTACGGAACACATCCAAATTCATCATAAATATCAGTAGCTAGTAGCGCTATCGCGTCAAGCCAATGTCAATGTGTGTGTGATCGTACTGCTCACTGTAGGTGTGTATCGCTCGGACAGGTACTAACACTAGCGCAACATGACGGTATTCACTTGGATATAAAATTGTGATTTAGTATTGAGTAAACCTACATTCTTACGAAGTTTTCTTTGTTTCCGGATTTGGATATACAGGGTGGCAGGGACATCGACGCAAACCTGTGATTCTGATCCTTCCGCGTTTAATTTTTTGTAGGACTGCTGGCTTATGAAAAAAATATAATTTATAGGGTGGAAGGGACATCGATTTTTCTTCGGTTGTTTAAAAAATTAGCTACTGCATACATAATGATCGCGGAGATCTAGAATCATGTACTGAATGCATGGTTACAGTTTGCACGTCAATGTCCCTGCTACCCATAGATATATTTTTTTGTTCATTATGCCAGTCCTTTTGGCGTCCATTCTATAAAAATTATATACTTTATTTTTGCGGATTGTTATTTTGTAATTGTCCTTGTACCCGCCCAAGGGGGCTGAAGCCAATTGCAAGGTCAACGTGAAAATCCTAGTTGGCGGCTGAGACTGTTTTCAAAATTTTCTTCATGGGTGTCCTTTTTCTGGTTTTCTATGGTGCTGAACCCAATATGAGGCGAAATGAAAATCCAAGATGGCGACTGCGAAAATTTACAAATTTTCATCATGGGTGTCGATTTCATGGTTTTCGGGGGTGCTAAAGCCGATGGTGAGGTCAAAATGAAAATCCAAGATGGCGGCCAAGAAAAGTTACGATTTTTCCATCATGGATATCGATTTCATGGTTTTCGGGGGTGCTAAAGCCGATGGTGGGGTCAAAATGAAAATCAAAGATGGCGGCCATGAAAATTTACGAATTTTCCATCATGGATATCGTTTTCAGGGTTTTTGTAGGTTCTAAAGCCGATGGTGACGGCTTTAGATCACCCAAAAACCTTGAAAACGACACCCATAATGGAAAATTCGAAAATTTTCTTGGCCGCCATCTTGGATTTACATTTTGACCTCACCATCGGCTTTAGATCACCCAAAAACCCTGAAAACGACACCCATGATGGAAAAGTCGAAAATATAGGTACCTTAGGTAGGTACCTACAAATATGAAGATTTTTTTTTTTAAATGTGCCGTATAAAGCTACGACGATTACTATTTAAATCTAGTTGGACTGTTTATTTCCAGTCTGCCACACCCCCAACCCTTTGATAGAATACAGGCAGAATGATGTTATGAATAAATTTCATTTCCTCAACTTTTTCGCGCAACCGTCCGTTTGCGCAATAGGATTCGCGCAAGTGCCCTTCACGCAACTATCGTTCGCGCAAGTGTCTTTCGCGCAAAGGTACACACGGCTACACATCAAGCTATACATTTCCAGTTTACGCTGACCTCGCACTGTACGGAAATCCTATACAATGCGAGATCAGCTTATACTGGAAATGTATAGCTTAATGTGTAGCCGTGTGTACAGTCGCGCAAACGTCTGTTCGCGGAAATGTCTTGTCGCGCAAGTGATCCTTCGCGCAAAAGTCCGTTCGCGCTAAAGTCCAAGCGCGGAAATGTCTGTTCGCGCATGTGGGTTCGCGCAAGTGTGTTTCGCGCAAATGTTTTTTGTCCCAGATCCCTTCAACAGGTGTAGATTTCGCTGCCCTCACAGGACACGTTACTTCTATGATAGAGTCATCACCTATCAAACCATCTGGGTTTGTTCCGTTATCTATTATCATCATCAAGTCGGAAAAAATCCTGCCCTCTGACTGAGAGGTATCTTGGCATGCGCTGCCTAAACCGTAAACCCTATTACTAATAAAAGCACAGAATAAAGTTATTCCAAGTTTAAACCTATGAAAATGTATGGTTATTCCTTTCCTTTCCTTTATTTTTCCTGGTATAACATCTTCTGTGTTTATTAGATTAGTAAGAGGGGTAGAATTAGACGAAGATATTGTATTGTGCAATTGTATAAACAGTTCTAAATAAAAGTCCGCGACAGCATAATTATATCTGTCTTTTATGTTATAGCCAAAAAATAGTGAGCCATAAAGGCATTTAAATTAGATACCTACTGTTTTTACAATGCACATTTTAGAGGATTTACTTATGCGGTCCGAAAGCGATAAAACAATTAATTTCGATAAGAAAAGGATTTATCGAAATTAATTATTGCTTTATCGGTTTCGGACTGTCTCGTTGATCTAGTGGTCGCACGCGCTACTACGGAGCATGACGTCTTGAATTCTATTCCCAGGTTGGGCAAAGTGTTATTGGCTATTTCTAACTGGAATTTCGCCGTAGCCGCCCGAAGTCTGGGTGTTTTTTTTTTTTTTTTTGGGTGGGAAATCATCAAATAACTTCTCCCGCTCTGGGTGGAGCAGGAGGGCGTGTCAGACTTTTACTGACTAAAACCCACCCGTGTTCCTTCATTAGCCCGTATGCCAGGGGCTGTGGTATCTCTTTCAAACGAACCTGCACCCCTGACAGGCATCGGTCCTTGCGGGCCCCATCATTTTTGTGCTGACATCTCTTTGAGGCGCGCGTGGAACACAACGCGCCGTCGACTTGGGCTTGGTCCTTACCGGACAGCGAGCTACCCATTACTCGCCGTCCGCAAGCCCATGCCTACGGTGGCCGGAAATCGGCCTGGGATTCCCGACGCCCAGGGCGTCTCCGTATCCTGCGGCGGCTGGGGTTGTGAGGGCGCATATGCTGCCTCTCCCTCACGTGCGCCGCCTCCCTCTTCGCGAGCATCACTGCTTCGCTGAAGGAGGTGACGGCTCCCCATGCCCTCTCGCTCCGTACCATGGCCTGGACCAGGGCCGGACGCGAGAGATCGCCGCCGCCGATCGCCTCCACGAGGACACGGCGGTGCTCCGCCCAAGCAGGGCAGACCGCCACCGTGTGCTCCACCGTGTCCTCAGGGCGATCTTCGCAGTGGAAACACCCGGGCGTTTCCTCCCGCCCTATCCGAAACAGGAACCTCCCGAAACAACCGTGTCCGGTGAGGACCTGCGTCAGGCGGAAGGTGAGGACGCCATGCCGCCTCTCAAACCACTCCTCAAGGAGGGGACTTACCGCCGCAATCGTGGCGTGCCCACCCCAAGTCTGGGTTTATGTCCGGTTGATGACAATAGGCTCGCCCCCTATTAAATGGGACTTAAAACATAACTGGCGAAATGTGGGTGTACTATTAGGTACACCTCTGCCCAACCATTCGGGAAAACAAGGCGTGATGTTATGTAAGTATGAAGACTGTGGGCACAATTATTATTGGCTCAGAATACTGTTATTTATCTGTATTTAGGCACATATAAATTATTGGAACATCTGTCTTGACAAAGGCAAAACTTTTATTATTTGGTTTGTAGTCGTTTTTTTATTAGTTTTAAAGTTTAGTAAAAGGAATAAAACGCCTTAGTTTTGTAAACTTGAGTTTACCCTAAATGTGTGGCTAGGTACTTCATGTATTTTATTTGTTCAAGAACACTAATACTTACCATACAAATTCAACATTGGTTTTCAAAAGTATTTACTTAGGAATAGTTCGTAAATGACGTAGGTATCTGTTAAATTCTCTACAAGGCCAAAATCTCGGGATATCCTAATATGTTGAGATCCCGGCACTGTAGAGGAATTTCCAAAAAACGCATTACTAGTCTGTACATTTACTAACGATTCCCCCAAAAAAGTCAACAAAACAAAGCAAATTATGAACATACCTAATAAATTACGAATAAATAAGGATGCCTACGACTCGTTACGCTCACACACACAGCTGCGCATCGGTGCTTCTTTTGTCAAACAGAGATAGCAATATTCGGACGAAATATTGTCTCCGCTCGAATCCTAGTTGCGAGCTTGGTTCGTCGGATTCTTAACGGATTTGGATGAAATTTGGCGCACAGATAGTTTATGACCTGGATTAACACATAGGCTACTTTTTATTCCGGTAAAACGTTTATGTGGGATTATAGACGAACTACGAGCGAAACTAGGGTTTAATACACAATTAACTGAAATAAATTGTTCATTCTGTAAATGGGATTTCGGAATCACTTTTACACATCATAATATTTTTATTTTTATGAGCTAGATGGAGACTACATTTCCTATCTGACCACCCCTGAGAAGAAATGGCGATGGAAATGCTATGTAATTTTTTGTTAACGTGAGGTGTAGATAAATTGATAAAAGCTACCGAAACGACGCATTCCTACAAACATTCTTAACGACAGGGGTACAAACAACATCATCTCTTCAACCAAAATTACAATTTCAAAAAAAAAAACAAAGATTCTCCGAGTTTTTTCCAACCCTATTCAAACACCTAGAATCTAACAATTTGTACCTGATCTTATATGAAAACCGGCCAAGTGCGAGTCGGACTCACACACGAAGGGTTTCGTAACACACGCCAAAATACACTGAAAAACACAGATTTCTTGTATGGAGACACCCTTTAGTTTTTTACTTTATTTTATAATTTTTTGTTGTAGCAGCAACAGAAATACACATTCTATGAAAAATGTCAACTGTGTCAGTAATAAGCCTTATTGCACCGTTATGGCGCACTGGGTACATACATGTCCACGTACCTGTCAGGTTAGTGCAACATAATTTCATGAATTTAGTTTTTGTATTACCTTTTTTTACTAACATAGCTTATAAGTAGTGTGCACTACTAATACTAACACTATATGGATCAAGGTCTGAATTAAAGTTTTTTTTTTTTTTTGGATCATGAGATGTAGCCCGCTGACAGACGGACGGACGGACAGCGGAGGCTTAGTAATAGGATCCCGTTGGTTACCCTTCGGATACGGAACCCTAAAAAACCTGTACGATATCCTGCCTCCCCTTCACCGCCCCTTTGTATCAATTCGCATGACGCCATAATGACGTCTTTTCATTGCTCAGCAAAAGGAAGTTTTCCCATTTAAAGTTACCAGCCTTTTTATCTGCAAGTCCCGAGTTAAAATAAAATTATTTAACGGTTAGACAGTCGTTATAACGCGGGTATATTATAGCTTTGGCGATAATGGACATTTCGTGTTTCGGCCGGGAATTTAATCGTGCCGCAACAGAATTTTTTGCCAATATTCATGGTTATTGTGGAAACGGTTAATTGGGGAACTTTGTTCGGGCAATTGACGACTGATACTGTTTCGGAAATGGGCCTTCGGTTTTGGGTGGCTCTGTTACATTTAATTTTCATTACGAGCCATAAAATGGTTATTGTAAAGATGGCGGGCAGCCAGTTGGCTATTCTATTAAACTTTATTTAATATTAATAGTAGCAACCGTTTTGCTGGCGCGGTTTATACGCCGTGCCATGTGTAGGCACGGTTCGTCAGTGTTGTTTGGATCTCTATGGAACTTAGTAGTATACAGACAAGTTTTTTCTACAGCTTCGTTAAAGGTCCACAGACACGACAGCGACTGCAACTCAGTAGATCAATTTCCATGGAGTTTCCATAGAAATGGTTCTATTACAGTTGCGTCGCGCTGTCGCGTCGTGCCTGTCTGCGGGAGCTTTTATAAGCCGTACCATAATGAAACCGTGCCTTCTGTAAATGACCTAAATTTATTTTATACTGATTCATGATTGCCTCGTATTTACCAAAGTCGGAACACTTATAATAAACACTACATTCCCTATGAACTCCCCGACCGCCGAAGTTTGGAGAAAGGAAAAATTCGGGTAAGTGATTTGTCCAGATACCTATGGAAGTTTTGTGTTGACCTCGATAGAATTTATTCAACATTTGTAGGTATGTCTTCAAGCTTATGTTCTCGTTATAACTTCATCCACATAGCAGTTTCATTACGTTTCGTTTGTACCTATGTATTGAATATCTATATATATAAAAGGAGAAACTGACTGACTGATCAATCAATGCACAGCCGTAACTACTAGGACTAGGAACGTGAAATTTTGTACACGGCTTCCTTTTATAATGTGGAGGAGCACTAAGAAAGGGTTTTTGGAAATTTTACCTTTAAGGGGGTGAAATGGGGGATTTTTTTTGTATTAAAAATCTTATTCCTTGAGTTAATAAACTTGAAACTGGGCACAAATACTTATCTAAGTAAATTATAAAGTTGGTAATTTATTGTTTTTCTAAACTACCCCCTAAATGGGGATTGAGGAGTCTCAAAGTTTGTATGGAATAATTTTAACGCGCTCTCTGATTAACTCGAAACCACGTTGGATACTTTTTATCCCGGTGGTACGTTCCCGCGGGATAATTTCAGACTTCAACGCGGGCGAAGCCACGGGCGGAAGCTAGTATATTTATAAAAGTTTAAAATAAATCACTTCGCGTTCTTCATCTGAACTATGAATTTCATGTGGTTTACGGAGGGTTATATTAAACTTACTTACATGTTATGATAAAATGAACTCAGTGTTCTGTCAAGTCGTGAAAACTGTGACAATTCGTAAGTCAAAGCCGTAACCACTGCAAACTTAGCACGAGCATTTATCGAGTTATCGACGGAAGAATAATTTATAATTTATAATTTATTTATTTCATAAAAACAGTACTTAGAATACATTACATTACAGTTATGTGCTATGGTAAAGTAAAGTACACAAAAGTTTTAGCATCTGAAACCGAACTAGGAGAGAATAGGAAGGAATAGACATGACTAATAACTAAATGATGTACAATAGGAGAAGATAGCTATGTTTTTCTATTAATTATCACAGTTATGCGTTCTAAACGAATCATGATTTTGTAGATAATCGTATAGGTACCTACTTTGTGGCCGTCGAGTAGAAAGTTTGTTGTCGGTGTGATTTTGACAGTTTGGGAAGATATATTCTTCTAAAACACTCTACATTTATAAGGACCTAGACAAAGATCGTTAGAAACGAAAGACAAAATGACAGATTGTAGAAGGATATTTACGGTTTTTTTTTTTTGGGTGGGAAATCATCAAATAACTTCTCCCGCTCTGGGTGGAGCAGGAGGGCGTGTCAGACTTTTACTGACTAAAACCCACCCGTGTTCCTTCAGTAGCCCTTAAGCCAGGGGCTGTGGTGTCTCTTTCGAACAAACCCGCACCCCTGGCAGGCATCGACCCTTGCGGGTCCCATCACTTTTTGTGCTGACATCTCTTTGAGGCGCGCGTGGAACACAACGCGCCGTCGACTTGGGCTTGGTCCTTACCGGACAGCGAGCTACCCATTACTCGATATTTACGGTGCGATGTCAAAAATGGAGAATCGAAAAGTTACTTTGTATTGAAAAAGCACTGTCTATTCGTCGTAGAAATAGAAAGAGTCATGCTGAGCCGGCTGGACCACCACTGCTCTCATCATCGATTAAAAAAGGACTAACCTACGCAACTCACTCTAAAGATGTCATATATTTCAGCCATATCTCAATCTCATACAAGTGTTTCACACGCAGTATGTTTTACGTCACTAAAATATTCAAGAAACGTACCTACGCTCAGTAACGAGGCGAACCTAAATAAATGCTAATAACTGAAGCAATCATGTTAATACAATATGGTTATTCATATGTGGTGCAAGTTTAAAGATTACACAAACTGAAATGTAAAGTCAGCGAATCGACTACCAATTTAAATTACCCGTATATTCAGATCACATCTCTCATTTCTTGGCAGTTGTATGAAATTTCTTTAACACGGAGCAGTTGTGGCTCTAGTAACGGCGACGATTTACGAGTTGTAGGTCGCGGGTTTCAAACCCAAGCAGGCATTTTATTTTGTGTGAATTATTTCATCACCTCTTCTCATAAAACAATAAGAGAGACATGTCTTGTACGTGACGTCTCATTCACCAAAAAATCGAACACGTGTTATATCCGCAAATCCGCACTGGGCCCTCATGTTGGATTAGGGCCACTCCCTCTTACAGAGAGAAGGCTTGTTTCCCAACAGTGGGAACATTATAGATCTCTTGACCACACAGCGTCATGCATTAGCCGTAATTACGACATTTTTGTCAGTAAAGCCCATATCACTTTGCACCTACTATACTGCCCAACTAAGCGCAAAAGCGGTATCTTAATGAAAGCGAGATTCGATATAATTGAAGTTATGTTAAAAGTGATTTAAGGTAAAACTGAGATAGGGAAATCTTTCTTAAGGTTTTTTTACATGTTTTGAACAAGATAGCGCTAAATGCCTTAGTTCTTTAGATTTGTATTTTTTAAAGCTACCTGATGGCATAAAAATTAAATTTACGTTTTTTTTTGAGAGACCGCTTTTGCGCTTAGTAAGGCAGTATACATACATATTAAAACCTCCCATAATAACATAGCAACAAAACTCTGCCATCCATCACACACCAACACAATTCATCTTCCTAGCACAACGATAACGTTTATGAATTATCCCAAACTGCGAATATTAAGCGAGATACGTTATTATGCTTACATAGTATTAGTATGCACCAACGGACAACATAATATTAGTAACCTTGATGCTGTTGGAACTCAGAGCGAAGATATTTTGTACTGAGATAACTGTTTACGGGGAGTCAGAAGCCGGAAAAGTCTGACAACCAGTCTTACCAAGGAGTATCGTGTACCCAATAACTGTGTTGTGAAGATCATCTGACCTCGAGAAAGTGAAAAATACAAAACAGATCACAACTTCACGCGTTGTTTCCTCGAAGGGTTGGCTGATGTTTAAGACCCTTGCGATAGGGGGCAAGCCTATTTTCATCAACTGGGCACAAATCCAGAATTTGGGCTTTTACTGAGAAATTTAATATAGAAAAACCCAATAACATACAAATACAATGTTCTTTTTTACTATTTTTTTTTTACAATGCTGACATAATTCTCGTCATTATTTGACATTATACATCAATTTTAATATCGACTATTTTATTTATGTAGATTATTTTACACATTGTGAATGAGGAAACGCTGTGGGCCTTACAGACTAGACGATTTTCTATTCTGTATTCGTCTAAGTACCTGGTACTTATTGAAAGGACTGCACTGTCCTCTCATACATTTTATCTCTGTAATTTGAAAACATTGTTAAAGCCAATTATTTTTAAAAAAGTAACCGTGGAGTTTCTTGCCGGCTCTTCCCCATAGGAAACAACAATTTGGAACCGTGCACCTAGCTTCTGTCGTTTCATAAGTGCCCATGCAGGTTTATGTGAAATAAAATATTTTGATTTTGATTTATTGAACATTTTGCCTGACTTTGGAATCGAATTCTAGACATCAGAGAATTATGAGTAAAACAACTCTTTTAGAAGGTTTTTACTTCTTAGTTATTCTTCGAGTTATCCTCAGAAAGCCCTTTCATTTAATACCCATATTGTAGGCGTGCATTAAAAAATAATATACCACTATCTTAGGTGCTCCGCCATGTTGGATTTAGAATGAGATCACATAGTTAACCATATTTTTTTTTGGGGGGGGGATATCATCAAATAACTTCTCCCGCTCTGGGTGGAGCAGGAGGGCGTGTCAGACTTTTACTGACTAAAACCCACCCGTGTTCCCTCAGTAGCCCATATGCCAGGGGCTGCGGTATCTCTTTCGAACAAACCCGCACCCCTGGCAGGCATCGGCCCTTGCAGGCCCCATCATTTTTGTGCTGACATCTCTTTGAGGCGTGCGTGGAACACAACGCGCCGTCGACTTGGGCTTGGTCCTTACCGGACAGCAAGCTACCCATTACTCGCCGTCCGCAAGCTCATGCCTACGGTGGCCGGAAATCGGCATGGGGTGCTCCGCTATGTTGGATTTAGAATCAGGTCACATAGTTAAACATGCATTGCCATCCAATCTTAACGTATATACAAAATTTCAGCTCAATCGGTTAATGATATCCACCCGAACAAACATAGTTACATACATACATCATCATCATTTCAGCCGAAAGACGTCCACTGCTGGACATAGGCTTCCCCTTGATGGGCGGGTTTTGTCATAATCGCCACGCTTGGCAGGCGGGTTGGCGATCGCAGTATGGTGGTAAAATGTATAGAGAACGCTGCTGGCCATTCTCCAGTACATACATACATTGCAAGTTAAATAAAAGCTTGAAAATGCACAAATATTTCCTACATGATAGTCTAATACCACACGCCACTAAATTATGTTATACAGGATGTTCAGTAAATAGTACGACATAGTGCAGGGGGTGATAGCTAGGGTAAATACCTACCAAAAAAAACATAATATATGTTCCGCAAAATGTTATGGAGTTATAGTGATATGCGATAAGAAAAATTGTTCAATGACACTTTAAACATTATAATATTATTTCTCGAAAATATTCCTATTTTTGACACAAAAAAGACTTATAGTAGAGTAACTGATCACGAATAACTTGATGTAAAAAAATACTAGAAAAGGATTTTTGGAGGAAAATATTTTTTTTATGACTGTAAATCCGTAACATTTTGCGGAACATATATAATGTTATTTTGGTAGGTACTGACCCAAGCTATCACCCCCTACACTATGTCGTACTATTTACTGGACACCCTGTATACAGAGTAAGTTTTTATCCAGTGCGCAAATTGTAACCATGAATTCAGCATATTATTCTAGAACCCCTAGCGCAGAATTTTTTCGCCGGGTGTACAAAAAATATCAGCTGTTTCATGGAAAAGTGCAACACCTACGCGGTCAAAATGTATGGAACAGCTGATTTTTTTTTTGTGTACCTATCTGACGAAAAATTTCTGCGCTAGTCTAGAATTATATGCCGAATTCATGGTTACAATTTGCGCACTGGATAAAAACTTTTCTTGTATGTTCTGATAACCAATCCATGTTAATACCACTCGAAGATCTACTCACGTCAGCTACATATATCGGGCGACTAATCTATAGCTCGCGAGTGCGGTAACACGAGATTTGATATCTTCCCTGGGAATATGGGGGAATAGGGGAAAGTCCCTCAAAAAAATATGAGTTACAGCATACATAATAATATGTTTTGAAAACCAATACGATGTTATTGAATGACGCTACAGGTTGTGGTTATATTTGTGTGAACTAAAGGCTACTTGCAACTCATCATCATTTTCTGCCTAGCCTTGTCTCAACTATATTGGGTTCAGATTCCAGTCTAACCAGATGCAGCTGAATACCAGTATTTTACATGGAGCGACTGCCTATCTGACCTACACAACCCATTAATTGCGTAAGACGACACCTCTTGTTAAGACTGGTTAGTACATTTTCGGGCTTTTGACCTGCAATAAAAATAAATATCTTGTTGATCAATAACATAATAATATTTGAGAATCAATAACATCAACCAATTCCCGTAACTAATTGAAACCGTTCAAAAACCGGTCGCTATCTCAACATCAATCAATGTTAAAAAAAATGTAGGTCAGCAATTTTTAAGAGATTAAGGCCCGTATCACAGAACCTCACTCAATACTGAAGCATTACTTAAAACTGGTTTGCAGTCATTTGATTGGTTGAAACTAGTTTTAACTGATGAGTCTTGAGTGAGGTTCTGTAATACGGGACTAAGATTGAGCTACGAATACGAACGTTCTTAAAGATACTAGAATTGCCTCTGATATCCTGTAAGTATCAGCAAACCCTTTTTCTAGTAAGTAGACGCAACGGAAATGCACCTAGCTTCTGACGTTTCATATGTGTCCATGCAGGTTGATATGAAATAAAATGTTTTGATTTGAAATCGATTCCCACACCTTTTCACTGCTTGTTGTGGATTATTAGTATCGTGTTTAAGGGGAAATACCAGGGTGGGCCCTAAATTCAATTATTCCATTTTACTTTTTTTGCAATTTGCAAGCCATTGCCATTGAATGACTATCATTACATATTATAAAACAAAGTATTCCGCTACGTCTTGTCTGTTCGCGATAAACTCGAAAACGACTGAACGGATTTTCATGCGGTTTTTACCAATCGACAGAGTGATTCATGAAGAATGTTTAGGTGTTTAAAAATCGCGGGCGAAGCCGCGGGCACAAGTTAGTTTCAAATAAAATAGTATTTCAATGTATTTTATTGATAATTGTAATGACTATAAGCACGAGTATGCTATGAATACATACTTGTTACGGAGTTTTTTTTTTCCTTTTGACGGTGGGAAATCATCAAATAACTCAAGCTCTGGGTGGAGCAGGCGGGCGTGTCAGACTTTTACTGACGGTATCTCTTTTGAACAACCCGCTCCCCTGGCAGGCATCAGCCCTTGTGGACCCCACCAGTTGGTGCTGACATCTCTTTGAGGCGCGCGTGGAACACAACACGGGATTGGTCCTTACTGGACAGTGAGCTACCCATTATTAACCATCTCTAAGCCCGCGCCTACGGTGGCCAGGAATCAGCCTGGGATTCCCGACGCCCAGGGCGTTCCCTGCGGTAGATAGAGCCGTGAGGGCGCATATACTGCCTCCCCTCACATGCGCCGCCTCTTTCTTTGCGAGCATTACTGCTTCGCAGGAGATGACGGCTACCCATGCACTCTCGCTCCGTGCCATGGCTTGGACCAGGGCCGGACATGAGAGATCGCCGCTGCCGATCGCCTCCACACGGAAACGGCGGTGCTTCGTCAAAACCGGCAGACCTCCACCGTGTCCTCAGTTTGACATTTCTAGTATGGAAAAATTACAACTATAAATAAATGTAATACATTTTGTGTACTTTTTCCTTAATTTTCCGTATTTTCCTTAGCGAGATATTCAAAACGTGACAGACGTCTAATGCGAATTTCTGGAATTATCGATTCACCTACAAAAAAATTAACTTCGAGTGAGTTGCCTATGGAAAATATTATATTATGTATAAGTTACGTCTTACCCGATTTTAGTCGACTAATGAGCCGTAAAAGTTTGGTGTTCACACATGGTAAGGACACTTCAACCATACCAGCTCTAAACTTTACAATTATCTAAATATAAGATTTAATATTTACCCTATAACTAAAAGTCTGCTGAAGAGAAAATTCACTGACTGGCTTAAATCCATGTCTTGTCAAGAAACTGAGCCACTTATGGTATTATAAACACGGTACACACACACACACGTACACGGTACACACACACACGTACACATACAGACACACACACTGACACATACTGCACCCCACCTCCACTATATACTTATAACCTACATAGTACCACAACATAGATTATTTTCTGTTTTTATTCCCTTAAAAAAATATTCCTCAATTAATTATTAATTAACTTTATTTGTCTTGTATGGAACAATGTCTTTGCATATTTTTTTATTTATTTTTTTGGATTTGGCTTTGATAGCAGCGCCAAAGTATTTTACTTTTATGGCTATCTTCGTTTTCCTTTGTAAATTATTATAAACTTAAATTGTTCCAAACAAACTTTATTTTATATTATTTATTTAATTAATCTATCATTATTATGATAGATTCTGAGACGGCTATAACAACCCTTAAATTAAAGGCGGTCCATGTGATCTATATCGAAGCTGAAGTGTAATTAGATAGCTCGCCGTTGGCAGCTCAATGATCATACGTTATGTAATTACAATTATGCACAAAGGTAGGTATGTTGATGGATTGATGCTCTACATGTGAAGGATTAATAGTACTTAATAACTAGAAGATGTAGATACTGTGCTAAACTAATCTAACATATAGGTACTATTGTGTTGTTTCCGACAGAAGCCTTAGTGACGTCATTAAATAAGTAACATTGTGGAAAGAAATGATTTAGTACTGGCTTCTAACTTTATCCGCGTTAAATTTCTTGTTTTCACATAAAATATATCTTATGGAATTAGAAGCATTGTCCGCAATTTTACTTTTTAATAACGATGACTGAAATGGGCTATCAAATGCAAAATGTTTTTATAATCCGATTGTAGTTCCAGAGATAATCCCGTACATACAAACTTACAAACAAACAGATTTTATCTGTTTATAATATTAGATTGAACAATAATATGAAAATATTCATTCGTGTACCCAGCGACGCCCAGCGTCACTTCAAACATTGCACATTGCCCTAATTTTCCATTTGATTTTTCTTTTAATTTCATTGTCTTTTCGAGCAAGCTCGAGTAATCGTTGACTTTTTAATATTTGAGTCATATCAGTCTTATTTAAATATACTAGCTTTACCACGGCTTCACCCGCGTGGATGTCGAATATTTTTCCACGGAAGCGTGCTACCGGGATGAAAAGTATCCTATGTATTAATCAATAATGCCGTAATACATTGTTTTATTTTATAACTCTATTGGTTTAATCGGCGCAGGTAAGTAAAGCTCCCATTCGGCATATTTTAGCCAATTTACACAAAACCTTAATATTAAATACCTTCCTATGAATAATTCCGTCCATTGATGAAAACCGTATGAAAATCCATTCCATATTTTTGAGTTTATCGCGTTCAGACAGACAGACGCGGCGGGGGACTTCGTTGTATAATAATTATTATAGTGATATCTACTCACTATACAAGGTGAATTTTCAGTCACCGTTAAAAAAAAATCAGGGTGATTTACCAAAAAAAATCGGACCTTCCATACAATATCTATCAGCTGACTATTGATTTTGCATCATCATCATCAGCCCATAATATTCCCACTGCTGGGACACAGGCCTCCTCTCGGTGAGAGGGATTGGGTCGTAATCCACCACGCGGGCCCAGTGCGGGTTGGTAGATGTCACATGTCTTCGAATTTTTGGTTCTAGGACATGCCGGTTTCCTCACGATGTCTTCCTTCACCGTTTTGAGAGCAGTGGTGATGGAATAATTCACACAAAGTAAAGCGCCTGTCTGGGTTCGAACTCACGACCTACAACTCGCAAGTCGCGGCCGTTACCACTGGGCCACCACTGCTTGATTTTGCATGGGAGGTTCAATTTTTTTTTTCATATTTCGGCCCATATTCCTTGGAGAAAGTTGTTCTGTTTCACGGGGACTATCACCCTGAAAAATTTGGACGGTGACTAAAAAATCACCTTGTATATTACTCTATTTGTATACTTCAAATAAGTCAAAAGAGCGTGTTATTTTACTGCAACTGAATAAGCTATCAAATGAGAATTTAACGATAAGAAAGTCGCGCCGTTGTTCAATCAATAATACAAAATTCCTGAAAAAGCAATGTCTTGTTTACATTTTTGTTCATCTGCAACTTTTTCATTTAAAGTAATGCTTCTTCTCAAACGGTAGCAAAACGAGCTGATGATCACCAGCGTGGCGCACTGTGCTTGTCACTCACAACGTGAATGCCTAAGACTTGCAGCCTAAGTGTAACACACTTACAACAGCAAAGGCTTTCAATTTGACAATTCGAATATTCATTGCACTATTTACGTTGTCAGCATTACCTTTCCAAGAGGTATCGTACTACCACGGGTTACGAAAGTCAGATAGGCAGTGGCTTCTCGTAAAAACGGTACTGTTTTTCAACTGCATCTGGTTAGACTGGAAGCCAACCCCAACCCAATTGGGAAAAAACTAGGCAACCGACGATGATTATGATAGAGTGACAGAATACACAATTTTGGCACATGTTGATTTACGTTGTTAGTAGACGAATTTTTCAAACTTAATAGCATTCATTCCACGCGGGCTGGCAACAACGCATTTGTAGTAGTTTTTCGTGATTATTTCATTAAATACAAACAAAAGTACAATATTTTTTTCAGCCAAGCACTAGATATTCTGTATTTATGATTATTTTTAACATTTACTCTTTAATAAAAATATATAATCATACTAAATAATGCAAACAGAAAATAATTGACGGTATGTCGATTTTTGTAATTAAATAGCAAAATCACTGCAAAAAAAATAGCATACAAACAAAAAAATACCAATGATCTAGTGCATGGCTGAAAAACATGTTTACTTTTGTTTGTATTTAATGAAATAATCGCGAAAAACTGCTATAAATACGCCGTTGCCAACCCACGTGGGATGAATGCTCTTAAGAAGCATTATTAAGGAATTTCAACGTGTTTTACTCAATTGGGAGCTGCTTACAATGTTTTCCTTCCCTGTCAGTTGGTATCCTTCATCAAGAAGTTCATAATAACACAAATTAGTCGCCCGTATTCTCCCAACATATCCTGTGTGTCAAGTCAGAAGTTTACAAAGTAACATTATGGATGGTAATGACGTATTTGCATGTACATGTCGCGGACCCACGGAGCCACGACTTTGAAGTGCAAGCTTCAGCTGAGGGGAATAACCTATGGTCGTGTGCTTGTTATGTCCCTGATCACTATATTCAATTTCCCAGCGCACGTAGTAACTAGTTAAACCCGGTTTCTGAATTGAGAATTTGAAGTTGAGAAATTGTTAAGCTCTACTTTACCATCTATATAAATAAAAAGAAAAGTCCTGACTGACTGACTTATCAACGCCCAGCCCAAACCATTGGACCTAGAAAGCTGAAATTTTGCACAGAGTTTCCCTTTATAATGTAGACAAGGAATGAGGAAGGATTTTTCGAAATTCAACCCCAAAGGGAGTTAAATAGGGGATAAAAGTCCCGCACGGGCGAAGCCGCTGGCAAAAGTTAGTTGATAATATAAGCAGCAAAATTCCATATTTCTTACAATTTTTGAAAATAAATTTGAATTGAGGATTTGAAATTTCCTATCACAAAGGTTGCTCTGTGATAGAAAACTATTTAGTTAATCCTACTATATTATTAAAAAAACATTAACAAAAAAAATAAACAGACGAAAAAAACTGAAAAGCAAAAAATTCTAAACCTTTTTGTTTAACCTCAATAACTAAGTTCGGAAGGCGGTGACATAAAATTAAAAATACATATCCAAAGTCACCGCCTTCCGAACTTAGTTATTGAGGTTAAACAAAAATGTTTATAATTTTTTGCTTTTCAGTTTTTTTCGGCGGTTTATTTTTTTTTTGTTAATAAGTTTTTATTTTATAATTTTTTGAGGCTATAATCTACTAGTAATTACTACATGATTAATTTTTGATTACGTTTTGTAATACATACACCACTTAACATTAAAATCTGTGAGTGAACAATAAATCATCCCTATTATCCCAACCTTAGGGTAGGTTTCTTTTTCAAATTTATATGGGACCAATTTCGAGGTGTATCCTATCCAATAAAATAAGAATGATCAAAATCGGACTATTCTGTAAGCAGTTATGCGTGGTTT
This sequence comes from Polymixis flavicincta, assembly GCA_949987655.1. Classification (NCBI taxonomy): domain Eukaryota; kingdom Metazoa; phylum Arthropoda; class Insecta; order Lepidoptera; family Noctuidae; genus Polymixis; species Polymixis flavicincta. Next base: position 22,061,722 of record OX465181.1, on the reverse strand, counting down.
TACATTACAATTAGTGAGTGAACAATCAATCATCCCTGTTTTCCTACCCTTAGGGTTAGATTTTGTTTTCCAAATTTATATGGGACCAATTTCGGGGTATACCCTTTCCAATACAAAAAGAATTATCGAAATCGAACTACTCTGTAAAAAGATAAGCGTGGGCATACATAAAAATAAAATTTAATAAAACGCGTAGAATTGAGTAACCTCCTCCGTTTTTTCGTCGGTAAAAAAATAGCTTATGCCAGCGGCTTTGTCCACGCGGTGGTCGGAAATGATTCCACGGGAACATACTACCGGGATAAAAAGAACTAGCTAACTAATGTAACATACATATTGCAGTATCGTATACAGGATAAGTTTTTTAACCAGTGCGCAAATTGTAACCATGAATTCAGCATAATCATTCTAGACACCCAAGCTCAGAAGTTTTTCGTCGGTCATACATTATAAAATCAACTGTTCCATACATTTTCACCGCGTAGTTATTGCACTTTTCAGCAAAAACAGCAGTTTTTTTTTTTTGGGGGGTCTAGAATGATATCCTGAATTCATGGTTACAGTTTGCGCACTGGTTATAAACTTATCCTGTATAGAGTAAGTATACGTTGCTATATTGGTTTGCATCGAGAAATATTATGTGGCTGTACCCAGTAACTGGGTTAAGGAGGTCAGATGGGCAGCCGCTCCATGTAAAATACTGGTACTGAACTGCGTACGGTTAGACTGAAAGCCGATCCCAATAGTAAGAAATAAGCTAAGTAGATTATGATAGCAGTATACTGTAAAGAGTAAGCATACGTTGCTACAAAGCATCGTTTAGCATTGAACTTATTTTTTTTATAATATAATTACAGGTTTATTGTAACGAAAATGGAAGAAGTCACTGGCTCCTGAATACATACTATACAGGTATTTTAATCTAGCTCTGGACCCAGGGTTCCACATTTTTCTGTTGCCTGTTTATAAAGCAATAAAGAATTATCTACATTCAATTTAAACTTAGAACAAATAAAGAATTAAATACTCTCGATAGATAAACATTCAAACAGCGAACACAAGACAGTAGAACGTCAGAAAAAAAATACGTTTGAAAAAGGAATTAATGGGTTTCACAGGAATTTTAAATGCAAATTCTTTTAAAACGTAAAGCGCAAATAGTTCCCGAGGGATGTTAGAAAAATCTGAGTTTTTTACACAAAAAAGAACTCGTGTAGACATACATTTCAATCTTACACTTAGTGTCGCTTTTTTTCTCAGTTAATTTTAATCTAAATCTGGCAGTTTGAGTACTTTATGCGGCCTACCTAAATGTCATTTCTTTGGTGTTGTTCGTCAAATCGTTGAGCTCCTCAAGTTCTGAGTTGAGCTGTATGATTATTGATAAATGCGTGCACTGATTGGACAGGTTCACTCAATCTGTGTGGTCCTTTCCTCAAAAGACCATTTCAGAAACCAATCCACATGGTCTTTGCCTGACCAAGATTATGTCTAGACTTTAAAAGAGACTGTGACCTCTGAGTTTGTTTCGGCCTTTCTTGTCAAGGTAGTCAGATAGGTAACGCCGACCTCATCTACGTATAGTTTAAAAGAAAAATGATTGACATGTAAAAGTGTTTGTACAAACTTACTTACAGAAATAAAATCATTTATTATTACAGTGTTTTAAAATTTTTGTTTTTATGACACTAAATGTATGTGCCTAATATTGGGTAGCATATTAGTGTGCATGCAACATCCAATTTAATCGAATGAAATCTTGGAATAACCCCAATCTGTTACTAATTCATACGTTTGAAATAAAGATGTTCTATTTTTATTATATTCGGTGAAAATGTGCACGGAAAAATACTAGACTGGCTTTAAGACAATGGTGTTAATAGAGTCTAGGCCACTGTCTTGAAGCTAGTCTAGTGTTTAGGAGGTACATTTCTCAGAGTATTTTTTTAAACAGAAGTTTGGTGTTCTCATGGTGGTCAGCTCAATACCGGTTGGTATTCAATGAAAATCAAAATCAAAATATTTTTATTTCATATAAACCTGCATGGGCACTTATGAAACGTCAGAAGCTAGGTGCACGGTTCCAAATTGTTGTTTCCTATGGAGAAGAGCCGGCAAGAAACTCCACGGTTACTCTTTTAAAAATAATTGGCTTTAACAATATTTTCAACTTACAGAGATTAAATGTATGGGAGGACAGCGCAGGCCTGTCAATAAGTACCAGGTACTTAGACGAATACAGAACAGAAAATCGTCTACAAATCTACAGTCAGTAAGGCCTACAACGTTCTCTCAATCACAATATTTAAAATAATCTACATAAATAAAATTGATGTATAGTGTCAATTAATGACGAGATTCTGTCAGCATTGTGAAAATAAAAAGAATAAAAAAGAACACTGCATTTGAGAGCAGTTAATAGACTTTCACATAGTTATGCTGTTAATGAGGTACCAGGGAAGCCACATGTGCAGAAAGAATTAATGCCAAACTTCCCTGTCTTCAACGTAGTCTTTTATCTTATAATACGCTTTTTTGATAAGGACACGTTTTTTTTTTTTTTTTTTTTTTTGGGTGGGAAATCATCAAATAACTTCTCCCGCTCTGGGTGGAGCAGGAGGGCGTGTCAGACTTTTGCTGACTAAAACCCACCCGTGTTCCTTCAGTAGCCCTTAAGCCAGGGGCTGTGGTGTCTCTTTCGAACAAACCCGCACCCCTGGCAGGCATCGGCCCTTGCGGGCCCCATCATTTTTTGTGCTGACATCTCTTTGAGGCGCGCGTGGAACACAACGCGCCGTCGACTTGGGCTTGGTCCTTACCGGACAGCGAGCTACCCATTACTCGCCGTCCGCAAGCCCATGCCTACGGTGGCCGGAAATCGGCCTGGGATTCCCGACGCCCAGGGCGTCTCCGTATCCTGCGGCGGCTGGGGTCGCGAGGGCGCATATGCTGCCTCTCCCTCACGTGCGCCGCCTCCCTCTTCGCGAGCATCACTGCTTCGCTGAAGGAGGTGACGGCTCCCCATGCCCTCTCGCTCCGTACCATGGCCTGGACCAGGGCCGGACGCGAGAGATCGCCGCCGCCGATCGCCTCCACGAGGACACGGCGGTGCTCCACCCAAGCTGGGCAGACCGCCACCGTGTGCTCCACCGTGTCCTCAGGGCGATCTTCGCAGTGGAAACACCCGGGCGTTTCCTCCCACCCTATCCGAAACAGGAACCTCCCGAAACAACCGTGTCCGGTGAGGACCTGCGTCAGGCGGAAGGTGAGGACGCCACGCCGCCTCTCAAACCACTCCTCAAAGAGGGGACTTACCGCCGCAATCGTGGCGTGCCCAGCACTGGGTTGCGACAATCGCTCTCTCCATGTCACCATGAGATCCCGCCGAAGCTCTGTCCGCTGTGCCGCGATTTCCTGTGGCAGCGGACTTACGCCCCGGCGTTTGGCCTCCTCGCGCCACTCCCATATTTGCGCGAGGACCTTTGCCTCCAGATCCCATGGCGGTAATCCGGCAAGGAGGCCCGCCGCCTCGCCGGAGATCTTGCGATATCCCCGGATCATCCTGATCGCCATGACCCTATGGGACGCCCTCAGCTTGCGAGCTGGTTGGCGCCTCAATGTATAGGGCCATGGACCGCACGATCCCCGCGTAGAGCCTCCGGCAGGAGGCGTTTGGCCCCCCTAGATTGGGCAAGAGCCGCTTCAACGCAGCCCCGGCCCGCTCCAGTCTGGGAGCCAAACGGCGGAAATGCTCCGCGAAGTTCCACCGGCTGTCGAGGACGAGTCCCAAGTACTTCATCGTCGACTCGACGCCGATGTGAACCCCTCCCACCGTTATCTGGGAACCCGTCGGTGGCGCATTCCGAGGACCATGAAACCACATGGCCTCGGACTTGTGCAAGGCCACCTCGAGTCCCAGTTGCCGGATCCTATCCGCGATTGTCGCAACCCCTTGTGTCGCTAAGTCGGCCGCCGCCTGGTACGACCTCCCTTGCGCCAGGACTAGCGTGTCGTCAGCGTAGCAGACTACACTGACGCCGCTAGGGAGGTCGGCGCGCAGCACCCAGTCGTACCCGATGTCCCACAGATACGGCCCCAGGACCGATCCCTGCGGGACACCGCACGACATCTCTCGCCGGTTCCACTCTCCGAGGTGACCGGGGTAGATGACGGCCCTGTCCGTCAAATAGGCCTCGACCACACGACAGAGGTAGGTCGGCATCCGGTGATACCGGAGTGCCTCCCTTATGCAACTCCAGGGCAGGGTGTTGAAGGCATTGGCGATGTCTAATGACACCGCCAAGACGACCCCACCCCGGGCCACAGCATCCCCCGTCGTAAGGGCTCGCACGCGCATGATGGCGTCCACCGTGGAGCGCCCCCTGCGGAAACCAAACTGGCTCTCCGCCAAATCCGGCCCTACCCGCACCAGCCGCCCGACGAGGCGGTCTGCAATTACTCTCTCAAAGAGCTTGCCCACCTCGTCGAGCAGCACAATGGGCCGGTACGCGGACGGAGAGTCCGCTGGGCGCCCCGGCTTCTTAATGAGGACCAGTTTCCCCGTCTTCCAACGAAGCGGAAACTGGCCCTCCTCCAAGCATGCGCTTAGGAGCTCTTAGTCGAGGCCCGAGAGCCTGCAAGGCCAGGACCCAGGCTTTGCCGGGCAAGCCGTCGGGTCCTGGGGCGGTATTCTTGGCACTCAGCCTACGTACCGCCACTCTCAGGTCTACCTCGGTCACCTCTGGAGAGTCGTCGTCGTCGTCGGTGTGGTCCGCATCGGGCACCGCAGGAGGCGGAGCCATAGGTGGGGGAGCGTGCTCCCCTCGCGAGGGGAACAGAGCGCTCACCACGCCCTGCACGAGCTGGGGCCGGAGACTCTGCGTCAGCGGGGGAGCCCACGGGCGGATCTTGTCCCGCACCGTTTTGTAGGGGCGTCCCCACGGGTCTCTGTTCAGAGTCTCCAGCGACTCCTCGCGGGCCACTACTCTGGCCCGCAGGATCTCGTCTCGCAGGGCGGTCTTCGCCACTCTGTACCCCTCGTACAGCTCCGCCTCAATGGCTACCGTATCCGGAGGGCGGATACGGAGCCTGCGGTGCCTGGAGTAAAGGTGTCGCGCAGCAACACACGCCTCGCGCAGTGCTGTCAACTGCGGCGACCACCAGTACACCTGGCGTGAAGCACGACCTGGCTGGACCCGGGGCATTGCCACGTCACATACGTCGGACATGGTCTCCCGGAACCACTCGGCCTCGTCGTTTATGTCGGCAGGCCTGTCCGGTGATGATACCCAGGCCTGCACGATCGAGGCTTCCAGGAGAAGCTCCCGGTCCAGCTGCTTCAACGCCCACCGCGGACCACACGGGGCCTGTCGGACCGGCGCGCTCGAGGTCTGGCTGGAGACGTCAAACCGGATGTACCGGTGGTCGGAATACGTCTCCACCCGCTCCATGACGCGCCAGTCGATGACACGCGGTGACAGAGCGGGGCTGGCGAACGAAATGTCCACCACCGACTCACCCCGCATCCGCACACACGTGGCGACAGAACCCCGGTTTAGGACGACCAGGTCTGCTTCCAGAGCCCAGTCCTCCACCATCCTGCCCCGCACATTCGTCAACCGGGAACCCCAAGCCAAGTTCTTGGCATTGAAGTCCCCGAGGACGAGCACGGGGAGGGAACGAAACCCGACGACGACGTCTCTCAACTCCGCAAGGGAGTTGTGGAATTCGGCGAGAGTTCGGCTCGGGGAGAAGTACACCCCTACCACGACTATCTCCCCGAACCGTGCTGCAACGCAACCCCGTCCCCTTTTGACACTCTCGAGGGTCGGGGTACCGGCGGCGGCCGACGAAATGAGGGTCACTGAGCCGCTCAGGTCCTCCACCCAGTCATCCCTGGGCGGGACAAAGTACGGCTCAGCGACCACGGCGATGTTAATCGACCACTGCGCCATGCTCTGGATCAACAGATCCTGAGCGGCGGCGCAGTGGTTGATATTCGCCTGGAGGAGGCGTAATGGAGCCGTCACTGACACTCCATATTAGCCTCCTCCGGGGCCCCCTGTGAAGGCCCTGCCGCGGTGCCAACGGCAGCGATGACGACGTTGGAGGCGACAGCGGCGGCGGCAGTGGCGGCGGCTGCGGCGGTGACGGCGGTGGCGGAGGGCTTACCCCTGCGCCGGGCCCTAGCTTCGGCGGGTGGAGCGCAGGCCTTGCTCCCAGCCCTGTGTTCGGCCGGCTTGCCAGCTGCCGCACATAAATAGCAGTGCGGCGTGGCATTGCAAGAGCCGGCCTTGTGACCAGGCTGACCGCATCGGAAGCAGTGCACCGCACTCCCACGTGGTGACCCACCTGGCAGCGGAAGCACCTCAGAGGTCTGGGTTCCAGCAGTTTCACCTGCGCGGATACCCAGCCCACCAGAAGCCTACGGCCCTCCTCGGTGATCTTCCGGGCCGCCGACACGGGGCAGCTCACCGTTACGGTGTGCATTCCCGTGCTGTCAGGACGAATGGTGCCCGCCCTCACCTGCTCGGCAGAGCACCCCCCAGTCCTGACGACGGCGGCCACCACCTCGCCCTCCGTCACGGAGTCGTCCAGGCCCAAGATGCGCATGTCAGCGCACTTGGTGGGCCTGGACACCCGGGCCTCGTCCGCATCTAAGGACGCCCTGAGCTTTTCGGCTAGAGCGTCAGCGGTCGGGCCACTAGCCGCACCGGGGAGCTCCAGCATCCGGGCTCCGGTCGCAGTGACCCTCACCCGGATGCCGTTGGTGACACCTATGTCCGCCAGGTTCACCGCCGCCCTTGCCTTGGATAGCAAGTCCCGGTAGGACACGCCCTTCTTCTCCGCTTCCGGCTGTAGTGTAATCACTACAGCGGCGGACTTCGGGGCGCGTAGCCTAGCCGCGGCGGATCGCTTTTTGCGCCGCTGCCGCCTCTCCTTCCGTTTGGCCGCCCTAGCAGCCTTACCCGCCTTCTTCTTCTCCCCGGCCACTTCCCATTCGGCGTCAGCCACGGGAGATGGGGGAGGCGGGGCCGACCGTCCCGGCACCACGGCTGGGGCCGTCGCCACCTGAGCAGCCACCCCGCCCTTTTTGGGCTTGGGCGGCACTGGTTTTGCCGAGGTGCGACCCGACTGCGGAGCCGACTTGGCCGTGGCAGTCGTGGCGACGGCATATGTGGTCCTCTGCTGGCCCGACGCCGGCTGACTCGTCGCTAGCGGGGGGCGCAGGACTATGGCCTCCAGGGCGGAAAACCGGCTCCGGAAGGTAGCCAGCTCCTGCCGCACCAAATTCAGCACCCGGTCTTCCTCCGGTGCGGGTCCACCCTGCGCATGCCGCGCCCCCTTCTGAGGCACCACCCTGGGGGGCACCACACTGGGGCCAGCTCCTCGGAGCCCGGCCAGGTCCGCTCGGAGCTCCTCGTTCTCCTTTCGGAGAAGCTCCATGGCGGCTGCCAAGCGGGCGACCTCCGCCCGCATTTCGGACATGTTATCCGTCGGAGGTCCAGTGTGCAGGTCCTCCGCTGCCGCCATAATGGAGGCTATGGCTGCTGTAATGGCCTTGCCTTTAGAGGCCTGAAGCCTCTTCAAGGCCACCCCTTGACTGCAGCAGCCACAACCTCCGCGAGCCTGGCCATTCGCTCCTCGTTGGAGCCGCCAACGGCATCCGGCTCGTCGCCAGACGACTCCGAGGGGGCCCTGCTACTGGTCCCCCCCGAGAGCTGCCCTTCCGTGGCCGAAGCCTCGGCTTGCTGGGTCGTGTCGGTGCTCGGCTCGCCGGGTTCCTTTATGGTTAGGCCTTTGCCTAACTTGACCTCGCCCTGCCGACAGATCTTCCCCAGCTTACGCGCCGAGGCCGTCCCGCCATCCGAGGACGACCCCTGGCCGTCCTTTGGGTTGGGGCGCTTCTTGAGGAACTCTGTCCTCCTCGAAGCGCCCACCGCCGCATGCTCCGGGCCCTGAATAGAGCCCTTCGCGCTCGATGCGGAGTCGGACTCCGACCCCGCATCACTCTCCTCCTCCTGTAGATTTTTGTTTTGGGTTTTTTGATTTATATCCATATTTGTTCCCACGAGTATTGAACTTTGTGTATTGACTCAAAAATAAGTGGTTCGCACTAGAGACTAATTAAGCTACCCATTAGTCAAGCTTACAACCTCCCTCACGGTGCGCCGCCGCTTGGAGGTTTGGGGTAATTTTTTATAGAGGATTTCTTCCTCGCGGCCCGGGCGGTTAAGCCAAGGCCCTCGACCCCCGTCAAAAGTCAGAGACATGACCGTGACAATCTTCGGGGCTACGAGAATAACGGTGGCAGAAGGAGAGCACTCCTTCTTGCCTGCCCGGTGGCAGGGTGAGTGCACACCGAGCCCGCTCTTACTCCGCCGCTGTGCGTCTCTGCATGAGCGCAGAGATACACGCGTTGGAGCGTCCCGCCGACAGGATATTGGCATACGGGCAACGACACCCCTTAGGCACAAGTACCCAATGGGGTGACATTGCCCGCATCCCAGGGTGCACCGTCCCGGAGACTGGCCTTTCCCCCAGACGTATCCAAGGGAAACTCCAGCCCACGGGCACACGGGGAGGTTTCCTGTCCAAGCACCCCGATAAGGACACGTTTGATGTGCGTTTTAAACTTTCCATCGCTAAGTTCTGTAACCGACTTTGGCAACTTGTTATAGAAGCGGATACTGTTTATTAGAAATGACTTGCTAGTTTTAGTCAGTCTAAATTTTGGAATCACAATTTCATCTTTACTACGTGTATTTAGATTATGAAAATCGCATCGTTTTTTGAAAAGGCCTAAGTTTTTGCGAACATATAAGATATTTTCTAGGATATAAAGAGAAGGCAGAGTTAGTATATCAATTTCGCTGAATTTGTTTCTAAGAGACTCGCGAGGCCCCATTTTATAGATTGCGCGGATTGCCCTCTTTTGTAAAATGAAAATTGAATCTACGTCAGCTGCCGATCCCCACAGCAGAACGCCATAAGACATAATACTGTGAAAATAAGCAAAGTAAACTAACCTAGCTGTGGCTACATCAGTCAACTGCCTTATTTTTCTTACTGCGCAGTTTCTTGCCATCAAGTTTTAAGTTTGGACCTACTTGGGGTACATTTGGTAACGAGAACTTAAGACATTTAGTTTTGTTCGCATTGAGTAAAAGATTATTAGCAGCAAACCATTTCGAAAGAACAGCTAGACTATCATTGACAATGTATTGACTTGACCATCTTGAAGACGCCAAGATTTTGTTTGTTATCTTCATCACACTGAAACCCCGGGTTTCTATAACTAGAGACAAGATAATAAGACATTGCCTGTAGTATTCACAGTGTTACTTGGATAGTTCATACTTGAATGCCATCAATTTTGTATATACACTGTGTAAATCACAGGGTAACAACCCTAAGAAATTCAATCATAAAACCTCTCGTTTTTCATTTCTCGAATAGGTACGAGCACTTCACAAGAAATCTTAGTTTGTGTCCTTAATCCGTTTGAACATAAAGTCATTTCGCACGAGCTTTCCCATTTCCGCTTAGATTTAAAAAAATCATCGGTATGAAGTTCTTGAACTCGCCACTCAATTTCCCGATTTATCAGCAAATGGAAAAAAAAAATTACCGAGTTTAGCTTTAAAAATAGATTATGGAAATGGAAAAACTGGAAATATCTAGGTAGGCATCCTTTAGGATAGGATAAAAAGTATCCTATGTGTTAATCCTTGTTTATAAACTGTTATCTGTGTGGCAAATTTCATCCAAATCCGTTCTTTAGTTTTTGCGTGAAAGAATAACAAACATCGATCCATCCTCACAAACTTTCACATAAATAATATTAAGTGGGATATTCAATCGATGCCCACCTAGGTATTGCTAGTTTTAACATAATGATGATACAACTAAGGCTCTTAACATGGATTTGAGCGCAAAAGTGGGACAGAGTAAGCCAGAAAAAATATACTATTATGCAGCAATACTAAAAGTAGCCGTAGCTAAAAATAAACTAAATACAGCCGGGCAATTTTCAGGCGTTCCAGGAAACAACGAGTAAGTGAATGCACATACGGAGTCCCATTCAGTACGCGGATTATAATCCCATAATAAGCTAAAAAGTACTAAATAAAACTTATGTAAACATAGACCTTTAAAATATTTTGAACTAAGTGCCTTGGTCTGGAGCCAATCTTGGGAGTAGAATGTGCCATGCGTCTTAATAATGCATTGTCTTTGAAATGGAATCAACATGTGAAATTTCAACTCCGTAGGACAAGAGGGAGTGGTTTTAAGTTCAGCTTGTAATATTTGACCCAAACAAACTGACATGCATACTTAAAAACATTGCAAGTTAAATAAATTACCCAAGGATATTTCACAGTGTAGGTTTACCACCAACTACTAGTGTTGGCGACTACAAAACGACTTGATTTACAATTAAATGTTCGATTAAACATTAAAAACCATTTTAAAATAGATAGGTATAAGTACGAGTACCTCTTGATTATAATTGGTTTAGAAGCCTAATTTTTTAGTGAAATCACCTACTACTTGTACCATAGTAAAAAACTACTTTAGAAAATCTAAAATTGTAAACTAGTTAGTATTCTATAGTGTGCGGCTCAATAAACAAAAGTGATAACTATCAAGGTGTTTCAGTGCAAATCCCTTGCAACTAGATTTGTAGACCTATGTGGACCTAACCTAACACACACCAAACAAATTACACACTCACCGTTGAATCAGGAGCGCGCAATAACAACCTTCGTTACAACTCTTACCCCATCTTTCTCCCTTCTCAGCTAACAAACAAACAACAAACATATTAATTTCATGTTGCAAGCAAAACTCGAGATGTAAGTGCAAATATCAAAGGCAAAGTAACGGCGAAGTAAAGCCCACACACGTCGCCTGTCTGTTAAACTAAATACACGCCCGCGTGAAGCAAATTTCATGCATAAAATTATTGAAGCCGCCTGCGCCAGACCTACTACCTGTCGAACTTGGACTACCTTAACTTAGGAGAGGACGCGATTTTGTTCACGGAAAGTTGCTAGGAAATAGGGTTGCTTAACATATTCCCATATATTTGTTTCAATTTCCTGCACTATTGCAGGAACTGGCAGGTAAAACTATTGAACGGTAAGACTATCCCTGCACCAACCGAGAGTTGTCCTTGGGTGTACTTACATAATACACACAGGGATCATCGTAGCTTTTAATAAAGTGAGGTAAGAGTATGGGAAGTACATTTCCTTGTAGTGGAACCGCAGATGGTGATATCTATGTAAGAGCGGGAGGGCTCGGGGATCTGAAATGATAACGATCAAACATCTTGTTAATACTTTTAATCACTCACAACCAATAATGATGATGATTCACTCAATTTTACAACGAGATGTACAAGTTCATAAAAACGTTTTAATAAAAAAAATTAACCGCCGAAAAACTAAGTTCGGAAGGCGGTGACATATAATTAAATACATATCAAAAGTCACCGACTTCCGAACTTAGTTATTGGGGTTGGACAAAGCAAGTTTATCATTTTCTACTTTTCGGTTTTTCGGCGGTTTAATTTTTTTATAAAAAGTTTTTATTTTATAATTTTTTGTGGCTATAATCTACTAATTACTACATGCTGATTTTTTGTTTACTTTTTGTAATACACAACTCAGTATTAAAATCTGTGAGTAAACAATCAATCATCCCGCTCTGTTTTCTTACCCTTAGGGTTGGAATTTTATATGGGACCAATTTCGGGGTATACCCTTTCCAATAAAAAAAGAATTATCAAAATCGGACTACCCTGGAAAAAGTTATGCGTGGTCATACATAAAAAAAAAATGTACGCGTCGAATTGAGTAACCTCCTCCGTTTTTTCGTCGGTTAAAAAATACAATTTAATATTGTGCGCTCTGCAAAGCGCGAGCCTATTTAAACGTTGAAACAACTGTCAACGTCAGACAGCAATGACTTCCGTTGATACATGTTTCTAAATATAATTCAGATTGTATTTAGTAAAAATAATGTAACTGCGCACAATATTTGATTTGTAATTAATAACATTTTTTAAACACTTTAAATTGTAAATTTAGTTAGGTAACAATATTAATTTTATCTAAAAGACGAACAAGTAACAATGTTCCAATTTCCTTTTTCGATTTTTAAATGAATACTTAAATAAAAAATATATCTTAAAATTAACTCTGCCGTCTCTGATATTCTAACTCTGCCGTCTCTTTATAACCTAGAAAATATCTTGTATGTTCGCCAAAACTTAGGCCTTTTCAAAAAACGATGCGATTTCCATAATCTGAATACACGTAGTAAAGATGAAATTGTGATTCCAAAATTTAGATTGACTAAAACTAGCAAGTCATTTCTAATAAACAGTATCCACTTCTATAACAAGTTGCCAAAGTCAGTTACAGAACTTAGCGATGGAAAGTTTAAAACGCACATCAAACGTATCCTTATCAAAAAAGCATATTATAAGATAAAAGACTACGTTGAAGACAGGGAAGTTTGGCATTAATTCCTTCTGCACATCCCTGGTACCTCATTAACAGCATAACTATGTGAAAGTCTAGTAACTGCTCTCAATGTTCTTTTTATTCTTTTTATTTTTACAATTCTGACATATTCTCGTCATTATTTGACATTATACATCAATTTTAATATCAACTATTTTTTAGTGATTGTCATGTTAATCATGTCACTATGTTTAATTAAGTTCATTTTATTTATGTAGATTATTTTACATATTGTGAATGGGAGAACGTTGTAGGCCTTACAGACTGTAGATTTGTAGACGATTTTCTATTCTGTATTCGTCTAAGTACCTGGTACTTATTGACAGGCCTGCACTGTCCTCCCATACATTTTATCTCTGAAAACATTGTTTAAAGCCAATCATTTTTAAAAGAGTAACCGTGGATTTTCTTGCCGGCTCTTCTCCATAGGAAACAACATTTTGGAACCGTGCACCTAGCTTCTGACGTTTCATAAGTGCCCATGCAGGTTTATATGAAATAAAAATATTTTAATTTTGATTTTAACAATACTTAATTTATAACGATTTTATAATGTAATGCAAAATAACGTATAAGGTCTTTACCTATGAAATTGCCGTTCTGCAGTACTGGCCATTTCAAATCAAAATAATTTTTGTTTGGCTAAGAATTCTAATTTCAAATTAATTTTATTTTAAAAACATGGATTTTTTTTTTCTAAAAGTAGTCATTTCTTTATTGATTAGTGTTACATTTTCATCGCATTTCAATCTTTTTCGTCATCATGGATACGTTAAAAATTCGAGTAATTATGGAATATGAGTACCGTCGTGGCAGCAACGCGGCACAAGCGGCACGCAACATCAACGACGTTTACGGAGCTAACACTACAAACCAACGCACCACCTGTTATTGGTTTGCTCGCTTCCGTTCTGGAAATTTCGACCTGAAAAATGAACCTCGCGGTCGTCCGAAGACTTTGGTCGACAATGACGAATTAAAGGCGATTGTGGAAGCTGATGATACACAATCTACGGCTGAATTAGCAGCAGCTTTCGACGTTAGCGTCAAAACAATATTGGTCCATTTGCGTCAAATTGGCAAGGTAAAAAAGCTTGACAAATGGGTGCCCCACGAACTCAATGATCGCCAGCGCGAAGTACGCGTCGAGACGTGCCTTGCACTGCTCAACAGACACACAAATGAAGGAATTTTGAACCGCATTGTTACCTGCGATGAAAAATGGATTCTGTTTGATAACCGTAAGCGCTCAGCAAGTTGGTTGGATCCTGGTTCAGCACCTAAACAATGCCCTAAACGAAAACTTACCCCTAGAAAAGTGATGGTCACTGTTTGGTGGTCTAGCGCCGGTGTGATTCATCACAGCTTCTTACCAAACGGGGTGAGCATTACTGCAGATGTGTACTGTGAAGAACTGAACACAATGATGGAGAAGCTGGCGCATCTCCAACCAGCATTGGTCAATCGCTCGTCTCCGCTGCTCCTGCACGACAACGCGCGACCTCATACTGCACAGCAGACGGTCTCCAAGTTGCAAGAACTGGGGTTGGAAGCTCTCCGTCATCCGCCCTACTCACCAGACCTTGCGCCTACAGACTACTACTTTTTCCAGAATTTGGATAACTTCTTGGCGGGAAAAAAATTTAATACCCGAGAGGCAGTACAAAATGCCTTTGAAGAATTTGTTGCCTCCCGTCCAGCTGATTTCTTTAAGAAGGGCATCAATAAACTGCCACTGCGATGGCAAAGATGCATTGATTGCATGGGTGATTACTTCGATTAATACAAATAAAAAATTCATGAAAAAAATTCGTTTAAATTTTTTCATACAAAACGGCAATTTCATAGGTAAAGACCTATTATCTATTTATTCCACTGATTCGTGTTTCCGTTACGTCATCAGCCGTTATGACGTTTGTTTTCGACGAACATACTGTTTTTATTTGCCAACGCTATCATCTATATCGAAAGTCGTACTATGTATATACTTAACATAGGCCTCCTTGGGGGGAGTCTTTGTTAAATACATTACCTACGTCTTTCGATACGGGCACAACGACCCTACTGTTTCCACTAGCGTTTTTCACGACCTTAAAGAATTACCTCAACGATTACAATCCTCATCACAGAATCCGAGGGGAAATTTCTAAAGTCATGAAGTTTTTTAGTAACTATTGTTGATATTCTGTGAGCAGCACTGTTGTCTTTAACATACATAATGAAATAATTACGAATTAATGCCTTTTTCTTGTCACGCGGGTTTGCGCCCGGTTGCTTGCCTCACCCACATGTGTCAATAAACTAAGCCTATTGCAGTCCACTGCTGGACAAAGGCCTCTCCAAGGCTGCACCACAACAGCCCGCCTTCCGCATCAATTCTGTCCCAGCCACTATCTTAAGGTTATCGGTCCACCTAGCTGAGTGGCATCCTACGATACGCTTGCCGTTACGTGGTCTCCACTCCAGGACTCTTCTACTCCACTGGCCATGGGTTCTTTGACAGTGTTTGCCAGCCCACTGCCATTTCAGTTTACTTACTTTGCAAGCCGGTTATTTCGGTTTTTTTTTTTCGAATAATTTCATGCGACGCATATTATGTGTGAGCTTAGCAAAATGCGTTCTCCCACCTGCCAGTCTTCATGAAAGCTCCTCACTTGAACTACATTATGAAGTCAAGACCTCATCCGCGACCTGCGCGCCATTCAACTGTTCGGCATCACTTGTTAATATTGATATGAAGCTCAAATTAATATGTATGATGGGGTCGCGATACAATTGGGTGCCAATGTTTGTACTAGTTTCAATAACTGTACTATCTGCGAATGATAGACGTGGAACGAACGTAGATGTTGATTCTGTATTTTATTGGATGACAGCTCGTTAATATTTACTTCTGAACTGGTGTATTGTATGCTCCAAAAACGGGGTTGTTGAATTGACGAGATAAGACAACGCCAAGATGTAGAATTGTTGTTCTCTGAGTGAATTCACAAAGAATTACAGAAGAAGCATTATCCTTACTTCCTCACTAATATTATACTTAAACGCGAAAATTTGTATGTATGGATGTTTGTTACTCTTTCACTCAAAAACTACTGAATGGATTCTGATGGAATTTGGCACACAGATAGATTAACACATAAGATACTTTTGGATAATTTCAAACTTCCACGAGAGCGAACTGCGGGCGGAAGCTAGATTGTAATGAATTACATAGTAATTGTAAAATAAAAAGTTACGAAGTACACTATCGAAGTATGTTATCCAATAAATACGACGATTATAATGATGATTTAAGAGGGAAAATAAATGAATGAAAACTATTATGTGAAGCTGTGTCTATTATCCTAAGCATTGGTTTTGGTAAGTAGCTCATTCATTCGATCATAATTGAAATTATCATATATTATGGTGCATTAAAACTAATAGAAATACAGTATTTCAACTGAAAATCGTGTCTTTAAAATCACTTAAATTAGCGAAAACTTAAAAAAATTGTATACGACCTCTTAAACCTTGAAGTGTCAAGTAATTAACACAATTACTTTTCTATTGTTATCAGACTCATTGAGACAGCCCGACAGACGAGTGGATAACTAAAACTATTCAAAAACTTAACAGCATCGATAAACTCATCCACATATAATACTATTTAATTGATCAAGATAATTACGTATACGTACTCGTAACTGAAAGTTTTTTGTACCATTAGAATTTGTGTGCTCAAAATCCATCACTCGACATCATCAAACAGTACACACCAAAATTGAAGCGACTAGGTCTTTTTTTTTTGCTGGGAAATCATCAAATAACTTCTCCCGCTCTGGGTGGAGCAGGAGGGCGTGTCAGACTTTTACTGACTAAAACCCACCCGTGTTCCTTCAGTAGCCCGTATGCCAGGGGCTGTGGTGTCTCTTTTGAACCAACCCGCACCCCTGGCAGGCGTCGACCCTTGCGGGCCCCATCACTTTTTGTGCTGATATCTCTTTGAGGCGCGCGTGGAACACAACGCGCCGTCGACTTGGGCTTGGTCCTTACCGGACAGCGAGCTACCCATTACTCGCCGTCCGCAAGCCCATGCCTACGGTGGCCGGAAATCGGCCTGGGATTCCCGACGCCCAGGGCGTCTCCGTATCCTGCGGCGGCTAGGGCCGCGAGGGCGCATATGCTGCCTCTCCCTCACGTGCGCCGCCTCCCTCTTCGCGAGCATCACTGCTTCGCTGAAGGAGGTGACGGCTACCCATGCCCTCTCGCTCCGTACCATGGCCTGGACCAGGGCCGGACGCGAGAGATCGCCGCCGCCGATCGCCTCCACGAGGACACGGCGGTGCTCCGCCCAAGCCGGACAGACCGCCACCGTGTGCTCCACCGTGTCCTCAGGGCGATCTTCGCAGTGGAAACACCCGGGCGTTTCCTCCCGCCCTATCCGAAACAGGAACCTCCCGAAACAACCGTGTCCGGTGAGGACCTGCGTCAGGCGGAAGGTGAGGACGCCATGCCGCCTCTCAAACCACTCCTCAAAGAGGGGACTTACCGCCGCAATCGTGGCGTGCGCTCAAAATTTGTGTGCTCAAAATCCATCACACGACATCATCAAACAGTACACACCAAAATTGAAGCGACTAGGTTTTGCATTCAATTTTAAACTTGAAAGGGTACCACAGAGTAACATCAGGGCAGTCCCCCAAACACATTACTCTTGTCATTTCCCACTGTCTGATCACTTATTACATGTATCAACTAACTTAAACTCCAACATTTGATTTCCATTCCTTCAAAATTCTGTCACTCCTCAATATCCGGGAATGAATCGAATCCCCTGTCGAATATGACGCATTACTGAACTGTGCAGACGGGCTTTTTTTATTCAGATTTATATGTAACATGTTCTTTACATAGATCCATAGATCAAAGTTCTAACATGATCACCATAAATCCGTACATTTGAAAACTTGAATCGATACTAGGTATCGATAATTTCAATTTTAGTGTTCTACCCCCTCTTGACGAAGAATTCGATAGAATGGAAATAACACAACACAAATCAGGCGCACTAACTGAATAAAAATCTAAAATAGATATCTACTTAAATACCTGACAAGAATAAGCATTAATGCCCCACACCTCCTCCCACTCCAGGTACTACATAATTTAATCTCCATTGAATCTAAAGAAAGTTCCAACATCAGATATTCATATTCAACATTCATGAGCAAATTCAATTTTATCAAGCAGATATTCATTTAGCTCGTAATCCAGACAAACAACGTTTAGTTCCAGCTTGATTAATATCGAGTCAAATTTCATTAGGTTGCAGGTAGCAAATGACCTCAATACGTTAATTGCATCTTGCGTAAGCAGATTACATCTTGTATTTACTCCTGTGTGTAGATATTGATGATAATACCACAGTATATCACAGTATTCATACCTATTCATACATATTATATCCTTTCTTTCAGTACAACCAATGATTGTCTGTAAGAGATCGCTTTGTGCGATAACATCACCCCATTAAACTAGTGTATACTAGGTACACCTAGTATACACTAGTTTTAAATGTCCTTTTTGTTTTAGGTGGTGTAAAATACATCTATCTAAATATATAAAAATGAATTGCTGTTCATTAGTCTCGCTAAAACTCGAGAACGACTGGACCGATTTGGCTAATTTTGGTTTTGATATATTTGTGGAAGTTCTGGGAAGGTTTAAACTGTGAGAAACATAAATAAGTAAAAGAAAATACTAAAAACGACAATTTAACTTTCCAATACATACTGTTCCTAGCTATGAAACATTTGATGTCTTATGTCATAAATTGTCACTTGGTTGTCAAATATTTATAGGTGCGTTCTGAAAATTGTCTATTTCATAGCTGGTAGGTAGGGTAGGTAGGGTAGGCAGGGTAGGTAGGGTAGGCAGGGTAGGTAGGGTAGGCAGGGTAGGCAGGGTAGGTAGGGTAGGCAGGGTAGGTAGGGTAGGCAGGGTAGGTAGGGTAGGCAGGGTAGGTAGGGTAGGCAGGGTAGGTAGGGTAGGTAGGGTAGCGTAGGTAGAGTAGATAGGGTAGGGATTTTGTATGAATGACTTTTGGAAAGACAGGACAACGTCTGTCGGGTCAGCGAGTAATAAATATTATTATCTATATGTTTAATACGAATATTTTTATTCATGACTAGCATTTGCTAGTGACTTCGCCCGCATGGAGGTTGGAAATTATCACACGGGAACGTAGTACCGGGTCCGTGGATTCTATGTGTTGAGTCCGAACGGATTTGTTTGTTTGTTTGGCCGCTTTTGCGTGATTGAGTAACATACATCCAAACATACAAACTTTCGCATTTATAATATTATTAAGATAGTAGGATTTCAAAAAACAAACATTTTCACATTGTCAAGAATAAAACATGGTAGCCGAAATTATTATTTGACCACTGATTAAAATAATAATTTCAGATGCAATATTTGCTGGCTGATTCGTAAAATAAATATAAACTTACCTGCTCGACTACAATTCCAAATTCAAAACTCTCGACATCTTCAAATATACCCAATTCGCACAAAACTTCAAACTACCTACCAATCGCACGTCTGTTAGCACCCGTGCCATTCCTTCACTCATTCGTCACGAAGTCGCGCCAACATCGATCGTTCATGACAGCCCAATCAGAAGCCTAACCGACAGGAAAAACACGAGGGTTCCCGTCATGTTGCCTAATCTAATACTAGGGCACCATCAGCCGAAGATGTTAGCAAGGTAAATATTAGGGGGAGTGGCTGCAGCCAATATCGGAGTTAATGTGGTTGACGGAACCCTAATTTGACGGAACATAGCTACACAGAGTAACTGCCTCCAGTCCCGAACCCTACTGTGTTTATCTGGTTTTTTAGGGGTCTTACAGAGGGTGCCAACAGGAGCCTATTAAAATACTTTGCCTGATTGCACGTTTGTAATTCATGATTAACTGGTGTATTAGTGTGGTATTAGGAAGCTATCTGTGTCAAGGTTATTGATAGCCTAAGTAATCAGCTCTTCCAGCATAAAGGTGAAAATTAATCGAAGAAAACTTTTTCCGAAAGAAAACCACCGACTTCCGAAAAATGCACTACGAAGTAAAAAATAACTTTAATTGCGAAAGTCGGTGTCTTTGGATCTGTGATTCTGTTTTTGTCACCGTCTTTCGAAATTATAGTAATTTTTCAAGAAAACATGTTTTTTTTTTTGGCGTGTACACTAATACCTTACACTAAGTATACTTTTTTATTGCTATTACTACTTCTTTATTATTACTACTTTATTATTTATTACTTGCTAGGAAAACAGCAGTGACAGGAAGTAGTATTATGTCATCAATATACACAAAGTGGATTAAAAACGTACTATCGAAGCCAACGCAAAAACTACCCAAGCAAAGTTAGTAAAATTTGTATGGGATGACCTCTCAGGGATACCCTATTGTCATTATTTTCATCGATCCAAAATTCACACTATTGCTATCCACAATATTCTGGAGATAGCGCGGAACACACATACAAAAAATAAAACATATAGACGAGTTGAGAACCTATTGAAGTCGGTTTAAAATGGCATGACAAACTAAATAAAAACGAAACCATCTTAATTTACAAAAGTTCACAAAATTATAGTATAAATATAAATACTAGCGTTTTATTTCTTTCAAGATGGCCGATTTCATTGATGTTTGTATTATCCTCTGCTTACTGAACAGGATTATTTTCTAATAAAACGATCTCCTTTGCAAACTTCTATTCGATCCTTATAGGGTTATAATACAATTTAATAGCCTTTGTGTATAAGCCCTTTGTAGTGGAATATCAGAAAGCGAAGTTACCCACCATTTTGAAGGGGCTATTTTACTTATAATTACTTAAATTTTTTGAATTCTTAATAGTTCACTCCCACTATAAAATAGAGCTCTGTAAAAGAGCAATTAAAAATGTAAAGCGGGTCTGTCTTTTGACTGCCTACTGCATTATCTTTTCTCATGGGGGTCATGGCAATATTACAATTTATGATGTTAGGTAAACTATGATTAGTTTCTTATGTAAACTAGCTTCCGCCCGCGACTTCCGCCAGCTCTGGAGATCAACTATACCATAATGCACAATTCTGAGATACCCGACTTTTTAGAAGTGTTTTTTTTTATAATCTGGCCAGTACTAAAAGAGATTACCTCTTACAAAGAATTTGACCATTTTATAAAATTAGTTTTGATAGATAATGTTATGAATTCTAATAATACACAAGAGAGTGTCAGCTAAGGTAACCACTTCCAAATTAAGGTAAATAAAATGAAAGCATTTACAATTGCTTCCGCCCGAATCTAGATACCTCGATAAAAGGAATAAATAGTACCTAATATATAACAGTAGGTAAATTAAAAGCGCGTAGAGCCAACCTCATGATTCCAATTTTAGAATCAAACGGAACACACAAAAGGATGAAATTGCTGGCCTGTCACGTCTTTAACCATATCGTTGCAGTGCCAAACTTAGTCCACACACACAGCCATGGAATATTAAACCTTGAGTGAAGATAAATAAGGTTTTGCGGTGTGAAAATGTAGTGTTGCTCTGGTATTTACTGAAGCGCCTTGTTTTCGACTTGTAAATTGATTGAAACGCCCGGCAACTGATAATTGCTAATAGTTTTCTTGTTAGCGCTAAAGTGGGAAGTTGGCAGACTACTTGATTTCTTTCAAAAGTTCCATTTCCTGTTGTACGCCAAGTAAAGTGTCTGATTGCGAGTCGTTTGGAATGTATATCGTAGATTGGATCGTTTTGTTGTTTGTTTGTGGAACATTTTTCGATGTTGGCATTGTATTTTTGAATAGATTTTAAAAGGAAGTTGAAGAAGTATAGACGGGAAGGGACATGCCACTTAAAATGCATATCCTGGGTATTTTATGAGTGACTACAGCAATTGCATTATGATAATGCAACTCGTTCAATTATTCTAACACAGGATCTTTCTTATCTCATTAAATAGTATTGATGTTTCAAGGTCTTACAAATGAATGAACAAATGGTCTTACCTTGCTGTTTACAAATGATAATAATCCTATTTGCATATAAATCGTAATATATTTATTATATAGGCTAGATACTTAACACCTTGAAAAATACTGACACCAACAAAAACAAAAACAAGCATTTATTTACTAATTTACGTTGACAAGACGTAAATCTATCAATGTTTTGAACAGGTAGATATGTCCAAGACTGACAAAACGGGCAGACGATGTTGTTGCCATCGCGGACAAAACCTAGATATGGCTGGCACAGGAGCGTGGGGATTGGCACAAGAAAAGAGATACCTATGCCCAGCAGTGAGGGAAGTGGGACTGTAGATAGTGATGGTGATCTGCATGTGCAAGTCTTAGCGTAGAAATGTTGTGAGTAGTCCTTAATAACATTCATTTGATTCAAAATGCACACTTTAAGGTGAATCTAGTCGACATTTTTTCCATACAAACTTCGGGAGTGTATTACTCTACTGTTTGACAATTTAAATCGAAAATTAAAAAAGGTATAGTTTTGTCTCATTATTAACACTGTCTGTACGGAAACAAAACACTAAAATAAAAGCCCTTATAAAGTTAAGATCCAACAAAGATTCGTTTTTCTTGCTAATTTTACCCATCTTCTGGCGTATTTAAGCAATAAAAAAAAGTACAAAGTCTCCAAAATCAAGTCGGTACCGACAAAGCACAAATATCGAAAAGTTTAACTTTATTGGTTATTGATTTCTGCAGTGATTTTTTCATAAAACCTGATCTTCCGAAGGAGTTTTCTTAATCTTTTTGCGTGCCTGATCATCATCATCTGCCTAGCCTTTTCCCAACTATATTGGGGTCAGCTTCCAGTCTAACCGGATGCAGCTGAATACCAGTATTTTACATGGAGCGACTGCCTATCTGACCTCCACAATCCAGTTACTGGGTAATACGATACCCCTTGGTAAGACTGGTTGTCAGACTTTCGGGCTTCTGACGACCCATAACGACTGTCAAAGATCCACAAATGACAGCCGGGACCAACGGTTTAACGTGCTTTCCGAGGCACGGAGGGGTCTTTTTAATTTTTTGCGCGCCTTTTTTACTATAAATGATCCTGCATCTCACTCAGTAACGTTGTGCGTGTAAACTAGCGTCTAACTGCTCATCACTGATACTATCTATGGCGGACATGGTGCCTGGTGAGACAGCATGCTTTTTAACCAGGGAGTTCGAGTCTGCGACTAGATTCTCCTTAAACCAGCAATTTACAACACTATGGCTTCATTGTTAAAGATGTTTTCTGACAGACCACCTCTATGCCTGGATCAATTAATAATGAACTAACCCTAAAACGCAACCTATCCTCCGTAAATAAATCATACAGCAATCCTTTTATCTCGACATTTCTAGACTGAGGCGTACAATGAACAGATTGGCAGCCAATTTAAACTTTCATAGACGCCCACGGTACATCCATCAGTACAAAAAAATACAGCCAGAGAAAAATTCTAAAAGGGGCCGAAATTAACTCTCAGTTCGTTCACCATAGCGTCACAGAAAAAGAAAAAAGAGAAGGCTCATAATTATCTCGACAGAACCCGTAGCCGGCCACTACTCATTGCGTATGTCAAAATAATCGCTGAGAAACGACTGCTATTTTTGGTGAGAAAAATTTGCTGTTTGCGGTAGAACGTAATGCTACACATTGTGCTTATGCGTGCATGCAACGGTATATGGGTTGCGGGGGTATATAAAATTGTGTTATTCTGACATTAAAAACTTTTTTCGTAAAAAAACGTCAGTAACAGTTGAAATTTTGACCTTCAATATCTCCGCAACCAGAAAAGTCCCAAATACAGACACAATGCATTTTTTTTTTTCTAATGATGGTGAGTACTAGTGACTTTCAGTTTAGTTAAGTGTCTTTTTATCTCTGACCTATTTTTTTTTTTTTTTTTTTTTTTTTTTTGGGTGGGAAATCATCAAATAACTTCTCCCGCTCTGGGTGGAGCAGGAGGGCGTGTCAGACTTTTACTGACTAAAACCCACCCGTGTTCCTTCAGTAGCCCTTAAGCCAGGGGCTGTGGTGTCTCTTTCGAACAAACCCGCACCCCTGGCAGGCATCGACCCTTGCGGGTCCCATCACTTTTTGTGCTGACGTCTCTTTGAGGCGCGCGTGGAACACAACGCGCCGTCGACTTGGGCTTGGTCCTTACCGGACAGCGAGCTACCCATTACTCGCCGTCCGCAAGCCCATGCCTACGGTGGCCGGAAATCGGCCTGGGATTCCCGACGCCCAGGGCGTCTCCGTATCCTGCGGCGGCTGGGGTCGCGAGGGCGCATATGCTGCCTCTCCCTCACGTGCGCCGCCTCCCTCTTCGCGAGCATTACTGCTTCGCTGAAGGAGGTGACGGCTCCCCATGCCCTCTCGCTCCGTACCATGGCTTGGACCAGGGCCGGACGCGAGAGATCGCCGCCGCCGATCGCCTCCACGAGGACACGGCGGTGCTCCGCCCAAGCAGGGCAGACCGCCACCGTGTGCTCCACCGTGTCCTCAGGGCGATCTTCGCAGTGGAAACACCCGGGCGTTTCCTCCCGCCCTATCCGAAACAGGAACCTCCCGAAACAACCGTGTCCGGTGAGGACCTGCGTCAGGCGGAAGGTGAGGACGCCATGCCGCCTCTCAAACCACTCCTCAAAGAGGGGACTTACCGCCGCAATCGTGGCGTGCCCAATCTCTGACCTATGATGTGGGATTTTGTATTTTAGACAAAACTGACAGCAAGGGCGACTTTTTCCTTGAGAGAAAACATTGTATACTAAGGCATAAAATATCATCATCATAATCATGATTGGTAGTCTTAGTCCACCCACAGCGGCGTATAAGCTCCCCTTTTGTGCCTTACTTCTTTAGTCTGTGCGAATTTTCCCCAAATCTAACTCGTGATCTTCTGTATATAATTATGTATGCAGGGTCATCAGGCAGGGCAAACTACGCGTAAACTGTAACGCTGAATTTAGCACATGTTTGTAGATTATCTAGCGTAGACATTTGTCATCAGGTAAGTGTTAAAACAAAATCAGATATTTCATACAAAAGTACAAAACCTACATGGTTAAAATGTATGGAACTGCATTTTTTTATAACCGACGTAAAATTTAGCCCCTAGGGCTTCAGCATCATATACTGAATAAATGGTAACAGTTTGCGCATCGGTATCCTAACCACCCTGTATAGCAAATAGCCAGCTAGCGTTCGATGTCGCGACGTTCATGAGTGAGTGCAAATCGTTTATCAAAGGAGGAATAGAATGAACCTTCTGCCCCTTTGTATTTCCCCATAGCAATGGCGTCTCCATTATTGCTAGTTTAATTTCTGTCCACCATTTTGAGCTATTCAGTTTCGCGAAGCCAGACTGCTAAACTTACAGTTGAAATTAATTTTAAATACAGTTTTCTGCCCACGTTATAACCAATTTTGGGTGAATTCACTTGAAAATATTGTTCACTGTGTGTTTTGTTTGTGAAAGGAGGATGGATTTCACTAGGCTGCTAACATTTTGTTTCATTTTGGATTGACGAACTTTTATGCGATGTTATTTCAATACCTATCACTACGATTTTATTAATACGTCAAGCAGTTTATTTGTCGATTCACACAAATTGAAAAATATGTAAGAAAAATATTGTGTTTTTCTTAATAAATCATCGAATAAAATCGAACAAATATTATTAGTTCATAGCATAAAATTCAAAAGGTGCCAACTGCCCTTAAGCTATTTTTGGAGTTGTCAATTTCTCCACAAATAAATTAACTTCGTCCTACCTATAGAAAATAATATATTATTTAAAAGAGTTGATTTGCCCGTTTTGGGCGAGTAAATTAGCGCGAATTGAATATTAAGCCTTCAGAAATATACATAGGCGGACATAATGCCATAGGAATTTTCTAACAGTCAATTAAATAATTAGTTAATTCAATAGTCTCGAAGAATTGGCAAATTTAAGTGGTAATGGGCAGGGCACATTGCTCGCAGAACAGGTGGCCGTTGCGGCTGAAAAGTTCTGGAGTGGCAACCGCGTACCAGAAGACGTAAAGTTGGAAGGCCTCCCACAAGGTGGACCGATGACCTTGTGAGGGCCGCAGGAGTCCGCTGGATGCGGGAAGCACCAGCCAGGTCCTATGTCCCGCAGTGGACGTCTTTCAGCTCAAATGATGATGATGATGATGTATAGTCTCGCATTATAAGATGTTTGAAATATTTTGAGTAGTTTAAAGAGGTTCTTATGAGCCTACCTACATGTACTAAGTAATGTTATAGTAAAAAAATTATCAGCAGGTACCGTACCTCCAATCCACTAACGTTGTAAGTAATGAATTTCTTATACTTACATTTTCCTCCAGCGTTTAGATAGAAAATTAATTTGTAATTTATGTAAAAATCGACAGGAAAACTCAAACATCAAACGATCCTATGGAAACGACGGCTTGAAATGTACAAAATTACAATTCAATTAACAGAAAATACTTGATATTTTATACACTTGAATGAGAACAGTCATTATAGAGATTCGCATTTGTGATTCAAGTAATTAAAATACAATTTTATTACGATCTACGCCTTAATTTTCTTAATTAAAATTGGTATAATTGAATAAATTGAAGCGTCGAAACGAACCGGACGGAATAATGAAGTAATCGCTACAAAATCGTGATTTCTGTGTCAATTGTAATCATGGAGCCTTCTACTTGTAATTGCGTTATCTTACGTCTGTAATTTTGGTTTGTATTTTATTGAAATACATTTCAATATAATTCTATATTCTAGAGTTCTGTGACGATAAATTAAGATGTTAATTTTGTAACACAGTTATCACAAAGGCCTTCAATTATGTATTAGATCCTTTGAGACGAACCTGAGAAAACCGAAACTGAGAGATCCCGTTTTAAGGATGTCGATTTCAGCTCATAGTCGACTTGTTTGTCGGGTACTTGTTAAGAGTTCTGGTATGAAGTGACTCACTTACTTTCTAATGGGATGGGACTAAATTTCATATGGGAAAATTTCTAGCAGTTAAGTTACACACAAGTATCCGCTAATAACTTTAAACTACAACAATCAATTGGCCTGCAAAGCATGGCCATAATCAGGCTATAGTGTTCCCACTGCTGGGATACAGACCGCCTCTCTATTAGAGACACGCAGGCACAGTGTGGAGGATGTCACATATCTTTGAATTGATGGTTCCAAGACATGCCGGTTTCCACACGATGTTCTCTTTCACCGTTTTGAGAGCATTGATGATGAAATAATTTACACATAAAGTATAAAGTGCTTGCTTTGGTTCTATCTCACAACCTACAACTCGTAAGCTGCAGCCGTTATCACTGGGCCATCACTGCTCTCTGCCAAGTATGGTGATAGACCGTTGATTAGTAAGTCAAACTTCAACAGAGGACGGTTACACACTAATTAAGCGAGAATTATGCTAATATGTTTCCTGAAAGCTTGGATAGCGCCTCTTTTATTGCCTTGTACCCTGTGCAGACAGCTGCGCTATCATATTTCTGGCTAATATTTTTCTAAAAGATTTTCTACGGACGTAGGGCACATTGCACGCAAAACAGATAGCCGATGGGGCCGAAAGGTTCTGGAATGGCGACAGAGTACTGGATGCCATAGCAATACAAGGTGGACCATTGACTTGGTGAAGGTCACGAGAATTCGCTGGATACTAGAAGCACAGAACCGGATAAAGTGGCGGTGCTTGGGGGAGGGGTATGTCTAGCAGTGGACGTCTTGAATGATGTAGATGATGATGAATAAGCTATATCTACTAATGAACAGTCGCTTCATATAAAATGCCAGTATTCAGCTACATTTGAGTAGACTGAAAGCCAAACCTTACATAGTAGGGAAAAGACTAGCCATATGAAGAAGCTATACTCACTCAGCGTGTATAAAAATGAAGTATGTAGAAAAAAAAAATACAAGGTATTCTCAAAGTTTTGATGAATAACACCAAAGCGCTCTCCATCTTGTGTACAATGTAACCACATCTTAGGCAACAGTTCCTGACACCCAGTCTGTTCTCAATGTGCAGCCCTAATTACCGCAGATCATCCTCTTAGCGGCATTCTGCTAAATTAATACGCTTTACTCCTGTAACTTTGGAGTACAGATTATAAGATGTAGCGATTTGAGTACTTAGGTGGAGGAACTATACGTTCCTACGAGTTCCGGTTGGTTTTTGGCACCGCGAAAGCTTGTAAAATAAATATTCCAACCAATCCACCCTCGACCTGCATTGTGATTTTTAGTCCACTTCCTCTCACATGGAGGCCCAAGTCACACCAGTGGAAATGTAATATGCTGATTGTCTTAATAAGCTAAGCGATAAATACATCTTATGTTTCAGGAGTGGTGAAAAAGAGTTCAATGAAGTGAGGTTTTTAACGCCGAAACGAAATATACGGTCCTCGTGCAAAACAGCAGGTTTGCTTAGCTATTTCCTGGTACTTTTTGTGTTTTAAGTGACTCAGTACTCACTTTACTTTCTCAACCAAGTATACGTATATAGGTCATTTATTTGTCCAATGTGCTGGGTTTTGCTAAACTAATGTCAGAAACCGACACCGTATAAATGCGCAGATGTCGACCTCAGAACGAGCGGCTTCCGATACGGACAACTAACTGTACGTTGCTTGCTCCTGCGTCATCAGTCCTGACTCTTCATATTTTGGCAGCTGAGACTAGTAAAAACGTAGTTTACAGGAAAGTTTTGTAAAAATGTGGTTGTTATTTAAGTCACCTGTGGTGTATTGTGACTAAATAATTATCTTGTCTCATCTTGATATTCAACCACGAGCCCCAAATGTTAAAGACAGATAACGCTAGTAACTCCACAATTGAGCCACACCGTAATGCGGCGGGATTAAGCGCCTCTATTAATATACGTATTGTACGGAATGAAGCCTCTTCAATTCACCACCGTATATTGTGCTTCATTTGAAATAATCGCTTAATTCCACGTAATGAATATACCTAGTTCTTGTAGACTAATGTAGAAATGGCAGTAGATCGTTTTGTATATTTTCAAACTGGTTTTACAAGGAATTTTCTAAAGTCTGGCAATTTTATCTTGAAAGAGATTTCCCATAAAATCATCATCATCATCATCATTTCAGCCGAAAGACGTCCACTGCTGGATATAGGCCTCCCCCAATTTGGGGGGTTTGCACTAATCACCACGCTTGGCAAGTTGGGTTGGCAATCGCAGTAGGGTGGTAAAATGCATAGAGAACGCTGCTGCCCATTCTCTTCTTCGCTTCCCATTCTTCTAGTAAGTCCCTTAGTCGCCTCCTACGTTACCCACGGAAAGGAATGGGATGGTGCTATTCTTTACGTCTGGCAGGGAATAATAGCCAAACCAAAAAAGGATATTTTTGAACCCAGAAAACTAACACCATGTAGTTTATAATAGGTTTATGAATTATTTATCTATAATTAGCAATCTCTATACAATCAGCCCACTTGGCTAGCCAGCCGATTTGGCTACGAGCTTGGCACTTTCAGTACCTAGTATGCAGAAAATAAGACACGCTGGACCCGATATTAAATGCCCCATTGTTTGTGGGGCAACACCACATTTACACTCCGTGTTGGAGTCATCTTTGATTCTCCACCTGAGCAGGTTTTTTTTTCCCCTGAAGTCAATTTAAAGACTTCCTGGTAAGCTAAGGCAACTCATTTCCAAATGCAAAATTTTCAGCGGGTGGAACGAATGGGTTTGGTAGGGAAGCACTGTCTCGCCACAGCTTTACATTTGCTGCATTAAATAAAACACTCATTTACAGACTACCACACTTCACACAAAACTATCATGTTACACAACCAAATCATAGTCGCTGTATGGATTGTATATCAATTTGTAACAGTCATAAAATGATAGAATTGCTTGGGAACCAATATTAATAGAACAACACGGGCCACACGTTGCTGGTAACACCTTTAGCTGGCCTAGCGTAGTACAGAGTTTTAATAGAACCAGAGGGCAGCTTACAATGGTTTAGTAACCACTAAACGAGGGCCTACTGAACATATACTAGATCATTTGCTGTAATTGGGGTTTATAGTTGCCGTTAAACATAGTTCTGTTATATTTGTAGCACTCTTGTTGTATTGGTTTTTATATAAACCTGCTTCAGGCACCACTATCTCACTAAGTTAGCTCATTTTTTGTGCACTATTGTCAAATTTTAGTTGTAACATCCTTAATTATAAACGATGTTTAAAGTTAAGAAATGATTAGCGACTCTTTAACCATAAATTTTGGACATTTAAACATCTCTTAACTTAAGCAGCGTTTATTAATAAGAGGGTTTTTTTTTTTTGGGTGGGAAATCTTCAAATAACTTCTCCCGCTCTGGGTGGAGCAGGAGGGCGTGTCAGAATTTTACTGACTAAAACCCACCCGTGTTCCTTCAGTAGCCCGTATGCCAGGGGCTGTGGTGTCTCTTTCGAACAAACCCGCACCCCTGGCAGGCATCGGCCCTTGCGGGCCCCATCATTTTTTGTGCTGACATCTCTTTGAGGCGCGCGTGGAACACAACGCGCCGTCGACTTGGGCTTGGTCCTTACCGGGCAGCGAGCTACCCATTACTCGCCGTCCGCAAGCCCATGCCTACGGTGGCCGGAAATCGGCCTGGGATTCCCGACGCCCAGGGCGTCTCCGTATCATTAATAAGAGGGTTAGTTCATAATTTGTGTAAAGAGAATAAACGTTCTATATTATTATACTATACCACCATCTTAGTAACACAAAACGTAACTCGACTTTGATCAATTTTGAGTTAAGTATACTATATACATATCTCAAAATAACAGGTTCTATTTAGTCATAAAGACTCGTAAATTCACGACCCTTTTTTTCTAAAATGTTGGTTGACGGGGTTTTGACGACAGCTTTGAAAGGTAGTAATTATATTCTCAATATTGTATCGTGTCCTACTTTTTAATCTGTGTATCCGTTTTCTCACAACATCGAGATACGTTTTTGTGTTACTAAGGGGACGATACAATATTGCGAGAACTTCACCAACATATAGAAAACTGTGCACTTATACAACTGACTTCTGTTTAGGGCAATCCGAAGCGATTGAAGCTGCAAGAAAGCAACTACTTCGAAGCATTCTTCTTGATTTAACGCCTTAAACTAAACACAATCAAACGGCAAACTAAGCAAGGTACCCACAGGTGTATCATAAATTCTGACTATAAGGGCAGGACTATACCTCAACGCGCACTAAGTGCTATATAAGCTCAATAGATCCCCGTTTATCTGGTGCTAGTGTAGCGTCGGTCTTATTTATGAGTCTCCGCAGACTATTCATTTGGTAAGACGTTATAGAGTTGTTTGGTTCATCCCCTATTTTTATGGGCCTTTGCAAGATAAACTGTGTGGTAGCGTAGTTTTCCGACAATAGCCGAACTCCCACGAGGTTTGGGAGCACAGGAAATAATCAATTGGCCGAAAGATATTGGTTAACGTATGTTTCTATTTTGAGGGTCTGTTTGTAGTGTAGGGGGTTTGTGGGGACGACACGGGACATTAAAGTACCCATTGTTTTTAACCTGACCTTTGTTTGCTGTATTTTTTGTTTGGCTCCCCCCAAATTGACCCTAGCTTAGTGATTTTGGCACTTTTTGGTAATATTAGTATGTGATCGCTTACACCATTTAAATAGGAGTTTTTCATTTTTAACCCCCAACGCAAAAACGACGGGGTGTTATAAGTTTGACGTGTCTGTGTGTGTGTGTCTGAGGCAACGTAGCTCCCGAACGGATGAACCGATTTTGTTTTTTTTTTTGTTTGAAAGGTGTATTTTTTTTTTTTGTAGTCGGGAGTGTTCTTAGACATGTTTCATCAAAATCGGTTCAGCCGTTTGAAGATTATCAGCTCTTTTCTGGTTGATGAAGGGATTTCAGCATCTTCCACGGGTCTGATCAACTCGAAATTTAGTATTCTATTACTTCAATGATATTAGACGAACAAAGTAACATTGAAATGATGCTGGAGCAACACCTGGAATTTCCAGAATGCCCGAGTTACTCACCAACAAACGGCAAAAGTATCGTGTTTGGGCTCATTGAAAAGGTATCAATGAATAGATTATAGATAAATAGTGATCAGGACGAGGAATGAGGATAAATTAATAACAAACTTCACTGTGGGAAAAATACGCAACGATGCGCAGATTTAAGCGAGCGAGACATTAAGTATAAAAAGCAGGAAATAAAAATGAAATTAAAAATTTAAAAAACCCCCGACCCTAACAAAAACCCAAAAAAGTAAAAATAATAATATTTATAGGCCTTTTGAGATGAAGGTGATATTTTGATCAAGGCATTGTCAAGTCGGGGGACGGTCAATGAAAACGCCAAACAGAGGCCTAGCATTTTCATTAGCCGTGCCCCGCCTTTACAATGCCTTGATCAAAATATTACCTTCATCTTAAAAGGCCTATAAATATTATTATTTTTACTTTTTAGGGTTTTTTTTAGGGTTAGGGGTTTTTTTTAATTTTTTTTTTTCCTTCATGTTAATAGAAGTATAAATAAATGTCTTAATTACCACCATTCTACAATTTTTCCAACGCCCATTACAGCTTTTCTACAAGCCTCTATTATTGTAAATTTGAAGTCCCAAAACCACAAAAAATACTTTATTAATTTTTCTCATTTTCCTGTACAAAGTCACACCTAACCTAATACCAGGTTTCATATTTAATTTACAAGAGCATTATGAATCCGTGGCGGGATTTGTTGAAGGCCCATAACTGTTGTTTTACAACACCCTGTAGGGTCGTTCTGTCGAGACTTGGGGTTATACAGCGTTTCATTTATGTCTAATTTGCTGAGGACATTAAGTATTGATGCACTAAAAATTGTATTGAAGTATGGCGTAAAACAGAGTTATGGGTTAGCGTGTTTGTTTATTATTGTAGGTAATGGAAGAAAGGAGCTCGGTGCTAAAAATATATTCTTGTTGTTAGAGAGATTTTACAAGGTACATACAAAGAGGGTTCAGACAGGAGTACAAAATCGGCTTATTCCAATCGGATTCCACAATCCGATCCCATTTTGTGGGATTCGTTAAGAATGTGGGTAAAATTAACTGTGTATACAAATGTACATACCTATTTCCTACCTAGGTACAGATGCCAGCACATCAAGCTACCCGAAACTGTCAAATATTCCCAATGGAACATGAACCTTATCCTTTTATCCCCTGCGGCCGAAAAGTGGTAGGCGGAACGGCGCGTGGTGTTCCACGCGCGCCGTCAGAAATGTCAGCAACAACTGGTGGGGTCCGCGAGGGCCGATGCCTGCCAGGGGTTCAGGTTGTTCGAAAGAGATACCATCGCCCCTGGCACACAGGCAACAGCAGAACATGAGTGGATTTTAGTCAGTAAAAGTCTGATAAGCCCTCCTGCTCCACCCAGAGCGGGAGAAGTCATTTGATGATTTCCCACCATTGCAATTAAGTTGAAAAACTATCAAAGAAATTTGACAGATTTTGGTAGCTTGATGTGCTGGCGTCTGTTTATCAGCCATAGAAAACAGAATAAGACAAAAGCATAATCATTAGTCTACAATTTTTCCACTACTGCGACACCAGCCATAATTTATCACGCGGGTTCAGATTGAAAACGGTTTTTACTATTAGGGGCCATCCATAAATTACGTTACACACATTTTATGGTTTTTTACGCCCCCCGTCAGTTTTGTATGTAGAAGTACATAATTAAATGAAAACAGCAGTTTTTTATTTTCTTATTTAAGTCAAATAATTTATACACTTAATGGTAATTTTAACATGTGACGTCACAAAGCTTTTGATTCGCCCTGGCCCTTGTCACACAATGTCACATTTCGTTCCACCCCTTGAACGTGTGACGTAATTTATGAATGGCCTCTTACTACATCTAAACTAAAATTAGAGAAAACTTGAGATTTTTTGTATGTTTGTTTATTACGCCTTTACGCTATAACTGCTGAAGGAATTTGGATGAAATTGGCACATGGGTGGATACTTTTGTCCGACGAATAGAGACTTTTGCAGGATATCGCGCGGCGCAGCTAGAATAACATAAAGAAAACAAAATAAAATCTGAGTTAGATAATCCATCATTGAATAAACTCACCGTATGTCAACATAAGATATACTACGAAGCTTAAGTAAAAAATATACTCAAATATTAAAAAACGTAAAAAGCAACATCGTAAAAGCGAACACCTCGAAAATACGCAAAGAACTATCACGATCCAATAATTTAATAAATTTCTTAAAGTTTGAACGAATCTTTATCGTAATTTGCAATTGAATAGATGTCTACCGATGCGTGGCAAAAATTTAATTTAATTAATTGAAAGGCTTTCCCGTTGAGTACTTACTGTCCGCAAGTGAAGGGTAGGATACAGATTTTCCTACATCAATTTTTATTTCGTTTATATATTGTGAAATTGTGTATCTTTTTATAAAAAAAGACCTAATAGAAGTGAAATTGATAATCCCTACCATATATTACATATTAACTTCTAATATATTATTTAAAATTTCCATGTCACAATGTTAGTTACCGTACGCCTCCGAAACGGCTTTACCGATTTTTACCAAATTTTATATGCGTATTCAGTAGGTCTGAGAATCGGCTACTATCTATTTTATAAGGCAAAACAACGTTTGCCGGGTCAGCTAGTTATATTATAAATGCGACAGTAACTCTGTCAGTCAGTCTTACTGTCTGTCTGTTACGCTTTCACGCCTAAACCGCTGAACCGATCGTCATTAAATTCGGCAGAGATATAGCTGCGGATATTGAGAAGGACATAGGCTACTTTTTTATGGAATAACCTACATCCACGCGGGCGAAGCCGCAGTCAAAAGCTAGTGTTTAAATATAACTTTAAGGATCTGAGTAAAATATTTCTGTTTTTTTTTTATTAGCCTACAGGAGGCATTTGCTGAGCACATGATGATGATGGGCAATGATGATGAGAAAAAGCTTCTCTGAAATCCTTTCAGGCATTCTTTTGTAGGGCCAGCTCGATAGAACCCTTGCAGCACGCATCTAGGTCGTCTCACCACCTCTTGCTGGGCCGGTTTCGGCGGCGCCGTCCTTCTTCAGTCCAGCATTCATTGTGAAAACCGATCTTTCATTTAAAACAATGTTAAACATCATTTACGCTCCAATTCGAAAATGTCCTTAGATATTCACCATCACCCACAGTGCTTTTATTATTTCTCTATGCCAACATGTCTATCGTCTGCAAACACGAGCTGTCTATTCCAAACTACGGAGCGGCGCGCGGTACTCTTATAGTTTTGCAATAAAGCTTCGAACCGAGCGCAAGCGACATGTGTCTGACGTGTGCTTAAGTTACCAGTTTACTAAGAACCCCTGCCCTTTCTATACTGAAGGCTGACGCAAACATAAATAAGTATGATAGTATTCAAAACCGTAATCTTAGTAAGACTCAATTAGATTTCGATTAGTACATGTTAGTTCTTGGCAAGACCATTGATGGATCAGTGGTTACGACCACAAATTACGAGTTCAATCCCAGAGAGGCGCTTTACTTTATGTAAATTATTTCATCAGGCTCTCAGAACGATGAAGGAAAACGTGAGGAAATCGGCCATAATTCGAAGACATGTGACATCTATCAACCAGCCCTTGGCCCGCAAGCCCGCTGTTTCCCAGCAGTATGATCTACTACTTCTATGCAAGGCGAAATACATGTGGCTATCATAACACGTAAGACGGATAAAAAACACTCCAGTGTTCCACCTTCTGATGTAAGAATTTACTTACAGCACAGCACTACTGAACTACTGAATAAACCACCATCTGTCGCCAAAAATAGTCGGTAGTTCCGCACACAAATAAAAATATCTACTTTTCTGTTCGGTAGTTTTATGTATATGAAATACTAATGTAATATTACTAGTTATTGCCAGTGGCTTTGTCGAATATTATCCTACGGGAACGTTCGACTGGAATAAAATGTATTATTTGTGTTCATCTAGGTTATAATTTAACCCCCTTATTCATAAACGCTGGTTAAAGTTAAGTAATGAGTAGCGTCTGTTTAACCATACATTTTTGACATTAAAACATCATTTAACTTTAATCATCGTTTATGAATATGGCCATAAATGTGTGCCAAACATCCAAATCCTTTTAGCGGTTTTTGCGTGATTGAATAACAAACATCCAAAAATATAAACATGCAAACTTTCTCGTTTATAATATTAGTAAGATGATAGGAGAGGATTAACACACCAACATATACATATTGTTCAAATACTCAAAGCGCAGAAAAAACCTCATAGTTTTAAATGTAAAGAATTAATAGAAGATTTTAAATATTTACAAATTTTTTAAATCTCTGTTTAGCCATTTCGACCTCGACTTATGTATATCTCAGTTACCAGGAAAACTGAAGGTGTCACAGTAAATTGGTCGCGTCGATACGCCCAAGTTCGAAGAGGCATGTTGCACGTACGACCGACGTCTTCATAGACGATCGAGATTGGCTGAATACAAAGTGACGTTTGCATGGAAACACTGACACTTTTTAATCAATCTGGAGCTGATTTTATGGAAACTTTACGTTAGCTTAGATTTTGGGAAGTATGTCACCGTAAGCTGTCAACCGTCAAACTGTGAACTGGTATCAAGACGGATAGCACCTTGCGCTATTACTAAATAGTCAAGCACCTGTCACTAACTTGGAAGTAGCGCTCATAGGCCGCTGCCGGGGCATCGCTCGCTACGCTCGCTCGGCTCGCGCGCGGTTGGTCGCATTTCTAACCTAACTGAACCTATTCGGTCGGTAAGCAGTATGCTGCAGTTCACAGTGTATCGACAGTTTATAATCTCGCTAGACAAGTGATTAAACTAACGGTGTTCACAATCTTACGGTGACGTATATGATACATCCCGATAAAACATTTGCATGCAATAGGATGCATTGTGTAAGTTAATCCAGCGCGGGGTAGTTGGGTAACACACTGACAATTGAAGATCTTCTTTTTGACAATTTGAATGCATTCATTGCATTATTTACGTTGTCAAGCAGACGAAGTATTCAAACATATAAAGCAATGGATTAGGAACGTCCGGAAATATAGTTTGGATTGTGAAAACAGTGTGTTGTGTTACGCAATTGCAGTGCAGATCCATAATCTGTCTGTACGCTAATTGTAACCAAATCCATTCAATCGGTTATAAGTGATTGAGTTACAAATATCTTCTCAATTGTAGTTATATTATAAACAAAAATATTTACTTCCGCGCGTGAATTAGGCAATGCCAGACGGTATTTTCTACCTTCCAAAGAGGCGCACTAAAAAATAGTCTTCATATTACTCATTATTTCACAGGTTGCAACCGTTTTTATCTGTTGAGCGTCGCCACAGAACATCACGCCCTGGGCAATCCATTAAAATTCGCTTGTTACCGTACAATTGCACCAAACAAGAGCAGTCGAAATGATAATAAATTAAATTAAATTTATTATAACTCCAAAAGGTAGTTACGATGTTTTGCCTACGGGGACATGTAGGCTGCTAATGAGGTCTTTGTTTAAAACAATGTTTTTTATTTTTGTTTGCGGATGTAATTATAAAAGCAAAGCAGTATTGTGGGCAGTTGGTAAAGCAATCATGGACATTACAAAGTCCTAGATAAATACACTAAGTATTGGCATCCTTGCCATTTATGGTAAAACTTAGCATACAGCCTTTTAATATTCTGGAAAACGTTGTAAATACGTTTAAGCTTTCCTCCAACTCAAAATAATTACATACACCCAAAAATACGTTTTCATTCCTAAGTACCTCATTTTAAATTGCATCCCACACAGATTACTCTAATGTAATGGGGATACATTTTAACGCTTCCATTTCCTCTTATTTTTCGCTAAAAACCCTTATTTTCCCACACTTCCCGATCTCGCGCCGCTTTTATGCTTTCATCCAAAAGTGTTCATGCTTTCTCAAAAACCCTTAATATTATTTTGCTTAGAAGCCCCGACTTTTCTTTACAAGGAAGTTGTTAAATTACGAATAATTTATACTTCAAACGGTCTTGGAAAATTGAAAATTATGGAGTTGATAGCATATAATTTGAGGATCCCTAAAAAGTTGGCGTGAAAGAAGAGTCAAGTTATCTGTTGCGAAAAAAATTAAACAATAAGTTACCATTAGGGGAGTTCTTTAAGAATTTGTATCTATTGCCTTGTCTTATTTTTATTAAATCTTTTTCCTGGATATTGTAAATTTTCCATAACTTTCAGCGATCTTTTCAGAAAATCCATGAGAGACATATCTACGTATAAAAAAAATCGCCTCTTCTTGAACCCTTGGCACTAAAAAAAATCTGTACCTAAATAATTTTGCATGTTACCTTTACCAATTTTTTACCTTCAGATCCTCCTTTTCTTTCCTCATTGGTATGCAAATCGTGCTTATCGTAGCCTGAATAAGACAATCATCGTCATACATCATTCGCCTCCATCTGGACAGGAGAGAACACCAGGCTACTCTTATTTACCGATACGGACGTTATCGGCCCATTGTTTCGCTGTCAATTACCGGAACGTACGTCTGACGTTGCCAATATTCTTTATCTACCCAGAAATTAAAATAAAAAGAAAAAATATTGGATATTTAACATTATACTATATCTGTATCAAATACAGTATTTGTTTGTTTGTTTATTTATTTACAGAATTCCTTTGCGCTTTTTTTCGGTCTTATGATTGTTAATTTTGTTTGAGAAGCATTTTGCTGACGTAAGCCTCATTTGCACAATGTAAGTTTCTTGCCTGTGGCGTACAATAAAATTACCTAGTCGATTCGATGTTTAGACGTTGCTACTTTTATTGTTGCTTCAATACATAGTAAGCCACAGGCAATTAAACCACGCTGTGTAAGGCCGTCCAGAAGAGAAGAAATCTGTGTGAGGCATTATCAGCCTCTGCCAGGGGTGCGGGTTGTTTGAAAGAGATACCGTGGCCTCTGGCACATAAACAACTGAGAGAACATGGGTGGGTTTTAGTCAGTAAAAGTCTGACACGCCCTCCCGCTCCACTTAGAGCGGTCGCTCACAATGGGCCTCATAAGAAGGCTTAAAGCCATGTAAGTTTCTTGCCTGTGGTGTGCAATAAAATTACCTAGTCGATTCGATGTTTAGACGTTGCTACTTTTATTGTTGTTTCAACACATGGTAAGCCACAGGCAATTAAACCACGCTGTGTAAGGCCGTCCAGAAGAGAAGAAATCTGTGTGAGGCATTATCAGCCTCTGCCAGGGGTGCGGTTGTTCACAAGAGATACCGTGGCCTCTGGCACATAAACTTAAAAAAATTCAAGTGGTGTCAGAATAATCAACAAAAGATAAAAATGGATATTATAGCTGAACTACATTCAAAAAAGAAGTTCGGTCAGTTCTGGAAAAGCACCAATAAAATGAATCATAAGCCGGACCTCCCCGTCAGCGTGACGGGAGTGCACGAGCCAATCGAGATCGCCACTACGTTCTCCCACCATTTCAGGGTGGATTCTCCTCTAGGGGAAGCGCGGCAGGAGCCTGATGCTGAGGAGGGTAGTGACCGTAGTGTTCATTTTACTACGAATGAAGTGCGTGCGGTGATCAAAGGCATGGTGAGGGGTAAATCCCCAGGTCACGACAGCCTTAGCATTGAGCACCTGCTGCACACCTGCCCAGAGTGCTTTCTATGTTTTTTACACTGTGTTTAGGCCACTCCCATCTGCCCGATAATCTAATGCGGACTATAGTTGTACCAATCATCAAAAATAAAACGGGTGATGCATCAGATGCAAACAACTAAAGACCGATCTCTCTAGCCACAGTTGTTGCCAAGGTGCTGGACAGTCTGCTTGGTCAGCACCTGGATAAACACGTCGCGCTTAACGACGCGCAGTTCGGCTTCAGGCCCGGTCTTTCCACCGAGAGTGCTATCCTATGCCTCAAGCAGACTGTACAGTATTACACAAGTAGAAAGACCCCAGTATATGCATGCTATCTTGATTTATCGAAAGCGTTCGATCTTGTATCGTACGATATGCTATGGGGTAAATTAAGGGATGAAACTTGTCTACCTAAGGAAATTGTGCTATTATTTATGCATTGGTATACCAAGCAGAAGAATTATTTAAGATGGGAAGGCGCTGTCTCGAAGGAGTATGGGCTGGAATGCGGGGTGAGGCAGGGCGGTCTGACCTCTCCCACGCTCTTCAACCTGTACGTCAATGGATTGATCGATGAGCTCAGCGGCTCCGGCGTTGGGTGTCATATAGATGGAGTTTGTGTGAATAACATCAGCTATGCTGACGATATGGTGCTGCTGAGCCCTTCGATTGGTGCATTACGGAGCCTCCTGAAAATTTGTGAGTCCTACGCGGTGACTCATGGGCTCAAATACAACACGAAAAAGAGTGAAATAATGATTTTCAGGCCGGACAAAAAGCGATACAGATTCGTGCCGAAATTCACTTTATGTGGTACAGCTCTAAACAAAGTTGAGCAATTTAAATATCTGGGCCACTGGGTCACTGAGGACCTTAAGGACAGTGTGAACCCACCAAGCGAGCCCAGTGTGGGTTGGTAGATGTCACATGTCTTCGAATTTTTGGTTCTGGGACATGCCGGTTTCCTCACGATGTAGTATCGTTCCAGTATTGTATCCTTTAAGCAACACAGTATCTACATTTCTTTCAAAACCTGAATAAGAGATGCAGATTTCTAAAGAATCGTGGTATTTTTCTTTAATTTTCGCATTAACTCTAAAACATCTTTTAAATAACCGTTTCGTTCTGCATCGTCTAAGACGAGACGGTTCTCCAATGGAGCGGTAATTATAAGAAAACAATGATTTCAATAAGAAAATAGGTACTTTAATTCTAGAAAAATATGTTACAAAATTATGCTTAGCTACCAAAAGTATGATGTTCTATTAACTAATGAAGAAAATATGAAAATGTAATGATTGGTTATGAATAATATGATTGTGTATTGTGAAATATAAGGTGACATTTTAAAAACTTTTTCATTCCTGTTCTGTTTTTTTTTTTTTTCAAAGGTAACCAATAAAATAGGATAGCCATATTTCGAGATTATAATAAAAGTTTGATTGAATTTTTAGTTACTAGGTACTTATTATACGGCTACTATGTACAGATTTAAATACTTCGTTGATATTTGAAGAAATTTAAAAGTGGAGGTTATTCAAAACATATCATAACTTTACTGAAATTGCTTTGAAAGTAGGTAAAAGCACAAATACATGGCTTTAAAAACATTCAATATTTTTTTTTAACATAATATGACTACCCCAAACCTTCTTTATTGCACGCAAGTATACATAACTCTACATAGCGTGATTACATCATATTTTCAGTACAAAAATACTTCCATACAATATAATGATGTGAGAATGAATGATATTTATGAAAAATATTTTATTATTTAAATAAAATAAATTACTTCTAGTACGGATTGTTAGTGCGAAAATGTGTGTGATTTTGCATTTATGAAAAGAGAGCTCTACCATAATGAAAATAAAGTAGAAAATCGAATGAGATTTGTAAGAAACTTCATCGTTGTAAATCATGGAAGTCTGAGTTCTTTAATTTTATATTCTCGATGGGTTTTCCTATTTGACCAAATTACTTAAATGTTATTTTCTACAATGATGGCGAGTTTTAGTTTCTCTTCTTTGTTTACATCTAAAGTTTCCTGTAAAAGATTCCATGGGATGGGCCGTGAGCTGGTACATGGACTTCTTCCTCAGGTTTGGGTTTTGGCACGAATGGGTTGTGGTGAGGATCTGCATTCAACCTGAAATGTATTTAAAATAAGTAAAACAACTCATGGGCAGACGACTTTAATTATATTTTAATGGTATGCCTTGAAAGGAGGTTTATTAAATTAAATTTAATGTACTTTATTGTAAACCAGAAATTAAAAAAAAAAACACAACAAAACATACAATGCCTTATCGCTTGCGATCTCTTCCAGGCAACCTTCATTTAAATATTGATAGTGGCTTTAAGCACATGTCATAAAAATCTTCAAAAAACCGAACACACCAAAGACATACAGAAGCCATAGCGAATAAAAAGTATGCATAAAAACACACCATCACATTTATAAAATTAAATCTGGCCTAAAATAACAGAATGACCTTAATTTGGTATGAAATCCAATTTTGTTCCAAATACGTCACCAAACTGCAAACATATTCCGATTGACACGATGACGGTTTTTAGGCCAGCTATAGCCTAAAGCTAGGCCAAAGCTAGCCCAAATACGTGCATAATTGATTTTCAACGTATTTCGGCTAACAACTGACGCGGGCTGTGCAGGCCCAATGAATGATCCTTGGGGATAATGGGTTCCGATCACAATTTGCTGACTAGCGAGGTTTTAGTGTGATGTTATTAATGCATGAGTAAAATTGGAAAGACTTTGATTATTTATTTATAATTATTGGTAGACAAGCTTTTGCCTGCGGCTTCTCCTGCGTTTACCAATTATTTACACGAAATGTTAACAAATTAATTTATCGCGAACAGACAGACAGACACACAATCGCGGCGGAGAACTTTGTTTTATAATTATGTAGTGATAGTGATAGTTATTGGTAGTAAGGAACATATTTCTGAAAGGCCGCTCATCAAAACGCGTCGCGTTCTTTTGTCGCTTAGTCACTTCAAAAAACTTTGTAACAAAAAATTCTGACGCCGAAAAACTGAAAAGCAAAATATAATAAACCTTTTTTGTTTAACCTTAATTACGAAGTTCGGAAGTGCGTGACTTTTGATATGTATTTTAATTTTTTGCTCATCAGTTTTTCGCCGGTTAATTTTTTTCTTAAAAAGTTTTAATTGTTTAATTTTTTGTGACTATAATCTATTAATTCATCATCATCATCAGCCTATAATGTTCCCACTGCTGGGACACAGGCCTCCTCTCGGTGAGAGGGATTGGGCCATAATCCACCACGCGGACCCAGTGCGGGTTGGTAGATGTCACATGTCTTCGAACTTTTGGTTCTAGGACATGCCGGTTTCCTCACGATGTTTTCCTTCACCGTTTTGAGAGCAGTGGTGATGAAATAATTTACACAAAGTAAAGCGCCTGGCTGGGTTCGAACCCACGACCTATAACTCGGTAAGTCGCGGCCGTTACCACTTGGCCACCACTCATCATCATCATCATTTCAGCCGAAAGACGTCCACTGCTGGATATAGGCCTCCCCCAATTTGGGGGGTTTTGCCATAATCGCCACGCTTGGCAGGCGGGTTGGCGATCGCAGTATGGTGGTAAAATGCATAGAGAACGCTGCTGCCCATTCTCTAGTAAGTCCCTTAGTCGCCTTCTACGACACCCACTGGAAGAAATGGGATGGTGCTATTCTTTTACGCCCGGCGACACATACGGGACCACCACTGCTCTCTACTAATTACTAAATCCTTAATTTTTGATTACTTTTTGTAATACACAACTCAGCATAAAAAAATCTGTGAGTGAACAATCAATCTTCCCCTGCTTTCCTACCCTTAGGGTTGGATTTTTCTTTCGAAATTAATATGAGACCAACTTCGGGGTATACCTTTTCCAATAAAAAAAGAATTATCAAAATCGGACAATTGTGAAAAAAGTTATGCGTGGTCATACATTAAAAATATATATATCGCGTCACCTTGGGAACCTCCTCCGTTTTTTCGTCGGTTAAAAAGGCTACTAATTGCAATCACCAATCCAACTGCGAGGTTGTAGCGGCCATTTTCATGTGGGCCATTTTCGGGCACATCACTGTTATTCATCTGACATCCCCACTAGCCGTAATTTCACAGTCTAGTTCTTTCGTAAACCTATCTTCTTGAACACAATACATCCATCTATGGAAAACAAACGGAATAAAATTATACGAACTTGTAAAGAGTGATGGCCTTAGCACAGTCCACGTTGTACCACCAATCACATGCGAACTTGGCCTGGTCGAAGAGTGTGCCGTTGGTGCAGAGGAACGAAGCTCCTTGTTCACCCTCACGACCGTCGTGGCATACGTGATAAGCCTGGAAAATAATAAATAATATAAGTTTTTAACTGACGGGCTTGTGGCTAGCTGCCGAAGTTATAACAGCCGCACGAGTCGATCGCTCAGGTCAAGCTACTCTAGCCGTGTTTGGTACGTGGATGGGTAACCATCTTTACATAACAAGACCCCTCCGTGTCTGAGAGCGCACGTTAAGCCGTTGGTTCTGGCTGTCAATTTTGGATCTATGATAGTCGTTACGGGTCGGCAAAAGCCCGAAGTCTAGTAACTGGTCTTATCATAGCACATCGTATTACCCAGTAACTGGGTTGTGGGGTTGAAATACTGGTATTCAGCTGCATGCAATTTGACTGGAAGCTGACACCGACATAGTTGGGAAAAGCAGTGACGTCCCCTAACACCCAGTTTCTCATCGGCGTAAGTGTAAATTCACATCAGGTGTAGGTGTAAATTTATCACTATCTATTCTTCGAGTGAAAACTCGCGTACCTGGCTATTCTATTCATCTAGCAAATTCAATGACGGATAAATTATTACTAGTGTGAGTTTTTGACCGTGCGAATTTACACCCACACCGTATAGCCTGGTGTAAGGTTGATAACGGTTTTGACTTTTACAAAAGCGAGAGCTTATTTTAGAATAAAATCATGTTTAAATTAACGTCTCACCAAAAAAAATGCTAGCCTTACAAAAAGTTTTATAATTGATACGGAGACCATACTTGTTGTACCGTCCAACGTTCAAGACCAACTTAACACCTAAAACTATTTGATGGTGGGCGCAGTGGGGCTGCAGGGGAAAAGGAGTGTCGGTATAGCGTTGGCCGCTCTCCTTATCCCCTGCGACCGAAAAGTGGTAGGCGGGATGGCGTGTTGTGTTCCACGCGCGCCGTCAAAGGTTTCAGCAACGACTGGTGGGGTCAGCAAGGGCCAATGCCTGCCAGGGGTTCGGGTTGTTTTAAAAAGACACCGTCGCCCCTGACACACAGGCAACTGAGGGAACACGGGCACCGTCCAAAAGAAAAAACTCCTAAAATTATCAATCACCATCTGAATAATTTTGAAAAACATTGCTAATCTATTAAAACATGTAAATAATCCAATTAATGTTGTTGAACGGTTGAAATCCCCACGACACAGGCAATCGCATT
Source organism: Polymixis flavicincta (assembly GCA_949987655.1). Lineage (NCBI taxonomy): Eukaryota > Metazoa > Arthropoda > Insecta > Lepidoptera > Noctuidae > Polymixis > Polymixis flavicincta. The sequence continues at coordinate 22,016,863 of OX465181.1, read as the reverse complement.
TGTAAAAAAAACTAGCATCTCCTAAAACAAAAACTTGTCAAAAACCAAAACTCGGTACAATATTAAAAAAAAAACTCGTAATCAATTTTCATATGATATCCAAGGTGGACCGATGACCTTGCGAAGACCGCGGGTATCCGCTGGATGTGGGAAACACAAGACCGGTCGAAGTGGAGGAGCCTGGGGGAGGCCTATGTCCAGCAGTGGACGTCTTTCGGCTGATATGATGATGATGATCCTAGGTTTTAGTTTTATTTTCGGACTATTTTTTTAACACTTATAAATCAAAGCTATTCCGACCCGCAGCTTAGCAAAGATACACGTAATTCGTCTAAAGATAACTTCACCCTATTCTCCCTGTTCTGACAAGCAGCACTTTACAGAGAAATAACATTACTTTATGAAATTAATTTTATGTTCCTTGAGGAGAGCTTTATATTTTTGACGAAATATAACATAAAACAAATTTGTATTTGAGCAACTCCACGAAACTGGCCAAGGTACCGAAGCAATTATTTGGGCAAACATTGTCGAAAGGGACGGCATTTTTTCACGAAAAGCTAAGTTTAGAAAGTTATATTAATTTCAGGAGAATTATAACGTGATTCTAATAATAACTTGGACTTACCGGCCCTTGAAGCCTTTGAGGTTATTCGGAGCTACTACGACAATATCTCGAAACTTATTCAATTTAGAGAAATTGGGCGGCCATTACGATTAGACTGGGCTGAAGTAACCATATAATTAAAAGTTTTGGAGTTTGTTAATCGAGTAAAAATAAGGGGTTTCCTTGGTAAATGTACCTATAATTTACGTTAATATAACCATCCTAATTTTAACGTTGCGTGTATAACAGGACCAATTTTGAATGTATTAGCAATAATAAAACAATACCTAGTTCATTGATTAGACTTTATACAAAATCATAATTTAAAAATATAGCGATAAACGTATTTAATGAGAAAACAAATGCAATAGTGAAACATATAAACAATATAAGCAAATCTGGATGCACATCTGAATCTTACATACCCAGTACTCAAAGCAATACACGAAGATACTCTCAATCAACGAAGATCCAAATAATCTAGTACAAGTTAGAACGATATGGAATGTTATTGGAACTCCAGTGAACGATACTGATTTGCACACACAGATTGCAGAACCGACCGCTACTGTATCTTGCATCATAAATCGGACGACAGCACATGGTCTCAATGAGAAAAGTTGAGAATGTTCGGATCGAATAAAGTGAACATACATTCTTGATCGAATTTCTGGTTCGAGTATATTTCTTAATACTGTTTTAGTTTTATATGTTGATGTTGACCCTGTTGCTGTTTTGTTTATTGGAGTAGTTTGCAATAGTTATGTAGTTTTGTTTAATTTCAAAATTGCAAATACGGCAGTTGGCAATATCATATAGTAAAATGCTATGGTACTCGTCAATCGGAATCGAATGAGTTGATTAGAAGATTACGTACAAACTCTTTATGATATAAATGTGGACAAAAACATGTTGTACATATCTACAAATAATGATAAAATTCGTATCTAGGTGCACTGTATAAATTTTGTGCATTCCGAATGAAAGTAAGCTAAATACTTATGTATACTCTATAGACAACATTATCTTTCCAAGAAATATTTTGAATAGACCTTATATAAATCTCGGTAACTGTTGAAATTCTCATAAGAATGGCCCACAGGAAACAATGCATTGACATTAAACACACAAATGTATGATGTAAGACCTTTAAGTAAAGGTAGTTGTCAACGAGGTTAGAAGCAAGATAGATGCGATATCATTGTTATTACGATAATTAAAATATTAATTTAGTAAATAACACTTCAATATTCTGATCTTCCTACACGATTCTCACAAGTAACCAGTTATAAACTCAATTTACCAGTGAGTATTAGAGTAGTCAGAATGTCACAGCACTAGAATTTTAATAGTGGTATATACACGACGCAACCGATCAAAACCTAGTTAATAAAACGTCGGATTCGAATGTAATTTCTTAAATTTAACAATAAAGACCTTTATTGCCTCCGAATGCATGAGATTTCTTAAAGTAAGTTTAGTAGTTTAAAGTTACTTGTTTTGTAGTGTCGAGTACTCTAATCTTTATGTTTGTCACTCAAAAACGTTTACTTAACTCTACGTTATTTATTGAAAGCATCTGGTGGATAAAGCTTCATCCAATTTTCTTATTTTGACTACATTCTGCAGTAGCAACCTTACCCGACTATGGGTTTGGATGGTTGTTACTGTAGACGTCACAACACTCATCTATGACTATGTGGCTTTCTAAAGGAAGCACTTTGTCTATTGCACATTCGTTCCCAAAAGATTGCATTAGCACATCAGTCTTGGTAAGAAACTGCTCTTGTTCACCAGAGGGTGGACAGACAAGTGCTAATTGCTATCAAAGCGTTTCATATTTCTACGATTTTCAAAAAGATTGTCATTAGCTTTTCGGTAGCTTATGTCAATCTAATCAACCCGCACTGGGCCCGCGTGGTAGTTTACGGTCCACTCCCTCTCGTGGAGAGAAAGAAAGAAAGAAAGAAAATACATTTATTTAGCACAGACTAAAAGGCACACAATATAAAGCAAAATAATAAAAGAGAGGAGGCCTGTGTCCCAGCAGTGGGAACGTTTATAGGCTGAGTCTGTATGTCAATCTAATACATTTTTTACTTTTCCGTCACTGTTAGGTATAGCCATTAAGATGACACTTTTTTTGCTAAACTTAGGAGTGTAGGAAAAAAATTTGTCATCTTATTGGCTATAACAGCCACCGCACCGATCCTTAATAGTATCCTAATCCTACACTACTATATAGTACACACACACGCTACTATATAGTATTAGGATACTATTGAGGAAGGTGGTGGTGATGGTAGTGGAAGATAGAAGACAGGGTATTAATAGGCATATGACCAGCAGTGGACTGCGATACGCTGAGTTGATTGGACCCATCAAGTCTGTGATGTTTCGCTAGCGAATGTAATTTGACATTATGTACAAGGGCTTGCGGATGGCGAGTAATGGGTAGCTCGCTGTCCGGTAAGGAACAAGCCCGGGTCAACGGCGCGTTGTGCTCCACGCGCGCCTCAAAGAGGTGTCAGCATCAAGTGGTGGGGACCGCAAAGGCGATGCCTGCCAGGGGTGCGGGTTGTGCGAAAGAGATACCGTGGCCCACACAAGCAACTGAAGGAACATGGGTGCGTTTTAGTCAGTAAAAGTGTGACACGCCTGCTCCACCCAGAGTGGGAGAAATTATTTAATGATTTCCCACCCTCAAAAACAAAAACATGTACAAAAGAAAAATGAATTCATACACACCAAGAGAGAGCCTGGAATTTGAATACATGTATACATTATATTATAGTAAATATTGTACCTATGTATGAGTATTATAAGTTGCCTGTCTATTTAATTGTAACCTATTTATCTTTTTTTTTTAATAATTGTTCCTCTCAACCATCCTGCAATCTAATCTCTTCACCACCCTCCGTTGAGTGGTAGACAATGCCTAAGGCATTAAGTCCTTCTTTGTACCATTTTGTGTAAGAAAAGTATAAAGAAATAAATACATTCTCTCTTACGATATCTCCCTTGTTTCCACGGTCTGTGGTACTGCCATAACAAAAGATGTTAGAGTAAATATAATACCGTTCCCCTTATGTTCATGTCGCTGTACCCTTTCGTGACCCGTCTTTGTTTTTCAATGGTATCCCTATTAATTAGTGAGTATGTTTGAGTAGCATGTTCAAATATTTTCTCTGAAATATTTAACATCGGTTTGTTTTCCACTGAAAATATTTAATCAGTACACACATATTTTATTCATAGAATGGCTTAGGATTATAGGTAATTCTCTTAATTAATCTTATCTACATTGTAATGGCCCAGTTTTGTGATGGCTTAGTAGATAAAGCCTCACCTCTCATATTAGAAATTGTGAGTTCAAATTCGGGCAAGTACAAATGTGTCATTTTCAATTCATTAGTACCTTTTGAGTTTGTTTTGGACATTCCTAACATCGGTGAAGGAAAACATCATGAGGAAACCTTGGACAAGCGTAGTGAATAATGCTCCTCATCTGTAATACTGCTTATCCTACTTCGTACTAAATAAACGGGGTAAATTTTTAACCAGTGCGCAAACTGTAACCATGAATTCAGCACATCATTCTAGAGCCCCTAGCGTCGTAATTTTTCGTCAGTTATACAAAAAAAAATAGCTGTTTCATAGAAAAGTGCAATACCTACGCGGTCAAAATGTATGAAAAAGCTGTTTTTTTTGTATGACAAACGAAAAAGTTCTACGCTAGGGGTCTAGAATGATATGCTGAATTCATGGTAATAGTTTGCGCACCGGTTATATTTTTATCATGTATATCCTACCAATATTATAAATATGAAAATTTGGACGTTGGTTACTTAATCGCGCATAAACGGCTGAACCGATTTGGATAAAATTCGGCACACAGATAGTTTATAACCTGGACTAACACATGGGTTACTTTTATCTTTGTAATACGTTCCCGTGGGATAAATCCCGACGTCCACGCGAGCGAAGCCGCTGGCAAAAGCTAGTTGCATACACTCAGTGTAATAACTAGGACCATTCTCACATTGTAAATTATGCAGCGATAGAAGCGACACAGGTGATGATAGCTTTGCGCTGTCAAGTATTCGATTGACACTCGATTAGTTAAAGCTTTTAAAATCATTTTTGGTTTTGTTGGAAAAAATCTTCTTAGCGTGTCGATAGTCTATTGACTTCATGAAGGCATCTCATGTCCAGGTGCGAGATTTTCAGCTGGTGGAACGAATGGGTTTGATAGGGACCTTAGGGTTTCCTTAAACCGTTCGCCAGTGAGTGGTACACACACTTTAGAAAGAAAGAAAGATTTTTTTTATTGGACTCGTACAGGAATGTCACAAATTTACTACAGTACAGTAAGTTTATTAAATACATAAAAAAGATAAACTATGCTACCCTACATAATAAAATTCAAATAAGGTTTAAACAACAAAAAAGTAAAATAAAAAAACAAGGTCCTGTACGAAGCTAAAAGGCCACTATCTCAGCATGATGATGCGACATTAAACCACCATCACCACTGCTCTCAAAACGGTGAAGGGAAAAACCAAAACTCCCAAAATAATGTGACATCTCTCCGCACTCCCTCTCATAAAGAGAAGTCCACTGTCCCAGCAGTGGGATCATTCTAAGCTGATTATGTTATAGTGAAAACCTGATAAATTCACTCAAATTAAAAGCAAATAAATAATATTTCTATACGCTACAGCTATATTGCATTGTAATCTTAAACAGCTCTTAAACTAAAACAGTACGCGTTTACGTAAGCCTAAATAAACCGTCAGGACTCCAGTGTGCAATATCCCTTATAACTCAGGACATACCATAAATCAGTCCAACTATTAGCCGTAGGATTCCGAGCTTCAATCTCTGCGTTATCCCATCTATCATTAGACTTAGTGTCATCTAAACGGGGGTTAATGCCATATATTCAAACGCCTCTTCAAACTAAATTCTATCTGAAATTGATGCTGCAGTATGACTTTGTCACAAATACAGCATATTAAAAGGCCTTGTAAAGCTCTGGACCAGAATAATTCAGAATCTGTGAATTCACTCTTTCCTACACTAATAAAATTCGAAATCTCACTTAATGAGGCCAAGAGTCACATGCTCTTTCCGTCATCACAGCTTCACAAGTAAGCGTCGACACGCAGCCTGGGCAATCAGCCTCTTCATAGCCATCACAAGTAACCGTCGATGTGCAGCCTAGGTTATCAAGGTCTTTACAGCCATCACAATAAACCGTCGACACGCAAATGGGCTAACAGCCTCTTCATAGTCTTAGTGCCGAAACATGAGACTAATAATGAAGGAAGCTGTAATGTATGCTGAAAGTAAGGTGTATTGTGGCAAACTCAAAGCATTTATCTATACTATTCAATCTATATCTATCCGAATATTATAAAGAGGAAAGATTTGATTGTTTGTTGGTTTGCATTGAATATACTCTGAAACTACTGAACCGATTTAAAAAATATTTCACTGTTGGAAAGATATACTATCCCCGGGTGAGACATAGGCTATATTTTATCCCCGTAATCCCACGGGAACGGGAACTACGCGGGTGGAACCACGGAGCGCTGCTAGTTTCGAATATACCAATTACAGGCACTTTTGAAAAAGGGGTCGATCATTCAGAAAGCTGAAACTAGTTAGCTCGCCGCAGGAGACGCCCTGGGCGTCAGGAACTTCAGGCTGATTTCCGGCCACCGTAGGCGTGGGCTTGCGGATGGCGAGTAATGGGTAGCTCGCTGTCCGGTAAGGACCAAGCCCAGGTCGACAGCGCGTAGTGTTCCACGCGCGCCTCAAAGAGATGTCAGCACAAACCGATGGGGCCCGCAAGGGCCGAAGCCTGCCAGGGGTGCTGGTTTGTTCGAAAGAGATCGCAGCCCGCAGCCCCTGGTATACAGGCTACTCAGGGAACACGGGTGGGTTTTAGTCAGTAAAAGTCTGACACGCCCTCCTGCTGATGATTTCCCACCAAAAAAAAAAAGCTAGTTAGCTTAATTTGGAACTGCGAAGATGTCGATAGAGTGATCCTTTGACATATAAGACCAGCACCCTAATTGCGTAACTCGCGATTGATCATAATTGGTTTCGTCTTCACAGTTAAACAATATCCATTGCGTTATTTATGTTGTCGAACAGACACATTTTTCGAACATATGAAGCAATGGTTTAACAATCCGTTTCAAAACGATACAGATTATGATGAATCGTGAGTTACACAATTAGGGTGCTGTTCAATTTTACAGATAGTGTCAGGCAGTCTGCTGAACTCAATATTCCTGGCATGGAGCTACAAATAAATTCTCTAATGCTTTTTGTGATTGCCACTCACAGGCATGGAACTGCAACACAGCTTTAATGAATTTACTGATGAAATATGGGGTCGCAAATGTGAAGCGCGTAATAATTCTCTGCTCCGTAAGCATTTTACCATAAAAAAACCGGCCAAGTGCGAGTCGGACTCGCGCACCGAGGGTTCCCTACAAACCTATTATATATTTCTTAACTCATTGTATATTAAAAATAAGAGGTAAGTAAAGAGGAAAGATTTGATTGTTTGTTTGTTTGTTACATAATAGGCTCCGAAACTACTGAAACGATTTGAAAAATTCTTGGGAAGTTACACTATCCCTGGGTTACATAGGATATATTTTGCTGCTAGTTAAAAATATTTTTAATAAATGATGTAACTAAAAATTCATACTTTTCGCCATTTTTCCTTTATTTGGGCTATAAGACGTTTCTTCGTACCAAATTTCAAGATTCTGAGTTCACGGAAAGTACCCTGTAGGTTTTGATTCCCTTGCGAGTGTCGAAAATTTGCGGCATAAGCGGCTGTATCTTTTGATTTCGTTGGCTTAGAAGTTTGATTTTTTCACAGCTCCAAGGGACAGTAAACTTGAGTATTTGATATGAATTTTAGCTTGATAACTCCACGCGTTCCTGAGAAAAAGGTCTTGACAGACAAACAGACGGGCAACAAAGTGATCGTATAAGGGTTCCGTTTTTTCTTTTTGAGGTGCGGAACCCCAAAAATGAAAAGAAGTGAATTAAAAACTCTTTTTTACTGTGACAAAGAGCGAAATGAAAATTGTAAATTACTGTATTTATTCTCTTTGTGTCCGTGTCGAAATAATGCGATTATTGCTCGGCAATCATAATCAAACTATCATCAATTGTTCCGATACATTGCCTGCAGGCACCAATTAAGGTTTATTGACTGATGTACCACGTATTATTTGTCATTGTTATGATTTTATGTACATTAATTTTGGTTCCTATTCATTGTTTGTAATTATGCTTACCTATTCTCATTTACGAATATAAGTTTTTCGACGGCTATGGTCTTATTCAAAATTTGTTGGAAAGTTTGACTCTAGAGACTTTTAACGGCTACAACAGCTTGCTGTGTTTTTGGAAACTGGGAGTTTTGAAGTAATTCGCGGAACACTTCGTTTATAGAGCTCCGAACACTACTATGTTGAACAGAATATGCATTAGGCAATGATGCCGCAGATGAACTTGCGAAGAGAGGCTCTGATATGAAAGTGCTAGGCCCGTACCCACTTCTCCCCCTGCCTTTCTCACAATTTCGTGCGTGGATTCGCCAAAGGTCGACCAAACTCCATAACAACAGATGGTCACGGGCAACAGACTGTAGACAGTCAAAATTGGCTTTACCGATTGTACACCCGCGATTAACCAAAAAACTTCTCAGCCTGAGTAGAAATAACCATAGAATAATAATAGGAACAATTACGGGCCATAACACACTTAACAAACACCTTTTTAACATAGGCGCCACAGACAGCCCGCTTTGCAGGGGCTGCTTTGACGCCGAGGAATCAGCCGCCAACGTCATCCTGGAATGCGAAGCCGTGGCTTCTCAACGTGAAGAAATCTTCGGAACAGTGAGGTCGCTCCGCGAAGCCTGTGAAGCTCCCAGGAAGCGTCTGTGCTTTTGGGCGGAGCTAGGCTGGCTCTGTTAGTCAGAATCCCCACGCACAACGGACCGAATGGGAGTCTACGTGCGGAAAAGGGAGTCCCATCATCATCATCATCATCATCAGAATATGCTTTTTATAAATAACTGTCTCATTTCTGTTCGTAAATAAAATGGGAAAAACAGGCGATGGTTATTTTTTTGATAATGAACTGTTTTTAAGATTCCATTGACTCGATGTAATCACAGATACGGGATACTTCCGGTGGTATGCTTTAAAATTTAGATCAACAACCGTTCAGACGCATGTGCTCATTCATCTAGTACCTACCTACATACGGATAAAACTAAAACGACATAAAAAAGTTACCTGGCACCCAGTCTCCACATTGGCATACATGCCAGGTCTGACTGGCACATGATGGCACGAGAAGCTGGTGTCTGGCACGCTGTGGTATATCGGGAAGTCAACTCCTGGTGTGCCAGGAACGTTGCGCAGATCCTGTGGCTTCTCGTGCTCACGTAGCGGCTTGGGGCGAACAACAGCTTGTTCGTAGTGGGTTTCATAAGGGTCATATTGCTGAAACAAATGAAATAAGTAAATATTCTGGAAGAACAGACGAGGGCATTGGCTAGTTGTAGGAGATTGTGCTAGTAATATTATGTTCTCCTATATAAAAGAGCTGTGTAAATGCGAGGTACAGATACTTCTTTATTAAAGCTTTATCCACCTGGAGAGATAATCAAAGATCGTAATTCACTGGACCCTGAAGGAGGACATCGTCGTCGAGGTAGATCACGGTGAAGGTGGTGGACGATCTGATAATGTTTGTAGGGTCAACATGGCCAGAGATCCTAAAAGACCGGAAGGTTTGGATGGAAAAAGGAGAGGCCTTTGCTCAACAGTGGGAGGTGGGATACAATAATATAGGATAGCTGTTCGAGCGCCGCCGCGCCGTCGGCTTTCTTCGTCAGGCATCGCTCGGGGGGCTGCGTGGGTGATACTTCACTAGCGAGAGCAACTGACGACACACGCGCACTATATTTCTTATTTTGTACTATTCTTTTGGATATACCTTAATAGTTTATAGAGTCCACTGCTTTTATTTTAAAGTCCATTTTGAGATCCTTACAATAGCAAAAAAAAGCTTTATGCGTAGTAAAACTGTACAAAGGCAGACTTAATGCCTGAAGCATTTTCTACCTGTCAACCTGATAGTGAAGAAGAGACAAAACATGTCATGACAGGTGCAACATAATATATAAATACCTAACCCAAAAATATCGAATTATATTACAATTAAAGTAACCACAAATTGTCACGAACAAGCAAATCATCACGGATTTACACCTCGACATCATTAGTTGGTTACAAAGTGATGTTTAGAGAGCATTATTTTTAATTTCCCAGAAATTATTTATATTCACTATTTGGGGCATAAACTTAAATAGCGTTACTAATATTATTAGTTATTCGTAGATTTTCTACGGGCCTTAAGTACAATTTAATATAACTAAAACTGAATAGGTATAAAATACAAAGGTTTAATTTAGCTAGAATTTCAGACAGATACCTAATTCAATGTATGTTTTTTCATTACATATTATTTTTTATTACATAATAGAAAATGTTTCCGTTTGTTTCAATGCTTAGTTTTTTTTTTTTTTTTAATCTTGGTTGCTAGTTTACAATCGTCTACCAATCGGGCAGCGAGAGACATAATTTGAAAACAATTACCCCCAATAAAAACTGATTGGTCTTCCCTGTGGTAATTTTTGAAACCAATGGCAGACCTAAGGATAATTGCGAACCTGAACGTGGACCAAGCCGCGGGGAAAAACTAGTCATTCTATAAATCTACTCTTCTAGTCCATTTCTTTTATTGTTGACATAAAATGCACAGTACGAGTACACGACTCCATCGTCTGACTGCAATACTACACAGTTAATCACTTTAACGGCATGGACTTTATTAGAGTGCACAGTGGCACATTACTTGGAAGGAGTGTAAAATGTAACATTTTAAAAACTTAAGTAACTACTGAAGTTATTAATATAAAATAGGTCATAGTGACACGATAAAAAGATGAAGTAATCAGATATGAATCATGTTCCCACCGCTGGGACACAGGCCCCAGAATCCCCTCCCCCTGACTCTCTCACAGAGAGGACTCTGTGAGAGAGTCAGCTGCCGAAGCCTATCAGTGCCGACGACGACAAAGTTATGCAGATGTTATACATATTAACAAATGTTTGTCCATACTACGTTCCGCCAAAAGGCATAAATAATATTACTTTACCTAATAGAAGATAATAATAATTTTTTGATGCCTTATGATTATTTTCTTTTCATATACCTGCACATATTATAATTTAAAGTTGTAAATTAAAAAAAAATGATATAGAACATCTCTAGTTCATCGTACTACCTTGGACAAATCGTATTATCGTAGTTTTTGAAACTATTGCATAATGAGGGGTTTAAAAACACGAGTGTTTTATTGATTAATCCTACTAAACAAAAAATCAAAGTTAAAAGAGTAAGAAATTTATAGTTTTGTAATGCTAAAAGTTACATTTAAAAATCCCCGGCCCAAACAAACACCTCTAAAAAGTAAAAAAAAGACATTCATTATTGGCCTTTTAGGTTGTTGGTAATATTTTGATCAATACATTGTTACATTAATTATTATTGGGCCTCGTCTGTTTAGCGTTTTCATTGACCATCCTCCGACGTGACAATGCGTCCAAGAACCCTACCACAGAAACGACTGAACTGATTTTGATGAAACATGTCTAGAAACTACCACTAGAAAACCTGTTTTTAAATTTTCTACTGCGCTGGCGCTGGTAATGGCGCTGTTCAGGAAGGTTGCCCATTATTGGCTGTGTAATTCTACCTGGAAAACGACAACATGTAACACAGATATGTACTGTTTTTCTAGAATCATTTCTATCATTTAATGGCAAAAATGTATGACTAATGTTTCACAGCAGTAATTGTGGACCAGCATGCATGAGTAATTTGTGATACTATTTAAAAATAAGTACTGTAATGTGGTTAGATGCATGTAGCAACATAGGATGTTTGATGTCATACCTAAAATGCGAATGAGAGAGCCTACCACCAACTCTAATAAGTCCATCAGACCACACCCTAATCAGTTCACCCGTTTAAGAGCTACGGTGCCGCAGGCAGACACACATAGCCGTCAAATTTATAACACCCCTCTTTTTGCGTCGGGGTTAATAAAATGGCACGCCCCCGCAGTAGATAAAATAATTTTATAAATTTCAAATGTAGACTGTATCACATTGAACAAAAATGTCAGACTTATTTACATTCCCGTCCAGATGTCAAAAGTTTGATAGGAACGAAATTAAAGTTCGCTCACCAAATTACATGTTGTGTGTTATGTAATTATCTGTAAATAAGTGCGCTATAATTAGACACGAAACAACGACTGACCCTGACACTTTGATTTGAGAAAATAGCATAGATAGATGTTTTTTTTTTTATTTGTTTACTTTTCATATCTATATAATTAACTGGAATTTGTAAGAATGTAAAATGTAATTCTTCTGAGACTGCAATACATGGGTGGTAAAGTGTCGACATTTCTAAAGTGAACTGGAGGTAAGTTTTGAATTGAATACCTACTTTCTAATTAGCATCAAATTAAATTAGCTGGCAACACTTTTCCCACGTGTAAGGGTATCAAGATCAAAAACAAATGGAACAATTCACAATTCTATGGCCGAAGGCCAATGCCCGTAGTCGGTAAGTTGGTTCTGTAATTTTTCGTGGACCGTAGATATTTTTTACGAATATCCAACAACCATAACATAACAGCCGTTTGGTTGCCATAATATACAATCATGTCAGTGTTTTTTTTTTTCTCTTGGTAATTTTTATCCCTATCATTAGTTTTCGACATTGAGAACCAAGGCGTGGATAAAGTATTGCCAGCTAATTTAATTTGACCCTGTAACAATTATTGTAGATTGATTGACTGCCTCGATTTAGTGGTTACAATCGCTACTGATGAGTAAAGTCTTGAGATCAATTCCTAGGACGGGTAAAATGTTATTAGGTTTCTCCTTCAGGATTTTTCTCACTAGCAGACCGAAGTCTAGATTTGTGCCCGGTAGATGGCAATAGGGTCTCTCCTATTACATGGAATTTAATAATAACTGGTGAAATGTGGGTATTCTGCGACTAAGACAACCTATACCGCTTTCTTACTCTTCGCAGAATACAGATGCGAAGTTATGTCGATTGATAGAACCAATTGTATTTGATAACAAAAACTGTTTTGGAAGTTGGTGGTTTTTTAACAGTGACAGGAAATATTAGAAAATCGTCACGATACACAAAATGGTTTAAATACAATTTATCGAAGCTAACGCAAAAACCACCACGGCAAAGTGTTTTTTTTTTTAGTGAATAAAATTTATATGGGACCACCACTGAAACATAAACTATCCATTAAAAAAATAATTTATGACATCGGCTCACAATTGCCGGAGATATCGCGGAACATACATAAAAAAAAATGAATTGAGGACGTCCTCTTTTTTGAAGTCGGTTAAAAAGAGTTTTAGCTTTCACCGCTTGAAACCATTTAATACCCCATCGCTTTATAATTTCCCTTACAAAAAATTAACACACCACGATTATATCAACATACAAACCTACTTAAAGGTAACTGCTTTCTACATGTCAGCAAGATTAATTACCAAGAACAAATCGTAAGTCACATTACATAAGGCAATAAGTCAAGAGCCTGTATCAATGGCCGACCGTGACACCGTTATAGTTTTTTACGCGCGCCTTTCGACACTCACTGTATGTATGTAAGTGTATCATTGGTCTTACATAAGGAGTTCGAGTTAAGTGCTATAGTTATTAAGATTTGAATTGTTAACGAACTGGTGTTATTGAGGCCGTCAGCGAAAGTTTGGGTAATACTTTTTGTTTTAATATTTGCTCGTGAAGTGGAGTTAAGGTGTATCTAGTCCACATTTTTCCCATACACACTTCGGGAGTGTATTACGCCTCTGTTTGACAATGTACATCAAAAATTAAAGATGGCAGGGTTTTGTCTTATTATTAATATTGTCTGTACGGACACAGAATACTAAAATTAAAAACCATTAAAAAGTTAGGCGCCACAAAGGATTCGCTTTTCTTGCCGATTTAACCTAACTTTAATAAAAGATGTGTAAAATCTCCAAAACTAAGGCATTACCGACAAAACTCAATTATCGAAAAGTTCAATAAACTTTATTGGCGAAATGTGGGTGTACATGGATGCCCCTTTGCCAACCCTTCGGGAATAGAAGGTGTGATGTTATCTTAAATTGACACAAAATTGATATCAGATATAACATAAAAGGCATCTTTTTTGTAACTAACACATTTTCAAGTCAAAAAACTACCAATTGATTGGAACGCAAAACAATTCCAATTAAAAATCAACATCAATCAATTACTTAAAACGATCAACGTAATAATTACCACTACCGACAGTAAATAAATCATAATGTAAATTAGAGCTGCGATAATTTCGCCACAATTTTGCGTCCGCGCAGCCGGTGCCATGCCGGTGAGAGGGGATCGCACGCATGCGCCGTCTTGTCACGGACGCCCGGAGTTGCGCAGTAGCGCCGAAAGTGCAACCGGCTTGCTCGAATAAACTAGGTATAAATAAGAACTGTCGTTTTGCTAAAATTAAAGACCTAACAGGAAACTTGGCCAATGTAATAATTTAAATATTTAATAGAATACTGGATTATTTTGAAAATGCATGCTATGATCTTGTACCGTTGTATCTTCTTCTATTATCACAGGACTAAGGTTGATCTTTAGAGTATCAACATAACATAAAACACATCACGCTTGTACTCCTGGGCCTAGAGACAAAATACATGGGAATGACATTACCTGCGGAAAGGTTACGTCGCATGTCGTGGTTTTTCCGCAGGTAATTTCATTCCCATACATTTTGGCGTAGCATTTGGCGTGAACGCTAACAGAAATGTGTTTTGTCTAGGCCTGCTGAAGGTTTAGGCAGAGGTGCAACTAAACCTCCTACACCCACATTTTGCCAAGTCCCATATGATTGGGGCAAGCCTATTGCCACCAACCGGGAACAAAGCCAGACTCCGAGCTACTGCTGCCCTGCTGAAGAAAACAGTGGCACTCCGAGAGTGCCGACAGAAGTCAAAACTTGAACAATTACGTGTATTTTTTTAACAGTGTCGCGAGTTCAAATGTATTTTCCCATCTCAAAAAATGCCCAACGCGCCTTAAGAAGTTTTCACTTCAAATTCGTAGGTACATAGGTGTCGGTAACAGTGTCGCGAGTTCAATGGTTTTTTCCCATCTCAACAAATGTCAACTTACATGTGTAGGTACGTAACATACACATTAGATGTACATACTTATGTACAGAGGTGTCGGTAACGGTAACGGTACCAGTGTCGCGAGTTCAAATATATTTTCCCATCTCAAAAAATGCCCAACGCGCCTAAAGCAGTTTTCACTTCCAAAACCCAACAATATTTTGTCCTATATGGCCATTGAATCCAGGTCCTCATTCTCAGCACTGGCGCTTGGGATCACAAAACTCCGAAGCAATCTGAGTATTTATGATTCAAATACAAGTAATTGACTACGTGGGTACTTATGTGTAAACGCACACTTCTGATTCAATAACCTAGGTAAGTCTATTGAAATTATTAGGATGAGATCAAAGAAACGATACATAGACTGTGAATGATGATATGGTTAGAAAGGGTGAGACTACAGAGATAACGACTAATAGAGAAGTTATCATCTGCCTAGCCTTTTCCCAACTATGTAGAGGTCGGCTTCCCGTCTTACCAGATGCAGCTGAATACCAATACTTTACATGGAGCTACTGCCTAACTGACCTCCACAATCTAGCTACTGTGTAACATGATACCCCTTGGTAAGACAGGTTGTCAGACTTTCGGGCTTCTGACGACACGTAACTACTGTCAAAGATTTACGAATGATAGGAGTCTTGGTATGTAAAGATGGTCACCCATCGACGGACCAACCGCGACAAGCGTAGCTTAACTTGATCAATTGACCCGTGCGGTGATATTACTTACCTACAAGCTCCTTGACGACTAACAGACAGTTTTAAAAAGGCATGTTGCGCCGACCGCAATTAAATTAGAATAAGAGCCGGAAAATTGTGATCTATCCAAGAAGATAACAAGAAGACAAGAAGATCACAGGTGGCTTAAGATAACTACATTACAATGTTACTCAATCCACATAAAAACCCATCGTAACTATTTTTCACACGGCCATAACGAATAAGGTCCTGTATAGGCTACTGTTATCTGATCGCCATATTATTGCCCTTGTACACTAAAAGAATAAATAGCCCGTCTAAATAGCCCCATTTGTGTAACAGACATTGTTTTTTTTTATTTTTATTGCGGAGCTTAATAGTATGTGTGCTATGTTAATTAACGGTAATGAAGGGAGTAAAAAAGTCATTTATGTTTTTGTATGGAGACTGTATTTTTTTAAAGGATTGGCAGTTTTGGTTGTAGAGAACTGTGATTTAAGTACTTTTCTTGTCATTTTGGGTTTTCCAGATCTTTCCAGATAGGCAAAAATGATCCTGGATTATCTACTTACTAGCATCTGCTTGTGACTTCCTCCACTTGATATGTCTGGTTTCCCCAACAGAGGTGAGTTGTGTCGCATCGCATCGCCTACTCGTGCTATTATTTTGTTTTTGCTTTTCTTTTTTTTTAGTTATTTCTTTTTGCTTGGTAAATTGTTGGCTAATTGTTGGAAAAACCGAAGTTGGAGCTAAAAGAACTAAATTTGATAAACTAAGAACCAATATAAAACGACTATTACCATCGAAGAAGAAAAATCGAAAGAAAGTTGGAACCCAGCACACTTAATAAGACGTCAGCCCATAAAGGCCACTATCATTACGAAGTCGAAACAAAAGAACTAAGTAAGTCAGATCGGAGAGGAACTGGTCAAGACATGGGCCAGCAATGACTCCCTGTCTGTTACTAACCATCAAATATGATCCAACCAAATGTGACCATGACAACAATTATTTGACTTTTCTTGGTAACGGTCATTAAGAACTGAAGTTGGAGCTAAAAAAGATAATATGATAAACTAAAAATAATTTTATTTTGACATTTCTATTTTTATTTTTTATGAAATAACTCAATTATAATGTATTCTGCTGTATTTTAATGTTGCGATTAGTACCACTTATTTTAATTTGCACACCTCATTAGGTTATAATACAATTAACCTTTTATACTTACCTGTAACACCTTCTTAACATGTTTTATGCAAATAAATTATTTTATTTTGATTTTGATAAGAACCAATATAAACGATCGTTATTATCACCACAAAGTCCTAGATGAAAACCAAAAAAGTTGAAACCAAAGAGGAATTCAAAGCATTTATTTCAAATAGGCACATAAAAGGCACTTTCGAACGCCACCATTTACTAAAGTAGAATTGATCCTAGTCGCCTATTCAAAAATGTTTAAAGGTCCGAAAGATAAGTTCCGTATGGAGAAAAATGGGCAGAAAACTCCACAACACGAAGACGACACCCATATAGACCATTATCAACACGATTTCGAAGCAAAAGAACCTACAGCTCAAGCAAATTACATCTACATTAATATTCCTCCAAGAGAAAGGTTACAATATAGGTCTTACTACACAAACAACCTCTTACTACAACATTTTGCAATGCTCAGAACTCAGCATTTCCTAGGTAACAAATTCTGGTATTAGACAGAAATTATACCTCGAAATTGCGTCATTCTCGTTTGAGTTATTAGGTCTCGGTGTAAGGCTCCAGTAAAGACCTAAATAGACTTTACTGGAAGCCTTATTTAATATAATCAAGTCCTCTAGGTCTAATTAGTTCGCTAGAGGGCAGATTTTTGGTCTGACGAATAGTGATGTTAATTTCCTTCGGCTTTAATTTTATTGCCGCTGGCTGTTACTACGTTATATTGATATTAGACTAAAGTAGATATTATATATTATAACTTACCTGAACGTATACGTTTAAGTTCCAATTTTGGATGAGAATTTCTTGAGAAGACAACTTAATAGTAACTTAGAATCATAATTAGTAACTTAATTCACAATTACGAAATATTAGTAGGACTGTACTTTTCATAAACTGCTTACATGTTTACCACATCAGGCAATGATAGTGCCTCGTTGGTGTAGTGGTCGTAATCGCTTGCTGAGCAAGAGGATCTAGCTTCGATTCCCAGGTCAGGCAGTTTTATTTGGTTATTCTATCTGAAATTTCTCAGTAGCAACCCGGAGTCTGGTTTTGAGCCCGGTTGATGGCAATAGGCTCGCGGTGGGCCTAAGCATAACTGGCGAAATATGGGTGTACCTGCTATAGGTACACCGCCCAAATCTTCGAGGATAAAAAGGCGTGATATTATGTGAATTTATTAAATAATAAATTCAAAACATCCTAAACGATCGTTAGTCCCTACGCTCTCATTTCCCAACTCCACAATTCAACTTCCTAAAATCACATTAAAACGAGGTATACTTACATAGATCATCATCATCTGCCTAGCTTTTTCCCAACTATGTTGGGATCGGCTTCCAGTCTAACCAGCACCCTAATTGCGTAACTCACGATTGATCATAATTGGTTTCGTCTTCACAGTTAAACAATATCCATTGCGTTATTTATGTTTTCGAACAGACACACTTTTCGAACATATGAAGCAATGGTTTAACAATCCGTTTCAAAACGATACAGATTATGATGAATCGTGAGTTACGCAATTAGGGTGCGGATGCAGCTGAATACCAGTATTTTACATGTAGCGACTGCCTATCTGACCTCCACAACCCAGTTACTGGGTAATACAATACCCCTTGGTAAGTCTGGTTGTCAGACTTTCAGGCTTCTGAGGACCCGTAACGACTGTCAAAGATCCACAAATGATAGCCGGGACCAACGGCTTAACGTACTTTCCGAAGCACGGAGGGGTCTAGAAATGTAAAGATGGTCCCCGGACCAACCGCGGCAAGCGTAGCTTAACCTGGTCGATCGACCCGTGCAGCTATTGTTATTTAGCCACAAGCCGCTCATATACATATAATTACATAGATGCAGTACAGCGTTATTAAAAAGTATATTAAAGAAATGAAAATTAAATGAGATAAAATAAAAAAATGTAACAATTATAAAAGTGATTTCATTCTCTGACGGCTACAGAGTCCCCTAAGACTTCGCCGACGACTTTTTGCTATTTTTTATTACTTATTCAGATATTTTAAAACGTGCTCTCCATCCAACGTTTAATTTCAAACTTGTGAGTCTTAAGAACTTTCTTCTTAAAGATTTTATTACTATGAATTTTAAAATCAGATTGTAATCCATTCTTTTAGAAAAACCCAAAAGAAAATCTAGTTTTTTTGTTTATTTAATTGAACGATTTATCTGTCTATCAATCTATTTTTTACCACAAGTGATCAAGCTAAGCAGTGGTGGCCCAGTGATAACGGCTGCGACTAACGAGTTGTAGGTCGTAGGTTCAAACCCAGACAAGCGCTTTACTTTTTGTAAATAATTTCATCACCATTTTTTGTATTTTTTTGTATGTGTGAAACAATGTTGAATGTAAGATCTCAATGTACCATATACTGAGAAATAAATCTAATTCTAATGCTAAAAACCGTGAAGGAATCCATTGTGAGGAAAACAAATTCGAAAACAAGTGACATCTACCCACACTTGGCCCGCGTGGTGGAGTACGCCCCACACCTTCTAACCTAAGTGGGAACTTTATGTGCTGATTATGTTATCAAAATCAGAAAGTAAGTCCTATATGGCTTATCCATCTAATATTCTTACAAAATATTGACGTGTAAAAGTGTCTTATAAGGTCTACTTACATAAATGAACATTTCACAATTCACAATGAATAGTGCACCAGTAGTGTTATTCCGTAAAAATCTCACCGTGAAAACTAAGGTGAAGTGATTTGTCAATAGTGTAAATTTCTAATATCAGTATACAATGACAGCTCAATTTATGCTCACTTCACCTATGCTTTCACGGTGAAATTTTTATAGAATAGCGCTTCTGGACACCACTTATCAGTTACCGTATCAGAAGTGGATTCGTTAATAACGTTTCGTGATTTCTGACTGTTCCTTTATTTTAGAGAACAAAAATGGTGTCTACAGAACCACTATTGTTTTCTTCGTCTGGCATGCACTTCGCATATTTTGTCCTTTTATGTCTGACTTTGTTAGTTTCAAACGCAATATGGCCCTTAGTTACTACAGATTAAAGGTGAACGAAATTGATGTTTTATGTTTAAAATCTAAAATTATTGCTACCTGTAAAAAAGTCGGAAAGCTAATTTATTTTTGACATGTTCACAGCGAATTATTTTGCATATCGCCAATTTTATTGTCGTTTATTAGCATGCCGGAGGACGCTACTGCGTGCCTCTGACGGCATTTTAAACGGCAAAATAAGCATAATTACTTAGTTCTATGATAATAAACCTCTTTAGTTAAAGTTAAAAGAAAAAATGTTTCAGCAACACTAGAAGGTGCGAATTTGCAAAATTACTTCTGAATACCAATTCTTGGACCGAACCAAGTTACAAACAATTTCCACTTTGAGAGGCTTGATCAAAGAAATAAAACCAAAAAACAGGCCTTCCTTAGACTTGCCGACGAAAATGAGAGTAAATTTAACCAACAGTAATTCTCCTTTGAAGGCCTCCTGGGAGCTCAGTTGAAAGGAAAATTGCAAAAGTTAGCGTTCCCTTATGAGGGGCCGAGTTATAGCAACTAGATATTGTAAGGTCGCGAGTGGTCCACCCTTTTATTACAATATCTGTACTTTAAACATTTCTAACTAACTTTTCCTTTGAACTAAGTATGCAGCTATTTGGAAGTTTGAAATGTTATTACGGTCCCATTTGCATGTTAATATGAAATATTGTTGATGGTGTTGAAATTAAATTTGCTAATCCGTTGCCCCCAATTGACTTCGCTTTGACGCGATAAAATCTTAGCAAAACGAAGGATAATTGAGTCAAACTACTGTTAAATAAATATAAAATATTCAAATAAATTTCACATTATCTTAGTCGTCTTTTCATTCAATCATTCATTTCTGCCGAACGACTTCTGGATATAGGCCTCCGCCAAGCACCGCCATTTTGACAGATTCTGTGTTCCCCGCATCCAACCGATTCCCGCAGCCTTCACAAGGTCATCGGTCTTCCTTTTGGGAGGCCTTCCAACGTCTTCCGGTACTCGACGGCCAATCCAGGACTTTTCGGCCCATCAGCCATCTTTTCTGCGAGTCATGTGCCTGCCACTTAAGTAGTCTTTTCACCAATTATTTATCATTTTACTTTTTAAGGTTCACACATTTTTCATCTTTCTCACTAGATACTTTTTGCCTCTCAAACATCACTCTATACAAAAAATCGACCTATCAAAACCGACCGACCACAATCCAGACACTTTCTCTCTTCTTGAAAAATAACATACCGTCACCCGAAAAACAGGAGATGGTCGAACACAAACAGAATCCCAGCAGTAGGCCTTGGCAAATAGTACTATTGACTCGGCCAGATGTTTGCGAACGAATACTAACAATATTTGTTTGTAGGACGCCTCATGTCGTAATCGCGATGTCCATTACCCGTGTGTCTTTGGGGAAACACACGTGTCGTTCTAGGACATTTCGTCTGTTGATAGGTGATTTAATAGCCCCAAGATATTTATAACGAAATATGCCTACTATACTAATCATTTTAATCGTCATATCTTAACAGAAACGACAATTAAAATTATTACTAAGACTTTATTAGCTTTTAATTTTCAAGTGTTCTGTATAATCCGTTAAGTTCAGTTGTTTAATTACCTCTAGTAATCGCTAGCCATTCAATAACCACTTATCTTTAAATATAATAGCTACTTCCTACGACACGATTTTCTTAACAAACCTAACGCGCCTTATAATTACTGCCATCAACGCGGGAATCAAACGCACTTACCATACCGCACTCAATAAATGAACGACCTTCGTTCTTAACAAAAAAAAAACTTTCCCACGCTCACTTTCATCCAATTACCGCACAATACAATGTAAGGCAAGCCACAAGTGTACACTTACTTGCAAGTACGCGGCATCAGACACGAGCCCACACAGAAGCGCCCCTGTGAGCGCCCTCAACACGGCTTTACCCATTTCCCCACACATTTTGACAAAATAAACTGACAACAAAATGAACTGACTGAACGCAAGTGTAGCTGTAACTGTGTAACTAAATGAAGTAAGGTGCATAGGTGGTCGCCCCACTAAGAAGCCGTGGTGCCCGTGGTGGGTGGAAGTTTATGAAACAGTTGAATGGCCAAAGACTTGTCAAATTAACTTGTTCATATTGCGAATTTGACTGGCGGTGTTTGGTGGTTATACATGTCTGAGGTTATACCTGCATGTTTGGATGGTAACACGTTTCAGAGGACGGGTAAATGAGTCTTTGGTTTCATTTATGTGTCAATTTTGAAAATTTCATTGTGCAATAGCGACCTATACAGATAATTATTTATAATCCATATTGAATCACTGATTCAAAAGGTTTTCATGCTGTAGACAGATCTGCTACAGCTGCAGATCAACAGACCGCAAAATAGTGTCACACGAGTATTTTAACATCTACCTATCTACTTTCATACATTAGGATTGAACCCACGAAATAAAATATCAAAGTTAAAAGAGTAAGAAATGATTTTGTGTACCATTAGAAAATGGCATACCATTAGAAAATAATATATATGGAAACACCTGGGTGATATAAAGTTCTTGGATTTTTCCTGTTAAAAAATTGGTAAAAAAAATGTTATATGACATTATTTTGTAAGAGAAAAGGTGATTATATTTTTTTTTAAATTTCGGTATTTTGTTTAAAAAGTTTGTCAACATTAACTCGTTTTGAAGTATATAAATCGTATTTTACATTAAAAGAGTAGATAAAATATGTTTCTGCACAGTAAGATATATTATTATTTCGTGCTCGCGTGCAATATTTCATGCATAAAAAAATATTACATCCCTACTAATATTATAAATGCGAAAGTAACTCTGTCTGTCTGTCTGTCTGTCTGTTACGCTTTCACGCCTTAACCGCTGAACCGATCGTCATGAAATTTGGCCGAGATATAGCCTGGGATATGGGTAAGGACATAGGCTACTTTTTTACGCGATAACCGACATCCACGCGGGCGGAGCCGCGGGCAAAAGCTAGTTTCAAATAATTTAAAGTTACCTATTATTTTCAATACTCAATATTTATTTGCATTCCACAAGGATGATTTTTGAGCAACGAACAAAATAACTCGTTGAGTTAGTAAAACATTGAAGCAAAGTTACTAAACAAACATTGCTTATACGGTACACGAAGTTATTTCCACTTTTTATTGTTAACATGTAACAAAATATTGGTATAAAAACATCCCCTTCAACTTTGTTTAAACACTATTGCCATTTGAATTCCGGACTGTTAGGTACTGACAATTACTTCAACAAATACCAATTTCTGAACGTGAGAATCGAAAACAGCAGCATAATAGCGCACTCCTAATGAAATCAGATTTAACCCGACAGCGCGACGCAAAGGAGACACTAATGCAGTTGAAGGCATTTTCTTAAATTTAACAATAAATACCTATTATTACCTCCGACTGCATATGATTGCTTCTTCTACTTTTCAGCTGAAAGACGTTTCCTGCTGGACATAGGCCTCCCCCAATTTGTGGGTGTTTGCTATAATCGCCACGCTTGGCAGGCGGGTTGGTGATCGCAGTATGGTGATAAAATGCATAGAGAACGCTGCTGCACATTCTCTAGTCCCTTAGTCGCTTTTTACAACACCTCCAGGAAAAAATGGGATTGTAGTATTCTTTACGTCCGGCACCACAGGGAACCATGATATTACTTATAGTATTAAGTTTAATAGTCAACCTCTTAAAATAAAATCTAGTTTCCATCTTTTTTAAAGTTCACTTTCTACGCAGTCGAGTTTTCTTCAAATTCCCATCCAAATAACGATTAAAGGAGAACGATGGTAATTAGGAGTGCGTAACGTAGTGGGCTCTCTGCGCGATCAAGCCCTGATCGCAAAGAGGGTTCTTCATTGTGACCCTAAATAAAATAAAAAATATCCTATCCTTTGTTACCAAAAATAAAGTCTAAATTCGCAAGTCACTAATTAAAACACAAAAGAGTTGTCCATCAAGTTTTACCATACAAAAAGATCAGAATATAATATCGGCAGTGCTACTCCGATATTCAGAACACATCAACGGAATTACGCTGTCGATAAAAGCATTTTTTCTGGCAGCCCATCGAAACCTCGTGTGACTCTGTGTATGTACTACTTTATTTACGTGAACTCCAGCACTTTGTGATTGAGTTTTTTGTGTACAAAAAAAAAACTTTCATTGGATTAAGACAAATTGTTTAGTTTATTCTATCTGTGAAAGCCAGTCAATATGAATGTGGGATAGTGGAATATTTTTAAAAAATGCTGTCGGTGGTAGTTTTGTTTGATTGTTGGTTTGGATTGCATAAAGGGGGTTCCAAGCTTTGGATTTTTAATTGTTATAACTGCTTTTGAAGAAGTAAATAATTTATCTCATAGTATTTAAAAGTGTCTTTTAAACAATTCGAACCAATTTTTTTTTTTTTTTTAAGTCTACTAACGTGTCATCGAGACCTAACATGCCCAAAATTCAAAATCCTACGTTACTATGATCTCGAGTTTTTCTGTGAAAAAGGGATGAAAAGTATTTTTTTCCGAAAAGTAGTTCCGTTTTGCCTTATAAGGTCAGAACTGTAAAAATAGTGAATATGCTATGCATGTATGTGTACTTACACTATTCCATACATATTTAACCTACATAAGTAACTAGGCGTTTGTGGCTTAGTCATAAACAGGCGCATGGCTCGATCGATCAGTTTTTAGCTACGCTTGCCGCGGGTGGTCCGTGGATGGGTCACCATCTTTACTTACTAATACTCCGTGCCACGTGCCGTTGATCCCAACTGTCGTTCATAGATCTTAGGCCTGAAACTGCGTTAAGCGGACGCCCGCACGGTTTCATACAAATGTGCCCGTCGCGATCCCAAGCGCGGGCGTCCGACGCGGGGTAGGCTACTTTAAGTCGCGGTAGCACGTTCCCGTGGGATAATTTCCGACATCCACGCGGATCTCGCGAAGCCGCGGGCAGCAGCTAGTCGTAAATAAAATGTCCCCGCGACTGGCATCATTACGATCCCACCTCGCGTGTCCACGCACATAGACCCGCGACGGTTGAGAGTCGCGGGCGCCCGCATAACGCAGTTTCAGCCCTTAGACAGTCGTTACGGGTCGTCAGAAGCTCGAAAGTTTGACAACCAGTCATACCAAGGAGTATCGTATTCCCCAGTAACTGGGTTGTCGCTCCATATAAAGTACTAGCAGTACTTTTTATGGAGCTACAGCCTATGTGACCTCAGCTACATCCGGTTAGACTGGAAGCTGACCCCAACAGAGTTGGGAAAAGGCTAGGCATATGATGACGTACTTAAGTAACGAATAAAACAATTTAACAATAAATCAATCGCCCCGATCCATACGTAAACAGTAGGTAATGAGTAGAAAATATGTAGGTCTTTATCAAAGGCTATCGGTAACTATGCGCAAGCGTCGGTCGTAACATAAACCTCGAAGAATTGCGAAATATCCTGACAAATATTACACGTAAAATCCTTTGCTTACTGCATAATGTTTTATTGGCGCCCGTTCATCAATATATTTTCATTATATAGCGTATCGAATAGTGTTCCACATCACTGCACCGTATGTTCAGAGAAGTTCATATTGTTATGATCATTTCCACAACTAAAACTCTCCAATGGTCTACTTTTATATTAATTCAATGCTGATACGACAAGTACTTTGCTAGACCAAAACATCGCCACTTCCACGGCAATCGCGTCGATAGCAACGCAATGGTCTCTTTGGGTTTTTTTTTGAGGTACAGTGAGCTGGATAAGCAGGATACCATGATGAGTGTCGTCGCTCGAGCAGTGAGGCTAGCTGTATTCACGCCTTAATGGGAGGAAAGGGATCGCCCACATTTTGTAATGGGGCCCGCGGGACATGGCGGGCTGATACCAGTCGGGAGAATGACGAATGTACAAGTATCTCCCGGCCCCCGAATCATGGTACTAGAAAGAACAGTGAGGTTTTAGTCGGTAGCAGTTCGACATAACCCTCCGTTCTTTTCTGACGGGAAAAATAATAATTAAAGGTGGAACAAAGTTTGCGGCACAGGTCGACATCCACACCCTGCTGACGTAGCCATAAGACTCTATACCTAAAAGTGAGACATTTATACTCCAGTACATTCAAGCATCGTAACATATTTTTTTATTATAGCTTTATAATCAACATATAACACAATAATTGCTGTGTAACAAATAAAAACATAACGCACATAATATATTACGTTAGTTAGCGCATTAGAAAATCATTTGATAACAAACACTTTCAGTTTTCACGGGCCGTTGCGCGTGCGCTGGCCGTGGGTTTCCCGACGCCGACGTTCCGACTTAATTGTTCTAGCTTTATTTTGTTGCTAATGTTTTAATTGTGATTTCTTAATATGTGGATAAAAATACTTACGTTCTATCAGTTAAGTGGTTCATGCATACGTCGCTTACCTAATCATAGTGTTAATGCCTCACTTATTTAATCCAAAAACTTTGAAAAAATTATCAATTTTTATACCCAGTATGTTTTTCTCAATCGAACCGACCAAAGAGGGTAGAAAGGGGCGACACTTGAGATGGCGACTAATAGAATAGTATAGAAGAAGACATGTTGCACCGACCGCAAATAAATTAAGCTGAAGGGGCAAGTTCCGTGTGGTGCCGGACGTAAAAGAATAGCACCATCCCATTTCTTCCCGTGGGTGTTGTAGAAGGTGACTAAAAGACTTACTGGAGAATAGGCAGCAGCGTTCTCTATGCAGTTTATCATCATACTGCGATCGCCATCCCGCCTGCCAAGCGTGGCGATTATGGCAAAACCCACCTTTTGAGGGAGGCTTATGTCCAGCAGTGGACGTCTTTCGGCTGAAATGATGATGATGAAGGGGCAAGAGAAAAATGATAATATGTAATAATAAATAATAATATTTTTTTTATTTCAAAAAAAACACATTCATGAGGTTCACAAAAACAATTTTCAGAGTAAAATAAAAATGAACATAACAGAAAAAAGGGTATCGTTGGTGCCTGTACTAATGAAGAAAATCATTGTATCACAGACACCAGCGCCTTCCAAACTAGGTTACAAAAAAAAAAAAAAATCGAACGTGCTTTAAAGTGAGCTCGTAAAAGAATTTAAATAACTAATGATAAAAATAAATCGTTAAGGTAATTAACAATAAAAATTAAAAGAAATACTAAAGACCAAATTAAGCTACTTATTTACTTATGTTGAAAATACTTGTATTTGTGTATGTGCGTGCATCATAATGCACGGGTGAGTGATTCAGTCCGTGTGAGTGTATGTGTGCGTGTATACATATGTGAGTGTATATGAAAGTGAATGAATGAATGAGCGTATGTGTGCGTTAGTTTTTGAGATACCTCTATTGAATTGGTTTGAGAAGATTTTCGGTTTCCTGATAATTTAGCTTTAGTAAGAGGATTCACAATTATTTTTTGCATTGTTTTTTTGTTAAATTATATATGTATGCTATTTTATTAATACGTATTTAATATGTATTTGTCTATCTGTGGTTTAGCAGCCATGTTTTAAACTACTGATATTAAAGTCACACCATCTCTAAGTATGTGTCGAATTCAATTCAAGGAATGAACGCTGCTAAACAAAAAAAATACACTCATATAGGTATCTATAAGATTTAGGCTTAGAATGACCACTTTTCAAAATGGCAACTGAGTCTATAATGGACTAATTCTAGAATTGGCTAATTCTCAAAAGGCCAAATTCTATAAATGATACTAACACACTTGTTCGACATAATAAAAACTACATTTTTCATGTAATATTTCCAAATTTCACTCTTCCGTGTAATTCATCCAAAATAATTTCACAAAATTAAACGTGGATATTTATTACTCTCAAAGGACAGATGGAAAAAAATCGCTGAAAGTTAGCTGATATTCTGAAAACATACATTACTTTTATCTCGCTTGAATACATAGTCCCCTGGAGGACGGATTGGTTAAAACATTACATGTGATACTTATTTTAAATATTTAATTGGTCGGCAACAATTTTGGAATTAATGAGGATATTTTTTTTCCTAAAAAGGATTCAAAAGGCAATTGACTCGTAAATAAACACATTTACACCTTTAAAGGAGAAACCCGTTTCTGGGCCCAACCGTTACAAGAATCAGATATGTACCAAAAAATTCATCTATTTTTCTTAATTAACTCATTTAAATCTTAGCCTCATTAGCAATGGCCAAGTGTAGAAAAAAGATTGATTTCTATTTTCTTAGCTCATCAACCTTTGTAAATCGTTTTATCACTTATTTCAATAAACGTCACTAACTTCACAAACGCTTCCATTTTTTCAATAGAGCGTACCCTAAGAATAAGATCGATTTAGAGGAAATCGATACTGTAACAAATAATTAATAACACTCCATGTTTTTAGTTTAATTTTTTTTTTAGGGATTAAAATCAATGTCAAATTAAAAAATCAGGAATCTAATTAATTTTTAACGTAAGCACCATTAAGAAGCCAAAAAGAAATAAAAATATCGATATAATCGATTACATCGCGGATTGCACTAGTACACGGTAAATGTCAATGTCTGTCAATTGTCATTTGTGATGGTTGTAATGTCATGCATGTCACTTCATATTTTTGTGCAAGTGAATGATTTTTCTTGTATTTCTATTATTGTTTCATTAGACCTCTGCTCACCGTAATTGATTGCCTTTTGACTAACGCTCGCTTGAACATTCGACACTGTAACCTGCCACCTTTGCTGGAAAACCGGATATTGCTCATTGACGACTGGTTAATAACGATATCATGACCATGAGTCTGTGCATTAATTGCGGAATAGTAACGGACCGCTGCAATACAATAGGAAGGCGAAGATTGGAAGACGAAATGATTCTTTCAACAGTAAAGCAATGGGGCGCACCTCAAACGGTTAGTATCCCATTTTTCTAAACTGCAACATTTTTGTACTATGTAAGTAATTATTTAATGTAATCAAACTACATAGTGTTATTGCTTCTGTTTAGTTGTGTTTTATGAAATAATACCAGAACATGAAACAACTTCATATACCAACCCGTACTGAACCTGTATGGTTAATTATGGCCTGTTCTCTCTCTCTCTCAGAGAGGAGGCCTCTGTCCCTGCAGTGGGAATATAATAAGGTAACTATGCTATGCTAGTTCTAGACTTAATAGTCAAATTATAAATGTTTGCTTCAGGTAAATGAAAATGACTATCCCAATGCTGTATATCTTGATGGAAATTAACCAGAAGAGAATAAACACCGATGAGTGTGTATTTTCTGTAGACATTCTCTTCTGAGAAGAGTTTGTTGTCATCAACTTAGGACTGGTACAGTGCAAGAATACATGAAGTTACAAGATAATGGATCCTACCACGCACCGTTAGTATATTAGTTTTATTCAAGTTTAATTAGTAACATTCTTTAGTTTTGTTAACAAGGGTATTTAAAAATGTTATTTGGTATGCATAAACATTTAAGTGAATCAGAAAGCCGGTGGGATAATGGTCAAGCTCCTACATCAGGATTTCTCAGTCACAGATTTTTTTAGATCAGTCTATTTCAAAGCGGGCTATGCTATAACACTTCATACATCTCTGGTGTAAAGGCAGTCTTTAATGTAGATAAATTATTATTTTCAGGTGGATGCTTCAAGTGTTGTTTATTACTCTTGTTGGTGCGAACTAATAAAGCATCCTGGCATTTCCATTCGGGCACCTCAACATCTGGTGCATCTTCATCAGCTGTCAATGGGCCAAATAGTCAAGACATTCCTCATTTAGAAGAACCTTCAACAAGGCAAGAAACAAATTCTGCACCCAGGACACCTACTGTGTGAACTCTTATAGTTTTACCCAATTGTTTTAGAGCCGTTGAAACCAAAAGTAGATGTTTTGTGGAAGGATGTCGGAGACATGAAAGAAACTGAATAACAATTACGATGCAAAAACTGATACTTATAAAACTATGATGTACCTCCAAATAATTTTCTTTGTGATATCCATTTAACATGCACATCATGGGATAATTATCACACATTTAGTGGAAAACAAATTCAAGTATGTTTTCATTAAAATAATCTGATTGTATGTTTTTGGATTTCGAGAATGTACAATATTATTTTCCCTTGTACCGTTGGTGAAACAATGGTTCGTTACTGTGCCCACACCATGAGTATAATATGGCATCTTGGTTGGGCATGGCATCAGGGTAGTAAATTGCCTCCTGCACAATTTATGGATACTGTATTGTTATATTATGATAGACCTAATGAAGCAGATGATTAATAAAACCATTTATCACAATGTTGTTTTTTTTATTTTCATATACCTATAATATATTGCAATCGGATATTAGGTAGTGTAGCGTAAAACCGCTACGGTTAAAACCTCTTCCATTTCTATTCCAAACTTTTCAATAAAAAAATTTCTTCATCGAGGTTTATCACATTTAAACTTCGAATTGGTGAAAAAATCGTCGGTTGTTTGCAGTCTGACGGCGCCACTACGTTTTGGGACCCGAAGCGTGATGGTCTTCTTTAATTTTCCTCAATAATATTGAAATTTTGAATTAAATTAAGTGATTATATTCGAGACATCAAGTTTGTGTAAACTATAAAATACCGGTGCACGTGTGTACCGGTCGTGTTGTAATTTTCCATATTAATTTGGTATGTATTGTCGCCTATTTTTTCTCTTTTCGATCTAATTCTCTCTAGATTCATAATTGATCAAAGATTCTGCTTGTACCGGTGGTCTGAAGTTTCCTTTTTGTCTAGATCCCGATATAAGCCAATTTTTGGCTTCACCCTACGGGTATAACGACGTTTGTAACCCACGGCGGAGGTTGAGGCGCTCTCGCCCAAAATCCAGGCACGTCACGTGCCGTGACGTCCACCTCCAAGGATTGAGACGAGTACGAGGTAGACGCGGGCTCTGCAGCTCTGTGACTCCGTGTTTTCTACGATTCTCCCGACAGACGTGTTCTGCCGTCCGGGATTTATCCGTGATTACATAGCAAGAGTTTTATTTTAAAAAGTGCACCTGATTAAAATATTTCTTTTCTTATATTTCCATGTCTAAAACTCTATATTTCTTTTCAAAAATTCTCATGTCTAAAATTCTAATAACTCTAACCTGAAGCCTATCAAGACGCGTTGGATTCGCTTAGTGTTTTGTTCTTAAAATTACCCTTTTTTGCTTATTCGCCTAGTCGTTAACCGATTGCAATCGTTTTGTTGTTAGGTCGAATTAAAATAAACTTATACGTAAAATTTAAAAAAATTAACAGTTACCTCACTAAGTTGACCCACGCCAACGGAAAGGTCCCAAAATAATTACGTATTTTTTAAGGAAAAACTTATTTTAACCTTTTTTATATTTTTTTTAATTTCTTGTTATTCTACCTTTTTTTTAAATCAAAATTAAACGTATTAAGTAGCGGTCTGTGTCTCACTTAACAGTGTTTTTTTAACGCTACAGTAGGTACTATAATCTGAAAATGCAAATGCATGGAAATGCATTTTGCATTTGTTATTAATGCATCTACATTAGTAACAAATGCAAGGCATACGTAACCTAAGTCGGCCATGTCTAATAAAAATAGTTTTCAGCTGGTTCTTATAATAGCATCAACCAGATAAATCTGAAGGCACCAGGAGGTGGGAGCGCTATTTATGTAGGTATCTAACTAAATATAAGCTGCAAGCAGCAGCTCACCACATTTACGTAGGAAATAAAACCTCAAAAATATTTTTTAATAACCAACATAACCTAAAATGTACTTAAACATCGTCTGATTTCACCAATTTGGCCATTGCTGGGAGACGTGAAAATTGGGTGCGTGAAACCTTCCTACATGTTCTAATTTATGGCCATATTCCAGCCCTGTAACGCCAGGCCCAAGTTTCTATGAAGTTTGGGTTTCTCCTTTATGTAAATAAATTATAATTCCCAGAAGGACTTTAGTAATCATTTTGCGAGCATCATTGTTGATGGACTTGATAGCCTGGAATACTTTTTTTTTTTTTTTTTCAAATAACTTCTCCTGCTCTGGGTGGAGCAGGCGGGCGTGTCAGACTTTTCCTGACTAAAACCCACCCGTGTTCCCTCAGTAGCCCGTATGCCAGGGGCTGTGGTATCTCTTTCGAACAAACCCGCACCCCTGGCAGATGCTTGAGTATTGAGTGACGTTCTGTGATACGGGACTTTTGACTTTGATATTAATAAATTATGGGATACTTTTTTTTACCCATTGACCCATAGTTCAAAGGCCTCCCCTTTTTTCTCCCAGACCCGTCTTGTGCGTTCTCTGGTCATGTTGGCCCTGGAACTCTTATAAGATCGTCACACTGCTTGGGAGAGGGTCCAGAAAAAATGGATTGTCATAACAAATGAATGTTGCTAAAGCTACAACTACGGCCGCAGTTTCGGCTGTCATGTAAATGATGGCAGCGGTGTTTAAGTTTAAGGTCCCAAAAACGCTTTGTAGGAAAGCACACAAACTTACTTTCATAAATAACATTTTTGTGTAGACATTCGGCGATAATTTAAATAATTAAAACCCCTCTTCTCGGAACTGTAGCTTTACATCAGTAAATGTCACAGTAGCGATATGAAATGAAATGAATCGTTTATTTATGTAAGATCTTATAAGAATTGTTTTTAGTTTAGTTTGTTATATAGTGAGTGGTCACCACCGCCTTTGGATATATCGTCAAGACCAGTCGCTTCACTGGTACGTTGCCCACCCATGAGATAACGCACTGATAAGAAAACGCACCTATGAGACACCGCACCTTTGAGAAAACGCACTTGTTAGATTATTTATTTTGATATTGTAATATTGTTTGGTGGATAATGTCATCTGTTACATTAACGAAGCGTTGAACAAATGTACAAGTATCTAATTTGACTACATGTTTACAAAAATAGCTGTCTTAAATATTGAAAATAACTTAGATATTGTTACTATAAATGATTATGTAGTATTTAATTATACTTGTAATATATTTTAGGTTTTCTGTTGTTATTTAATATAATACGCTGATTCAAATGACACGATAGGATATACTCGTATAAGGATTGTAATGACGTTATCGAGTCAGTTGTTCGGTAGACGTTCAGTGGGATAGTCCTAATGCTGTTGTTATTTATATTTATTTATATTTATATATACTTTATTGTACACCACAAAAAAAAATCATTACAAAAAAAGAAACAAGGTACACTACAAAATATACAATGGGCGGCGGTTGTGTGGAATAGATCGACCAGATGTCATGTAAGTTAAATAATTTAATATTATACCGTAATTGTTGCTTATTATAACAATATTGTTATAATGCCGAGTTATCTTGGACAAAGATCCAAGAGTTGTTATTAAATGTATGTAGGATAATGATAATTCATAGCAATGTAAGAGATGTGTTGATGGAATATATCAATACTGTTTCCATGGAGTTTCTTGTCCTTCTTCTCCATGAAGACCTAGCTTTGGAATGGACGACTAGCTTTCTGATTAAATAATGACAAGCCTAATTGAAATAAATGCCTAGTCTTGTCTTTCTGTGCTTTACTTCATGAAATCCTTTCCCTACAAACCATATTAATAAGAACCATAGTACACAGTAAATAAGCAGTAGCCATTCTGATATTCAAAGCTTGATATTTGTTTTATATAAACACACTTATAAATTCATATAGCCACTTATTATGACACACTCATGAGACAACGCACCTAGGAGACAACGCACCTTGAGACATCACATCTATGAGACATCGCACCTATGAGACACCGCACTTATGAGACATGGTACATATGAGACATCAAACTTATGATACAACGCACCTATTAGATAACGCATCTATGGCACATCGCACCTACGAGACAACGCACCCATAGATCTATGAATTATAAAGCACTCAAATATTTAACTGTCCTTAAACAAACTTCATGCACTTCTGTTCAAAGTCTTTGAACCTTAATCAAGAGTATTCAACCACAAGGGACATAAGTTTTTAACATTAATTTGAAGCTCAAACACAAACTTATGTTAACAAAATCGCTTAGGAATAATTTAGTTTAGTTAAGTACTAAAGTTCTAAAGGGATCCTATTTACTAAATATCAATTTAGCATAAAATGAACTGAGTGAACATGTGAGCCAAAGGACTTTGTAATTGCAAGCACCTATTGCATTTACATGTTCAAGTTTTACGTTGTATTTTATAGTATCGTACATAGAAATGGGCTTATTAAATTTGACGTGAAGTTATCTACTCAATTATTTACTTTTTATGTTCACATAACCAACCATCTTTAAGTAATTTTAATATAGATTGTGTTGTTATGAATGCTGCTGTTTTATGAAGCCGACCCGACAGTCAAAATTTTACGTAACACATATTAAAGTTAAAGGAAGTGGTAAAAAAAAAAGGTTTTCTTCTTTTTTTATTCGGCAACCTATATTGAGCAAGCGTGATGCCCAATGTTCGTTCTTTTTTAGTTTTGGGCTGCGAATATTTTCTCCATATTTGACAAGTAAACCTCACTGGCCTATAATTTTCCCACTGCTAAGATACTGGCATTCTCTTTGTGAGAGGTCATAATCCACTACGCGGGCCCAGAAGGAAACCTAACAGACCTTTTGACCAACATTTTAGTGTTACCGTTAGCTGGAAAAGCTCTCTCGATTTCCTAATAAATCTCCAATAATAAGTTAGAGTCAAAGACCTAAGACAACTTTGTAATTCAGAAACTATATCACCATTCCCTTCAAAGAAGAGGACAGAGCTATATATAACGTATACCTTCATCTTTGTTACTCATAGGAGCGATAGTTAGTAGTTCGGAATAGGTCCCTGTGGGCCAGAATTACTGGTCAGTTGTGAAAGTGTAGATAACTTGCAACGTGGGCCTTCGGAAACTTGTTCCTACTAACTACTGCACGTGGCGAAATAATAATCACACTTCCATGTTTACTATTTATTAGTTAAGTCCTGTTTTAATTAGTTCTAATGAGAATTAAACCAGGACACACATACACGATATACATATACAGGACGGAATGGAATAGGTGCGCCGGATTTAGACCATGGAATTAAGAAAAGGGATGCACAAACGATTTGGAAATGTCGTCAAATAAATGACCGCTAGCTCAACGCGTTGCTAACTTGCTTCGTATTGTGAACTCTGCGATGAATGGATTGCATAACGGGCGCGCGTTAAAATTGACACTTTTATTTTATTATTGTTTTGATTTATACAAGTTAGATTTTTTTACTGGAATGCTGTATAATTCGTGTCTACTTGAAAGCAATAATATAGTTTGCACTATCTTACATGATAAATACAGGTTTTTTTTTTTTTCATGCACTTATATTTGGGAAATGACAATTTATAATGATCATGTAACAGTGACTGGACCTTTTATTCGAAGTTGGCGCAATTTTTTTATTTCATCCTGTATTATATCATGAATATCTTATATTTATCTGCTTAATATCTGTTTTAGAATTTGGTTAAAGGAACTGAGCGCAACAAGTAGAATTCTTATTTTTCAAAACCTGCACCCTAATTGCGTAACTCACGAGTGATCATAATTGGTTTCGTCTTCACAGTTAAACAATATTCATTGCGTTATGTATGTTGTCGAACAGACACATTTTTCGAACATATGAAGCAATGGTTTAACAATCCGTTTCAAAACGATACAGATTATGATGAATCGTGAGTTACGCAATTAGGGTGCTGTTCGTTTCCCTGCCTGTTCATATCTGCCAGTGTTACCATTTTCACAGTAGGTACAAATCGTGGAGTAATTCTGAGTTGAGCTTCACGATTACTAACAAATGCGTGTACCGACTGGATAGATCCACGCACATCTGTATGATTATTTCGTCAAAAGACCATTTCAGACATTAACCTGTCCGGTAATCAAGATTATGCCTGAGCAAGAATATGTCTGGACTTTAAAAGAAACTGTGACCTCTGAGTTTGTTTCCGTTTTTCTTCTCAGAGTAGTCAGTCAGAAAACACCGAACTCATCTAATATTAAAACAATATTTAATTTTGTCGAGTAAATATGTGTTTTTAAACAATTGAAAATGATTTATTATAAACGACATTGCTAAGATGGCAACCAATTGTAACCTCTAAATATAATAAAGTACATGTATGTAAGGTCATGTTCAGCTGTGGATGTCTTTTCTAACATCAAGGTTTTGCCACATATATATTCCCATAATTAATTATCGAAAAAATCACCACCGTATCGAGCTTTGTCTCGTTAATACAATAAAACAAAAGGCAAATTAATTACTCTCAACCGTGTGCACTTAATGTGTCCCACTTTGCACGGCTTTAGTCGAGAGGCCGTTGCATAACCTCGTTTTGGTGTTGCCATTTTGATTTAAAATGAAAGTATCTATGAAATTCAGGTTAGGAGGAAGGGATTGCAAATATCGGTCTTTCTTATTGCGTTACGAAGTGGCCGTTTTACATGTTTTACTTAAATACTTAGACAGACGTAAATGTAGGTCAACGATTTACATTTGAAAGCAATTTCAGATGATTATAATAGTGTCACTTATTAACAGATCAATCAAGTCGGCCTATCGCAGCACACCTTGCTGCTAATAAATTGTATACCACAAATCGGTCTTCTGTCATCCACATAAAGTCCATGCCAATTGCTTTTACCAGGTCATCGCCACCATCATCTCTTGTATGATAGGTTTAAACAAGAAGACACCTCCCGCTCCTTTTTTGGGCAGTCTTGTAGAAAGGAAAGGCTTTAAGCCATTCTTTGTCCACGTTAGAAATAAAGTTACTACCTATTACACAGCTTTGCCCAGCCAGTCTATCTATTTTAAGACGCTACCACATTAGCAAAGTAGTCGTAAGAAGTGTTAAGTGCAACAACTATGCTATACGCCAGTGTAACTATTTACATTAGGTACTTGTGTTTATACATACAAAGTGATAGCATACAAGCACATAGAAACTGCTGGAGGTCGCCATCATCATAATCAGTCTATATAACCAGGCTTCCTCTCAGTGAGAGAGAGAGAGTGAGCCATCTTCCACCACGCGGGCCCCGTGCAGGTTGGTAGATGCCTTCTGATTGACTTCTAATTTTTGGTTCTAGGACATACCGGTTTCCTCACGATGTTTTATTTTTTAGAGCAATGGCGATTAAATAATTTGCACATAGTAAAGCGCCTGTCTGGGTTCGAACCTACGACCAACAACTGGGCCAGCACTGCTCTGTTCGCGGGGATCGCCATAATCGCCATAATAGCACAATATTCAACACACATATATCTTCAAACAAGTCCGTTCGTACAAATTGTAGCTATACATGCATATCTATACCTCAATATCCTATAAACAGAACTATCGTTAACAATTAGCCTTTCGAAACTATCTAGTACTGTTTGCACCGACTTACACAAGCATCCTACTAATTGTTATCATCGCTGCACCGGCCAGGCACACTCAAGGGTCAAACTAACAGCACATTGAACTCAAAGAGGTGTAACTCAATTGGACGCGTTACGTCGCCGGACGGATCACACGAATGGAGCTTCGCAACAAACTCTCGCAGTAAAGACCGGAGCACCGACTAACTACTGGAACAACGTAGGTTCACGTAGAGGAGTGGTACAGGGATCTAGAGAGGATTGAGGAGATGGCAACTTGGTCCCGAGACTTGAATTGTGGGTAACGTAGAAGAGGAAGATTTGCCAGGTTAGACCATGAATCAACTCAGCCTTTCACAGTCCACTGCAGGACATAGAATTCTCCCAAGCTGTGCCACAACATCCAGTTCTCCACCCTCGTCATTCAGTCTGACTCAGCCACTTCCTTATGATCGTCGGTCCATCTAGTTAGGAGGCCTCCCAC
This sequence comes from Polymixis flavicincta, assembly GCA_949987655.1. NCBI lineage: Eukaryota > Metazoa > Arthropoda > Insecta > Lepidoptera > Noctuidae > Polymixis > Polymixis flavicincta. The sequence continues at coordinate 21,978,985 of OX465181.1, read as the reverse complement.
GATACACTTGCCGATACGTGGTCCCCAATCCAGGATTTGGTTCATCTTCTTTACGGGTAGTTTTTGTCAGAAAATTATCTAAGCATTATTTTAGGCGAATACCGTAGAAGACTCTGTCAAGTTTGCTGAAAAGTAATTTTAGGCATGTTTTTGCAGTAAAAAAATAATTGTTTCGCTGCTTTTGTGTTTATGGATCTTCATTGTAGGAAGCTGCTGTTTACGACTTATGTTCTTAGGAAATCTAGCCAGATTTACAGGCAAAACAACATCATATTTCCCTATCAGATTTCCCAAAAACATTAAAACTATGTCCCATCCAGTTTATCTACATCTCTGGCGTATACAGGAACTCAGCAGAAGGGTACTAGATAGAGTAAGTTAGTGAAGGCTATTTCTCTCAGTTTAATAGTTGCTAACAATATCGACCACCGGTCAGGAGCCGAGACCTCGCTATCTTCGCCCTTGATAAAATATATTTTGCAGTATCTGACGATAAAATTGAAGACTCTTTCAAAATTTTGAGTTGAATCACAGTAGAAAATTATCTAATTTCTAAAACTTAAAAAAAACTATCTCAAGCAGTCGTAAAATTTAATTATATTTGTATGAAAGACTTGAATCTGAGTGACGTTTTGTTTACCAATCAGATAACTATCTTCACAGTAAAGAAAGATAAAGATTTGTAAGACAAATTCTTAAGATAGTATATGTTTCTCAGTGCCTTGGCTTCTGCGGAGGTACGCAAACTGAACGGTTGAAGAACTCAATCAGAACCATATAAGTACAATTCTCAATGGGAAATAAACATAATACATAATATGATCGATAACACAATATTAAATAACTCACTTTCATTCACATTTCCATACAAAGTATCACTTTATATAATCCTCGTAATCGTTTGCATTTATGCGGTAGTAATTACGATTCACTTTCAATTAAACAATTATGGCGGACGGCTTTCGCGTTCTTTAGTGAAAATTTTTCGCCAGTTACGTTAATTGACACTTACGATGATTGTGATGTGTTACGTTCTATCTATATCATGATTTTTACATGAAATAGATACTGATTCATATCATAGATATCCATTCATGAACTAAAGAAGATGCATACCAGGGAATTATTAAATAAATAGATAAATACAGATATTTCTTTATTCAATAACTATCGCAGTGGCACGACTTATGGCACGACGAATCCAGAGCGCTTTACTTTGTGTAAATTATTTTCTTCACCACTGCTCCCAAAACAGTGGAGGAAAACATCGTTGAAGAAACCGGCATTGCCTAGAACCAAAATTTCGAAGCCATGTGACATCTACCAACCCGCACTGGGCGTGGTAGATTACGGCCCGCTTCCTCTAACAAAGAGAAGGCCTGTGTCCCAGCAGTGGGAATATTATAGGCTTATTACGTACCAGCCTTAATATATTCCGATAGTCTAAAATTTTCATCGCTCGTTCTTTGAAGCCTGAATGCAGTTGAGATCAATGTTCACATAAACTACCTACAATAAGACATACTAAAAGGTTAAACACACCGACCGACCAGTACTAGGGCACATAACATTAATCTAGATTCTAAAAACGTTTGACACTTTTATGGTTAAAACTAGCGTCACCATACTTTTTGTTCCAAAACGGACTGCTCTGAATGTATGCCAACTGCAGTGTTACGTAATTGCAGACTGTTTCAAATATGTCTGAACGAAAAGTATGTTTTAACCTAGGATGTGTCTATTGCCAATTCTCAATTAAAATATGATTTTTTATAAGGAAAGGAAGTACGTATGTACAAGGAGTGCAGAAATCTTTTTTTATTTTTGGTCGAATTTTTACCACTGAGCGACCAATATATTACTTACGCAACAAAAACAACAGTGTTTACTTATAAACCCCTGTGAAAAATACTCATTAATGGCCACATGAGAGTTTTCAAATTGGTTTTTGGGACAACGGGACGATGTGAGCTGTTATTGTTATGTATTTTTTTTTTTCAAAATGATTTATTTCATTTTATTTATTTTTAAATTGGTGCAACTTACCTGAAAATAAATGAATTCATAATATTCATTTGCTATCTTTTGCTACGCCCGTGTGGTGGTTGAAAATTAAATTATCCCACGGGAACTTACTAAAAGAGTTTAAAGTATCCTTAATTAAATCCAAATACGTTCAGCCGTTTTGATGTGATTGAATAACAAACATCCAAACATACAAGCTTCCACATTTGTAATATTAGTAGGATTGTTGTAGGATTAAAATTTTGACTGTTCTAACTCAAATGAATAACATTGAAAAATTAAAAGATTTACCTACCCTTTAGATTGTAGCAAAGTTGAACATTTTTCTTTCGAACCTCTCACAAGGTTCATCAATTTTGATTCGGAAGCTACCCATCTCGTCGGATGCTCAACCGTAGAACCTAACTATATGACAAGTTCCTAAGTTCCGAACTATCGGCGAAGCGGTCGTCAAACACCATCTTAAGTCAATCAAAGTCAAGTCAGTCAATCTTGCGGTAAACCCTAGTTTATATCCTAATTTACATCGTACTGTTAACCCTTGGTATGTGGTTTAAAACTTATGGAATAATGAAGGTCTCTGGCTTACGTTAGTTTTTTCAATATCTTCCTTCCCTGTGAAGGTAAATATCTACTCTAGTCTTGCAGTAAAGCAAACTAACAGCTAATTTTAACATTATATGTTACTCACCTATGAAACCCCAAATAATAATAAATTAATTAATAAATTCAGGTAAAAAAGACCCATAACATAAATACCTAATAGACTAACATGCATAATTATACGAAAACCACACATAATCCGCACTTCACTTTGAATTAGCTTTCCTTTGTGCTGTCCTGTGTAACTTGTCCGCGGAAGACACGAAACACCACGTCCTGCGGCCAAAAGTCCTCTTCCATAACGACAGGCAGATAACAATTCAGCACGCGCACCACGAACGTCTTAAAGTTGACGTTGCGGTGCGACTCCAGTAAGAACAAGCGAAGGCGAAGGGTTAGAAATAGGTGTGCTAGGAATAGTAAACCCACTTTTCGCCAATAATAGGGTTTGAACCTATTGCCACCAACCGGGAACACATCCAGACTCCGGGTTGCTAACTAATTGAGATATTCCGAGTTTAAAAGAAATGTCAAAGAAAACTACTTGTTGTTGCCATAAAGGTAATCACAAGTTTTTAATAGAATCACAGCAGCATTAGCGCAAAGCAGAAACTCTTCACAAAACATCCTTGTAATAACCGTTAAAAAACAAGAACCCATTACAAACATTTTGTTACTGTTAAAAGAGAAAAGCGGAAAACGGTAAACAACATTAATTTATATCCACACACAATATAAAATGAGCTAGTAGACGCATGAGGAGCTTCGGCCGTGTGTGGCAATGCTTAAAATGCGTGAACCACGCTTACTTTATACCCCCGTTTAATAAAACTCGTCTTACACCGAGCCATATGTTCTCAGCCTAATATTGAACAAGCAATGTTTACTTAGGGGAATACGTAATGAATACACGCGTTCAGAATTTGTCACCAACTACCACAGTATTACACTATTAGGTAACATGACGTCACTGACTGGGATTATTTGAAAATCCCTTTGTTTCTGCTTGACGAATTTTGTTGAAAAGTATCGTGTCTGCTGGTGATTGATTGCTGCTTTGCGTACTTCGATCAGTCTCGGTTGTATTAATCTCCGTTTTGATGACAGAGCTTATATAAAAAGGAATACAGGTTGTGTCAAATTATTTTCCGGTGATCAGAAATGAATTATGATATCGAGTCTACGAGATATATAACGTACTTTTACGGTTTATAAGTCGATCACACGAATTTATTCGCGCGAATCGGGTGAATAAATTCGTGTGATTTTGAGCTTTAAATATTGTTTTTTATTTCAATTTTTTTTTTTAGTAGCACGAACTGAATTCATTTGTGGGCGAATTGACAGTTCCAGAAATATGGTTCCGGGCAATTGGTACGTTTTGTATTTTATGTAGTTAGATTCCCTACCTTTTTCTTATATTTTCTTAACGTTTCATGCAATAAAGTTGCGCAAAAGGTCGCTGTACGTACATGTAATAAAGTGCATAAAATCCAAAACGTACCAACTGCCTAATATGTAGGTATTTCTGGAGCTGTTGATTCGCCCACAAAAGTGCGAGTCGCTTATAGAAAATAGTAATTATTTTTTTATACTTTCATTTTTACAATGTCTGAAAATACATCTTCTCGTCATGACCTTATACATCAATTCTAATATCGACTATTTATTAGTGATTATCATGGAAATCATGTCACTTGGTTTAAATAGGTTCATTTTATTTATGCAGATTCTTTTACATAATTTATTGTAAATGAGAGAACGTTGCGTAAGCATTACAGACTGTAGTTTTGTAGACGATTTTCTGTTATTTATTTTCAATCCTCTAAGTACCTGATACTTATTGACAGGCCTGCACTGTCCTCCCCATACCTATTATCAGTGTCATTTGAAAACATTGTCAAGGCCAATATTTTTAATAGAGTTACCGTGGATTTTCTTGCCGGCTCTTCTCCATAAGAAGCGATAAATTGGAACCGTGCACCAAGCTGCTGACGTTTCAAAGTGCCCATGCAGGTTTATGTGAAATAAAATATTATGATTTTTATTTTGATTATTTTAATGTATTTTATGAATTAACACAGAAAAAAACATCTTACAATCCTACTAATATTATAAACGAGAGTTCCGTGTGGTGCCGGACGTAAAAGAATAGCACCATCCCATTTCTTCCCGTGGGTGTTGTAGAAGGCGACTAAGGGACTTACTAGAGAATGGGCAGCAGCGTTTTCTATGCATTTGACCACCATAATGCGATCGTCAACCCGCCTGCCAAGCGTGGCGATTATGGCAAATCCCTCCTTTTGGGGGAGGCTTATGTCCAGCAGTGGACGTCTTTCGGCTGATATGAATCATCATATCAGCCGAAAGACGTCCACAGCTGGACACGGCAGCGTTCAGCCGTTTATGCGGTATTGAGTAACAAACATAAAAATGTTCACATTTATAATATCAGTAGGATAGTAGGATTACATTTCAAAAAGTCTCAATTTAATTCACAAACATCATAGCCAACACATACTGCATTCACGCGACACTCCCTGATTGGACCTAGTACTAAACGTATCTAATAATCTATGTCCGATATTGCTTTTTATGTGCACATGAACTTAATGTTAATCATACATGTCATGTGCCTTCGGCCTTGGGCGAAGGGAAAGGATTGTATATAGGCATAAGTAAACTGAATCTGTGTAGTCTACGTCTTAGAGTAAAGTTGGTATGACTGGTCTAATTATGAACGTAGGTAATTAGGTAAGCTATCGAATTTCTAACAAATTGTTTTAGTATAGTAACGGATATGGATATGAGGATAATGGAGATGAGGGGCTTGTGATCAGGCTAAGCTACGCTTGCCGCGGTGAGTCTGTGGTGACCATCTTTATATACCAAGACCCCTCTGTGCCTTGGAAAGCACTTAAACTGTTGTTCACAGCTGTCATTCATGGAACGTTTATAATTGTTACGGGTAACAGAAGCCCGAAAGTCTGACAACCAGTCTTACCAACGGGTATCGTACTTTCCAGTAAATGGGTTGTAGAGGTCAGATAGGGCGACGATCTATGTAAAATACTGGTACTCAGCTGTATGTGGTTAGACTGGAAGCCGACCCCAACATAAATGAGCAGCTGATGATGAGCAACGGATGGTCGTGTCAACTCCAAAAGTCTTAAGAAAACGAAGTTTATGTATAAACAGTTGTGGCAAATACACGCGGTAGAGATACTCGTAGTACAAAGATGAAGGTGGTAGCGTGTTGTCCACTAGGTCGCCACACACACTTCCAAAACGTGTTGGTGCCTACATACTGTAAAGCATCTAAACACATGCTATGACTCCGCAAAAACAACTTCCCCTTTCCTGAAATTTACATAATTACCTATATTAAGAGGATGGGGGACCATAATCACATACCAATTAGATACTCATCACAAGAGCCAATTGAATAACCTTCAATCAGGCATTACGCCATAAAGTGAAGCGAAGCCGCGGGCGACTAGTTTGCATAATAATTATACATTAGGTACTAGCGAACCGCCCCTGCTTTGCACGCGTGCGATCTACTTATGTGGCGACTTGTAAGAGACTATTAAGTTTTTTGACATTAATTTATATATTTTTATTTTCTGTGCGAAATCTTGAGTAAATAAAAATAATCTTCCGGAATAAATCGACACTTAGGCGCGAATTACACAGAAACGGCGTAAGGTAAAGACGCGGCGCAGGCACGGCGTACGCATTACATTTTGTATGTAGGCATGATGCCGCGTTTAAACGTTTTCATACAAAACAAAACGCGCCTAAACCGCGCCTTCGCCTTACGCCGTTTCTGTGTAATTCGCGCCTTATAAATATGCAATATTTTAAAGGGTAAAAGTGAGCTTGTTTGTAGGAGGCAATCTTCGGAACTACTGATCCTATTTTGAAATTTATTTCACTAACGGGAAGCTACATTATCCTTGAGTTTTAAATATATGCTAGGCTATACTAGCTGTGCCCGCGGCTCCGCCCGCGTGGATATTAGAAAATATCCCACGGGAACATGCTATTGATACAAAAAGTAGCCTATGTTACTCCTTATAACATAAAGCTATCTGCCAGTGAAAGTCCGTTTCGGAGTTTAGCCGGAACAAACAGACAGATAAAAATTGTTTTTTTTTTGTGATAAGCACCGTTGATAGCCTCATATGTATTTTGACATTTCAAAAACACACTTAATTTTCTATTATTTGTAAAGATTTGAAATAAACCAATATAATTTGATATGAGAACGTCTGCTTTACGCGCGGGCAAAGGGCTAAAAATGTGATGGAGAAAACTGCATCAAAATCCATTGTGTTTCCAGAAGAATGAAGCACGCATACATACAGACACGAAAAGCCACTTTTTCTACTGTTTTATACATTATACAGGACTTTAAAATTCAACAGGGTGATACAACAAATGCATTGGTATTATGAGATAAGAGTTAGGCGAATTTGTATTCAAACAGGGTGCTCGCCAGGGGTGGGACTGCAAAGGGATCGTACACCCGTGATATATGCTAATAAGCCGGCCATTTTTAAACCCTTTCGTAAAGATTCATTGCGAGTGTTCTTTTAGTCGCGTTTTTGAGCTGAAACGTTGATGAAATAGACCGTAATTTGTATGTTGAGGTTTAAAATCTTGTGTAGTAAAAAAATATGTTTGTCTAAAAAGGGACCGGGTGAAAATCAAATCAGTACGTTGTGTGTGTGTGCATAGCAAATATCGAGCTGAACCCCTATGCCACGCACATATTTTAGTGATATATATATATTGTATTGTAGCAGAACGAAACCCCCTATGCCTCGGAAAGCACGTTAAGCTGTTGGTCCTGGCTGTCATTTGTGGATCTTTGACAGCCGATACGGGTCGTCGCACATAGGAGTATTTGGCTAATAAAACCGGACAAAAATATCTGAGGCGTTTTTTTATATGAATTCGATTTAAACATTATTTTTGATTACAAATAAGTGTGCATTAACAATTAATCTCATTAAAACTCTTCGTTTTCAACTTCTTCGTCTTCATTTTCTTCATCTTCATCATCTTTGTCTTCATATTCTTCACCGTCTATATTTTCACCGTAATCTTCTTCATGAGGAGTACTTGCAATCATCAGACTGACTGCCTCTTGCGAAAATGGCTGAGTTTTTTTGTGCTGTCTTGGTCGATTACTACTCAGATATGGGTCGGAACTTAGTAACAGTCTATGTAATATGTCTCATGGATTCTTTATCAGGATAACACTCCGTTTTGGCCTTTTGAATGAGCGAATAGCAGGGGTAGATGTTTTTATTAGACTTGTGTATTATTTCCCACTGTCTCCTAGTAAAGTCGCCTTCAACGAAGATGGCCAGTGCTTCTTCAGGTGTATGTTTCTTCACAATTGTTTGCTTTCTGGACCTAGTAATAACTTTGCGGATTTTTGTAGCTCTGTTTGGTGAAGCAGTAATTTCTTTAATCATTTTTGATGCGTCCGTATTTCCTGAAATACGCTGACTTACGCCAGCTGCATACGTCAACTCCTCCACAGGTACTTGCTCCCGTAGCTCTTTAGTTTTTCGTCGTTTGCTGCGATCACAAAGCTCTTTGAATGTTTTTGATGGTCGTCCTGGTTTTTGAGTAGGTATTTCCGTCCAGTAAGGCAATTCAATAGAAGATGTGAGCCAGACTTCATTAGTTTTCAAGAAACGTTCTTCTTTGTAAGTAGCATCTTTCCATTTTTTCTTGAATGTAGTCTTGAAACACCTCAAAGAACGAATAAAATTAGATTTTTCATTATTTGGACAATTAGCCAGTTTCAGAAGTCTCTCTTCCAATAATAAAAACTTTTCATCCATTTTCTTTCCCTTAAATTCATTCAGGATGTTATACAATGCTCTTCTGGTAAATTTCTTGACAGTTCCCGAAGAATCTGTACAAAAAAGACAAAAAAAATATTATTTAAAATAATTCACATAATTCACTCATTAACTTTGAAGTAATACAAAACAAAATGGCGGACGTGGGCGGACTGTTTAACTACGGTATGCAATTGTCGAAAGACCGGTTATTATGACCATGTATAAATGATAGCGGGACAAGACAGGACACATAAACAAAAACACTGTTTTCTTATAAATTTAAGTAAAAAAAAAAATACAAATTGTGTCTGTTAACATACCATTTTTAAACATAAAATTTAAGCAGCAAATCAACTAATTGATATTTCAAAATACAGTACATACCTTCATCTTCCATATTCAAAACTTTTTCTTTTAAAACTCCACCACACGAGAACACAATAACAAAGCAAAGTAAGACTGCAACCGAGAGCGCCGAAAACAAAGACATGCGATTCTGCGAACGAATGAGTTTCGACTGACCTACGTGAACAGGTTTGAAGCTTGCGGGGATTGAATGGCTGTCATTTGATGGACCGGTTACCTGGCTAGATGAACAATAGATTCAGTGAGACTTTTGACTAATTTGCTGATTCCGACTTTTGTCCGGTTTTATTAGCCAAATACTCCTTAGTGCGTCGTAAGCCCAAAAGTCTGACAACCAGTCTTACCCATTTATGTACTGGGTTGTGGAGGTCAGATAGGCAGTCGCTCCATGTAAAATACTGGTATTGAGCTGCATCGGGTTTAATGGCGTCGAGTTGTAACTCGGGTCGTAACAGCTATGTGAACATAATCCAGCTTTGCATATGTAAGCTATCACGCTCTTTTTAACAGGAGGCTTTTATTTTGGTATAATGCTATATTTTCATTTAATTTTTATTATTATTTGTGCTTAAGTTAAGTTTTCATTTTTGACCGGCTTCAAAAAAAGGAGGAGGTTATATGTTCCACCGAACGTATTTTTTTTTTTTGTATGTTCCCCGATTTCTCCCCCATTTGTGGACCGATTCTTAAAATTCTTTTTTTATTTGAAAGAGCCTACTCCTGAGGTGGTCCCATTGGCACCAAGTCAGGATCTGATGATGGAATCCCAGGGAAATCGAGGGCAATCCTCAAATTTTACAGGTATTAACAATGTTTTTCAGATATTTTCTAAAGCTATTGATACATTTGCGTATGCTCATCATAATCTCATGACGCTGAGCTGATGAAGGAAGGTACAACTCTTTAACGGTTAGGAGTTAACTGATTTCTTTTTCTCCTCCATTTGTGGACCGATTCTCAACATTATTTTTTTATTTGAAAGAGTATACTTCTGAGGTGGTCCCATTGGCACCAAGTCAGGATCTGATGATGGAATCCCAGGGAAATCGAGGGCAACCCTCAAAATTTGTTGGTATATTGGCATATGGCCAGCTGACATACGACTAACTAGCTTCCGCCCGTGGCTTCGCCCGCATGGATGTCGGAAATTATCCCGCGGCAACGTACTACCGGGATAAAAAGTATCCTATGTGTGAAGCTAGGTTATAATCTATTTTTGTGCCTTTCACTCAAATCCATTCAGTAGTTCTTGCGTGAAAGAGTAACAAACATCCATACATACAAACTTTCGCGTTTACAATATTATTAAGGATTATTTAACTAATGTTCTGTGTCTCGTAACGTTTTTTACTTTGCATATGTATGTATAGAATCAGTCTATCCGACTAAACTGACAGCTGTGCTGCTGGGGAGTTTGTTGCGCCACTTCTTCCCAGCTAAAGCACTAGGAAGTGGTGAAGGGTGGGCGATTTGGGGGACTGTCTTATGTATTTAGACGTTCAGAAAGTACTGATTCTTAAACTAATTTGAATAAATGACTTTTGATTTTGACTGGGAGCCGACCCCAACATAGTTGAGAAAAGGCTAAGCAGATGATGATATGTTTATATAGTTTTTTATTTTTACTGTAATGAGTTTTTATGTGCATCATCATCACCATCATTATTTCAGCCGGAAGACGTCCACTGCTGGACATAGGTCTCCCCCAATTTGGGGGGGGGCTTGCCATAATTACCACGCTTGGCAAGCGGGTCGGCGATCGCAGTATGGTGGTAAAATGCATAGAGAACGCTGCTGCCCGTTCTCTAGTAAGTCCCTTAGTCGCCTTCTACGACACACACGGGAAGAAATGGGATGATGCTTTTCGTTACGTCCGGCCTTTTTTACGTGTATGCATGTTCGTTTCAATACAAAGTTTGATGATATTTATTAAATGTCAGGTTTTATCTCTCTTGGCACTAAAGGGCATTACTGTTTTTTGTTTTTGTCGCACTTAAGAAATAGCACTAACCTCAAAAGCACAATTACATCAATAAATCTGCGTGGACTTTTCTCAACACAAAACCCAAAAATGACATGATAACTTGATTAAATAGAAGAAAACTGGTTAAACGTTCAATGAAATTAACTTCATAGGCCACGACTGAATAGTAAAACAATTCTTACAAAATGCCAGGGAAGTAATCACAACTGCCCTGATTTCCGATCACCCCATTGGAGTAAATTGGATGACAGCTATGGTCGTCCCTTTGTCGAGGAAAATGGAAAGGTTAACTTTGTCAATGATAAAATATATCTGATGGTGCCCGAGGGGATTAAGTTATTATTGATCTGAGTATTTACTGATAAATTCTGTGTTTTCTGTATAATATTTACTTAATCAGAGCAGGGAGCAGTGGTGGCTCAGTGGTAACGGCCGCGACTTGTGATTTGTAGATCGTAGGTTCGAACCCAGTCAGGTACTTTACTTTGTGTAACTTTATTCTTCACTACTGCTTTCAAAACGGTGAAGGGCCAACAGTGGGAACGTTATACGATGATTAACTTGATCAGTCTCACTTCTTTTCTTCCTGAATGGAACAGATTTATTACTTGTACACAAAACTCTAAAGACATTGTTGTTTTAAGTTGTAAAAATAAATAAAACGGAGCGCTTTTAGAGCACACTAGGAAATCCTGTGTCGAGTGGTGCAATTATACTTACAAATAACAGACATAAATATTAGGATTCGGAACCAGATTACACATGTAGGCCATGCAAGTGTTTGCTGTGAGGGAATTCAATGCTACAGCAATTTGGGTAAATAATCATTAGCCTATAATGTTCCCACTGCTGGGACACAGGCCTCCTCTCAGTGAGAGGGAGTGGGCCGTAATCCACCACGCGGGCCCAGTGCGGGTTGGTAGATGTCACATGTCTTCGAATTTTTGGTTCTAGGACAGGCCGGTTTCCTCGCGATGTTTTCCTTCACCGTTTTGAGAGCAGTGGTGATGAAATAATTTACACAAAGTAAAGCGCCTGTCTGGGTTCGAACTCACGACCTACTACTCGTAAGTCGCGACCGTTACCACTTGGCCACCACTGCTCTCCTCTCTGCTCTCTGGGTAAATAATAGATTAAAACAAAAGAAGTATGTACCTAGGGATGGCGTTCTGTAGTTTCTGTTTACCCCCATTGGAAGAACGCATCAGCTTATCTATGTATGTATTGATTAAAACAGTACCTACCACACAAGCCTAGAGTGACATTCTATAGTCATCCAACTAGGCTTTGCCCAAAAATGAAGGGGTCGGCTTCCAGTCTAACCGGATGCAGCTGAATCCTAATATTTTACATAAACCGGCTGCCATCTAAAATCCACAAACCAATTACTGAGTAAGACTGAGACTGAAGTACCCAGATTGTCAAAATAAAATATTTTTAGAAATGATAACTGAAAATGTTTATACCAAATTCACGTTATCATATCGAAACTAAATAGATTTAAAGTTCAAAAACTGCCATTTGCGTTTTTATAACGAATAAATTTAATGCTTCTGATAAAATATTCAGAGGTGTTTTTATTTTCGACCATAATACCTGTTAAGTGCATAAAGCAGTTCTTAGCTCCCGTACTGACATAAGGGCGTGGTGCTTATGCAAACGATGTTTAAGGTATAATGAGGATTTAAATCGAGGTATTTTAAGGAATATGGGATATACTTACTTTATCATGATTTCAGCTGAAAGACGTCCACTGCTGGACATAAGCCTCTCCCAAAAGAGGTGTTTTGCCAGAATCGCCACGCTACGACACCCACGGGAAGAAATTGGATGATGCTATTCTTTTACGTTCGGCACCATACAGAACTTACTTATATAAGTGGGCCCTGGTTGTTGTTTTTGATTAGACGACATTAAGTATCAGGCATCAAGGCTCCCACAGACAGGCCCTGTGCGATGGTGCGACTCAATGCTGGTGGAACCAATTCCATGAAGTGTTTTATACAAGAGACGCGTCACGCTTGTTTGCGGAAGAGCCTTGATCCAGTTACTACTTTCATCGTTAGCGTTAGCGTTGCGCATGTGCTTTTCGAATGTATAGGCGGAGCCCAGATTAGAACAGAAACCCTGCACCCAAATCTTACACGGATGTTCTCAACAGACCTGGAGTTATACCTAGCTTCTGGAGAGAGGTGGGTTGGTTGGAATAACCACTGACGGCCGCCATGGCTCACGCACAGTGGTCCACTTAAAGGACTAAGTGCGGAAACCAAACCGAATAACATAGAACGTCGTTAGACTTTTAGAACGTGAGGTTTTGTTTTTTTAAACAAACTGTGGCCAATTACTATAATATAGTGCTGATAATGTAATTCTGGTCTAGATACTGGGATCTGTTTGGGCAAAAACTCTTACAAACTTATTGTTCAATTCGTTCACTCTTGGTTTTTAGCTGGTACTAGTTCTTTATGTCACAAATGCTCGTTTTTAACCACCCTTTTTCCCAACCTATGTCGAGGTCGGCTTCCGCTCTAAACGGACCAGTATTTTACATAGAGATATTGCCTTTCTTATCTCCAAAACCCTATTACTGGGTAATATTATACCCCTCGTTAAGACTAACCGAACACATAAAACGTGCTGTTAGAATTCAACCTAGGGCACCCTCTGTGGGATACGGACCTCGGCCTAGGGCATCGCTGGAAAAGGGCTGCAAGGGACAGGCTGGATCAGAGTGAACGTGCATCAGCGTATCTTTACATGGTTTTGTAGCTCCCAGTTCCCTTGTGCCAATCCTCCCCGCTCCCACCGTGACCACGTCCTAAGAGTGTGCTCGGCTAATGTGGACATAACAGTAACGTCGTGCGATAGTGCCCTCGCACCATGTCTTAATGGGCGATTATATTTTATGTTTAATTCAAACACTACCCCGGGAATTGGGTGCCTTAGGGATTATGTATACGTTGTACTGTTTATGGTGTTTAATTGGTTATGATTGCTTTTTAAGATTCGGTTTTTGAATTTTAAAATAGTTCATTTGTGGTAGCCTAAGATCGTAACGTAATAGTGGCGATTTCAAAATAGGTTTTCGTGAAGTTTAAGAGTTTTTGGACTGGAATATCATACAGCAACAAGTTGCTGCATGATATTTTCAGAATAGGTACTAGAAATTGTTGCATTGTTTCTTTTTTGCCTCTAACCCTTCTACGAAACAAATAGTTTGATGATGGTGATGAAAATTTACTATATGAGTTGATCGGAACTCTACCATACCCCATCTTACATACGTATCCATTGCTGAAACAGGCCTTACACCAGTAGACAACGTGTTCTTCATGAAGACGCTTATGCTAATTTTCTTAACCATGTACCGAAGACCACCGAAAATACGTCACACGTTGATTATACTGTAACTTACGTTGATATACCATCAATTTGTGACTAGTTACACAAAGCAATCAATGTTATACATTGATAGATGTAACACCTGCGTATTATATCTTACCTAACATCAATAATGTGGACTACTCAAGTGTAACATACTGATTACTACAATAATATAACGGTTTAATTATTGTATACATATAACAGTATATGCACAATTATTCTTTTTACGGTTCCGTACCCGAAAGGTAACCAACGGGACCCTATTACTAACACTCCGCTGTCCGTCCATTTGTCTGTCAGCAGGCTGTATCTCATGATCCGTAATAGTTAGACAATTGAAATTTTCACGGAATGTGTATTTCTGTTGCCACTATAATAATAAATACAAGAATGACGAACAACTACCGGAGATTTATTGTGAAAGATGGTACGGTTGACATCTGTCGGGCATGCCACCGTCCGGGAGAATCAATCAGACACATAATCTCCGGGTGTTCTCGTCTAGCTAACGAAGAGTACTTGCATAGACACAACCTTGTAGCCAGGATTATCCACCAGCAACTTGCTCTGAAATACAGCCTTGTGGAATCAGAAGTGCCGTACTACAGGTATGTGCCCGACCCAGTTCTCGAAAATGGGCATGTCACACTGTACTGGGATCGATCCATCATCACTGACAGGACTATTGTTGCCAATAAGCCTGATATAGTGGTGGTGGATCGACTAGAGCGGCGTACAATGATCGTTGATATAACGGTCCCGCATGACGGGAACCTCGTGAAAGCCGAGAAAGATAAACAAATCAAGTATCTTGACTTGGCTCGCGAGGTTGTCGACATGTGGGATGTGGACTCAGCGATCATTGTACCGATAGTCGTTTCAGCCAATGGCTTGATAGCCAAGAGCCTCGACCAACATCTGAGGAGGCTCTCGTTGGGCAGCTGGGTCAAGGGCTTGATCCAGAAAGCGGTACTCCTGGACACGGCTCGCATCGTTAGGAGGTTCCTTTCTCTGGAGCCCTGACCGCTGGTAGCTTGGACCTTGTTCCCGATACCGGTGGGCTACTATTTTTTATATTTTTAAATGTTTTTATATTTTTACAATAATATTTAAAAATGTAATTTATAAGTATATTTAATGGAATAAAGGAAATACAAGAAATGCATTTAGGCGTTTTTGCCCTGTGGTGCGAATTATTTTCCAAAAAAATACCGTCATGTGAAAATCACCAGCCATGCTAATAATTAAAAATATTGATGTCAGTCGTTTGCTGTTAAACCACAATAATAGATTTT
Organism: Polymixis flavicincta; assembly: GCA_949987655.1. NCBI lineage: Eukaryota > Metazoa > Arthropoda > Insecta > Lepidoptera > Noctuidae > Polymixis > Polymixis flavicincta. The sequence continues at coordinate 21,963,458 of OX465181.1, read as the reverse complement.
AATGCCCAGACTCATGAGGTGAAAATCTTCGTTATCTTTCGGTGTTACTAAAGACCCCCGAATTCGATGACATGTCACATCTACCAACCCACACTGGCCCTTCTCTCGAAGAGAGGAGAGCTGTGTCCCCGCAGTGAGAACATGACATGATGGCTGATTAAGATGATGAAAGGCCTCTATTATGTTCTGCTCGGTCAACTTCGTTGTCAATCTTACTGATGGACCTATCTTTATCCCACAGCATAACTATGCTTAAGCTGGCACATAAAAAAAAACGTCTGGAACGAAGTACCTTACGGTATTTTTTTACTCTGAATGTAACGTCGTTTACTGTATCTTTAAAACATTTAATCTTTTATTTGACGTCAGTAGTGGCCCATAATGAAAATTCAAGATTTTCTCAGCTGTCATCTTGGACTTTTATTTTGACCTCACTATGGCTTTAGCACCCTCGAAAACCATGAAAACGATCTCACTCTTTCTATCCTCCCACTAATATTGTAAATGTGAAACTTTTATGTTTAGATACTTAGATGTTTGTATGTTTGTTACTCAATCACGCAAAAACGTCTGAACGGATTCAGATTGTTTATAACCTGGATCATCCCGGTAGTACGTTCCCGTGGGATAATTTCCGACATCGACGCGGGCGAAGCCCCTGGCAAAAGCTAGTTATTTAATAAAAAGTCGTATGGCATTAAAACTAAAATGTTACTGCTTCCACAAGCTGCGTTAAAGAACTTCAATGTACAAAGAAATTGTTCAACCACCAGTCTAAAAAAACTTTTTTCAAAAAAATAACAACCGACTTTCAAAAAACACTACAAAGTGCAAAATAACTTTAGTTTCGGAAGTCGGTGACTTTGGATGTGTATTTTCATTATTTGTCACCGCCATCCGAAATTAAAGTTATTTTGCACTTTGTAGTGTTTTTTGGAAGTCGGTTGTATTTTTTTTTTACTTTTTTTTTCACTTTTTGGTAACCTACTCCACACCAATTCGAAGTTTCATCATCCTTGGGGTCAAAACAATGCATATTATGCGATAGCAGCATTCGCGGTTGATTTGCTATTATTTTTTGAAGAGTTCCGTTGTCCGTCTCCGAAACGCATCATCAGATCTATATGAAATTTTAATGGAACCATTTCGAAATAAACACCTTTCGAACAAAAAAAATAATTTTGCAAATCCGTTTACATATGACGGAGTTATGCTCGGACATACACAAAAAAAATAAAAAGAATCTAAACATGTCGAATTGATAATTTTTTGAAGTCGGTTAAAAACAAGTATCATAAAAAATCAATGCTTTGTTACTGTAGAGACTAAGTCGTATATATACCATTCTAGTTGATCGTGAGCCACAAAATAAAATTCCATGAAGACTTATATCTTTGAAGCTATTGATCTCCTTCCTGAAACCATTCTTCAGGTACTTTATGTTACTAGGCCGATTTGAACGCTCATCACGTATTCAATTAGAATTTGTCTTACAAACACCAGGTACTGCGTAAAACTCCTTTGCCACATACGCGTAAATTTATCAAAGGTTCGAAGGTTTGTTTGGTCCAAAAAAAAAATTATACATAATGTAGGCAGATATACATACATACAACGTGTTGTTTTGCATCCTCGTCAAATTTCAGGAGGCTGTTCTGAAAGACATAAATAATCAAATAAAATTACGATACTTGCTCACTAATGAATACATACTTGTTTTTTTAGTTATTTAAGTTTAACAGTATTTCAGAAAACACCTCTTTCAAAGAACAGAATCGCCCCGTTCCGTATGCGTTAGGCAGTGTCGCACGACTATATCGCTGTGTGTTACAGTGCGGTATCACACGGGCCGCGTTTTAACATGCGTGTCCGAAAAAAAAAATGCCAAACGCCGATATCCGAAAATATGGAAAAAAAAACTACTTATTTTATAAAGGATTCGTGTCGAGAATCATTAGCATAGTCATCTCCTTGAATTTGACGAGGATGCAAAACAACACGTTGTATAATGCTACAATAGACAATAATGTAGATACTAAACAGACCGTGCAGAAGAATGATTTTAGAAGAACTTTTCCATAATTGACTGCAGTACTTGGTCTTTGGTTATGACAAGCCCCCCCCCCCCCCCAAATTGGGGGAAGCCTATGTCCAGCAATGGACGTCTTCCGGCTGAAATGATGGTGATGATGATGACTTGGTCATCATCTTTTTCGCATTTTTTTTTTTTTTTGGTTTGGATATCGTCAAATAACTTCTCCGCTCTGGGTGGAGCAGGAGGGCATGTCAGACTTTTACTAACTAAAACCCACCCGTGTTCCTTCAGTAGCCCGTATGCCAGGGGCTGTGGTATCTCTTTCGAACAAACCCGCACCCCTGGCAGGCATCGGCCCTTGCGGGCCCCATCACGTTTGTGCTGACATCTCTTTGAGGCGCGCGTGGAACACAACGCGCCGTCGACTTGGGCTTGGTCCTTACCGGACAGCGAGCTACCCATTACTCGCCGTCCGCAAGCTCATGCCTACGGTGGCCGAAAATCGGCCTGGGATTCCCGACGCCCAGGGCGTCTCCGTATCCTGCGGCGGACAGGGTCGCGAGGGCGCATATGCTGCCTCTCCCTCACGTGCGCCGCCTCCCTCTTCGCGAGCATTACTGCTTCGCTGAAGGAGGTGACGGCTACCCATGCCCTCTCGCTCCGTACCTTGGCCTTCGCAATTATGTTGAGGTTGACTTTCTGTCAAAGCAGTTGCAGCTGAATACCAGTATTTTACATGGCCTATCTGATGTCCACAACCCAGTCACTGGGTATTAGGATACTTCTTGGAAAGACTGGTTGTCAGACATTCGAGTTTCTGATGACCCGTTGTGTACTGTGCCTTTATCAAGGCTTCGGAGAATTGATAGCAACATTTTTTTTTTTCTATTGTAAAATATTTACACCTCTTAAGACGCAAATTGTAGTCAGAAGCTAGAGTGAATATGATGAATATGAGCGCATCTTCATCGTTTTAGACGAAAGACCTCTACTAATCGCCACCCCTAAGCATCAGTTTAAAGACCATTCTTTCGTAGCCCGCATCCAGCTGATTTCTGCAACGTTGAAACACCGTTTCACAATGCTTTCAGCCACACTTCGACAGGCCCGACATACACTGTGTATACCGCCAGTAGTATATAATACTAAATTGTCCTCGTTGTCGTTTTTTATTCTTTCTCTGAACATACGATCCATCTTAGATATCATACAAAGGCGTTCTGAGATTTATTTCAATTCAAATAACAACTCCAGTTCATAACCAGATGGTGCTCTTGCCAATACTCCTCGACAGAGTACAACAAATGTAATTTCATAAATATTCAATAAATTCAATATCGAATATCATTTTATTTTTAGGACTATGAGAATGGTTTAACGTTTCTCCCCTTTTATCTTTTGAACATCTGATCGGTTTCGTTGTATTGAAGGCGACACCCTGCTTTGTACTCTGAGAGGTTTATTTAGGACTCACGATACGATTACGATGCGATGACATTGTGCAGGTTAATCTACGCTTTCTGTGATTGGTCCGTGGATGGGTGACCATCTTTACATACCAAGACTCGGAAACAACGTGAAGCCTTTGGTCCGGTCTGCCATTCATGGACAACGAGTCGTACCAAGGCGTTTCGTATTTAACTGGGTTTCGAAGGTCAGATAGGCAGTCGCTCCATGTAAAATACTGGTACTCAGCTGCATCCGGTTAGACTGGAATCCGACCCCAACATAGTTAGGAAAAGGCTAGGCAGATGATGGCGTTATGCAGAAGGATGTGCTATGTAGTTATTTCGCTTAAAAATGCATGGTCTAGGTTCGCTGCTAAGCCCAAAACTGCTGACTTTTATCAAGCTTAAAGGCGGCTCAACTGTCTTAAAATAAATCTGCGTTTATGATGTTCGGAAGTTCGACAAGCCTATAATGAAAACATACTCACATACGAGTGTATTAACATAATGTAGTAGGATCAAAGTATCAACTCCGATCGCGCGATATAAGTATCTCCGAGAAGATAAAGATAGGCACATACCGGTAGGAGCACGTGTAATTTCTCTCTTTTCTCTATGTTTTACATTCCCCCCGTGTCTCCCGGGAGCGCTCCGACACACAGCCGGTTATTCCTTACATTCTCTACTAAATTCACAGTTAGGAAATTGAATTTTTCGAATTCCACGTCTTATACACTCTTGTCCATTTTAACCTGACCTCCCCTAACGTTCCGTGTTTCGACATCTTTAGGGTGAAGAGGTGTGATGTATCGAGTTCCAATGGTCTTGATAAACTGGCAGTATACCTTTTTATTCTCGATTGGTGAGCCAGAAAAAGTGGTGAGTGAGTATGGCCAGAAGTATTGCGTTGTTTATAATGTAGGCATGAGTGAGAATGTATTCACCCTTCCTGAATCATGTATGGTAACAGCCATGGAACCGCTACATTTGGTCCCAGGTGAATATCAATGTGTTTTTCATGAATTTGTTCATTTTCCTGGTGTTTTAGGAACATACTTCCATACAAACGTATAGAAGTCATATACGAGTATGTCTTTTCGCACTGAACACGTGATAATTTCACTGCTAAATAAACCTAATTCAGGAAATTAAGTCCTTGTATAGGATTCCGATAGCAATTTAATTGATATTAAACACGTGATAAATTTATAGATTATCGACAGTTATATTTAGGGACAATATAATTTACAAATCAGCATCCGGTATGTTGAAACATATTTAATACGTTAATTAATATTGTCGCAGATTCACACCAACACATCAGCGAGAGTGAACGTCAAAAATTTCCATTTTGCAATCTGCCTGTTACGAATTTAATTCTCATTGTGGAAATTTACAATTAATAACACAACTTAAAATATCAAATCTTTTCTGTAGAACGTAGAGTTCAAAATTGAATGGACAGAATGTTAATAGTTAACTGAAAACCCATTATTATAAGGCAAACAATCCCGCTAATGACGGGTTTTATTAAAATTGAAATGAAATCGTCCAGGTCGCGGCGACATTTATTGCGATTTTTTACCTTAAAGTTATTTTAATGACGGTTGTTTTAAAATTATTATCGCTGGCGAGACTCTTATCTCAACTACTGAGCATAGTCCTGCTGTTATGGTGTTAGTGGACATACACATATGAGCAGGGAAATTCCTGATTTAGGTGCAGGATGGCGCCCTGTTTTAAAGAATTAAACTCGGTCCAGTTTATATGTGTATTTTGTATCAAAGCCCAGTATTCAAGTGATAGCGCAAAATTTATACTACACTAGGTCTGCTTACTAGATTTCATAGGTTTTTGTTTTGTGCGGAACCTCAATTCCTCTTCTAAAATAAACGTAGCCTACGATAGTATTTCCAACATCAGCTATCTGCCAGTGCGAGTCGCGTCAAAATCGGTCCAGTCGTTTCGGATAATAGCCGGAAGAAACAGACAGACAGTCAAAAACTTAAAAAGTGTTTTTTTTTTTTTTTGTTATAAATTCTGTATATACTCGTACTTTACTATGCTCTTCAATTTTATTTATTTTTATAGATAAAAACTTTCACCAGTCATATTTTTATTTCCCAATCCCAAAACTCCCTTACTCAGTAGCGAAACAGTTCGCAAAACAGTAGTTGATCGCGACATAAGCGATCACAGAGCAGTAGTACTGCCAACTAACAGTTGAAATAAGCGAAATACTTGTGCAACTAGCGTACGTTCACAAACGCTGCAATTCTTTGACTCAGTTATTAGTGTGGATCAGGTAGGGATAGAGAGGATAGCGCTCTGTTTGAAGTAAATTTAGGATGTTCCTAAAGTTTTATGCCGGCAGGAGCATAATTACGGAGTACAAAATCAATTACCTAAAACAATAAATTGTTCAAATAAATGGTAAATCTTGGCACTTTTAAACTTCAACACTTCTTTTTCCACTTTCTAATCCGTATAGAAAAGTACCCACTTTTCTTTCTTCATCACTTGAGACACTCAATACTGTATATATAACAATACCCACTCTAGGTTGCATATCCTTATCTATCCTAAAGGCGGTCTTCCCTACAATTACGGCGTCCTCCGGTCTACTTCTTGATATACAATGTTCTCTGTAGCACCATGAAACACGAGGCTTCAAGCGCTAGTGCAAATTTTGGGGTTCTTTCGAATAACAGAGTCTGGTCAAACCTCGCTGGGGTCGGTGCTACTTATGAACATTTCATTCATTCATTCATTCATCACTAGAAATACTAAACGTATTTCGCAAGTTTTTAAATCTTCTGTGAGGCTTCTTCATTAAAGGTGTATTACTTCTCTTCTGCGCTTCTGTATTTTAATACTATCTTTGCCTTTCTAACCATTACACTCGGAAAGGACCGTAACGCCTCACGATATTTGCTCGCAAACTTGAATCTAAAACTAACTTCCATTTGCATTCCTAATAGTCCCTATTTCAATAGTCATAAGGCTGCGTTTTGGATGCAAATAGGATCTCATATGTTGGCGCATAATCTCAATATGGAGTACTTTGATATTTTGTGAATTGATAACATCTTTTCTAAACACGCTACATGTTCTACTGTAATTTTACGTTTACCTTTTATGAACCTTCCGATTAGAAAATGCTGCCTCTTGAAGACTGTATTAGCAATTGGTCAGAGTACTTACAGATATACACTCCAGGACACCTAAATCGACTCATCGTGCAATTTAATGTGAGGTATAAATGCCTAAAACATCAAATAAGGAAGAGTTAAAGAAAAAAATTTTGATGCTGACATACTGGCCATCATTTTGCAGTCGTAATTGGTCCGAATTAGAATTCACGACCATTTAGAAAGCAATAAGCTTCTATAAAAAAACCTGGGAGGCACAATTTAGGAATCAGGGAGTGTATTAGTAAAGACGATAGTTAAGTTTTACTAAATTAATTACATCAATGCATCTTCGCTATTGATCAGTCTGTAAAGATGTAGAAATGTTTTGACGTCAAGATAACACTCAGAAACTTCTGTAACAAATTAACTGATTAAGGTGGCTAACAAAGGCGACCGCTTTAGTAATCCACCTCCCTGATAAAGCACCAATAATCCGCCTTACAACAACTTTCGCGTAGCGGTCTCCAAAATTGTCAGCAAAATTGGTAATTGGGGCAATCACTGGCCGGCTAGCCCCAACCACAGTTGATTACAGATCTCAGTTTAGAAAATCCGAACTCAATTTAGCTGTATCAATTCCAAAGTCAACACTGCAAACGAATTTGTCATTAAGATTTCTCAAATTAACCCTAATTTTGGCCCTGCCCAATAAGACCGCGAAAGGAAAATTTGTGCGCCCCTCCGCGTTCCAGGACCAGATGTTTTGAAATCGCTAAAGATTTAATTAAACAAACTTTTGGTGGCGAACAAAGTTGCTTAAATATAGCATTTTGTTATGCACAGCGCGATGTAAACATGATTTGTATGACAGTTTAATTTTAATTGAAAAGTCGCAAGTGTCAGAATGTCATTGGGAAGTTCCTCCAAGGATAATATTGGAATTTCTTGTTAATGAAGAGTGTTAGCTGTTGGAGTTATTATAATTATCATTTCTTGGGTTTGTTGGAAGTGTTCATGAATTATTGCCATGCTCTTATTGAAATAATTATTACAGTTTACGTTAGTGCCAAATTTAACGTATATACGTAATCAGCCTTTTACATCTCACTGCTGGGACACAGGCCTCCTCTCTGTGAGAGGGCGTGGGCCGTAATCTACCACGCGGGCCCAGTGCGGGTTGGTAACTGTCACATGTCTTCGAATTTATTTGGTGCTCATGCCTGTTCCCTCACGATGTTTCTTTTTGCCGTTTTGATGAAATAATTTACAGAAAGTTAAGCACCTGTCAGGGTTCGAACCTACGATCTACAACTCGTATGGCACGGCCAATTCCACTGGGCCACCACTGCTCTCAAGTTTAACGTACTTGTATAATGAACGCAATATATGTATGTACACTATGCATATTCAATTTTAGTTTTTCTTTTGAATAAAATCTAATTAAAAAACTTCAACCGCACAGTAATCGCTTATAAGAACTTCTTTAAAGGAATTTTATTGTTTGAGACGTGAATTTTGTTCTTGTTTATATTTTAGCAGACTGCAATCAACGGGTTTTTAAATTATTAATTAAGGCTTTAAGGGTGGTGTAGACGTCCAGTTTTTGTGTGACAATGGTTTCTATGCTTAGACCACATTCGCACGGTGTTAAAATATCGCTGCAGGATTTTATCGCACAGTAGATCTTCAAAGGTGTAGGTTGAAACCTGACACAAACACTCCTAAAAGGTCAGGTAGGTAGGTGCGTAGTACTCGCAAACGGCGCGCGGCGTGCGTGTACCTATGACCAGATGTATGAACATAAATGAGGCAAAAGAAGTCGGTGAGGATCGTAGCAGATGGCGTTAAAGTTAAACTCAAAGGATTTATTTCAAACTAGGTTTTTCCAGCGGCTTCGCCCGCGCGGAACTTTCATCTCCTATTGAACACCCTTATGGGTTGAATTTACAAAAATCCTTCCTCATTCCTTGTCAATATAATAAAGAGAACCTATGTCCATAATTTCAGCTTCCTAGGTCTAAGGGTTTGGGCTGGAGGTTGATGAGTCAGTCAGTCAGGACTTTTCTTTTTATTAATACAGATAGATAGGCACTTTAAAGGCACTTTTGAACGATAGGTAATCTTCCTCGTCGTTCTGTAGTCTTCAACTTTCGGTGTTGAAGACCAGCGCTTTGAAAAAACACAATGTTGAATTTTGAACCATCGGCGATAAGCAGTACGTTGAAGATCCAATGCGTATGTACATTGTAGACTTCGATAGTTTGTTGATGCTTGCTTGGTTTGGTACAGTCAATATTTTACACATATGCAAGATTTAAAAGTTAATTATCTCCTAAAATATTGATAAAAAAATTATAGTGTTACGAATATGGTATTCTTTAAGGGAGACTGCTGACCATATGCCTCCCCCAAGCTCCGCTACTTGACCGTTTCTGTGCTTTCTGATACCAGTCCACCTTGTGGGACGCCTGCCAATTCTACGTCTTCCGGTACGTGGTTGCCACTCCAGAACCTTTCTGCCCCATCGGCCACCTGTATAGATGCAAGCAATGTGCCCAGCCCGCTGTCAGCTAAGTTTGGCAATTCTCGAAGCCATAGGTACCTACTACCTATTATGATATTTGTACTAGAGACCTATTTATTGTTCGTTTCCCAAAGTTGCAATCATGATTTTTTATTTAAAATTTTAGAGTAGTTATAACGGATTTATGCGTTCACAGGACAAGTAAGATTTGCGTCTGTTAAAAACACCTGAAATGTAGAAAAGTGGAATCGGGCAACGACAGTAAAATAAAAGTCTATATGAAAGGTGATTCCTAGAATAACTTGCAGCAATAGGAGGGTTTCACTATAGGGTCTCATTAGTGACAAAGTGAGCATGCTCCAGTGGTTAGGACATGTAGAAACTTCACACACATTGCCATCACGTTAGTTCATAGACTGTGAACGGCCTTCGCCTGGTTTTCACAGTCGATTTACCATGTGTGTTTTATGATATAGCTGAGGGCATACTGTTAGAGAAACAATTATTTTAGGTTTACAATATTTATTTTACGTGAGCCATCTTCTATTGAATTACCTTGACAATTATATTATTCTTTTTTCACACCACATGGCCATAGACATAGGTATACTTAACACCCCACCTCGATTAATAGTGTTTTATCGAAGATCAAACATTCTTCATCGCTTAAAATAATAAATAAAAATAAAATCAATACATTCTACATTTTCCAAATAAAATTACTGGTCACCCTATTATACGAAAACTTAAAAATATTTTTAGCATATATTTAACTTCTCACACATTTGTTGAAATCTATCTATTCCTAAAGTTTTTGTAAAAATATCAGCTAAATTTTCAACAGTATTTACATATTCAATTACTAGCTCCTTTTTGAATATTAAATCTTTTATAAAATGATATTTTATGTCAATATGTTTAGTTCTCTTACTATTTTCAAAAGTTTTAGTCATATCAATAGAACCTTTATTGTCCACGTAGAGAACACATTTCACATCTTGGCTTCTGTTGAGATTCTTGCATAGTCCCTTTATATTTATTAAATCGCACGCACTAGTGGCTCCAGCGACATATTCAGCTTCTGCTGTCGACAAAGCTACACAGTTCTGCTTCCTCGAGAACCATGCTACCACATGACCGTTTAACAAAGTAACAGATCCACTGATACTTTTTCTGTCAATATGATTACCTCCCCAATCTGCATCAGAGTAGGTTTCAATAACATTCTTCTTGTTATTCTTGACATAGGTCAAACCACTTGTCTTTGTTTGTTTCAAATAACGTAGAACTCGACCACACACACACACACACCACACGACCACACTCGTCCACAGATTTAAAGTAGCTTTATCTAAGTATTGACACAGAAATGTTGTACTAAAGGCAATATCAGGTCTTGATACCGTCGCTAAAAACATTAAACCTCCAATCAATTATCTGTAGGGTACATCAATACACTTACTATCTGAATCCGCTTGAAAACCTTTCGTCATTGGACTTTTCGTTCCATTCGCCTCGGTCATATTAAATTTTTTCAACATTTTATCTATTTGCCTTTCTTGTGTTATCTTTAGAATATGTCCGTTTCTCTGTATTTCCATTCCAAGAAACTTATTAACTTCACCAAAATCTTTTGCGTGAAATTCTTTCTTTAACTCTTTTTTTACGTAATTTATGTCTTTTGTACATCCTGTTACCAAAATATCATCTACGAAAACTATAATCCAACATTTATCATTATAATACATGCAAAAATCATTATTTGATCTTATTAGTCCTATTTTCAGAATAAAATCATTTAATCTATCATTCCAACATTTTGGACTCTCTTTCAGTCCATATAAGCTTTAGAACTTTATCTTTTTGCTGACATTTTACTCCTTTTGGTATCTTTAAGTATACATCTGATTCTAGTATTCCATTTAGGAATGCTGTCGGAATGTCCATTTGATGGATTTCAATATCATTTTGCACTGCATGTGATAAGAAAGTGCGGACAGTGCTCATTCTTGCGACAGGGGAATAGTTAACTGTAAAACCATCATCTCTTTGAAGAAAGCCCCTTGCAACCAGTCTCGCCTTCTTTAGGTTATTATCTTTCTTCACAAAAATCCATTTAGCATCAATTGCTTCTTTTCCGTTTGGCAAATCAGTGATTGTCCATGTTTTCATATTTTCTAAAGCTTTCAACTCTTTAACAATTGCTTCATTCCAGCCCATTTTTATAGCTTCATTGTAACTTTTAGGAACATCTTCCATATATGTATTATAAGCATAGTGTGTCTCATATTCTTGTAGTATTTTTGGTTTAACAATTCTTCTTCCACTTCTTGTATATTTTTCCTCTGTTACCTCTTTCACCTGTTCAGTTGCATCATCAAATTTATCCTCATCATCACTATCTTGATCATTTTCAGTCACAGTAGGACGTTGTGTAACTTTAATCTCACCTTTATCTTTTCTTTCTTTTAGTCCTGATGTACTTGGCTTGCTTTCTTTTTCATCTAATTCTCTGTATATTACTGACCTTTCATTGTCTCTTTCTATTTCTCTTATTCCATCATATCTCACATTTGTTTCATCAAAATGTGCATCTCTCGAGATTTTAATTTCATTACTTTCTGGATCCCACAATCTATATCCATTTGGACTATATCCAATAAATCTCATTGCTTTTGCTCTTTCCTCAAATTTTGACTTTCTTGGCAATACAATCATCCATGCTTTCGATCCAAATACTTTCATATGATCTATATCATAATTACCATAATATAACTCTGCTGGTGTTTTAAATTTTATAGCTGCTGATGGACATCTGTTTATTTGATACATATCACACTTAACTGCCTTTCCCCATAATTCTTTCGGAAGGTTGGATTCCATCATTAATGCTCTTGCTTTATTATAAACAGTTCGGTTCATTCTTTCAGATACTCCATTCATTTGTGGACTGTAGGAGTTCGTGTACTCCATTTTTATCCCATTATGTATCGCAAATTCTTTTATTATTCTATTCTTAAATTCGCCACCATTATCGCATCTTATCCTTTTTACTTTATTTTGTTTCTGTCTTTCTAAATATCTCACATAATCTATTAAGTTTTGTGTTGCTTCATGTTTATACTTCAACAGATATACGACTCCAAAATGTGTATAATCATCTACAATCACCTGGTAATATCTTTCTTCATTTATGCTGGGAATATTTACTGGACCTGCAATATCAGTGTGTAAAAGTTCGCATACCTTTTCTGATCTTGGCATTACTACTGGATAGAATGGTAATCTCGTTGATTTTGCTCTCATGCATAAATCACATCTTTTCTCATTGTTTGGTAACTTTAAAGTCTTCAACCCATTTCTATTCAAATGCCCTAGTCTTTGATGCCATAGGTTTGTATCATTTGCTGTTGTATAACATTCATTCTCTGTTTTAATTTTCAATTGCAGTTTATATAATTTTCCATATTTTTCTCCATGCACTCGCAAGTTGTTTTGTATAATTTTTACCACATTTCCTTGAAATATTACATAACTATTTTTCTCAACTAATTTACTTACTGAAAGTAAATTTTGCGTTAGATTAGGCACAATTAAGGCTTCAATTTCAATGCATCTGCCTTTTTCTTCTATTTTTAATATTCCTCTCTCATTTGCTTTTAAATATTCGCCATTTGCGACTTTTATTCTTACTGGTTCTGTTAATGTTTTAATTTTTGTCATATAATCTTTGTATTTATCCTGTACCATGTTGTCTGAAGCTCCTGAGTCTATTATAAACTCTATTACGTTTGACTCAATGTACTCATTTGTTATGTTTATTGTTTCATCATATGCTGTGAACATATGTTTTGTAATGTTCGCTTGTCCATCTCTACCTCTATCAGTACTTCTGCCTCTTCCAAAAATATTTCCTCTAAAGTATCTACCACCTCTTTGGTTACTCCTGCATTGATATGCTTTGTGTCCTTTTTGCTTACACTTATAGCATACTATATTTTCCGTAGTAAAACTTGTCTCGTGATTTCTATTTTCACTATCACTTTTCATTTTTAGCTCAGCATCTAATAATCTTGCTTTTACAAAATCAATTGTGATTTCCTTTTCTGTTGACATTGTTTCTAGTGATGTTATTACATTTTCATAATTATCTGGCAGTGTTAATAATAAGTGACACACTTTATCAGACTCTGACATGCTTTCTCCAATTTCAATTTCATTAATCATGTTATCAAATTTTAGATAGTGGTCCTGAAGCTTTGTATCTTTTTGACATTTCAAATTCAGCAATCTTTTCTTTAGTTGCAATTTATTAAAAACAGATTTTCTTTCAAAGATGGCTTCAAAGCATTTCATCATTTCTAATGATGTTGTACACTTCTTTATATATGATATGTACTTTTCTGATAAACATTGTACGATTATTGACCTTGCTTTAATATCCATTTCCTTAGTTGATTTCTCACTTTTTATCGCTTCTACAACTCCTTTTTCCTCCAACAGTAAATTTATTCGAAATTTCCATGTTTGAAAATTTACTTCCTCTTTCAGAAATGGCATCGCCTCATATTTTTTCATTTCCATTTTTGACAGCTCAAAATTCTCTTCTGATTTTTATATTTCCATTTCATTTACCATTTTTCTTCTTTATATCAGCACAAATTTGCGGCCCATAACCTTTTATGATATAGCTGAGGGCATACTGTTAGAGAAACAATTATTTTAGGTTTACAATATTTATTTTACGTGAGCCATCTTCTATTGAATTACCTTGACAATTATATTATTCTTTTTTCACACCACATGGCCATAGACATAGGTATACTTAACAGTGTGGTGGATCAGGGCACTAGGCACGACAGTTGTTACTTTCAAGGCCTACGCAGGTTTGGACGAGCCGAACTGCATTACAAAAAATCCTTCTAGATCACTTTTGAACTTCTTTTAGTGTTATGTACAGTAGCCCTCACTAATGGAGCCCCAATCTCAAAAAGCAATAGATTGACACTTCGCTTTAACTTACGACCTTCTTATAATAAGCAATTTCTATAGGCTATAATACTATATACACACACACTCTCATACGTTTACGAATGAATGTATTTCCTAAATTCAACCGTTAAAGCAAATGGCATGATAGCTGAGCGGTTACTGCACTTGATTATCGCGTTTGAGCGCAGCGAGTCGCGTTTTCGAATCCCACTCGCTGTGTGATAGTCTTTTTATTGTTTTAAAAATCACTTTTGAGTATAGTTTCTTGTTCTGTTCTTCTTATTCACTAAACTCGTAAAACTTTATCATTATACCCACAGAAACCTAAATAAATTTAAATGATTTACGACTCATTCACCGCGACTTATAGAACGGTGTTGGTTGATAATTGTGTGCTAGTGACGTGTGTTTCATCTATTAGCGTCCTTCTAATTCATTTTAAAATGTAAGCAAATTTAAATATAGAAATGAAAGCGAATATTATTGCGCTGCATAAAAGTGGACTTAATACCTATATCACAAATACCTATGTGATGAAACCGGACTGAGTGTGAGTAGTGAGTAAATCATAATTTAAATATAAATATTAAACATTTATTTAATTAAAGTGTAACTGCTGATCCTTGTAGTTATTTTTAAACGTTTTATAAATATCACAATGTCTAAATAGAATAAAAATATAAAATTTCAATGTAAATTTATTTCCTAGATTATAGAACGATGAAAATAACAATAAACTTAATATCTATGTGAAATTGCCCTTTTAAATAATTTTGTTTCTAAATAGTAGGTAATACATAAAGTGTGTATTTTGCTTAGTAGCTTATCAGTACCCCTTTTTTGTTTTAGTGAAATACTGTGAGTCGGTGGGTGAAAAGATATGAGGAAGGCGGTAGCCTTGCCCGTGGAAAGCAAAGTGGAAGACCCCAGCTCCTATAACAGGCACACGTTCAGCGAATATGAAACAAGTGGTTTCAAAACGACAAGACATTTTGCCGAATTATTCGACACATCTTTACGAACCGTGCGCCGTGCACTCCACGCAGAAGGTTCATGGCAAACAAGGCATCATGGAAAACCAGCTCGAGAATCAGCTTAAAAAACATAGTTAACGGAAAAAACATTAACATTAAGTTATAAATTACAAATATTTATTTATTTTAGTAATATTCAAATAATATTTTGTCTTATCTGTAATCTGGATTATTTTGAGGTTTAGTTTCAATCTTCTTTTCGGAATGAAAATGAACACTTAAGCTATAACCTCTTTAAGTCCTATTAAATACGATTTGTTAACTTTGAGGTTTGAGTTAAAACGAACTCACTCGCAGTAGAATAAAAGTAGTACTACTGAGTCATTTAATTGTATTGTGACAACTTGTCTGCATTTGTTACTTTTACGTGGGTAGATTTTTGTAGAATATTGTGATTTATTTAGAGTACCGACACACAGTAGTAATCAGCACAATATTATTATATTACTAAGATACAATAGCCTGATTATCATAGTTCACCAACTAGCTTATTTACTTCAATAAATTGTTCTATAAGAGAAAATAAACTGTTTTAACAAGAAGTTATTATTAGTTGTTTTTATACATTCTTCATGAAGTTATAACGAATAAACATTTTGTAATCATTTATTATTGTTAAACCTTTATTTAAATAACAATACGAGTAATAAAACAAATTTGTTACATTATTATTCTGGTATATTAATAAATCGAATAATAAAAGAACAGATGAAGATGATTGTTGAAAAGAAAAATTAAAGCTTCATCGCGAGATTTGAACCCAGACCTATGAGTTTCTTAATCCAAGACGATACGCTGCACGCTACCGGAACTCAAATTATAATAGTAAATTTTAGCAATGGTATGAACCGACCAAGGTCATGTCACTCGTCGCCGACGGTATGTATAAAATACAAAGAGTAACGCCAGTGTGTGAGTAGAGCGGTGAGTTTTGTGTTAATACATCACTTATACACACAGCTGTAGGTACGGCCTGGACCGCCACTTCATAGCAATATAGCCCTTAGTATGCGACTGCATTAGTGAATCTTGATTGTACCTCAAAAGGAAGAAGCGGAACCCTCACAGGATCTCCTCGTTTTTCGTCCGCCGTCTTTTTGTATGTTAAGACCCTTCTCAGTAACGTGTGGAAGTATCAAGTTAAAATTAATATCAAATACGTAGGACTACGTTCTTCTGGAGCTGTAAAAAAAACAAGCACTTAAGTCAACGAAATAAATGAGAATAAGAACATTTTAGGAATCGAATCATATGATAAAAGGTACTTTTCACTTATCTAAAATATCAATAATTGACAAGAAGCTAGATCTCACAGCACAAGGAAAAATTCTGAAAATCGACAATTTGTAGTTTTATCACTTAAAAAATATTTTATTGCGATTAAAAACCTACACTACAGTTCGAGAACTGACCGTGACGTATATGGGTGTATAGGAGAACAATTTTTAACTTAAAAGTAGGTTTTCGGGATGAAATCATTCCAAAAATGGAACCCTTCATTCTGCGTGGTCCGACACGCAATTTGCTGATTTTCTTATTAAACATCTCTCATTAAAGATGGGGCAAACCGAGGTTTTGAAACTGCATTGCGCGGCAGCCTGATGCAGCTGTAATGTGCTCTTAGCTTTATTTATCACAGCGTTTTGAAATCTTGCTAACACACTTACACACACACAAAATCTAAAATTATATCTATTTTGTGTTCGGATGTCCTGAAAATACTCTTTATTTGCGCGAGAAACACCATGTAACGATTTATTTTTTCAAACAACAAAGAACACAAAAACAATGAAAAAAAAGAACGTTAGATGCCACCAACCCTAACTTGGATCTGACCCCCTTCAAAGCCCACAATACAGTGACAAAGATGCTCGAGGCCACGGAAGCGATCCTTCATTAAGGGCCAGGGGTCAATAGGCCCACGGGGACACCGCTGTCCTCTGATTAAACCCGAATCATGACCCTCGGCCCTTTTTTGTCGTTCTCTAATCACACAGTATGATAATTTTGGATTAAAATTAACAAAACACATAATATGTAAAGGAGGGATCATCAATCCCTTTGTTTTATGGAATTTATGGTAATCGGGTATTAGGATAATTTTTTGACATCCAGCCTATGAGAATACGCACGTCGGATCACGCCACGTATTGCCTGGTGTACCTCATCATCTGCTTAGCTTTTTCCCACCATCCTAAGGTCAGCTTCCAATACAAACGGATGCAGATAAATACCAGTATTTAATATGGAGTGACTGCCTATCTGATCCAGTTACTGGGTAACATGATACCGTTTGGTAAGACTGGTTGTCAGACTTTCGGGCTTCTGATGACCCGTAACGACTGTTAAGGATCCACGACAGCTGGGACCCACGGCTTAACGAGGTCTTGGTATTTAAAGATGGTCACCCATCCACCTGATCGGTGTTGATCGGTGCTGATCGATCGTCCCGTGTTGCTGTTATGAAGCTACAAGCCCTTGCCTTGCGTACCTCTGAAACCAAAAAAAAAACCAGTGTACGTAGCTCTTGAATTATGATTTACTTATCTTAAGAGCGCGGTTATAATAAAGCAGTTACAGCATAAAGTCGACTGCCCACTTCTATGTAGGATGTGCACGGAGATGTTACCCACGTTAGCTGCGCTTTGTGCGTGCGTGTGAGCCAGAATCTTGTTACTTCTAATCACAAACATCTCTTGAAAACAGGTTTCTTCATTAGTAAAATTCTCATCGAAATACAGTACGCTTAATTTCTTAACACAAAACAACTGAAAAGGCAAACAAACAATGATAAATACTAACAAACAGTAATTTCAAGTCTCCTCTAAGCAGCGTTGGATAGCAAAACATTTATCCAGTTATCTGATGGTTAATTAATTAAACTCGCATCACACAGAACAATCGCAGTGCAGTGGAGCAAGTATGTAAATGCAGCAAGCCGCAACCTCAAGATTTGCGGTACGGCCTCTTGATATTCCTGTTTCGGAATTATGATAGTTGAGCGCTCCGGGAATATTAATCCCGCGGAATTGTGCGATCCCGTGGCGTGCGGAGAATTTCCGCATAATCCCCGCTGTATCTACATTTGGGTGCTGTTAGGAATTGTGTTACTTTTAGGTGCGTTTTTCTGTGAACCGTTTTCATTTCACCTAGCCGCACATGCGATGAACAACTGTTCGTCATCATCCACCACACCGATGTCTTCTACAGTCGTTCAGTACTTCACCAGGGATTTTTCACCCCGAAGTCTGCGCAATATCTTAAATAAAAAACTTGAATATTTTTAATACAGAGGCTACATTTTCTGTTAAACAATTGAATAAAACTCTTTTATCCCAATCGCAAATGGTTGCCAGCATCTTAGGGGCAATTCTACTAATTTTAAGAACGTTCACAGTCTGATCTCAGTGTCAATCTGTCAAAAATACCTCGATTTTGCATACATTTTTGACATTTGCTTGTCGCTGAGATGAAACTGCGACTAGATTTTGAACGGTTTTAATTACGAGCATTGGCCTTCTGATCTGTGATAGCTCAAAGCTGATCTCAATGCATTAATATTGTATTGAATTAATAGTGCATTATCAATTACAAATGACTTCGGATTCGAGACAAATGAGTGACGCCACTTAATTACTCAAACGGTGTCTGCAGCGTTACAAGCAATATTGCTTGTAATAGGAGGAAGTGAACATTGATTTGGATGAAGCAAAATCTGCCATATTACAGCCTCAATGTAGCGCTGAATGAGATTAGTTTATTAATTGGTATAGGTTAATTTTGTTTTATGTAGTTTCTTTTACATATTGTGAATGAGAGAACGTTGAAGGCCTTACTGACTAGATTTGTAGACTATTTTCTATTCTGTATTTTCATTCTTCTAAGTTCCTGGTACTTATTGACAGACCTGCACTGTCCTCCCATACCTATTATCACTGTAATTTGAAAACATTGTAAAAGCCAATTATTTTTAACCCCAGACGCAAAAACGACGCGATGTTATACGTTTGACGTGTCTGTGTGTGTGTGTCTGTCTGTCTGAGGCAACATGGCTCCCGAACGGATGTTTGTTTTTTTGTTTTTTTTTTTTTTTGTTTTAAAGGTGAATTAATCGGGAGTGTTCTTAGACATGTTTCATCAAAATCGGTTCAGCCTTTTGAAGATTATCACCTCTTTTCTGGTTGATGAAGGGATTTCGGCATCTTCCACGGGTCTGATCAACTCGAAATTTGGTATTCTAATGATATTAGACGTACAAAGTAACCTTAAACTGATGGTGGAGCAACACCTGGAATGTACAAGATACCCAAGTTACTCACCAACAAATAGCAGAAGTATCGTGTTTGGGCTCATTGAAAGGGTCTCAATGAATAGGTTATGGATACATGGTGATCAGGACGAAGATTTAGGATAAATTACTAACAAACTTCACTGTGGGAAACATACGCATGTTTTTAAACATAATGTGTAGCTTAAATCGTCGCAACGCGATTTAAGCTACACATTATGTTTAAAATCAGGAAATAAAAGGAAATTTGAAAATTTAAAAACCCCCGACACAAAAAAATACTCTAAAAAAAGACATTATTGGCCTTTTCAGTTGTAGGTGATATTTTGATCAAGGCATTGTCAAGTCGGGGGACGGTCAATGAAAACGCCAAACAGAAGAGGCCTAGCATTTTTAGTAGCCGTCCCCCGACTTAACAATGCCTTGAACAAAATACTACCTACAACTTTAAAGTCCATTTTTTTTTTAAAGTTTCTTTTTGTGTGCAGTTTTTTTTTTTTTTTTTTTACAGACTAACCGTGAAGTTTCTTACCTGCTCTTCTCCATAGGAAGCGACAATTTGGAACCGTGCACCTAGCTTCTGACGTTTCATAAGTGCCCATGCAGGTTGATGTGAAATAAAATAATTTGATTTGATTGTTATTTAATCGGTGAACGAAAACATCGTAACAAACAAAACTTCTAAGACATATGCCATCTATCAATCCGCACTGGGCTCGCGTGGTCGATTAAAGCCCACACCTTATCACAGAGAGGAGTTCAGTGCCCCACCAGTGAGAGACAGTCTTCAATGGGCCACGACAATGCCCTTGGCATTGTCATGGGGGAAATTATCGACAGCAATACCTATGAAGTTTACTCACCACAAATTACAACTGTGTGAAATTGAAATGCTTATGACAGTGACACAGATGTTGATTCCATAAGTACGTCTACCTACCTATTATGTAGGTACCTATGTATTATGGCGCATGAAATCATACCATTTGATTTTCAATTACAGTAATAGCTTTTACTATTATTGGTCCTTAATTATCCGTATCAATTATTAATAAACCTAGTTACGTTATTCAACGTGTATTGAATAGATAATTCGATTAATTATTTGAAGCGCCTGACAGTAAATTGATTTTGTGTGTAGCGGCAGCTAAAATACTTGCTAACACGAAATCGTTAGGCGCATTTATTATTTATTTTGCAGGGTTGATTTCATTATTGGCACATTATTCATTTGATAAGTTAAATATAACTGAGTAGCTTTTAACACAGATTGTATTATCTTGGTTGGCACTACAGGAATTATTTACAGTCTAATAAACAGGAATATAATAATTTATCGCAATTTCCACGAAAATTGGAAGTGCAACCACCAACATAGAAACATAAACCATCCACCAACATCCAGCCAGCATTGTAATACTCAACCAACATCCAAATTGGATCAACTCCTGGCTTCAGACATCAAACTAGTAAAGCTACTTCCTCAAATTACCCGTGGGCGCACCGGAAGACCTTTACCACGAATCAAACAAACTTGCTCTTGCACAAACTTAACTTAACCTATAAGGTTTATCCTGTGGTCCTGTTTATTATTGTTATTATATTGAAACACGTGTTTTTGTTTGTTTTAGGTCTCGACTTCTGGATACTGCCGATGTTTGGCGTTTGTTGATAATGTTGTTGTTGTGCTAGATCTGGGCAAGACATACCTTACAAATATACCGGCTACCATTAAATACATTATATGCAGGGTAAATTTTTATCCAGTGCGCAAATTGTAACCATGAATTCAGCATATCATTTTAGAACCCCTAGCGTACAAAAAAAAATCTGCTGTTTCATAGAAAAGTGCAATACCTACGCGGTCAAAATGTATGGCACAGCAGATTTTTTTTGTGTATCCGGTGAAAAATTTCTTCGCTAGGGGGTCTAGAATGATATGCTGAATTCATGGTTACAATTTGCGCACTGGATAAAAACTTTTCCTGTATAGGTAATTAAACATTTGTTGGTAAGTAACAATCTTCTTTACCGAAAAGTAATTGTTTCCGTCTCAATATTTTTTATTTGTGTTAGTCGATCGTGAATTAATTATTTCCTAATTTATGAAATAGGTATTTTGTACCGACCTTTTTTCATGTTTTATATTTAGTGTTTATCACTGGAAACTTGTAAATAGCCTTCAGTTTCATATTAGTTGATAAGTAAGTTTCCCAATTGGAATAAAATAAAATAAAAGTGAGTTACATGCCCTAACCTAATTCGCTGCCTTTAAGGGGAATCTAGTCGCGGGCTCGAACTCACTGGTGGGCCTGACTAAAAAGCACGCCGTCTCACCAGAAATCGTGTCCGACAGAGGTAGTATCAGTGATGAGCAGTTAGACGCTAGTCTACACACAAAACATTATTGAATGAGAGGATGAATTATATGACTATAACTGATCCTGCATCTCAATGCAACAGGCGCGTAAAAAATTAAGAAAGGTCCTTCGGAAGATCGGGTTTTATGAAAAAACCACTGCATTAGTCAATGATCAATGAAGTTGATGGAACTTTTCTATATCTAAGAGATTGTACACTTCTTTTTTTACTCAAACACGCCCAAAATTAGGTTAAATTAGCAAGAAAAACGAATCTTTGTTTGCTCATAACTTTTTAATGGCTTTGTATTCTGTTTCCTTACAGACAATATTAGTATTGAGACAAAACCATAGCATGTTTAATTTTTGATGTACATTGTTGAAGAGTGGAGTAATACACTCCCGTAGTTTGGATGGAGAAAATGTCGACAAGATTCATCTTAATCTAAGCAAACTACGATTGAATTAATTGTTTCCCAAAAAAAAAAAAACCCCTCATTTATTATTTAAAAGTAAGGTTACCCTATTCTATAGGTTATTCATTTTTGACCAAATGTTTGACCAATACCCCAAGTTTTGCCGTTCTTCCTCAATCCTAAAAGCTAATCAGAAACAATATTAGCAATACCTCATTAGCTACCTACACTACACGGTAGGTTGCAGCAGCGTCAACATTTGCCGGTGATCGATTGGCGTCACGTGCGCCTGAACCGGCCATAACCGGTAATTAGTCGCCCTAATTAGTTATTTTATGGAGTCCGTGTTTGGCATTGATCCAGAAAATATTTATGTAGTCTTGGTTTTCGGCACTTTTGGGCTTAACCAACTTCCTGTAGTTTCAAGAAAGTTTCTGCGAAAGAACCCAGGCGTTATTTTTTCTGACAATCAAACTCAAAAGTAAAGCTCAAAGCATTTGCTTCAGTTAATCCATTGCACAGGCACCTTTGAATTATCAAGAAGTCGGTCAGTTAGTCAAAAAGTTGAAGGTAGAATTTCCCATTCTAAAACCTAGATTTCTATGGAGAATAACGGGCAAGAAACTCCACAGACACAGTACATAAGAAGCACTTCTGAGTTGTCTGTAGCACTTTAAATAAAATAAGTTACTACATTATTTTTTCTCCGATGTTTATAGGGGAAGCGCCAGGGTAACCAAGAAATGCATTTTTTTTAACTTGCCTCGTTGCATTTGTAATCGCAAGCACTACTGCTGAACAATACTGCACCCTAATTGCGTAACTCACAACGTAATCATAATCTGTTTCGTTTTGAAACAGATTGATAAACCATTGCTTCATATGTTAGAAAAATGTGTCTGCTCAACAACGTAAATAACGCAATGAAAATTGTTGAACTGTCAAATTGAAACGGATCATGAGTTACGCAATTAGGGTGCAGGTCCTGGGTTCGATTCCCAGGTCGGGCAAAGAGTTATTTATGGGTTTTCCTATCTGGAATTATTCAGTAGCTGTCTAAGTCTGAATTTGTACCCGGTTGGCAATAGGCTCGCCCCCTATTACATGGGACTTAGACCCCACCCTTCGGGGAAACAAGGCGTGATATTATGTTATGCTGCAGGACAGTTTCAGGCTGTTTGTTGATTAAAATAAAATTTGCGACCGTAACACGTAGGTAATAAGAATTCTAATCATTCAAATTATTAATACAACCGTTTAAGAATAATCCCATTAAATGTCAATTTCATGAAAAAATGACACTGACCTGCCAATTAATTGCAAAAAAACAGCGGCATTCGGGAGTGCCGAAAGAAGTGAAAATATGAACAATTACGTGTGTATTTTTTTTTATCGTCAATACAGGATTTCACGTTATTCATAATTTAAATTTGGTCATATCTTCTAAAGGAGTCATCCGATTTTCATAATTCCAATTGGAATATTAGTTCAGGGCTTAAACCTATCATTTGAGACTTAAATTATTGAAATACCTCTACAAAAAAACAGAGGTGTCCGTAACGGTGAAGCGATTTCAATTGTTTTTTTTCCATCTCAAAATATTCCCAACGCGCCTAAAGAAGTTTTTACTTGAAAAACGTAAAAAAAACTGAATTTCCTGGGATTGTTTATCGCTCCTCCTTAAAGTTCAAAGTTAATAATCACTCTTTTAATACGCAACACTAACTACACCCTTCCAAAGGTAATTGAGCGCGAAAATAAATATGTTCAACACGGAAGCAAAATTACATATTAGAAAATGCAAATTATACTAGACGACGCTAGTCTCTTAGGGATTTTAGAGATCTAAAATAGTTGTAAGGAACAATAACAGCGCTTACATGGAGGAGTGCCTAACAATTAGCTTGCCGGGTTGTTGGAGTGAGCGAGGGAAGCCGACTGCTAATTCGAGTAGACTTGTATGCACTGATGCTTTAGGTAAGAATTTCTGGGTTATTGGGCGCTTGTATATATAGTCCTTTTGTTTCGTCCTAAACTGTTTTGGAATTTGAAGGTGCTGACAGTTATATTGGGAGCAACACAGGGTAACAACAAATATATCGAGATGTAGAACTTTAAAAAAAAAACAAATATTAGTCAAGAAAGGAGTATTTAAGTGCGGAAAATCTTCACCTTCAACTGCCCCCATGGAGTTCGGATATTTTGGGTAAAACCCTGTCAGTAAGGATACTAAAGTAGAATATGTTTCGTACGACTTGGAACAAATTTTATTTATTTATGTCCTTGTTTCAGAGTGACAGTTGTAGTACAAAACACTGAATATCAGTTCTGAGTCGCTGTGTGCCCTCTGGCAAATGGCTCCTCCAACCTCTTCCGATTCTCCCTGTTCCTTGCCTGTCTATTCCATATCTTTCCAGCCGTCCTCACCAAGTTATCCTGCTGGTTTTATTTCTTTCTCTTGCCTTCCGTAGGGTAATTTTAGGGCCGCTTTAATTCCATTTCTTTGTAGTAGAAATAGAGAGGGGAAAATACTCATCGAAACAACTACTTAGAGTTGTCACCGTCCTAACCAAAAACAACTAACTACCAAGTCAGTTATTAAAAATAAATTCCAGTGAACAGATAGACTGTCAGCAACATATCGCAGCTAGATTTACCGCCCGCAAGGAAACGAGAAATAACGCGAAAGTAAAGTTTTATACAAACGACTACCACCGTTTTAAAGTTCCTTTAGCAATCTTCTTTAAAGAAATCTGTTGCAAGGGAATCGGGCGAAAACGGGCGGGGCTGGACGGCGAGTTATGTCTGCGGGTGACACTCGTTCAATTGAATTTATTACAGTCTTTTATGCGCCGTTCCGGGGTGCTTCCACGGACACGTCGTAAACGGTTTAGGTAAATCAGGTGAAGAATTTAGAGTGTAGTGACATGGGGTTTACGAGGATAAATTCTTAGTGCGAAGTCAAAGGACAGTTCACGTCTCAATGCAATAGTCGACCGCAATAAAAGAAACAATAGTTTTCTCTTCACTGCTTTGTTTAGTTTGATTGACTTTTGTTTCTAGATTCTCGGCAATGAGAATACTACCGCTTTCTGATACACAAACATACTTCTCGGGTATCTGAAATCCACAATGCAGGGTCAAATTAAATTAGATTGCGAAACTCCACAGACGTCATGGGTATGGATAGGTAGGTACGTAAACATATTTAAAAAAATGTGTTAGTTAGCGGCCATCAACCATAAAGTATTTGTTTTTTGTTTGTATTATTCACAGACGTGATAGGTACCGATATCGTATTAGCAAGATAAAACAAAAAAAAAAAAACTCCACTTGTACTTCAAGAAACAACAATACCAGCGGTCGTTGACCAAAAAAACAAAATCAATAATACGACAGTTACGATACCTCTTGGTAACACTGGTTGTCAGACTTTCGGGCTTCTGACGACCCGTAACAAATGTCAAAGATCCAGGAAGACAGCCGGGACCAACGGCTTGCTTTCCGAAGCACGGTGGAGTCTGGGTATTTAAACATGGTTACCCATCCACGGAACAACCGCAGTAAGCGTAGCTTATCGCTTTGCGGTTCGATAGGTAACAATGCAGCTGATGAACTTGCCAGGAGGGGGTCGAGTATGGCACCAGTGGGACCAGAACCCATCGCGCCTCTCCCCTTCGGGTATCTACGATTTTGGTTTTTGCTTGATTTTCATTGATTTTGATTTTACGCACTCTGGTAAGGAAACGAACCTGGGACCAACATCACAAGATATGGCTGGATCTAGGTGAGTCAGGCAGGCTAAGGAGGCACTTCCTGCGATCGATGCCCGCCTCACAAAACACGTTCTCCGTCTAACTAAACCACAGCTGCGTACAATTACAGCAGCTGTAACTGGCCATAGGTCATTTAACAAACATCTCTTTGTCATAGGAATAACAGACAGTCCGCTGTGCAGGGCCTGCATGGAGGCTGACAAGACAGCTGCGCACGTGCTGCTAAACTGCCCGGTGGTCGCCAATTACAGGGCTAAATACATCGGTAACCAAAGTACCCTACGTGAGATTGTCAGCAACACCAAGGCGTTGCTGGCCTTTCTCGAGGAGCTGGGGTGGATCGAATGACCGATTCTCCCACCCGTATGCAAAATACGCGCTTTGACGTGGAGTTGCGGACAACAGCCCGTATTACCTATAAGCGTAGCTTAACCATCCATCGGCCCGTGTGGCTTATATTACTTATCCACAATCCCCAATTGACTAATTCACTATTCCACATTATTCACAGCGTTTATCCACTATGTCTATGTACGAACATAACGACCTTAATACATTAAACGTTGCTCATCAACTCTGAAACCAGCATGAAAATCTAATTGGATCTGCAAACTAGAATACTCGACTAGTGAACGTGCTAGTAGCTCTACTAGCTAAGACACAAACACGAACGCTCACACAAACGGATTAAACGTGTTATAGCGTTATTACCACACAGGTACGCCTTGCAGTAAACCCTAGGCTATTCTACTATGAGTTTGTAAACATGGGTCTATTATGAAATGGCTTTTATTTTGACAGATCAACAACATTCATTGCATTATTCACGTTGCTGAGCAGACATATTTTTCGAACATCTGAAGCAATGGTTTGGCAAAATGATTCAAAATCTGATTTAAACAAAAAAACGCTCGCGGGTAGAAGCTAATTTCTTTAAAAACATCGAAATTCTGCGCCAATATTTAATTGACCTGTTAATTTTATCAGACCGAATTGACACTACAGACGAAGTTTTATTCAGAATACTCATTTGATATAGGTACTACTCATTGCATGTGCATTATTAGTAACGCAAGTGTGATTCACTCGCGTTGCTAACAACATAATCTTTTCATTAACATTTCCAAGCAGTGCCGCCCTTTTTTTTGTGGCTGGATAATCATCAAATGACTTCTCCCGCTCTGGGTGGAGCAGAAGGGCGTGTCAGACTTTTACTGACTAAAACCCACCCGTGTTCCCTTAGTTGTCTGTGTGTGTGCCAGGGACCACGGTATCTCTTTCGAACAACCCGCACCCCTGGCAGACATCGGCTTGTGAGCCCCTTCAGTTGGTGCTGACATCTCTTTGAAGCGCGCGTGGAACACAACGCGCCGTCGACCCGGGCTTAGTACTTATCAGACAGCGACCTACCCATTACTCGCCGGCAATCACTGCCACTCTCATGTAAGCAGTTTTCATAAAAGTGATACTATCCATTCACTGTAAATAACCCCTCTTTTTATTTATTCCCAGAACCCTTTTGCACCTAATCAGCTTCTCACACCGAAAGCTCTTTCGATCAAAAACAAAATATAATGAAAATTGTTTTTAATATCATCGATGTTACAAAGAGGGAGCCGAAAATGTGCAATTCGTCGGTCATTCGAACCGTGTGGAGTCAAACAATAGCCGAGCGAACAACGGCCGTCAGTGTATGTCGCACAGTAATGTACAATTCGCCGACGAGCAATTTACACTGAATTATTGCATATAGCCGTCCCAATGGTGCGTTCCTTGTGGGACTATTTGTTCTGGAAAAGTTTGAAAGATATAAATGGATGGGTTCATTCCAAATGTCACCAGTTGGCTGGCAGTATTGAATATTGGTTTTGTTTTGTATTTTGTGTTCGTCGAACAGTGTCCAAATGCGGTTAAGTATTGTCTACGTTTTAGAATGCACTTTCAAATTTAAAAAGAACTAGGAATTTATAGTATCGTTAGTACGTTTACACACATGAATACCGCATGCAAATACAGCCAGACCCATTATCATCCCGGGTGTTTCCACTGCGAACATCGCCCTGAGGACACGGTGGAGCATACGGTGGTGGTCTACCCAGCTTGTGCGGAGCACGGCCGTGTCATTGTGGGGGCTATCAACGGCAGCGATCGCTCGCATCTAGCCCTGGGTAGCCGTCACCTCCTTCTGCAAAGCGCAAAGCGAGTAATGGGTAGCTCGCTGTCCAGTAAGGACCCAGCCCAGGTCGACGGTGCGTTGTGTTCCACGCGCGCCTCAAAGAGAGGTTCTTCAAGGGCCGATGCCGTGCGGGTTGTTCGAAAGAGATACCGTGGCCTCTGGCACACAGGCAACTAAAGGAACACGGGTGGGTTTTAGTCCGTAAAAGTCTGACAAGCCCTCCTGCTCCACCCAGAGCGGGAGAAGTTATTTGATGATTTACCAACCTCAAAAAGTAAAAAAACCGTCATCATAAGCCAAGAGCAGTCCACTGCTGGACATAGGTCTCTCCAATTGCACGCTATTCAGCTCGATTCTCGACAATTCTCATCCAGCTGCTACCAGCGACACTGCGAAGATCGTTGCTCCACCTAGCACAAGGGCGTCCTACCTTACGTTTGCCGATTCGCGGTCTCCACTCAATAACACGTCTACCCCAACGGTCATGGATTCTACGATTAATATGACTGGCACTGTTGTCACCGACAATTGCCAGATCCCTGTAAAACAACAATCTATAGGTCATACAAATAATAGTTCATTTCAGAAATTAGTTCGAAAACAACTAACCAACTCAAAAAGTTTATTTCTACAGAGTATTAATTCAAGTATCATAATTAAGTCGGTCTTAAATCCCTTTATTCAGAAAACAAGGTCGGTCTAGTTCAAGACTTACAATAATTTACGAGAAGTAAATTAATGCCTCTCGAAGTTGTTTTCCAATTTCTATGGTATTAAGTTCTTATTGTAGTATATCATAAAGGCTTATTTTCATAAGTAAAAGCTCGTTAATGGATACAAATAAACACGTCAAAACATTGATAATGAGTATGAGGTTTTGGGTTCGTGGACTGGATGTGTGGCAATAGTCTCGCTCCCTAGTACATGGGGCTTATACATACTCGTAACTGGCGAAATGAGGATGCACTATAGGTACCTCTGACCAACTCTTCAGGGAAACAAGGCGTTATGTTATAATTTAGTTATACCTAGAAACTGCGCTAGCTAACTGCTTTATTTCTCTTATTAAGTACAATCGACAAACTTTAAGCATGCTCACTTAAGAAAATATTTCTGTGGCAGCGCATCTAGTGACAAACCACACCCCTTCCTGGTTTCGCCCAATTAGAAACAACATGTATTTGTGTGAGTGTATTCACACAAATCCATATTGTCTGTTGAATGCATGACGTATAGAGACGCAAACCAATGTCCATTTTTTTAGTCGCAATAAAGGTGTCGTCAACAAAGCACGCATTTCGTTCCCACAAAAATCCATACAAACAATTTTCAACCTTACTACCATCAAAACATGGTCGAAATCGAGCCGGATTACAGTGCACCGTACTGAGCGTCGAGAACAAAAGACATTGCATTCCTTAGATAAGAAGCGAGCCCGGACCGTCATTAGCAGTGTTTGAGGGTTTTTTGTGCAAGTTATTTACAATATTATTACAAAAGGAATCTACGCATCGTAACATCACGTTATTTTGTTGTTTACAAAAAATGTCTCAGTTAGAACAATTACTAGGAGTATTAGAAGAAGTAGCGAAGACATTACAAAAAACACAAATACGTAAACATAAGGAAGGTGTGCTAAAATTATAAATTTATAATAAAACTTTTTAATTTCATTAGAATTGCCCGTGCTTAAAGTCTGTCATTATGACACTATTTTTGATTTATTAATACTTTACGATATGAGGGCTTTTTGAAAATATTTCTGTTATATTTCAGAAATTAAGGAGTATTTCTTATTGAAAATTATAGTTCAGTTTAATTACTTGTTATGCTTCCGAATTTTAAAGTGGCCTATGAACTGAGTTGTTGTTATATTTGTCAAAATATACTTGTCGTACGCAATGCGGGCAACGCGCTTGTCTCGTTGATTATAGCATGGTTTGTCAACCTTTTATTATAAGACGGCCCACTCATAAACTCCAATCTTAACGTACTGCCTTTTGCAAGCCTTTTGTGAACCACCCAACGGTAAGCATCCTGCAAAGCATGCCCCGGACATTGGAAAGATACCTTGTTCGTGTAATCTCGTTTATTTATGATCAGTGGCGGCTGGTAGGTCATGGAACTGGTGGTGCACTTTACTAGCTCACTAAGTATTAGGGGTAATAAGTAAATAAATAGAATTTATTTTTTTCAGATAGGTAAGTAATTTAAATCTAGACGAATAAAAAATAAACAATAGTATTCAATTCCACGTAAACTAAACTTCGCAGTGACAATAATGAGTCGGTCATTCATTATGGCCGGTATGCAAACTTTGCCAAACCTCGGGCGCTCTCGCTAATCGACGCGACGTTCGGTAATATTCGACAAACTTCGGTTCCCCGTGCGGCGCACGAGAATCGACAAATTACTCCATAACGCTCCATACAGTTATGTTAACTATCTTCTGTCTCACGCGCTAGGCGTTTTAGCTCGGATCTCATAGAAATGTATGAGCATTCACTGTAGATCTTCTGTACCGCGAAAATGAGTCTTAATAGTTTAGCAAAGAGCTTATATTGTTTCCTCAGTTTTGTTAATATTGCGTAGACCACAACCAGTGGCCACAATGCGATTATTAAACATTGTGTGATTCTTTCTACATCTATTAAAATCTGGTAGTTCAGCGCACGAGTGCACTAAAGGGACAGCCGCCTGTTTATAATAATAAATAATAATAATATTTATTTTATTTCGGAAAAGAAATCCATAGAGTGTTAGTAACATAATATGAAAACAAATTATTATCTAGTGTTAGTACCAATCAACCTCTGCACATACTGCTGTTATGATTAAATAAAAAATCAAAGGTGTGATAAATAAATGGATAAAACGAATATTAAAACTATTCAAAGTATTCAAAATATACATACCAATAAGGAACACCAGCAAAACATTCGAGATAGGTAACATGGTAATAAAATAGTAGGCATACCTTAAAATTCTTTGTAATATTTCGCGAACGTATTTTATGGTCCTTCAATAGAAGGGCCATAAAGTATGTTTTTAAGCCATTCTATTGTTAAACCGGATTTTCAGAAGTTCCCACTAAATAACAATGATATAGATAATGAACGTATTATTATTGCAGTTGCAAGAGTTCCGACAACAGTAAACAAAAATCTCTGATAACATTGTATGAATTGTGCAAAGTATACCTATTTGTGTTATTCCAATCATAATATTGAGCAATAAAATAAAAAGATAATAACAAATGTTGCAAATTTCCAACAAAATATCTAACTTGCTTCGTTTCTGTATATTTTCAAGTTTATAACACATTGTAATGAAGATTTTTACTTTTCAATAGAACTGCGCAAGTAATAAGTCCCTCTTACGCCCGCGCCGCGCCGATAATACAGGTTTTTTTTTTTTAAATGGCATTAATAAGTTGACCTTGAAAGGCTGTAACTTCTTAACCGGAATTTACAGAAATGACAATAATTATTAACATTTTATACTAATAATAAAGAGGAAAGATTTGATTGTTTGTTTGTTTGCATTGAATAGGCTCCGAAATTACTGTACCGATTTGAAAATTTCTTTCACTGTTGGGAAGCTACACTATCTCCGGGTGACAAAGGCTATATTTTATCCCCATATTCTCACGGTAACGGGAACTACGCTGTTGAAATCGCGGAGCGCTGCTAGTAAGTAGCTGAATAAATAGAAAAACTAACAAAAAAATAACATTAAGCTAATCGATAAGATTCTGTTTACAATTACTGTTTGATCTGTTGTGATGTCTTATTGCCTGTGGTAAACAAAAAAAGTGACACCGTCTCTCTGGTCTCGTGTCAAGCAAGGCATGAATTAGTTTTATTCTCCTCTGCTAATAAAAAACAAACCTAAAACCTACAAAAATAAAACACATTAAGAACCTAACAATTATTTCATTTAACTTAAAGCAATAGCAATAATACATTTTCTAAACCAAAAAGAAGATTAATATGAGTACGAAATTACTTCTTGTCAACAACAATAATTCATAAAGAGCTCATACCGGCCGTGCCTATTCAAAAATAATCTCACAAACTAGTGAACATAGCACGCGCCTGTGTGAGTGTCACACTTCTATACACCATTACTACGAACACTACTAAAATATGTTTCGTGCATTCTATTGGTCAAAACGCATGCATTGTGCGATCGAGTCGTGAGCCTTGCTACGCGATTATCGCCTTAAAGGTGAGCGTGCGGAAGAAGTCGCGATTGTACATCGCACATCGTCACCACCATTGTCTTGCTTTTAGATGTACCAACATGAAGCACCTAACTTCTGACGTTTCATAAGTGCCCATGCAGGTTTATATGAAATAAAAATATTTAGATTTTTTGATTTCGAAGCATTTTCTATCCATTTATTCATAAGGCCACCCAGAAGTTTACACACTAAACTGACCCTTTCAGAATGTAAGTTTAAGATAATAAAATATGGACACAAGAGGAGCACACCTGCTGACATCGACCGATAAATAAAAACAAATAACGGCTCCAATGATTCACGGTAATCCCTGAAAATATAAATGATGAATATTCTTGGGTTATTGTTTGACAAAATGTTTAAACCGAAGCTTATGTGTGTGATTACTTGTACATTAACGTCGTGTACTGATGTTTTGATAGAATATTTTATTGTTAACAGATCCTTTTACATGAACACCAAATATTGTGTTTGCGTGAAAATAATCTGTTAACAACAAAATATTATTTAGTATTCTGTAGTCGAGTTTTAGTTAGATATTATATCATAGTATCTAGACTCGCGGTAGCGTGTCAAGCCAAGTTCAAGTAACAGAACTGGCGAGCAGCACCGTGTGTAATATTACACGAACCATTTGGAAGCACTTTTGACCCCCTCATATCTCAAAAACTTCACATAAACGTGTCAAATTTGGCTCATATATTACGAGTTGCGAGATACAAATGTGCTACAAATTTCATAAACACATCTCAAACGTTTATTTAGATATTAACGTCGAAAAATCGTAATTTTTGTCACTGACTGACCTATAGATCAAAATTCTAACCCAGTTCAGTACGAATTATATTATAGCCTTCGCAAGTTCTAAACCTGTTACTTTTCGGTTCTTATTTTATTATTCCGAAAATTTGGCTTGCTGGTAGAAACTAGCCATCGAACATAATAATTCGTATAGGAGAACTAGACAAGTCAGACCTTAGGCTACAATATATTATCCTAAGTTATAAGAACACATAATATTTAAGTAGTTATAAATAAATTTCAGAACTGACCATTGCACTTGGCACCCATTTAGATCTCACTTCTTTTGGCGTTGAAGTCAACAACCAAGGCTTAAATCATAATATTGAACTTGGCTCTCATTTCACATTTATGTTTTTGATGGGTTACATGATACAATAACTAAAATCTGACTACTTATAAATCACGGTCTGAATACTTTTTAAAGTATGAAACAAGAAAATAATCGCATCTGAAAGCCGTGGCCATGCCACTTTGTCCTAAAGCTTTATAACCGCTTACTACTGCTAGAGTGTATTGTTTTATTCATGGGTTTATGTTCTGTAGATGGCGCCATATTCAATTTTAGCCTATAAACTGTCAAGTGTCTAGTAATTATCACAATTACTTTTCTATTGTTATCAGACTTAATGAGTCTGCATAAAAACGAGGGAAGACGATGAAAGCGCTTCCAAAGATAACTCGTTTTTCCAAATTATGAGAAGATAACTTTTTTGACATCTTTTCATCAAAATCAACTTTAATAATGACAACTTTGAGATCGAGCGTTTCCTGTATGTTGAAACATTTTGGAGAATATACGTACTGCCATTTAATGATAACTAATAATGGCTTAGTTGGTATTCACTTATTCTTCCTTGCTTGTTTCAGCACAAACCATAATTATTATCAAAACAGAAACTTAACAAAACTGTGGAAAGACAAGCAAACCAGCAGGACGAAACTGAACTACCTGTTTAAAATTTAAAACGGCCAACGACGCTGAGTAATAAATCACTTTTAGTTCGCTATCTCAATGATGGATTATCGTACCGAGTATAGTGCAATCATGAGTTTAAAATCCATTGACAATTTTCGTGCCATGCCGACACGTAGGAATTCAGTTGTGTATATAAGCTGGGTCCTATTTGACATAACTGACAATGCGACATATTTGTCAATATTTTTTTACAAAACTGACACATTTTCAGCACTAAGACCTGATTTTTAAATAGTCAAAAAACTTTTATAGATTTGAATAGTAAATCTGAGAGTTTGGCATATCTATACTTATGTATTATATTATCCTTACTTCCCTACTACATAATAATAGGTCTTTACCTATGAAATTGCCGTTTTGTATGAAAAAATTTAAACGAATTTTTTTCATGAATTTTTTATTTGTATTAATCGAAGTAATCACCCATGCAATCAATGCATCTTTGCCATCGCAGTGGCAGTTTATTGATGCCCTTCTTAAAGAAATCAGCTGGACGGGAGGCAACAAATTCTTCAAAGGCATTTTGTACTGCCTCTCGGGTATTAAATTTTTACGACGCTTACTTCGCGCTGGCGATCATTGAGTTCGTGGGGCACCCATTTGTCAAGCTTTTTTACCTTGCCAATTTGACGCAAATGGACCAATATTGTTTTGACGCTAACGTCGAAAGCTGCTGCTAATTCAGCCGTAGATTGTGTATCATCAGCTTCCACAATCGCCTTTAATTCGTCATTGTCGACCAAAGTCTTCGGACGACCGCGAGGTTCATTTTTCAGGTCGAAATTTCCAGAACGGAAGCGAGCAAACCAATAACAGGTGGTGCGTTGGTTTGTAGTGTTAGCTCCGTAAACGTCGTTGATGTTGCGTGCCGCTTGTGCCGCGTTGCTGCCACGACGGTACTCATATTCCATAATTACTCGAATTTTTAACGTATCCATGATGACGAAAAAGATTGAAATGCGATGAAAATGTAACACTAATCAATAAAGAAATGACTACTTTTAGAAAAAAAAATCCATGTTTTTAAAATAAAATTAATTTGAAATTAGAATTCTTAGCCAAACAAAAATTATTTTGATTTGAAATGGCCAGTACTGCAGAACGGCAATTTCATAGGTAAAGACCTAATATTATAAATAACTCGAAAAGTAACTCTGTCTGTCTGTCTCGCTTTCGCGCCTAAACCACTGAACCGATCGTCATGAAATTTGGCAGAGATATAGCCTGGGATATGGAGAAGGAAATAGGCTACTTTTTTCCGCGATAAAGACACCCACGCGGGCGGAGCCGCTGGCAAAAGCTAGTATATATTAATATTATATTATTATTTATATAATATATATCTATACTAATATTATTATAAGCAGTGGTGAGCAAGTGAGAGCAGTGGTGGCCAAGTGGTACCGGCCGCGACTTACGAGTTGTAGGTCGTGAGTTCGAACCCAGCCAGGCGCATTACTTTGTGTAAATTGTTTCATTACCACTGCTCTCATAACGGTGAAGGAAAACATCGTGAGGAAACCGGCATGTCCTAGAACAAAAATTCGAAGACATGTGACATCTACCAACTCGCACTGGGTCCGCGTGGTGGATTACGGCCCAATCCCTCTCACCGAGAGGAGGCCTGTGTCCCAGCAGTGGGAACAATATAGATGAATATTATAAAGCTGAAGAGTTTGTTTGTTTGCTTGAACGCGCTCATCTCAGGAACTACTGGTCCGTTTTGAAAAATTATTTCTAAGTTAGATAGCCCATTTATTAGGGAAGGCCATAGGCTACATAACATCACGCTAGAGCCCTTAGGAGCTGAGCAAAAAGAAAAAAGTCACGAATACGAAGTACTCGCGCGGCCAGGCTATTCGATGCAACGGGTTGGGTTGGGGAGCAAGAAATTTGACGCAGACGAAGTTGCGGGCAAAAGCTAGTTTTCTATAAAACGCTGTCAAACTGACATATTTAATCCTGAGATAAAATTTATCTGACTATTGAAAAATCAGCCCTAAAAACAATTTTTACGTTTTTGGAAGTGAAAACTTGTTTAAGCGCGTTGGGCATTTTTTGAGAAGGGAAAAAACTATTGAACTCGCGACACCGTTACCGACTCCACTGTATTTAAGTTAGTTTAATAGGTCAATTTTTCCCACCATTGCGAAACAAAAATCACAACTCCTTTTCACTGTTGAAAATATAGTTACTTATTAATTAAAATGTCTACAAGTACTAGTTATGAAGAAAGTGATTTACCTATGTTGTACACCGCCCGATATAAGATGTGAAACCGTTAATGTTATGGAAAGTTTACTACCTAAAAACTCCAAGGACAAAATGATTTTTTTGTATTATTTTCTTCACAAGTGTGTTGAAAAACGTCGTATGATACACGTGGGTATTGATGATTACACACTATTCCCTATTTGGTAAAATAGCTGAATAGTTTTCACTTGGCAATGGAATAGTGGCACACCCGCAGTGCCACTGTTTTTTTTTTACTGTCGTGTTGTCACATTTTCGTATGTCCAGTAACCAGTCGGTTATATTAAATAGGTTGTAGTTTCCCAGCACCCTGATTACATAACACACTATCAATCAGAATCTGATCAATTTTGAACGATGTTGCTGATCCACTGTTTCTTAAGTTCGAAAAAAGTATCTGCTCAACAACTTAAATAACACAATGAATGTATTTGAACTGTCAAAATATTTTTTTTTTAACAAAAAAATTTAACCACCGAAAAAATGATAAAAATAATAAACCTGCTGTGTTTAACCTTAATAACTAAGTTCGGAAGGCAGTGACATAAAATTAAAATACATTTCCAAAGTCACCGACTTCCGAACTTAGTTATTAAGGTTAAACACACCAGGTTTATTATTTTTTTTCTTTTCAGTTTTTGGCGGCTTAATTTTTTTGTTAATAAGTTTTTATTTTACAATTTTTTGTGGCTATAATCTATTAATTACTACATGCTTAATTTGTTATTACTTTTTGTAATACACAACTCGGTATTACAATCTGTGAGTAAAAACAATCAATCATCCCCTGTTTTCCACCCCTTAGGCTTGTTTTTTTTTTTCGAAATTTATATGGGACCAACTTCGAGGTATAGCCTTTCCAATAAAAAAAAGAATTATCAAAATCGGACTACTCTGTAAGCAGTTATGCGTAGTTTTACATTACAATCAGTGAGTGAACAATCAATCATCCCTGTTTTCCTACCCTGAGGGTTAGATTTTTTTTTCCAAATTGATATGGAACCAATTTCGAGGTATACCCTTTCCAATAAAAAAAGAATTATAAAAATCGAACTACTCTGTAAAAAGATTTGCGTGATCATACATAAAAAAAAATACGCGTCGAATTGAGTAACCTCCTCCGTTTTTTCGTCGGTTAAAAGCCATTCCTACTGCAAGTTTGTTCACAACCACCTCGCTGGTGTAATTGTTGATTCCGTAATGTTTATAGGAGAAATCTGGAATTTGTCGAAGTCATCAAAGTATTTATTTGAAATAGGTCTAAATTGTTAAATTGGCATACATTACCTAACAGTTTTAGCCATATACGGCAAAGAGGAAGGCTCATTATACAATTTTGTCTTCTTCAAAACATTATGCCAAAAACGGTCGCTGATGTTGGCATATTATTAAAAAATATTCTTCAGCAAGCTTGAAAGTTATAAACCTTCAGTTGCATTACTGTTCTAACTTTATGCTAAGTTTCTAACTTTTGCACTTTTGACGCGCCTGGCCGCATGCTGGCTTCTTCGTACCAGACATCTGCCGCGGCAGAAAAGCTGTACCCCCTTGTAAAGCAGCAGCGTAAGTCCTGAGGACTTATGCTGCTCATTGATGCGATAAGGTATTTAACGTACTCTGGCCGCATCAAAATTGTTGTAGCCGTTTTGGAGATTAGCCGACAATAACGGACAAACAAAAAAGAATATAAGTACAGCTTATACTTTTATATGCATTTAATCAAAGGCTGTTATTTTGCCATTACAAACAGACACCTTAGTTTTATAAATGTATAAGATTATACTTAGTTTATAACCGTTTTAATTAAAATAAATAAACCCCTGGAAATAAAGTACACGCAACTTCTACAAATTGTTACATAATGAATGACCTATACATTCATGCACGCATGCCTCTTACGGCTTTCACAGAATCCAAAAGAATAGTTCGAAGTGGCCTATTCTAAACTAGGAGCACTTGGCAATAGGCATCCATATTTTATGCATAGCTCACAATTGCCTTACTTACGAAATAAATGGAGCTCTAAATGGTACCAATGCGACGCGAATTGCTTTGGCTCGATGCCATATCATTGCTTTAATAATATCTATGCCTAATACGAACATCGGCCATACCTGCAACCCCGAATAGTTGTGCAAATGCTTACTTTGAAATGGGCTAGGATCGGTGATATTGCTGGAGTGTGTGAAAATCGATTTATCGGCAACGATTCAGAAATCATTTATATTTTAGCACATCTGTAGCCATAAATACAAATCATTTGGAAAATGTAGGTATATTGAATGGATCTGAATGAATCTAACTTGCACATTGAGATCTACTGGCTAGCTCTGTGGTAAGAAATGATAATTGTTTAATAAAAAATCATTTAATTCTGGCAAAACCCATATTCAAATAAAACTCAATACTAGAATCTCAGAATAGAAAAAAAAAATCAAAAGTCACAGAATAAAAATACAAAAATAATAAGTCACAGAAAAGAAATTAAAATGTATTATTCAAGTTCATGATGCTTACAGTGTCTAATATGTCAACGTATGACATGTATTATAACCTGACGATATTTATGACGACGTGTGACGTGACGTGATATTCTGTTCAATATTTAAAAAAAAACTTCCAAAAATCATACACCAACTTCATAACTTTTCAGATAGAGATTATAGCTGATACGAGTACACCAATCACAATTTCCCATAAAACCGCACCTGTTTTCTCCTCATTACTACCATAAAATACACAAGGATTATGTATTAAGTTTTAAAGTATAAAACTAATAGTGTGCAAAACTGTCTAGGCGCCGGCGCCATGTAAAGTTAAGGAGCTCAAGAGGCAAAGTTAGCCGAAGTGAGATTTTTAAACTTTACTCATAAAAGATTTCGTTACGCTTTATGAATATGAAAATGTTATCCGTTGAATTTATTGAGCTAAGTGTTTGGTTGTTCGGAGTATGACGTAGTCATGAAGTTGCTTTTAGGTTGATAGTATCATGTGGTGAATATGTCATAAATAAAAGTTTTGGAATGAGCTATGCTCGGAGTATCTCTGAGGGATAGAATCCGGAATGAGGTGATCCGGCAGAGAACCAAAATTGTCAACTTAACTCACAGAATTAGCAAGCTGAAGTGGTAATGGGGCAGTCACATTAGCCGTAGAACCGATGACCGTTGGTGTAGACGTGTACTTGAGTGGAGACCGCGAATCGGCAAACGTAAGGTACGACGCCCTCAGGCTAGGTGGAGCGACGATGTTCGCCGGGTGGCTGGTAGCCAGTGGCGTGCAATTGGAGAGGCCTATGTCCAGCAGTGGACTGCTGTAGGCTGATGATGAAAGGTTATTTTGCATGTCGAACGAATCCTGGCCTAAGCTCACCAATCGTAAGCATAAGCATAATCAGCCTATAACGTTCCCACTGCTGGGACACAGGCCTCCTCTCTGTGACAGGGAGTGAACTGTAATCTACTATGTGGGCCCAGTGAAGGCTGAGCACATGTCTTTGAACATGCCGGTTTCCTGAAGGTTTTTTCCTTCACCGTTTTGAGACAGAAGTTGCACACACAGTCGGGTCAGTCAAATCGGGAGAAGAAGAATGAATGTAGAAAGGGAGCCCTTTTTACAGTAGTGGAAAAAACGAGGTATTCCTCGAACCGCTCCCATTTTGAGGCGCACCTAATGAGGCGCTCCTTTTTTATTCCTCGGAGCGCACCTTTTAGTAGCGCTCTCGATAGCAA
This sequence comes from Polymixis flavicincta, assembly GCA_949987655.1. NCBI lineage: Eukaryota > Metazoa > Arthropoda > Insecta > Lepidoptera > Noctuidae > Polymixis > Polymixis flavicincta. Next base: position 21,923,265 of record OX465181.1, on the reverse strand, counting down.
TTAAAAATGTAATCCTTGCATCCTCTTCCCTCTTTTTAAACGTGGGTGCACCACCCACGTTTAAAAATAGGGAAGAGAATGAAGTAAACTAAGCGGTAATCTGGCGTCTTGTGTTGTCAATGTTGTGTTTACCTATAATTGGCATATATATTAGAATATAACCGTATGACTAGCTATTTCTATGTATATGTATGTGCTGTGGGTGAACCTTTAAGTAAATAAATAAATAAGTAAATGTAATACGCGTTACTCTTTGAATACACAATAACATTGGTCTTTGAATACACATTATAGTGCCGAAAACAAAACTATATTTTTCTGTCAATTTCGTACTTTTGGTTACGCAACTTCGATGATGATGATGTACAATTGAGTTAAAAAAAAAACAAATACGTTTACTTCATGCTCTTCCCTATTTTTAAACGTGGGTGCGCTTCAAGGAATAAAATTGTAATATTTTTAATGGCTATCGGGAGCGCTACTAAAAGGTGCGCTTCGAAGAATAAAAAAGGAGCGCCTCATTAGGTGCGCCTCAAAATGGTAGCGGTTCCAGGAATACCTCGAAAAAACCGGTTAAAAAGTCAAGCTTTAGATACGGGCATAATTCGAACATTTCTAACTAGTGGTCTCGCCCGGATTCTCTAATAAAGCGAACTCTTCGGACAAACGCGTAAATATGTATGCATGTAGATTAGTTAGTCGGTTCTTGTGCGCTTTTAATATTCATAGAAAAATGTAGATATTTAAGCAGTAAAATCGTGGCATACCTACTGGAGTAGCATAAGCTTTTCTAGGCTTCAATACTAAAAAGGATTCGAAGAATCCTAAGTGTGGATTATGCTTTCGCATCCACAACTACTAAAGAGACGAGCTTATTATGTTGTAAATACAATTTAATTTTAAGAAAATCGTAAATTTATCTTTCCAAATAAATGATTTTCAGGTGTAAATTTTCTCAAGATATTCTTAAATGAGATAGACAGCTGCCAAGGTGACCGCATCTCAATCTTAATTGTGAATTCAATCGAAGGGTTCGTTCTGCCGAGCCTTGTGATCTATTCATAGGCATTCTTAACTCAAATAGTATGTATCTATAGTAGCGTCTCTCTTTGTTAGTCACAGACTGACTGACGACGGACGTGCTGGGACGGTCCTTTGAGCGTTAGTACAAGAATTAACATTAAAGTGTTTATGCAAAAATTTGTCAAGGGCAGTGAGACAGACTGGGGTATTTATTATTTACTAGTATTTCGTAGCTCCAACTGTGACCTCTAAAGGGTCACATCGTAATAAAGGTTACTTATTTAGGCCAGCTTCATGAATTCAGTCTATCTAGCCTTTTCCCAACTAAGTCAGGGTCGGCTTCCAGTTTACCTAATTTGAATACCAATATTATACATGGAGCGACTATATATCTGACCTCTACAACCTATTTTCTGGGTATTACGATACCCTTTGGTAATACTGGTTTGACAGACTTTCGGGCTTCTGTAACACCTGTCAAAGATCCACGAATGATTGCCGGGACCAACGGCTTAACGCGTTTACCGAGGCACGGAGCGGTCTTGGATATAGAGATCCATCCACGGGCCAACCGCGTCATGCATAGCTTAGCCTGTTATTACTTAGCCACAAAGCTTTCTTTCTTCCACTCATATATGTACAGCTTCATGCACTAACAGTCCAAAATTAATTGTTTGCTACAGCAAGCAGATGACTCTTGCATCAATAATTACTACTCAGAAGAACCTATTCTTGTAATTGAAAAAGTTCCAAAACTAGTCGAAGTCTCATCTCGGCGACAACTAGATGTCAAAAATACCTCGATTTTTATTCAGATTTATCTAGGATTAGACTTTGAACGTTCTTAAAATAACTAGAATTGCCACTCAGATAAGTAGTAAAACGTATTTATTTTTATTTAATTAAGAGGCCGTTTATGGAGTAATAAAAAAGGAGCTCATTCATTAGATAATAATTGAAACGATATTTCATGTTGTGCATTAAAACTTATGGAAATGCAGTATTTTAACTGCAAAAGTACGTCTTCAAAATCAAGTAAATAAGCGAAATCGACTATATATCGTATACGGCCTTAAGTGATTAAGAATCGAATGAAAAATCTTAAAAAAACAAAACATTCCTAAACTCAAAAGTGGTCCTAATGTCGTCGCACAGTTCTCGTATTTAGGGATCATTTTATTTCTGCAACTAGCCAATAAAAGCTGACCTACTCGTTACCTCATTCCCTAGGCACTAGAAACAATACGTTAGTTCCAACAATAAATCAGAAGCTTAAAATGTCTGAACAGTTCCGTTTTCGAACTGATTGGGAACAAACAGTGTTATACTGTTCTTTTGTTCACATATTGTACATACGTGTGATTTGTTAGTTAAGTGAACTGTTAGCAGCTGGAGCTGGACAAAGACGGGACAAAGAGCTTGTTTAAGTTTCCAGGTCGCCTCGCTCGCGCAAATAGCCGACTTGTAACGTATTAGCTACAGTTAAACTTTGGACTTGGTGAAATATTGTTGATGATTTATTTTTTTATCTGAAAATAACTCTGTCATTTGTCTTACTGCTGACGGACGATTATCAGCTGTCATCTAGATTAAATCTTAAAGAATGGACTTCAGATCCACACCTATGCTTTTTAAGGATAGGATCACAATCCAAGTGAAATTCAATATTATCCAGATTCAGTACATGATTCTGTAACCCTGAAGAAATTTTTCGTCGGCTATTAAAAAGCAACAATTGCAGTTCCATTTATTTCGACCGCATAGGTTTTACACTTTTCTATGACACAGCATTTTTTTTTATATCCGTCGAAAAATATCGATGTCTAGAATCATGTATTGTACTGAATTCATGGTTTCAGTTTTCGCTTCGATGTCCCTGCCACTATGCATAGAAAATTCGAAAATCGACTCCATGCATGTCACATGTCTACTGAAAACAGACAGAATTGTTAAACCATTAACATACGTAGATATGAACACGGAAAAGTTCATCTAGACCGTGCGTGTAAGCCAAAGAAATATATACATAGAAAGGCTAAAACTCCTTCAGAGGGCCTTTCCCGGTCCGTACCTATCGTCAACGCGATCATGAATGAAAAGCTTGTTGTTCCATCCAACGCATTGCAACCGAAATGCAAGCGAGTGAGAACGCGATAACATGGATCGAAAATTGGCGCGCGAAGAGATTTCGCAAAACTTGTTCCAGGAAATACCTCTTTACAGATTTTTTTAATTTTTCAAAAAGTATTTTTTTTAAATTACTAACTGGTTTATATCTGGATTTCTAACCTTGATATAAACCAGAAGATAACATATGTGTTCAAAATATTTGGAGGAAAATTTGATATAACGCCAAAACACATACATTCGAGTCATATCTAATTGTCATACAAACGGTATGACAATTATGACGAGTCGGCGCTCTTAAATGTGCCAGTTTCCTTGAAGCAGTTGGCTAAGAGCGTCTTTTCCAAATCACGAATCCATAATCTTGTTCAATTTTACTAAAATGCTTACAAAACTTGCACACGACGCGTGTACACACACACTGCAAATTCTTAGTCGAACCCGATAACAATTACCAGATTTTTCTACAAAATAAGTTATTGGCTTTTCATAATTTTACATATACAGCGGATACGCTACAAGAAGTGGACTTGCCAGTGATATCGATGTCAGAGTGCCGTCGCTGCACGCGGCTGCTGCCGCTGTACCGCGTCACCGACGACATGTTCTGCGCGAGCTACGAGCGCGGCGACGAGACGCTTGTCTCGGAGACTCTGGTGGACCGCTTATGTGCCAGCACCCTAATTGCGTAACTCACGATTCATCATAATCTGTATCGTTTTGAAACGGATTGTTAAACCATTGCTTCATATGTTCGAAAAATGTGTCTGTTCGACAGCATAAATAACGCAATGAATATTGTTTAACTAAGACGAAACCAATTATGATCAATCGTAAGTTACGCAATTAGGGTGCTGGTCTTCATTAGCGTCTCAAAATTGGCCAAAAAAGTTGAAAGTCTCTTTTCTCTCTCTATATATATATATATATGTTACGTTACCTACCATAAAAATGTCTGCTTACTCACAGGAATCCGACAAATGGTACGTTTACGGTGTAACCAGCTACGGGTACGGCTGCACACGAGCAAACCGACCCAGCGTGTACACCAAAGTGTCCAACTACATCGACTGGATCGACGACGTGCTAGCGACCTACACGCCGCCGCACAATGACACCAGCTCGACGAACGTGCATTCATAGTAGGATTAGGAGTCATTAGCTAGCGTCGCGACGCCAGCTAATGACTCCAAATTCTCCCAACTCCTGAGCACCAGTAGGGGCACTATAACTAGCCGTCCAGCAGGATCGGTGGCCACGTGCCTCGACTGCCACGCGAATCTAATTTCCTAAAGCGTTGTCTACACTATCATGCCGATCAACCTTACTGTACAAGGAGACGCTTTAAAGTATCGCTGCACAATGGATTTTATGAAATTGTGCTCTGGGATTTAGTTAGTCTTATTCTGAAATGTTTTATAGTGGATGATGCTTGATGTTTATTTATTTAAAGTCTCCAACAAAGATATACACAATATATGACACATAAATAACAAGTGCCACTGATGAACATGAGGATGGGTCGATTGCCTGGTCGGGCAATGTGTTATTAGATGCTTCTATCTGTAAATTCTCAATAGCAGCCCGTAGTCGGATTAGTAAGTCAAAGTCAAAGCATTTATTTCAATTAAGCACTATAAAGGCACTTTGAACGTCAACATTTACATTAAAATAAAAAAATAAACTACATTTTGGAAGGGGCGACTAGAGTCAATTTTGACTCTAGTCGCCCCTTCCAAAATGTAGTTTCGTATGGGGAAGAATGGGCAAGAAACTCCAACGTTACTCTTTTAAAATGTTTTAAGTACAATATTTAACATAGGTAGTACATTCATTACATAATTATGTGTGAAAACGATGCACCCAGAATAAAATTACCATACAATAATAGGTAAAAAGAATGCAATTGAAGCAATACAGATAAATTAATTTTATGATAGATACATGGTGCTCACATATTTCCAAACATTGTAAGAGTAAGTATACGATTTTCCTAGAATATTAAATAGTATTCAGTTTATGGCAATAGGCTCCATATTACTTATGGGACTTAAACATAACTGGCGAAACATGTGTGTACTGTAAGTACACCTCTGCCCGACCCTTTCGAGAAACAGGGCGTGATGTTATGTATGTTTATAAATAATTGGCAACACCACGTATTGAGTATATGTGTACTCCTCTAGAAGGTTTGCACAATTGCACAGTGTGCACAATTAATTAAACACGTAAGCCAACAAAGTAAGAATACGTATTACCTAAACACACATGTATGTATATTTGTATGTATGTATATTCTCATACTATATGTGTATATTTTATATATGTATTTCTGCTGGACATAGGCCTCCCCCAGCCTCCCCAGGGCCTGGGGGACGCCTATGTCCAGCAGTGGACGTCTTTCGGCTGAAATGGTGATGATGATGATAATGATGTGTATATTTCAATTAGAATGTAATTTTTGATTTTATGTTTTTCCTTCTAATATTACACACCATCTCTTTTTCATCCTCTCCTATCGCAGGTGTATTGAAAGAAATTTCTATAGAAATAAGCATTACCTTTGCACGAATTATTCTGTTTCTTTCTTCGTGTCTGGTTTTATGAGTGTGCATAAGTGGTTAAAAAAAACCTATAAACAGGCCAAAATATGATTGTTTAGCAAGACCTTTTAATTTCGGTAAAGGTTTCTCGCCAGGTGATGTTAAATCTAGATTTAGTGGTCGACCGATGCTCAGCGCTGACATCTGACGCGTACCGATTTATAATTATAGACTCGACAGAAATGTTCGCTGACCGTCCGTGCTATAAATACACGTCCATTTATCGTCAGCGTCTCGGTCCGGGTGACCCTAAATCCAGCCTAAATCTGGTTTGTGTATGAGTTTGTAGACCGACTCGTTATCACATTTACTTGAAAATAACTATATATGTTTCAAATCAAATATCAAATATTTATTGGAACTAAAAACAGGTTTACAATTTTTTTTTGATCGTTATCAGCTACGATAGTTTAAAAAACTGTGTTGCAGGCAGTTCAGTTGATTGCAGATTTAAAAAATAAATGAAATAAAGTGTCTAATCTTACATAATAACGGCATCAGTAAAAATTTATAATCATAAATCTTTATTTATCTTAACATCATATTACAGGACTGGTTAGTAGAATGCACAATCTTAAGCTCTTCTGTCTTATTACAAAAAAATGCATAAATACTGGTTTAAACCAAGAATTAGTTTAGCATTGTTTCGGTATAAAAGGTGTCTGAGATCCTGAGTTTCAGATCTCGAGGCTATTTTAGAGGACAAGGTCGTTTAGAAAACTGTTAGTGCAAACCCTTTATTTATAAACTTTGCTTAAAGTCAAGTAATGATTAGCGACTGTTTAGCCAAACATTTCGACGTTTAAGTATCTCTTAACTTTAATCAACGTTTATAATTAAACCCCTAAAAGTTTAATATTACAATTAAGTATTTTATAATATTACTAACTGAACCGGCAAACGTTGCTTTGCCTTATAATTGGTTTCCTTATCAGTTAGCGGTATGGAAAATAGATAGTAGCCGATTCTCAGACTTACTGAATACGCATATAAAATTTGGTAAAAATCGGTAAAGCCGTTTCGGAGGAGTACGGTAACTAACATTGTGACGTGGAAATTTTATATATTAGAAGAAGATAAGCAGAACATACAATTAATTTTGAGCAAAAATCTAATTGTTAAACTCCGGTACGAACGCATGTTTCACGCTACGATACATTCCATTCTGCTCAGTTATTATCCGATCAAAAAGTGTCATCCACAATTTTATTACACCATTAAACAATTTATTCGTATTTCACTTTACACGCAAAACTCATTCGCTCCATATAAATACTAATCAGATTTATCACGATGAAATATGTTAACTGTTTCACATTGTGAGCTCATTCAACCCGAAAGCTGACTGTGACACGAAATAACGGAGTTGCGTAATTGAGCCGAATAAGTGGATTCACTCTATGAAGCCGGTATTACATCCCCCGAATTACAAGCCATCTTCTAAAACGTTATTACAACTCCCCAATAAGAAATTGAGATGACAAGAAAAAAATCGGCTGCAAAAGTTTTAACTTCAAATATTTGTACAAGTTTGATTCCGGAAAACCTTTTTCTTCCTAAGAGTCGCGGTAAATTCATAAAGAATGAAACATTTGCAAGTGAAATGAAAGCCGGGAGACGAGAAAAATAAAGGATCCCCGGTCGGAAGAGAAATTCCCATTGTTACAACACTCCCGAATGAGGTCCATTTATGCATACGAAAACTTATTACGATTTTCAGCGAAAAAGTGAGAAAATCTCGCTTTTTGTCTAAGTAAGCGGTCTTGGGAATATTCCGACACCCTTTCTATGGCAGCGAATAAATTAATATCCTAAGCTGATATTTTAAAAAGCTGCTGATGTTTGTTGCTACTTATTTTATTTTGTGTTTTTACAGAATCACAGAAAAAAAAAACTTGGATCTCAGCTTTGGCTAGCTATATTAAGTGGTGTCGATAAATCGTTTAGAAGTAAGCAAATCCCTGGAAAGAGTACTTTATTCAAGACGTCTTTTGAGAGTTTTTGATACTTTCATTGTATTTTTGAAAAAGAGCCGAAAGTAGTATGAAAATACTGAATTCAAGAAAAAATCTTGACAATGATCACAGATGTAACTCTAGTACTAGATATCTCATAACTAGAAGCAGACGTAGCGATTTATCCGACGATGTCGCACCTTATTACTTGCCCCATGTGCTACACCTGTGCGTGGGATAAGTGGGATTACTGATACCCAGACAACGCAAACTAAAGAACATATTTAGTACTTATTTTTATATCAAATAAGTTTTGGATACAAAAGAGATTTGTGGCTACTTCAACTGTGAGTAATAAAATAAGATAAATATTTTCTGTTATTTCGAGGTAGGTATGTCTTACCTTAAGCTCAGCTTATAATATCAAAGGATTAGGTAGGTATTACGTCTCACGCACAAAGGTCATTATTTAGACTTTTATTAAGTGCAGAAGATCACAAACGAGCTGATACGAATCACCTGACTGTCATCGTTTTCACGAAATTAATAAGCGCTATACAGGGTAAGTTTTTATCCAGTGCGCAAATTGTAACCATGAATTCAGCATATCATTCTAGAACCCCTAGCGCAGAAATTTTTCGCCGGTTATGCAAAAAAAATCGGCTGTTTCATAGAAAAGTGCAATACCTACGCGGTCAAAATGTATGGAACAGTTGTTTTTTTTTTTGTAAATCCAGCGAAAAATTTCAGCTAGCACACACCAATATACCAGCAAAACATTAAGAACTATGGCATTCCTTGAAACTAAATTACCAATAAAACTCTAAGGACCATTGACCAAAACAAACCACGAGATAAGTCAAACTCCAAAGTACTTCCCCACACAGCCTATTCATCGCTTCAACAAAAGCTTCAGTTTTAAATTTAACATCAAACTTACAAAGTCCCATGAAAATTAGTTTCGAACAAAAAGATTGAAATCCTCAAACAAGCCGGTCCGAAGCAGGATAGTTTCCTTTTATTACTCGTACATGGCCGTCTATAAAGTCGTGCGGGGTTCGTTAGCAACATGAAAAGCAGCATTAGTGAGCCGACCTCCGGCTCAGAAGGATAATATCAAATAAAAGCCATAAAACATAATGTCATGGTATGGTCTTTTGCGGCGGAGATGCTTGTGATTTTTTGGAAACCAGAGAAATATGTAGTAGGGTTATTTTTTAGAAATTTGCTATGATAGAAGAAAATACAGAGATAAGTGTTTTTTTTTTTTTTCACAAAGCCTTTGTTAGATGCCAGGGTAAACAGACGGTGTATGAGTCGTTGCCCGTAATGTTACAATTTTATAAATGTTATACAGGAAAAGTTTTTATCCAGTGCGCAAATTGTAACCATGAATTCGGCATATCATTCTAGACCCCCTAGCGCAGAAATTATTCGCCGGTTATACAAAAAAGAATCAGCTGTTTCATAGAAAAGTGCAATACCTACACGGTCAAAATGTATGGAATAGCTGATTTTTGTTTTGTGTATCCGGCGAAAAAATTCTCCACTAGGGGTTCTAGAATTATATGCTGAATTCATGGTTACAATTTGCGCACTGGATAAAAACTTAGCCTGTATAAACATATAGAACGAGCTGTGTATTTATTTCATTTTCATGTTTCTCTTATCGTATGCTGCGCAGGTTGACGTCATCACGTCAATACCGTTGTCACTGAAAACGAGCGCTGGGACTCTGTTTCGTATCGTAGCATTATGCTGAGCGATGGCCGTTTTGCGTGGATGTGACGCATAATTTCCCCAACTTGTTCTTTTTGTGTTTGTGTTCTTACTTTGCGTCATGTTTACCTCGTAAACGTATTTTTTTTTTGCTTTTATATACTAGTGCGTAATTTCCAAGTCATTGTTTGCTACTTTTGTTTGATTTATGTAATATACACCCGTTTGTTTAATCAATCAATTAGTTACCACTTAATTTGAGAGTTAGTACTTTACACATTAAATCATGAACAATTAATTCAGCCCCTGATTCCAGGGGTTCTTAAATCCTCTTTCAGAGCTCAGGTTTTGAGAAGTGGAATTTATTAAAGAGTGAACAAAATTGATCAACTTCAATAAACATATTTTAATAAGTTGTAGGTGGTAGGTACTATTTTAGATGGCCTGCTAATCTGTAAATATCTAACCGTGGAAACAGTTTTCCACAGAACAGACATTTTTACACTTACATAAACATACAGACAAAACAGCCAAACATAAGACAAAACGACGAACAGACAGACAGAACGATTTATCCGTGTATAAGGCACGGAACGTGGCCCCGGGAGCGGTAATGCCTAATCCGCTTTTTGGTCTTTTAAAGACCCATTATCTGAGCCTCCGTCAAACGAAAAGAAAGACTAAACGAATAAACAGACAAAGGGAAATGTACACCTTTGTGTGTACTTACATATTGTGTAACAAGACCTATTTTTTTTCCTTTTGACTTACATTTTTTGTTAATCTTGGGACTGACCTTTGCTTGGTACTATTGGATTAGTAATGATGTTCTGTGTTATTCGTGACTTTTAGGTTTCATGTTTATTCTAGCAACATTCCTATTACAGTTACAAGTAAAGCGTTCAAAATCCGTACCTAAATGTAACTAACGAGGGTTGTGAACTTGTGATACAAGAAATTAAATTCAATGAAATTATTTATTCATTGGATGTCGAAATTACTGTAACATAGGTACAATACAACTTATATTTGAGAAAAAAAAGGGTAGATGGAGTCCGTAGACCGTAAGACCGTGCTGCCTCGCTAGAAAAAATGTGAAACTATTTAGGGGTTCTAAAGAGTCTTTGAAATACTGCACAGTAATTTTTGCCTACAAGCCTGCCTTTTTGCAAACTAAATATTTATCAAAAACAAATCGTATTACATGATTTCTAGCGAGGCAGCACGTTTCTATACTTTAATCGTCCAGACATTAAAGATCAAATATGTCGTGTAACAAAATGCAAGGTTGCATCCGGATTGGCCTCTTAAAGTACCAGAAACAACAGATTAAAAAAAGGAAAATAGCCCCTGAAGTATGTGGCGGCATCTACAACGCTACACGCGAATTACGCATCGATGACCTGACTTCACACAAATCCTGTATCACGCAGAGTTTACCGCGTGGCTGTCATTTATACAACATCCCGACATCAACAGTCGGGTAGCAGCCCACCAGATATAACCCCCGTCTGCTCCCTTTTCTACAGAGTGAGTGAACTTTACACCCTGTTCCTGATACCTCTTTAGGTATGTAGGTAGATCATTAATTTTGCTTGAGAACCAGTAATTATTTCATAACCCACATTATTCTAAGTCCAGAGTCTCAAACAAAATCTAGTTATTAAAATTTTAGCTGTAATATTATTGAAAGCAAAACCTAAGTCTCATAGTTTTAACTTATCTGCAAACAAACATGAGGCAGTATACCTTCGAGGATTACAAACTCACTAGATACTTACAACGTCTCAAAAGTTTAGGAGTACTTAGACGATCTACTCACAATGTTAATACTAATAACAAAACGAAATTCAAACGAGACACCTCGATCCTCAAACAATTATCTGTAAATATATCTTAGAAATACATTATGTCAATGTTATGTTTACCTGCAGGCTTAGCACGAGCACCGATTTGTCGACGGAAGAATAGACATGACTATTAAATAAATTATGTACAATAGGATAAGCTAGCTATGTTTTTCTATTCATCATCACAGTTTTGCGTTCTAAACGAATCATGATTTTGTAGATGATCGTATATATTTTGTGGCCGTCGAGTAGAAAGTTTTGTTGTCAGTGTGATTTTGACAGTTTGGGAAGAAATATTGTTGAGAAATAGTCTACATTTATAAGGACCTAGACAAGTATCGTTAAAAACGAAAGACTAAATGACAGATTGTAGAAGGATATCTACGGTGCGATAACAAAAATGAAGGAACGAAACGTCACTTTGTATTGAAAAAGCACTGTCTATTCTTCGTAGAAATACAAAACGTCAGGCTAAGCCCGCTGTTGCGGTGTCTTGGTTTAAGCTAAGATAGGTATGTAAAATAAAACGCTGTTTCCTATATTACTGCGTTAGGCGTGCTGTCACTGCTGCTGCTCGGAAAAGACTCCGAGTGCGGCGCATTGCCCCGCACTCCCTCTACCGCGCAAACCACAGCTTACTGAAATGCTAACTTTATCCGTTTTTTACCCGAATGTGCCAGAAGGAGGGTTTTGTTTTTCGAGTTTATGTATCCACATATGTATATTTCTTTGACATGCTCACGGCTTGATGGATTTTAGCTTGAGAGACGTCGATTTATTTGTCTCAATTTTAAGAGTGATATTGGGTATGTCCAAATTATGAAATTTTAAATGGCTGATTTTTGGCGCTTGTGTTTTTTTTTTGGTTAACGTTTTTTTTTTGTGATGGTACCTCACACCTACACACACACCTACCTCACACCAATTCGCAAAACCCCTATTAGCTATGTAAGCAACAGTGAATTGGAGAATTAGACAGACAAAGTGGATTAAAAACGTATTATCGAAGCCAACGCAAAGGCAATCCTGGCAAAGTTATTAACATTTATATGGGACGACATCTCATTCATTAAAAAAAAGACAACAAATTTAACAAAATTTCCAAATAAATCCCGGAACATACATACAAAAAAGAACAGACGAATTGAGAACCTCCTCTTTTTTGAATTTGGTTAAAACCATCAGCATCATTACAATCTCGTCAGCGGTCAAAAGTTCAATCGCTTAATCACGACCCTTAAACATGCACAAGCCAAGAAATCTAGTCCAAAATTAGTTTCAATTGCCCTGCACAATCTTGGCATCCCACGCGTACTTAGTAAACATACCTACATACATACAAATACAACTAGCACAAGTAATATATCAAATAAACGGATTTCAGGAGGTTGCCGAGTTCACGCGAATTAATTTCAGAGTAGATATACAATATTGGAGTTTGTACGTATGTCGGTAGTGTTGCAACAATGTTAGTGGCACGCTTCGGTGGAACGTGTTGCGTTTGTGAAGCCTACTGTGAATAGAGTTATTTGTTGGAGGATAGAGTGTTTGTGTAATGTTGTGAATTCATTTGTGTGAACTGAAGATGCGGCGCAGCAGGCTTAGCATGACGGTTTCTTTTTCTACTCTACTGTAGAAAAGAAATCGCTTGTCTACATTTGTCGGTGAAAAAACTGTCAACTGTCTTTATGTAAACGTCATTTTTGTCTACTCTTCCGACGACAAAACGTTTGTCTACGGTTCTCGTGCTAGGCCTGTGGCCCAGTGGTAAAGGCCGCGACTTACGAGTTGGGTCGTAGCTTTGAACCCAGTCAGGCACTTTCATTTGCATAAACTGTATCATCACCACTGCTCTCAAAACGGTGAAAGAAAATATCGAAGATATTTGTCATCTACCAACCCACACTGGGCCCGAGTGGTGGATTACGACCCACTTCCTCTTACTAAGAGGAAGCCTGGGTCCCAGCAGTGGGAAGATGAAGATGCGTTTTATTTCTCTAACCAGTGACTTTCCACCATCTTTCAGTAACCGTAGGAATGGTTTTCATTTTAACAGTCAACAATATTTATTGCGTTATTTACGTTGTTGAGCAGACAGTTTCCTTTCAGACCTTCAAAATGATTGCAATTCTGATAAACAATGTGTTATGCAATTAGGGTGCAGAAGTCTAAGAATACGCAATTAGAGTGCAGAAGTCTAAGAATACGCAATTAGGGTGCAGAAATCTTAGAATAGGTCTGCGGTATTTTTTTTTTTCAATATCGAAGCATCATGCTGAGATAGGAGCTTTTTTGACGTCGCACGATTATTCCTTTTTTAATGTTTTCGTGATTTCTTTTGCTAGATTTATCTGTTGTTGTTTTTTTACTTGTATTTCCTGTCAGTGTCCCAAATTACATATTCTTCATTATTTAATTTCTACACAAGTTTTGATATACTTATATTAATTCCGGGCCGTGACTATGTCGAAAATAGGTGTCTTGACACGTACGACATACTTAACATCTTACTTCAAAGGGGAGATTAGGGATTGCCTAATCCAATTCCAAAACATAACTAAAGCATAACATTCATACAGTAGTACCTTCCCCACATTAACTTTCTGAAGGCAAACGTTGGTACGTATGAATAAGAATTGATATGAAAACGCGTTCATTTCGACAAGTGCAGACGGTCGTGCGTGGCCCTTTGATCTTGGAATACATCTCAGCTAAATATTGAATACGTGATACAAATGTGGGATGTGCTCGTATGCTCAAGGTCTTAACATGTTTCAAGAAAAGAAGGTCTAATATGTTTGGTAGTGTTACAGATTTTATGGACGAACTAACTCTTGCCTCCAACGTCGTCTGCGTGTATTTTTTTTTAATAACCTACGTATTTCTTCAGATCCTAGGCTACCTTTCATAACGGTTGACTCGGTGATTTAGGCGTAAAAAGGTGACAGATTTTTTTTTTTACTAATAAATAATTATAGTATGGAGGGATTTTTACTTGAAGATTTGTAGGTTTCGTTTAAGGATCTAATACGAGATCAAGTAGTTTTTCCTACGTTTAGTCAAATGATAGATAACTTTTAAGACACCCGCCACACACACACACATATACACCACAGACTATCTTCAGTATTTTCTCTCCTTCTTCCTTAATAATAGGTATTTACTTAATAATCTGTAATTAGAGATTTTATAACCAGCATTTTCAGATTTAATTATCCCTGGATTGGCGCAGAATTCGAAATTTAAATAAATGTTCGAAAGCCTTGTTATTTTTAATTTCAAATTCAGTAATTTGTTTTAGTGTTTTGTTTTTGTGAAATTGTGGTAGTTCTTGGCGACATGGATAAACTAAAAATTCGTACAATTTTCGAGTATGAGTAGGTACCTATTTGGAAATACCGCTGCACAAACAATACGCAACATTAACGACGTGTACAGGCCTAGCACTGCTTGCATAAACACCGTCCATTATTGGTTCAATCGTTTTAAATCTGGAAATTTTGAGTTGAAGAACGAGCCTCGCGGTCGGCCTGTAACCATTGTCGACAACAACAAATTGTAGGCAATAGTGGAAGCGGATCCAATTCAATCTACGGCTGAGCTTGCTGCGGGCCTTAGAGTTAGTTCCCGGGCCGACGGCGCGTTGTGATCCACATGCGCCTCAAAGATGTCAGCACCAACTGGTGGGGCCCGCAAAGGCCCCACCAGCCGCAAGGGCCGATGTTTGCCAAGGGTGCGGGTTGTTCGAGATACCGCCGCCCCTAGCACACAGGCAACTGAGGGAACACGGGTGGGCTTTAGTCAGTAAAAGTCTGACACGCCCTCCTGCTCCACCCAGAGTGGGAGAAGTTATTTGATGATTTTCCAGCATCAAAAAAATAATAAGCAATTTGGAAAGATAAAACAGCTAGATAAGTGGGTGCCACACGAACTATGCGACCAACAGCGAGAGTTACGCATCGAAGCATGCATAGCACTACTGAATCGCCATAGAAACGAGGGAATTTTAAATCGAATTGTTACCTGCGATGAAAAGTGGCTCCTGTCCGATAACCGTAAGCGTTCGTCTCAGTGGGTTTCTTACCGAACGGCACAACAGTGACGGCAGATGTGATGAAATAAAAACAATGATGGAGAAGCTCGCAATTCAACAACCATAAGACTGATCAATCGCTCTTCCCCATTGCTTCTCCACGACAACGCGCGAGCTCACACTTCACGACAGACCATCGCAAAGCTACAATAGTTACAACTTGAAGCTGTCCGTCACCCACCGTACTCACTGGACCTTGCCTCAACAGATTTCTACATTCTTCAAAATACTAATAGAAAATTTTGTAAGTGAGGAAAAAATTTAACACCCACACAAAAAATTAACACAACAGAGGCAGTACAAAACGCTTTCGCTGACTTCATCGCCCCCCGACCGGCAGACTTCTACAATAAAGAAATAAACAAACTGCCATAAAAATGGCTAAATTGAATAGACAATTTGGGCCAGTATTATGATTAGCCAAAATAAAAAAATAAGCATTTTTTTTTATATTTTAACATTTTCATACAAATCTCGCGATGTCAAATGTGGCGATTATGGCAAAACCCCCATGACTGGGGGAGGCCTATGTCCAGCAGTGGACGTCTTTCGGCTGAAATGTTGATGATGATGATGATACAAATTTCCAAGTTCATAGGTAAAAAGACTTAATACATCCAAAAATGGTCTTTAAAATAATGCTTATAGGGATTAGACCATATCCCATCCTGCGCAGCATACCCTGTCACCTGTGTTCTTATGACCTTATGATCTTATGACTGCGTCAGTGAACGGAGTTTGCGTTGTTGATAATTTTTTGCTTTCGATACGCGAAGAAGAAGTGATAAGACCGCACATTTTGTCACCCCTTCTATAATTTCTAAATAAATATGCATAATTATTACGGAGTACAAAATAACTAGCATTCTATCTATACCAAGTTGTTACGGGAACCCTGTCTCAGAGATCATTAGTGATTATTCATAACTTACTTATCAGTGTAAGTCATCAGTGGCTGATTTAGAGTAGAGCCATACGTAACCATACTTAAAGGGGTAGGTAGCCATATTCTTCACGAATATAAACTTAATAAGAACTTAAGCTTTCTGGACGTAAAACACTTAAAAACGTATTTACCTACTCAAACTTCGCCCTCTTGCAACAAACTGAAGTACCGCAAATCTCAACTAATATTTGTACCGAGCAATAATACCTCTGAAATCGAAAACGTGCTATCCCCGTTGTTTAATAAAACGGCAATCTATACTGGGAAAATACTGGCACTATGCCCCTTGCGTCCCCCACGTTTTGTGTGAAAAACAAAAATTAATATTATCAACAACAATATGGTGGATTGAGGGATAACTGCCGTTGTGATACGGTGTTCTATTTTTAAACCTTGTGCGAATGAACTAGTTTTAATCGGTTCTTTTTTTTTTGTTGCAATATTGTTTTATTACATTTCAACGTTTTAAAGATCGAACGGTGTTTTTTTTTTTTTTTTAGAAATAGAATTTTGTGTCTCAGGAATATTATGATCCTTTCTTATCCCAAGGGTCTTCCCTACTATTACAGCGCCCACGGTCTACTCCTTGATATGCAAGACCTCCATAGCACCAAGAAATATGAGGCCAGTGCAAATCTTGGGATTCAATCGATTAATCGAGTCTGTTCAAACCACGCTGGGGTCGGGGCATTCCATTCATTCACCAATATTACAGCACGAGATAGTAACTGCTATAATTATTTAGCTAAGGATTAGACTCTATGCTCAGAAGTCACCTAGATACACAGAGGGAGGAAGCATGGTATTAAAAACTCAGTCACTACAATAGGCCAGTGTCATAGAAAATTTTCCAGTATGATATAACCGAACCCAATTAGCCTTTAATGTTCCTACGAGCCTCCGTTCTTCGAGAGGGAGTGGGCTATAATAATCTACCACGTGAAGTCACATGTCTTCGATTTTTTTTGTTTTAAGACATACCGTTTTCGTCACAGTGTTTTCCTTCACCGTTTTGAGAGCAGTGGTGATGAAACTAATTTATAAAAACTTTTTTCAAAAAAATAACAACCGACTTCCAAAAAACACTACAAAGTGCAAAATAACTTTAATTTCGGAAGTCGGTGACTTTGGATGTGTATTTTAATTATTTGTCACCGCCTTCCGAAATTAAAGTTATTTTGCACTTTGTAGTGTTTTTTTGGAAGTCGGTTGTTATTTTTTTTGAAAAAAGTTTTAATTTTTCACTTTTTAGTTACCTACCCCACACCAATTCGAAATTTCATCATCCTTGGGGTCAAAACAATGCATACTTATGCGATAGCAACATTCGCGGTTGATTTGTTGTAATTTTTTGAAGAGTTCAGTTGTCTGTCTCCGAAACGCATCATCAGATCTATATGAAATTTTAATGGGATCATTTCGGAATAAACCCCTTTCGAAGAAAAATAATTTTGCAAATCCGTCAATATACGACGGAGTTATGCCCGAACATACATAAAAAAAAAAAAAAAAAAACATGTCGAATTGATAACCTCCTTCTTTTTGAAGTCGGTTAAAAAAGCAAAGCGCTACACGAACCAACTAAACCACTGCTTAATATGATATAGTTCAGGTAAAACATGAAGCAACACTTCTTCATTCATTTCATTCATTCGACTAATCCCCTTCGATCCAGTCTTACAAAAATCACAGCAGCTTATTCAAACAAACGTCACGACCAAATCATAACCAGTCAATTTAAAATCCAAAACCGTCCCAATAAATTAAACATTATTGAGGACAAACAGGCGAGTGTCGTATTGTTTACCGCCGTAACAGGAGAGAGCGAACAGAATACTAATTCGAGGGTAGTTCGTTCTCGGGTTAGGCAAATAACGGGGAGATCCATTTAAAGGTGCTCTATAATTAAATCAGAACATCTTGTGTTTGCTATAATTGGTACGGACTGAGAGAAATTTGATTTTGAATCCGTCAATCTGATGGAAATCTATTGTTTGTGAACTAAATAAGGATTTTCGGTGCAATTTCTGCGGAAAATAGAACTGAATTTTCAGTGGGTGTCATTGGTTTTGAGCTTGATGTACAGTTAACGGCTGCCTACGTTCTGAGGTGTAATTCTCGTAATTTTAAGAACATTCACAGTGTGATCTCAGTCTCAATCTGTCAAAAACACCTTGAGTTTCCATACATTTTTGACAAGTTTTTGACATTTGGACTAGATTTTGTACTATATTATATGGATAGTGTAAACGCGTATAACACGTCGGTTAGTCGCGGCAAGCTCGCTTCGCACCCGCCGAGACTCCGATCTTGAATCGCCTCACTGGAAACATACTGGCAAATCATCAGAGTGAAATGCTCTTAGGATTTTACATGAGAATTCACAATACCACAAGCATCAATATAATGCTATTGTTTATTGTACTGTGTCCTAATAATTGTTCGATGCACCGGGCGACGTCATTATCAAAGCCGGCTGTCGCTGAAAACCAGCGAAGAGGCTCTGTCTTGCATAGGGCCGCAGCATAATGCTGAGCGATAGCCGTTTTGCGTGGATGTGACGCATGCTTTCCTCAACCTTTTCATTTTTTTTGTGTTCCAGTTCTTTTTGCGTCAAGTTTACCGCAAATAAAACGTATTTTCTATCTTTCTTTCTTTTAATCCACAGATGTCGAATAATTTGTTTATGAAACGACGCAAATAACGCTATCAATGTTGGTTTTCTTTTCTACAGATAGTTTTCTACGCAATTACCCCTCTGGAATTCTCAAAGCTAACAAAACAAATGAAGACGACAAAGTACCTTAAAAACATACCATCAATACCTGAAACATTCTACCAGCAGGCTCCCAAACTTACCCCAATTAGCGTCCACGGCTGGCAACAGACGGACGCCCGTTAATTCGATGGGGGACACAACATAATTCCGGCCAGGTAAAAGTATTATCCCCTAAACAATATTAGCTACGTGACGTGAATGCTGCAACAATTGACTTATTGCTTCAGCTTGCGTGCGACGAAGAAGACAATGTGTAGGTGGCTTTATAGTTTCAATTGCTTTGTTGTGTGCAGAAGTTTTATTTTAAATTTTCTAGTGTTTTCTCGGAAGAGATCCGGTCCAATGATCTCTGGTATAATTTTCTATTGGCTTTTGCAAGCGACTTCGCCCGTGTTGTGGTCAAAAATTATCCGAAGGGAACGAACGCACTATCGGGATAAAAGTATGGCAAACAGATAGTTTGTGGCCTGGATTAACCTATGTGTTAATCCAGGCCACAAACTATCTGTTTGCCAAACTTTATCCAAATCCGTTCAGCCGTTTTTGCGTGATTGAGTAACAAACATCCAAACTTTCACATTTATACTAGGTGTTTGGCAGAACGTTGAACATACGAAAATGGTGGATAGGTGCTACTTACTCAGCCCTAATTTATTTGGCCCTGGATATTTAAAAAAAGATGTTTGTGCTTTCTTCTAGTTTCACCACTTTTTTATTAAAAATGGGTAAAACAGGCAATTTTTTTTTAATCTTTAATGTTGGCAAATTCTTATAAAATTATTGCTTTATTCAGATGTAGAAGAAGAAGCTAGAAAAAAGTTATGAGTCCCCAAACTTACAGAAAGATGTAAAAAATACTTTAATCTTAATTTCAACTTGCATTTTTTTTAAATATCCAGGGGCCAGGGGCAAATAAATTAAGGCTGAGTAAGTAACAGATGACCCCAATTATCCACCATTTTCGTATGTTCAACGTTCTGCCAAACACCCTGTACTATTAGTAGGATAGTAGGTAGTAGGAAAACCGAGTTTAAAAGTAACGATATTGGTCGGAAGAACTCTAAACATGACCTTCAAAGTGTTATTAGGTTTTTCTATGAGAACTTACTCAATAGCAGCCCTGAGTCTGGTTTTATGCACGGTTGATGGCAATAGGCTCGCCCCCTATTACATGAGACTGTAACCACCCATGTACTATTGGTACAACTCTGCCCAACCTTACAAGAAAACAAATCGTGAATATATGACTTCAATCATGACTCACCAAAGCTTTTAGTATCTACAGTTTGTTTTAGCATTTCTTCTAAGTTTCCATCTAGTAATCTGTTATTTCCGACGAAAAGCGGAGCGACTACCATCAGACCACATTCTTTCTAAAATTCAAAATTTCCTGGTACACTTTTATCGTTCTATAAAAATACCTCCCCGCAAAAAACCTCTCGAATTTTCATCAGAATCAACAATAAACCGAAGTGAGTGGGGCGCCGAAGTAAAAACGAGTGCCTAGAAACAATTTTCGTATCTTCCCTTTAAAAACCGCGTCATATATTCCTTACACACGACACCCTATTTCCCGGGGCACCTATCTTCGAAACCTCAAGCTTTCAATAGCGCCGCCGCGAGATGTATACAATTTTTTTTCATACAAAGATACGTACAATTTACGACTATTTTCCGTAGTTCGTATATCTAGAGATGGTAGTCTATCGCCGTACGCGTTTCACGTAATAGGTACCCAAACGCGTGGCGGATATTCAATGTGCCGTGTGTCGCCTACGACAGAGCGAGCTTTGATCAAGGTCGTCTTGAGTTACGTACGCACTGAAGTGCTGAGCGCATTCGGTACGAGGAATGTTTATTTATCTTTTTGTGATGAGAGAGAAAATTGTTGAACATGTATCACACGTCTATGAGAAAGCAAACGACTCGAAACAGGACGATCATAGAACATTTCACGAGTCCTGGAGTGGAGATCCCGTATCGGTAAGTATAGCGAGGGACGCCCACGCTAAATGGACCGACAAATTAAGAAAGTCGCTGGGGCAGACTGGATGTGGAAGGCGGAGGATCGGGTATTGTGGCACAGCCTGGGAGAGGCCTTTGTCCAGCAGTGGACTGTGGTAGGCTGAGTTGGTTGATTAATATAACAATATCTGGATGACCGATTTTTTTTTTAATTTTTGACGAATTCTAAAGGTGAAACCTGCCTAGATCGATTTAACGCCCCATACTAAATTTCATGAAAATCGTTGATGCCATTTCCGAGATTCAGATTATATATATACAAGAGTTGCTCGTTTAAATGTATAGATTTATTCTTTCAACCCTTTTCCTCTCTCTTAAGTCAAAAATATAGGGACTACTTTTTTTTATTTATTCTCAAAATTGTTTTTAGTTACACTTTACAGCAGTATAATAGCAAAACATTCTATAAGCTACATTCTACTGCTATTCTACAATGGTCTCCATAAACTACAAAAAATAACATAACTTACAATTCTGCCCAACCCAAAAACTGACGGCAAACTCAACCACCAGTGGGCACAGAACTTAAGTCCCGTGACACATATTGCGAGCGTGACGCGAAATATCGAGCAGTCGCGCAATACATACAGTTGAGCAATACATACAGCCGAGCAATACATACAACACTCGGATGTGCCCGTGAATTCCGAATTAGGTTTGATTATTGTGAAGAAGCGATAGCGCACGTATTATCGACTCCCCTGTTTACCGTCTTCGTAGCTGGTTCGATTCTGTTAGAGTATTCGTTTTGAGGCGAAGATGTTACTTTGTTTTTGCATACGGTGTTCGGCAGTCCCGTAAAAGGCTGAAAAGTCATTTTATGTTAGTCAGTGTAATCATAGTCTTAGTACTTTCAAGTTAACGATTTTTATGTGATTGCTTTCAATAAAACAAACACGAGCATCCTACGATTTATCATAATTTGTTTCGCTTTGAAACAGATTGTTAAACCATTGCTACATATATTCGAAAAATGTGTCTGTTCAACGACGTAAATAACGCAATGAATACTGTTGAACTGTCAAATTGAAACCGATTATGATTAATCATGAGTTACGCAATTAGGGTGCAGGACATTGTGAAGCAATTAGTTTTAAATGACATACAGTTTTCGGCATGGAAACGTCCGAAGATCTTATTGGTGATAAAAACCCTAACATTAATAAACGATGTTTAAACTAAGATGATCATCGTCTTCTTAAATCGTAACATTTTTTGACGTTAAAAGTCTGAGCAAAGTTTTTTTTTTTTTTTTGGATTTTGGCTTCGCACGGTTTGTGCATTTAGACAGTGTCAAGTAATTTTTAAATTTTCGATCAAGTAAATGGCCCGTTATAGGCACGAAGTTACAAAAATGTCATAGTCAGTCAAGTCAAAGTTATTGTAAAGTGGTAGGAACTTTACAACAACCTAACTAAGAGTTTTGGTAGGAACACGAAAAGTCCACGTTAGTCACTTATTTTCACCTTCACTACACTTGTCCACTCACACGTAACTAAATTGCATAATTCACTACCAAAATTATACAATTTAATTCGCTATTTCACGATATTTCATGAAAATGAAAATTCGTGCGAAATGTTCCAACGCGATCCCGCCAAAAACTCCCTAAGTAACGTTTATAAACAAGGGAGTAAATGTGTATAGATACTGACAATTTACTTCCTATGCAAAAACCTCTTTAGAAACTGACACATTCATCGATTACCCACGATTGCAAACTTCGCAAAATTCCAGCTATACACTGCGGGTGTGCATCTACGGAATATCAAGCAAAGGGTAACTGTAGTGCTTTGTTTCGTTCCGGTCACGTGTTCTAGCCTTTATCTGGTCTGTCATGAACATGTTACCTTTCCGTGAGAGTTAGGAACAATTTCAATACGAGGAGTATTGGAAAATGTGAGTTCTACTGTAATATGTAATATGGCGGATACAATGTTTTGCTGCTAGGTAACTTTTAATATTACATTTTATGGTTAACTAGCTTTTGCCAGCTGCTTCGCCCGCGTGGAGGTCGGTCCTTCCTCTTGAATCACTCTGTCTTTTGATGAAAACTGCATCAAAATCCGTTGCGGAGTTTAAAAAATCTAGGCGTTCAAGCACAAAGAGAGACTTTATTTTATACTATGTAAAGATAAGACTGCCTAAACAATGATTTTTATTAGTAGGTTTCACAAAATCCTATTTATGCTTCCAAACATTACCTCCAATAATTGTTGGTAGTGTAATTTTTACCAAGCAGTATTTTTTTATAAATCAGCCATTAATTGATTGATACGAGTTCAGAGCAAGTTAGGTTGATTACACAATTATATTCGTTGCATAGTTAAAGTAGAAGAAAAAACCGGCCAAGTGCGAGTCGGACTCGCACCTGTAGGGTTCCGTACCACAAGGCAAAAAACGTTTCTCGTATGGTATATTTTATTATTTGTTGTTATAGCGGCAACAGGAGATATTCTGTGAAAATGTACTATTACGGATCATGGGATACAGCACGCTGACAGACGGACAGCGGAGGCTTAGTAATAGGGTCCCGTTGTTAATCTGTCGGGTACGGAACCCTTAAAACGTGGTCACACAGACAGACACGAAAAGCTACATTATTTTATAAAATGTATGCACAGTAGCCTTCATAAGTGGAGTAGCAATCTCAAAAAGCAATAAGATTGATACTTCGGTTTAGCTTACGACCTTCTTATAATAAGTAATTTCTATACTATAGACACACACACTCTCATACGTTTACAAATGATTGTATTCCATAAATTCAACCGTTTAGGTAAATAGCATGACAGCTTAGCGGTTACCGTGCTTGGGTAAGCGCGTTTGTGCGTAGCGAATCACGGGTTTGAATCCCACGCGCAGTGATAGTTTTGTTTTTATTTTAAAAATCGCTTTTAACTATAGTTTCTTGTCCTGTTCATCTAGTTCACTAAACTCGCAAAACTTTATGATTATACCCAGATAAACCTAAACAAATGTAAATGATATTAAAGTGCAGTTAACTTACGACTCATTCACCGCGACTTATAGAACGGTGTTGGTTGATATTGTGTGCTAGTGACGTGTGTTTAATCTATTAACGTTGTTCTAGTTCATTTTAAAGTGTTAGCAAACTTAAATATAGAAATGAAAACGAATATTATTGCGCTGCAAAAAAGCGGACTTAATATATCACAAATATCTGATGAAACCGGGCTGTATTATGATTTAATTAAATATTTATCCTTTGTTTTTTTTTTTAATTAAAGTATAACTGCTAATCCTTATAGTTATTTTTGGAAACGTTTTATAAATATCATAAGGTCATAGTAGAAGAAAAATATAAAATTTCAAAGTAAATTTAATTCATATTAGTATGTATTTTGCTTAGTAGCCTAACAGTACCCCTTTTTTGTTTTAGTAAAGTATTGTGAGTCGGTTGGTGAAAAGATATGAGGCCTGGATAGCCTTTTCCATCGAAAGCAAAGTGGAAGACCCCAGCTCATAAAAGAGGCGCAGTGACAGCACATATTCAGCGAATATGAAAGAAGTGGTTTCAAAGCGACAAGAGATTTTGCCGAATTATTCGAGACATCTTTACGAACCGTGCGCAGTGCATTCCACGCAGAAGGATTGCATCATCGAAAACCAGCTCAAAAACCATGTATAACGGAAAAACATTAAGTTATAAATTACAAATATTTATTGATTTTAGTAATATTCAAGTAATATTGTGTCATATCCGTAATATGGATTATTTTCAATCTTCTTTCGTAATAAAAACGAATACTTAAGCTATAACCTCTATAAGTCTTATTAAATACAATTTATTAACTTTGGGGTTTGAGATTGAACGAACTCACTCGCAGTAGAATAGAAGTAGTATTACTGAGTAATTTAATTGCATTGTGACAAATCATCTGCATTTGTCATTTTTACGTGGGTAGATTTGCGTAGATTATTGTGGTTTCTCTGGATTACCCACACACAGTAGAGATTACAGCACAATATTATTATATTACTAAGATACAATAGCCTGATTATCATAGTTCACCAATAAGCTACTTTACTTCGGTAAACTGTTTTTTTATAATAAAATAAACTGTTTTAACATGAAGTTATTATTAGTTATTTTTATACTTCATAAAATTAAACGAATCAACGTTATTTAATCACTTATTATTCTTAATCCTTTATGTAAATAACAATACTTATTTGTAATAAAAAATATTATTATATTATTATTCTCGTATTTTAATGTATCGAATAATAAAAGAACAGATGAAGATTATTGTTGAAAATAAACGTCTCATCGCAAGATTTCAACCCAGGCCTATGAGTTTCTTAATCCAAGACGATTCGCTACGAGCTATCGGAACTTGATATGAGAATGTGAATTTTAGCAATCGTATGAACGG
Organism: Polymixis flavicincta; assembly: GCA_949987655.1. Classification (NCBI taxonomy): domain Eukaryota; kingdom Metazoa; phylum Arthropoda; class Insecta; order Lepidoptera; family Noctuidae; genus Polymixis; species Polymixis flavicincta. The sequence continues at coordinate 21,897,745 of OX465181.1, read as the reverse complement.
ACCAAGGTCATACGTAATTACGTGCTCTGTGCGACGGAATGTTTTTAGTTTTATTCGATGCCAGTGTGTGAGTTCTGAGGTGAGCGTTCTGTGGTGATACATCACTTACACACACAACTGTAGGTACGCCCGGACCGCGAGTTTATAGCAATAGAACCCTTAGTATGCTAATGGACTTAGGATTCGTTACTGTACCTATATGTAAATAGGTATAGATCAACTTGCACGTGATTCTGATTACAAATATACGAAAAGAAATACATCATATCTCCATGGAGATGATTCTCAAGTGGGTATCAACGTATTTCATTTATTTTGCTTATCTGTTGGCAAATTGAATCTATTGACAGATGAATACATGTTTAGCTAATGATATTTAGAATGTTATCAGTTTAAAAAATTACCAAGCTGTATCATATTACCCAGTAACTGGATTGTGGAGGTCAGATAGGCAGTCGCCCCATGTAAAATACTGGTATTCAGCTACATCCGGTTAGACTGTAAGCCGACCCCAACATAGTGAGTAAAAGGCTAGGCAGACGATGATGATGATAAGTAAAAAAAAAACTTGTGTAAACTTCGCAAATGTAATGAGTACCTACTCATATTTAAACGACTGTTTAATTTGACCCTGTATACAAGGTCTCAGAGACATCGGACACACTGCCACCCTTTATAATTCCTACATCACTGTTGTAGCTGATGTAAACATTAGTGATATACCGCCTAGTCTCCGACTAGTCGACCATATTTGTAGTCGGCGATTAATCGGCGAATGGCGCCGTTAACCCGGTTTTTAACCTACGAGCCGAAAGTGTAGTCACGAACATTATCGATGTCACCAGAACTCAACCGAAAGCAATGATCGGCTTGGCATTTTGCAGCCGACAAGTCGGCTAGTCTGCTAGCCGGCCAAAGTCATGGTCAGCCCATCTCTAATAAACATAGTTTCTTCACAAATAACAAGTAGGTACTTATAAAGCCTATTTCAGAATATCTCTATGAAATTATAAATTAATCAAGCCATAATAGCCACAGAAAATAAACTAATTATAGCATTCCAAATAATAATTATTAAAAATAGCCACTTTTATTAAAATAATGTAGGAACCTACTTACTATCTCAATCATTTTAAAGTTCAAACAATATTTATTTATTGTGTGGACTTAGATTAAATCATTTACGTTTCCGTCCTTTGTTGATTATTATTAATAGATAATTCAATAATTACAAAGTGTGATATTTGCTGAAAGGGAAAATATTGCACTAATGACTTGACTAACTGCCATGCTTAAACGATCTCATGGCTATTATTGGCATAAACGGAGCAAAAAACTAACATCTAGTTAAAAGTCTTGCACCTTCCATTAAAAATACTACAAAAAAATTACTCTAATCGTCTTATCATTGTAGAAATCGCATAGATTTATTTCTTGCTTTCCATGAATATAGATCAATTCGATTGTGCCACGTTCCACAAACAATGGGGCACTTTATATCGTGTCCAGCGTGTCTTGTTATCTGCACGTTATAAGAACTGATGGACGCCACTGAAGGTGTCAGTCAAACTTGTAGCTAAATTCTGAGCTGACTCTGGTATGATTGCCATCGACACGCTAAGAAGAAGAAATCGAGTGTTGTTGGAGTTCTTTACGAAGATCTCCAGAACACACGCAATAAGTGACTATAGAGTCACAACGACTTTTTATCTGCTGGCAATCTTCCTGGATACACTCCTGGTGTGGGAGCATTGGAGGAATAAGTCTGACTCGACTGACACCCCACGGTGATCCTGTCATTCGTAAATCTTTGATAGTCGTTACATAGTTCTAGAGCAGTGGTGGCCAAGTGGTAACGGCCGCGACTTACGAGTTGTAGGTCGTGAGTACGAACCCAGACAGGCGCTTTACTTTGTGTAAATTATTTCATCACCACTACTCTCAAAGTGGTGAAGGAAAACATCGTGAGGAAACCGGCATGTTCTAGAACCAAAAAATTTGAAGACATGTGACATCTACCAACCCGCACTGGGGCCGCGTGGTGGATTACGGCCCAATCCGTCTCACCGAGAGGAGGCCTGTGTCCCAGCAGTGGAAACATTTTAGTCTGATGATGATGACATAGTTATAAGCCCAAAACTCTTACAACCAGTCATACCAGAAAGACATTTATTGTCAGATAGTCGCTCCATGTAAAATACTGGTATTCAACTGCATCCGGAAAGACTGGAAGCTGACCCCAAAATAGTTGGAAAAAAGCTACGCAGATTGATCGGTGATCCTCCTGCAACGATGAGTAGAGAGTGCGGGAGTTACTTCGTGGGCTTGCGGACGGCGAGCAATGGGTAACTCGCTGTCCGGTCAGGACCAAGCCCAGGTCGACGGCGCGTTGTGTTCCACGCGCGCCTCAAAGAGTTGTGAGCAAAATGACGGGGCCCGCAAGGGCCGATGCCTGCCAGGGGTGCGGGTTCGTTCGAAAGAGATACCGCCGCCCCTGGCATACAGGCTACTGAGGGAACACGAGTGGGTTTTAGTCAGTAAAAGTCTGACACGCCCTCCTGTTCGACCCAGAGCGGGAGAAGTTATTTGATGTTGCCAACCTACAACGCTTAAGATCAATGTAACATATGACGCCCTTTAGGTGGACCGACAACCTCATAAAGACGTGGCCGTGATGTAGAAGGTATAAAACCAGTAGTTCACGGAACAAGGCGAGATAAATTTGTGTATACAAGAAAGGAACATATACCCCGCCGTGGACTCTGATAGGCTGTCGCTGCTAGTCTGTTAATGATCCATAGGCGCGAACATAAAAACTGCGCAATGACAGCACAGTTACGAAACAATGAATCACTAAAATACGAGTTTAGATTTGTGCTCGGTTGATGACAATAGGCTCGCCCCTATTACATGGGACTTTAAACATAACTGACGAAACGTGGATGTACTAGAGGTACATCTCTGCTCTACCATTCGGGGATTAAAGGCGTGATGTTACATTATATGTAATGTTATTACTCAGAATAAACAGATAACCTCTTTACAAAGTTGAACATTCTAGTTGCGCAGGCGCAAGTCGCTGATATCACGTCGATATAAACGATATCAACCGCGATTCTCAACTCAGTAGGAGAACATAGTGCGATACTTATTGTCGTCGCGTAATAATTATGTAAGTAAATCCATGTTTTTTTTTTTTTTTGAGTTTTTAGTTGTCTTTATTTGGAAGCCAGTAGTTATAGTTGTATTTTAGGTTTAAAGAGATTACTTTAGCGTTGACTTTGAGAGTATAAATACAGTGAAAAACGAAGGTTTTGTACACTGAAAGATAACTACGAGTAGGTTATGTAATATATTTTTTTATCGAATAATATATGAATAGAATTTGAACAGTCATAATATTTTCCGGTATTTTTTTTTATTATTATTAGAAAATAGAAGATTCTTTTTCTCAATTCTCAGTATCTCTTTAAATCTCAAAGCAACATTTATTGCTTGTAGCACCACACTTCTAAATGCCTTATATTAACATGGTTTTAGTGTTATTTTCCTCAGATAATGATGATTTCTACGAGTAATTCTCGTAGAACTTGTGCGGGATCAGACGCAGCTGGTACACGGTGTACATTTGAGCCCAAGCAAGTTTCAATGAGGTGATTGTATATTTTTAGATGTAGTATCTATACGTACATTTATCTAAGTAGAAGTTCAAACAAACGTAATAATATCGTTTTTTTCGGCCACTTGATTTTAAACGTACTGCTTACCGCCGTGAACTGAAATTAGAACAGTGTGTTTTTCTGACACGCTACTATTATCAACGCGCTGTTGGAATCTCAATTCTCGATTCAACACCGAGGGTTGTAAATCCAGAGAGCGATAAAATTCCACCGTGAAATGTTAACGTCCGTGAGAACTTCGACAAAGAGCACATGAAAATGAGAAAAGTGGTGATCTAGTGGTATCGGCCCAAACTCAAACTCAAACCATTTATTTCAATTAAACCATTTATAGGCACTTTTGAATTTTCAAAAAGTTGATCAGTTGGAAAGTTTAAGCTAGTTGCCCATTCCAAAATGTACATCTCTATGGAGAAGAACGGGCAAGAAACTCCAAGGACACTCTTTTAAATCACGTTAGGCATTACAAAATCGTGGGAACATTATTCTTGTTGCTTCTATATGTGAGAACAATGTAAAATATTCATTAAACAAGCCCTACGTCCCTACTAATATTATAAATACGAAAGTAACTATGTATGTCTGTCTGTCACGTGTTCACGCCTAAACCGCAGAACCGATCGTCATGAAATTTGGCAAAGATATAAGCCTGGAATATGGAAAAGGACATAGGCTAATTTTTATGTCGCGATAACCAACATCCACGCGGGCGGAGCCGTTGGCAAAAGCTAGTTCTTAATATAAGATTAAAAATAAGCCCAGAAAGTTAGGAGATGACCAGTCTCAACCGCCCTGACTTACTAGTTCTAGGCCGTGGGTTCGAACCAAAGCCGGCTCTTTACTTCGTGCCTTATTTCATCACCACTGCTCTCAAAACGGTGAAAGAAAACATCGTGAGGAAACCGACATGTCCTAGAACCGAAAATTCGAAGACATGTGGCGTCCAATCCATCCACTTCAATGTCAATTTTAAGAAAAATCTTTTCAGTAACTTATTGATATTTTTGTTCAAATAAGAAATTACACACAGACGAAGTTGCATGCTCAAGCTAGTTCACAATAATTAATGCCTTAAACGAAGAAAATGCTGAAAAATAAAGCTAAGTTAGTATTTTGTACTTTAGTGCAATTTTATTTTTAAGTTTCATCTGCTTAGTATTTCATTTTTTTAAATTAATTAATTGTACCTATGAGTGTAAAAATATGGGCTACAATTTCTACTGAAATAAATAAATAAATTTTATTAAAAAAAAAAAAAATACTTTGCTTATGGACAGCCAGTTTGATGCTTATACGAAAAAATCTCCATGACAGCTCGGTCAATTTAGTATATAGGCGTGCCAAGTCCTAATCAAGTATTTTAATCAAAGCCACACCTGGCGACGAGGACCAAAACTTGTTTTTTTTTTCTAATAAATTAAACGCTTGAGTGACAGACAAGAACTAACTTTATTTTTTACAGACATACAGTTTTGCATACTCTTTGGTATATGGCGCTACTATCTTGTAATGAGATATTGTCGATACAAAATAGACACAAAATAACACCCCCACTTATCGCAATATTCACTAAACAATCTAACACAAAATTATTCTATGCAAACTATGCCAAGAAGCAACATAAATTTATAATGTTTTGCTGAACATAAACTTTTAGTCAAAATGTCAGCCGGCATATCAGCTGTTGGCAAATACAGTACTTTAACAATTTTATCTTTTACTACATCACGACAAAAATGATATTTGATATCAATATGCTTTGTACGTCTGTGAAAGACTGGGTTTGCACACAGCTTCTGTGCGCCCTGGTTATCATTGAATAGGCTGATTGTGTACATCTTATTGGTTATTTCATATTGCAATCCCTTGAGATATATTGCTTCTCTACATGCCTCAGATAGACCAATATACTCTGATTCAGTGCTAGAGAGGGCTACACATTTCTGTTTTCTGCATTCCCATGAAATTACACCATCAGATAACAAAAAACACATTCCAGTATATGATCTCCTATCTACAGAGTCAGAGCCCCAATCAGTATCTACATAGCCTGTTATTTCTGAATTACCTTCTTTACAATATTTTATTCCATAACACTTAGTTCGTTTTAGATATTTTAATACTCTCTTTGCATATTCCCAATGCTCCTTTGTGTGGCAATTATTAAATTGACTTAAAAAACTTATAGAGTAACTAATATCTGGCCTAGTTAAGACTGAAAGGTACATCAAACTACCAATTAGTTGTTGATAGGGTACATGACTATTTACACCTACTTGACCTTTATTTATATTTAGTTTGACCTCCATTGGAGTATCAACAGTCTTACAATCACTTAAATGAAATTTGCTCAAAAGTTGATCAATATAGGTTTCCTGACTCAAAGTTACATATCCTTCATCTTTATTGAAGGTTACATTCATTCCAAGACATAGTTTAACTTCACCTAGGTCCTTAATGCTAAACTTATTAGATAAAATCTGTTTCAAGTTCTTAGTTTCAAGTTTATCATTGGAAAATATAAAGAAATCATCGACATAGACTGTTACAATGGTCTTACATTTGTTAATATCCTTTATATACATACATGGCTCTATCTTTGACCTTTTGTAACCATTACTGATCAAACAATTATCAACCTTTTTATTCCAAGCTCTAGAGGCCTGCTTAAGTCCATAAATGGCCTTTTTAAGTTTCAATACTTTACAAACTGAACTACTACTATTATAAAAATCTGGCATTTTCATATAAATGGTTTCCTCTAAATCACCATTCAAGAACGCAGTCTTTACATCTAAATGGTTAACATCTAAACCTAACTTTACAGACAATGCAAATAATAATCTAAGAGTTGTGTGTCTCACTACAGGCGAAAATGTTTCTGTATAGTCTATACCATGTTTTTGGGTGAAGCCCTTTGCGACTAGACGAGCACGGTAACGCACATTGTTTTCACTATCGTACTTTTTTCGCAAAACCCACTTGCACTGCACTATAGTACCATCAATTGGTACATCTACCAGTTCCCATGCACTATTTTTCTCGAACGACTGTAACTCATCCTGCACTGCCGCTAACCACTGTGCTTTCTCAGGACCTTCCAAGGCTTCTTGCAACGATATCTCACCCGTGAACATGTTGTCATCTTCCATGCAAGCACTTGCAAATCCATATCTGTCTGGCTTCTGCCTACGCCGAGGACCACTTGTTATGTTGACATTGTTGAGTATATTGGAGTCTTCACTGTCTGTTGTACCAGACTCAGAGCTATCTAATGTATCATTTTCACAAGGTACATACAGTTCACCGCTGTCATCTGTGTTCAAGCTCTCTGATTGTTCAAGTGAATCTTCCTGAGGTGTCAAATCTTCTTCCCCCACTGGAACCATATTCACCTCATCTGAACAATTTTCCTGTACCTCCACAACATTCTCTGTCTCTATTTTCTCCAATACTATAACATCTCGACTGGTAGTGATGACATTAGACTTCGGGTTGTAAATCCTGTACCCTTTGACTTCATTGGAATAGCCGACAAGGATACATTTTTCAGACTTTCTGTCCCACTTTAATCTCTTTTGTTTCGGCACATGTACCATGATTGTACTACCGAAAACACGTAAATGACTTACATCAGGCTTTCTGCCCGTCCATATCTCGAAAGGAGTTTTATAATTTAATGATGTGGTCACTGTCCTGTTCTGTAAGTACACTGCAGTGTGTGCCGCCTCTGCCCAAAACCTTTTCTCGAGACCTGCATCGAACAGTAGACACTTGGCTTTCTCAACAATAGTCCGGTTGTATCGTTCTGAGAGACCATTCTGTTCAGGTGTATATGGGTTCGTTTTGTGATGTACTATCCCATGCGACATCAAAAAATCGTCAAACTTGCTGTTGCAGAATTCTGTCCCATTGTCACTTCTCAAGATCTTTATGCTGCGATTAAGTTGATTCTCAACCTCCGCTCTATACTGTTGAAAGCATTTCAATGCCTCATCTTTCGTTTTCAAAAAATATATATATGTCATACGACTAAAATCATCTATAAACAGCATAAAGTATCTGGAGCCACCTATAGATCGGTTTTCCATCGGTCCACAGAGATCGGTATGCACAATATGTAGCAACTCAGTACTTCTGCTACCTTCTTTGGGAAAAGGTAAGCGGCTCTGCTTGCCCTCACAGCATGCGACACATGATGACTTTGATACATCAGTCTTATTATCAAGTTTCAATCCCTGTACAGCATCTTGCATTTTGTTCAAATACTGGCTGTTGACATGACCTAGACGCCGATGCCAAACTTCACTGGACACCATCACTGCAGCTGATGAACAATATTCAGGCATGTTTAGTTTGTACACCCCATTCAACAGACTCGCTGTAGCTACCAGTACTCCTGCTTGGTTGAAAATCAGACAACCATCAATGTTAAATGAAACTTTGTTTCCTTTTGAAATTAGTTGACTAACAGATATCAGATTTGTAGTCAACTTCGGCACGCATAATACACCTTCTACTGTAATATCGTATTCACAGGCGCGCGTCTTTGTCGTAATCTGCACATCTCCAGTACATAATACAGGTACTTTATCTTTGTTTGCCACGACAATTTCCTTGATCATAAGATCCCGCGACACATTTGACAACCATTCTTCGTTCGCGGTAAGATGAACACTCGCCCCGGAGTCAATATACCAATCGCTTTTGCAAAATTCACCATTTAGGAACACGGCGCTAAACGCATTACTGCTTGTACGTTCATTTTTATTTTTGTTCGAAAATGTACACTGGTTGCGGTAATGCCCTGTTTGTTTACATTTGTAGCATGTTATGACTTTTGGTTTTGACTTTGACATCTGGGCGTTGTCTTTGGTGGCATTGTTACTAACATTCCGGTTCTTCTTGAAACTCGCAAACGCGCCATTGGAATTGGAAGCACTATTGTCGCCGCCGTTTCCGCTTTCTTCCATGTCCAACAACTTGGTTTTAATGGCGTCTGCTGTCAATGGTATGCCGCAATGCTCAATCGCCATTATCATAGGGGAATATTTTTCTGTTAATCCCGCTAACAAAAGCGATGCGACCCACTCATCATTAATATTAAAACCTGTACCACTCAATTTTTGGCTTGTTTCGATGATTTGTGTCACGTACGAAGTCATTGAAACGCTATTTTCGAGTCGTATGGAAATCAAACTCCTCAGTAAACTGATTCTCCTCGTAAATCCTGAGTCGTCAAATAGGTTCTTCAATTTCTTCCACAGCTCATGGGTCGTTTGTACACTTTTTATGTGCACATACAGCGACGAATCTATTGTCAGAATCAGCTTGGCTCTGGTTTTCGCGTCACCTGCTGCTCCTATTTCTGCTGGTACTGTCTCCGACTTGATACAATCAGACATTCCTTCCAGAACTAGGAAATTCTCAGCCGCGAAAGCCCACTCGCTGTAGTTCTCACGCCCTTTCAATTTAGGCACACTGACAAGGTAGTTCGTCGTCATTTTCACAGTCACAGCGTTAATCACAGTTTATCTCAATCTGCAAAATCTATTTCCACTAGGAATGTCCAAGAAAAATGCGAGAAAAAACTATAAAATCTGGGCACATAACCTCTAATAAATTAAACGCTTGAGTGACAGACAAGAACTAACTTTATTTTTTACAGACATACAGTTTTGCATACTCTTTGGTATATGGCGCTACTATCTTGTAATGAGATATTGTCGATACAAAATAGACACAAAATAACATTTTTTTTTTTTTTTTGTTCACTCGTGTGGCTACATTAGACAAAAAGGTTAGGATGAAAAGGTTAGATTAAAAGTATTTATTTTATTTTACACTTACTTTTGCCAGCGGCTTTCCCCGCGTGGAGGTCGGAAATTATCCCATGGGAACGTACCACATAAACAGTGTTATCCTATGTGTTAATGCAGGTTATAAATAATGTGCACTTTTTACATCGTTCTCACATTGATAATTTCAACATAATGATGTAACAAAATCATGATTTTAAAAGGACGGAGTTTCTTGCCCGTTCTTCTCCATAGGTACCTACGCTTTGGAATGGGCAACTAGCTTCATCTTTCTAACTCACCGACCTTGACAATTCAAAAGTGCCTGTAATTGGTTTATTTGAAATAAATGCTTTGAGTTTGAGTTTGTTCAAAATTTCACCCGAACATTCAAACTTTCACATTTGTAATTTAGTACAAGTATAGTAAGATACTTATTTGTATATTTTATTGTTAATATACCTTAGTCTCAGTGTTAAAATAATTTACACGGCATTGATGAATGTGACTTTGAAGATTATTTACTAAGTTTTAATTGTACCATTAAAGAAGTTATCATATTTTCCCAGTAGAACTATTATCTGCCAATTAAAAATAATCGACAAGAAATGATGAAAAGGCGATTAAAAATTACTAACACCTTGCTATAACGCATTTTATTGTTCTATTGTCTAGTTATTATCATCAGAACAGGATTTTATCTTAAATAAATACTTTATTCCACAATCTTATCTTATTTTCTTCTTATAAAAAATTTGTTTACTTGTAGTTATATGAAAGATACCTATCTTTTCTTATAAGCCTTTTAAAACTACTTCAAAGACTAGGATTCACACGGGTAATTCACATTACCTACCCACCCTGAAATGTCGTCAAACCAGAATATCTGGTCTTCGCACATCACACCTGAGCACATTGACACTTAAATAAAGGTTAAGGTACACTGCGCTGCATTGCATAAATATGGAACGCGGTATTTACACACGATAGATGCAACAATGCAATGTCAAGTTTTCGGTAGAGTTCGTGGTGGGTTCGATTCCCACGACGAAACAAAAAGTATGTACAGTCACCAAAAGAGTTAAGTCATCAGGGTTGTCGGATCAGTTGGAGTTTAGTAAGAAGCCGATAGATGTCATCATCATCATCATCATTTCAGCCGAAAGACGTCCACTGCTGGACATAGGCCTCCCCCAAGCTTCGCCACTTCGACCGGTTATGTGCTTCCCGCATCTAGCGGACTCCTGCGGCCCTCACAAGGTCATCGGTCCACCTTGCGGGAGGCCTTCCAACTTTACGTCTTTCGGTACGCGGTCGCCACTCCAGAACTTTCGACCCCATCGGCCAACTGTTCTGTGAGCAATGTGCCCTGCCCACTGCCACTATAGATGTATAAACTAATTAAATTTTATTCGAAAACATCCACGGGTTTCTAAAAAAAAAAAAAAAAATATCCGCCGACCCTAGACCTATTTTAGTGACCGTGGGTTCTTAGGCCGATCGATCGATTTAATTGCTATCTCGGTCGGTATTCTCAATACCTAACATAAAACAATTATTGTAATGTAGTGAGGTTTTGATAAAAACTTGCTATAGCAACAATAAAATATATTTACCAGAACTTTGTTTTACAACTGCGAGATTCGCTATCACCATATCCCGCCCTTATCGCAATAATATGTTAAATGTCATCATCACAAATTACTATAAAAATGTTCTAAATATTTTTCGTATCCTAAATGATTTATGTAGATTGACAAAGATGTTGACATTTTAAAACACTGTTGCACATTGTAGTTTGTATTTTGGCAATGAGTACTTTAACGGATTTGTAAAAAATATTTCACACATGACCACTTATGAAACGTCAGACGCTAGGTGCCCAGGATTATAGTACTTAATTGAATAAAAATGATTATTTTATATGTTATTTTTTTTTTGTTTTAACTAACACACACCACCTGTTATACTCTAGATAGAATATACACATATTAGCATCAGGAGTTATTTTCTTTTTTAAATAAATTTGCATCTGAATAGTGAGGCAATCTAATAATTTTGATAAATAGTTTTTAGAAGTCGTTTGCATACCATACACCCGACTAGTCATGCTTTCCCGGTGTTCCTGGCATCGCGGCTTTTTTTTTTTCTCAAAAATTACATTTAGTAGAAGCCGCTTCTATAATCTCTAAAAATTTACTTGAGGTAATTATCCGTCCGGATATCCAATCTCTGATACAAACCCTCTGCCGTGTCAACATATCGATACAATGTCTTATGTTGCATAAATAAATAAATAATTTATAAGTCCAATGATTTTAGATACAAAAAATGGGCGCTACCGCTGCAAAGGATAAAAATAACGAGAATAAAGAAAAAAATACAGCGACACTCGATGAAGCAATGTTGTTGTCAGGTAAATAACATAAAAAAATACTATTAGAAATACGAACCAGGTAAATTATATACGACAAAATACAGAGGCCAGCACATCAAGCTACCCCAATCTGCCAAATGTCATTGATAGTTTTTCAACTTTATCACAAAAGAACAAGGTTCATGTTCAATTGGGAAAATTTGACAGTTCGGGATAGCTTGATGAGCTGGCGTCTGTACATAACACTCAAGTTATTAATTGATTTCGTTCAACAGCATTGAAGGCAAAGAGGATAATAATAACTTCCAAGAGTTTAAATGACGCTATTAATACAAATCTTTTGTACTCACAGCGCACAATAGAGTTTAGCCTCCGATAACGCTCATTGATAGTAAATTAAGCACCATGTTACAAAACAAAGTAACTGTCGACTGAGTCGTCTAGCCGACGTAGTTCCCCGCAATAGACGTGAAAACAGCGTGCTATGTCTACAGTCAGCCAAGACAGCGCTTATGGGCAAAAGTGTCTACTGCATGGCTTCAGTAATCTTTAACAAAATACCGAAGAGTATGAAAGAGCTGCCGCCTTCTTTGTTTAAAAAAATTCTTCGAAATTTTTTAGTGGGGTAATGTTTTTATAATTTAATTGAGTTCCTTAACGAAAAAGATTTTGTAATTTAGTATGTTGTTTTTTTTTTGTGTATCTTTTGCCTGGCTGCATGGTAAAATATGGCGCATCTTGTAATCATCTTTGCTGTCTGTAATCCCCATATTTGTAAAATAAAATTATCTTTATATTTGTATAAATCTGCCTAGCCATTTCCTAACTAAGTTAGTGTAAACAGAAGCAGCTGAATAACAATATTTTACTTGGAGCGAGACCAAAATCCAGTTACTAGGTAATACGATACCCTTTGGGTAAAACTGTTTTGTCAGACTTTCCGGCTTCTGATGACATGTAACGACTGTCAAAGATCTACGAATAACAACTGAGACCAACGGCTTAACGTACTTTCCGAGATATGGATGGGGGTTTATGTAAATAATTCCATCACCATTGTTCTCAAAACGGTAAAGGAAAACATCGTGAGGAAACTGAGATGTCCTAGAACCAAAAACCCGCACTGAGCCTGCGAGGTGGATTTCGACCCACTCCCATGAGGGCGTGGGTCGAAATCCACCACGCAGGCCACCCCACTGCGCACACACAGGCCACACACAGGCCTCCTCTCGGTATGAACATTATAGACGGAATATAAACTTGTGATTAGAGGCCTGGGTACCAGCAGTGGCAACTTTGTAGGCTGTATATTATCATGAGTTTGTGGTTTTTTAGTATCTGTATCCTAGTTGTAAGTTTTCTAAAGAAATAAAATAAATATTTGCAGGATTTGGGATGTTCAACATCTTCCACATGCTGATGTCTGGTCTAATACTGATGGGTATGATCATGCAATGTCTGGCACTGGGCTATGTGATACCTGCAGCACAATGTGACTTGAAGCTTACTACGCAGCAGAAAGGCTGGCTGTCTGCTTTGCCATTTACAGGTCAATCTATATATCTATATCTTCTAAACATACTACGTACATCTGCCGATGCAGCTGAATAACAGTATTTTTAAGGGTTCAGTAAATGATTCTGACGCCACTGCGAAATAAACTTTTTAACAAAAAATTAAACCGCCGAAAAACAGAAAAGCAAAAAAAATTTTTTTTTTTAATCCTTAATAACGAAGTTCAGAAGGCGGTGACATAAACTTAAAATGCGTATCAAAAGTCACCGACTTTTACCACCGACGGGCCCTTTCCAATAAAAAAATAATGATTAAAATCGGACTACTGAGAGAAAAGTTATGCGTGGCCAATCATTAAAAAAAAAAATTGTTACGCGTCGACTTGAGGACCTCCTCCGTTTTTTCGTTGGTTAAAAAAAACGTAGTTTATTTTAAAAAAACTGCTGTTTCCTACCTACGTGGTTGAACAGCTTTTCTTATAACTATAAATTTCAACGCAGTAATATGGTAACAGTTTGTGCGTCAATGTCCCTGTCACACAGTATAAAACAAACTGAAGCAAATTTCTTACCAGAATACACTCTGTAGAGGATATTTGTTTAATTATTTCTTTATCACGTAGATACATTGTTACATGCCTATCAAGGATATTTTTTACAACTCATCATCGTGATAGTTTTTATTCTTCTTTTTTCCTGCTTCTTCAGACACCAATTTTAACACTATTATAAATTTCTTCATTCTCTTTACGTCTGTTTCCAGCTATAATATTAACGTCATATTTCTGGGGATGGTTAGCTGACACAAAAGGCAGGAGAGCAGCCATGCTGGTGGCTATGTTTATATCTACTATAGTATCAATGGCATCGAGTTTTGCACCTAACCTTGCCTCTTTTGCTGCTCTTCAGTTCATCTCTGCTGTTTTGTAAGTAAACCATATAATCACAACAGGATGGCAAGGACATCACGCACATACACAACCTGTTACCATAGATTCAGTACAAAGCATTGTAATTTTACGTCGGTTATTAGAAAACAATAGCTCTGCCTTACGTTTTGACTGCGTACGTTTTGCACTTTTCTATGAAACAGCAGAACTATTTTTTGACAACCGCCAAAACTTTACTACGTTAGGGGGTCTAGAATCACGGGATGAATTTATGGTTTTAGTTTGCTCATCGATGACTCTGCCACCCTGTATACATATTTTGAGTTCTGATGAAGATTTTTCAGTCAGCATTCTCTATTTATATTTTTTCTTTATCTTCAAATCGTATATCCTGTTTTTCTTAAAATATGCTAATTCATGTCCTGAGCAACATGTATGTTTATTTGTTTTAATCAAATTACCAAAACCCACATATCTAGTAACAGTTTTGTTATTTTTACATACCATAATCTATAAGAATTTATTTTTAAATTCAGTATGACGGGGCCTTCAGCAGTAGTCTACACTTATCTCGGAGAATTTAACAATCTTCGTCACAGAGACAAGATGGTCACATTCGGGTCTTCTTTCATTGGAATTGGAACTGTAGTTTTACCATGTAAGTTGAAAACTTATAAACGAATACCAAAGTAATGACAAACAGTGGTAGCCTGGTTGTAACAACTGCGATTTACGAGTTGTATGTCCTAGGTTCGAACCCAGACAGGCGCTTTACTTGGTGTAAATTATTTAATCACCACTGCTCTCAAAACGGTGAAGGAAAACATCGTGAGATCCTTGAACCAAAAATAATTAAGATCTAAATTGAAGAGAAGAATTTGTTATGGGTATCTACCAACCCAAACTGGGCCAGCGTGGTGGATAACGGCCTAGGCCCTCTCGCCGAGAGGAGGCCTGAGTCCTGAGTCCCAGAAGTGAGAACATTATCGGCTGATTCTGACCACCAGATGGCCATGTTAGTGTTATTAATATTGGGCAATAATCTGAATTGCGGAAAATTGAATTGATTTAAGTAATACCTGATCGGCTTTTTTCAATTGATTCTCTACTTACTTTTTTATGTTTCCTTAGCTTTTGCCTGGCTGATTCTACCTCGTGAATTCTCCTATCACATCGACTTCTTGGATATTTTCTACTGTCCCTGGCGACTTCTTATCGTAGCTTGTACGATACCCTTTAGCATTGCCACCGTGCTCCTGTTCTTTGCACCAGAAAGCCCAAAATTCCTTTACGCTAATGGTCGCTACGAGGAGTCTTTGGAAGTTGTAAAATTAATCTACGCAATAAATAATTACAAGTCCAGAGACAGGTTTTCAGTGAGTATTGAAACATTTTACACATTACATGACATGTACAATAGAACAATTCTCTTAATCTCCCTCGGGAATCATCGCATTTCCGAATACAAATGAGCTATCCTCCCATTTTTTTTTTACATTAAGTTAAAAGAGTATTAACAACTCTATATACTTCCAAGTCGATTGAGAGCGTCCGATCTGCACCAAGTGCAAAGGGCAACTGATAGAAATCCGGCGACTGACGAAACACGAAGTTTGCCGAGGGACATTAACAAAATAGTTTTACTGCACCCGACAGGATTACATACACATCGGCAAAATAACGAACTTAAAATTAAAAAGAGCCTTACTTAGTGCTCACCTCCGTTATGTAAGGACTTGTGTAACATTTCATGCTTTTAGACCAATCTCGGCGTTGTCAGTCAGTCAATGAATTAATTAATTAATTTTGTATCTGTGACATGTAGAACAGATACGCGTATTAAGGAGACAAATATGCAAACTCATTTATTCTTACCCAACTACGGCGAAGCAAAAAGCAGGAGGATTAGCTTGACCGGTACTTATGTATGTGGATGTGTTTATGTATGAATCTATTCCCTCATTATATCTCAACTACCTGCTTATTATAATTTGACAAATGAGCAAAATGGAAGCCTCTCTATCGCGCACTGCCGCCTGTTAAAGGGTATGTGTCGTCATATTAAATTGAATATGGCGACCTCTATAATCTAGATGACGTGAAGTGACTAACTAAAAATTAAAAGATACACGGCATTCAGATGAGAATATTTTCTTGTGTCGTATTCGGGTTAAGATTTTGAACCCACTTTTTTACAATCGTTGTCTTCTTGTAAATTTTTTTATGGCGAAGTATATTATGCATTACAGGTAAAATCGCTGATTGCCGAAATCCAAATCACAAAGTTGAATATCAACAAAGGTATTACAGCTATCTTTGCCTCCATGAAAGAACAAACTTTCCCAATCTTCAAACCACCGCTACTGCCTTGGATTTGTCTCACCTGCTTCGTACAATTCGGGATCTTTGCTGCGTAAGTATTAAAACATAAAATTTACTTCACTCCTCGTTAAAAAAGAATTGAAGTAATTTTACAATTATGTATTTGGTGTTTCAGAACAAATGGCTTCTACATCTGGTTCCCGACTATTCTTAATTCATTAGCTAGCCAGGATGTCGGTGACATGAAAATCTGTGACGTCATTGAATTGACACGGAACAAAGCCGCTGCGGATGCCTTAAATAGCACCACGGTTAGTAAAACCTTTTTAAACCTTTCTTTAAAGTCTTTTTAAAAGATTTAGGATGAATTTCACCAATGAAATTGAACGCCATCAGCACATTTGAACAGCATTCAGAGTGCCATCATCGGTGTAGCATATTGACACTGACAGCTCTTGAAAGGTTTCTATAAACTTAAGTGAACTTATGTATCAAATGTTGTAGTTATAACTTGAGGGTAGGGATTAATTTAAAAAGAAAACGTAAGTAAGTTAAATTCATGGATACCCTCAAATAACATAGTCTATCGATTAGACAGAGACCTAAACATAAAGTGAGTCGGACGATAGTGGAACATTACTTAGATGACAAAAAGGCTTGGGATAAGTTAAGTTAGGTACTCTAATGTACCAAGCAATAAACTATTGTGTAGATGAATAATATTGACGATGTTAATATTTTTTATGATATTTAAAGAGAAAACTGACTGTGAATTTGCGTACCATGCAGGCTAGATTGACGGGTCGTTGAGTTCCCTAAAATAGGGTTGACCTAAACGATGACTGTTACATACGTGCTGTCAGTTGGGATAGATCAGCTCAAAGCTGCAATGGCTCTTTCTTCAAAAGCCCTTCCAGTTATGGCCCTGCATTGTTAGACAAACACAAAATTCAAATAATGTAATGTTTGGACTTTAAAAGAGATCATGACCTCTGAGTTTGTTTCGGCATTTCTTCTCACGAATTAGTCAGCTACAAAAGCCCCACCTAGTTTTTTAAATATTGATCAGCAAAATATTGACGTGTAAAAGTGTCATATTAGATCTACTTACATACATGAAAAGTTATTTCATTTAGTTTCATGAAAGTGGTTTCAGTGGCAGTTTTTTTGGTGAACTCGGATTATGAAAAAAAGGCAGATAGACCGCACGGAACACCAAGAGTGAAGCCAAAAAACCAAATACTAACGCGTCGCATTGTATATAATGCGAGGCTTTAGTATTTGTTTTTTTGACTCTTGGGTGATCCGCGCGATCTATCTGCCTTTGTTTTATAATCTAAACCAAAAAAAAAACAGAAATACTAAAGCGTCGCATTGTATGTTACATAAAATGCGACGCTTTAGTGTTCGGTTTTTTGGCCTCACTCTTGGTGTTCCGCGCGGTCTATCTGCCTTTGTTTTATAATCTGAGTTGGTGAAATTCACCCTCAGTATTTAGTTTGTATTTTGCCCTTTGCCTTTCTGTGTTTATACTATATCGAGTCTAAACATTAACATTTTCGTTACAGATGATATGTGACGACACAATCTACACTTCCACTTTCGAGCGTTCCATCTACGTTGGCCTAGTCTTCTGTTCTATGTACATCATCGTAGGGGTCCTGGTGGACTTTGTAGGCAAGAAACCCATCTTAGTGGTAACCCTCTGCATCACTGGGATGTGTGCTGTTGCTGCTAATCTGACCTACAACCAGCAGGTTGCCGTTGTTCTGTTTGCTATCTTCCAAATGTCTGGAGCTTGTATTGGACTGACGAATGCCGTTGCTGTGGAGTTATTTCCTACTAAATATAGGTATGTTTTCTATCTTGAAGGTCTTATTTACAATAGACACGAGATGTAGCTCATATACAAACTTTAACAAAACGCAAGACCTGAAAGTAGTTTTGTGCTCCTAATTGACTGTTGAATGGATTTCAATGGAACTTTTAGTATGGGTATTTTTTATTATGCATTTTGCCATACCTACCGCTGATTGAGCCAAACTAAATTCAATCTCATTTCAAGGTTACAAGACTCAATTATACATTCGTATTGAAATTTGACCCCAAGGATGATGAAATTTTGAATTGGTGTGGGGTAGATAGGTTCTGAAAACATCACACAAGAACCAAAACTTTTTTTTAAAGAAAAATAAAAACTAAGCACATAATACAAGAACCAAAACTTTTTAAAGCAAACTTTATTATTAAAAACTTTTCTTTACTAAAAAAAAACAACTGAATTCCGGAAAACACTACACAGTGAAAAATAACTTTAATTTCGGAAGGCGATGTTTTTTTTTTTTTTTTTGAAAAGTTTTTAGTAATAAAGTTTGCTTTAAACAAGTTTTGGTTCTTGTATAATGTACTAAGTTTTTACTTTTCACATTAAAGTTTGCATTAAAAAAAAAAGTTTTAGTTCTTGTGTCATGTTTTTAATTCAATACTTTATTTGGGGTGTACGAGGAAGACCTCACGCAAGAGCGTTAATTATGTTATACGTTTGTATAGTGGAGAAAGGCTCACTGCAGTTTACGTGTTCCAATTTTGATTTCTTTTTGTTTCCCATAGAGCAATGGCGGTTTGTTTGTCAATGATGCTGGGGCGTACTGGATCTATGGTGGGATCCAACCTGATTGGCTGGTTCCTGGATGTCAATTGTGGTGCTGGGTTTTATCTTTTTGGAAGTCTTCTTGTTTGTAAGTTTAATTTATACTATACTAGCAGCGCTCCTCCGCGTAGTTCCCGTTCCCGAGGGAATACGGGGATAAAATATAGTCTATGTTACCCGGGGATAGTGAAGCTTCCCAACAGTGAAAGAATGTTTCAAATCGGTGCAGTAGTTTTGGAGCCTATTCAATGCAAACAAACAAACAATCAAATCTTTCCTCCTTTTAATATTATAAGTATAGATAACGCAAAGAGACAGACAGAGAGCAGTGCTGGTCCAGTGGTATCGAACTCGTGGGTTCGAATCCAGACAGGCGCTTTACTTTATATATAATTTATTTCATCACCGCTGCTCTCGAAAGCGGTGAAAGAAACATCGCGAGGAAATTGACATATCCTAGAACCAAAAGTTCAAAAATATGGACCGTGAAATATGGGCCGTGTGGTGGATTGCGTCCCATTCCCTCTCATTAAAATGAGGCCTGTGTGCCAACAGTGGGAACGTCATAAGCTGATTATGCTACTAGATAACGGCGGCGGCGCAGAATTGCGATCTATTTATTTAATGATCCTTGATATCCACTGCTAATATTATTTAATTTTAATTACAGTAAACGGCTTGATCTGTATCGCTTTACCAAATATGAAGAAAGAGAATTTATCCAAATCAGAAACAACTCAACCAGTACAAAGAGAAATGCAAGAACCATAGTCAACTGCAATATTATTTAAGAGCTAGTGAAAATGATGGAGGGGGTCATTGATGGGAAGACTGAAAAAGAAGACAGGATTGCGTATTTTAATTTAAGGACAAAGTTTATTTGTACAGCCAGCAAATCTGATGATGACGATAGTAGAAAGGTAGTTTCTCCCTCCCTACCTTGAAGATAAAAGTGTTTATTAAATCATTAGTGTCGTAACAGTCTTAGAGCTGAGTCTGTTGTCAATAGTAAGATAAATTTTATCTGAGGAATAAATATTACGGTTTGACAACTTTTGTATGGAAAATATATGAAACTGTCATATAAAAGTTATCTGTCTATTGAAAAACCAGCCCTTAGTGAAATGAATACCTTTATCAGACGAACGATCATATAATAAAGAGACGTTCATTCATATTTAATTTGTTTCATTGATTTACAATCTCCTCAAGATTCATTCTAGAACTAAGAACAAAACCATTCAGAAAGACAAATCGCTAAATTAAATCTAGAAAAAATATCCATTTCCATTGTATTTTAGTAAAAATGGTAATATCATCACAGCATTATTCTCGAACAACAATATGGGCGTTGTAAGAGATTGTATCGCCCTCCATTCGAAATATTGAAGTTATAACAGTTTGCGTGACCTAGGTACTGCCAGTCTGTCTGGAGACATTGTAGCAGATAGGATTCTAAGATAAGGTAGTTCTAAGTAAGATAACACTAGATAAGGAACGTTAAAAAGGGGAAAGTATTTAAAGACGTGTAGAATATTTTGCAAATAAATAACAGATGGATAGGCGACATGGCAAAATTCGTTAGATTATTTAACGTAAAATAGAAGTTCAGATTTACCCAATGCATCTTCCTAACGTTTACTAGTACTACCTATACTTATCAGTGTCTGCCAGTTTTACAGAAACATTCTTCTTCTTCGTAGCGTATCGATGGTACAAAGTTCTTTGGCCCAAAATTCTGGTGCTCGAACTCCGCTCACTGACGCAGTCATTAGATCATCAAATGATCAGGTGACGCTCAGGATGCGGCGCTGGATGATGAAGATAAATCATTGATGATCATTCTGTTATGCACCAACTAAACTTAATTTACGCCATTGCTATCTTTTTCCTTCTAATGAAACAAGAAAGAGTCGGAAATAAATGAGAGCAGTCAAATTTAGTTGAAATATGATTTTCCGCGACGCAGCTACGACGAACTAAATTCTATGCTTGAATTCAAGACAGTCAAGATGAAATTTATTATATTTCATTCGCGGTCTGTCAGTAACAGATAGCAATACTCTTATTTTTAACCGACTTCAAAAAGAAGGAGGTTGTCAATTCGACATGTTTATATTTTTTTTTTTTATGTATGTTCGGGCATAACTCCGTCGTATATCGACGGATTTGCAAAATTCTTTTTTTGGTCGAAAGGGGTTTATTTCGAAATGGTCCCATATAAATTTCATATAGATCTGATGATGCGTTTCGGAGACAGACAACGGAACTCTTCAAAACATTACAGCAAATCAACCGCGAATGCTGCTATCGCATAAATATGCATTGTTTTGACCCTGAGGATGATGAAATTTCGAATTGGTGTGGGGTAGATAACTAAAAAGTGAAAAATAAAAACTTTTTTCAAAAAAATAACAACCGACTTCCAAAAAAACACTACAAAGTGCAAAATAACTTTAATTTCGGAAGGTGGTGACAAAGAATTAAAATACCTACACCTCCAAAGTCACCGACTTTCGAAATTAAAGTTATTTTGCACTTTGTAGTGTTTTTTTGGAAGTCGGTGTTATTTTTTTGAAAAAAGTTTTTTTTAGTTTAAGTGATGAACAAAAGCATCGGTACCATTGTCTGAATTGTTATATTCAATTCATTTGGTTCCCATAGAATTACTACTCATGAATAAAACTATCCTCATTTATAGATAGCATTTCAACATCGCATTTAAACTAAGAGGAAAATAATGAAAGTAAGAAAAAACTGTCAGGTACAGAGGCCAGCACATCAAGCTACCCCAATCTGTCAAATTTCTTTGATAGATTTTCAACTTTATCACAAAGGAATAAGGTTTATGTTCAATTGGGAAAATTGAACAGTTTGGGATAGCTTGACCTGCTGGCGACTGTACGTTTCTCGTAATCTCAGCTTAATTTCCCTTCGCGATCCTGTCTGTTAAGCCTGCAGTTTCTAGAATATTGGTTTTCTCAACAAAAGCACATTTGTCTTTATTGTTGTTCACTCAAGAACTGCTCACAGGATTTGCATAAACTATTCATTTTGATTTCACTTCACTTGTGAACTCAGTACTCTGCTAATGGACGACTAGAACGGGTTTAAAAGCATTATGCTTAAAGAGTAT
Source organism: Polymixis flavicincta (assembly GCA_949987655.1). NCBI lineage: Eukaryota > Metazoa > Arthropoda > Insecta > Lepidoptera > Noctuidae > Polymixis > Polymixis flavicincta. The sequence goes on along the minus strand of OX465181.1, from coordinate 21,875,378 downwards.
CTTCTTTTTATTTGGTTTAAACTACTCCCGTGTTTTGTTTTTTGGTTGTGCTATCAAAATAATGGTTGCTGATGGGGATAAAAAGCTATAGTAAATCTACGTCAGACAATGTCTGAAATAAAAGGTGTGACGGGCGCACGCGAAAGTGTTTTCGTGGTTTTTATTTTACTCATTTAAATTCTGCTGGCAAGAGTTTACCTACTTTTTAACTTCAGTATCGCTGGTAAAATCTTTAATCGAATCTCATTATCATCATCATCATCATTTCAGCCGGAAGACGTCCACTGCTGGACAAAGGCCTCCCCCAATTTGGGGGGCTTGCCATAATCGCTACGCTTGGCAGGCAGGTTGGCGATCGCAGTAAGAAGGTAAAATGCTTAGAGAACGATGCTACCCATTCTCTAGTAAGTCCCTTAGTCGCCTCCTACGACACCAACGGGAACAGATTGGATGGTGCTATTCTTTACGTCCGGCGCCACACGGAATCCAATATAAACCTAGATAACTAGAAAATATTTTATGTTCAACCTTAGAGTTTTTTTTTACACCACCTCTGGCAGTTTCTATGAAATTGATTTAGCCATCACAAACTGTGTACAAGCGCAAAATATCCTATGCATTCCGAAGTGATTCGATAACTGGCCCGTCGTGTCCGACCCCTCCTATATGTAATTTTATGGATGTTACACCCTGGGCTGTGCCTTATCTAGTTTGGACACCCTACCAACAAAAATACAGACTAAAAAAACATGATGAAAAATATTTACGCACTGAATTATGCATACGTTTTTTATGAATATTTTGCTACACTGTGGCTATTTGCCATGGGTTTAAGGGGTGTCTGGAATGTGATTTGTCGCTAGCCTCGGGCACAGGAAAAGCGTTTAATTGCCGTCGAGTAGGCATCAAGGATCCGACCAATGGGACGGCCTGCGTATATTGAATAACCTAACCTTTAGTGACTCTATACCTGAATATACCCCACCTTTTAATCGAAGCGTTTAGGATTAGGAAGTGTATTTGATTAGTCTTCATGACACGACAATTTAGTTGATTTTTTATTTGAAAGGGATTACAGTAAATGAATAAAAGTCAAATGAGTAATTAGTTCGTTTCAATTGCATGTAAGCATAACTCTACAAATTAGAAAAACAGGAACGAAACAATGTGGCAAATGTTATTTCATTTGAGAAATACAACCAAAAGAAATCAAATCTTTAGATGACCAACCCAACCAACAAAACCACCAACTTTCATCTGACAACTATTTACCACATTAATCCACAGTCAAATACAGCCACAGAAATGAACAAAAACAAGGAACTTTAGCGGCAAAGTATTTAAATATGGAATTGAAGCGATTTCAACCACACAACAATGTTGTGGTCTACGGCAGCGTTAACCGTTACTAATATGGCGGAACGGTAAACCGCGTCAATTATGTCCCAATTTGCGCATTTAAAATTCATGAAGGGTAAACCGATTTAAAGGTTTATAGTGTATGCTGAGCCGAAATTTACTTACTTATCTTTACAGGCCACCTCTCCGGCAAAATGAGTGAAGGGGGACAAGACAACAGGGTAGTAAAATTAATTTGAAATTCACTAAACAAAATGCCTATGGCGATGACTGGTGAACAACATAGAATGCAAACTGCTAAATTAGTATGGACAATAGGGCTTAATAATCTTTAAATCGCTGTCGAATTTAGTACTTGCAATGCACAACACAGGTTATTTAGCGTAGCATTATTAAGCGTGCAAAATAATATTGGCCCGAACGTGTTCCCATGTGGTACTCCAAATGATCAGCAAAAACATCAGTACATTTATGGACCATATTGTTTTTAATTATTTTATAAAAAAACAAATTTTAAACCTATACCTTAGATACAATATTAGGCAAGACTCTTCCTTTCTAATATGCAATATTGGAAACGAGACACAATCGAATTCCAATGGTCAGACTCTAGATACAAGTACTCTCAATACTATCTGACACTTTCCCCAGTTACCACTTGACACAATAGGAGCGGGTCGAATGGACGACAAACTCACTCGTAGATCGGGCAATCAAGGCAATGTAGGTAATAAAACGAACCAGTACTTAAAAGGTGTGATACGACATACAGCACGGTCAGGATTTTGGAAGGTACAAGGTATTACGAACAACAAGTTTTTTTTAACGACCAACATAAGGTCGCTGTTAAACTGGGAAAGGATCGCAAATGTGAATCTCATGAAATTGAATAAAAGATGGATGGTTTTAAGGATGTAAGGACACTAACGCACACACAAGGATTAATACGCCACATAACATTAAACGATTCATATTTTTGTGCACCATATTATTATCATTGGTCATCAACATAAATATTGCGTACCACTACAAACTTAAACAATATGGCCGTAACATTAGTCTACACTAATATTATATAACATAATATTGGCAGTCTATTGTAGGGTCAAAACAATTACCACAACTATCGAGGAACAAACAAATCAGCGACAATTGTGTGTTATGTTTACTATAGACAAACAAACACACGAACGTAGCGTCGGAAACCGCAACAATTTGGGGCTACACTGAATGTTTACTTAGATATCTGCAACATTCAACATGCTGCTCACTACCACTTTAGTGGCCAAGTAATAAAGGCGACTTTTGAACGTTTTCTTACTTAGATGGGTACGTTTTAAATGTAGACGACCCGAATTTACAAGCGCGTGTACAACAGTACAAGTTTGGTCTTTTCGAGATACAATCTTTCTGTTTGGTTTATACAAAATATTGTTTTCATATTCTGTTCTTACAACACGTTTGGGATGTGTTCTGAACCAGGGTCACGTCCCCCCCGAGTGGGTTCCCGCATTGTCGTTGCGGGGGGGCTTAGTAACCGTGGTCTCCCATCCACGGTGAAGCCAAGAGGAACCCAACGGTGGGGCCGCTCGTCAGGGCTTTTGCCTTCAAGCCATTGACGTAGCGGCCAAAAAGTAGGTTGCGGTGAGGTGCACCGCAACTGAGGTGGGCCGCGATGTCGAATGGGAGGCGTCGCGGCTGAGGGTTACGGGCTGCGGTAGAGGAGGAGTGCCGGTGCTTCTGAGCAGCGCTCTTCCCTTCCGTGGCCTGGACGGGGCCGCCACCGTTTGATGGCGGACGCGGTGGGGCCGCAGGGGAAGAGGAGTGTCGGTATAGCGTTGGCCGCTCTCCCTATCCTCTGCGGCCGAAAAGTGGTAGACGGGACGGCGCGTTGTGTTCCACACGTGTGCCGTCAAAGATGTCAGCAACCACGGGTGGGGTCCGCAAGGGCCGATGCCTGCCAGGGGTGCGGGTTTGTTCGAAAGAGATACCACGGCCCCTGGCATACGGGCTACTGAGGGAACACGGGTGGGTTTTAGTCAGTAAAAGTCTGACACGCCCTCCTGCTCTACTCAGCAGGAGAAGTCATTTGATGATTTCCCACCCAAAAAAAAAAAAAAAAAACCAGGGTCACGTGCTAATTACTTTTCTAATAAAAATATGTGTTGACTGAAACAAAATTGTTATTACCAGCTGAAATATAGGTTGAAAACAATAGTAAATTAAATCCCCAGCTCATTGAAAATGGTCTGAGACAAAATCCAAAACGAATGATAAAATAATTTGTCATAGTATTAGTTACTACTGGACCGGCTACTGACACACTACATTATTTTTTCCCTACCTGAAACATTCTATTAAGAACCAAAGCGGAGCGAAGAGAGCAGTGGTGGCCAAGTGGTAACGGCCGCGACTTACGAGTTGTAGGTCGTGAGTACGAACCCAGACAGGCGCTTTACTTTGTGTAAATTATTTCATCACCACTGCTCTCAAAACGGTGAAGGAAAACATCGTGAGGAAACCGGCATGTCCTAGAACCAAAAATTGGAAGACATGTGACATCTACCAACCCGCACTGGGCCCGCGTGGTGGATTTCGGTCCAATCCCTATCACCGAGAGGAGGCCTGTGTCCCAGCAGTGGGAACATTATAGGCTGATGATGATGATGAAGGACCAAAACCGTTACAATATAATATTGATATGCATTGTTGAGTTTTTCTGTGGGACAGTGTTAAATAAATTTAGATGACTCCAAATTCTTAATTTATTCTTCTCATCATTATATTCAAAGGCTAGTTCCCGACAATAAGGTCAGTGAGGTCTTTTGTTATTTCATTAGTCTCTCAACATCTGTTGCTCTGAAACTTGATGCTATTGTTTCAAGTTTACTCCACAACCGATTTCATTTCATAGAACCACTTCTTACCTCACAAAATACACAAAGATCCTTACGACAAACTAGTAAGGTTCGAAATTGAATAGCCTTTAAGAAAAGGGTACGCAAATAAGAAATTCAAAATTTGACAGTTCACGATACACTTCCCATAAATTTTGGTAATAATGGAAAATTTTGAAAGCTATAAATAATATTATTATTGTGTTGTTGCTGACTGAGATTCCTGAGAAAATTTTTTTCAGCGGGCATTTTTAATATAGGTACATTCTCGTTGAAATTTATTATTTACACCGCAGGTAGATTAGGTCACTTGGAAAAATCCTGAGGCCAGATTTTACATAAGCATACCATTACATTAAGAAAAAAATATGCTCTATTTATTTTATTTAACCATTTATGTATACCCATATTTACAGACAAGAAGAAAAGAACAGAAAAATACATATAATGAAGGTTTTATGTAATTTTCTGTTCTTTTTTTGTAAAAAACGTTTTTTTTTTGACATACGTACAAACAGACACTTCAATTTAATTTTTTTGAATATAGATTATAAAACAATTTTATAGTAATCTTTAATATACACCATAAGTCCAATTACATATAGACGAATTCGTTACAAAAAAAATGCATATCAATTTTATTATACCTACCCAGTAAATTTATTTCCGAGGTGGGATAGGCGGCTTAATTTTTAGGGTTGTGCGTTATTTATCGCGCTCGTGTCACCTACACCTGCAATGTGAGGCGGCACTTGCCGGTGCGAGCGACACCCCTGATCAATGGCGTTGCTGTTAGGCTTCTAGTTGGGCGGGTAATGTTCAGAAAATATTAAAATTGAAAGGTACTTTCTGCCAGCTCTCTCCCTTCCACATTTAAACCCGTCTGCCTACAAATCAAGAGTGAGCAGGCATCATTCATCACTTTCTGCCAGGCGTGATCGAGGTCGGGAGTAAGCCTATTCAGCAATAAAAATAAATAAACTACGTACGTACGTACGTACTCAGCCTATAACGTTCCCTCTGCTGGGACACAGGCCTCCTCTTAGTAAGAGGGAGTGGGCCGTAATCCACCACGCGGGCCCATTCCACTCTTCGAATTTTTGGTTCTAGGACATGCCGGTTTCCTCACAATGTTTTCCTTCACCGTTTTGAAATAAACTACACACAGAATATTTTATTTCGAATTTCAAATTATATTTGTATCTGTGGTTCAGATGATGAATGATATTAGCTGCCAGTAGTGAATCAAATGACTTTAATTGCATCTGTAACAGTGTTTAGACGATGCACGTCATTTGTTGCTTCAATCTTATTGAATGCCATAGACAAGAAACTTCAAATGGGGCTGTACCTACAGGAAATAAATTCCGTTTGTCGTCTTTTTTTATACTCCCGAAAGTTCCAACACTCTCAGTGGTCGCTGTGTTGGACACAGTTTTAAAGTTTGTGTAACAATTTAGTAGATAGTGTCGTGTTGTTTGACTCATTCCCTGATCTCTTGGCTCTTGCAACTTCTTCTTAATTCTTGTTCCTACTTCGTGTTTCACGGGATTTAATTTTCAGACAGAAACTACTTCGTGTTGCACCGGATTTAATTTTACACAGAAATTATTTATAAAAACCATTCCCTTATTTTAATAGATAAAGAGTTGGTTCTACGTAAGTTTTACAAATAAATCAGTCTTATTTATGTGAAGAATTGGATAAAAACTTCTACGCATTATTGCTACTAAAACGTATGCGCTTAATGCCTAAAATTCAATATTTAAACTTCTAGAAAACCCCGAAGAACCTAAAAAGTCTAATGAACAAACAATCCCAAAAAAATCAAACCCAGATTTTATTACTTAACCTAACATTGTTACATAAAAAACTTAAACCAAGTCTCACGCGACGATTAATATGTCGTATATATTTCATGGGAAGTATTCGAATCAGCTGAATATTAGCATAAACAGAAGGCAGTAAAACGTTGACGCCTGGGCTGAGCCCCGCCGGTACCACCCGGCACCGAACATTAGGTTTTAAGGGAATTACGTCGCATTACACTCTAGTACCGTTAACGACGGAGTGTGGGATTATTTGTGGAGGCTTCGCGATGTTTCACGACAATTTCTTGATTTAGAAGGGCATATCACTTAAAATTTTAAAATATTTGGGGATGAGGGATAACAATTTGCTGATGAATTGACATATTTCGATTAGTTTTAAAAGCAGTGGTGGCCCAGTGGTATACAACATAGGCAGGCGCTTTATTTTGTGTAAATAATTTCATCACCAATACTCTCATAACGGTAAAAGAAAAGATTGTGAGGAAACCGGCATGACCTAGAAACAAAATTCAAAGAAATTTGACATCTATCAACCCGCACTGAGCCAGCGTGGTAGACTAAAGCCCACTTTCGCTCGAAGAGACATGTATTCCAGTAGTGGGAATATTATAAGCTAATTATGATGACATAATTCTGCGTATAAATGTGTGATATTCCTTTTAGAGCTTCACTGTTACCTAATGAACGACTACATCGTTCATGAGTTAGGTATTTCATAAACGTAATAGCTTACAAGAAACGGCTGACAATGTTGCTTTGTAACTGTCATATCCAGAAACAATTTAATCATGCTAGAATACACATACACTACATAGTATGAAGTTATCTAGAAAAGAACTTAACTAACATAGCTTATAGAGTGAGCAAGCTGAAGTGGCAGTGGGCTGGCCATGTTTGTCGAAGGACAGATGGCTGGTGGAGTAGATGAGTCTTGGAGTGGAGACCGCGTATCGGCGAGCGTAGTGTGGAACGCTATATGAACCGACGACATTAAGAAGGTGGCTGGGGCCGACTGGATGCAGAAGGCGGAGGACAGGGTATTGTGAGCCAGCCTGGGAGAGGCCTATGTCCAGCAGTGGACAGCGATAGGCTGAATTTAATTATTTTATTTACTATGGCACTGCAACGACTAGTTCACATAAACATTAACAGAAAGCTTCGTCATAATTTATATGGTACTACAGTGAACTGATCACTTAAAGGAATTGAGATACATATCCGAAAAACAGTTCTTAATGTCATTGACTCAAAGTTACCATTATCAGGAAGCGACTGTTATTCAAATCAAATCAAAAGTCATTTATTCAAACTAGGCTGAGAGTCAGCACTTTTCGAACGTCAAAATTACATAAGACTGTCCCCCAAAAACGCCCACCCTTCGACACTTCCTAGTGCTTTAGCTGGGAAGAAGAAGAGTATGTCGTGTGTATTGAGTATGTCATCAATACAGTTTAAGTAATACTCGTAGTATAAACTATCTCTTCGCACGCGAAATTATCAAATAGATTGTGCTTATGTCTATAACTTTACCAAAACACGCAATCCTAGTGAATACGTGACCCGATGTGTAATTTAAACTCGGCACACCGAATGTACGGTTTAGATTAGTTCAAGTGGAGTGCTACCTATGATAAAGTCTGCTCAAGTTTGTCGACAAGCATTGCCAGATTGATGAACTTATGTTATACTGAATACTAAGTAGAACGAAGTTAATCCTTCAGAGGAGAACATACTGGTAAAAACATTATTTTATTAAATTATTTCACACAGGGTGACAGGGACATTGACGCGCAATCTGTTTGTATGGATTCAGTACATGGCGATCCGCAGGAAAACCAAGGTAAACGGCATTGCTCAAATGGGCAGGCACATTGCTCGCAGAACAGATGCCGATGGGGCCCGAAAAATTCTGAAGTGGCGACTGTGTACCGGAAGACGTAAAGTTGGAGATGGTGGACCGATGACCTTGTAAGGGCCGCAGGAGCCCGCTGGATGCGGGACGCACAGAACCGGTCGAAGTGGTGGAGCTTGGGGAGGCCTATATCCAGCAGTGGACGTCTTTCAGCTGAAATGATGATGATGATGATAATGAGTACATGATTTTGAACCCCGCTGTGTTGAAATATGACGACGGTTATATATTCTTTAAATGCTGTTTCATACTTTGATCGCATAGGTATTGCGTTTTTCAAAAAAAACAGGAGATTTATTTTAGGGTCTAGAATGGTTATTGCGCGTCATATTTCCTGCCATCGTGTAAAAAATATTTTTAATGATAATATAATAAGCTAGTCTATTTTCATGATATTTACAGTTTCTTCTTTAAATTACATACCTACTTATTTGAATAAAAGCAGGGGAATTTTGTACCATCCTATCGGATGAACATCATAACAAATCTTATGAAGCATGTGTGAAGGCAAGTTTTTAAGACTATAAACTTTTGTAGGGACAACCAAAATTTTTTAACAACCTTACGTTACGTCACGACAATAAAACTGCTCGTTTATATTTACGCATTCGGAATACCAGCACAGCACGCGGTACACTGTTCTCTTTTACGATCACAGTTATACTATCCCTCGGTACTCGGCATATTTACTTTTATTGCGCACCGACGACGGCACTCGTATTTTGTAGGTGCCCTCGAATTCGGCGAAATTAAAATAACGTATCGAGACCCTTCCGTATGATGAGAATGTGAAGTCGCCAGTCTGGAGTTGACATACGGAATACGAATTTAAAGTAGTCTTGGTCAATAAAAAGCCAAGCCAATTACGCCTTTAAAAGCATTAAAGTGAATGAGAAGTCTAGTCCAAATAGCGGTCTTATCTTAGAACACAGGTAGGGGAGCCGTCACCTCCTTCAGCGAAGCAGTGATGCTCGCGAAGAGGGAGGCGGCGCACGTGAGGGAGAGGCAGCATATGCGCCCTCGCGACCCTAGCCGCCGCTGGATACGGAGACGCCCTGGGCGTCGGGAATCCCAGGCCGATTTCCGGCCACCGTAGGCATGAGCTTGCGGACGGCGAGTAATGGGTAGCTCGCTGTCCGGTAAGGACCAAGCCCAAGTCGACGGCGCGTTGTGTTCCACGCGCGCCTCAAAGAGATGTCAGCACAAAAAATGATCTGGCCCGCAAGGGCCGATGCCTGCCAGGGGTGCGGGTTTGTTTGAAAGAGATACCACAGCCCCTGGCATACGAGCTACTGAAGGAACACGGGTGGGTTTTAGTCAGTAAAAGTCTGACACGCCCTCCTGCTCCACCCAGAGCGGGCGAAGTTATTCGATGATTTCCCATGCAAAAAAAAAAATCGTTAGGTGCCCAATACCTAACGATCCAGAGCCCATTTGAAGTGCAAACAGATCCCAACAAATGAGAACAATCCAAAAGATTCGGTTAAAACCTCATACCATTATTTTCAGCATGATATGAAATTAAGTTATTTCACTATGTGTCACCAGTACTAACAGGCTTGCAACTGGTAAAATAAAACTATGTTACAGTACAAGAATCAACCGCCACCATTCCTCAGAGTGATAAAATTGATTGACAATTCCAGTATTTATAAGAACGGCGTTCGGTGTTTTATGTCAGTCTCGAACTGGAGTTTTTCGACTGAGATGAGATTGTATTAACACAATTTTTTAAGGTTTAGTAGTACACGTGTGTACGTTGGACCCTCGACTAACTTGACTAATTAGGGGGCTAACTACCAATCATTTTACCTGGCTATCTCAAGCCCACACGAGAGTTGTGGTTGTAATACAATACCGAGAATCAACAAAAACGTATATTTATAGTTCCCGTGAGTAACGGCCGGAAATTTTCATAATGGTTTAAATTGGCAGATACACCAATGTCCTCTTAGCTATTCTAGGAATTGGTACTGGCTGTGCTAGGGTCGGCTTTGAATAATGCTTGAATATTCCAGACGCTAAGATAAAAATTTCAGATTTTAATGGTGGTCCATGTTCGTAAATGGAGAAATGACCATAGATAAGGTAGTGGGATTTTTAATAAAATACGTTTTAGTTCCTACTTCTTCAACACCCTGTGTTGCGTAATAATTAACAAAAAAAATATACTAGCTCTTGCCAGCAGTCGAAAACTACCCCACGGTAACATACTACCGAGATAAAAATAACCTATTTAATAATCCAGGTTATAAACTACCTGTGAGCAAAATGTTATCCAAATCTGTTGAGCCGTTTTTGCGTGATGGAATGCAAAACCTACAAACCTTCACATGATATTAGTAGGATTATTATTGGGATTATTACTCGTATTGATCTGAAATATCAAATCCCAAATCCACAATTATTGACAGCTTACGCTTACTCATTTACGACTCTTTAACCTCAACTCGTCAATATTTTCAAACAAAATTGGGTCACTAGACGCCCAAAAAAGGCCAAACACGCTTCAAGGTTCAAGGATAATCATCTTACTCACTAACCCTCATAAATAACCCTTTAGTTAAAGAAATCACACGAGCGAGAGTACTTTATGTTGTAACCACCATTGATGCGACACCAGCCATTTCTTTCCCACACATACGTCGTTCAGACGTAACTTACTGCGTCTGACATTAACCCGAGCTTACGTCTCTATTCGCATGGCAGGCTTACAGGACAGAGATAAGAGATAATTCGATACGAGTGGATTAGTATCGCGACACTAAATACAGATTACTCTGACGTACGGACATGGCAGTCGGAGGGTTATGCCGATACGGCCCAATGGCGTACAAAATACGATCGTGTGTATTAATATATGCCACGCTCTGTTGTGTAAGATTATTGTAAGTGTTTGGGAATAGGGCGAGGAGATGAGAACGAAATATTATGTCAGCTGCTCGTCAATTTGAGGATTAATACGGTAGAGTTGAGGCCAAACGAGTTAGATATAGTGTTTCGTACTTGGCAACAGACTAAATATTCAGTTTGCTTTAGGGCTCAATGGCTGTTACAGAAATTAGTTCACTGCGGTATTGTTGTCGAATAATGGAAAAATAATAAAAACGTTTTCACTGTAAATGACAAATTGTCAAACAAATTCTTATTTTTATTGCTTTTGACTTCGATCACTCCAGCTGGAAAACGATGGATGAGATATATCATGGAACGAGCGTGTCCAGAAAATTCATGTTCATTGTTGATTTGTGTGTATTGTAAATAACAGCTTTAGATATTTAAGTAGAATGTAAAAATTAGCCCTAGTTATTTAAACAGATTTAGTCCTATGTGTTAAGTTCCTTATGTAATAAATTATAAGCATGCAAAGCTAGGCATCTAGAGTTAAACACATGAAAACCTGTTGTAAACTAAAAGTATACCAGAAACTTATTAGAATCTAGGATTACTAAAGTATAAAATTGTTATCATAAGACTAGAATAATATAAGCTATAAGTTTTTATGTTTCTCGGCATTCTGTCTAGTTTTAAGTGATTTATGAAAATAAAGTGCTGCCTTCCCTACACTGCACATTTCTAACAACGCCCGCCCAGCGGCGAACATTATAAATATAAGGCGCGCGTAGTCCCGGCGTTCATTCTATCGCCGCGCGCCGCCCACGCAACACATCTTTACACTTCACTCGCAGCATTGTCTTGAAACTCTGCAGTTTTATTTACCCGTGTCAAGAAACCTATGGTACTTCAAGAAAGTCTACAAAAAAAGAGGAACAGCAGTTACATCTCTTTCAATGGTCCTTCGTCGTCGGATTTCAAGAAATCAAGCAAAATTATCAAGATTTCGTGAATCAAGCAAGAAGCAAGAAGATTTCAAGAAATCAAGCAAGAATTATCAAGATTTCGTGAATCAAGCAAGAAGATTTCAAGAAATCAAGCAAGAATAATCAAGATTTCAAGAAATCGCAAGAAAGAAACAAGTACGCGCGAGTTATTAGTGTTGGTCTGCTTAACCACACTAAGATACTTGGAAGCAATCATCATTTACGTACGCGGCCACCTAGCGGTGATAAACGGCCTTTACGTACGGAAGCATAGTGGACGACCTGACGACTCCACGCACCTACCAGGTGTCTCAGTCAGACCCCGCCGGTACGGTGTGGAACGCTTAGGGGCCACAAGTTGGCACGCAACGACGGGTGCGGGTTTCCCACCGCACTCTGATGCTCCCATAAGCGCCCGCATCCTCTGCCGGGAGGTTCCTACCCTTCCTTACCTTCTCGTTCCCATTCCTGGTCCGGCATCACCGCGGTAGGAGTCCGGCCAGGCAGATAGGCAAGTTAGGCGTCAAGAAACAATCAGTGAAAAGTGAAAAGTGAAAGTGAAAGTGTTAGAATTAAGTTAATTAGGTGTAGGGCCCCCCCGTGCGCAAATGGAAAACGCACGTGTATTGCGTTCAGGCAAATCTACGCCTACCACAGACGCCACACCGCCGTCGGGCCAAACAGGCTCCACGGAAACAGAAACGTGGAGTAAGGGCACCAGCACAGAGGTTACGTCCGGTGACAGCAGCGCGCGCACAGATAGAATAACCAATAACGAAAATGCGATAGCCGATTTAAATATTCCTCAGCCAGTGAGTGCGCCGGGCACAGTTGTAAATGTCCCCACGGACAGAGCGAGTAGCCGTTTATCCGTATTAAAAGCCGAATTAGAGTTGTACAATTCCGAGTTAGCGCGGGCTAGGGCGGCGTCCGCGGTTGCGCTAAGTCGTTTGGAGATAGCCAGAATAGAACTGGAAAGCTCAAACGGCGCGGAGCCACCCAGTGTAGAAAAGTCCCGCGTTGAAGGTTGGATCTCGGATCAACACGTTTTTAGTAGGCCGGAAATAGCGAATAAAACTCATGTCCCGGGACAGCCCGCGCAGCCGCTCGATGCGAATACGAGTGAACCACGCGTAGGAAAAAACGTGTCAGCGAATAATAATCTTAGTGACATGTCAATGCTGGCCAACGCGATAGTGCAAGCGGTAAACTCGAACAAATCAGGCGCGTCGGTACCAAAGTTCATCCATGAGTTACCTCATTTTGACGGGACAGTCGCGGAATGGATGGCTTTTAAAGCAGTCTATAATGACACAGAGGCCATGTTCACGGACGTACAGAACGTGGCCCGCTTACGAAAAGCGCTGCGGGGCGCAGCCCGCGAAACGACCAGGGCGTTATTGTTCACGGTATCGGATCCATACGAGATAATAGATACGCTAGAAAGACGATACGGAAAACCCGAATTGCTGATACTTTCCGAGCTAGAGAACATCAAACGCATGTCTCGCATGACAGACGATGGGCGGAACATAGGTAGTTTCGCGAGTAAAGTAGCGAATACAGTCGCGGCCATAAAATCCCTTAAACAACCGCAATACCTATACTCGCCCGAGTTAGTTAATAGGATAGTGGAAAAGTTGAGCACTATTTTAAAATATAAATGGTACGAGTTCAAGTCCGACCACACTGGAGCGCCCGAGCTAGAGTTGCTATCTAGATTCCTAAATATCACGGCAGACCGGTGCGGCGCTATGTTCGCCTACGAAACTGCCCGGGAAGACCGAAAATCGAAACAGAAACCGCGCGCGGTAAATACGGCCCACGAAAAGAATCGTAGACGCGACCGCTCGTGCGATTACGATAGCGACAGTTCGTGCCAATCGGACATACAAAATAAAAAAACCGTAGCCACAGTAAACAAACATTCCACTAAAAAACACGCACCCAAGAAAAACGCGTCAAATGCGCCGCGAGCGGCGGCCGAGCCGACCCAGTCGGATAATAATAAATGCGTAATATGCGCAGGTAGCCATAACAATGCGGATTGCGCCGATTTCGCGAAATTAAGCGTAGTCGAAAGATGGGATTCGGTTAAAAATAACAAGTTATGCTTTCGATGCCTAAAAAACGCGCATATAAGAATGTACAAGTGTAAGTACATACCGTGCGGCGAGAGCGGGTGCGAGGCGTCTCACCATAAGCTATTACACGGCTGTTATAAAAAAGATGACAAACGACCACCTGCGTCTCTGCCTACCCGCGGCAACGTGAGCTCGATAAATCATCTTCACAGATCGAATACCTACCTAAAAATAGTGCCGGTCGAGTTGAGCGGACCGATAGGAACGATATCTACCCATGCCCTGTTGGACGAAGGTTCAACGATGACCTTGGTCGAACAGGAAACGGCGGACGAGGTGATAACAAGGGGGCGCGGTCAGCCCTTATCCCTAGAAGGCGTAGGAGGTAATCGAATTAACGAATCGGAATCTTGCTACGTAAAATTATCAATAAGGGGCTTATGTAATAGGAACTTAGAAACTATGAACGCGCGTACGATATGTAACTTAAATCTGTCCCCACATGAGGTAAGCAGCGACCTAGTACGCAAATGCGACCACCTAACCGAACTGGAAGGAGAGTTGTGTTACGAGTTGGCCAAACCGACCATATTAATAGGCCAAGATAACTGGCACTTAATTACCTCCAGGCAGTTAAGGGTAGGCAACAAAAATCAACCCGTAGCATCGCTAACCAAGTTGGGATGGGTGCTGCATGGACAAGATTTAAGGCCGCGCCATACCGTCGCGGTAATAAATCACGTACGACCCGCGTTATCAGAAGACCCCGCGCTCCAGTTGATAAGGGATTATTTCAGTATCGAATCGTTAGGTATCGAGCCGCGTAAGCCTACTTCCGACCCAGACCAGCGCGCCTTAACGATCTTAGAGAAAACGTGTAAAAAATTAGAAAATTGCAATAGGTATGAGGCGGGTCTGTTATGGCGCTCGGACGCCGAGGTAATGCCGAAAAATAGACACCAGGCCCTCAGCCGTCTATTCAACTTGGAGAAAAAGTTAGATAAAGACGTAAACTTAAAAATTGAATATTCCAAACAAATAGACAACTTGTTAAGGGCGGGCTACGCGGAAGAGGTAGAGTCCGCGACGTCATCGCCACGTAGTTGGTATTTGCCTCATTTTTCAGTAATTCACCCACAAAAAGGAAAAGCAAGGCTCGTATTCGACGCGGCAGCCAAGTGTGGGGGCAAGAGCCTTAATGACGCTCTCCTAGCCGGCCCCGACTTGCTGCAATCGCTATTTGGCGTTTTGATTAGATTCAGAGAAGGTAGAATCGCGGTAGTAGCCGACATAAAGGAAATGTTTCTACAGGTCAAAATAGCCCAGCAAGACCGCGACAGTCTGCGATTTTTATGGAGGGGCGAAGAACGGGAAAAGCCGCCAAAGGAGTACCGAATGACTTCATTAATATTCGGGGCGGCGTCATCACCGTGTACCGCTATGTACGTTAAAAATAAAAACGCCGAAAGGCACGGTCAACAATATCCCGAGGTCGCGAGGGCCACAATACGCAATTTCTATATGGACGATTATTTAGGCGTCTTTCACAGTGAAAGCGAGGCGAAGCGAGTAATCAACGCCATGCATAAGGTCCATTTAGCGGCGTCCTTCGAACTCAGGGGATGGGCGTCAAACGTACCCGAAATAATAAGCGACGTTACAAACACGCGTAGCAGCGAGACGACCACGTTAGGTAAAAGCGACACCGAGCGTACGTTAGGTCTTACATGGAATCACGCACGCGATACGTTGGGCTTCAACGTCAACCTCAGAAATACACCCGCAAGCGTCATTCGAGGCGATTCATTACCTACCAAGCGACAAGTTACCAGCGCGGTCATGTCGGTATTTGACCCGCTAGGTTTAGTCTCGCCAATTACTATGGTGGGTAAATGTCTTATACAAGAAATATGGCGCAGCGGCATAGGATGGGATGACCCTATCACAAGCGAACATCACGTGACATGGCTATCGTTTATAAATAATTTGCAATTACTAAAAAAGTTAGAAATAAATCGGTACATACCTGCTACTCCCCAAGGCGAGGGGGAGTTACATGTTTTCTGCGACGCAAGTGAGAAGGTATATTCGGCCGCTATTTACTTCGTCAGTACCAAAACGGACGGAACCAAAACATCACGATTGGTTGTAGGCAAAGCTAAGGTAGCTCCGCTAAAACCTATATCTATACCGCGTTTAGAATTACAGGCCGCGGTATTAGGTAGCCGACTAGCAGAATCGGTCAAGCGCGAGTCCGATTACAAAACATTAAAATGTCACTATTGGTCTGACTCAAAAACGGTACTAGCTTGGATAAAATCCGACCCGCGCACCTTTAAATCATTCGTCGCACATCGGCTAGCCGAAATAGAAAGCTTAACCACGCCAGCGAATTGGCGATGGGTACCCAGTACCGATAACGCCGCGGACGATGCCACCAAGGGTATTCCCGTTAATTTCAACTCGGAACATAGGTGGTTTAAGGGACCCGAGTTCATAAGGAACAGTCCCACGTCCTGGCCACAGGAAAAGCCAATAGTGGCGCATTCACCCCCTTCCGGGGAAGAAAGAATTATAAAACAAGTTCACGTAACCATTAGACATGACGTCAGCGACTACTTACCTAAGTTAGAACGTTTCTCGAAGTATATTCGGTTAGTTCGTGCTGCTGCAACCGTACTTCTCGCCGCTGAGGTATTTAAGGCCAAACTACTCAAAAGAAACACAAGAATAGAACTCGCACCAAACCACATAAAACTAGCAGAGCTATTGCTAGTAAGAAGGAGTCAATACAACTCGTTTGCTGAAGACATTACGACCATAGAGGCTGGGCGGCGACCACCGAAGAAGTCACCGTTCTCCAAACTCTCCGTGAAGATCGACCGCAACGGGATCCTGTGCTTGGATAGCAGAATAAAAGATGAGCAAAACATGCCAGTCCTACATGCCAAAGAAGGCCTCACACGACTGTTGGTGCATCACACGCACGCAACCTTCAACCATGGCAACCATCAAACTGTCATGAATGAGCTAAGACAGCGATACCACATAATAGGACTGCGCAATGTTATACGCTACATATGCAACCAATGCCAATGGTGTCGGACCTATAAGGGGATCCCCTCAAAAATCCCCTTAGGCGACTTACCTGCTGAAAGGCTGGCCCAAAATCAACCGCCATTTACTGCTACCGCGGTGGACTATTTTGGGCCCATGCAAGTAACAGTCGGGCGAAGACGCGAGAAAAGGTGGGGCGCATTATACACATGCCTCACCACGCGCGCAGTGCACATGGAGATGGCCACATCCCTCACGGCCTCTTCCATGATCATGAGTCTACGAAGAATGATAGCGCGCCGCGGAACGCCGACCGTGATATACAGCGACAACGGAACCAACTTCGTTGCCGCTGAAAAAGAAATCGCAGAAGCCATGCAAAGCAACGATCAGAGCCTGAGAGCCTTCGCTTCAGAAAAATTGATCACCTGGAAGAAAATACCCCCAGGTGCTCCTCACATGGGCGGAGCCTGGGAGCGCCTCGTCAGATCAGTGAAGACAGCTCTAAAAGTCACACTGAAAGAAAAATACCCACCAGACGAAGTACTGCATACACTGCTGCTAGAGGCCGAACATGTGATCAACTCACGGCCATTGACCCCAGTAAATCCCAACCTAGAAGAAGAAGCGTTAACTCCCAATCACCTCTTAATGGGACGCTCGAGTGGGATGTCTCCGTTTGGCTCCTTTCAAGATAATAAAACAGACTTGAATACGTGGAAGGCCACCCAGGCGTTAGCCGACGTTTTTTGGGCAAGATGGTCGGCGGAATACAAACCTCTGCTGACACCCCGACCAGGCTCAAATTCCCTGCATAAGAATGTGAAAGTCGGTGACATCGTCATAATAGTTGACAATACAATGCCTAGAGGAGTATGGCCAAGAGGAGAAGTAACTAAAGTTTACCCAGGCCCAGATGGGCGTGTTCGAGTAACCGAGATCAGAACTGCTGCTGGATTACTTCGCCGCCCGGCCTCTCGCCTCGTCGTGATAACAACAACGGACTAATCACTAATTGTGGTGGTGCTTGCGCACGAGGGGGAGATTGTAAATAACAGCTTTAGATATTTAAGTAGAATGTAAAAATTAGCCCTAGTTATTTAAACAGATTTAGTCCTATGTGTTAAGTTCCTTATGTAATAAATTATAAGCATGCAAAGCTAGGCATCTAGAGTTAAACACATGAAAACCTGTTGTAAACTAAAAGTATACCAGAAACTTATTAGAATCTAGGATTACTAAAGTATAAAATTGTTATCATAAGACTAGAATAATATAAGCTATAAGTTTTTATGTTTCTCGGCATTCTGTCTAGTTTTAAGTGATTTATGAAAATAAAGTGCTGCCTTCCCTACACTGCACATTTCTAACAACGCCCGCCCAGCGGCGAACATTATAAATATAAGGCGCGCGTAGTCCCGGCGTTCATTCTATCGCCGCGCGCCGCCCACGCAACACATCTTTACACTTCACTCGCAGCATTGTCTTGAAACTCTGCAGTTTTATTTACCCGTGTCAAGAAACCTATGGTACTTCAAGAAAGTCTACAAAAAAAGAGGAACAGCAGTTACATCTCTTTCAGTATTAACCGGTCTTTAAACAGTTTGACAGTTGACTGTCACAATGAATTATCGTGTGAACAGAATGTTGTCAGCAGAGGTAGGTTCCAATTTGGCATGTCTTACTAGAGAGTAGTGTTGTCAATTTTCATATTAAAGATTAGGAATTGATGATTCTTGATAAACATACAACTAAAGATGTTCATCATCATCTGCCTTCCAACTATTTTGGGGTCGGCTTCCAGTATAACCATATATAAAGGAATAAAGGTAATATAAATATATAAAGGATATAGGTGAGTATTCCACATGAAGCGACTGCCTATTGACCTCCACAACAAAGTTATTGGGTAATACGATACCCCTAGGTAAGACTGGTCATACTTTCGGGCTTCTGACGACCCGTAACGATTGTCATTTCTGAGACACGGAGGGGTTTTATGTAAAGATGGTCACCCATCCACAGACTGATCGAACTGCGTGGCTGTTATTACATAGCAACAAGATTAGATTATTATTATAGAAGCTCTTAATACTGTTTAACAAAGTGCAAATTAAAATTCTTAAAGAGATTAGCTGACAATTATCAGTGTAGGTACGACTTAAAACCGACAGACACTACGCCGACAGACTGAACAACGACAAAAATTTACTTCGACTGGATTCTTCGTCGACAGGGCTCATCAGCGACGCAAACCCACCATACGGTGCAGTTCACAATTTAGCAGTAGCAGTATTGCTTACCGACCGAATAGGTTAGGCTATGTAAGAATTGCGAGCAACCGCGCGCGAGCTGAACGAGCAAAGCGAGCGGTGCCGCGGCAGCGGCCGGCGAGCGCTACCTCCATGTTAGTGGCAGTGTTAACTCAAATTAACATGTTTGCATATTTTTTATAATTGTTAGTTGTAAGTTTTAGTTTTCATAGTTCGATCATATTTTATCTGTATTTGTATAGAAACTAATTCATTGCGTGCAACACTAGTTCACTACCTGTGTAAATCTATGGTCTATCTCGCCCCTTTTACCCGCTGGTCACGGGACAGGACGGTTCACTATTCAACGCATCTCTTGTAAAATCCTTAATTAAGTTCAAATTATGGTCAGTTGTGTGCTCAGATTGGTAATTAAATTACAGAGTAACTAAAGTGTTATCAATTCTTTCAATTTTCATCTCGCCACCGATGTTCACGAAAATTCAGTCATCATACAAGCCGGTTGCGATTCGAACCCGCCAACCGGAGTGAACAGGCAGTTACTTGAATATTTAGTACGCGCAAGGTACTCTCCGTCTTGATACCAGTTCACAATTTGATAGTTTCACTTCGATAGATTATATTCTACTGAAAAAATATTTTTCAATTATTTTTCGTTAAATTGAAAGCAGTATGTTACGGTACGCAATCTGTCGACAGTTTACAATCTCGCGAGAAATATGTTAATCTAATGGTAATCTGATCATCGGAGATAAATTGCGTCGCTGATGGGCCCTGTCGGCTAAGACACCCGTCGAAGTAAAGTTTTGTCGGTGTTCAGTCTGTCGGCGTAGTGTCTGACGGCGTTTGTCTGACACTCGTTAATTATAAACACGATACAGCTCATAAAAAATAAACATGGAAAGCATACCCTCAAAATTTCTGTAACATACAGCCAATAAATACGAACAAAACGTACATACGGAACATATTCATACAGTCGTACAGTTACGCTAATTTTTGCAAATAACAAGGTACAAGACCCAGTGGGACGGAATGCAACAACATTTTCAACTACACACAGCTACTGCAGTGTTTTTAGCCAATTCACTTTGCATTCGTATAAAACAAATGGGTGGAAAGTTCCGTTAAAGCTAAATGTGCACTAAACATAGTAAAACGTCGAATTTTGTTGAAAATTTGTGGCTGTATCATGTTATAAAGTTCTGTTAGTTAGGGCACTGAAACATACTCTATTAATTATGAGAATTTCAGTAAAATATTGTGAGTACGTTTGGTATCGTGATACTACTGGAACACGTTTCACTGCTTCTGTAAGCTTTTGGTATTCCATAGTTTAGCGTTTTACAAAATACTTACTTCAAATGTCGTTTTTTGCTAGAAGATTCACTTACCTAAATATACAACCTTCAATTGTATCTATACATCTATCCACGTACTTCTTTTTACTATTTCTTTTTAATTTTCTATTAGCAATAATACTTTCGTGAATGTATTTTATTTTCTATGAAGGTCTTGGTGATGATTAGTGCTAAATAATACATTCACCAAAATAATTGCTTATTATTCATTTTTAACCTACTTAGTTCCGCTGCAAAACAAAGGCCTCCCTTTTTCCTTTCCACTCCTGTCTGTCTTGAGCTGGTGTAGACCAATCCTGTCTGTAGGCGTCAAGCTCGTCCCGCCATCTTCTCCCGCATCTGCTTCGATGTCACCGAACGTTTTCTGGGACCCACAAGGTGGTAGATTTGGCCCATGAGTCTTTCAACATGTGGCAATTGTGTCCTACTTAAGTTTGATATTTAATTTATTTGATTGATTGATATAGTAATCCTCTCCGATCAATATTTTCAATGTGAAAGTTTTTTAGGCTGGGTAGATGCTGACAAGTCTCTTTCACGCAAAAACTACTGAACGAATTTGGATGGAATTTACGGTAAGACGTTCCCGCGGGATAAATCCAGTTCTCCGAAGCCGCTGGCGAAAGCTAGTCAAATATAATTTGATCACAAAGGCTGACATTTAAAATTAAACGTAGGTAAATATCTAACTTAACCACACTAATTAGGAGAAACAGAGCAGCAACACTAATCGCGCAGCTCTCTTCCAAGATAAATGCAATATACGATGGAAATAAATACAGTTTACTTTAATTATGCAACCGCACGTTCTATTAATTAATTTATGTAACTAACTTGTGTCTGCAGTAATGTGATATTACTCGTTGCACTTAGGGGGTTGAGCCACACCACAAAAAACCTTCAGAAGTTTAACGTAGCATAGGATAATGGAAGATTATTTCACAATGAAATCAGCCTACAACATTCCCACTGCTGGGACACAGGCCTCTCTGTGAGAAGGGGTAGATGCGGGCCCAGAACAGGTCGGTGGATGTCACATTATTTTAGTTTCGTCACGATGTTTTCCTTCACTGTTTTGAGAACAGTGATCAAATGAAATACCATGTAATGTGCCTGCCTGGGTTCACACTCACGACCTATATACCTCGTAAGACGGTATATAGGTCGTGACCAATACCTTTGAGCCACCACTGCTCAAAGATTAGGTACAGTCATTTAATTTAGCTTAGGATCAAGGAACAGTAGGTAATAATTACGGCGAAAGGTATATACATAATATGTATTACCCAATAACTGGGTTGTGGACATCAGATAGTGGAAATACTGGTTTTCACCTGCATTCGGTTAGACTGGAAGCCGACTCCAACATAGTTGGGAAAAGGCTAGGCAGATGATGATTATATATAAAGATATATATTATGTATATATAATTGAGCCCTTAGACGAGAATTTTTAATCTTTAACTACAAGATAACACAAAATAATATTACTTTAAACTGAAGGTTATTCACAAAATACGTAAATAACAAATACAACATCTCCGCAACATTGCATGCAGTGTTCAAAACAGACAAAGAAGCTATAAACTCACTGAATGGATTGCAATTGAGACAGAAAAGTACGGAAACGCAATCGCTTGAAACAGCATTTGATACAAAACTGAAGGTTGCAGAACGGAAGTGGAGACGACTTGGAAGTTTTTATCTTCACTCCTTTAGCTTTGCAGATTTTGTGCAGATTTAAAGTTCAAATTGTACATTAATACGAGCACTTAGTTTGTAGTAATAGTTGATTGCTTGAGTTAAAAAAATATGTGATTAATGTTGAATCTCTCTAGTGTTCCTTAACAGTAGCTGTAATTAATTTATATTATGCTAGATTTTGCTTCGCCCGCGTTAAGTAGAAAATTATCCCACGAAAACGTACTCGTACTATCGGGGTAAAAGAATCCAGGCTGTAATCTATTTGTGTGCCAAATCAATACTAATATTATAAAGAGGAAAGATTGTATTATTTTTTTGTTTGTTTGCATTGAACAGGCTCCGAAACTACTGAACCGATTTGAAAAAATATTTATCCGTTGGGAAGTTACACTATTCCCGGGTGACATAGGCTATGTTTTATCCCCGTGTTTCCACGGGAACGGGAACTACGTGGGTGAAACCGCGGAGCGCTGCTAGTTTTATATAAAATCCGTTCAGCCATTTTTGCGTGATTGAGTAACAAACAGCTAAATACAAACTTACATATTTATAATATTAGTAGGATAGGATTTCATATACCTGCTTATTTATTCCATCCGATTTTAACTTTTACTTTATCATATCATTACACTGTCTTTGTTTTTTTGCGTATCTGTGGATAACGTTGTTGGTTGCACATTTGTATGTCCTTATGTTCTATTTATTCTTAAAATTTAATATGTAATTGATAATTAATTGTTCTTTAGAATAAATAAACTAAACAGTTCAGTTAGAACCTATTTGGTACGAAGTTGTTGCGTAGGTATGTTAAGTTATTGAATGAAGTAAGTTCCTCTACCTTACTTCAATCGTCTCTGTTAATGCTCGGTACGTTATTTACTTACAGAGCTATTCTCTAGAGTAAAGAAGGTATATGGTGGCCTCTGAATTCATTTTATAATCATAAAATTAGGTGCTTTCTTTAAAAATACTTTGGCCAATTGTACCAGCTTTCGAAGACTGTTACTTTGAGAGCCAGATAAGGTGTTTTTCTTAATACATGAAGCTATATTTCAAAATAAGCCTATACTGTTCCCATACTGCAAGGACAGGCCTCCTCTCTGTGAAAGGGAACGGACAGTAATCCACCACGCGGGCCCAGTGCGGATGGGTAGATGTCACATGTCTTCAAATTTTTGGGTTTAACACATTCCAGTTTCCTCACAATGTTTTATTTCACAGTTTTGCGAGCAGTTGTGATGAAATAATTTCCACAAAGTCAACCGCCTGTTTCGGTTTATTCCTACGACTTACAACTCTTCGGCCATTATCACTTTCTTGTCTTTAGGTGTCTATAGATGCTACAAATCAGTTAGTAACATAAGTTAACAGCATGCTTCCCTATGGAAGCATGCTATTAACTTATTTTACTTTTTTTGCTTTTAACTTATTTTATTTTATTTTTAGGTATTTGGACGAAGTTGTCTTACTGTATTTCATCCACGCAATGGCTTATATTCTGTATAAACTTTATAACAATTAATAACCCCAAATTATGGCACACGCGAGTGTTGTGAATATTAAAACTTATTTGAATTAAGATGGAGAAAGAAGGAATTATGATTTGTTTTCTTAAAACAGATTAGATGCACCATTACATTTATGTCAGAAGTTGAGACAACTCATACTTATTTGAGCTATAAAGACAGCTTTTATTATACTAGTCAGCCTTATTTACAGAAGAGCATTGTGTATACAAAGAGTAATTCGCATTTTATGTCATTAGTTTGTCTTGCACTTTACCAAGTTAATTTGGCTAGAAATTAATAGCCATTTTTTTTATCTCTATTCAATGAATTTTTAGCTGCCTTTTGGACACTTCCCACTGACAAAGTGATGCGGACGATTTTTTTAAATTTCCAACCAGTTCTTCCCTATTTTTCTTTATATACTTGTCCATAATATGTTTATTTTAGTGCTAGATTGTATTTTGTATTTAAGATTTCTTTATGAGCATGTACATTGAGAGTACAATCAAATTAAATTGAGAGATTATTTGCTAATGCGTACTCTGTAGGTACAAACTAAATTTGAGCTTAAAGTAAACAGAAAAAAAATATAGCCATGGTTTTCTTACATAAGAACAAAACGATAAAAATAATTGCATGTATGTATGCGCATTGGTGCCATGCAAATGACTGAATAGACTTCTGAGCTCCAGCTCGCAGTTTCGTTACAGATCTATACACGGACCAAACAAAAACTCAAAATACATTTGTTCAAATTAGGCTGGGAATTAGCACTTTTTGAACGTCAAAATTACATGAGACAGTGCCCCAAAATCTTCTTCACCGCTTCCTAGTGCTTAAGCTGGATAAAAAGTGGCGGAATAAACTCCCCAGCAGCACATCCGTCTGTTAAGTTTGACAAAAATAACTTACTCAATATTAACACAGTCCCCCAGAACTGGCAGCTGACACCTTTCACATTTTTAATCTGTGCCAAAATTATTGAAAACCTTCCATTATATCGTTGCACAGCGCCGATGAAATATGTATGACGTCAGAGCGCAGCAGTCACAACACACGCGACTACAATGTCCCAAACTGTGTTGTGCTTGTTTCCTATTACGTGATGTCATCGCTGCGTTTATTAACTTGGAATGACAGAGACATGATGTGTATGGAGGACGTGCATAATGGATGTTGTTTCAATTGGCAGCTGCTTAATTAGTCTTCACTGCTGAAAATACAGTAAATGTTAAAATATACAGTTTCTTGGAGATGCCTAAACTAATTCTTGTAGGTAACAATTCCTGGGTGAGGTAAAGGTTACAAAGTCAGGATAAGCTTCAATATGACCTTTAAAGTAAAAAGCGCCTACGGCTACCGAAACTATAATAACGTACCTCTAAATAATCAAATTTACTTGACACGAAAACATTTAAATAAAAAAGCAAACAGTGTAGCTTAATACTTTCCAACTTAAAGCCGAACCAACGCACATGTCGAATATTTCATAACTATTTTCTATGAGCTACTAAAACATCAACAAACATATTAAACTAAAACAGACGCAAACTGCACAACATTCATAAATCAAGTTAAATTACATCTCTAGCGGGCGAGTCATACGGTGTAATCTTTATTAGTGGAAACTTTTCACTCTGTATTAGTCCCCGGGTCCTCGTTCGCTTTACAAATTGTTTTACTACATACACACACGTGAAATAAAGAACAAAGCCGGCACTGTTTTTTGATAAGTCTGTTGTTGTTTGTAAATGGGTATAACAATAATAATGGTAAAAAATGGACATAATGTAAAAAACAAAACTTGAAAATTCGATTTTTTTTCCACAAACAAACTCATTTAATTTTCACATACACATTTATACTATTAATGTTCCAATTACTATACAAGGTAGACTGTACTAATATCAACAGTTTTATTGTTTTCATCTTATTGTATGTAACTACAATTAATGCAAATAAATTTGACTTACCTATTTACTCGAAAAAATGTTCACGAGTCATAATATAATAGGCAAAAATTGTCAAGTAGCAATATTAAAAAACATTTTAATTTACAACATCAACAAAAATAAACAAAAGAAAAGAATGTCATTTAGCCAAAAATGTCATAACGCACAAAAATTCGGGCGTACGGTATATCTACGAACGCAACGTACGTAACGCGTGTCGTAGGTTCACGTCGCCCTGCACGCGCTCAGAATATTTTGCATCACGAAAAAAATTAAAAGCGCCCCAAACGCCGTTCTTCGTATTCAATTAAAATGTTATGTAGCCTGCGTATGTAGGTACGCGTGTTATGTAATATTACGGCGCTGTTTTTGACGTGAACTTACAGGTCAGGGCTCAGATCATTTATTTTTATCTCGCTTTTGTCTAATCTTTGTACAAAAACCTTTGAATCATGCGTACAAAGATTCTGACATCTTTTTAGCATGGAATAATTATTATTCTCATGTTTGGTTAGCGTCTAAGATATGTGCCTCTGTTTTAGCTTAGCTACAAACCCTTCTAGCATGTGAGTAATGCAAAAAAAAAAAGTGATTTTATATTTCAAAGCGTGTTTTTTGTCGTATTGACCGCTTTTTTCCTCTAAGAAATTTAAGTCGGTTAGTTACTTGAAAATATACGTTCTTAAAAACTTAAAAAGAGGCCAGATCCACCCATTGCCTGTAGGTACTAAAGTTAGTTTTCAACTCAAATATGTAATTTATTTGCCATGTAGTATGTATGTTAAATATAGCTTGTTGAAAACTCAACATTAAATGGCGTCGCATGATTCGTAGTAATAAAGGCAGCGGTTCACTTCACGCGTTGAATTTATTTTTACACAGTGCCGGCACATATTTAATCTGATGACTCAGCGTGTGTTCCTGCCTTACTATTGTTTCGCAATCATACACAATCATACATCATTTTATCAGATACTCGATAGTGAAACTCTTTCAGTCATTTCTTTTTGGCAATACGGTTCAAACCTTCGCAGGGATCACTAAGAATTTGATTAAATGAAACAAACCATTTCCACGAAGATATCGGGTACCGTTTTCCAAGATAACACGGAATACTGACTAAATGTAATACCTAACAACCAAAAACTACTCGAGGAATTACAACCGTACCTAGATTCCAACAAGGTATCGAATGGATGCTACATGTTGGCTACGTTGCTACGCCGCCTCTACGCCGTAGCTGTACGCTACGCCGCCGTACCATAGCTTAAAGGTTACACGAACTGAAGTGGTGTTGGTTCCGTCCGACATTGAGACAACCTCTTAGTTTGAAATAGGGTTACGGATAGACAAGTATATTATGCTGTAGCTAACAAATAGACTGAGGGTTATATCACTGAAATCTAAGGGTTAATACGGCATCCCTGTCGTTGTACATACGTACAGTCAGCAAAAGAGATAAGTAACCAGGGTCGGATATGGTTGAAGTTTAGTGAGAAACCGACGGATGTTTTCGAATGAAATTAAATTTGATAAATAAACTGCTTGTTTTCATATTAATTAAATTTATTGGTTTTCTCTAAACTCTAACTATATCCGACGACCGTTACTTATTCCTTTTGGTGACGGATCATTTTTAATGGATCTAAAATTTTGCTTCGACCAACCCTTTTAGAGACATTAATGTACATAGGTACAATCGTATTTGTCAATCGAATTGTGATCAAATAATAGAACAATATCCCTTATGGACAATTATCATTTCAACTAGAATCATTAGAAATCAAAGTTTCCCTTTCAAATTATGTTACCCCAAATGACTATATTTTTGTAACAATAAACCCTTAGTAATTAGAACTTTGAGCTTTTAGTTAACAACAAAAGCATACAATGGTTTCGTGTGTCTAACAACAGTACGCTTATCAACGTTGATTTTTCTCTTATCAGATATTCATAATTACTGGCTTTTAAAAATAATGAAATAATTGGAACGCCACCAATTAACCTACATGAGTTTGGTTAAAATAAATAACTATACAATTTTATAACTGTAGCGTCAGTAACTCATTAATTATGCGAGCTGTGGTTAAATAGGAATCACGCAAATTGATCGATTAGTGAAGTTAAGCTGTCGAAGTACGGCCTATTAATGGATGCGTGACCATTAAATGAACTTTGAGATCTTTGAGAGTACAAATAACTACATTACTAAGTTAACATTTTGTCACCCGATACTTATTATAATATGTCAGAGAACCAATACGATTTTTTATAAATCTTAAACACTAATTACAACTTCATAAACTAAAGAGATTTCCAAATTTAACAACACACCTACCAAAATCTACCATCACCCTAAACACACCCAAACTAGCAAATCTACCATCAAAATTTTAAACGTCAACCGTTAAAACAATATACGGTTCAACCCTAAACCACTAACAATAAATGTGTAGTCATCAACAATGATTCACAGAATACGGCCCAGGGTTGATATACGCCACCTCCTTGCTAAGATACAACTACGCTAGTAACCGCAAGAGGGCGCAGCGAACGCCATGATAAACTGTTATTGGGCCTCGGCCCTTCGGCCAAATGAATGGTCAGGCACGAATCTAGATATGAGTAATGGGTTATAATAAAGCTGGTGTCGTGTAGGAGTCATCTATTTTAGGTGTGGTTGAGCTTATTAAAGAAATAAGTAAACATAATTTAGAAAAAGAAGCATATTTTAAGACTACATATAAAAAGACACGTTTCTTGTATTTTAATTTTTTTATTATAATTTTAACTTACTTTATTTTGTTATTTGTTATTATAGCGGCAATAGAAATAAACTCTGTGTGAAATTTTCAACGGGATACCTATTACGGTAGTTATTCATGAGATACAGCCTGCTGAAAGACAGACGGATGGGCGGACGCACGGACAACAGAAGCTTAGTAAAAAGGTTCCGTTCGCACCCTTAAGGTACGCTAAAAACTAACATCCCGGTGGATTGCTCAGTTTTCATTGAACTTTGGTCTATACCCTGTCAGATTATGTAGTAGATGTAGCTACGTTTAGAACGCATATACATTTAAACACAGAAGAAAGAAAAGTCATCTTGTACAGCTTTTCCACGTAAAAGCATACAGAAACTGCTAAAAAAGAAGTTTGACACGTGACGCTTAGTAAAACATAAGAACCTACTTCAAAACAGGCAAAAGCTCAAACAATACACCAACAAAACCATCTAAATTACGCGTCACTTTCAAGTATAAATAAAGTCGCACTTCAAACTCCAAACTTTGTTCCGAATTCAGAGCGGCATGTTCGCTAAGTGATATGCACTCTTAACTTTTTGTTCCTAGCTCGCTTCATCAGTTGCGGAGACAGATGCTCTCTGGATGCACTTCTTGAAACAAGGTGACAGAATTAAGGCGACGGAGAAAACGTTTTAAACTAATTACTGTCACCACTGACAGCTAGTGCGACTGTTGTAGCAGACGAAAGCATCTGGTCTTTAGGTACAGTTTATGTAAACGTGGACTGAAGTTAGCTAGTTGAGTTTATCGTGTGCTTCGTTTTTACGATGTGGTGGTCTGTTACAAAAGCTTTTTCAGCCTGATATGGTATTTTCGTTCAGAGAGGGGCTTGTGGCTAAGTAACAATAGCTGCGCGGGTCGATCGATCAGGTTAAGCTACGCTTGCCGCGGTTGGTCCGTGGATGGGTGACCATCTTTACATCTCAAGACCCCTCCTTGCCTCGGAAAGCACGTTAAGCCGTTAGTCCTGGCTTTCATTTGTGGATCTTTGACAGTCGTTACGAGTCGTCAGAAGCCCGAAAGTCTGACAACCAGTCTTACCAAGGGGTATCGTATTACCCAGTAACTGGGTTGTGGAGGTCAGATAGGCAGTCGCTCCATGTAAAATACTGGTATTCAGCTGCATCCGGTTAGATTGGAAGCCGACCCCAACATAGTTGGGAAAAGGCTAGGCAGATGATGATGGTATTTTCGTTCAAAATAACACTCAAGAAGCATAAAACTTTTCTAAAAGACCTTACTAAGACCAATACTGACATACGGCTCGGATAGCTGGGTACTAAGCAAAAAAGACGAGAGCTCTCTATTACTCGAACGTAAAATCCTCAGGCGCACATTCGAGATGTATGACGAGCCTTATGTAATTAAAACCATTGAAATAATCTGAAAACATTTTTAAACAGTGTTTTCTTATTTACTTAGACAAAGGTTACATTCACACAAATTAGTCGAAATAATTTGAGTCAAGATTTTTTCTGTTTATGTACCTAATATTTTAATATTTATGTGTAGGTATACAATTTGCTTGTTCATTATAGAATTAAAGCGACGGAAAACTTTTTAAACTAATTCCTGTCACCACTGGCAGCTAGTGCGACTGGTGTAACAGACGAAAGCGTCTGGTCCTTAGGTACAGTATGTGTGCTTTGTTTTTGCGTTGTCGTCGCTTGTCCTTTAGACATTTGGATATTTAGATGTTTGGATGTTTGTTAGTAAATCACGCATAAACAACTGAGCCGATTTAGATGAAATTTGGCACAGATATAGTCTATATCCTGGATTAAAATATAGGATACTTTTATTCTGATAGTAGGTACGTTCCCGTGGGATAATTTTCGGCCTCCACGTGGGCGAAGACGCTGATAAAAGCTTGTTATTACTATAAAATAGACAGTTAATTAAACATAACATTATAGGATAGGATAGGATAAGTATATAAATGTGTATCTATTTTAGTATATTGTATATTAATTATTTGCGCCAAGAACATCCCCATTTTATATCCAGACCAATCGCTGTCCATGCTAAGGTTGCCTGGAAGAGATCGCGGAAAGCGATAAGGCCGCCCATTGCATATTTTGTAGTAGACCTTGTTTTTTTTTTGTAATGTATTTTTGTGGTGTACAATAAAGTATATATAAATAAACATTACACCTGTATTCCCTAAAAGATTGGGCAGATGTGTACCTACAGGTGTCTTTTAGCTAGTGCGCAAACGATAACTAGGCATTCAGCATAATATTATGATTCTATAGATCGTGACGTAGAAACCTATTGTCGGTAACCAAAAAAAATTGTTTTTTCATACATTTTGACCGGGTCCAAAATCATATTTTTGCTGAATTCATGGTTATAGTTTGCGCATTAGTTAAAATTGTATCCTAAATAGTACACCCACCTTTCACCTTTTATGACTAATAATAACTACGCTAAAACAGTTTCTACAATAATAAATATGTTTCTTTATTTACATACTTGGACAAAAATAAACAATTCACTTTTGAACTATCTAATTGACATTGTGATTTATTTAAATTATTCAATGCTAGTTTCTGCTCGCGGCTTCGCCCGCGTGGCTGTCGGAAATTATCCCGCGGGAACGTACTACCGGAATAAAAAAGTATCCTATATGTTAATCTAGATTATAATCTATCTGTGTGCCAAATTTCATCCAAATCCGTTCAGCCGTTTTGCGTGAAAGAGAAACAAACATCCACATTTTAAGATAAATGTGTTTTCAGCCTGTCCATCACAACACTACACTGCAACACACCACACCATATCACACCACACCATACCACACCACAGCACAACATACCAAACCACACCACACGACACTACACTACTACTCTACACTACATTAAACTACACTACACCACACAACACCACGCCACACCTTAACACGCTACATTACACTATACCACACCACACAGTATTACACAAACACAATAGGTATTAACTTTTAATTTTGTATCGTTTTTCTTTCGTTCGTACTTTCTATCGTTGTTATTATCTTTAAGATTTAACTTATATTCAAACACAGTTTTTGGGGGGGGGCCTGGTAATCTGTGTGACAGGTTTTTCCTAGTGCAGATACCAATCTCCCACAAAGGATTTACTCGTATGTTCTAATCTTCATTTAGTTAATTAAGGTGCCTTTGTGGAAGAGAAATGAACGTTTATTTATTATATATACTCTCGCGTTTATAATATTATTTAAGTAATGATTCATGTTAAGGCATACAATTTGACTGTTAAATGTTTTGTTCATACATACATAATCTGACGCCTTTTACCGATGGGGGTAGGCAGAAACTATAGAATGCCACCTTCTATGACTCTTACATACTTTATTTGCCTGGTTTACGTTCATACATCTGGGTATAAACGCAGTTACTTTCTGAAGAAATGTTTTTCCAATAAATAATTTAAAGACAATATATTAATTTTATTTGTTATTCTTACTTAACAATAAACAACAATTGTTACAAATAGACAGAAAGAACTAAAAATATATTCGTCTAGTTTCTATCTGAAATACTCGGTAACTCTTTGCTTGTTGATACAACACTACGCAAAACTTGTCATTACTTAGCGCTGTTAATATTTTTGTTTGTTCTAAGATAAAATTTTAATTAAGTCGAATGTTTACAAGTAACAAAAGTTTACAATGTTTGTTCTCGAGGTCGTTCTAAAGGGCAAGCGGGCGATGGAGTGACCTTGGAGTGTAGGACTTTGTAACTGCTAATTAAGACCTTGTAAATTTAAACAAGCTCATTCAAAGACCAAGTTGTGTTAACATTATAGTTGCTAGTGGGGTAGAACTTCATTTGTTTCGAAATTAGTTTCTTTCAAATATTACCACTTTGAATTTACCATTTCGAGAAATAATATCCTTTCTTGTTCGATAGCGTATACAGAATAAAACTTCATGCAAACACGTTAGTACTTTTACCCACCGAAAGTGTTTTCTGAAAGTTGATACTTTAAGACATTAGTATGGACTTCGTAATCTATTAACCACTAGCTTTACCCCGTGGCTCTGCTCGTCTTGATGTCGGTAATTATATCATAGGAATGTCCCTACCGAGATCAAAATATGTGTGTGTATCCTATGTGTTAAATCTAAACAAGCTATCTCTGTGACAAATTATATCCTAATCAATTTAGTCGTTTTTCCATGATTGTGTACCAAACATCCATACATACAAACTTTCACATTAATAATACTAGTAGTATAGGATCTACTTCAGTGTATTCACTAAAGTAAAAGAGAATTGTAAAAATAAATACAGAAATTGTGGCGAACCCGTAAAATGTCACGTCATATTAATGCAATAAACGATGCAACTTTTATTTCATAATACATTGTTGAGAAAACAAACACTGCATTGAAACTAAGGATCAAGCGCAAATCAAAATAGTTTTAACTAAAGCAACAATGTCGTTTTATCGCTGGGAGCTCTCACGTATAAATTTAATTGAAATTACCCTACTTTTGCTTCACTGTAATAATTGAATTTCTCTTTACAGTATTTTGTTGTACGATCTGTGACGTTTAAGTCTCTAGTTAAAATGATAGCATCAACAATATACACGGTCATTCTCAGGAGACTCATTATTTGGTTGACTTCGGTGTCAATTTTTTTTTTTTAATTTAGGCTTTGTTAACATGAAATATCAAATCTAGAGTTAATTTAAAGCATGTTAGTAGTAGAGTGTTAACTCTAGATTTGATATTTCATGCCTAAATTAGATAACAAAAAATTCACCGAAGTCAACCAAATAATGAGTCTCCTGAGAATGACCCACAGATCAAAACTATTAGTATAACACCTAAACACAGAATTAAGTTATTCCAAGTTTAAACCCATGAAAATGTATGGTTATTCCTTTGTTATTCCTGGTATCACTTTATTCCGTGTTTAGTAGTGAGAGGGTTTTATAGCAACGTAGTTTTATTTTAAACAAGCTATATGCTCCATAGGATATCTCGTTTAACCCCGTAAGTGTTAGTGCTCACCGTCGTCTTATAAGAATCTCCTGTGCAAAATTCCATGTTTCTAAACCCAGCGGTTTAGGCTGTGTGTTGCCTGTCAGTGAATGAATGGATGAATTTTAAGTCTTTATTAGAGTAGATATAATTTACAGGGTGGCAGGGCCAACCACGCATGGATTCAGCACCGAGATTCTGAACCGAGGGGTAGAGGATCATGTACTGTTAACTAATCTGTAAAGCAGTGATATGTTAAAAAACCGGTATTTAAAAAAAAATGCTGTTCCATCATTTTGACCGCATAAGTATTGCACTTTTTAAGAAACAGCAGATTTTGTTTTGATACCAAACGAAAAATTTCTACGGGGTTTCAGAAATTTCATATACTTTTTTTAAATATTTTTTTTTCATGGAAATCATGTCAGTAGGTTTAAATTGGTGCATTTTATTTATGTAGATTATTTTACAAATTTGAATGAGAGAACGTTGTAGGCCTTTCATACTAGATTTATAGACGACTTTCTGTTCTATATTTTCATTCCTCTAAGTACCTGGTACTTATTGACAAGCTTGCACTGTACTCCCATACCTATTATCACTGTAATTTGAAAACATGTTAAAGCCAATTATTTTTAAAAGAGTAACCGTAGAGTTTCTTGCCGGCAATTCTTCATAGGAAGCGACAATTTGGAACCGTGCACCTGGCTTCTGACTTTTCATAAGTGCCCATGCAGGTTTATGTGAAGTAATATATTTTGTTTAGATATACTGAATTTCTGGTTTGATTTTGCGCGGCAATGTACCTGCCACCTTGTTGATAAGGTTTATTTTGGCCTCTTTCCCACTAAGCGACGCAGTTCAGACATGGATGCACTACCGGGTGCATCCATGTCTGATCAAATGCAATAAAATGGAGTTATTAATAAGTTTCAAGCGATTTAATGCTGCAATTTCACAATTAATATCAATTTTTATTCAACAAACAATACAATATAAAACGTATATAAGCCGACATGCTTCCTCGCTACAATGCCTTTTTATTTTCTTAGTGCACCCAACGTTTGCCCCACGCCATTTGTCATTAAGTCCATTGGTACTTCTTCTGCAATAAGGAGAAAATATTGATGTTTATTCAAACCAAATATTTTACGAAGATTTTAAGACAGAAACCATATAACATATTATGGCATATACTCGTATATCACATGATCAGCTCAAATAGTATTAACTAACTCCTCGTTACCTCAAGCAAATAGAATAGGCGCGCCGTACGACGAACGCGGTGCGACTAATTGATCAGCTAATTTGTGGATCGCAGGTGTGCAGCCGCCTTTATGAATTACAAATAGCTATATAGTTGATATCCATTAGAGAAATCGAAGGAGCCTCCTATTTCATTATACATGTTGTGTTAATTTATCAAATGAGTTGTTGGTTTAAATTGGAGTGAATATTATTGATGAGCTAATTTATTATTTGATGGGTGTGTGCTTGATGTGATTTGGCAACGTCTGTTAGTAAAGTCAACGTCGAATTTAGATAATATATCTAAATTCGACATTGGTGCCGATCCTGTTGTCACAAAATTCTCTAAACTAAAAATCACCAAAATTTAGTTTATTCCTGTCAAACGACGATTTCCCACTCTGAAAGTGACACAACTTAACTATTTTTTAGTTTGACAGCGCTAAGATTGCACTGAGTTATTAGTTTAGTGAAAAAAAGAATTTTGCTATTCTGTTGTTGTCAATTTCATTATTGTATTCTACCTAAAATTTTGGTTGTCTAACTATATCTGACTATTTTTAATCGCGATTAAATTCACACCGTCACCTCGATTTTTGGTGCAAAAATAGTACTGTATTTTTTTCTTTTCTTTTGCTTATATCTCGAAAATGGTGTGTCCTTAAGCAAAAATAATGAAAATTTCGACCCCCTTTATAAAACCCCATTATTATTACATCTAAAACTTAACATGTGGGTAATAATTTTTAATATTTTCCATAAAAAAGTGAAAATTCCATTTAAATCACGTCGAGGCTGCGGCCCCTGCGCGCCTCTGGCTCTAAAAGAAATAACGGGGTAGGGCAAACAAGTACCACGTTGCGAAGCCAAAACACATACCACGTGCGAGTCGCGATTGTCAAATTCGATTTTAGTTGTGTCAAAATCGTTTTTAAATTTAGAGATATTTTTCTGCAGAATAGCGTTAAGATTCTCGTAGTCAAAAGTAAAGAATTTTAGTTATAGTTTAGTTAGTTTAGTTCGGTGTACAACAGAATCGGCACCATTGATTTTTAATATTATTAGAACAATAATTAAGTAATCATAATAATTTATTTGCAATAGGTATTGGTACAGTGTTGATCTTCATTCAGTCATTCATTTCAACCGAAAGACATCTACTGCTGGACATTGGCCTCCTGAAAGCCATTTCGACGGCTTCTGTGCTACCCGCATCCAGGATTCCTGCGGCCTTTACAAGGCCATCGGTCCACCTTGGGGAGGCCTTTCAACCCTAGGTCTTCCGGTACGTGTTGGTCTTAAATAATTTCCTAATGCATAGACATTTGACATGCAAAACATTACAATTTATTAAATACTAAAATATAAAATGTATGTACACAATGGCATGTTCGAAATGCGTCTATTATTCATAAATTTTACAATACCTACATTCAATAGAAATTAACGTTCATCATCATCATTATCATTTCAGTCAAAAGACGTCCACTGCTGGACATAGGCCTCCCCCAGGCTCCTCCCCTTCGACCGGTCTAGTGCTTCCCACATCCAGCGGATACCCGTGGCCTTCACAAGGTCATCGGTCCACCTTGTGGAAGGCATTTCCACTCGTCGTCTTCCAGTACGCGGTCGCCAGTCTAGAACCTCTCGGCCCCATCAGCCATCTGTTCTGCGAGCAATGTGCTTGCCCACTGCCACTTAAGTTTGGAAATTCTTCAGGCTATGCCGGTTGCCTTGGTTCTCCTGCGGATCTCTTCATTCCTGATTCGCTCCCGTAGGGAAAATCGGAGCATAGCCCTCTCCATTGCCCTTTGGGTGACTTTTAGCCTTCTGATAAGGCCCAATTGTAAGCGACCACGTCTCTGTACCATAGGTCATCACTGGCAACACGCACTGGTCAAAGACTTTCGTCTTGAGACACTGAGGGATGTGGGACGAGAAGATATGGCGAAGCTTCCCGACCGCTGCCCAGCCGAGTTGGATTCGACGATTGACCTCTTTGAAGTTATTTACTAAAATAAGAATAGACTGAAATCGTTTTTACATCAGTCATAATTTTCTTCAATTTTACGAATGCATCGTAAGTCTCATCTACAATGGCTCTACGATCGTTATAGGTTGCGATTAACCATACAATTTTTTTTTACTATTGCAGCGCCCAGTCAGTGGCGTTGTGAGGTCCACTTCTAAAAAAACTCTTTCATACCTAGTTCAGATTAGAGAAAACTGTTTTTAAGAAAGTAAACTGACAAAAAATCATCTTTTGCGTAGGTACAGGACTTTTGAAGGAGTAAGATACGCGTCAAGGTTTTCTTACTTATTTGTAAAGTATTCTTAGTTATAGCTTCTTTCTTCTTAAAACAAAACGAAATGAGAAAAAGCTGTCAGCGTGCAAAATTAGTTTACTTCTTATAACTAACATAAATATTCATTTAGTAAAAACCTCTGACGTAAAAATATATTAGACGCTTGTTTCATAAAAATGTAACTTTAGGACAAACTTGCCTGGATTTTACACTAAATCTTTACTTTAACTTAACTAAGACTTCAACGTCTGGAAAGGGTTCAGTTAACTTAGAGTTTTAACAGCTTAATTTACTTGTAACAAGCACGGTAACGTGTTTTAAACATTCGTAAAATATTGATCAATGAAACTATAGAAAACAGTTTAAACTCACTTTTTCATGTGTTTGATACAAAAGATCACCTCGAATCACCACCTTAATATTGTTTTGTGTGTTTTGTTTTGTATTGGAAAGAACCGATCTGTTACGAGTACCTATGTACAACTAATCTACCTATACTCTAAAAGTCACAAAAAGTGTGTACCTAAATTAACTATTAAAAAAACTCGGAATAGAGGCAAA
This sequence comes from Polymixis flavicincta, assembly GCA_949987655.1. NCBI lineage: Eukaryota > Metazoa > Arthropoda > Insecta > Lepidoptera > Noctuidae > Polymixis > Polymixis flavicincta. Next base: position 21,837,704 of record OX465181.1, on the reverse strand, counting down.
AGGAATAGATACGACCTTCGTAACAGCTAACTGGTTAAATACAAGGTATGGTTCAACATCTCACTCACTCACACACATCATTTCATCGGTAAACCCTGTCAAATCAAACGATTCAATAGAAAATGTGGGAGTGTTGCCAGTACAAGTACAACACTGAAATGATTGCATTACAGCTAATAACTTCGTCTGATACGGAATTTAGATACTCAGATCCCTGAGCCGTGATTTTAACACAGCCCCTTAGGCTGTGCTGATAAATGCCTAAAAATAATCTGCTGATAAATGCAATTGCTTACCGATTACGTTGACGAGCTGATAAGAATATTTAAATAGTATCTTAAAACACCCTTAAAAGTTTAAAAAGATACTTAAAAACCCAAGATCAAGAACATAACATCATTATGTGAAGTTTATAACATAATTCGCGTTTTTTAAAGTCAAATCGTTCGAAATAAATCTTAAAATACGTATCATATCTGGGGTCGAGCCCCCATACAACACTGAGAGGACAGCTTAAAAAATATAAATGTATTTAATTTCTTTATGTCATTTGATTACCACATCTCCAGTTATCACTTACTAATTCACTGTCATTTAGAATTTCACCCCAAATTCGATCCTCCAGTCGACTACTCTGCACCAAAATTCACGCACTATGCAAGCAAAAATTCGGCCGAAAGTCCCCTACCAATTGCGTCGAATCAAATCGTCGGATTACATTCCTATCACTAGTGTTTATCACTTGCCTGAGGCCATTCGGCCTCCGACGAAATAATTTCGGCAAATGACGTTTAGGCACCGAAAACGTCGGAAAACGTCGGTAATTGCCCTCTCGCTATATAAATTGGCTGAGTGTGTTACCGGCAGTGGGAGGGGCTTCGGGCCTAACTAAGAAATCTCGATTTAAGGGATATCTTTTTGGAAGATTGGATTGTGGGAAAATAACTACTTTTGGTGACAGAAAACTTTGAGTTGTGAACACACTTAGATGGATATCTTACACAAGACTTACACATAATATTTATTAACACGATAGGGCCGCCAGAGTATTAACGAAAGGAAAATGGCAACTATTTTTACACCAAATATTGAAAAAGAAAACAAAACCTGTACAGATATCATGAACCTTAGTACTATTCTTACAATATCGCGTATTGTTATGAGCTTCTTAAAAAAACTGTCAAAATCGAGAACCACAAGTTGTAATGTTTAGTAGCACTCCTGCAAATGAGGTTTGTCGATGGAGCCGGGGCGGTGCTTCGCGCAATTACCGCGCACCAGCGGGGCGCCACCGTCGCGAGCGCTGCACAGGAATTTATGGGAGGCACGTGTCAAACACATTTTTACACGATAACAAAAAAATACTAATGAGTAGGAAATTCCGGTCTTAATTGTTATAAATTGACTGTCAACTAAACGCACATGTCGAAACTATTTACGTCTGTAGTAAATACTCGATTCAAATAAGTATGTACACAGATTCTTATGGTACTCAACAGCCTTATAAATTATCCACATAGCCCAGTTAAGCCGCTGATAACCTGGAGTAACCGAGGAGGTTGTCGTCTTCTGTGGGGCTCCTCAGGAGAAAAAAATAGGCTATGGAAGTAGCATTTCTCAGCAAAACACACATTCGTTTTTTTATATTTATATATACATTTTTTTTTGTTTATATTTTTTTTGACTTTTTCTGATTGGTAATTCTTTAATGTTAAGGAAATATTTGTACGCCGATACTAACGGCTAAACATGATTAGACTCGAACGATGTTTTCTAATATCTTGCATGCTCTTGTATGTATACAATGTTTAGACAAATAAATAAATATTATCTTATCTTTACAAAAAAACTGTTTTATATCCTGAAAATCATTCACAGAAACCACCCCATTTCCGCCTAACCTCGAAACTGAGAAGAAAATGCTCTACCAGAAGACTTTTCTCATGTAAATACTTCCCGTAATTCTTTTAAGAAATAAAGACTTCTCGTAAAACACACCCTTACGTAGAGTCTGAAGTTATTATGACTGGTTATTTGTAGGGGCTTACTCGTCCCACTTGCAGTCATATAAAGTCGTGGCGAGGGAATTTACGGCAGGACTGTGCACCCGGCATTTTTGAGTTAATTCACCAAACATTATGTGCACCGCATTCAGAGAGTTGAGTTGAAATGCACGGGTTTTATAGATGAAGTTTTTGATCGTAATAGTACCTATTAACAGACGATTTAACTTAGTACGGTAGGGACAGCGGGTATGGTCGCTCCGTAGAAAATGTGTTAATCTAGATAGCAGTCTAGCGGCAAATATTATTATTGCACATAAGACATATTCAACCTACAATGTTCCCACTGATGAGACACAGGCCTTTTCTTAGTGAGAAGGAGTGGGCTATATAATCCACCGCGCGGAGCCAGTGCGGGTTGGTAGATGTCACATGAGTTCACATTTTTTCAGAAATTGAGTAACAAACATCAAAACATTTACATTAATATTATTAGTAAGATAGTAAAATAAAATAAAGATACGAGAGTAATAGAAGAAGAAACTACGGAACTACGGAGGTTGATTTTTACTAACACTAGGCAATAAGTTATTTTCTTGTATGTTACTAACACTATACGGATATTTGTGTCCGAAATAAAGTTATTCTATTCTATTCTATTATTTAAATCAGATGCTACCTTTCTTAATAATCGATTTCAAATGACAGAAAGTGTAACATAAAACTTGAATCACCAATGGTTTGATGTTACAAAAGGTCACCAAATAGAAAGCAACGTTTTTGAAAGGTACTCGTATTTCTAGACTTCCACATTCTCCGAATTCTTTTTGACGATAGTTTGAGAGTGCGAATTTTCTCTTCTTTTATCCTTTTTTGCAATTCCGCTTGCTTTCCTAGCGCACAAAAATGATTCTCTAGAATTTCTTGAAATCTAAATGTGCTAAATTGATAGGAAAAACGAGTAATAATAACTCTTCGATCGCACGCTGGTAGTTTAAGCAAATATGTAAAACTGTGTACGTATTTTTCATCAGGAATGTGTTTTGTTTTCGTTTACTATTTTCGTTTTATCGAATTTATTTCTTTAAGCAGGATTTTACAGACATTTTCACATATCAATCATATTTTTTAAACTAGATGATGTCAGCGTTTCCTATCTGACTACTCTGAGAAGAAAGGCCGGAAAAAACTCAGAGGTCACAGTCTCTTTTAAAACCCAGACATAATCTTGGTCAGATCATGTAGATTGGTGGCTGAAATGGTCTTTTGAGGAAAAAACCTTACAGACTCACTGAACCTGTCAAGTCAGTGCATGACGAACAATTTATTAAGTACCTGGCATTTGTTGACAAGCTTACACTGTCCTCCCCATACATATTAACACTGTTATTTGAAAACAGTAAAAGTCAATTATTTTTAAAAGAGTAACCGTGGTGTTTCTTGCCAGCTCTTTTCCGAAACGACCACTTGGAACCGTGCACCCAGCTTATGACGTTTCAAAAATGCCAATGTAAGTTTATGTGAAAGAAAATATTTTTATTTTGAGTATTAACCGTAACCCACGTCAAGATAAATAAAATTGTTACTAAAATTTTGTACGGTGTTTCGAACACGACTTTGAAATTCGAGAAGCTAACGACTGAAAAACTAATTATGCCGACGGAGATAACAATTTCTCGTCCCGTATGTGTCGCCGGGCGTAAAAGAATAGCACCATCCCATTTCTTCCAGCGGGTGTCGTAGAAGGCGACTAAGGGACTTACTAGAGAATGGGCAGCAGCGTTCTCTATGCATTTTACCACCATACTGCGATCGCCAACCCGCCTGCTCAGCGTGGCGATTATAGCAACCTGGGCGAGGTCTATGTCCAGCAGTGGACGTCTTTCGGCTGAAATGATGATGATGATGATGAGATAACAAATTCTGCCCGTCACTAATATTCATACATGCAATTATAACGCACTAGCGACCCGCCCCTAATTTGCACGGTCTTTATAACGTGACAAAACATAAAGATTTATTTATTATATCAAGTTAAATTTAAGTAACTATATTATACAATTACACATTGACCTTCCGGAAAAAATATATGGATGATGTGAAAACGCACGCGTCGTTTAGAAGAACAACACAGACAGAAAGCCACTTCAATCTATAATAATTATGTATCGAAGGCGTAATGTCAAACAGTGTTCATTTGTAAGGTCATTTATACATAATAATTATGTAATGTAGGTACAGTCAACAAAAGACGAAGAGTAACTAGGGGTCGAAGTTTATTAAGAAACCGATGGATGTTTTCGAATAAAAAAAATTGTTGATAAAAAACAATCGGTTAAATTTTCAAATTTATTTTAATTCGAAAACATTCATTGGTTTCGTAATAAACTTCAACTATATCCTACGACCCTAGTTACTTGTCTCTTTCGATGACTGTACAACAACTATGTTCTGTGACCTTTGAGTTTTGATCCTTCCTATCGATTTAAGAGACTTGCATTGGATGCAGCGCTTTGATGGTTGTCCTATTGGTTAAATTTTAAATGATTTTATTTCTGTAAGTAGGTTTGTACAAACGTCAATAATATTTTTTTAAACAAGATGAGGTCGGCGTTTCCTATCTGACTACTCTGAGAAGAAAGGCCGAAACAAACTCAGAGGTCGCAGTCTCTTTTAAAGTCCAGACATAATCTTGGTCAGATCTTGTGATTAATTGGTTATTCCCTGATTACATTTATCTCATTGGCATCTGTTTATACCACAAAAAGCTAATTTCATAGTATGTCTCTTGTGTAGTCTTTTTGTATCGAGATACAAAAAGACTACACAAGAGAAACAACAGTAACAAAACAATCATCTCTTAAAGGCATTGCTGTAATCCCTTTTAGTTAAGACATGCTTAGAAAGATTGCTTTTAAGTACTTTTACGGCATTTAGTTTACAATCGAATGCGAGCTGAACTAATACTTCTACACTGCAGAGCTCTAGTACTGTCTTTGACGGGTGTTTGAGGATTAGAGATTCTTTCTAGATTAGTACCTATTCAGCAAAATAAAGATTCTTACAATTATTTTATTATTTCGTTTATTTATTTGTTGTCCTTACTAAATACATTTTTAATATTTTTATAAAATAACCTTACAAAAGAGAGTTTTTGGCGGGATCGCGTTGGAACATGTCGCACGAATTATCATTTTCATGAAATTTCGTGAAATAGCTAATTAAATTGTATAATTTTGGTAGTGAATTATTCAATTGAGTTACGTGTGAGTGCACAAGTGTAGTGAAGGTGAAAATATGTGACTAACGTGAACTTTTTGTGTTCCCCCCAAAAACTCCTAATAGGTTTTTTTTTTTGGGTGGGAAATCATCAAATAAGTTCTCCCACCCTGGGTGGAGCAGGAGGGCGTGTCTGACTTTTACTGACTAAAATCCACCCGTGTTCCCTCAGTAGCCCGTAGGCCAGGGGCTGTGGTATCTCTTTCGAACAAACCCGCACCCCTGGCAGGCATCGGCCCTTGCGGGCCCCATAATTTTTTGTGTAACATCGACTATCATTGTGCGGCGCGCTAACCGATCTATCACCACTATATCAGACTTATTGGCTACAATAGTCCTGTCAGTAATGATAGACCGATCCCAGTACAACGTGACATGATCATTTTCGAGAACTGGTTCTGGCACATACTTGTAATACGATACCTCACAATCCACAAGTTTATATTGCAAAGCAAGTTGCTGGTGAATAATACTGGCTACTTGGTGATGCCTGTGCAAGTACTCGCCGTTAGCTAGACGAGAACAACCAGAGATCTATTATTATTACAGCAGTCTTACCAAGGGGTATCGCATTAAGCAGTAACTGCGTTGTGGAGGTCAGATCGGCAATCACTACATGTAAAGTACCGGTATTCACCTGCATTCGGTTAGCCTGGAAGCCAATTCCAACATAGTTGGGTAAAGGTCAGGCAGATCATGATGACGATCTGTTAGAAAAATATGGTTAAAACCAGTTTATATGAAGTCAGCATTCAGATCAAAGATGAAATGACTGTTACAATACTTTTTGTCTTTGAAACATAATAGCTCTAATAGATTTTTAAATTTTGTTTTTCATTGAAATAAACAAACATCCATCCAGCATAGTTTAAAGACACACTCGATTTTAAAATCCCACATCACTACGCCAACAAACCGAGAACCGATTTGATAGTTTCATAAAATCGATAAACCAAACACGAGTCTGTCAAACAGTAATCGAACATTCAATCTGTCTGCGAACAGGTTATAATCGAGGGTTGGATAATATAATCGGATGGAACGCACGCCGGGCGTGGGTACAATATGCTAATTCAATGTTTACCAAATGTACTGTGCCGATTCGATTCGACTCGTCGAACGAACGGACCTGCGACACGCGCTGTTTATCGATAGTGATGTTATAAGAGCTTTGTTCAGCACTATTCTGTTGAATGCTTTGTGGGCGCAGGCTATAGTAATGTGGGCGAAAATGTGCTCGAATTTCAAACATAAATATTCGTACTCGTATCGAAACGGTTTTTACCTGTGTTATTTTAAGTCATGCTGAAAATGTGGTATGGACAAAATACATTTTTCTTTGGTATGCAGACCTAAGGAAAATGTATTTTGTCCATACCTCATATTACCAGAATCCACTATCCAAACAGCACCCTAATTGCTTAACACACTATCAATCAAAAACTGAATAATTTTAAAGGATATTGCTAATCCCTTGCTTCATATGTTCCAAAAATGTGTCTGCTCAACAACGTAAATAACGCAATGAATGTTGTTGAACTGTCAAAATGAAAGCCATTCCTACTATTAGTGTGTTACGAAATTACTCCACAGTTTTAACAATCTTTATCCATTGTGATGTTTTTGCTGTTTTAAACACAATAAAAAACAGCTGACATTCCGCTACGATTTTTGCGTCACTTTTGCCTTCAGAAATTAATGTCCCACCGTTATTCAAACACTATCAGGTTGTTGTTTTATGAAACAACTGTGGTTAAAGTTGGAACTCCTCTGTCCTAGTTACATAAGTGACACACGGTCACATCACTACGTGTTAACAAACAGTGCAATGGACTATGCACCAGGCCGAATGAAACGCGCCCGAACTCACTGATTGACCAAGAATGTAATTGGATTGGGAAAATATCGGTTTCAGTTACCGTAATTTTAATAATATAGACACATACGCGCTACCAACCTATACTGGGCCCACGTGGTGGATTATGGCCCACTCCCTCTCACAAAGAGAAAACCTGTGTCCTAGCAGTGGGAACGTCGAAAGGCTGAAAATGAATAAATGAAATGAACGCGCTATTAACAGTGATTAATGTACTTTTACAATCCTACTAATAAACACAGAATAAAGTAATTCCAAAAAACCTTTGAAAATGTATGATTTTTCGTTTGTTATTCCTGATACAACTTTACTCCGTGTTTATTAGTAAGAGGTAAGTTTGCCTCCGGTATGGAAATTTTATAAAGAGAGAAATTCATACAAGCATTAACTCAAAATGTTATGCTTTTCTGCGCAGCGTAGGTACCTTGTGCACCTTTCACTTTGAAAACATGTATATGTCAACTTGTATACAGCAGACGTAGACAGGGTATGTACGTGACAGCTGACGCATTCAAGTATGTATAACATATATATCTGTCTATTCAAACGTGAAGGAAAAAGTTCGTACACCTTTTTAGAAAAAGTACGTTATAATAAAATCTGCTGTTTCATAGAACAGTGCGATCACTGTTCTATGTTTGTGTGTACGTAAGTTTAAATTGACGAGTGCAGAAAGCAATTTTGTTTTTTTAAGGTGTTCTGGTCGAATTTTGAGACACTAGTCTTACTATTTTGTGACCCTCAATTGATTTATCTTTTGAATCGTAAATAATTCCTATTTTGGGGCCCTAAAAGTACTAAATAGCCAGTAACTGCGACCAACTTGTAGCGCTATGTAGCGTACATAGCGCTACAAGTTGGTCCTAACGTTTAACGGTCTTAACGTTTCGCTCGCTCGGCTCGCGCGCGGCTTGTCACAGTTCTTACCTAGCCAAATCCATTTGGTCTGCGTGCTCATGCTGAGTTACAGTTCTAACTTAACGGTTTATATTAGTTAATGCGACCAGCTGTGGAGGAGTGGAGGAGCCTGGGGGAGGCCTATGTCCAGCAGTGAACGTCTTTCGGCTGAAATGATGATGATAACCAGCTGTGAGAAAAGGCCCGAAAGTAAAAAAAGACTGGTTTATTAAGTGTGCATTACTAATTAAGCCCAAAAAGATTATGCAGATTCAGTTAAATACTTCCCTTTACTTAATAATGGGTTGTTAACTGGCTCATATAATAAAACTGATTTACTTAAAAACTTCAAACTATAGGAACTAAACTCCCTGGCCCGAAATAAGACTAGTATTTCCATTATTCCCTAAACGTTCGTTGTATCAGTCTGCTTAGCTTTTCATACATAAACCATTAAGTGCACAAGCTAAGAAACTTGGGCTATAAAGTTGAACCGTTTAGTCATCCTTACAGCCGGATTTCCTTTAGTGTTTAAATTGTGCAGCAAGTAAGTAGCCTCTCGAACATTCTAAGACGTGAATTACTCAGCTCTCTAGACGCTCGTGTTTTATATTCGCGAGTTAAATTCGCTTGAGACTTCGCGGATTATTTGAGTAGCATGATATTACGCGAACTAAAGTATATTCGGCGAACTATAGTTTATTAGGCGAACTATACTTAGGCCCACTAGGACCTCAATTCTCGCTCATCATCTCCCTGCCCTTGTCCTATTTAACTTCGGGTCGGTTCAACACGTCGAAGTCCCCCCCCCCCAGTGGGTTCCCGCTTTGTCGGTGCGGGGGGGCTCAGTAGGCGTGGTCTCCCAGCCACGGTGAAACAAAGAGAAACCCTAAAGTGGGGCCGCTCGTCAGGGCTTTTGCCTCAAAGCCGAAGACGTAGCGGCCAAAAAGTAGGTTGCGGTGAGGTGCACCGCAACTGAGGTGGAAACCGCGATGTCGAATGGGAGGCATCGCGGCTGAGGGTTACAGGCTGCGACAGAGGAGGAGTGCCGGTACTTCTGAGTAGCGCTCTTCCCTTCCGTGGCCTGGACGGGACCGCCACCGTTTGATGGCGAACGCGGTGGGGCCGCAGGGGAAGAGGAGTGTCGATATAGCGTTGGCCGCTCTCTTAATCCCCTGCGGCCGAAAAGTGGTAGGCGGGACGGCACGTTGTGTTCCACTCGCGCCGTCAGAGATGTCAGCAACAACTGACGGGGTCCGCAAGGGGTGCGGGTTGTTCGAAAGAGATACCGTCGCCCCTCGCACACAGGCAACTGAGGGAACACGGGTGGGTTTTAGTCAGTAAAAGTCTGACACTCCCTTCTGCTCCACCCAGAGCGGAAGAAGTCCTTTGATGATTTCCTAACCTCAAAAAAAAACACGTTGAAGTCGGTGGCAAAAATGAATAAAGAATAAAGTTATTCTTCACTTTTAAATAAATAAAATAAAAACACAAAAATAGACAAAATAGTTAAAAAAAAATATAAAAATACTTTTTCTTCCATTCTCCTATCAACCGTCACGCTATCATTTCTCTTTCGTATAATTCCTCACACAACCCATCCATGTCTTTTTAAAGCCTTAGTAAGCCACAGTAAGCCTTAGTTACATTTGACGAAATAACTTTTTGACTTCCTGACTTTTATTTCAAAAAACTTGACAGCATCCTACTCCGGTGTAGCAAGTCCGCGGCAAAAAAAAAGAGTTAATAAAATCAAACTAAGTTAAAAAATGTTGGAAAGTGCGCAAAGCAATAACGCAAAATCCCGTCTGCTTCATTACAGCACAGTTTGCTGGGAAATTCAATAAATCTGAGAATATTGCAGCGTATAATGTAGTTCATATTGCAACCTTTTGGCGTAAGTGAGGTTGTGGGAACGCGCTTAGTGCAACTATTACAAGGGAGTACCGACTTACTTAGTGGTTGAATCGGAGCGTTTTCATATGACTTGATTTTGCTTACCTATAGGCTTTTAGATAGACTATTTTAGGATTGAAAGGAAACTAAGTACAGTGAAACCTGGTTAATTGGGATCTCAAGGGACCAAGGATTTCGTATCATTTAAAGAGGTTATCATTTTATCCAGTTTTCCAATTAGACAGGTTTAAAATTTAGTTGTCTCATTTACAGAGGACCCCGCTTATAGAGGTCGAAATGTACCGTTATTACATTTATAAAGGTGAAAATGTTAAAGAAAATGCGTATTTTTGGTGTTATGAATTAAGTGTAGGTATGCACAGAGGTACTCCGAACACAGTTGATCATGCGACTTTCCACAATAATAATCTGACAGAAGCTCCAATTTTTCAGATGCTGATAATGTGTTATATTTACGTTTGGACATTTCGTGAACTTTTATTCTCTTGTTTGTACAGACGCCAGCTCATCAAGCTACCCCAATCTGTCAAATTTCTTTGATAGATTTTCAACTTTATGACATAAGTCTAAGATTGATTTTCAATTGGGAAAATTTGACAGTTTGGGGTAGCTTCATGTGCTGGCGTCTGTACGTCAAAATCACGAAAAAAAAACAATTGTTTATAAACAGTCGTGTCAAAACCTGTCCCAACCTGATAAATTGTCTCACTTATAAAGGGAATTGAGCTCCAGAGTCCCAATTATAGAGGTAAACATCGAAAAAATCCTAGAAATCAAATCTCATTTAACCAGGTTCGAAAAGTCCCATTAACAGAGGTAATTCGATGAAAAAGTTCCGGGACCTCATTGTAGTTTTCAATAATAGAGGTTTCTCACTTATCCAGGTCCCACTTAACCAGGTTTCACTGTTTATGTATTAGCTGTTGAATGGAACGTTGTATAATGGAACGTTGGTAAAAGTATGTAACTCAGAGAGAAATTGATGCTGCCAGCATGGTTTTGGTTGCTGACTTACTGGTAACAGTTATTAAATGGGATGGACGTTTGATTTGTTATTCTGTTGTTACAATCCTTATAAAATATTATTAAAGCCAATATGTTGTTATTGGCTTTAATAAAAAAAAATCTATGTTATTCTAATCTATCCATAAACAATATGAACATATAATATTTAGATATGGGCCGGCTATGACTTTGACCGACCGTTTAGCCGACTATTCGGCTGCAAAATGGCCGACTAGTCGGTCAAGCCGATCATTGCTTTCGGTTGAGTTCGGGTGACATCGGCAATATTCAAAATGGCAAACTTACTTATTGCCAATGGTTTGCTATAGAGTTTCTTCTTTTTTGTTCGAAGTATTAATTAACTTTTGACTTTACTTAATTTCTGGATCTAAGTCCAATTCATTATTGGACCAAACGAAGGGTTCTTATTCTTTCCTATCCTAATATACTATCCTATTCTAGATTGAACTGAAAGTAAACTCTAAAATTGATTCTATAATAAAAATTATTAAAAGTTTAAGATACCGACTAGCCGCGGGTCTTAGCCGACTAGTCACCGACTGGTCGCCCACTACAAATATGGCCGATTAGTCGGTACATACATCACTAATAACAATACATAAATAAAAATGAAATGGCTGTTTGTAATGTTAAAATCACAGCTATTTACTAAATGCATAATTATAAAACGAATTACGGTATTAGTAACAAAAAAAAACGTTTTTTTTTTTTAATTCAGTCTGTCTGTTTGTTCCAGTTAATCTCCGAAACGGCGAGATCGATTTTGACGAGACTTTCACTAGCAGATAGCTAATATTTTAAAGAGTAACATAGACTACACGGGCACATCCTAGTATAGTGTTAAAAGTTTTAGTTATGGCAGGATATCATATTGTTATTTTTTACATTATTCTAAATATCACTTAATATTGTCATTTTATAAATATTATCTAATTCTTCGAGCACCATCAGCTGGCTTAGCACGAGAACCGTAGAGAAGCGATTTGTCGACGAAAGAGTAGACAAATGTGACGCTTCCGTGTAGACAGTGTTGAACCGAGAAATGTAGACAAGCGATTTCTATTCTACGGTAGAGTAGAAATAGAAAGCATCATGCTAATCTTGCTGTTCTAATTCTCCTCAATTCTTGTCTTAAAAAGAACCTAACACAGTAGTTCTCTTACTTCTTCCACCTCGAAAGGAATAATGCTACTAATACAATAACAACAGTATGGATACACCCAGTAAGGCTTCATTTATCTATCAAGGATGGCATGTAAACAGCAGACCATAACTTCATTTGCCGGAGTCGGCTCGACGTGCTTTGATTAAAATTTATCGACCTAAATTCTCATTTGTTTGGCCCTTTGTTCGCGTTACCCGTCCATAGTAACATGGACAAATTATTTCTAATTCGCTCTTGGGTACGCTCGATGTATTATGTAGATGGGATTTGGGGCTCTTGCTTAAGAAAATATCTGGAATTTGATTCTCAGTTTCGACAGTGTTCTGTTTGTATCTGTTAGAAACTCGAGGCTGAAGCTAAAGGCTGTAGCTATATATATACACACACAAAATATTGTGTATGATAAATACGCTGATTTCAACTTCTCCGACCGTTGGCACCGGTCGTCAGAAGCCCGTAAGTCTGACAACCAGACTTAACAAGGGGTATAGTGTTACCCAGTAACATGGTTGTGGGTGTCAGAAAAGCAGTCGCTAGATGTTAAATACTGGTATTAAGCTGCATCCGGTAAGACTGGAAGCCAACCCCAAAAATAGTTGAGAAAAGGCTAGGCAGATAATGAAGGACTTCACCTCCTTTTTAAATTACTTTAATTTTTTATATTATTGAACTGAATACCAATAATTAGGTCTTTCTTACAGAGTGCGATTTAAGGCGGTGATTTCTTAAAAACGCTCTAAAAGGTGGTTTTTTAAACCAGTGTATCTCTTTAACCGTAAATAATTTTGAAAACAAAAAAGTATACAATATTTTCAAGTCTTTTTTGCATACAGTGATGGAACTCAAAACATAATTAAACATACTTTAATGCATCAAAAAAATCATCAAAGTCACCTCTTAATTATCTTCAAAACCAGTTTATCCCTTCAATAACAAAATAACAATTATTATTGTATAATAATTGTTATTGAAGGGATAAACTGGTTTATTAAAAATATACTATAAAATTTCAAATGCCAAATTGCATCCAGTGATGGATCACTTTTTATCAAATAGTTTTTATCTCATTTTATACGATTTTACTCGCATTTTTACGACAATGCTTGCTCATTTATGTTTCGAATTTATTACAACAGACATTAACTCGTATCGGATTGCAGTAAGAACTATTATCGCTCACAACGACAATGCGATGAGTACATTCAAAATAAACAGGGCCTTAATTGCCCGTGGCATACCATAAGTTGAAGCAACAAAAATAACAGTGATTACACGATTTAAGTCTTTATATTGTTGCTTTAATTTTATTATGTACTAGCAGCGCTCCTCGGTTTCACCCGCGTAGTTCCCTTTCCCGTGGGAATACGTGGATAAAGTATAGCCTATGTCATCCGCGGATAGTGTAGTTTCCCAACAGAGAAAGAATTTTTCAAATCGGTTTAGTAGTTTCGGAGCCTATTCAATGCAAACAAACAATCAAATCTTTCCTCTTATAATATTAGTATGGACCACAGGGAAGAAACTTACACAGTAGAATATTTTCATTTTGCGAACCGAAGAAAACCCTTGCGTTTTTTAAAACCTTTCTGTAGATAGATACAATATTCTTTATTATGAGCACCAAAAAAATATTACAGATTAAGTATGTAAATGTAGAAATCTTACAACGAGTGAGTCTCTTAGTATCTTCCTTAATTCAAATGAAAAAAAAAAGGTAAAACTGTGCTTTTAGTACCTACCTAATAACATAACACACGTCACATCTGTATTTATCCAAGGGCAGGCAGAGGCGTAGGTACCTAAAATAAATAGGTACACAAACGAATACTGAAATTAATGTATTATGTACAAGTATATAAAAGAAAAAAAATGACAAGCTCACTGGGCATCAAGGAATAATAATAATAAAAGTTAATACAAACATGCACACACACACTTAAGCAATGACCTCCCGACGTTTCTGTAAGTTTAATTCTTGAGAAATTATAGGTTTTATTAATAAGTTTGCATTAATAAAACCTATATTTTCTCAAGAATGTTCCCCTAAACTGTTTTCAAAATTAAATAGACATTAGGTAAACATGTTCGGCAAACAGCTCGCTTGTATTAACGATTATCGCATTGGTAGCCGACACCCTAATTACACGGGTATTATTGTTTCATATTGTGAGACTAAAGAGATTTTATTGCCTGTATTTAGCCTATTTTAAGCGTTGTATTTGTTCAGTAGTTAATTACAGTGCTTGTGAATTAGGATTTGTCTGGATGTATTAGCCATAAATTAATATATTGTATTAGCTATTATAACATCATACTGCGATTGCCAGCCCGCCTGCTAAGCGTGGCGATTATGGCAAATCCCCCCAAAATGGAGGAGCTTGGGGGAGGCCTATGTCCAGCAATGGACGTCTTTCGGCTGAAATTATGATGATGATGATTAGCCATGACACTTTATCGTCTGCTTCCTTGGCGTCTATTAATCAAAACGGAGTTATAGTCTGTTGAAAAAGTATGTGATGAAAATGTAAACAAATGCATTAGAAAACGTACCCTTGGATGCTAATTTGTATTGCCACTTACAAGTGAAGTGTTTTGATTTCATTATTTAAATACATTGACCCGCAATTCTCATTTTAAATTATCATAGTATGTGTTTTTCATTTGACAAGTTATTTTAAGTTTATAACCACAATTTTCGTCTGCATTTTAAATTGCAATTTAATAATGTTATTCAAACAATAATTGTTTGGAAAAGTGCTGATAAACAAAGTTGAAACCTTCTAAATATAGATGAATGTGTGAATAATTCTCTTCAGTCCGTAATTACATAAGAATTTAACCTTAAAAGGATTTATTTACACTTTTTTCGGTCATTAGGTATACCTAAACCTTACTTTTTTCGGAAAGAAACCCTGACCTAAAATATTATAATTCGCACATTTTGCATACTGATGGACTCACCCAAGTAACTCAAAATATCGCGTCACGACCCCACAGAATAAACAAGCGCCCCAACACTAAAAAAACAACCCTACTACAAGTAAACAAAGTCCAATTTCGAACAAAAGCCTCACCAAAGTTGAATAAGCAAACATAATTTCGAAAGCTAAATAATAAAGAACTGCTTTGTTCCATTAGGGGCCCGCGATGTTGAGGCAGTTTCGACACGCACTAAGCTAGAAAGGTCCACGTCGTTCATTGAACAAACTTCCAAAGTGCGGAACCCTTTCTTCCGAGCGTATTTACTGAGCCATCGCATGAGATTTGTCAAAGAAAACTCGGGAGCTGTACAAATAGAAGAGGTGGGAACGAATCAACTTGAGATAAATAAAGAGGATTGTTTTTGTGCATTCAAATTGTACAATGTTGCGTAAAACGGGACTGTTTGTGCTCGGTTTGTTGGGTCGCATATCCGTGTTTTGTTGTTAATATGTTGAAAACAGTTTCTTTGAACTCTTTATACTTACGATTTAAATCTGTGTTAGTTGAGCTAGCGACCCACCTACTGACAATTACGTCGCGTATTTTCCAAGTGCGTACGCTAGCAGTACTTTTTACCCGACTGCGCCAGAAGGAGGGTTATGTTTTTCGAGTTTATGTATGTATGTATGTATATTTCTTTGGCACGCTCTGTAGCCTAAACGGCTTGATCGATTGCAGCTTGAGAGGTGCCATTAGTCGGGTTTTTTGTCATTTTTTAATAATATTTTTTTAAATAGTCTATCACATTTGAGGCCGAAACGACGTCGCGTAATTTGCATAAAGCGCTCACGGAATTTCCGTCGCGTAATTGAGTACGAATTCTTAGTATTCCTTTTCGAATAGGACATCAAACACACGCTCAAACCTATACAGGTACACACTACTGGCTACTAGTAATTCAGTGGTGGGGAAGATAAAAGCTGCTAAATCCCAGTAAAGGCCTTCCAATCTGTCGCCGGCAACATCCTGAATTGGATCGCTGGGAAAAATCCAACGTTCAGAATTGCATTGGTCTGTGCATGTATCGTTTTATCTGACGATTTCGAACTGGGATACGATATTGCTGTGAAAGATTGAGAGGTGATCTGCTACTGGGGAATAGTCATTTGATTGCGTGTGATCTGGGCTTGGGAAAAGGAACTCATAGAAAATTCATACCAAATATCTATTAATCTTATTTATGATTCTATTATGCTATTTTGTCATAAAAATATCATAAAAAAACGCCTTAAGGGGAACCTAGTCGCTGGCTCGAACTCACTGGTAAGCCTGGCTAAACAGCACACTGTCTCACCAGGCTTCGTGTCCGACACAGGTAGTTTCAGTTATGAGCAGTTAGACGCTAGTCTACACGCACAACGTTATTGAGTGAGATGCAGGGTCATCAAACTAAAACAGGTGCGTAAAAATTAAGAAAAGTCCTCAGGAAGATCGGGTTTTATAAAAAAAACACTGCATAAATCAGTGACCAATAAAGTTTATTGAACTTTTCGATAATTAAATTTTACAATTCTTTTATTACATAAACACGCCCAAAGTTAGGTTAAATTAGCAAGAAAAACTAATCTTTGTTGGCTCATAACTTTTTAATGGCTTTTTTTTAGTATTCTGTTTCCTTACAGACAATATTAATAATGAGACAAAACCATACCACGTTAAATTTTTGATGTACATTGTCAAACAGTGAATTAAAACCCTCTCGTAGTTTGTATGGAAAAAATGTGGACTAGATTCACCTTAAAGGAACCTTTATTTAGTTAAAAACTTTAGTCAATGCTCTAAAATGCTCTTTGTTAAAAACCTTTTTAACCGACTTCAAAAAAAAGGACGAGGTTCTCAATTCGTATTTCTTTTTGTTTCTTCGGGATTCTGTCATTAATAAAACGATTTGAAAAAAATATATTTTGGTTTGAAATGCGTGGTCCTGACGTGGTTCCGAAGTTAAAGTAATTTTTCACCTTATAGGGTCTTTTTTTAAGATGGTTGTTTTTTTATTATTTAAATGAAACAACTACTTTACGAACTTTAAACATAAATGCTCCTGCTGACAGGCCCGACGCGACTTACGGTGAACAATTTATATGAAAACTTCATCGAAATTGGAAACAAGTGTGCGCGCAGGACCCTTAAAGGTACCCAATCCCACTTAATTAACCTTCCAAGCAATTTTTCCTAACAATCCCCACCTCGCCTTGATCATCACGTCACTTATCAACATGTTTCCGCCTTAACTTAGCAAGTATTCAACTTAGGTCCCAGGAGGCAGCCGTCTTGACGCGCCTCGATCCAATCGCTTCAACTTAGACACACTTAATTACCGCTCTCTACTTAATAAGTGGTCTAAGTTTATAATTTTCGTGATGTTTTAACTTGAACTTGTTTGAAGTGTGGAAGTATCGTTGGGGGTTAAAAGTGTAAACGTTTGCTGGAGTTACGGAAGTTGGGTGTGTTAGTTTTGCTGTGGTTTTTAGCGGATCTTATCCTTATTAATATAAACGCGAAAGTTTGTATGTATGGATGTTTGTTACTCTTTCACGGAAAAACGGCACAGAGATAGATTATAACCTAGATTAACACATAGGATACTTTTTATCCCGGTAATACGTTCCCACGGGATAATTTCCGACTTCCATGCGGGTGAAGTCGCGGGCGGAAGATTATATCTATCTATTTAATGGTCTTGATTGCTAGGACTCAGTGGAAGTTGTTAGAGGAGGCTTTTACCAAAAGGCACACTAGGTGAACTACTGAGAAAATAATGCAACCCAAAAATGTTCAGAATAAAGGGTAATTATTATTTAATGGTCTTGATTGATTTCTTACGAGCTTTGGTAGGTACCGCGGGTCTAGTAAAAATCACCTTTTTTCACCACGGTTTTTGGTGCAGGTAGGTAATATTAATATCGCGCGCACAATCACGAAACCTACCTTCCAACAAGTAGGTAATTTACCAACGCAGACCTCTCGATTTGATAATCGAACCAATTTATTTATCAATTTTTTTACTTTTTTTTTTCGAATCAAGTTTAGGTAATAAAATTAAAGCTATTTCGGTACGTAGATTTAAGAATGTTTCGCGGATTAAGATTCCAGACTCTGTGGGTAGTAAAAAACCGAGGAGGCAGAAAAACACGTTTCTTGCATGGAGCCTCCTTTAATTTTTTACTTAATTTTTTTATTTATTTCCATATCGGTAATAGAAAAACACATTCTGTGTAAATTTCAACGGTCTACATTTATTACGGTTCGTGAGATACGGCACGCTCACAGACAGACACACAGCCTTACGGTGAGGAAGCCTAAAAACATAGGCCACCAGCCAGCACCAGCCAGCCTTTCTCTGCATTCATTTTTTATTACATTTTGCGTAAAGAGTTATATTTTTTTCTTTTTTTAGTAAATCTATTCAAATTCTAAAGCCAACATAGTTGTGAAAAGATTCTCACTGCTAGTACCTGTAAGCAGCAGGTGTTGCAAAGACTTTGGCTAACTTGTCACGGTTCCAATGCGAATGTCAAAACACATTAACATCTTTTTCATACACATTTTACCAGGCATTCCAAGTATCGACCCGGTTTCACTTTAGTATTCCTTTCAGCATAGTAACTACCTTCTGCTTCTGCTCGTTCGATCGTATTCTTCTTCTGCATTTCTTTGGGTAGCATTGAATCGGTACCTATCTTTGGATCAGAATTTTAGTTTTCACCGACTTCCGAAAATAACGTTTTTTTTTTCTTAACTCCTCCTTTTTAAAGTCGTCTAATAACATCACGCCTGTTTTCCTCAACGGGTCTGTCCCATGTAATAGATGGCGAGCCTATTGCCATCAAACAGGCATACATCCAGACTCCGAGCTGTTACTGAGAAATTCCTAAACGCATAAAACAGTCCTACTTGTAAGAACAACCTTTTCCTTCTTAAAATTACACAATCCAAAAAAACATTGAGCTACTAAACTCCATCTAAGCAGAGCAATCATCGCGCTGTCAGTAAAACCGCGGGCAATTGTCGAAATGATATTGCGACAGTGCCGTCAAGGGCCCGGTGGAGCCCGGTGCGGCCCGAGTGCGGCCCGAGTGCCCGACTGTCCACGGCGCTATCTTGCCAACTTTTCTCGTTTAAACTTATTCCCTTTTATCTGCCACTGGCCGACGTGGGCCGCCCCGACTTATCGCACACTTTTATTAAATTACTTGATAATTTCAATCCCTGACGTCTCGCGTGGCGGCTTGTTTATTCTTTTCCGAGTTTTCGTGAGTTTTTAATGGCCTGCTTAGTGGTGGGTGAAAAACAAATGTTTTTGATCCTAAATAATCTGTATTCACCTGTAAATTTATGAGCTTAACGATGCTGTCTTAAAATACGCCATTTAACGTAGATACTATTAGATTTCAAAACAATTAGTCTGACAACCAGTCTTACCAAGGGTATGGTATTACCCAGTAACTGGGTTGTAGATGTCAGGTAGTCGCTTCATGTAAAATAGGTACTACTGGTATTCAGTTATTCAGCTGCATC
The DNA here is from genome assembly GCA_949987655.1 of Polymixis flavicincta. Classification (NCBI taxonomy): domain Eukaryota; kingdom Metazoa; phylum Arthropoda; class Insecta; order Lepidoptera; family Noctuidae; genus Polymixis; species Polymixis flavicincta. The sequence goes on along the minus strand of OX465181.1, from coordinate 21,818,041 downwards.
CGGTTAGACTAGAAGCCGACCCCAACTTAGTTTGGAAAAGCTAAGCTAGGCAGAACACGACTAAGTATTAGATTTCAGAACTGTTAATTTTACGTATTTAGTCGAGTTTTTGTAAATTTTTTATGGCTTAATAGTCTGACAACCAGTCTTACCAAGGGTATGGTATTACCCAGTAACTGGGTTGTAGAGGTCAATTAGGCAGTCGCTTCATGTAAAATAAGTACTACTGGTATTCAGTTATTCAGCTGCATCCGGTTAGACTAGAAGCCGACCCCAACTTAGTTTGGAAAAGCTAAGCTAGGCAGAACACGACTAAGTATTAGATTTCAGAACTGTTAATTTTACGTATTTAGTCGAGTTTTTGTAAAAAATTTATGGCTTAAGTAGGCGAAAAACATATGCTTTTGATTGTTAATAATCTGAAGGCCAATTCTCGTAACTAATAAAATAGGTAAGTAAAAAAAAATTTACTTAAACAGTTTTAATTAAAATAATAATAAAAAAATTATTCGGTAGGTCCTAAGTACCAGTCACCACACCACTTTTCTCATCAATCTAGGGCATTGATCAGATAAAAAAATAAAATCGTGGGGCGCGTGAAATTTCTATCAACAGTCAACCGCCCATAATGCTGTTGCTATTTACATATTTACTCAGGTTACGCTACGCCCTACGATTTTATCTTTTTGTCTGATCAATGCCCTAGATTTATGAGAAAAGTGGTGTGATCACTGGTACAGTCGAGTTCTTTAATACATTGGCACTGTCACGGATTCAAATATTGCCAGCGTTGGATAGCTCAATAATTTCTATAGAACCTATTGATCAAAAATATGTACTCATGTGAACGATTCGGTATTATATGCTGTGCATTAGGCAATAATGTGGAAATTTATAAGAAAAAGCAGTCACATATTAATGAATCTCAATCTTGACCACAATTTAATGATGCGTATCTATAGTTGTTACAATATTAGGAACTTTTTTGACGTTCATAATTATATTTTTGAAGCCTGAAAGGGCCAATATATTAATGAACTCGACTGTACCTAGGACCTTACCGAATTATTTAGTTGTTATCAAAACTAAAGGTGTGTACCAAACATCAGATCAATCTGCACACAGAAAGGGGGTAGAATTTCAAGTACCTAATTAATTTGATTAGTATGTTAATAGCTGTAATGATATTGATTTAAACTGTATTGATTTTTTTAATTTTTAATGTTATTGAATTTATTGCATTATGAATGTGTTAGTTTATAATTTTAGTGAGCTTGTTTTTTTTTTGTTATGTTTGTTTTCAAACACAATGTGTATTGTTCCTGAAATAAATTGGATTGAATTGACCCAAACAAAAAACAACAACAAACAGGACAAGCTAAGTAAACCTTTCAAAAACGTTCAAAATCTAATCACAGTCTCATCTCTACGACAACCAAATGTCAAAAACTTGTCAAAACGTATGGAAACTCGAGGTACGAGTATTTTTGACAGATTGAGACTGAGATCAAACTGTGAACGTTCTTAAAATTACGAGAATTGCCCCTCAGTTGTTTCCAATGTTTTTAGAAGACAGTGGATGTTGTCTCAAAGCTCGAATATAGATACATTGAGCTAGGTAGGTCTCAAAGGTGTCGTCAACGCATATATTTGGTCCTATATCAAGGTTAAACCAAACCGATATATATGCCTTGATCCGTTTTGGGAACATAGGGCTTTTGCAACCTGGATTACGAAATTTATGTTGTCGATCGTAACCAGATGATCTGAAACCGTAGTTTAAGAATGAAACAAATCCAATATGCATTTTCTATGACAGTTGCATTTTCACTATGGATGTATATATACCTATCTAACCAAGGTAAAAAAATACCCATATTCAATTGACCATAGCTTTCTCTCTTCAAAAATCGAAAGATAATAACAACGTAAACTAACAGAATTTTAAAACTTACCTAAGTACTTTAATATAATACCCAAAAGCTTCCACAGAAAAATCGTTCTTAAAATATTTTAAATACATACGCCTCTAAGGCGAGATTGATGAGGCGTATTAATCCACAATTTGCTTGAGAGCAAAGATGTAAATTGTTAGACTTGCCCTCACCGTACTTGGGTTGAAACAGGCGAAACAGTGTCCAAACTGAGGTAAAAATTAAGTTCAAAAACTAAAACTCGGCTACTGAAAAATCACGCTCTAAAAAGTATAAAACAAGAAAATATTCTCATCTGGAAGCAGTTAACGTATGCCACTTTTCCCTAAAGCCTATGATCGCTTACTACTGTTAGAATATATTGTTTAGGTGGCATACGACCACGGCAAGACGCTTCTAACGATACCTCATTTCTAAAGTGATGATAAATAGTTTAGAAGTGATGAGGGAACAGATGAACATACATACGTAACTCGTAGTCTTATATTGATATTGTTTTTTCTAACTGTTCATTTACATTATTTTTAATATGGATTTCTTATGTCATTAACTTTGTTTCCTTTAAGTATGATTTTCGTATTTTGTTTTCTTTTTTATATATTTTTTAAATTGTCAAAGTTAATGTACCTAGATTACAAGTAGGTAAATAATGTGTTCTCCTATAATTGGAAGCGCACACTGTATTTGTCTCTGCTTAGTGTAAACTTGCATGTAATTGTGTAGCTTCTGTTGGAGATCCAAATAAATAAATAACCACATACATATATACATGCCGGTCAAAATCATAAACCTTCTTTTTGCTTCGCCGTAGTCGGGTAAAAAGTGAGCTCACACATACATTTGGAAATATAGATACCATTTTATCATGAGTAAATGTCAACGTCGACGAAAGAGAAACCATGTGACGATCTTTTGATGCGGTCGGGCGATTCTAACAGTATAAATAATTGCAAGAGAGATCTCACAAGTGCGATCGAAGTAAATCTCTAAAATGTCAGATAATATATTGAAATTAAATTTTATCTGGTCCCGATTCTTAAAGACTTTATAATGGCGATTCGTGAGAAGTTTATCCAGTGTCGGAATGCCCTATCGACTTGGAAACTAATTGAACAACTGCCATAGCCCCGCAATTATTAAAGTATGAGAAAAGTTTGTTAATATTGTGAGCTTTCGACTATCAAACTGTCTTTTTCGCGATTGCAGTGCTGTAATTGTTCGATGTTATTGTGAATTTATTGGTAGATTGTTGTTTTACTTTGTTTTAGATGTTTGTTTTGAACTATGCTGTTTTGTGACGGTCGTTTTTCAGGCCCGTATTCTAGAGCAGTATTCAAGCAAAAATGTATTCACAGACTGTTAAAAACTCTTTTCTTACAAATCTACATCGTCAAACCCTTTGTTACCAAAGTGTGTTGTGTTTTTTTTTCTTTGTAAACATGAGTCAAGGGTTTAAGCTGAAACCCAGCGCTTAGCAAACCGCTAATCCTAAGCGCTGGGCATTACCGCGCTAATTAACCTAAGTATAATACTGACTCTTGGGCATTCTGATTCTGGTATTATAATTTTGTGTATGTACCTACCTACTACTACTAGCTGTTATTTATTTATTTATGGCACTCCAACGACGTATTCACTAATACATTTTTGTGATACTGTAATAATTAAACTTAAAATCTAGGGTGAATTTGTCACTTACAGGTGTTCACAATGATTGAGCTTGAAAGAGCCCAGAGAGCTGTTATAAAAGTTTTATTAAAAAAAACATTCTTCTACTCCACTGACTCCCTGTACAACGAGTTCCAAGTTCTACGTGTCCGCCAACTATTTATTCTCAATGCATACCTACGCATACACAAAACCTCATTGACTTCCAAACGAGTCTTTCACATCCCGCTACAACGAACCACATCTCTCCTAACAAGACGCTGTCCTGCCTATCTATACACTTTTGTGTATAACAAGGTCACCAACAATTTGCCTTGTGACCCAAAAGAACTCTCCCTCTCCACATGCAAAAATGTTGTCAAACAATGGCTATTAGGTCTTTCATACGACGAATCGGAAAACATTCTCACTTCACTCAACTCACACTCTGAATCCTACTCCCACCACATACACTGACACTTACATACACCACACGTGTACACTCGAACACACCAACAAGGACACACACTAATACACTGACACGTTATTTTATTATTTCTAAAATTTAATTTAATTTTTGATAGTTTAACATTTGTTCTTGATTATTTAACATTTATTTTTTGATTGTTTGATTTATTTTGTTCACTTTATTTTAAATTGTATAATATTTTAATTTTTGCGTTGTTTAGTACAAATTTAGCTTTATTTTTGTTTGTTATAATTTCCGATTTAAGTTTCACTTTCACTTTGATCTCAATTTTCATTTATTTTAGTTTTATATAATCGTTTTGCAATTACTTACCCACTGTTACCTTAAACTGCACTATGTCTCACGACTCTGGTCCCCAAGATACAGGCGCTGCTTAGTTTGGGGTCCGCCGTAAAGACCAAAACGGAAATCGCTAACAGTTACAGACCAACTTAAGTTAAGTTAACCATAAGGTAATAATTGTAACGTTGATTCAATCAATTATATTATATTATTAAAGTTTTATAACATAACAGATAATATATTACTTAAAGACTTAAAAAAATCTAAGTACCTGGAAACAAAATTTAAAAGAAAAAAATGAAATAAATAAATCTATTTTGTTGCTCTAAAGAGTACTATTAATATTAATGACAAGTAAGTAATAATAAATGACGTTGTAGGCCTTACAGACTGTAGATTTGTAGACGATTTTCTATTCTGTATTCGTCTAAGTACCTGGTACTTATTGACAGGCCTGCACTGTCCTCCCATACATTTTATCTCTGGAAACATTGTTAAAACCAATCATTTAAAAAAAAGTAACCGTGGAGTTTCTTGCCGGCTCTTCTCCATAGGAAACAACAATTTGGAACCGTGCACGTAGCTTCTGACGTTTAATAAGTGCCCATGCAGGTTTATATGAAATAAAAATATTTTGATTTTGGTTTTGATGAAGGTGTAGATATTAACTGTGGCCACTGTGGGTCAGTGACAATTGGTCGCGAAATTCTGGTAGCTTGTTGGCGGTAGGTCCTCATCAACCAGCACCCTAATTGCGTAACTTACGATTGATCATAATTGGTTTCGTCTTCACAGTTAAACAATATCCATTGCGTTATTTATGTTGTCGAACAGACACATTTTTCGAACATATGAAGCAATGGTTTAACAATCCGTTTCAAAACGATACAGATTATGATGAATCGTGAGTTACGCAATTAGGGTGCTGTTCATTGGTGCCGAATGTCCGAGATTAATTCTTTTTGGGCATGGAGTTAACACATCTAGGATGCGTTCAAATCTGGGGTATCTGTTATACCGGAAACAAGAAACGTTAGTTTACATTAAAGTAGATATTTACATATGCTTGTATGTATATTATGAGTTTAGAACCTATTTATGTACCAATCTTATTTATTATTCTTTATGATATAATTTATATTGTTTTTTAATCATTGTTCCTCTCAACCAAAGCACCTAGCTGCCATCTAATCTCTTCACCACCCTTGGTTGACTTGTAGAAATGCCTAAGGCATTAAGTCCGCGCCTTTGTAAATTTTTGTGTACGAGAAGTTTTTTTTTTTTTTATCTTTATTTATTTACAGGGTTTTTTCTATAAAGAATATGTCACCCCGATTATCAAATACAATAAGTAGAACAAAACTAGCCTACCCGCAACCTTATACCCATAATAATAATATGATACAGTGTTCTGGCCTCATCCGACAATGGTGAAGCCAGAACGCTATTAAAGAAACCAACACTAAAATCATTGTTAAACGCTTGACGTCTTTGGACTGCAATACGACCACACTCAGTCAAGATGTGATGAACATCTTCTATGACTCCACAGACAGAACAATTAGGTGACTCAACTTTCCGCATCATAAATCCAAAACTATTGAGAGGAACGTGTCCGGATCGGAGTCTCAAAGCCATTACAATTTCTTGCCTATTCATCCTACCCTCGCTGAACCAAAGCATACGTGGAAGAGATGGTTGAATCGTCCTATACCAAATTCCCTTCGTTAAGGATCTCTTATCAAAATATTCTGACCAAGTTTGAATACATCTTTCTCTTACAAGGGGTAAAACCTCCGTATGCCATGGAGGACAAGTATACAATTCTCCATCAGATGCAGCTTCCTTGGCCATACGGTCAACCATCTCATTACCATATAGTCCAACGTGAGAAGGAATCCATTGCAATACAACAATTTTATGTTTGTCAATAAGTTCGGTGATGGTTTTTAAGATACTATACGCCAGTGGAAGTCCTCTGAACGGTGAAGTACCTGTACATCTCATCAGATGAAGGAGGGCACTTTTTGAGTCAGTGAAAATGACAAACCGATCACCGTCCAAAGATTTGATATAGGCCAAAGTTTCATCGATAGCGATTAACTCCAAATGCATGATTGAAACCTTTGATAAAATACGGAATTTAAAAAAAGTACCAATTTGCGAGTCAAAAAAGGCTGCGCCACAATAGTTCCCATGTCTAGAACCGTCCGTATACACACAGTAAAAGTCTGAATAATGTGCATTAAGAGATTTACAACATATTGATCTTAAATTATCTACAGAATAACATTGCTTAGGTTTATCAACCGAATCTACACTAGGTTTTATAATACGTGATAAGTCCATATTGTTGACCCAAGTATCCATGGAGAACATGCCAATTTTACTACTGCAGTACATTTGCTCTTGTTTTAAAACGTCGTGAGACATAACTAACAGTGGTTTTTTCTTATGTCTCCAATAAAGATTATTATTACAAAGACCATGAAGATTCTCCAATAATCCGACTAAAGGAAAGTCGTAACACTTAGATTTTAAGTAAAACTTACCAGCTAAATATTGGCGGCGAATAAAAAGAGGAGGCAATATCAATTCGGATTCCATAACGTGAATCGGAGTGCTTTTGATAAATCCCCCTATTAATAGCAGGCAAATGTTTTGTAATCTATCCAGTTTTGTTAAATGTGTATCGGCGCTATTGTCCATTAAAAAGCTACCAAAGTCAATGCGGCTACGAATAAGAGAAATATATAACCGTCTTAAGTGGTTGGGATGAACACCCCACCCGGGTCCTACTAAAACCTTAAAAATATTGATCAGTTTAAGTACTCGCTCACGAACCTCATTTATATGTTTCTTCCATCGGAGACCCCTATCTAGCCATAATCCTAAATACTTCACATGGTCTACTACGTCTAGCAAAGTACCGTTTAAACGAATATCTATAACTAGTCTACGAAAACCTCTATTAAACAAACAAATTTTACATTTAGCGGGAGAAATTTCCAAACCTACGAGTGTTAACATGCTGTTGATTAGATTAAGAGCAGACTGGATCTTGTATTCGCCCTCACTAACAGAAGAACACTGCGTATATATAGCAAAATCATCCGCATACTGGGATATGGAAATATTGCCTTGCAAACGTTTACAAATATCCGACGTTATTACATTAAATAAAAGCGGCGATAATGGATCACCCTGGGCTAAACCATTACCCGAATATCTGCTAATACAGTCATTACCAGCTCTTAGTTTGAGCACCCTTCTATGGAGAAAATTCCATAAATATCGACAGATGCGTGACCCGACTTGAAGGCTATCCAAAACGTTTATTAAAACCGTATTATCAACATTATTATACGCACTATTTATATCTAAGAAACAACCCATATTAGAACAACCCTCGGAAAAACCAGTTTGAATTGTGGAAATTAAGCAACTTAGGCCATCTAAACACGACCTACCTCTTCGGAAACCTACTGTGTTCGCATAAAATTTGTTATTTTTTTCAAGAAACCATTCCAATCTTCGAAATAAAACGTAATGGAAAATTTTGCATAAGCACGACAACAGGGATATAGGTCGGAGTGAAGCAAAGTCACTAGGGTCACGACCAGGTTTTGGAATAGGTACGATAAAAATGTCGCGCCACTGAGAGGGAACAAAACTGAGGTCGAAAAACTTATTATATAACAGATTTTCCCACTGTCTAGACCTCATACATCGCTTTCCATAAGGCATTATTGAGATCAAGAGCGGGCTATCAAAAAGAAAGCCGTTCCTACTTTAATTGTGTTACTCAATTACCCTTCAGGTTCCTGAAGGGTATGGGGAATGGGTGGAGGGTATATACTGCATGAATATACAGTATACTAGGTGTATATACAGTATACCGTTTCAATTTATCAAGGTGATAGTACCCGTGAAATTGAACAATTTTCTCCAATGTTCCAAAATAAAATCGGACCTCCCGTGCAAAATCAATAAATCAGTTGATCGATTTTGTATGGGAGGTCCGATTTTTTTTCCTCATATTTCGACCCATGTTCCTTGAAGAAAGTTGTTAAATTTCACGGATACGATCATCATTTCAGCCGAAAGACGTCCACTGCTGGACATAGGCCTCCCCCAGGCTCCTCCACTTTGACCGGTCTTGTGCTTCCCACATCCAGCGGCTACCCGCGGCCTTCACAAGGTCTTCGGTCCACCTTGTGGGAGGCCTTCCCACTCTACGTCTTCTGGTACGCGGTCGCCAGTCCAGAACCCTTCGGCCCCATCGGCCATCTGTTCTGCGAGCAATGTGCCCTGCCCACTGCTACTTAAGTTTGGCAATTCTTCGGGCTATGTCGGTTGCCTTGGTTCTCCTGCGGATCTCTTCATTTCTGATTCGATCGCGTAGGGAAACTCCGAGCATATCCCTCTCCATAGCCCTTTGGGTGACTTTAAACCTTCTGATAAGGCTCATTGTGACCAAATTAACCCAACCACCACTGCCTGACTAAAAATACACTTTGTATACCCTCCACCCATTCCCATTACTGAAGAAAGAAAGAGTTACCGCCGCCCCTGACATACAGGCTACTGATGGAAACACGGGTGGGTTTTAGTCAGTTAAAGTCTGACCCGCCCTCCTGCTCCACCCAGAGCGGTTGAAGTAATTTGATGATTTCCCAAATGGCGTTAATATTGAAAAAGTTTTCAACCCTATGGCTTCAAATTCAATCAACTACAATCTACGGTTGAACAGCTAAAGTAAAATAACTGTGAACGGATTTTAGTGGTTTGCGAGTCTTCAAATCAATTATTTTAAGAAAAAATTACCTCGGTAATAAAAACATCCCGAGGTAATATTCCTAAAAAATAATAAACAGCTCAGACAGAAGAAACCTTATCCTAGAACCTATCAAATTCTTACTCACCTTCAGTAATATGATATTTTAACAACTTTAATTTTTCTAGAAATATTAAATTTTATTTATGCTAAAAATGTACAGCTCAATATTCTTTATATTTGAAAGCAGTCGTTGGCACACTTAAGTAACCGTAGAATTTAATTAATTGAAAATGAAAAGGTTTAAAAAAAAATATCAATCAGTCGGTTCTTTTCAGAAGCCATTACAAATAGAGGTTTAATTTACATTCTAATACACCATAGGTACACGTACTCGTACACAGGCTTCATGATTCATTAAAAATCATGAGCTTCGTAAATATATGTGTGTTACTAAAGAAATGTACAACGAGAGGCTTGTGGCAAAGTAATAACCGCGGCATGAGTCGATAGATCAGGTTAAGCTACGCTTGCCGCTTTTGGTCCTTGGATGGGAGACCATCTCTACATATCAAGACCCCTCCATGCTCCGGAAAGCACGTTAAGCCGTTGGTCCCGGCTGTCATTCGTGGATCTTTGACGGTCGATACTGGTCATCAGAAGCCCGAAAGTCTGACAACCAGTCTTACCAAGGGGTATTGTATTACCTAGTTACTGGGTTGTGAAGTTCAGCTAGGCAGTCGCTCCTTCCTGGTATTCAGCTGCATCCTGTGAGACTGGAAGCCAACCCCAACATAGTTGGGAAAAGGCTAGGCAGATGATGATGACTAACGAAAGCTATCAATGTATCTAATTATAAAAGCTCAAACGAAGACTTGTGCAAGGTCAAATTATACTAGCTAGCGAAAGACTGCAGATGTCAATGGTATCACATCAAAGAATTGAATTGAAAAAACAAGGACTCTTATTAGAATAATAGGAACACACCCAGTCATATTAATTAACATCACATGCAATTATTTGTTTTTTGTTTTTCATCTATTTCTCAGTTCGTTTGAGTACTTTATGCGGCCTACCCAAATCTCCTTTCTTTGGTGTTGTTCGTCAAATCGTTGAGCTCCTTGAGTTCTGAGTTGAGCTGTATGATTACTGATAAATGCGTGCACTCATTGGACAGGTCCACTCAATCTGTGTGGTTCTTTCCTAAAATACCATTTCGGACACCAATCCACATGGTCTTCACATGATCTGACCAAGATTATTTCTGGACTTTAAAAGAGACTGTGACCTCAGAGTTTGTTTCGGCCTTTCTTCTCAGAGTAGTCAGATAGGAAACGCCGACTTCATCTAGTTAAAAAAAAATATGATTTACGTGTAAAAGTGTTTGTACAAACCTACTTACAGAGATAAAATCATATAATTCATTCGACATCAACATCTAAACATGATGAAAAAAACTGAATATCTAGAAATATTTAAGCTATGCCTTATAATAATATTATGTACAAGTACATAAAACGAAACTGATCGAGACTCTGATTGAAAATCGATATCTAAGCATAATAAAACTAAATCAATTTGATGTTTTTTTTTTTGTGGAGCCCTCGATCGCATTTAGTGTATTCACATCAGTTTCCAAGTTTGCCATAGCCAACTTCTGAGAGAAAAAGCCTAATTACGTCTTAGTAATAGTTATTTGTGATGTATGAATGCCTTTATAGTAAAATTTATTAGTTAAATGGCAACACTGAATGAGATGTGGCAACCCAACTTAAACACGCTTTTATTACCTTGTTTTTACCAGCTGTAGTAGAACCCAAACAAATGCAAACAATTATTTTTATTTTATCGTCTTTAGATATCGATCAACCATCTCGTCTGTAGAGTTGCGCTAGCTAATTTAACTTCACTCAGTATAAGAATTATTTCATAATATTTATGAAGCCTAACAAGTCTCGAAATCGTAAAAAACAATCTTCATTTCTTTAATCAAAATTCAGCCATGCAGTAGGTAACCTCCACGCTTGTATAATATTCCCCTTATTACACCAAAAGAAATAAGGGACCACACACAAAGTTCGCATATAATATGGGCACAGATTATACGGAGACTTTCGGGGAAACGTTTTTATCTGGGGAGTTAAGATACAGCCTATTATCCACCATACTTATGTGACGGGCTAAGATGAAACTTACCATCTGGGGAAATGGGCCCATCATCACAAAAAAAAGGAACAGAAGTTGTGCACACACAAAACACGCAATACCCGAAAGCTTAAGAAATAATTTCTCATTCTGACAGACGTCGCGAGATAAGCCCCTCCAGTACATCATCAAGGAGCCAATGTCAAATGCCGTCGGGGAACGGCAGCTGCTGAAGCTGTCGCGGTTTGAGTCAACCAGGACTATACATTTTAAGTCCTACATCCTCCAGATTCCCGCGATACAAAAAGCTGTCTTCCTTAGCTCAGATTTTTGGCCGACAGGAGTTTTGCACAGACGTTACAGGGAAGCACGTCTGAAACCAAGCTCCCAAGTATACTGTTTTGTTTTGTAGTTTTTATTATCTATTATGCATTAAGGGAATTAATGTAATGGGTTTTTGTTGCCTGAATTATATGATAATACTAGCTTTTGCCCGCGGCTTCACCCGCGCGGAACTTTCATCCCCTATTTAACTCCCTTAGGGGTTTTTTTTTTTTTTTTTTTTTTTGGGTGGGAAATCATCAAATAACTTCTCCCGCTCTGGGTGGAGCAGGAGGGCGTGTCAGACTTTTACTGACTAAAACCCACCCGTGTTCCTTCAGTAGCCCTTAAGCCAGGGGCTGTGGTGTCTCTTTCGAACAAACCCGCACCCCTGGCAGGCATCGGCCCTTGCGGGCCCCATCATTTTTTGTGCTGACATCTCTTTGAGGCGCGCGTGGAACACAACGCGCCGTCGACTTGGGCTTGGTCCTTACCAGACAGCGAGCTACCCATTACTCGCCGTCCGCAAGCCCATGCCTACGGTGGCCGGAAATCGGCCTGGGATTCCCGACGCCCAGGGCGTCTCCGTATCCTGCGGCGGCTGGGGTCGCGAGGGCGCATATGCTGCCTCTCCCTCACGTGCGCCGCCTCCCTCTTCGCGAGCATCACTGCTTCGCTGAAGGAGGTGACGGCTCCCCATGCCCTCTCGCTCCGTACCATGGCCTGGACCAGGGCCGGACGCGAGAGATCGCCGCCGCCGATCGCCTCCACGAGGACCCGGCGGTGCTCCGCCCAAGCAGGGCAGACCGCCACCGTGTGCTCCACCGTGTCCTCAGGGCGATCTTCGCAGTGGAAACACCCGGGCGTTTCCTCCCGCCCTATCCGAAACAGGAACCTCCCGAAACAACCGTGTCCGGTGAGGACCTGCGTCAGGCGGAAGGTGAGGACGCCATGCCGCCTCTCAAACCACTCCTCAAAGAGGGGACTTACCGCCGCAATCGTGACGTGCCCAGCACTGGGTTGCGACAATCGCTCTCTCCATGTCACCATGAGATCCCGCCGGAGCTCTGTCCGCTGTGCCGCGATTTCCTGCGGCAGCGGACTTACGCCCCGGCGTTTGACCTCCTCGCGCCACTCCCATATTTGCGCGAGGACCTTTGCCTCCAGATCCCATGGCGGTAATCCGGCAAGGAGGCCCGCCGCCTCGCCGGAGATCGTGCGATATCCTCGGATCATCCGTATGGCCATGACCCTATGGGACGCCCTCAAACGGCGAGCTGGTTGGCGCCTCAATGTAGGCGCCCACACCGGCGCCCCGTATAGGGCCATGGACCGCACGATCCCCGCGTAGAGCCTCCGGCAGGAGGCGTTTGGCCCCCCTAGATTGGGCAACTCCCTTAGGGGTTGAATGTCGAAATATCCTTCCTTATTCCTTGTCTACATTATAAGGGGAACCTCTGTGCAAAATTTCAGCTTTCTAGGTCCAAGGGTTTGGGCTGGGCGTTGATGAGTCAGTCAGTCAGTCAGGACCTTTCTTTTATTTATATAGATTACTATTCATATGTAGCACATAACATAGAAACGATAGAACGCTCTCAAGTTTCTGTTGATGCAGATTGCACGCAGTTTGTTTCACAAACCCATCTTTCCTAGTGTATGTGTCTTGAAAGACTAAAATATTTTTGAAATTTTGATAAGCTGCATCTAAGATTCACCCTGAGCACATATTACACCTTTTTTTTTATTGTGTAACTTCTCCCGCTCTGGGTAGAGCAGGAGGGCGTGTCAGACTTTTACTGACTAAAACCCACCCGTGTTCCCTCAGTTGCCTGTGTGCCAGGGGCCACGGTATCTCTTTCGAACAACCCGCACCCCTGGCATATTACACTTAATTGTGTAACACACTAACTGTTTCATTTTGTTAGTTCAACACGTACGTTGCGTAATATAAGTTGTTGACAAGGCAAATTTTTCGAACATTATTACCGACATCCTTCAAAACGGTTCAGATCAATTAGGGTGCTGGCCTGGCAAAATTCCTTTATTCTTAAGTTAATCAGTACCTTGCTTGAAGTAAACCTTCTGCATGGTCCTACGAGTCTGAGTATCTAAAGAATGGCCCACATTACTCTCTATAGTTATGTGCGAACTACTTTACGTGCGTTCTCCTATTTATATTAAAGATAATGTCTGTATAACGTTATACTGCGTTAAAACAACACGTTCTAAACATTCACAAGTCGTTTAGTTCGCACTTTTAAAATAGAAAAGACATTTTCGAAATGGGCTTGTAAGCTAGGATGTAAAGTGCCGCTTAAAAGTTAGGGAACAAGTAAACTTTTAGTCTAAAAAGAAATGGTGCATAAGTAGTTACAGTGGCACGGGCACTATACCCCACTTACATTGTTCTTAACTAAGATATAAGCTTACTTATCTTTCTCGCTGTTTCGTTGGTGAAATTTTAGACAGCAGACTTTATGGCTCAAGGATTGAAGAAGGAAGAAAGAAGAAATCGTTTATTTTGCGGCAAAGATGCAGAGAAAGAATACAAATAAGAACAAGTTGGGTATAATATACGTCATAACCACGAAAAACGGCCATCGCTCAGTATACCGAAAAAATACGTTTCTTATACGGAGCCCTTTAATTTTTAACTTTATTCTAGGTATACTAGGGGTGTTCAATAAAAAGTGATAATGAGTATGAAGCAGTTACATATTATTCATTTTTATTTTATTTTTCGACATACTCACCTTTGAGGTTTATACACTTGGTATATCGATTTTCTAAACTTATGATTTCCCTTCTTGAAAAAATCTTCATGTTGATCGCTTAAAAAATCATGTACGGCGGCAATCACTTCCTCATCATTGCCATATTTGTGACCTGTCAGTTGTTCTTTTAAACGCGGGAACAGGTAGAAATCACTAGGTGCAATGTCAGGTAAGTATGGAGGATGTTCCATCACTTCAAATTCAGCGTCTAGGATAGCAGTCATCGCAACTCGGGACTTGTGCGCGGGGGCGTTATCTTGGTGAAACTTCACAACTTTAGCAAGTTTGCCGCGGCGATTTTCGCGTATTTCCTGACGCAGTTTTTTTATTGTTTCTGCGTATAAGGGCCCCGTAATAGTGGCTCCATGATTGAGGTATTCAATCATTAACAACCCCTGGCTGTCCCAGAAAAGAGAGCCCATAATCTTACCGGCGGATGGAATTGCCTCAAACTTCTTAGGCATTGGAGATGATGGCCTCTTCCAAGTCATGGACTGTTGTTTCGTTTCAGGATCATAATGGTGGAGCCATATTTCATCCATAGTTAGGAAGCGAGCCAAAAATCGGTCAGGATCTTGTTGTAACAATTCCAAATTGATTTAAGAAATCCGCAGTCTTGTTTGTTTATGCTAGTCTGTATTAGCGTTCTAGGCACCCAGCGCGCTAATACTTTTTGCATGGCCAAATGTTCATGAATAATACTATGGATACTTCCTATGGAAATCTTTAGTTCTTCAGCTACAAAACGAACAGTAACACTACGAGCTGCCAAAACAATTTTTTCAACTCTTTTATCATTTGTTCTGTAACTGCCGTCGTAGGGCGTCCCGAGCGCGGGTCGTTTTAGTTAAAGTTCTTCCTCTCTTAAACTCGGCACACCACCGCGCAACCGTAGAATACGGAGAGCATTAACCCCTAATGTTCCTTTCATTTACTTGCTCAGTAGTAATTTTTTTCAAGCAGAGATATTTTATTACGGTGCGAATTTCAATTTTATCCATTTTGCGTACCACGCTCCGACACGACGAATGACTTCTATTTTTAAAATATTTAAAGAAAATCAATATTTTTTTTTTTTTTTTATGAAATGTCTAGGCTTTACCTGCCAGTATTTACTTTTTGTTGTTCAAGGAGTTTATATGCCAGTATTACTTTTTATTGAACACCCCTCGTAATATATTATTTTTTGTTATAGCGGCAATAGTTATGCACACACACTCTCTGAAAATTTTACCTGATACAGTTCATGAGAAAAAGTCAGCTGACAGATGCAGGGACGGACGAACAGCGGAGGCTTAGTAATACGGTTCCGTTGCCAGTTGCCACCTTATAGATACGTAACGCTAAAAAGAAGAATTATATAAGTTGCACGTTATTCTCTACCGCAACAGGATTGGCCAATGCAGAATAACTGGAGCGTCTATTGTATCCATACAATTCGCATGTAGCTCAAAATGAACTACGAAGCATACACATACGACAAACACGAAATCAACCGTCAAAGCAACTAACACAGTCAGTAGTTTACTCTCCGACAAAAAGTCGACGGCACATCATGCTGACGCGAACTCACATAAAGTAACAAAGCCAAATTCGAAAAGGGTCATTTCTCCAAATCGAATTACAGTTTTTTCCAAGAGCAAATTTTTTAGATTGGACTCGGCAGGGGCGTCAGATAGTAAAATTAGAGCGTAGCCCGTAATTGTTTGAAGCGAACGTACGCTTGTTACCAATTAACAAACACCACCCCGACAAACCAATCTTAACTTTATCCGTTGGTGTTAGAGGTGATTGTGAGTCAAAGATAAAGTTGGTGCTGATATCCAGAATTAGAACAAAGGGTTGTCACCGGTAGAACGTTGCTCAATAAAGTTTAATCAGAGCCGACAAGCAAATGTAACTTACGTTCAACCTTACACCTTCATTGGTAGTGACGTAAATACATTTATGTTCGTGACGTAACGAGCCTGCATAATTCACTGGAAATGCCATTATGAGCGCTAATATTCTATATTTAGTTTGGGAGTTCATATAGAAGAGAACATAATATAAGTATTAGGTATTTTAATTAATGAGAGACACATAATTATGGTCCTTAAAGTCTCCAGAGCTGGGTGGTATATTTCGCAACTTTCAATTCTTAATTCCTTTCAATACCTTCTTCTCAGAATACTTAGATAAGAAACGCCGACCTCACCAAGTTTTAAAATATGATTGACGTGTAAAAGTATTTGTAAAATAAAATCATTTATAATTTATCAATTTGCTCTTTGCAATAATTACAATGACGTATATGTATGTACCTACCTGCCTACGCAATTTCAGAGGATTTTGTTGTAGACTAATCATCTTTATTGACACAAATGACTTCTTGAAAAGTTCACTTTATTTTAGAAAGCAAGTATTTCTCTTGCTTACGTGTTATTCGCAAGGACCTAAAATGAAACTAACACCGAAAACAATAGCCAAGGCGACATAGTAGGAGCACAAACAACGGCCTACGTAGTCGCGTAGGTATTAGGCATTCACAAAGACAGTGAACGTGCCGACCAAACTGCTATCCAACAAAAGCCTAGATCGGTCGATACGTATGACAAACATCATCAGACATCCAATGAATATTGTGAAGACAACGGCACACTAATCTGGCTAGTTTATTTATATCTATACTTCTATACTAATGTTATAAAGCTCAAGATTTTGTTTGTTTGCTTGAACGCCCTAATCTCAGGAACTACTACTGGTTCAAATTGAAAAAATGGATAGGCCATTTATCGAGGAAGACTATAGGCTAGGGCCCAAAATGAAAAAAGTCACGAATACGAAGTACTAGCACGGCCAGGCGATTCCATGCGACGGGGTGGGTCGGCGAAGCAGGAAATTTGACGCAGACGAAGTTGCAAGCAGAAGCTAGTCCCTAAATAAACTGCTGATTTCACAAGAAGTACAAAATAAAGACGTGGGTTTACAGCCTAAATAAAGTCCTAAGTATTTTGAAATGACTTCAAGAGTCAAGTGTCTTTTAATGAGCAGAAAATTACAAAATAAAACGCCAACAGTTACTTCATCATCATCTGGGACACAGGCCTCCTCTCGGTGAGAGGGAGTGGGCCGTAATCCACCACGCGGACCCAGTGCGAGTTGGTAGATGTCACATGTCTTCGAATTTTTGGTTCTAGGATATGCCGGTTTCCTCACGATGTTTTCCTTCACCGTTTTAAGAGCAGTGGTGATGAAATAATTTACACAAAAAAAAGCGCCTGTCTGGGTTCGAACTCACGACCTACAACAACTCGTAAGTCGCAGCCGTTACCACTTGGCCACCACTGCCCTCTACAGTTACTTACCAAAGTAAAATACACATCAACGACAGCACAGTAAAAAGATTGTCCAAATCTGCCCTAATCTCAGGAACTACTACTGGTTCGAATTGAAAAAAATGGATAGGCCATTTATCGAGGAAGACTATAGGCTAGGGCCCAAAATGAAAAAAGTCACGAATACAAAGTACTCGCACGGCCAAGCGATTCCATGCGACGGGGTGGGTCGGCGAAGCAGGAAATTTGACGCAGACGAAGTTGCAAGCAGAAGCTAGTCCCTAAATAAACTGCTGATTTCACAAGAAGCACAAAATAAAGACGTGGGTTTACAGCCTAAATAAAGTCCTAAGTATTTTGAAATGACTTCAAGAGTCAAGTGTCTCTTAATGAGCAGAAAATTACAAAATAAAACGCCAACAGTTACTTCATCATCATCTGGGACACAGGCCTCCTCTCGGTGAGAGGGAGTGGGCCGTAATCCACCACGCGGACCCAGTGCGAGTTGGTAGATGTCACATGTCGTCGAATTTTTGGTTCTAGGATATGCCGGTTTCCTCACGATGTTTTCCTTCACCGTTTTAAGAGCAGTGGTGATGAAATAATTTACACAAAGTAAAGCGCCTGTCTGGGTTCGAACTCACGACCTACAACAACTCGTAAGTCGCAGCCGTTACCACTTGGCCACCACTGCCCTCTACAGTTACTTACCAAAGTAAAATACACATCAACGACAGCACAGTAAAAAGATTGTCCAAAACTCTCGCTACATATAATTTGATACACACATATTACGCCTCAATATCCGTTCCTTGTTACGCCAAACCCAATCGCGGCAATACCCAATCACAAATCGAAATAGCTTTCCTGAAACTCAGCAATGTCGAATTTATATCAAAAGCCGAATCGAAGAGATAAAACCTCGCGAAAAATCTTCTCCCTTGGCCCCGCAAGCGATTATCAAACCATTTAGTTTTATTACCATCGATCGTTCCCTGAAACTCATTCAAAATGGTTGACATTTAACGCACGAATTCATTTCTAATTTTCCGTCATTGTTTGAGCGAAATTAGTATTTGATTGCTTCTCAACGTAAGGTCACGAATTCGTGTAGCCAATATAAAAGTTGAATTCGGTGGAATTTCTATTAAATTTTTTGATGTGGATATTATTTGTTTTGGGACCCTGGAGAAGATTACATCATTGATAAGTATTTACATTTTGGGAAGGGCTAAAGATGTCCTTAGAGAGTTAACCTAAAATGTAAGGCTGGTGTTTCGTATGTAACCTGTTTCGTCATTATTTATAAGTTTATTACGTTACGTATGTATTTCTTACCAAATTGATATCAAAAATGATCAATTCAGTAGTACTTAGGTACATTTTTTATTTAATTTAATTCCTTCTCGATGATGGTTGGGAAAACAGTATCTGAACCACAGCTACGTACAAACTTTACGCTTACAGTTTTTCATATGAGAGACATAAAAAACATATGACAGTACATAAATTGAATTTTTTGACAAAAAATACGTATTCTCCATGTTATGTCAGTCACAGATGTCGAAACAGCAGTTATAGAAATTTATGTGTGCGCGCAACCCTTGGCCTAGATTATGAGGCAGTTTCGTAGATAAGCTCCCGTCCGACTAGCTGAAGATATTAGATAGGACAACAAACTACATCATCATCTGCCTAGCCTTTTCCCAACTATGTTGGGGTCGGCTTCCAGTCTAACCGGATGCAGCTGAACACCAGTATTTTACATGGAGCGACTGCCTATCTGACCTCCACAACCCAGTTACTGGGTAATACGATACCCCTTGGTAAGACTGGTTGTCAGACTTTCGGGCTTCTGACGACCCGTAACGACTGTCAAAGATCCACAAATGACAGCCGGGACCAACGGCTTAATGTGCTTTCCGAGGCACGGAGGGGTCTTGGTATGTAAAGATGGTCACCCATCCACGGACCAACCGCGGCAAGCGTAGCTTAACCTGATCGAGCGACCCGCGCAGCTATTGTTACCTAGTTACAAGCCCCTCTAAGTAACCTACAACAATCTCCTAGCAACAAACTACATGTTAGATAAAAATAAATAATTCGTTTTTATTAAAATAAAAATAATTTTATTTAAAACTAATTTTCTTCTAGTATTTGTAAAAAGTAAAGTCTTTTGGAGTTTTCTACTGAATTTTGACTCGTCGTTTACCAAGGTGATTACCGGCTCTAAATAACGATATATCTACATCCTAATTTCTATCCAATATTTACTTTAACCAATGAAACGAGGTGCGAATCCAAAGACCAAAAGAAAATACTCTTTTTTTGCATTGTTGACGATTAATTATTTTGAAAGCTCTACTGATTATTTCCACTTAAAAAGCTATCTTAACATTGTAATTAAAAAGTTGGTCCTTTCACAACATTTTATATGTAACTAACTATGAAACCTTTTAGAACCAAGTCACGACTCTTCTAATTCCTAAAATTCCCAATAACAAAATTATACAAACTAGTATGCTGGGGGTATAATCGAATCGTTGTGACCAACTTAGAAGATCATCTAGCTTGATTGGATTCCTAACTTTCAGTACACTATTGCTTATATAGCTTCATAAGGATTATTGGCTCTATTAATACATATTACGGACATACTTGGCCGGTATTACACGCGATGTTCAGCGGTCATTAGAGGCTAATGTTGTATGTTCTCTGGCATATCTCCCAAATGAGAGGAGTTGTTGGGAAGTGTATCAGTAAATGTTTAGTAGATTATGATTATGGTGTTAGTCGTTTTAGTAAACAGGGTAAACTAGGTTTTGATTAGTATACATTACTGCTTCACTTAGCACTATGCTATCTTTCATTAATCACCACTGTTCTTGAAACGGTAAACGAAAATATCGTGAGGAAACCGGCATGTCCTAGAACCAAATATTCGAAGACTTGTGACATCTACCAACCCGCACTGGGCCCGCGTGGTGGACTCCGACCTACTCCCTCTCACTGAGAGGAGGCCTGTGATGAGTTGCCTATAGGCTAATAATATGCTAGCACTATGCATACCTATACAAATAAAAATAAAAGACTGACTCCTCTGACTGACTGACTGACCCATCAACACCCAGCCCAAACCCTTGGACCTTAAAAGCTCAAATTTTGCACAGAGGTTCCCTTTATAACGTAGACAAGAAATAAGGAAGGATTTTTCCAAATTCAACCCCTAAGGGAGTTAAATAGGGCACGAAAGTTCCGCGCGGGTGACGCCGCTGCGCTGGCAAAAGCTAGTCGCAAATAATATACGGTGATTACTTTAACTCACACACTGACTTATTACTTGTTATTATTCTGTAAACGAAAATGGTATACTTACTTTTACAATGTTTGTAAATATGTGAGCACCATGTATCTATCATAAACTTTATTTATGTGTAGTTACTTCAATTTCATTCTTTTTACCTATTTTGGAATAGTAATTTTATTCTGGGTGTATCGTTTTCACATACTGTATTATGAATGTATATTTAATATTATGCCTAAAACTTTTTAAAAGAGTAACGGTGGAGTTTCTTGCCCATTCTTCTCCATACGAAATTACATTTTGGAAGGGGCGACTAGAATCAATTCAATTTGAATGTAAATGTTGACGTTTAAAAGTGCCTAATTGCATTGCTCATCTCTGAGGTTTCATTTGATCGACTACCTCAATAATTCATATCATATAACTAAGTTAGTTATTTCAGTTTTTATTTTTTAGGTTACAATTTGATAAGTTTGTGCCCCTGATTCGAGGAATTTCCGCTGTATTGTATCGAGGGTGCGTCCACAGATACCTACAAATCTCGCATGCAAAACACCTGCCCCATTCATGAATAACCTTGGTCCCGAAGACCCACTATTTAATATTGGTATACACCGTCTATTTGTGTCGAAATAGAAATAGGACGCACCCTTGCGGCCGTTTACGCCAACTGTAAATAAAGTGCGAAAATATTTTTAAGGGTCACCCCACACCCTGTCAAGTGTTTGCAGGTGTGAACCGACATTTTTCTTGCAACTTATGAAAACAAACTGAAGGGAAGGTGTTACTATGGCGTTTGGTCTTGATAACTTGATCGCAGATAAGAATTAGGTAAATGAAATACCTCAAATGTGTACAGGGTGGCGAAGCCAACTGTGCGTAGGTTACCTACGGCATCGACGCTCAAACTCAAACATACACAACAAACAGACCACAACCTGTAACCATTAATTCAGTACATGATTGTCAACCCGCCAGCATTGAACTTTTTCGTCAGTTGTAAAAAAAAACAGTTGTTTCATAGAAAAGTGGAATACCTACTTACGCGGACAAAATGCAAGGCATTTTTTTTGTAAATGACCTGCGTGAAATTTTAATGCAGGGGAGTTTACATGATGTAGGTACTGAAACCATGATACAGGGTGTTGTCTTACTACATTGTACTAATTGCACTCCGCACATTGTGATTTCAACCGAAAGACGTCCACTCCGCGCATAACACTTCTTATTAACACGAATAGTTCGCGTATTTATCTTGTCTAGGTACTCAACGTCCGTATGTCACTGCAGGGATCCAGCAGATTATCAGCATTAGGTATATTTGACTGACACATGCTGAGCTTGACTCGGTGGGTTTTGCGGCCAAGTAAGAACAACCGCACGGGTCGATCGATCAGGTTAAGCTACGATTGCCGAGGTTGGTTCGTGGATGGGTGACCATCTTTACATAACGAGACCCCTCCGTGCCTAAGAAAGCACGTTAAGCCATTGGACCCGGCTGTTATTCCTGGTTCTTTGACAGTCGTTACGGGTCGTCAGAAGCGCGAAAGTCCGACAACCAGTAAGGCGTATCGTGTTACCCAGTAATTGAGTTGTTGAGGTCAGGTAGGCAGTCATCATCATAATTTCAGCCGAAAGACGTCCACTGCTGGACATAGGCCTCCCCCAAAAGGGCCTCCCCCATAATCGCCACGCTTAGCAGGTGGGTTG
This sequence comes from Polymixis flavicincta, assembly GCA_949987655.1. Classification (NCBI taxonomy): domain Eukaryota; kingdom Metazoa; phylum Arthropoda; class Insecta; order Lepidoptera; family Noctuidae; genus Polymixis; species Polymixis flavicincta. The sequence continues at coordinate 21,795,340 of OX465181.1, read as the reverse complement.
GCGATCGCAGTATGGTGGTAAAACGCATAGAGAACGCTGCTGCCCATTCTCTAGTAAGTCCCTTAGTCGCCTTCTACGACACGCACGGGAAGTAATGGGATGGTGCTATTCTTTTACGTCCGGCACCACACGGAACAATAGTAGGCAGTCGCTTTACGTAAAATACTGGTATTCTGCAGCATCCGGTTTGACCGGTAGCCGACCCCAATATAGTTGTGAAAAAGCTGGGCAGGTTATGAATTATATTCATCCACATATCCACCTATGTAATTGTATTTCCCGGAATTAGATATATTTCTATCTTTAATACTTCCTTACTTTGGTATACCTATCAAAAAAGTCTTTTCAGTGTTACCCAATCATTTATTTCCCAAGTAACAATACCAATGACGTCACCGCATTCACCTATGTGACCGTCCATGTATTTATCTTCGACACCCAGCCTGACGGGACCCGACGGCACACGACGGCACCCGACGGCACCCGACGCAAGCTACACCGAAACTCCATTACACGATTGCTTCGACCACTTAACGTTATCCTCACTAATTAATATAAATGATTAACAAATGGCACACCGCACCCGGTTCGGGCTTTCGTGGTGTCAGTTTATGTCAGAGGTGATTTTTCGCGGAACCTGACTGAATATCGTGGGAAAATCTACTTTAGTATTAAAATGGGTTCGAGATACAAAGTTTTTGGTAAAAGTAACTCCTAAAAAGATTCAGGGACAGTTTAGGAATATTTACTGAACAGTTATTTAAAAAGTCGTGAGGAAAATTGTGAATAAAAATTTCGATGGCTGCAAGGGTGACCTGAATCACAGGTTTTTTCCAAGAACCTATATCAGGCACCAGTCTCTCACAAGTATGGCATTCAGCTGGGACATTTATTGTACACTTTCAATTTAAGTCAGCTTTATGAAGAGAGGATAAATGATAAATTATGATTAAATTATTATTTTGTAGGGGAAGATCAAAGGAAGGTGTTAAAGATAATATTTATGGCTAATAGAGAATTAACCATGTTGCGCCGACCACATATAAATCGCCCGTTTTCTCGAACGAAATCAACAGTCAGTTTAATTTACAGCATTTTGATTATCATTTTTGTGCATTTCAGTAAACAGAACGTTCAAACGATACATTGACATATATGCATATATTAGAAATGATATTATAGATAATAGTTATTTGTGCAACAAGAGAGCAAAGTCGTTTTTTGCTGCGAGTGCTGATTTTGAATCCTGAGTGTGGCGAGGGATTCAAAGGCACGAGATGCAAAAAACTTTGCTCTCGTGTAACACACATAACTTTTCACTTCAGCAGCGAGAACACTTTAGGAGATAAAATAATAAACAGGAATTGATTGAAATAACTATTTATAGTGAATCAAAATAATTAACATTGTAGGGAGAGGTACCAATTCAATAAAATGGAACATTTTAAAAGTTAAAACTTATTCAACTCTTTACGCTAGCCACGAAATTTTATTCCCGCTCTTTTATCTAAATTAAGGCGTGTTCGGAAATAGCAGCTGTGACTGTCTGTCATATATTAAATAGCAAAACATTATATTTAATTTTAAAATTGTCACACGGTTCCGGACCTCTTAGAAAACACATTAAGTCTCAAGTTTATGATCTGACAGCTCGACACGGGGCCCTAATAAATAACGAAGTATCTTAGTTCTTTAAAATCCTAAAACAATATTGAACTCCTTAGAAACCCATTTCATTTATATTGTATGGGCACTTATGCCAGTTATCGGTCAAAAGCAATATATTACGTCACATAAAGATGCAATATTCTTACAAGTTCCAAGAACAACGGACAAATTAGCCTCATCTGGTTACCGTAACTTGGGCCCAAATGACCCTTGAAAAGAATTGAGAAATTAGACAAAAAACCCAGCGATGAAACGATTCTGAGAAAGTGACGCTCAACCCAGGCGTGGTGGTTTTAGGATGGGGAAAAGATGTTTTAAGTCGAGACAGTTAGTTTGGGAGCACGGTAGGAGACGGTCGATAGAGGCTAGGCTTGGAGTTGGAGACAATGTCTCAGTGAGAGTGTTGTATAAATCGTTAAGTACTTGATAAATGTACAGGTTTAGACTAGGCTTAGTCTAGAATGAGAGTAAGCAGCATGCAAGGCGCGTGAATCCCAAAAAGCGAGTTTGTGAACGAGTTGGTTTTGGACGGCGAAAGATGACGGACGGAGTTGAGAGTCCAGACTAGTTAAGTTAGGCGAGATATACTCAGCGAGATAAAATAGTGTTGTGAGCTGTGAGGGATGGTGCAGGGAGTAACTGGTAATATACGCAGTATTTGTAAGTGATGTGTACCTATTCTAATTCACTCCAAGGAATTACCTGGTAAGCGCCAACTTCAATCTTTAGTAATAGTGTGCGCATTGTAATAACTGAGACCTGGTTTTATGGTTCTCGCAGGTTGACTGTATATTGTGAATTATACATAACAGATTGGTGATATCGCAGTGGATCTATTAATGATCATTTCTACATAACAGATTGGTGATATCGCAGTGGAGCTATTAATGAGCATTTATATTAGGCTTCACCTGTGAGGGACGAGAATTATGTGTATGTTTGTTGGTATGACTGAGTGACCCTATTATAATAATATGCAGTTATCTTAGGTTGAGAGTGTTATTAAAGTTATTATAACTAATAAGACAGATACATGTTGCTGGGGAGTTTGTTGCGCCACTTCTTCTCCCCAGCTCAAACACTAGGAAGTGGTGACGGGTGGGCTCTTTGGGGCTGTCTATAGACTTTCATGAGAGTTGATCCACAACTCTATCTAAATAGGTAATAATTCTTAGGTTTTGATTCTCTATACTTATCTAATTAGTAATTCTTGAATCTAGATTTCCAACTTTATTATTTAGTCATCCGCGACTATTATATTCTTGATCTCAGATCGACTATTCGGTCGGATCGACATGAACACGTGTCTAGCAGATATGCTTGTTGTGCAACGGGAAACTTTCCAGGGGTTTGGGGGGCTACATCTATCACACATTCAGTCCAAGGACTGATAGGGACCATGTCTCCATAAGAGCATGATAACGACGTATGCCGCAAGAACTAGCCGCTCCGTTGCTAGACAAGGACGGTCGCACGGTTGCGGCAGGGACAGCCGCTTCGTCACGTTTATCAGTTCGAAAGAACCGCTAGGGACCATGTCTCGAAAGAGCATGACGACGTGAAGTAGCTGAAAAGCAGCTTGCGTCACTTTATGGAAGTGTTGCCCTGAGTACTCCGAGTGTTGATGTGAGATATCGTGTGAGTAACGATTGACCAAATACCTGTTACGTTAGCGTATGGGTTATTCGTCCACTTATACAATAATACAAGTAGGTACTTAGAATCTCTTTGCTACTTTTAGCTTTCTGAAACCACATCCAATGTGTTTCCATGTATGAATTCTTAAGTATAATTTAAAGCTATTTGGAATTCATATAAAGTAAATCGGTGGGAGAGCGACCAGTCCGGTGACGAGCTCTACAGGGCCGTACGGGGAGGAGTGCGGCCCTTCCCCCTTAGGGGGAACCGACCCAAGAACTAATATTAACAGAATTAGGAAAAACGAAATTTTTATCAGCCTGGGGTCATTTAGGAACAGTCACACAGCCATGATATTTTATTATTCAATAGTACATTATGGTACAAGTGTGTAACGTTGGTGATTATCGCTGAGGCGCCATTGAGACCCGAGCCGCCAGGCGAGGGTCTTAAGAGAGCCGAGGACGATAATCATCAATACACACGTGTATCATACGACGTTTTTCAACACACTTGCGAAGAAAATAATACTAAATCATCATCATCATCCATCGTCATCCATCATCATCCATCACCATCCATCGTCATCTATCATCATCCATCATCACTCATCATCACCCATCATCATCCAGCATCATCCATCATCATCATTCATCATCATCCATCATCATCCATCATCATCCATCGTCATCCATCGTCATCTATCATCATCCATCATCACTCATCATCACCCATCACCATCCAGCATCATCCATCATCATCATTCATCATCATCCATCGTCATCCATCATCATACATCATCATCATCCATCATCATCCAGCATCATCCATCATCATCCAGCATCATCCATCATCATCATCATCATCGTTTTTAAGAACAAAGCAACTCAAACAAAAAACAACCTATAACTCACTAAGAACAAAGCAACTCAACCATTTCTATAACTCACTAGTGAATAATAGTAACGAAAAAGTCACAGTTTGATAATAGGTGTCATTATGTGCCTAACTGTAGTGAAATTAGAGCCATTTTATGAGCAAGTGTGTTGAAAAATATATTACGTAACATTATTGAAACTAGAAATAAATATTTTCAACACACTTGCTCATAAAATGGCTCTAATTTCACCGCAATTAGGCACATAATGACACCTATTATCAAACTGTTACTATTATTCACTAGTGAGTTATAGCTTTTTTTTTTATTGGTTGAGTTGCTTTGTTCTTAAAAAGTTTCGATACAAAAAAGGTCGTGCTCAATAGTACAAATAAATTAATAAACCGATTGCTTTCTCATTTCATGCAACTTCGTAAATAAATAGATAATTTCATCTTGTACGTTTTTAATAAATAAAACTTTCACTCAAATATAACTTTTGTTTTATTCCGTAATAAAGAAAACTTTGAATTCCCCATTTTGTACGTGGCTAAAGCCCCATCCGCGAAAAGCAAAAAAAAAAGAAACGTCATTCTTTTAGGCCACGTTCCGAGTTACAATAATATCGATTTGACCGCGCTCACACACGACGTCCCGAGAATCGTCATAGATGACGTCATGACATGCGTCATATTGTAAAAAATGACAGTTGTGCTGTTTTGTTTTGAGTCACATCGAATCTTTAGTTAATTGAGATTTATTTGAAATAGTGCTACTATCTAAGAAGAAAAAATGTGTGATGGATACAAGTCTAATATGGTGAATATATGTTTTAACGTTGAGTGAACACTTTTATCGTGATCACGAGCGTTCCGTATTGATGACAAAAATGACGGTTCCTAGCTGTCAGAATCGTGATATCTAACTCGGAACGCAAAATATCGATGTGAGCGCTCACAGCGTTATTTTTCTAATTCGGAATGCGGCCTTAGTATAAGGCCGATCGCCATTGTTAGATGCGCGCGCATTGGAAAACTGAATACTTTTTCCCGCCATTGGCAAAAAAAACTCAACTCGTTTTCACTGTTTGAAATTATAGTTATTTATTCGTTAAAATGACTATAAGTACTAGTTATGAAGAAAATTATTTATGTTGTAACACCGCCCGATATAAGATGTGAAGCCGTTAACGTTATGGTAAGTTTACTACCCAAAAACTCCAAGTACAAAATGATTTTTAGTATTATTTTCTTCACAAGTGTGTTGAAAAACGTCGTATGATACGCGTGTCTATTGATGATTACCGTCCTCGGCTCTCTTAAGACCCTCGCCTAACGGCTCGGGTCTCAATGGCGCCTCAGCGGTAATCACCAACCTTATACACTTGTACCATAATGTACTATTACAGGTTAAATATCAGTTTTATTTGCAGTAAATACTTATTTTCGTTTAAATACGAAAGTTAGTACGAAATTCCGAACGTGTTTGTCTTTGAGGTCGAATTCAAAATCGGAACTTCGAAAAGGCTGGTCTTTGTCTCTCTCTCTCTCTTTCTAATGGCGGGAAAGAGATAGAGTGTGAATGTTTCGAATTGTATGATTAACCCAAGGCTGAATAAGATATTCGCGGCTTTCTGAAAACAAAAATTAAAAAGTTACTTTGTCTCAGTCAGTGAGCAAAATCGCATTTTGCTCACTGATTTCAGGCAGCAAAACCTACATGTTTGAGCTACTGAAGTGAAAATATTTTATCTCACACTAGCTTCTGCCCGCAACTTCGTCTGCGTCAAATTTCTTGCTCTCCGACCCACCCCGTCGCATCGAATCGCCTGGCCGTGCGAGTACTTCGTATTTTTTTCTCTTTGCTCGGCTCCTAAGGGCCCTAGCGTGGTGTTATATAGACTTCCTCGATAGATGGGCTATCCAACTTTAAAATATTTTTTCAATTCGAACCAGTCGTTCCTGAGATTAGCGCATTCAGCCAAACAAACTCTTCAGCTTTATAATATCATAATAACATAATAATAATAATATAGTATGGCGAAACAAGGAGCTTCACGGACGCTTCTATCGGGCTCTTCACGAGCCCGGTGTTGATTTCTTAGCGTCCGTATCCTAGCTACGTTTTGGTGACCTTTTCGGGGAAACTGAAGGTTTCGTCTTTGTAATTATGGATGAAGTTATTTTGACGAATAACTACCGGAGACATATTATGAAGGACGGGACGGTGGACGTGTGTCGGGCATGTCACCGTCCGGGTGAGTCCATCAGACATATTATCTCTGGTTGTTCTCGTCTGGCTAACGGCGAATACTTGCACAGGCATAACCACGTAGCCAGAATTATTCACCAGCAACTTGCTTTGCAATATAAACTTGTGGATTCTGAGGTACCGTATTACAAGTATGTGCCCAACCCAGTTCTTGAAAATGACCATGTCACGTTGTACTGGGACCGATCTATCATTACTGACAGGACTATTGTAGCCAATAAGTCTGATATAGTGGTGATAGATCGGTTAGCGCGCCGCACAATGATAGTCGATGTTACCATTCCGCATGACGGGAACCTCGTGAAAGCTGAGAAAGAGAAGCAAATGAAGTATCTCGACTTAGCACACGAGGTTGTTGACATGTGGAATGTGGACTCGGCTGTCATTGTGCCGATTGTCATGTCAGCCAATGGACTGATGGCCGAAAGCCTCGAACAACATCTCTCGAGGCTCTCGTTAGGCGGCTGGATCAAGGGCCTGATTCAGAAGGCAGTACTCCTCGATACGGCTCGCATCGTGAGGAAGTTCCTGTCTCTGGAGCCCTAACCACCGGTAGCTTGGACCCTGCTCCCAATATCGGCGAATCCCCATTTTATATATTTTAAATGTTTTTAAAATTTTTGTTTTATAAAAATATTTAAAAATGTATTTTATAAGTACTAAAATGAATAAAGGAAATAATATAGTATAGATAAAGAATAACGTATCGTGAAGTTTTAATGTAATATTACAGTTTGCTTTTACTATTTTGTAGGCACGGTCTACGCAGCAATTTTATATAGAAAACTATACCTATGTGTTTAATAAACATGATATCACAGATCAAAATAGTATATATCTTTGACCAATTTCAAGTTGTCATCAACCTAAAACTTTTATTTTCAACGGCAGCTTTGGCATTAAAAATAAAAATTTTAAGTAACCAATAAATATGGTAACCTGCTGTGTTTGGCTGCATGGATTTATTATCAACAGCCGAGCACATCACTTATCTTGCGTCTGACGGTCTGTAAAGGACCTCTGACAAAATGACATAGGTACTGAAATAGTTTCTACTGAAAACTTTCTTCTATCTCACCACAAATCTCAACAAACCCCGTAGTAAGGCAGATAACACACCACACTTTACAAAATCCATTAAAATTTCATCGTGTTTACCAGCGATAAGCGAATAAATTAAATCGATCCACGTAACATTTCACGAAACATTGCACTTCTGTTAGGATCATTTTTAATCTAAATTCCATCCATGCCCGCCCTTTGTACTGCGGCAAGAAATTGCCCCACCACCCTCATGGGCTACGTATTGCCTACATTATACTGGATAAGAATTTATTCCACACGAATAACCAGGAACACTTTAAAGAAATTGGGCAAAGGCCTCCGGGAGAGGATACCTACTCCTTTTAAGACAAACTAATAACATCTTAGAAGGGATTAAGGATCATTTTCGGTGAAACTATGTGGGTTAAGGAAACTAAAAAAGTTTGCTATTACACACGGTATATTAGAAACAATATTCTTTTACAAAAAAAAATCGTTAAGGGCCAACGTTGGCTAAGTACTAGAAAAGTTAAACATAAGTTGTTTGTGTTACATTAAATTTTAACTTTGCTTTTATCCAGCAAGAGCATTATGATACACATATATAGTCTTTTTGCCTCGTTTACATTCATATCTGCATAAAAAGCATTTTTTTAAATCGTTTTACTGTGACAGCTAATCGCTTAACCATTAGCGCGCCAGTAACCTCAATTCACGACACGACTTTCTTTCACAGACAGAAAATCTTTTAAAACAAAAGACAATCTTCATCCACCAATTAAAACACAATCTCAACTCTACAATGTCCTCTGAACAAACTCATTAATTGACAGTTTGACTTCGAGAACGGAAGTAAAACATCTTAATTTGTTCGCTGTCTAAGTACTAAGTTCTGAGACAAAACCTACTTAGGGTGTCGTTTCAGAAGACACGTTGTTTAGTTTTGTAACTCCAGTGCTCAACTCGAGCAGAGGAATCTGCTTAAGTGGATGAAAAGCACAGTTTTACCTAGGAAATGTTTGCGCACTTCAACAAACACGTTTTATAGATCTTAAGCTGAGCTGAGCAGGTTGAGAGATGAGGTCTTTTATATCTTGTTTTGAAAGATCTGTACCGACGTAGGTAAATATAAAAGATGTAATGTCTTTCTGTGAATCAATCAGCATTAAGGCACCTTCAAACAGGCGCGACGAGACACTTGTAAAACAATAGGGTATTTTCCGATTTCATTAAAAACTATTTTAATTTGAAGATTGGAACGTGATATTTAACAGAAAAATAATAATAAATTGATTTCTATCTATTTTCTCAATTAAAAACGATTAAAATCGAATTTATTTGTCGTTGTTTTGAATTTACCGCCAAAACGCTCCTTACGATGACTTTTTATCACGTGACATGTGACGTCAACTTTGTCTATACGGCACCGGTATAAATACTTCGTTTGGTGCCGTTTTAGAAATATTTGTGCACAGAGGCACCGCACACCAGTAATATCACTTTCTAACCATTAATTTGTTTGTTAATTATACACTCGAAATTCACTTATTTACTTACTAACTACTTTAGTTTACACAAAGTTGACGTCACGAGATAAAAAGTCATCGTAAGAAGCGTTTTGGCGGTAAATTCAAAACAACGAAAAATAAATTTGGTTTAAATCGTTTTTAATTGAGAAAATAGATAGAAATCAATTTATTATTATTTTTCTGTTAAATATCACGTTCCAATCTTCAAATTAGAATAGTTTTTGGAAAATTGGAAAATACCCTATTTCCATGAAGTTTTTATAGAAATTGTTATACGTGAGTCGCGTCGCGCATCTCTTATATTTACCTACATCTCTACAAATGCTTTAAGTGTAAACACGGACCGCCGAAAATTACGTGACAGAAAATCAGCCGAAAATTACGTGACAGAAAATTAGATGAAAATTACGCGACTCAATTTAGATGTTTTGTGCCATGTAATGTCATGTTTCTAATTGAAAAAGATTTGCATACGTAATCATTTCATACATGCCAGTCCCTATATAAAAACCTCAAAAGAAACACAATCCGCCCAATTAAATCGAACAACGAAACAAAATGCAGCCGGCAATTGTTTTATTCAACCAAAAGACGATCATTTTATTTCATACGCCCGTGTTGTGTGTGTTTGTGCCAAACGCCCGCAGGTGGCTGCACAGGGCACACAGTCAGGGCAATACGGTCCAATAGATTGAATAATTAACTTACCTGCGCGTTTTCAAAACTCACACCAAAAAAGTATTGCATCCGCCACGGCATCCGCGAATGAGTCCGCCTGCAAAATATATGCAGAGTAGTTTAGATTGGTGTAACAATATGACAAATCTGGAATATCCTTCTTTTTTAAGTTATGTTATGTTATATGCTATAACTATCCCTACTTCCCTACTAATATTATAAATACGAAAGTAACTCTGTCTATCTGTCACGCTTTCACGCCTAAACCTCTGAACCGATCGTCATGAAATTTGGCAAAGATATAGCCTGGTATATGGAGAAGGACATAGGCTACTTTTTTCCGCGGTAACCGACACTACTGAACCAATTAGAAAAAATATTTCACTGTTGGGAAGCTACTCGTACATTATCCCCGAGTGACATAGGCTATATTTTATCCCCGTATTCCCACGGGAACGGGAACTACGCAGGTGAAACCGTGGAGCGCTGCTAAATAAAACTTCCAAAATAAATAATAACTTTAATTTCGGAAGTCGGTGTCTTTGGTTTTGTATTTTCGCTTCTTGGCTCCGACTCCAGATTTTTTTTTTTTTTTTTTTTTGAGTTATAAACTTTTTACTTTTCACGTTTTAGTTGTGATGGCCTTGTGAGGGCTGCAGGAATCCGCTGGATGCGGGAAGCACAAAACCGGTCGAAGAGGCGGAGCTTACGGGAGGCCGGGACGTCTATCAGCTGAAATGATGATGATGAGTTGTGGTCTAATGATGAGATCTAAATGAATGAACAATTAGGAGGTGCATAACGTCTGGCTACGTCCGGCCATCTTGGATAATCTGCTTCGGTAGTTCTGATCATCACTAAATGCCCTGTGACATTAGTACCAAGCCTTCAAATTAACAGCGGATCGAATCTTGCTCGTTAGCACCACACTGTCTCTATACTATGAGGAAATAATGGAGTATTGTTTATGAACTTGAGGGGTAGTTCTCTAATCTGACAAAAAAACCTCAAGTTTATCTACATTTTTAACAAATTTGTCGCGTTTATTAAAGATTAAACTTTGAACCTTTTTAAGTACCTAGACAGAGGAAAAAGCATTTCAGGATTTAAAAAGACGTCTGCCTTCATCGTATGTCAGGGGTGACCAAGAATAACTCCAGAAGAATAACTCATACATGTAAAAAATGCAGCAACTCTGCGAAGTTTTGAACTACTGAAAATAATTTCCGTTATGATAACGGTCTAAAGCTTGCACCATGTAACTACATGCATTCACTGAATTCTACACATAACAAAGAGAAGTCACGAGTACATAAAATGGTCACCATTTGTTTTTCCACACAAAACCAACAAAACCCCGCGGTTTTGATAGATATCTGATTGCGAAAGTTCACCAATCAATCTAAACGTTTGATAAAAACCGTTAGATAAATGTTAGCACTCGGGGCTCCGTTATTTAAACAGGATTACATTTCAAATTTTCCTTTTGCTTTAAAAGTTTGGCTTGTAGTTAATACTATCAGATTCTTTTAATGCTATTCATAAACATAGCTACCTAAAGGTAGCAAGGGCAACGACGCCTAATTTGTTAATATGGACATAGCTCTACCCCGCTTTGAAATTTTTCGTCGGTTATAAAAAAATATAATTGCTGTACTATACATTTTAACCGCGTAGGTATTACACTCTTCTATGTAACAACAATTTTTTGTTTTGTTAACTGTCGAAAATTTCTACATCACTACTTATATGTACTGAAACCATGTCAACATGGTTGTATGTCTAAAATCATGTGCAGTTTGCGCGTCGATGTCCCTGCCAATCTATATACTTCCAACATCATCATCTGCCTAGCCTTTTCCCAACTATGTTGGGGTCGGCTTCCAGTCTAACCGGATGCAGCTGAATACCAGTATTTTACATAGAGCGACTGCCTATCTGACCTCGACAACCCAGTTATTGGGTAATACGATACCCCCTGGTAAGACTGGTTGTCAGACTTTCGGGCTTCTGACGACCCGTTTCGACTGTCAAAGATCCAGAAATGACAGCCGGGACCAACGGCTTAACGTGCTTTCCGAGGCACGGAGGGGTCTTGGTATGTAAAGATGGTCACCCATCCACGGACCAACCGCGGCAAGCGTAGCTTAACCTGGCCGATCGACCCGTGCGGCTATTGTTATTTAGCCACAAGCCCGTCTATATACTTCCAACGATCACCTAAAATCGACTGTAACGAATGGCTTCAAAATTTATGAAATCAGTACCTGCTGTCAGTGGCGCAATCATGCTTATCTTGTATTATTATGAGGATTCAAAAATTACGTGAAAACTGTAGGTATATCTACATACACGCTGATTACCATAACAAAACTGTGCTGAATGGAACCTTGATGAACATTCACAGCTTAATTAATCAAAACTTTAATATTACTGTTCAATAAATGTACAAAGTCATTTCATGTTTCCCCATCATTATTTGCAACGCAAAATATTCCGAAGCGTGAATATAATATAAATGGAAATTACGAACTGCAGTACCAAGCGAGCAGGACCAATGATGAACATGAAAATACATAAATAAATAAAACAAAGACTTTAAAATCAAGTGAAAGTAATTGAATCATTCATTCTGTCAAAGTTGTTAATGAACACGGAATCTAATTGGCAGCACTTGACCATTGAGACAAACAGCCGAGACATGGCGGGGAATCTAAATCAGGGTTCGGGGATCATGGAAAAACGTCTTGATTACGGCTGAATTAAATTTAATTTGTCGCGCGAGGTGCTCCACCTCCTCTCGCTCTAATGAGTTCCCAACTTTCCCTCTTTGTGAGATTAAGCCCAAAAATTGTGAAAAACTTGAGCGTCGTCCGGTCCCATGGCGGATGTTGTTTGACATACATAATATCTGGCGTCCTTGCCTGCCCCCGACAAGTTTTAAGTTCGTTCTACAGCTGTTTACTTAAGTATGCTCGGTGGAATTAAAACTTAGAAGAAGTTTGTTTAGCTGAAGTGATTTCCTTAACTCACGCAACGAACATTTCTTTTTTAATTTATAGATAGATGTGGTGTGTTCAGTTTGTTTGAAATATAAACTACTTTTTTTCGGATAACACAATTTAAGTTTCTCACACAAATATAAATTATCGTAAACGATTTCTTTTTTTTCAAGTCTACAAATGTTCACACACATTCTCAACCAAGTTAAATAAATAGTATCATATATTATGGACAATATACTATACTATAACCACAATATACTATGTATTTTAATTCTAGCTGTGAGAAACTCATTGAACCAAAACTGCGTCTGCTGCGCTCAATATTGTTGGAACAATAACTTTGAAAATACGTTTAAACTGACAAAATTTATAGCACGGACGCTGCCACAAATAAATATGGAAACATTCTCTGCAGATGACAACTGCGAAGTCAATGTTTACTTAATTAAACACCAAGGCAAAATACATCGAGCTACAAGCTTTGTTTTAATATAAATCAGAAATGAGATTAACAAAATTACAACAGAATGTTTTAAAATCCTTCAAGCGAGGAAAATATTTAACGTTACTGGGAAATTTCATTAAGCTGGTACTAATTAAAGAGCAGTATTGTGGCTGAAAATTCGGCGGTAGAACGCAAATGTGGCTTGTTCAAATTATATCTGCTAGTTATCATGTACATGAAACATGTACAGATATTGTTGCGAATTAGCGGGAAAATTATCCTTTCTAATAAGAATAAATGGAGCTCCGTATATGATTATTAAGTAGTAAACTTGGGATAATAATTTATTACAAACTAACTTTGTAATGAAGTTGTTGAACTTTGCTAATCAATCAATTTTAATGAAAAACCGCACCCAACTTCCAGTTCTGGGGTTCTTAATAAAGCAATAGGACCATAAAACGGCTAGATAAACCCGTATTTGGCTCGTTCGGTTTTTACGATGCGATCACCGTTCACGAGGGGAAGGTGAACGAATGATGTAACAGAAACTGAGCAAACAATAATAAAAGAGCTCTATTTCGTATGGCGGCGAGATATTGTCCCGAAATGCCGTAGATCCCAGTACAAATAATACTTTACCGGGGACATATCCTCACGTACCCTCGCAGGGCATCTTCGACAGGCTTGTCTAGTTAAGCCTCACATATTTACTGATATTGATACAGGGAACAACCCGCCAAGATGACAATTACTCGGCTCGGTGGCTGAGACGAATCTCACTAGATATGACATCTTAAAATAAGCAAATCAAATACATACATAAACTCACGGCTTCTTCCTCCTTCCGCGTTTTTCTTTTTTCGTATGGGTTTAGGCAGAAACTACAGAACGCCACTTGCTAAGATCGTAAGCAAATTAAACTCTTTAAAATTAAATGAATAACTAGAAATCAGAAGACCAATTCTCGTAATTAAAAACGTTCAAAATCTAGTCACAGTCTCATCTCGGCGACAATCAAATGTCAAAAACTTGTCAAAAATGTATGGAAACTAAAGGTATTTTTGACAGATTGAGACTGAGATCAGCACCCTATTTGCGCAACGCACGATAATCATTTCGAAACAGATTACTAATCCATTGCTTCATATGTTCGAAAAATGTGTCTGCTCAACAACGTACCTAAATAACGCAATGAATATTGTTGAACTGTCAAAATAAACCGATTATGATTGATCGTGTGTTACGCAATTATGGAGCAGACTGTGAACGTTCTTAAAATTGAGAGAATTGCCCTTCTGAGTATTTATTTAGATAAGTTAAAGTTTAAGATACTGTACAAAGGCGGACTTAATGCCTGAAGCATTTCCTACCAGGCAACCTTAGGGTGAGACAGACAGAAAACATGGCAGGTGCAACTTAAGAGCGTTCATCCGACGCGGGCTGGCAACGGCGCGTTTATAACGGGTTTTCGTGATTATTTCATTAAATACAAACAAAAGTAAATATTTTTTTTCGGTCATGCACTAGATCGTTGGTATTTTACAAGTTTTTATAAAAAAAATCCAGTTATTTTGGTATTTATTTATAAAATCGACAAACTGTCAATTAAGTTCTATTTGCATTACTTAGTGAGATTAAATGTTTTTATTAAAGAGTAAATGTTAAAACAATTACAAATACCAACGATCCAGTGCTTGGCTGAAAAAAAATGTACTTTTCTCTGTATTTAATGAAGAAATCACGACAAACGACTATAAATGCGTTGTTGCCAGCCCGCGTGGAATGAACGCTCTTGAGGAAAACATAACACGAAAATAACTGTAAAAAATTCAAGAATAAATACAAACATACATATAAACAGAATAAACGTTGTCTTTTTCTGAACATATCTTTCATAGCACCTATGAAAGCGGCTACGATCTTTCGTCTACGAGCCTGCCTACGAGTCCTTCGCCTACGAGTCTCTACGCTACGCCCTATAAGCTACGTGCTACGACTGCTACGCGCTAGAGCGCTACATCACCTATGTGTAATTACTTTCAGCCTCATTTATTGTGTGCACTAAGTATCTCATTGTAACATAATGGCAATATTAATGGTGTGAAAAACAGTTACGGAATTTAGTTAGAAACTCATTTAGATGGTAGATTAAAAGTCAGTTAAGCCCAAATCACCAGCTGGCGCGAAACTGTTTGGGTGCGAAAAAGTTATTTAGAGGTTTCAACCAAACACTAATTTGCGTGCGAACAGAGCAGTTTCGCAAACCGCATCGGCTATTAAATAAAGTAAACGACATGAATGTCGGACCTTTCCAGTGGCGATATATCTGTGGCACACGACAAAACCGCTGAATTTCCCAGGAGCGCTATCCACAACATACAGCGAAGAAGAATAACCGGAGTGAATGCAAAATGAAAATTATCATACAAATTCGCCATCTTATATGAACCGAGGTATTACTGTCACAGTGTAAGTATGCAAAAATATGTAAGGAGAACACGGTTGCTTTTACGGGGCGGCGAAAATACGCGACTGAATATTGGCTACGTATTCGTGCGCGTAAATTTTCAGCACTTGTAATTTGCATCCGTAAAATAAATAATTGTGCGACGTCTTTGTTGGGACTTCGATGTCTCCGGGGCTTTGTGGCGTTTGTCGCCATGATGTATGGAAATTGTGTTGAATATTTTTTTTGTGTCCTCGTAAGAGTTGAATTTTTTTGAAAGGGCTTTATGGTTTTAGAAGCGCGTTTTTAAAAGGCAACGATGATGAATGCAGAGTTTACCTAGGTACTTCTTCAGGATGGTATAAAAGATATTAGTCTATAATATACCCACATAATACATACATGTTAATTAGACGATAGGTATAGGTACCGACATAAATATTTCGGTATTTACGATAGTAATAATAATAATTTATTTATTTCTTACCACAAATTACAATGTTAAAAATTAATAGTCTACAGAGACAATTTCATAATTAATTTGTGGAAGACTGGTGCCTAAACTAAGTTTTTTACAAAACCTGTATGTCAGGTCACCAGGCCCCCTAATCATAATTTTACTTTATTTTGGTTGCACTGGAGACAATCTGGTTCATATATTAATCATATTGATATAAAAATTGTCACAAATTTTAATATTACAATACTGCTTATTAAATTAATTTATAAAAATCGTAAAATATAACATTTATTTTTAAGAATACATGCAAGGGAGGATGTGTGTAAATGTATGTGAAAGCGTGTGGGGTGAGTATGTGTGAAGTGGAGTGAGTGTGTGAGTGGTTTGGGGTGCTTGTGTGTGCGTTGCAAAGGGAATTTCATATCAAGATATAGTTTTGAAAAGATCTTCAATTTGTGTATAATCTAATGTAATAAGCCAGTCAGTTATTTTCCTTTTAAAAGCTGTTTTGTTTAGGTTATGAATAGAGAGTAAATCATTTAGACTGTTGTATAGAAATGGGCCAAGAAAAGAAAAGAAATTTCGAGCAAATTTGGATTTTACTGATTTAGGTTGGCATATATTCCTTCTTCTTCTTCTCATGTCAGAAATATGATCGGTATTTATAAAAGGAACAAGAGATCGTTGTTTCAAAACAACATGGAGAATAAAAAGCTGCCGAATTGAGAGGACTTCGGCAGACTTATAAACGTCCACAGTGGGATGGCGGAAGGGAAGGAATAATGCAACTTTAAGGACTGCCCTTTGAGCCCTTTCAAGTGCTATAAGGTTAGTTTTAAACGTTCCTCCCCAAGAAGTGATGCAGTATGTCAGGAGAGATTGGCACAAAGCACAATAAACAGATAGTAGCTGCTTGGAGTTAAGGATTGAACGAAGATTTTTAACCACAAAGATAAATTTCCGTATTCTGCTAGTCAGACAATTTATATGTTCGGCAAAGTTTAATTTAGAATCTAAGGTGACCCCCAAGTACTTAAAATGGTCTACCTTCTGCAATTTGGAACAAGAACAATCACTATCATGAGGGGATGAACAGGTGTGAGCGAGAATAGAGAATGATTGAAGAGATGACTGCGGACTGTTCCTTAAGGAAAATGCAATGTATTTGGTTTTAATGGAATTTAAGGTGAGTATGTTAGTTCTCAGCCAATCATTCACAGTATTAAAACCAAACTGAGCGTAGTTATGCACCTCTTCCCATGAGTCTGCACTGAAAAGAAGCACAGTGTCATCCGCGAAGGTAATAATACGATGTATCACAATTATCTATATCTATACTTGATACGGATGTTTGTTTGTTTGTTTGCATTGATTATGCTCCGAAACTACTGAACCGATTTGAAAAATTATTTTACTGTTGGGAAAAGCTACACTATCTCCGGCCTATGTCACGGCCATATTTTATCCCCGTATTCCCACGGGAACGGGAACTACGCGGGTGAAACCGCGGGGCGATGCTAGTTATTGTATTAACGCATGAACAAAACGAGTTAGGTACAGGGAATTTATTATCTTTCTACTAGCTAATATCTCATGCTAATGCGTTGCAATGCCTCTTTAAATTCCGACGCGCACACAACAAATTACCAAAGTTTCATCACAACCGGTCGAGCCATGTTCGAGTAGCGACCTAGACATAATTTGTGCATCGCTTCCTCCAGATCCTGACAATGTAAGTGCCAATCTGGCAATAAGCGGCAGTACGTAAATTCGTTTAGTCAAAAACGACTATAAAAATCCTTTAAAATAAGTATGAATTAAACATAAGCACAAGTTAATAAAGTCAGAGTACCCTTATTCTTACAGCCGAAGTTAGCATAGGTAGGTACCTGGAGGAGTGCATCGCACGGCATCGAATAAGCGATGAGGTCGAGTGCGGCGACGCAGTCTCTTGACGCCGAGTGAGGGAAATGAGCAGAAAACATCAATCGTTGCCGACCCGCTGAGCACAGCAAAGGTAATTCAGGCTTGCGAATAGGTAGGGAGGAAGGTATGGTACCTATAGGTAGGCATTATTTTGAAGAACAAATCTATATTAATAAAACGACAAGTCCTGACTGACTGACTCATCAACGCCCAGCCCAAACCCTTGGACCTAGAATTCAACCCCTAAGGGAGTTAAATAGGGGATGAAAGTTCCGCGCGGGCGAAGCCGCTTTCAAAAGGTAGTTAGACATAAAAGCTTCTTCAAACAAACGCAACGCGACACTTGTTGACCAATTTCCATGAAGTTTTCATAGAAATTTTTCTACGAGGATCGCGTAACACCTATTTGTGAAGTTCGTGCGGACGTAAAAACATCGCGATGGGATTTTTTCGTGCACTCGATCTTCGACGCACTGCTTATTACCGAGAGTTGAAAATTGAACATTGTATTTTTTCGACGCGCTAGGATGCACTCAAATCAAATCAAATCGAAATATTTTATTTAGCTAGGTGCACGGTTCCAAATTGTCGCTTCCTATGGAGAAGACCCGGCTAGAAACAGGCGGTGACATATCCAAAGTCACCGACTTCCGAACTTAGTTATTGGGGTTGGACAAAGCAAGTTAATTGTTTTTTACTTTTCGGTTTTTCGGCGTTTATTTTTTTATTAAAAAGTTTTTTTTTTAAGAGTAATTAAAAGAATTATCAAAATCGGACTACTCTGGTAAAAGTTACGCGTGGTCATACATAAAAAATAAAAATAAATATACGCGTCGAATTAAGTAACCCGCTCCGTTTTTTCGTCGGTTAAAAATAATTGGCTTTAACAATATTTTCAAATTACAGTGATAATAGATACCTATGGGAGGACAGTGCAGGCCTGTCAATAAGTACCAAGTACTTAGAGGAATGAAAATGTCAGAACAGAAAATCGTCTACAAATCTAGTCTATAAGGCCTACAACATTCGCTCATTCACAACATGTAAAATAATCTACATAAACTCTCACTCACTCACTCACTCTGCTGGATTCTCAGTACTCGGTTCAACACCGGGAGTTGAAAATCCAGTAGATACGCGATATTTTTACGTCCGTGCGAACGTGCCTGACTGTGCAAGGACCTTTTGACGCGTGGCAAACATCGGAATTAACCCCGCCATCTTTATGTTTTTCGTTACATTTGACACAACGGAGGGGCTTGTGGCTAAGCAATTACAGCAACACTGGTCGATCGATCACGTTTAGCTACGCTTGCCACGATTGGGCCGTGGATGGGTGACCATCTTTACATACCAAGACCCCTCCGTGCCTTGGAAAACTGTCATTGTCGAATCTTTCGTCCGAAGACCATTTGTCGGAACGGGTATTCAGTAGCCCGGAAGTATGACAACCAGTCTTACCAAGGGGTATCGTATTACCCAGTACCTAAGTGGGTTGCAGGGTAGGCACTCGCTCCATGTAAAATATTGATATTCACCTGTATCCAGTTAGACTTAAAGCCGACTATAGGGTACTTCCCGTTGACCTAGAATCAAGGCAAGACTTGAAACAAGCAAGGCTTTACAGCACAAGTAGGTAATGGAAAAGTCCGAAAATCGTTAAATTGTTTTATCACATTAAAAAAAATCTATTAAAAACTTACAATAAGGAGAACCTAGTCCACATTTTTCCCATACAAACTTCGGGAGTGTATTACTTCACTGTTTGACAATTTACATCAAAAATTAAACATGTTACGGTTTTGTATTATTATCAATATTGTCTGTACGGAAACAGAATACGAAAATTATAAACCATTAAAAAGTTAGGAGCCAGCAAAGATTCGTTTTTCTTTCTAATTTAACGTAACTTTGGGCGTGTTTAAGTAATAAAAGAAGTGTAAAATCTCCAAAACTAAATCGGTACCAACAAAACTCAATATTTTCCAATTTAATAAAAACTATTTTAATTTGAAGATTGGAACGATATATTTAACAGAAAAATAAACATAAATGACATGGCCGGATTTTGCCCTCGGAATCAATTCAGAATAAACAAATGTACAGTAATTATTAATATATGAAAATTACTTCTTAAATATACTAAAATAAATCGCAACAACTACATTTCTCTAGATCAGGCGACAAAAAATACCAAAAAAATATGGGTGTTAATTGATTTTGTGTGATTTTTCTTTCATAAACGTCTCATTTATTTTCACGTTTGAACTGTGCGCGCGCCGCGCGCTCACGCTGCTCTGTCAGTTAGAGGTGGGACGTACTAGGTAAAATGCATTCTGAATCTTAGAAGTATGCATCCGCCTTAATACTTATTCCAAAAACTAGGTTTACGAGTATTTAGGCCATTTCTTTCATAGCTACCGAGTCTTCATAACATCGAAATCGAGTAATCGGAATAGAATATTTTTCGGTTTATGGATTACTAGTATTATTATTATTTTGAGTTCTTTATTTCTCTTCTCTTTTAAGAGAGTTTACGACCTTGCACACGGGCCGAAACCAAGTGTGTAAGGGGAAATTAAATTGAAAAGGTGGATGATAATGTGGAAGAAGTCAGGAACTTTCGTGTTATGCGACAGGTGTTAAGAATGGTGGCTTTTTGGAGCATGTAAAGTGTGTGAGATGGCATGTGTAGAGTCTCAAGACTTTGTGTGAGAGCCTTCGGTACTACACCGGTAGATGAGAGTACTATAGGGACGATATGGACAGTTTGTGCTTTCCATTGGGTTTTGATTTCTATGGCGAGGTCTTGGTACTTACTAAGTTTTTCGGAAATTGTAGTTTGAATGTTGTGTGAGTTAGGTATAGCTATATCTATCAAGTAAACAGTTTTATTTATCTTGTCGTGAACGGTAATATCAGGTCTATTGTAGTGTATAGTTTTGTCTGTAATTATTGTTCGGTCCCAATAGATTTTCTGGTTCCTGTTTTCTAATATGGTTTCAGGTTTGTATTTATAATAGGGAATCATCTCACCTATAAGTTTGTATTTGTGCGCTAAGTGTTGGTGTATAATTGCGGCGACCTGGTCATGTCGGTGTTTATAATCGGTCTGGGCGAGTGATTTACAGGCCCCTGTTATGTGTTGAATAGTCTCAGAGGCACTGTTGCAATGTCTGCATGTGTCAGACGGCTGATTGGGGTCTTTTATAATGTATTTTCTGTAGTTACGAGTTACTATTGTTTGATCTTGTATTGCAAGCATGAAACCTTCAGTTTCAGGAAACAATTCACCTCGCTTTAGCCATTCGTTCGACTTAATTCTATCGACGTGTGGTTGGCACAAGTAGGCTCGGTGTCTTCCATGTAGCGCTTTTGCAGACCATGCTGCAATTTTTTGTTGTGTGGTTATGAGATTTTCATTAATTTGAGTGTTTTTGTTTTGTAAGTTGAGTGGTGTAAGTTTTATATCTATTTCCGTTACTTGTTTGTGTAACGACGATTGTTCTGATTTGTTATGGAAGTAAGATCTGAGTGCAAGTATCTGTTTGTTGTGCAAGTTGTGTATGTCTATTAGTCCTCTTCCTCCTTCTTGACGTGGTAGTGTAAGTCGCTGTATGCATGATTTAGGGTGATGTTTCCTGTGTTTGGTAAGGAGTGTATTGACAGTGCGCTGTAGTTTTCTGATATCGGTTTTTGACCATCGTATAATTCCGAAAGAGTATGTAAGAATGGGTATTGCGAATGTGTTGATAGCTTTTATTGTGTTTCTGGAGTTAAGGTTGGTTTTAAGGATAAGGTTCAGGCGATGTGTAAATTTTTTGAGCAGTTCTTGTTTTGTCATCTTTTGTTCTATCTGTCTCGATTGTTTGAAACCTAGGTATTTGTAAGTACTGTGTTCATCCATTGGCTCAATAGATTTACCTGATCCAAGTGTGTAACTGATGTTTTGTGATTTTCCTTTGACTATTGACAAAATTTTGCATTTGTCTACTCCGAATTGCATAATAATATCGTTAGAAAATTCTTGTGTGGTGTCTGCTAAATGAAAAAGTGATTTCTTATCTGCTGCGTACAACTTTATATCATCCATATACATTAGGTGTGTCAATTTGGTGAATTGTGTGTTATCGTTTGTCAATGTGAATCCTGTGTTAGTTTTATCTAGTAAGTGTGAGAGTGGATTGAGTGCCATGCAAAACCACAGAGGGCTTAGAGAGTCGCCTTGAAAAATGCCACGATTTATGTTGATTGGTTCAGTGGCCAGAATCGTGGAGGCTTGATTTATTTTAAGGACTGTTTGCCAATTTTTCATTGTAGATTCTAAGAAAAATTTGAGTGTGGGGTGGATGTTATAGATATCTAGGACGCGTACCAACCAGCTGTGCGGGACTGAATCATAGGCCTTTTGGTAATCGATGAACATGGTATAAATATCTTTTTTGCGTTTCACTGCGCTGTTCATAGCAATCGCGTCAATAGTGAGCTGTTCCTTACATCCCTGGCTTTTCTTACGACAACCTTTTTGTTGTTCTGCAAGAATTTTATGTTTGGTTAAGTGTCCGTATACCATTTCACTTACACAGGCTGTCAAGATTTTATAAAGAGTTTGTAAGCAAGTGATTGGTCGATATTGGGCTGGATCTGTGGTGTTATTCATGTCCTTAGGTATCATGTATGTTACTCCATGTGTTATGTATGATGGAAGTAAGTGAGGTGATTGAATGAATGTGTTTAGGTAATTATATATAAATGGGTGGATGCTTGTGAATTTCTTGTACCAGTAGTTGTGAATATTGTCTGAGCCTGGAGATTTCCAGTTGTGTGTGCGTTTGATAACATCTATAAATGTGTTAATTGGGATAAATTCAAACTCCATTTCGGGGATTTCTGGTGTTGCATCATTAATCCAGTCTGCTTCATTATTATGGTATACTGGATTTTCCCAAATGTTTGCCCAAAATTCTCGCAGTGTTTCGGGAGGAGGTGTGTCAAGGGTTTTGTTCGCGGTGTCGCTGTTATTAGATGTAAGATTCCTATAAAATATTTTTTCGTTGTTGATAAATTTTGTATTTTGGATTTTGCGGTTCGTACATGTGAGATATCTTTTAAGTCTACTCGATGCTGCGTTTAATTTTTGTTTTAAAGTATCCAAAAAGTGTACTAACTGTGTGTTTGAATTTTCGTGTTGCGCGTGTAGTTGGTATTTTATTTTTATTTCTTCAACTGCAGCTATTAATTTTTGACTTCTACTACCATTAATGAAATGTGTGAGCCGACCTATGCTTGCTCTTAGATTTTTGATTTTTGTTGTTAATCTAATTTCCCACTTTGGTTTCCTCTGTTTATATGTGCGGCATTCGTTTTGTGTAGAGTCTGATATTTTTGCTCCGTTGCATTTAGCTGCCGTCCATGCTGCACAGTAAATTATTGTCTGCAATTCTTTAAATTCAGTTTCCTTACTTACAGACTTAGGGAGAATGACATTATTAATATGAGTGACTATTGCAGAAAACTTTCTAGATGTCTTCTGCTTGGGGATGTATGGTCTATTAGTGGGGTTTGTATCATAAAACCATATTTGAGCTTGTTGAAACATGGCTTCTATTTCTGTGTTGGTTTCCAGGTCAGCATCACAGTTAGTTTGAGTAGGTCCAAATTGACCAATATCTATATTGTTAAAGAGATTGCAGTCTTCGCCTGCGTTAATGCGTGTGTGAGATATGATGTCGGTATCTATGCTATCATTTTGGAATATATTTGCTGTGACGGTGCTCGCAGGTGTCTCAGAAATTACCGTATTGGTATGTTGTGTATTTATTGTATGAATGTTTTCATCAGGTTGTTCTAATTCGTTCTGTAGTTGTGTGTTCAAATTACCGTTATCAGTATTATGTGTGTTGATCAAATCAGTAGCTACTTGGTTTTTAATGTCTTCTAATCTGTTGGTGGGTATATATTTGTTGTTAATAATGGCTCTCACCTGATCAGATAATCTTTGCTCTGTTACATGTGCTAATTCTGGATATGTATTGATAAATTTCTCATGTAACTGTTTCCTATAGGCTGTTTTATTTGATTCTAGTTGTGTGACACTATAATATATTCTCATGATTGTTTCATTATATTCGTTCGTCCATCTCATGCGCTGCCCGCATTGACTGTTATTTGGTATCATGGATTGTGTTGAGTGTTGCTGTATTTGTGTATGAACTATTTTTAGTTCGGCTCTGACTTCCTCATGAATCTGATCTATTATGTCCTGTGGTAATAATTTCTTTTGCACTATGGCTCTCCGCTGGTCGCCTATTCTTTGTCGACTTATTTGCATAGCCGGGTATTTTTCTAGAAACTTAGTGTGAAGCGATGGAAGGTACGCGTTTTTGTCTGTGTCCATATTAGTAAGATGAAGGTAAGTACGTAGGATAAATTTATTCATTTCAATGCTCCATTTCCTACGAGTTGTTGCAGTTCTAGCAGTGGGTACAGTATCATCGACAAAATTTGTCTCCTGTACAACATCCGCTGAATGTATACTAATTGATGATGGTGATAGCGTCGGCGTGACGCGAAAAGATTGTGATGTTGATGGGATAGATGGAAAAAGAGATGAGGCAGATGATGAAGAGATTTGTGAACTTTCGTCATCTATCTGAGGCAAATTCGCCTGAAATTGTTTTTTTGTTTTAGATCTAGTATTCATGTTGTTCCCACGAGTAGCTAGGGACTTAAAAGTCGACCACAGCAGAGCCCTGCATTCACTGTGGCAAGGGTGAATAAAACTGGAGGTCCCCTATTATCCAGAGTTGGCACACTAATGACTAATGCTTTCCCCTAGCCATGCAGCCCTCGGCATGTGCGACCTCGGCTTGGATTGTATCCCTTTTAGTCTGGCTCCTCACTCTAGATCTGTCTCGATAAAGTAACCTGTACCGGCACAGATCCAGGGATCATTGGAACACGCAAGCCCCACCACGACGTCAACGTAGAGATACTGCGATGGGGTTATTATTATTATTATTACTATTTATTATTACACAAAGTTGACGTCACGTTATTTATTATTACTATCTTTTTATTATTATTATTTTCTTTTGTACATATTAGGTATATTTTTAAATATTTTTACAAAAATAAAATAAAAACATTTAAAAATATAAAAAATAGTGGCCCATCGGCATCAGGAGCAGGGTCCAAGATGCCGGTGGTCAGGGCTCTAGAGAAAGGAACCTCCTGACTATGCGTGCCGTGTCTAGGAGTACTGCTTTCTGAATCAAGCCCTTGATCCAGCCGCGTAATGAGAGCCTCCTGAGATGTTGGTCGAGGCTCTTCGCTATTAGGCCATTTACTGTAATGATTATCGGTACAATGATTGCTGAGTCCACGTCCCACATGTCGACAACCTCGTGAGCTAAGTCAAGATACTTGATTTTCTTATCTTGCTCAGCTTTCATGAGATTCTCGTCATGAGGGACAGCGATATCAACAATCATTGCACAACGCTCTCGGCGATCTATCACCACAATGTCAGGCTTATTGGCTACAATAGTCCTGTCAGTGATGATAGATCGATCCCAATACAATGTGGCGTGACCATTCTCGAGAACTGGGTCGGGCACATATCTGTAGTATGGTACTTCAGACTCCACAAGGTTGTACTGCAAAGCAAGTTGCTGGTGGATAATCCTAGCTACTAGATTGTGTCTGTGCAAATACTCGCCGTTAGCAAGACGAGAACAACCGGAAACGATATGTCGGATTGATTCACCGGGACGGTGGCATGCCCGACAGATGTCAACCGTACCATCCTTGACAATGTATTTCCGATAGTTATTCGTCATGATAACTTCATCCATAATCGCACAAACAAAACCTTCGGTTTCCCCGAAGAGGTCGCCGAAACGTAGCCAGGATACAGACGCCAAAAAGTCTACATCAGGCCCATGAAGAGCCCGGAAAAAGCGTCCGTGTAGCTCTTTGCCTTGCCATACTTCCTTACGATCGTTAGTATCCAGTACTGCAGGTTTGCGCCAGTTCTCTTTCGCCAAGGAGAGCGGGGTGAGGCTCTTGTCCACTGCGACCACATCTTGATGCATCCCCACGTCAGTGTTAAGGAAATATTCCCTGAGACTGCAAATCTCGCGGTTGTGAAGGGTTTTAGCATTCAAAAAGCCTCGGCCCCCACACTTCCGCGGGATGTACAGTCTCATCACTGATGACCGTGGGTGATGCATCCGTTGTGCCGTCAGCAATGTACGGACCTTCCTATCCAGGGCGTCAAGTTCCGTTTGAGTCCATTTGAGTATGCCGAAAGAGTACATCAAGACCGGCATGACCCAACCGTTGAAGGCGCGCACTTTGTTTCCGCCTGATAAAAGACTATTTGACACTTTATTCAGGCGGCCAAAGAAGCGCTCCTTCAACGATTGTTTCATGTCGGCAGTATTGATGCCTAATGCTTCCGACATACCCAAGTACTTGTAGGTTTCGGTTGAGGAGAGTGATCTAAGGTGTATAGAATCCGTAGTTTGGGTTCCCACGGATTCTATAATCCTTCCTCGCTTTACATGCATGACTGCACATTTGTCCACACCAAATTCCATCCTGATGGCGCTACTGAAGGTTTCTGTTACCTTCAGTAGCTCCATTAGTTGCAAGTTGTTGGGGGCAAAGAGTTTCAAGTCATCCATGTAAAGGAGGTGTGATATCACCTGACCACCTCTTCTCAACCGATAGCCTAGACCTGAATCCTCCAGCAGTGTGCTTAGAGGATTCAAGGCTAAGCAAAACCAAAGCGGACTCAAACTATCGCCCTGAAATATTCCACGCTCAATCCTAATCGGTTCATCGGTCCCCTGGATCTGTCGACATCCTGGATACAGAAGGACCGTCCTCCATTGCCTCATACACGACATCAAGAAGGTGCGTAGAGTTGCGTCTATTTTGTACAACTCCAGCACCCTCATGAGCCATGTATGTGGCACCGAGTCATAGGCCTTCTTATAATCTATCCAACATGTCGACAGATCCTTCCGGGATCTACGAACCTGTTGGCTTATGGCCATGTCTATAAGGAGCAGCTCCTTAGTACCACGGGACCCATTCTTACATCCATTCTGAGACACCGACATAATAGCGTTGCTTTCAATATGACTTGTAATTTTTGCTCTAAGAATGGATGTAAGAACTTTGTAGACCGTCGGTAAACATGTAATAGGTCTATAATTTTTAGGTTCCGCAGTACTTCCCGATTTATGGAGCAGGTGGGTAATACCTGTCGTAAAGAACTGTGGTAGCGACCCATTCTCTAAAGATGACTGGAATTGTGAAGCTAAGCAAGAGTGTGACCTTTGTAGCCATTTAATCCAGAAATTGTGCAGTCCGTCCGGCCCTGGAGATTTCCAGTTAGGCAGCGGACGGACTGCACGGGCCACATCCAGAGGACTGATGGTGATAGCCTCCATGTCTGGTATTGAATCACACGCCCGTTCAACAACACGCATCCAATCATCTTCAATGTGACTGACGGGCATCGACCAAATGCTCCGCCAAAACGCACACATGTCATCATTATCCGGTAGACGCGCGTCAGTCACACCTTGTGTGGGAAAGGGTCGCTCCCAAGCTCTGTATACCCACCTTTGATCATTCTGGAACATACGATTCTGAGTGTACCGATCTACTCTCCGCCTATACCGACGGATACGGTTTGCCCATGCATAAACTTTCTGCTTCAGGAAGTCGATGCGCTCTGTGACACGGGATGCGTATTCTCGAGGACTAATACTAGTTCCCGTGAACGCCCGCCTCACAAAGCGCATCACCCTTGGTCGTGTATTGCCCTCCCTGAAGCAGATAAGCTTCCCGATGAGTACCCTGGTCTCATTAATACGACGTTCAATCCTGCATTGCCAGGCTGGTGCGGCGGGTTTCGGTCGTGTAGCTCGATCAGTGTTTGGGAATTTGACACGAGCTATACGACATGCCGCAACAGCCGTGCAATACAAGATTGAGTGTGTATCGCAAAGGTCTGCGCTGCTTTCAATAAAATTTGGTAACAGCGCATCCAGGGCACACACCAGTGCTCTGTTTTTTTTATTCATGGGCAAACGTGGTAGCCGTGGTCTAAGGTCAGGTGATGTGAACCGGTACTCACGGATGGCATCTTCCAGAATGCTCCCTATATCCACATTGCATAGGTTCTCTGCAGATATAGCCCTGGCTTCTTCCTCCTCATTGTGCTGGTTTGCCTGTAATGGAACGTCGGCAGGCGCATGCACGACATTCTGGGGTGGAGGAGGGTTACTAGCAGAACTATTCTGCATTTCCGAGCGCAGCCGATCAAGTGTAGCGTCATCCAATCTATGATTGTGCTGAATGACGCGCACCTGATCCGATAATCGTTGGGCCGAGACGTTGACGGCTGGTTCAAGCACCTGCATGAAACAGAGAGAGCATCCGAACTCGGTACGCTGTAAGGTTAATTCCTCCCTCTGTAGCCCCATAATATGCGCGCATCACACTTTCGTTCATGGACTGCGTCCATCGTATGCGCGACACATTTCCACCGGCAGCGGGGACCCTGCTCGAGGCCTGTTGGCTTCGAGGTCCCAAGCCCGCTGGTGGCCGTCCTCTTCCTCGCCATCGTTGTGGTGTTGGTGACGACGGTGGGGAGAAAAACTCGTCGCTCGAGCTCGACGCAACTGCAGCGACCGGTGACACGGCGCTCACGGTTGATGCGCGTACCGGCGGCTGCGAGGCGGAGCTGAGCGACGAGTCCGGAGATGGTGGGTGTGCCTGGAGTCGTGTCTTGGCTCTTGTCTGCATAATTAAATCACTCGCTCACAAATCACATAGGATATTGTTTGGTCCATTTTTTTCAAATGTTTGTGGTCCGTTTTTAAAAGGTTTTTCATTTTTACTTTCATAATAGTACTATTCTAGTTGTTTTTATTTAATATTGAGGTAGAATCTGGACTCAGATACTATTTATTTTATGTAAAAAATTATGCTTGAGAATTTTTCATTGTGACGTTGACAGACGCCATAGACTTTTTATTACTTTATTACTATTATTATTACTATTTATTATTACACAAAGTTGACGTCACGTGATAAAAGCCATCGTAAATTCGATTTAAATCGTTTTTAATTGAGAAAATGGATATAAATCAATTTACGTTCATTTTTCTGTTACATGTATTTCGTCCCAATCTTCAATTTAAAATACTTTTCAATAAATTAGAAAATACCCTATTATCAAAAGTTCAATAAACTTTATTGGTCATTGATTTATGCAGTGGTTTTTTTTTTTTAACCCGAGCTTCCGAAGGACTTTCCTTAATTTTTTACGCGCCTGTTTTACTGATCCTGCAGCTCACTCAATAATGATGTGCGTGTAGACTAGCGTCTAACTGCTCATCATGGGTAGGTACTACCTCTGTCGGACACGACGCCTGGTGAGACAGCGTGATTTTTAGCTAGGCCTATTAGTGAGTTCGAGCCTGCGACTAGGTTCCCCTTAATTGTAGTTGAAGAGTTGTTGGTGACGTATAGCTATCGATGTATGGCAGAATATTTTTTCAACTAGATACATAGTTTGTTCTTTGGATAAAATTAAATTCATCTCAACTAGGGAAGACTTCATTATGCGTGATCCAACACGCACTTGGCCAGATTTTTTAGTTTTTTTGGTCTAAGTAGGAACTCGCTTGTCGCGGTGGAAGGGAATAATTAACATTCAGATAAATGAATCAGCCAGTGACTGTTAACTTATTCCAACCTACTCTGGCAGTCAGGATTGCGTACCTCACGAGGCCAGCACTAAATTTAAAATAACATCGGCTATTCGCACGGTTGCTTCCGCTGTGCTGATCAATTAATTAGCCAGCGGGAGCCGATGTACGCTTGATAAAATACTCAACGACTTTCAGTACGCCTGCCTATTTTAGAACAACTTATTAATGTATGAAAATGTTTGTTGTTGGAGTTCGTTAGGGTGTCTCGAGTGAAAAGTGTGCTTGGCTTGAGTGCAACGGTTTAACGGTTATGTTGGTAAAAGCAGTTACGAATAAAAACGTAGCAGGTTTAAGCGCAGTCGTAAGTATATCATACACAGGTACCCTACACGCGTAGACAAATTTAGAGTATGGCATTTCTAATTCATATAACCTACTATATTTTTTTGTTTGCGATTTGTGGTGTGCAATCAACGTTTAGATACCTATGTGTCATTAGTTATTATTAGATCTAGGTTTTTATCAAGAATAGGTAGATAATATTCTTTTCAACACACTTGCTCATAAAATGGCTCTAATTTCACCGCAATTAGGCACATAACGACACCTATTATCAAACTGTGACTTGTTCATTACTATTTTTTTTTTCATTGGTTGAGTTGCTTTGTTCTTACAAAAGGTTCGATACAAAAAAGGTCGTGCTCACTAGTACAAATAAATTAATATACATACCTATTGCTTGCTCATTTCATGCAACTTCGTAATTAAATAGCTAATTTCAACTTGTACGTTTTTATTAAATACAACTTTCACTCAAATATAACTTTTGTTTTTTTCTGTAATAAAGAAAACTTTGAATTCCCCATTTTGTACGTGGCTAAAGCCCTATCCGCGCTTTTAAACACTCTATCGTCGAAGAAAATGTAAAGTATATTTATTTGCTCGATATCGATGCTAGTATTCTAGCAGTGATGAGTGAAGATTCACATGACGATGATATTACTTTTTCTTAGAAACGATCAAACTCATGTCTACAGGTAGACAAAGGACTACAACAACGGAAACAACGAAAGTAGTTGAAAAAAATATTTATTTCATTAGAATATAAGCTGTCATTACATAGTTCATTATTATTGTACTTGCCAGATCAACTTTATTTGAACACGATGCAGTAGGAATTAAATTTTATTGCTTTACAACTAGCGAACGACGTAGATATATTTTCTTATAATGTTTAGTAAGTACCAATCACTTATTATAGAGGGTAGAAAAAATGTAGTGTTTATTATATTCACCATAATCTGTCCAGTGATAATACCAGCGTATTATTGCCTCACTGCATGGCAAAGATTGCTTCTCAAACCGAGAAGGCACGAGCATTGATTACCCAGGTCCAAAATTATATAAAAAATAAATGCTTTTGGCTCGTTATGAAATACATTTAAAATGCATGCAAAATAATAGAATCAAAATTAACATCTGGAATGTTGGTATTTTTGCGGAATTTGTTAAAATTCGAAATTTCTGCTTTTTTTCTACCCAATATCTAGAATACCTATAATAAAACTGTTACGTTTAATAAATGCAAATATACGTAAATAAACTAAATAATACACATACAAAAATATTTCAATATAAGTAGTAAAATTTCGAAAATATTCTAGGATCGTGAAAACTTAATTATTTTTCACTGGAAACTTTGGTTTTGTTATTAGAAACTAAGATACTTATAATCTAAGTTAATTGATAAAAATATTAATGCCACGCAGAGATTCTAAAATTATATGGCTAAAAAGTCCATTCAATATAAAAAGTTAGACAGTATGCATAAGCAATTTGCATCTCTATGGAAATAAAAAATACATGCTTTACTTTTATAATCTGTACTGATTTGTTGTGTTACCAGCCTCAAAATATTTGCATCACATTTATCTACTTCTTATTTACTCTTAAACATTGTTGCTTGACTTTCCTTAACTATTTTAGCTGCTTAGTACATTTTATTTTATTTTATGAGTGGATTAGAATTTTTTTTCAGGTAAAATGGGATTTATCGAACACACTTCCGATTTTCAAAGAACTAACGTTACCAGATTATTTTTAAGAAAATAAATCTCATAGACAAAAGCTCAATAACATTGGCGACTCAGTGCACCAACGAATGATCTTCTTCTGAGAATGGAAGACTTCGAAATAGCTGAGATTAACTTCAACACTAACTTTAAACATCGTTTCTGAGCAACACGGCTTCTGAATTTAAAATTCATCATGGCGGGCAAGCGCTTCACCGAAGTCAGTTGCTTGCGAGCCGACAAAGAGGTCGTATTTGTCTAGAATCTCTGTTTTGGTGAGTTTTTCGTCGGCATCCGTGTCTGCTTCGAAGACTAGGTGTCTTGCTTCTGCTTCGGCGTGGTCGAACTCGGGAGGTGCAATCCAGTCTTTGACTTCGTTCTCGTCCATGAAGCCATCTTTGTCTGTGTCTCTGTTGAAAAATATGGTGTTTAGTTATGACGTCATCGTATCCGACAGCCT
The DNA here is from genome assembly GCA_949987655.1 of Polymixis flavicincta. NCBI lineage: Eukaryota > Metazoa > Arthropoda > Insecta > Lepidoptera > Noctuidae > Polymixis > Polymixis flavicincta. Next base: position 21,763,080 of record OX465181.1, on the reverse strand, counting down.
TGTCAATGTGTGCGAAGGATTTTTGTTTTTTGTTGTGAAAATAAGGACCAAAATTAAATTGAAAGTATAAGTAGGAAATATTACACCATTACATTGTTATTCTTACTTTATTCCTAAAAATATTTTTAGGGCAATGAGTAGGACCTACTCTTTAACGTAGGCTCAAAAAAAAACCTTTTCAAACATTATTCCATTTGCCAAAATACAACCGAATCCAATTGTATGTGTACGCTTATCATGCAGCTCTTTAACCATGGAAAATTAATTATCTGAATAATTAATTAGGTATTTTGTTCTCATAGCTGCGTACTTGTGCAACCAAGCAATTATTTTTACACACACAATTTCTTATATTACTTTACATATTTACTAGCTTCCGCCCGCGGCTTCCCCACGTGGTGTGTCGATAAAAAGCCTATGTCTTTCCCAAGGGTTCAAAGTATTAAAGTTCAAAATACCAAATTGTATCAAAATCGGTCCAGCTGTTTCGGAGATTAGCCCGAACAAACAAACAGACAGGCATTTTTATCATTGTTTCTGATTTTTTTATAGTTTTAAGGTTTTTTAAAATGATATATTGTATTTCTCGTTTTTTATTTGTATTTTTTTTTTTTGTGTTTGAATGTTTCTTAGTCTGTAGTCCGTTCGCATGTTTTGTACTTATCCCAGTTACACAGGGAAACGTATTATTAGCCATACAACACTGTAATATACATACTCTGTAACATACTATAAATATCGCTGTTGGTTGCCTAAATAAAGAAAATAAAAATAAATAAAATATTGCCAATAAACGCATTTTTCTTTCTTTCCTTCTTTCAAAAAAAAAGTTTTTGTTATAAGTATCGTTACATATACTATCATTTAGTAAAAGGCTATTATTTTGACATTACAAACAGACTTACTTTGCGATTAAAACTCATATTAAAAGTAAACTTTGTAAACAAGCGTATTACAAATTAGAGGATTATATCCAAGATAAGAATGCTTGGAAATATGCTGGTCCTACTCCACAGGACAATATACAAAATCAAACTGGTTGCTAATTGAATTATATAAATAATTATATTTATGACATTGAATTACACTGATCCCCTTATTCATAAACGTTGCTTAAAGTTAAATAATGATTAGCGTCTGTTTAACTATACATTTCTGACGTTTAAACATCATTTAACTTTAATCATCGTTTATGAATATGGCCCTGAGTGATTACTTTAACTAACACCCTGACTTATCACTTCTTGTTAATATTCTAGGAAAATCGTATACTTACTCTTACAATGTTTATAAATATGTGAGGAACATGTCTCTATCAATAAATTAATTTATCTGTATTGCTTCAATTGCATTCTTTTTACCTATTTTGGAATGGTAATTTTATTCTGGGTGCATCGTTTTCACACATAAATGAATGTACGATGTTAAATATTGTACTTAAAACATTTTAAAAGAGTATTTCATTCTTCTCCATACGAAACCACATATTGGAAGGGGCGACTAGAATCAATTCTATTTTAATGTAAATGTTGACGTTCAAAAGTGCCTTTTAAATTCCTAACTGAAATCATTCAAAATCATGTACTGGATATCCATAGTGTCAAGTTGCGCGTCGATATACCTGCCGGAAATCGACATCTTTTGTTTCTCCAACACAAATTTGATTTCTTCTTCTATTCCATTTTCGTCATAAATAGGGCAATTTAAAAGCATGACAACGAACTGGCCAGCCATAATGTTCAGTGTCAAGACATTCAATGGAGCTAAATTGATATTATTGTGGTAACGCTGGCCTATTGACATGATTTGTGTAGCAATGTGAATGACTGGCTTATTGCGAAAGAGCAATGAACCAATAATATCTCGAATTTTGCTTATTGGGTACTTTGAGGTCAATTTTGCCCATTCGCGCCAAAGAATAAACGTGCCTTTTAAAGTCAAACTCAAAGAAAGCATTTATTTCAAATAAACAAATTACAGGCAGTTTTTAATAGTCAAAGTCGGTGAGTTAGAAAGATGAAGCTAGTTGCCCATTCCAGAGCGTAGGTAACTATGGAGAAGAACGGGCACTCTCAAGAAATTCCATGGACACTCTTTCAAAATCATGATATTGTTACAAAAAGTTGGTTACATCTATGTTGAAATTATCAATGTGAGAACGATGTAAGTGAGTCTATTATGCTAAGTTACGAAATCTGGGGTATTTATACGATACTTTCGGTTTTAGGCGTACCGTGTAGGTAGTATCCAGTTTCTGAAAGTCAGAAAGGGTTGAAGCTATTGCCAATTCCTACATAATTTATATCAGTGGCTGCTATGATACAGGAAGGTTTGAGTGGGAGCGAGACAAAACGCGGTACAGTTTTGTGTAGGTACTGGGTAGGTTAATTACTTTACTTATAGCACTTTCTATCATTGGTTGTAGGGTAATATTAAATATGTACTGTTTAATAAAGATAATTATTTTAATTTGTTACTTGTTTTTGTATAAATCGTAAAAAACCTGGCTTGATTTTCGTACGTTGTTTTCGGGTGACCACTGAAAATCAGCGCTGTGCTGTGGGTCCCATAGTACAGCATAATGCTGAGTGGAAGCCTTCTTGTCACAGTCACGGCGTGCAGCTGCCGACTATTTGTGTTCTTTATGCCTATGTATACTTATCTGTGTTTGTTATCATGTTTTTCTTCTTTATTTTTAATGTTGTCATCTTTTATATGCACGTGTTTCTGTGACAAATAAAACTATTTTTCTTTCTTTCTTTCTTTCTATTTCTAACCGACGAAAAACAACGAGGATATTAAGAAACGGATGATGTTATTTTTAATCGACGCTTATTTTATTTTTTATAATCCAATAACTACAGCACCTGGTATGCCTTCGCCCCATAGGTATTGGAGTGATTGCCTGTTTGATTTCAACATTCATCCCTTTAGCTTTTCGCATAAGCTCTCTTTCTCACACCATTTCAAAAACCGATATCAATCGAAGTCAAACGAAGTCAAAAAAAAATTGTGAACAGATCCAACTGTTTTGGATTTAGTCACTCGGCGCATCTGTCACTAGCCCACAGAATAATAGAAAAATGAAACGAAAGGAGCTAATTAACACGTTCTGCTTCATTCCCGTATGACCAAGATTATGTCTGGACTTTAAAAGAGACTGTGACCTCCGAGTTTGTTTCGGCCTTTCTTCTCAGAATAGTCAGATAGAAAACATCGACCTCGTCTAGTTTTTAAAATATGATTGACGTGTAAAAATGTACAAACCTTACAGAAATAAAATCATTTATCGTACGATTTTGTTGGTGTCGTGTGCACTAGAAATGAAACAAAAATGAACCTTCACTTGAGTGATACGTCGGATATCGCCTTACGGCATGAGGCTCATATATATTATATTATATTTTATTTTATATATTATATTTTATATCTTATATTATATTTTATATATTATATTATTTTTTATATTTTATATTTATTCAAAAAATATAATAGTCATCATAATCTAATAGTAACTGACCTGTAGCCATGGAACTGCTCCCTCTCCTGCTTGACCCAGTCAGGCTCGTCATCATCCTCGCCGTCCTCAGGCTTGTACATGTCGCCGATGTACTCGTCCAGGGATACCTTGCCGTCCTGTAATATCGATTAAAAACTTTCAGTTTTATATTTATGATCTGGTATTCTTTTTCTCTTTTCGTCATTTATTATCATCATTCATCATTTATATTCTCTATTTTTATCGTGTTTACACCTAGTTTTATGTGCATACTGTAGTCACCTGTAATTGAAGGAGAACACGCTAATAAACCTTTTTATTACTGTAATTTATAAAGTATATGTGTATCCTTTGTTGGAGATCCTAAATAAATAATTAAAACATCAATACTGTTACCGGTTGTGATTTCTTTTTGTAAAGAGGATAGCAAATTAAGTATTGAGAAAAGGTTTTAGTAGGCATCATCTGATAGCGAGCCTTGTAAACGCTATTCCAAGGTTGCATATGAACATTGGAATGGCACTATCGAGTTTTGGGCCCAACTTTGTATGAAACGTGACCGATCTCCTATTTTCACAATTAAATCGTTTATCTTTTATACACTATCAGAAATAGACTTACTAAAAGCTACATTACTTAAATAAGTAAACATTTAATGCAAGCGTATTTGAATGTGAGGTTTCTAAGAATTACCTACATTTCTATGAAGATTAATCATGTTATTATTACAGTACGATTCAAACTTAATGGCGGCTCGGAACATCGTGCGTTCCGATGCGCAGATCGTAATTTTAAGGTATCAGCGGGACGTGGAGGGACGTGGCGGCGAGGCACATCCCCGCGCGCTCTCTTTCTCACCCGCACTCGCCCTACGCGTCTTCGCTTTAGTGTCTGAGTTACGTCCGTATACTGCACACGCGCGCAAATTTCTGCTTACGTACAGTCGAGCTCATTATAGTTTGTTGTTGTTTGTTAACTGTTTTGTTAAGTTTTTTTTTTGTTATTGTTTTGTTAAGTTTTGTTTGTTATTGTTTTGTTAAGTCTTTTTTGTTATTGTTCCATTCGTTGTTCGTTATTTACGTAAAGTTTTAAGACTGTTGTTGGTTGTGCGGAAATACTTTGGTATTCATTTGTAAAATGCCTCGCGGACGATACAACGTTATACGCAGACAAGCCAGAAAAATGGTGTATAGCGTCATGGAATTTATGAAGAAGGAGAATGAAGACGGCGTCCAAATTCCTTTGAAGTTAGTTCAAAAACGGGTGGCGGCAGCTACAGGCGTCTCACTAAGGACTGTGCAAAGATTAGGTGCAACAGCAAATGAGTCAGACATGGTAGCCATTTTTCGCACACCTGGCAAAAAAAAGAAGGGAGTCAAGAGAGTGACAGGTATTGACGGCTTTTATCAAGGTGTTATCAAAAGGTGCGTGCACAACTTTCACATAACTGAAAAAGAATTGCCAACACTCAAGCAATTAAAGCAAAAGTTAAAAGACGATATTAATTTCAACGGTTCTATAACCAGCTTAGGCCGAATACTGAAACGATTGGGGTTTCAATGGAAGAAAGCCCAAAATGAGAGAAAAGTGTTGATAGAACAGTCAAATATTCGGTTACAGCGCATCGAATATCTGCATAAAATCTCTAAGTATCGCTCGGAAGGCAGACCCATTGTATATACCGACGAATCATATGTCGATTCTTCCCACACCAAGCCGAAGTCTTGGGGCGATGAGACACTTATGGGAATAAAAAAAAAATATCAAAAGGTCAGCGAGTAGTAATCGTGCACGCGGGTTCTGCAGCTGGTTTTGTACCCAACGCACTGTTAATGTTTAAGGCGGGTACAAAAACCGGTGACTATCATGATAACATGAATTATCAAAATTATGAAAAATGGATCAGAACTCAACTCGTTCCAAATTTGCCAGCAAATTCAGTTATTGTGGTGGACAATGCTTCTTATCACAATAAACAAGAAGATCCTGCACCTACCTCAAACTCAAGAAAAGCAGATATGCAATCTTGGCTACGTGAAAAAAATATTGAATTTGAAGACACAATGCTGAAGCCACAGCTATACAAGTTGATTGCGCAAAATAAAGATCGTTACAAGAAATACCATATTGATAAAATACTTAAAGACAATAACCACACAGTATTACGCCTTCCTCCTTACCACCCCGATTTAAACCCCATCGAGATGGCATGGGCAGCAATCAAACAATACGTTGCAAAAAAAAACGTAAACTGGAACATAAATTCGGTCATGGAATTGGTCCAACAAAAAGTTAATGAAATGGGGGAAAATGAATGGGGGGCATTGTGTCGAAAAGTGTTAAGGATAGAGGAAGACTATAAAAAAAGCGACGTTGTCATCGACAGATTGACGGACGAATTAATTATACATGTCAGTGATGAATCCGATACTGACTCTGAAGAGGAATCAGATTCAAGTGAAGACGAAGGAAGCGATAGCCCAATGGAAGGTCCTTCCACAAGAAAACAAGTTTTTATGGAGGGTATACAGCCGTTGTCATAAAATAAATTTAAAATACACTATCTCTTATATAAAACCTATTTTATTTTTCCTTAAACCCTCCCTTTACTTGACAAACTAACAAATAAATACTTACCATGCAGCACTAAAACATTCACACAACTTTCAGTTATATTATATTATAAAAATAAATAAACGAGCATAAATCATTTTCGACTTGACTGTACATGCGCGCACCTGCGCTTGCAGCTAACTTCCGAGCCGCCATTAAGTTTGAATCGTACTATACCTTATCTTTATCGATATCCTCCATAGTCTCGAGCACGACGACGTCCCTCATTTCGGAGTGGTCCTCCGGGTGTAGGAACGCGGCGAATTCCGTGCGGTTTAACGCGTCATTTTCGTCGGCGTCTGAAGATTAAAATATAATATTTTATTAAAAAAAATAGCCTATACCGCTGGGTACAGGTTTACAATTTTGCACAAGAATTTCATAATGACGGCGAGCACTGAGCAAGGATTTTTTGTCATTTTTGCCGATGGGAAATTACATTGGCACGACATGGACTCCTATGTTTAGAAATCGTCCGTTAAGTCGATAGGAAAAGATCGAGAATCTATACTAATTTAGTGAATCTGATGAGTTTGTTTGAACGCGCTAATCTGTGGAACTACAAATTTGATTAATTATTGATAAGCTATTTAAATCACGCCACGGCCCTTGGGATTGAAGCCGGAAAAAAGAAAGAAATCACTAAGCGAAAATTAACTAGAGCGACCGGCCGATGCGATGCGACGTGGTGGGTCGGGGGCCGAAATTTCACGCGAACGAAGTCAGAGGCTATTCAATCATACTATGAATAATTTTAAGGGTATTACTAATATTTTGGAGACAAGACGTAAACCCGATCGGAATAATAATTAAGTACTATTTATCATAACATGGTAAATAGTAATTATTATTCGAATTTGGTTGTGTGTGCAACACATTGTGTAACACAGCATAATGTCTTAGGCACAGCAAAGTGAGTGTTATCTTTCTTAATCTACTAGCTTTTGCCCGCGGCTTCACCCGCGTAACTGTCAGAAAAAATCCCACGGGAACGCACTACCGGGATTGAAAGTATCCTTTGTGTTAATCCAGGTAATAAACTATCCGTGTTCCAAATGTCAGCAAATCCAATCCAGAACATACGTAAATCTAGACAAACGGACAAAAATTCTAAAAACTATAATTTCGGCAGCAGACTCTTTCACATACCTCGTATTAAGTAGTTACGTACAATATTAATATTACTCTTTTATAATATGTACAGATATTCTCCACCAAATACTGGTATTCAGCTGCATCCGGTTAGACTGGAAGCCGACCCCAACATAGTTGGGAATGGGCACGCCACGATTGCGGCGGTAAGTCCCCTCTTTGAGGAGTGGTTTGAGAGGCGGCATGGCGTCCTCACCTTCCGCCTGACGCAGGTCCTCACCGGACACGGTTGTTTCGGGAGGTTCCTGTTTCGGATAGGGCGGGAGGAAACGCCCGGGTGTTTCCACTGCGAAGATCGCCCTGAGGACACGGTGGAGCACACGGTGGCGGTCTGCCCTGCTTGGGCGGAGCACCGCTGTGTCCTCGTGGAGGCGATCGGCGGCGGTGATCTCTCGCGTCCGGCCCTGGTCCAGGCCATGGTACGGAGCGAGAGGGCATGGGGAGCCGTAACCTCCTTCAGCGAAGCAGTGATGCTCGCGAAGAGGGAGGCGGCGCACGTGAGGGAGAGGCAGCATATGCGCCCTCGCGACCCCAGCCGCCGCAGGATACGGAGACGCCCTGGGCGTCGGGAATCCCAGGCCGATTTCCGGCCACCGTAGGCATGGGCTTACGGACGGCGAGTAATGGGTAGCTCGCTGTCCGGTAAGGACCAAGCCCAAGTCGACGGCGCGTTGTGTTCCACGCGCGCCTCAAAGAGATGTCAGCACAAAAAATGATGGGGCCCGCAAGGGCCGATGCCTGTCAGGGGTGCGGGTTCGTTTGAAAGAGATACCACAGCCCCTGGCATACGGGCTAATGAAGGAACACGGGTGGGTTTTAGTCAGTAAAAGTCTGACACGCCCTCCTGCTCCACCCAGAGCGGGAGAAGTTATTTGATGATTTCCCACCCAAAAAAAAAAAAAACATAGTTGGGAAAAGGCTAGGCAGAAGATGAATCTCTATAAACTATAAAGATTTCAGACTAGATTACAGACCAAATCAAAACAATTACTGCACACAAACCTTTGATTACGGTACTATAACCTCAGATTATAAAACAAAGGAGGAACACCAAGAGTGAGGCCAAAAAACCAAATACTAAAGCATCGCATTAATTCCTTTAAACGAGCAATTCTTACATTTATATAATCTGAATCTCTAAAACGGCTCAAACGATTTTCATGAAATTTAGTCGATCTAACTAGGTTTCATTTTTAGAAAACGTCGAACCAAAAAAATACCGAGCTAAGCTTGGTCATCCAGATATTGTAACATACAATGCGACGCTTCGTGGCGTACTAATTCGAATTTTGAATCAGTATTGGTTTTTTGGCTTCACTCTTGATGTTCCGCGCGGTCTATCTGCCTTTGTTTTATAATCTGAGACCGTAACAATTACAATTTATTGCGATTCCTAGTTTGCCGCCTACAGTCCCTACGATGACCTATTTTCTTCAATTGACTTATATCTTCCAATGGAATAATAAGCAGGTCTTATTATAACAATGTATGTTTGCCACTTTATGTAACTCATCATCATAATCATCTGCCTAGACTTTTCCAAACCATGCTACGGTCGGCTTCCAGTCTAACCGGATGCAGCTCAATACCAGTATTTTACATACGACTGCCTTTCTGACCTCTACAACCCAGTTACTGGGTAATACGATACACTTTGGTAAGACTGGATGTCAGACTTAGGGGCTTCTGACGACCCGTAACGAATGTCAAAGATCCGCAAATGACAGCCGGGACCAGCGGTTTTACGTGCTTTCCGAGGCATGGAAAGGGTCTTGGTATGTGAAGATGGTCACCCATCCGCGGACAAACCGCGGCAAACGTAGCTTACCTGATCGATCGACCCGAGCCAGAAGCCCCTCTTTCTGTCAAGATCACCTACACATTGAATTACTACTTACCAGCGTAAGTCCACCGTCTGCGATCCCTCTTCAGTAGGTTGGTGTAAGTAAAGCCTTCGCTGTTCGGCAGCTTGAGTTCCTTAGGGTCCATTTCATCCATAAAGCCGTAAACGTTCTTTCTGTATGCCTACAAAAAAAAGAAAATTGTTTCATAGATAATTCAAATAATGTCTGTTTTGTATACCACTCATAATAAGTGTATACATAGTAGGTACATTTGCATTTGCAGTACCTATATACTAAAGCAGCAGTAGCACCTAAATACTATTTTAAGACAATTTTGAATGTATAATACTACTGTTGGCTTACATCATCCCACTGCTGGACAAAGACATGACTTCAAGCTTCAAGTGTCTGCTTGTAATGTCAAAATACTAGGTTTTTTTAAATGCTGAAAGAATATACGGTACTTAAAAACTATTTATATAATTGTTGTCAGCCTCTAAGTCTATCTGTATGTTTGTTCCGGCTTATCTCCAAAACGGCTAGACCGATTTTGATAAAATTCAGTAGGAGGTACCCTGGGGGACGACATAGGCTACTTTTTATCGACAAATCAACCGGGCGAATCCGCGGGCGGAAGCTAGTGTATAATATTTCTGACAGACTAGCTTTTGCCAGCGGCTTCAACCGCGTGGTGTCCGAAAATTATCCCACAGGAACGTACTACCGGGATAAAGTGTCCTATATGTTAATCCAGGTTATAAACTTCATCCAAATCCCTTCAGCCATTTTTGCGTTATTGAGTAACAAACATCCAAACATTTACCTAAATATCCAAACATACAAACAGTCACATTAATAATATTAAGTAGGATAGCCGCTGGTATACCGCATTGAATAAATCTCGCTTCAGCAATTTAAACAGAGTAAAAGTATTCAGGATGGCCCATGGTGTTGAGTTTGACAGATTGATGGTCGTATGTTCAAGCGAAAAACAAACCGACATGATAAAAATGGCTTATGATAAAACTTGTGGTCGATAAAGCGAAATTCTCGTTATCATTTGAAACACTCATCAACACTGCTGCTATAACTGCCAACCCTTTGAAGCATAGCGTCCTTTTAATTTGCCATACTAAAATTAGCCCTACTTTAAAGTTTTTAAAGTTGAATTTAATTTGCTATCTGGCTTACCGCCGAACGGATATTCTACTAAATTAATTAGAATTTTCTAATTAATTTAACAAGTTCCTCACCTCCCAAGCAATAACTTCATCGTTGTTGGGGTTATGCTGCCTCCAGTGTCGGTCAACATCCTCAGTGATGTACCGCTTCTGGGTGTATCTGATCCAATCCTTCAGTTCCACTAGCGTCACAAAACCGTCCTTGTCTCCGTCAATCTTGTCCACGATTATTCTAGAAAGAATTAATCAAATTATATTAGTCACTGTCACGCTTGATAAAGGGGTCAGTGAACTATGATAGATGGAGTTTTTATATGCTTTATTATAAAACAAGATGCTTTTTGTATCTACTGTGCACATTCCTAAGCTGTTGCTGTCTATTATTACATGAACACTCAAATTACATTTTGTTTTGAATAATGTAAGCCAATAATATTCAAAGTTTTTATTTTTGATATTATTCTTTTACTTATTTAAAGAATTGAACCTAACATAACATCACACATTCATGCCTGTAATAGCCCGAAGAAAAGACTTCAAAGTCAACATTTTCAACTGCACAAAATATAATTATGAAAATATAAATAAATAAAAACATAATTCAATTTTAGTGAAGATTCTATATTACTTATTTGATATCATGTACATATTCTGGAAACAAATAATTTAATAATAAGTAACTTAAATTATCATGTTCTGAATAGACCTCTGGTCCTCATTGCCATTGTCCCAAAATCATATTTTTTTGAAACAATATCGAATGATCTCGTAATTCCAGACATTCAGAATGAATAAAAATAGACTTTAAGTACATTAATCAACATTTAAGACCTACTGTATGTTGCATAATTAAAAACGTCATGTTACTCCATTAATTGAAATCTGATAACTGAACATTTAACTAATTCAATTAAAAATTAAATTACATGGAGATATTGCAGATAGATTATAAACTAATCAAATCTGCATGATTAATTACTTTTGACATGATAATATAGTCTGATGGAAACATTTTAGTTGTTATGATATATATTATTACTAGCTTCCGCCCGCGGCTACGCCCGCGTGGTAAGTGAATTGTAGCCTATGTGTTATTCTGATGCCTAAGCTACATTACTGGAAAGTTTCATCCAAATCCGTTCAGTAGTTTTCGCGTGAAAGAGTAACAAACATCCATCCATCCATACATCCAAACTTTCGCATTAATTATAATATTAGTAGGATGAGCCCCTTATAAAATACTAGCTTATGCCTGGGTCTCCGCCCGCATGGGTGTCAGTTATCGCGTAAAAAAGAAGCCTATGTCCTTCTACATATCCCAACCTATATCTCTGCCAAATTTAATTACGATCGGTTCAGCAGTTTAGGCATAAAAGCATAATAGACAGACAGAGTTACTTTCGCGTTTATAATGTTATATATTATAGTAGGGATTAATCTTTATCTGTTCTTATTCTTGGCAGATAAATGTTTAACTAAATAAATAAAAGATATTAACAAACACCAATTTACTGTCCTATTCATACATAATTTTATTTGGCTTTTATATATAACATTATATGCATGCTAGGTACTGTAATCATTGTTTTAAAAATAACAAGACTGTATACACAGATGGTCTGAACTGTTATCAACTAGTTAAACTAACCCAGTTTATGTGGGTGAGATCATTGACACACTGAGATAATCTTAAGATGCAGGAAATTAGAAGATCTGCTGTTAAACTAGAACTTACTGGAATGTTGGACTTATCTATACTAATACATATAGTAAAGCTGAGGACTATGCTTGTTTTTTTTTACGTGCTTCTGGAACTCAGTTGGATTGGAAAATTTATTTTTGTGAACTATCAGTTGGATATGAAAAGTATTTTTGTATTTGATAGGTCACTTTTCATGGAAGAGGCTATTTATTATCATGGTATGACCCTTATGAGTAGGGATCGGATAATCGGATGCATATTTGCCTAAAGTTAAATTTTAGTTATTAAAGTATGGAAGCGGCTTCTTAAATGATATTTTTTACAAAAAAATCGCAATATGCGACTTCAAAATTATTAGAGTTGCATAACTATTCAGATGCATATTTATTTAAAATTAACCCCTGATGCAAATATGTGTATGTAGGGTGTCAGTCTGTAAGAGAAGGAGTGGTGCGTATTAGTTAACACAATATTCTTTTTACATTAAATTAATATTTTTCGATATAAAGCCCATTCCATAATAGTCAACAGCTCAACTTTAGGTGAATATGCATTCGAATATGCAATTTTACAACATCCAAGCAAATGAAATTGCAGGCATAAGCTAGGAGATATTTGAAGCTTAGTGTAGAAGTTACAATTGCTGGAGTTGGTTGATAATAATTGATACTACAGTCTGGCCGTCGAGAGAATGTGTCCCTGACACCTTTCAGTTTTTTTTTTTTTTTTTTATTAAATAATAATTAATCATGGTAATGATATCATGGGAATTAAGAATGATGCGTTAACTGAATAAATGTAAAACAAAACAAACTGTGCCAGAACAACAGGTTGCTTGTGCATGTTAACCTACAGATTATTTAGATACTGCAGTGTTGTGCATATCCCAGAAGTTTTATGCATATTTGGCATAAGGTAGGTACATCATAACAGCATGATTATGAAAGGATAGTGATCAGAAATAGTTCGGAATAATCAGATCAAACAACTGCGAGTAATAGAACTAAACTTGTGCACATAACAGAATATACTTGTTGAAGAAATGGGAAATAAAGTAACTATTTTCAACTCACCCTAATCTCCTTTTGCTCTCTTCAGGAGGCAGCTGATCAAATGTCTTTGCCTGATCTTCACCTAAAAAGGCATCATGATCAAACTGCTTGTTATGGTGTTCGTTTTTGAAATGTTCGGACTCTGAGAGACGGTCCATAAGCCGCTTTGTCTCTTCAGGAGTCGGCACCCCGGCAAATACTGCCGAAACGGCCAATGCAACGAACAGTGACCTCAGCATTTCGATCTATAAAAATACAATGCAATATAACGTACGTTCTCTGATTGAAACACAATACAAATCTTATGTATTCAGTTTCCCTATGATTACACAGTTTGTAATCATTGAATTAATTAAAATACTTGTACCTTCTTCGAAGAACAACTGCCTAACTTTGCGATAAAATACTTACAACTTGGATACCGCCACGTCAACACGACCACGTTAACTTCCTCGTTCCCGGAAAGATAAAACAATCGGGATGAATCGGAACTGTGAAATCTGAATCGGGGAGTGAAGCGAGCCGGCCGGACGAGAGGGGAGGCGGAGGCACAAGACGCGAGCGAACAATATATAATGTACTCTGTGCGAGCGAAGATGAGATGAGAGGATGCGGTGCGATGCGTTCGAAAACTTAAAAAACAAGTCTGTCAATGTCAAAAATTTCAGTCATAAATTAAGACAGCTTTGTTTGGAAGTTTCGCTGAACTATAGCAAAATCATGTTATTGGTAATTGTATTTCTCTTTTTAACTTTTTATTAAAAACTTATAGGAATTATATATTTTTCGAACTGTAATTTCAAAACCGAATAAATGGACGGAACTGTCAATTTTGAAACATGAAACATAGTGTTGCCAGTCACAAAAAGTTTGACTTCTGTTCATAATTCTAATATACTCGTGTGACTCGACAGCGATGCACTATGTTATCTATCTATCATCACCATCCGTTCATGCACGGATGAATGGCTGCGCAGAAGCCCGCTAGGCAGATTCTTTGTCCAAGGAACTTGGGAATAAACATTGCCGACAAGCGGTCTTATTCATAAACGCCTTGTAACTTTTAATCAATTGCTAACTAACTGATTAGCAAAATTCTTATTTATAAACGCTATTTAGCGCTATGAGGTCGCTAAGCAATTGATTTGTAGCTGTCATATACCGCTCAAGCTCTCTCATTTACAGTGGTCTCGAACCTACCGATTTTTCGGTATTTCTACCGATATGGGGTCTGTTCTACCGAAATACCGAAATATAACGAATATTCTACGATTTCACAGTACACATGGAAATTCTCCCGATTTTTCTACCGATTTTAAACTTTTAAGTTGGCAACCCTCTTCATTTATGTTTAAAATCCTGTTTTCTAAGCGACTATTTTGATTATAATCTGTGCTGAACGCATAATTTCACCTCTATTTCGTTTCGCTACTAATCACCTGCAAACTAGCGTTTATAAATAAAGAAAAGTTAATCAATGATTAGGAGGTAACCAATTGATAAGCTGAGCAGTGGATAATCAGCACAGAACATTATATACTCCTAACGGAGAGAATCAGTGATTATCGAGTTTTTTATAACTAAGACTGAAGATGTCTAATAGCATTACTCTCAGATTACTGGCATTACTATTTTGTTACATTGATTGCGTTCATTTTAGCTCTAGGAATTACACGGATAGGAATCCCTCAAGCTAATCAAGGGGAAAAATAACGCAACCCAAAATAATTTTCTGATATCAGGAGATCACAAATTATTTATGTTGTCAGAAAATTATGCTTCCATTTGCATTTTTCCATCGCATGAAAACCAATTTTATTATGTAATTAGCAATCAATAATATAAAAAGAGGATCTGTAGTTTCAACAGAATGGTTTTCATTTTAGATCATCCTACGGACTGAATGGTGAACGAATGAATGACATGAAATATAGACCTCTTGTCAAAGTGGCGCCAACTGGTGGCTTGCATATTCATATACTCCCTTATTGTGGCCACAAAACCCTATGCAAACGATTGTAAAGCTTAGAGCATTTATTTGTAAAGTAATGCCATAATCTCAATTCCTCTATCAAAAACATAAATAGTAATTTGCTCTTTGATTTAGACTGCTGTTTTTTTTTCTACACTCTAATCCTAGCAGTAATAGTGTTCTGTGCTCTAATCTTTGATTGTCTGTGGTTATGTCATAACCGTAACTGTTGTGCTTATTTTGCCCATTTCCAAAAGAAATTCCAATTATGTTTCTAGAAATAAGTGCAGCGCATTTGTGAATTAACAATAATCGGCCGTGATAACCGTATATTCAGTCTATAAGTTGCTAAAACAGAATTGCAAATGTCAATATGTCAGGATCTCGGCCTTAATTTCCAACATAGAATGGTGAGAGAAATGCATGTTTAATTATATGGTAATTAATCAGCTAATTACGATCAAAAGTTGAGGAATAGATTAGGGTATTGGTTTTGAAGACATGCTCCCAAAGTGTGCAAAGATGAAAGTGAAACTAGTGGTATTGCAACGTCTGATAAATGTCGGCATTTTTAATGGATTTGTAATATGTGGTGCATTCATCTTCATTTCAGGGCGCAAATATATCACAATTAGAAAGAGATATCGGGTCAGAGCAGTTCCCACCGAATGAACATTATTTTGGTTTAGTTAATGTAAGTTGTTCACAATGTAATTACTTTTTTTCAAATAATTAATTAGTGCAATTAGAAAGAAATGAAAAACTTAAGGTAAGGTAAGTAATCACATTTCCGGGGTACAAAAGATATTGTTATCACTGCAAAAAATATATTAGATAATATCATCAAAGTACTTAACCTTCAATGGGATTCATTTTGATACTCAAATATTTTCACTGAGCAGTTTTCTAATGTCCTCGGTGAGCAATAAGGAATGAATATCATGTATGTGAATAAGATAAGAAGTTCTTATCATTATTATCATTTTCTTACAATGATTAAATGACACAGTAGCAGAATATGTCCAGTTGCTATGAAATTCTAATAAAACTATGTAGAACTTTTAGGTTGTAATAGGAACACTTCAACACTGCATCACTGTAAAAGACTCTTTAAATGATAGAGTGATGCAACTTGTCTAAATATTTCAGTATTCACTGTGAAGAAACTTACACCCCCTTATTACAAAACAAGGTTTTTCTTTAGGTATGGTTTAAACCATCGAGCCTGTTTTTGAAATAAGAACTTAGAACTGAAATAGAATTACAGCTCCTTTTCCAAAACTGACAATTTAGCACTGGACTAACTTGTCAGTTTTGTAAAAGGAGCTGTATTTCGATGTCAGTTAGGTTCTTATTTCAAAAACAGGCTCGATGGTTTAAACCATACCTAAAGAAAAACCTCGTTTTGTAATAAGGGGGACACAGTTTGATGATGATCATTGCTAATGTAACTTGTATTTTTTTTTTTCAGTTTGGCAATACATGTTATAGTAACTCAGTGTTGCAAGCATTGTATTTTTGCCGCCCATTCAGAGAGAAGGTGCTAGAGTATAAGGCCAAGAACAAGAGAACAAAGGAGACCCTTCTGACATGCCTCGCAGACTTATTTTATAGCATTGCTACACAGAAGAAGAAAGTAGGTTCCATAGCGCCTAAGAAGTTTATTGCTAGGTTGAGAAAAGAAAAAGGTAATTTGTTGTCATGATTTTTTTTTCGGCCAGATTCGTCAGATTACTACCTACTAACGAACCTTACATTTTTTTTTTTTTTTTAATTTCTTCTTAAAATGTTGTCTTCTCTAAATGTGTGTGTATTGTATATTTCTGTTACAGAAGAGTTTGATAACTATATGCAACAAGATGCCCATGAATTCCTTAACTTTCTAATCAACCATATAAATGAAATCATTTTAGGTAAGTAACCATTCAAATACTAATACTGAATACATTATTGAGTCACCAGCTTTACAAAAGCTAACATTTTTATTTCCTCAAATGATAAATTGAAATAGGAATAAAATGCAGTATTATAATCTTATGACAACTATTTGTACCATTGCGGTAGGACAAGACGATAAATGGTGGGACGAGTTTAACTCTGCCAAAAGAACTGGTCAACACTAGTAAAAGAAAGAATTGTATCTGAAAAGTCCTTTGTCCTGCAGTGGGACAATACTGGCCAATTAGAATAGATTAAATTTGTACTGACTTGTTGACATAATTTGGGTTCAGTCTGCACTGAGTATCACCTGACACCATTTTGCCTAATAAGAATCTGTTTCCACTGAAAGAGACGAGTTTTTAATTCATCTCCATATTAGGTTAAGGGAGAAACGTAGAATGTAGCTAGCTTCCGCATTTTAATTTATATTCTGTTTTTTGGTCCTTTCTTCTTGCGGTTAAATAATATACAGTAATATTTTTTGAAGAATTACTACAGCATCACTGTTTGTTCATGCTATCATAATTCAGTTACTCATATTATCAAGGTTCATGCATGAGTTTTGTGGCCTATGTTTAGCAAACTCAAAACCAGGGGCCATTGAACTGACCAGCATAGCTATTCACAACCATTCAATACGCTTCCATACTGAATCAAACATCAATTAATGTTATCATAGGACTCCTATAAATGCTATCCACCAATTCAAAACCCGAAAATTTTGTCAGTTTAAATCAAATAAACGTCCGCGGAGACCTATTTGCTGCCCCGACAGCAAATAGCTTTCCGCGAATCAAAAATGAAACATTTCGTAGTCTGACGAATGGTTGTGAATAGCTATGCAGGTCGTGTAACACATAGTGAACTGAATCCGAAAGCTAAGTCTTTGGCACTTACAACTTGTCCACGCAATGGCGATTCAGAGTCAGCGCAACCAACCAAGTTACGGCGAAGCGTACGGCTTTGGGTTATGCAAATTTCAACCGTATGCTATACATACAGCCGGAAACTAATAAAAACACACATAGCAGAGCGAATCGACGTCGAGCGGCGTGCGGTGATGAGTCTAAGCGTCCAAAAGAGGCGGCTGGAGAGCCTGCGCTCATTTTTGAACCTGTACGTGTGCGGATCAGCGGCTCTGGCTAGTAGTTAAATAAATATCAGCTATAGAATGCACACACCTCAATTGTGTTCCGCATCATTGAAGGCCGCACGCGGGCCCTCTCAGAGTCGTGCGGAAGCGCTCAGCTTCGCACGGAGGCGTGGCAGCTCGGTGAGATCCGCGCGGTGCTCGGTGTGCCTTGCACCCGATACACGACTCTTCGCCGTCAATCCGGCGCGCTGGCCCTTAGACCACTTTACAATAAAAAAGTCCACTTCTAAAATTCAAAATCCCTTACAGCTGAACGCAATCAAAGCACACTGAAAGTGCAAAAGAATGCGTCTGGCGAGAACGTCACGTGTAACGGTACCGCGCCACAGAACACAGAGCCGACGTGGGTGCACGAGATATTCCAGGGCACGCTCACCAGCGAGACCAGGTGCCTCAACTGTGAAACTGTTAGCAGCAAGGACGAGCATTTTTTTGATTTACAGGTATTGTTTTATTTCTATTTTCTTATGGTTCGGCTACACGTACGAGAAACGCCGTTGATTATCGCGATGTTGGACGTTAACCGTAGGTTTAGCCACAACTTATCGCGATAATTTTACAACGGGGTTCACATTGCCATTTACGTTACAAAACGTGAGAATTATTGCGATAAAGCGGCCACATTAACGTCTGAAAATGTCCACCGAGAGCATATTAGCCGATTCTTTACCGCGTTGTTTAACGCGATGTTTGGCAACTTGAAAGTAGTGTGGCCACTGAATTTATCGAATTAATTATAGGAATCTTTACCGCGTTGTTTATCGTGATGTTGGGCATTGACGTTGACCGTAGTGTGGCCGCAGCATTAGGTACTAACCGTATGTCCAATGGGGTTTCCCAGCGGCAGAAATTACGAACTTCCATAGAGACTCTCATCTTCTATTTAACTTTTTGCAAAACATTTTCAAAAATAGTGCCCACTTTTTCTATAAATATTAGGTATGAAGAAGTCAGTGAATGAATATAAGATTTTTTAAATAGATTTAACTAGTACTCTACAGAAAATAGTCAACTATGAACTGAATTATTTCTTAATGGGACGCATTCCATTGCAATAAGGCGCATAGCGACTTGAGGCGGGCACTGACCGCCATAACGCGTCGCGTCGCGCGTGTGTACATTCAAATACTATCCAATTAATCCAGTTATTGCGCCCGCAGACTTCCCATGAATATCCGAAAAATCCGAAAACGGTTTTGATTTTGTGCCTTCTTACGAATATGTTACAAATAGGTATCCATCAAACTGTTTAATAATGTTCGTCGGATACGATTACCGATTACCTTAAACATAACAGCTATAATAATGTCTAATCGTATTATATCGCGTGCAGGAACAAACTTATTGTAGCGTGTTTAATTAGAAGAACTCTTGGTTTCAAGCATAACTGATGTACCTACCTGTTATAAAACTAAACTATATTAATTCCTATCTATGTAGAGGTGTTTTTTACATGGTTTGAAGCGTTGACAAATTGCCTGAGCCATTAATCGTAATCGTTTTGTCGCGTATCGGCAAGTGTAGTAACAGACGCACCCCGACTTGATGGCCCGACGACCTAAGTAAGGTGGCTGGGACAGACTGTATGCGGAAGGTGAAGAACAGGGTGTTATGGCGCAGCCTGGGAGACCCCTACGTCCAGCAGTGGACTGCGATAGGCTGAGTTGGGTTGATGGATTCCGTTTAAACTCCTCGTCAGCAATGTTACGCTATGCATGAAACCATAGGTAATTCGTCCGCAACTCCCCGTCTAAGCGCTTATTTTGCGTACTGCATGAAACCTTGATCCTATGAAGTAAGGTCTTCGGTCTCGGGCCTAGTGGTATCCGGCTCCGACTTACCTAGTTGTAGGTCGTGAGTTCGAACCCAGACAGGCGGTTTACTTAGTGTAAATAATTTCATAACCATTGCTCTCAAAACGCTGAATGAAAACATCGTGATGAAACCGACATGTCTTAGAGCCAAAAATTCGAAGACGTGACATCTACCAACCCAGACTGGGCTCGCGTGGTAGATTGTGCCCACGCCCTCTCGTCGAGAGGAGGTATGTGTCCCAGCAGTGGCATTATAGTCTGATTATGATGATGAAACCTTACAAGTTAGGTACAAGATATCCCAAAACTGTCCATCATAACCATAATTCGTAAAAGCTCACCATATCTTTTCGTCATTACAGGTGGACGTTGGTCAAAACACAAGCATAACACACTGTCTTAAATGCTTTAGCGACACCGAAACGCTTTGCAACGACAACAAATTCAAATGTGACAACTGCAGCAGCTATCAAGAAGCTCAGAAACGTATGAGAGTAAAGAAACTGCCACTCATATTAGCTTTGCATCTTAAGAGATTTAAGTACATGGAACAGTATAATAGGCATATCAAGGTGTCCCATAGAGTCGTTTTTCCTTTGGAGCTGAGGTTGTTTAATACGGTGAGTTTGATTGATTATTATTGCGCTCTCTCTCTCCATCAGTAAGGAAAGTGTTATACCTACTTAGGTAATACGGGCTGGTGTCCGTAACTCCACGTCAAAGTGCGTATTTTGCTTAGGCACCGGTCATTATGTACTTACAATTGGTATTTTTTTAGTGCAAGTAATTTTTGCCCTAACTACAGTTCTAACCTAACTCCTTTGGACGCCCTGAGGACACGGTGGAGGTCTGCCCGGCTTGGACGGAGCACCGCCGTGTCCTCGTGGAGGCGGTCGGCGGCGGCGATCTCTCGCGTCCGGCCCTGCTCCAGGCCATGGTACGGAGCGAGAGTGCATGGGTAGTCATCGCTTCCTTTTGCGAAGCAGTGATGCTCGCGAAGAGGGAGGCGACGCACATGAGGGGGCAGCATATGCGCCCTCACGGTCCTAGCCTCCGCAGGAGACGCCCTGGGCGTCGATAATCCCAGGATGATTCCCGGCCACCGTAGGCGTGGGCTTACGGACGGCGAGTAATGGGTAGCTCGCTGTCCGGTAAGGACCAAGCCCGGGTCGACGGTGCGTTGTGTTCCACGCGCGCCTCAAAGAGATGTCAGCACAAACTGATGGGGCCTGCCAGGGGTGCGGGTTATTTGAAAGAGATACCGTGGCCCCTGGCACACAAGCTACTGGGGGAACACGGGTGGGTTTTAGTCAGTAAAAGTCTGACACGCCCTCCTGCTCCACCCAGAGCGGGAGAAGTTATTTGATGATCTCCCACAGTAATAAAAACCCGTTTGGTCGGAGTACCCTTGCTTAACTGCTACGACCAACTGTGATAAAAGTTCTTAGAGGTTCAATAATAAGGATACCATCAGTATTAATTGTAATTTAGAAGACAATTGTTGTAGTTTGACTGATACCGCTGTACCGCACCTTAGGTATGTGCGCGGCAAGAAACAATAGCTTACCTACTTTTCCATTAACATGTGATTCAATCAATCCTTATAGCACAACTGAATACATATGTTATAGCATTTTCCCTTACAGTCCGACGACGCAGTGAACCCAGACAGGTTGTACGATTTAGTGGCAGTGGTGGTGCATTGCGGCTCCGGCCCGAATCGGGGACACTACATCAGTATTGTGAAGAGCCACGGCTTCTGGTTGCTATTCGACGATGATATGGTAGATGTGAGTATACAGTTGGTGCTTTTTTGAGATTAATGATATTACAGACAAAATGTTCAGTGTGGCTTAATCCTATTTATTAGATTTTAATCCTTAAAATGATTTTATTCATTTAGTTGGAGGTGAAGATTTGGTGTTATCAACAGACTCATTAAAACATAGCTTTGTGCACAGATACCGTAACACAGTATAATAATTATTGTCCTCTTCTCTCCTCTATCTGGTGACAGCAACTCAGGCTCCAAAAGACAATGGGCAAAAATCGGTGAAATGCTTACTGCCAATTTTAGCTCATGCTGTCTAGACAATGACTAATGACCTTATTAAATTTGTTAAAATCAATCAAGCCGCTTCAGCTAAAATTATTAAAAAATTATATTTTTCATGCGGCTTTTAATTGGCAGTTTTGTATGGGTGTCTTAGTAAAAGTGGCTTCTTACCTAATGTATCAGACTATTCAGTGGCATAGGCCTCGTTAGTGGTGGACATTGAGACCACACCCCATACATTTTTGTCCTATATCCTTTGTATTGTTAATCCAGGATACGAATTGGATTCTCTGTCGTCTATTGTTTATACTTCAATAAATATTATTTTATCTCTTTACAGAAAATTGATGCCTCTGCTATAGAAGACTTCTACGGCCTAACTTCTGATATACAGAAATCTTCAGAAACAGGATATATATTATTTTATCAATCTAGAGATGCTAGTTGTTAAGTTTATTCAATTAATTTTAGTAATTTAAATTATTTAAGATAGTGATTATAAATAAATCATGTTATTATGCCACATTTGTTAAAGTTGAAAAGGCATATAATTATTGAAAATCGTTTAATTCCAATCATTGATTATATATTATTCATCTTTTTAATGGTCATTCAGTTGTAAATATACTTCATTTCAAAATAAAACGTTGTGATCTTTCTCCGCGTGAATTGTATTTTATTATTACCCGATTGTCTTGTACCGTCATTCAGTATTTCAGTTCGAACAACTCTGATTTATCGTACTCAATACACGTGGCATGAACCATCCATTCGACAAACAACAAACTGGTCCCACAACCATCTGGATGTTTGATTAATACAAGAACGTATGTATTAGATACACGCTGAACAGTGTCCACTTGTTTGAACGCCTTAATCTCTGAAAATCCCAGTCGGATTTTAAAAATTAGCAATGATAGGTAGTTCTTGAGAAAGGCTATTTAACTTCACGCTATGTCCCTTAGGAGCTGTACAAAAAGAAAAAAATGTCAGAAAGAACGCAGAGCGGGCGGGTGAAGCAGTTGGATCGGGGGAATAAGCCATTTATGCGAAGTCACGGGCTGAAGGTAGTATACGTTAAGTGTGACGTAAAGGTGCGTGGGACCACTTTAGTCAGTGTCCGAAACTTTTGCAGTCGTATGTGATGTGATACAGAGATAGATATAGAGTAGCAGAATGGATGCAGTTTTAGACCACCAACACAAGTTAACCCTTTTCGCTTGCTGCAAGGATAGAATTTCTTTGTTGTGTAGTGTAGATTAGAGAAACATTCTCACAAAACAAACAAATGGTAATAGAGGTGAGGAATGCGAAGAAGTAATAATGTTACTGCATGCAAGTGTACAAACAAGCTGAATATATCAATAAAAATATAGTTATTTAATCATGTCTGTAACAACAACAACGTGCCACGATGCGATGTCGTACCGTTTGTATATGTTTTGGCCCTTGTGACAGTTGCATGTTTCAATTTAGTGGGAAATGTGGAAACTGATACAAGTAGTTGGGAGGTTTAATAAAACTTACAATGTAATAATAAAGAAGCAAGTATTTTACCGTTTATTCCATGAGAATGTAAGACTTGTTTTAAAATAACTTGCATTTTAGGCCTAGAATTTAAATAAAGATTATTTTCACAATTTTTCTTTTTGCCAGGATTGAAGGTATTAAGCATTTGCAACATAAATTGGCAAAAATCTTCAGTCTTAATACTGTTAGCTTCCAAAGGTGGAATATAAGTGGTGATAAGAGAGAACAAAATAAAATTCTTAGTTCCTTAAAAATACTTTTTATTTCCATTTTTAAGCTACAAACTCATAGGGGATGGGAGCCAGTAACACTGGTTTTTCAGTACCACTGACAATATGAGCGGGCTTAGGTCCAGCAGGTTGTCTCTTCAGGTTGGCGACCTTGCCTGCAGCCTTTGCTTCAGCCAGGAGCCTCTCGTTCTCCTTCACCCTCTTGAGGAAGTCCTGTCTGCACTTGGAGTGTGTGACGTGCTCAACACGGACATTGATACGCTTGGGTAGGATCCTGCCGCGGACACGCTTGTTTACAATGACGCCTAGAGCGTGTTGTGTGACATTGTAGACACGGCCAGTCTTTCCGTGGTAGACTTTGTGGGGCATACCCTTCTGGACTGCACCATTACCCTAGAACAATACATTATGACATGAGTAAACCTTCGTTTTTGGTCTAACCAGAAAGATAATATGGGCTGAGCCTAAAAATGATAAATATACATTTGGAAATGTGGAAATTAAATTTATAACAAAAACTCATTTTGAATCACTTCACTCAGACGGCCCGCTATTTCCTCCATTTACGATACATACTGCTTGTTTAGAATACTCAACAAGATCTTCCAGCAGACAATATATTTTTAGGTGGAAGATATGATTAACTAATAGTAGGTATCAATAGTTCCTTCAAGACGGTAGATCTTCATCATTCGTTTATGAGCAGACAAACTTACCCTGACGTCAACGATGTCGCCGACTTTGTACACTTTCATGTACTTGGAAAGCGGGATGGTTCCATGGGTACGGAATCTGCGGGCAAACAAGTCCCTGGTTCCGCGACGATAACCTTTGGAGTTCGTCATTTTTGGGCCTGAAACAAAATCAGTCTTTGATCACCGACAGTAGCACACAACACGTGGATTTCCGATTTCGGCAACCAAAAGTTGGTAATAACCGGAACTGTTATTGAAATCACTTCCAGAATTTTTGAACGTGCTTTTACAAACAATGCTTTAACTTTTATTTGTAATTTGTAATATTTAGAAATATTTTCGTGATATTCACCTTGTGTTACAAAGCTTGACGGATAAAGAAAGAGGTTATGTTTTATGTTAGTCTATGGTTGGTGTAACTACCAGAGACAAAAGCTAAAGTATGTTTACTAGTCTATGCGTATTTGATAAATGAATAAAAAATATTGTAAAAACACTTAACATGGAGTCTTTCGAAACCCAATCAATACATTGTATTATATTATGTTTGCTATATTGATATTTTCTATACATAAATTTAAAATAGTAATTCTAAAAAAAATAAGCTGGTAACACCAAACTGCATTGTAGCTGTGTGAGGAAGTGATGATTCCCTTGGCGCCAACTTTTGTTTTACTCTTTACCTTTACCCTAATAGTCTTCTAATAATTTTATCGCTAGAAAAAAGAAGACTCGCGCGTGCAGAATGAAATCAGTGCTCTATGGTATTTATGTACAGTCGCCAGCAGGTCAAGCTATCCCAAACTGTCAAATTTTCCCAATTGAACATAAACCTTATTCCTTTGTGATAAAGTTGAAAAACTATCATATAAATTTGACAAATTGGGGTAGCTAGATGTGATTTAAATCAATGTTTGCTGGCCTCTGTACAATCTATACATAGCTCTAATTATCTCTACATAGTATTAAACAAAGTTGCTTTTCGTGTCATAGATCTATTATACTGCACGACGGATTTTAATGCAGTTTTCATCAATAGACAAAGTGATTCAAGAGGAAGGTTTATGTGCGTAATACATGATTATTATAATAAAGAAAAGGCGAAAATTTCAAAGATTTGTAATGTGATGGAACATATTTTTGTGCACTTACATTTCAAACGCTGGCTAAATCTTACGAGATACTACTTATCTCGTAAGATTCAGATCGTAAGATCAAAATAATGTACAGACGCCAGCAGGTCAACCTACCCCAAACTGTCAAATTTTCCCAATTGAACATAAACCTTACACTTACGGTATAAAGTTGAAAATCTATCAAATAAATTTGACAGATTGGAGTAGCTTGATGTGCTGGCGTCTGTACATATGTACAGAGGCCAGCACATCAAGCTACCCCAATCTGTCAAATTTCTTTGTTAGTTTTTTAACTTCATAACAAAGGAATAAGGTTTATGTTCAATTGGTAAAATTTGACAGTTTGGGATAGCTTGACCTGCTGTGTGTGTTTATTAGATAACTAAACCCATTCACAAATAAAAAAATGGCGTCAAAAATTCATCCTCATCGCTGTCGACTGGTAATGTTCCCAAGAGACTGGCAGTGGCAGCATTACCACGTTGTACCTATCGCAATGCTTAGCCGCTAGCCAAGGTAAAAACCAGCTCTTAGGTCACGGGAAGTGTCAACTAGCCTTTTCGAGATTTCCTTGAAGAGACTATGAGCACTCGGACCCCACGACCCAAGGTTTTCAACCCCAAACGGCTCAATTAGGTTGTTATACTTTCGCCGCTTGAGGTTTTCCGCAGCCGCAGCGGCAGCGCCAGCACAGCACACCGAGCCAGAAAGATGGTATGGTGCAAGAGTATCGACACACGTTGCATCCCACATTAAAGGCCTACCTGACTTCCATGGAAATAAAGACTTTCCATCCGGTCTCTTGTCGTCGTCGCGTGCCAAGCTATTGGGTTCTAATACAGCTGGAACGCCGACCGTAACAAGAGCTCGTCGGATGATGTCGCGCGCTAAACGGCCTGCGCTTCGGTTGCAAGACGGGCCGTGGTGTCCTAGACTGTTGACAACTTTGCCGCAGTGACAGCGATGAGGAGAACAACAAGGAGCTCCCAATCGTAGGGAAGCAGCGAGGCGCATAGTACTGTCGTCGAACAAAGTGCCAATGTTCGACGACAGTGTAAAGCATGAAGCCACAGACCCGATTCCCACTTACCCACAGCCAGCTGGCGCGCACGCTCCGCAGTAGTAGCAAACGTGATAAGTAGATTGTCTTGTACGCACGGCTCCACATCAAGCTATAAATATCCAGTTTACGCTGATCTTGCAATGTACGGAAATCCTATACAATGCGAGATCAGCTTATACTGGATATGTATAGCTTGATGTGTAGCCGTGTGTACTACTCTGCAGAGCGGCTCATCCTACCGTCTCTGGGAAAATGGATTATCGGGGAGATCAGAGTTCGGGCAAGCGAGTCTCCAGGCATCCATAGCCTCGGTGAAGCACGGCACGTCAAAATTAACCAGTGTGGAGGGTACGATTTCCCTGATCAATGTCTCAGTGCCGTGGACCGAGGATATGAAAGCCGATAAACTAATACTAGAAATTTTGCGGACGCCGAGGCCTCCCATACGAATCCTTTGTTCCCGTTGAGTTACACCATTTTGTGTGACACTGTTACCCATTGGGAAAAAAAATACCGATTAGTAACACTGTAACTCAAAGCCACATTTTTTTGTCCCTTTGATTGACAATGTAACTCAACAGAACGGTGTGTTCCCGTTAAGTAACACCTTGGGTAAAAGAGCATTGTTGAAATATATCTTGACTTACAATACAACGATTATCCCACAATAACGAGTGTCTCTTAAATCAACTAAACGTTTAAGATCGTTAAATGCACTTAGAAACAATAGCGGAACCACAACAATCCAGGCTCAATATTGATAGTCTGTTATCTGCACTAGACCAGCCGGAAATCGAATCCGTTCCTCACAAAGCATAATAATTATGTGGTTGTTCCCTCAGTTGCCCGTGTGCCAGGGGCGACGGTATCTCTTTCGAACAACCCGCACCCCTGGCAGGCATCGGCCCTTGCGGACCTCTCGGTCACCCTGCGACGGGTCAGCACAGTGGCCCCGCCGCCAACCACTTTTCGGCCGCAGGGGATAGGGAGAGCGGCCAAGGCTATACCGACACTCCTATTCCCCTGAGCAGTTAGACGCTAGTCTACACGCTCAACGTTATTGAGCGAGATCGTTTATACGGTGCAATTAAAACGATTGCGGCGGTAAGTCCCCTCTTTGAGGAGTGGTTTGAGAGGCGGCATGGCGTCCTCACCTTCCGCCTGACGCAGATCCTCACCGGACACGGTTGTTTCGGGAGGTTCCTGTTTCGGATAGGGCGGGAGGAAACGCTCGGGTGTGCGAAGATCGCCCTGAGGACAAGGTGGACCACACGGTGGCGGTCTGCCCTGCTTGGGCGATCGGCGGTGGCGATCTCTTGCGTCCGGCCCTGGTCCAGCGTGCTTACTCTGGAATATAATTCCGATAGATCGACATTGGAATTATCAGTTAAACGTCAGGGATTGGCTGGACTCACTGAGTCTAGCCAATCCCTGACGTTTGACTGACAATTCCAATGTCGATCTATCGGAATTATATTCGAGAGTAAGCACCCTGGTCATGGTACGGAGCGAGAGGGCATGGGGAGCCGTCACCTCCTTCAGCGAAGCAGTAATGCTCGCGAAGAGGGAGGTGGCGCACGTGAGGGAGAGGCAGCATATGCACCCTCGCGACCCTAGCCGCCGCAGGATACGGAGACGCCCTGGGCGTCGGGAATCGCAGGCCGATTTCCGGCCACCGTAGGAATGGGCTTGCGGACGGCGAGTAATGGGTAGCTCGCTGTCCGGTAAGGACCAAGCCCAAGTCGACGGCGCGTTGTGTTCCACGCGCGCCTCAAAGAGATGTCAGCACAAAAATGATGGGGCCCGCAAGGGCCGATGCCTGCCAGGGGTGCGGGTTTGTTCGAAAGAGACACCATAGCCCCTGGCATACGGGCTACTGAAGGAACACGGGTGGGTTTTAGTCAGTAAAAGTCTGACACGCCCTCCTGCTCCACCCAGAGCGGGAGAAGTTATTTGATGATTTCCCACTCAAAAAAAAAAAAAGAAAGTGTCCCTATTAACTGAATTAAAGGCATTCTTTATGTCAACCTTCAGGATCACCTCTCCTTTGCCAAAGTTAGGTAGGTCGACAAGGCGTGTACGGCAGCCTCACAGCCCCCTTTGGAGCCGTAACCTAGCTGAAGGGGCTGATTTTTTTTCCGAAACCACCTCACCATAAAATTTGCAATATTTTGCTGCCATACGTAGTTCCCACGGCAATAGAACGAATGGCGCCATCCTTCTTACGCAGGGCGCATAGATTGGCTCCGTACAGAACGTCGATGACGGCCTCGTTCACCTTGCCGGAGAACATTAGGTTAATCAAAGCCGTGCGAACTTCTTCAAGAGCAACTCACCAGCTTCCCTGGCGCCTGAACAGATATGATCCTTAAGGTGCTGAGGACTCAGACCGTCGAGGCCGCCAGCGGAGCCGCTCCGGAAGGAACAGACGGCTGTGAACAACTCGCGACCAGAAATGGTGAGGGAATGATTTTCCGGTTCAGGGGGGTCGGGAAAAGAAAGGCCATCTGCTGAGGCAGGGTGTTCGCTCTTCAAAGCTGCGAGCATTTCTGGAGAACGTGGTGCCACCACATCACTAAAACCTCACGCTCAGCAGTTGCACTTGCGACTAGGTTCTAGAAAATTTTATTTTCCATAGCGCCGAAAGACGTGGCTATCTAGGCGCCACGAGACTGTTTCGCTAGGTCAAAATAATAGTCTCTATCCAGGCAAGACAAACAAAGAAGTTGCTAGAAGCACAGAACATGCTTAAAAGAGATATTGGGCTATGGCCATGAAAGATCATAAGAATATACCTACTCGTCAAATGATGCCTACCCATGTGGGTTTTCTTCCCAATTCTGCATCCTCACGTACATAATGGCTTGCAAACACGCGGTCTTTGACAGATAAGCACAGTAGAGATCCGCGACGGAGTTTTGCTAGAGATGTTTCAATAATTCCCATTTAATTGGAGAGCAGTGGTGGCCCAGTGGTAACGGCCGCGACTTATGAGTTGTATGTAGGTCGTGGATTCGAACCCTATGTAGGCACCATGCAGTTTACTTTGTGTAAATTGTTTCATCACCACTGCTCTGAAAACGGTGATGCAAATCATTTTGAGGAAACCTGTATGTTCTAGAACCAAAAATTCGAAGATGTCTGACATCTACCAACTCGCACTAAATTTAATTAAAATTAATTTTATTTCAGATTAGGGTCTTTGTTTTTGTTAGTATTTGGGTTCAGTAACAACAGTGCTTTTTAGAGGATAATTTTGTGATTAATCCTAAGACTGTCGCCACCCAATGACCCTGAAAGGATCAGTATGGTCTAGCAGAATTCATTCTTAGAATGCTGTTGTTACTACCATGTAAGCGCCGTAGCATGAAGGCCGCTTTCTATCGCATGATGGCATAGAAACCATCTGTGCGGGCTACCGCGAAAATTCCCGAGGCGCTACAACGCCATGGCAGTCCCAACAGCATCCTAAAAGCATTATCAAATTGCGCACGCGCTGGGCCTGCTTGGTGGATTACGGCCCACTCCTTCTCATAGAGAGAAGGCCTGTGTCCCAGAAGTGGGAACATTATTATGATTATGTTAAGCAGAAACTCAGAACGCCATCTGCCACGATGGTGTTGATGTGTGTATGATAAGACTATCTCAGTCTTCTTCTGAGGTATCCAGAGGAGAGCCTTTCTTAGGAGGTACCTAAGGATTGAAGTCCATGTGCCATACTTGCCTAAAGGTATTACTCTTAGATCTATGGTATTACTCCTGATGAATGCACTTGTTTTTAAGGCGTTTGCAAAATTGAAATTGTGTGACGTCTCTTGGTAGGTACCTAATGATCGATATCTAACCTATAGAGCGAAAAGATTTTTCTTTTGAATTTTGTAATCGATAAACAACAAATACTTTTTCAACCGACGAAAAATCGGAGGAGGTTCTCAAGTCGACGCGTATTTTTTTTTAATGTATTTACCACGCATAACTTTTTTCAGAGTAGTCCGATTTTGATAATTCTTTTTTTTATTGGAAAGGTTTATACCCCGAAGTTGGTCACATATAAATCTCGAAAAAAAAAAACCGTGAGGGTAGGAAAACAGAGGATGATTGATTTGTTTACTCATAGATTTTAAAACTGAGTTGTGTATTACAAAAAGTAATCAAAAATTAAGCATGTAGTAATGAGTAGATCATAGCCACAAAAAGTTATGAAATAAAAACTTATTAACAAAAAATTAAACTAATAAATTATAATGCTTTGTTTTACCTTAATAACTAAGTTAGGAAGGCGGTGACATAAAATTAAAATACATATCCAAAGTCACCGACTTCCGAACTTAGTTATTAAGGTTCAACAAAGCAGGTTTATTATTTTTTACTTTTCAGTTTTACCGGCGGTTAAATTTTGCTGTTAAAAAGTTTTTATTTATCTTTTTATTAGCTAATACTGTCCCACTGCTGAGCAAAGGCGGGATGCCTTTCTCAAAATCCTTCCAGGCATCCTTTTCCAGGGCCACCTCGATCTAACCCTTGCAAAACGCATCTAGATCGTCTCCCCACTTCTGCATGGCGCCGTGCATCCTTAGGCAACCACTTTAAAATCCTTTTTAAAGATTCTTTAACCTATAGAAAGCTACATTATCTGAGAGTGTCATGGGCTGTATTTTTAAAATAATACCGTGGTGTGTTACGACTTCGACGCAACGATGTCGCGTGCAGAAGCTAGTCAGTAATATTTTACGAAATGGTCTTAGGTATTGCCCTCAAATATCATTTCGATTTTACTATAATTATTTTGTATGAATATCATCATCATCAGCCTATAATGTTCCCACTGCTGGGACACAGGCCTCCTCTCGGTGAGAGGGATTGGGCCATAATCCACCACGCGGGCCCAGTGCGGGTTGGTAGATGTAACATATCTTCGAATTTTTGGTTCTAGGACATGCCGATTTCCTCACGATATATTCCTTCACCGTTTTGAGAGCAGTGGTGATGAAATAATTTACACAAAGTAAAGCGCCTGTCTGGGTTCGAACTCACGACCTACAACTCGTAAGTCGCGGCCGTTACCACTTGGCCTCCTCTGCTCTCTGTATGGATATAATATAATCTATTTTAAGAATAACATACCTACAATGCAGCACTGTCATTTACCTCAAGGATAAAAAAAAATCAAAAATAAAACACACTAGGTACCGTCATTTTACTTTATTAACTATTTATTATTATACTAAACGACCCATGAAAAAATTTGGTAGGTATGTCTGGGTACATATTCGAGAACCCATTGATTACGTAATAGGTTACCATACTAAACTGTCAGCGAGGACAAAGTTTCACTCACCGATTAAAGCATTCAAAATCTGGTTTACCATTTGACGGAATGAAGATTCTGGTGGGGAGTAAGTATGTTCTCTGACGATGAGTTTCACCACCGGTGTTCTGTTCAGTACGTTTAGTTGGAAGTCTAGACAATATTCTAGTTTTTTAATAACAAACCAAGATTCTGCACTAGAATATTGCATTCTTATCGATCCATCCTGTAAACATGATAAAAGTTTCAGTAACTAAGATATAAGTAAATAGGTAAGTACAATAGTTACCTAGGTATAGGTATGTAGTTATGTGCTGTGTCAATTTGTAAATTTTAAAGTGATGATGAGTTGATTACTGTTCATTTCAGTAGGTATCTACTACACGATTGACTCCATATTATGTGTGCTTCACATGGTTGTGTCCAAAAGATCAAAAAAGTAAGTTCAAAAATTAAAACCCTCCGTAAAATCAAGCTCTAAAAAGTATGAAACATATTCTCATCTGACTGAAGCCGTAATAGTGTCATTAACAGTAGCAAAACTTGGTTCAAGCGTTTTCAGTCCGGTTTCAGATGCCATTTTTAACCGACGCCCAAAAAGGAGACGGTATATGTTCCACAGTGGAACATATACCGTCTCCTTTTTGGGCGTCGGTATGTATTTTTTTAATGTATGTTCGTCGATTTCTCCCCTATTTGTGGACCGATTATCAAAATTATTTTTTTATTTCAAAGAGTTTAAGGAGGTGGTCCCATTGGCACCAAGTCATGATTCGATAATGGAATCATAGGGAAATCGAGGGCAACCCTCAAATGTTATAGGTATTACGAATGTTTTTCATATATTTTCTAAAGCTATTGAGACATTTGCGTATGGTCATCATCATCTCATGACGCTGAGCTGATGAAGGAAGGTACAACTCTCTCACGCTTAGGAGTTAGGTGCAGATTCGGGTATAGCTCCGTCATAATATACACCGATTTGCAAAATGATTTGTTTGTTCGAAAGCGGTTTATTCCGAAATGATCCCATTCAAACATATAGATCTGATGTTGCGTTTCGGAGACAGACAACGGAACTCTTCAAAAAATTACAGCAAATCAACCACGATTGCTGCTATCGCATAAATATGCATTGTTTTGACTACAAGGATGATGAAATTTTGAATTGCTGTGGGGTAGGTACTATTACTAAAAAGTGAAAAATAAAAATACTTTTGCAAAAAAAAAGCTACTTACCGACTTTTTTTTTGGAACAAGTTTTTTTGAAAAAGTGGAGCCTGATTGGCAAAATAGTAGTTACGACATAGCTCAAGAGTTAGTGGTTGACCACAAAACAGTCTACAGTATGTTACAGGTATTGCAGTTTTCTCTGCCACCGTGTGTATAGGTAGGTAGAGACTGTTTTATTTAAAATTGCTCGCCCCTCCACTGCTTGTTGCATACACACTTCAAATGCTTGTATAGAAATTTTAGTGGAAGGGCGTGCAGTTTTCAAATTAGATGATCACTTACATTACCTACATATGAAGTTAAGAATATATAAACTAAGAAGTAAGGTAGGTAAAGCAAAATAGTTACCTCTAAAATATAATATTCATTTGAGTAATGCTGGGCGGTGCAATTTTTAATATCTATTTGATTTGCAACAAAAACAATTTCTGTCGAGTTCTTGTTGGATTTCGTTATAGTATTTCCGTCCCACGATGATAAAATAATATTAGAATAATTGATTTGCGAGATAAGATGTGCAAGCTTTCTTGATTTTCTGAACTTCTCCTGAGCATTTATGCATACACCGCGAAAGGACAAAATTTCGCCTTCCCGGCAGCATTTTTCTATGCACAAATTTTGTGAACAATATTCCTTCAAATTGATTGGAGTATTGGTCATATCTCTGTAATCGTTTTCACACATAGTTTCGAAATCCACATCACTCTTTACAACACATAAAATTAAAAGAAACGTTAAAGCTTTTAAAGAAAACATTATTAGAATTTTTCGAACTAAGCTCTAACTATAGACACCCGAACACAACTAACTATCGACGAGTAATAACGATTTGCTATAACGTTATTTTAAAGGAAAACTTAATATTGCCTACAATGTTGAAAGTATATTATATAAACTTTTCCTGTTTTTAAAGCCCTGCGTAGGTACCTACATGGGTACCTACCTAATATAGCTGAATGGGACATGTACGGTAGATTAAATCCAATTAATGTAACACCTAATGACTACTTCGGTCTAATAAGGACACAATACTTGTCTATACTAATATTATAAAGCTGAAGCGTTTGTTAGTTTGCGTGCTAATCTCAGGAACTACTGGTTCGATCGAATTGAAATATTGTTTTAGTGTTGGATAGCCCATTTATCAAGGAAAGCTATAGGCTATATAACATCACGCTAAGACCCGTAGGAACCGAGCAAGGAGAAAAAAAGTCATGAATACGAAGTAGGTACTCGCACGGGCAGGCGATTCGAAGCGACGGGGTGGGTCGGGGGAGCAAGAAATTTGACGCGAACTAAGTCGCGAGCAGAAGCTAGTGCAAAAAATAAAAGTAGAACTGACATCATGTTTCACTGACATTTAGAATAATTATTTTTATATTTTGGTACCTACCTAATGGCGGAAAATAATATACTTATTATAATTTATAATGAGTACCTGCCTAAACCACAAACGAATAGTACATATCCAGTTATAAGGCTGAAATCAATTTAGAAGGAAAAATACACGAAAGTCTAATTTAAGAGAGGTAGTACCTACAGTATTCATAATTAGGAATACTGTCCGAAAAAAATGTTACAAACATGACCTATCTTTTGAATGCTCAACCATTACTCTAGCACTAAAACTCGTAGTTACTAGCGGTTGAATTGAAATCTCACATGTTTTTGTCGGTATATTGATCTTACTCCGAGAGAAAAGACGTTTTCACTTCAAAATTTAATATATTGCTATTTTTCACCATAAGGTGAACCACAGCCTAGGTAACAATAGGTACCAAAAGATAAAATATGTATTTAAAATATTTTTCATAAAGTCTGTTCTACTTGTTTTATTTTTTGTAGGTATACCTGTACTACCTGTACTAACCGAATTGTGCAATACTTTGGATAATCTGTTGCTACGAATGTGCTACAAAAGTGCTACGAGGGTGCTACGCAAAGACATTAAAAGAGTGCCCGTGGAGTTTCTTGCCGGCTCTTCTCCATAGGAAACAACAATTTGGAACCGTGCACCTAGCTTCTGACGTTTCATAAGTGCCCATGCAGGTTTATATGAAATAAAAATATTTTGATTTTTGATTTAAATATATTGCTACGACGCCGCGCGCCGTAGAGCGCATTTACGAGTATCTGGGACCGCCGCCGCCATAATGATTATCTCCTGAGTAGGAAATACAATTTCGATCTCGAATCCCGCGAATTCTGCACCCTAATTGCGTAACTCACGATTCATCATAATCTGTATCGTTTTGAAACGAATTGTTAAACCATTGCTTCATACGTTCGAAAAATGTGTCTGTTCGACAACATAAATAACGCAATGAATATTGTTTAACTGTGAAGACGAAACCAATTATGATCAATCGTGAGTTACGCAATTAGGGTGCTGGTCACTTTAAGTACCGATAGGGACCGCTTATACTCAACTAGCAAAGAGATCGAATAAGCAATTACTCTCACAACTATGGATCGAAAGATACTCGTATGAAAGATTCTATTATTTCAAAAAGCCGCATAAAAGCAGCTTTCTAGATTATTTAGCACTCATCGCTTTTTGGCTCTATAAACATGTCAAGTAAACCTGCTACCTAATTGCGTAATGCATTATTGACAAACGATTCAGATTAATTTGCTTCGTTTCTATCGCAATTTGCTTAAATTTACGAATTTCGAATTGCGAAACTCCAATATCTGTGAAAGCGATTACTATTCTATTAGAGTGAATGATATGTCGGGAAAAATTGGGTATACGGTCTATTTTTCTAACTAAAGCGAATTGCGTAACTAGTTTGACAGCTATCAGCTACCTAATTGCGTAATGCATTATTGACAAACGATTCAGATTAATTTGCTTCGTTTCTATCGCAATTTGCTTAAATTTACGAATTTCGAATTGCGAAACTCCAATATCTGTGAAAGCGATTACTATTCTATTAGAGTGAATGATATGTCGGGAAAAATTGGGTATACGGTCTATTTTTATAACTAAAGCGAATTGCGTAACTAGTTTGACAGCTATCAGTTTGTTTGAAACCAACGAGTAGTCTGTTTCGCAAGCCGAAGGCAACGTACTCGCCGCAATCATTTTTCTTCTTACATTTTAATGGGATTTAATCATTAAATCTCTTTAATTATAACGAAAAAATATAAGTGGTAGTCTTCCTGATAAACTGTGAATGTGATTTTGTGTAAAACCTCAATGTTATATCAGTATTGTGGTATTTTGAATAGCGAAGCAACGAGGTGATTATACAGAGATAATTGCAATCGTTTTCTTCTGTTACGTGTGCTTACAACCTAAAATAAAGATTCCTACTAAGAGAACCTACCTAGATGATATTTCAGAAACGAGATAATTTGGTGGCGTTTTAACGAAATACAAATTCGTAGGTACCTCGTATCGAAACTTATCATAATGTCACCAACTTAGCAAGCCAGTCGAGCATTTACGAATTGTAATTAGAAAACCTAAAAAGCGATCAATTTAAACAGGAAGAACAAAAGAAGCACACATTGAAGAAGCAGTTAATGTCAATGTATTATTACCTATCTAAAGACTTCTATGAACTAGCTACACACACCGTAAATACAGACTTATTTCCACATCATTGTCTGTTCAAGGTAATATCAATATTATTTCCTATAAAAGAACCTATTGAATATGCCTAAATATTGTATCTACACATATTGTTTGTTGTCAATACAAAATATAGATAAGGCAATGCATAATTACTTTAAGCAAAGTAGGTAGGTAGGTACTTTCCCGTCAGTGTCGTAGGAGGCGACTCAGGGACTTACTAAGAATGGGTAGCAGTGTTCTCCATGCATTTTACCACCATACTGCGATTGCCAACCCGCTTGCCAAGTGTGGCGATTATAGCAAACCCCCCAAATTGGGGGAGGCCCATGTCCAGCAGTTGACGTCTTTCGGCTGAAATGATGATGATGGCCTACTAGGTACCTTAAATATTTTTCAACTAATTATTGTGAATAATAAGTTAGTAAAAATATCCAATTCAATTATTCTGTCTGTGGATTACAGTCCACTCCCTCTCACAGAGAGGCCTGTGCCTGTCAAATTTATCACACACATTGCATTGTAAAATTACTATGCAATGTGTGTGAAGATTTTCAATCATACAATATTATTCTTTACATTCGGTGGAAATCCACAAAATAAGCATTGTACTCTACATGCATCAGACTATGGTAGTATTGAACATTGTTTTCTAAATATTGAAAAACCATAATACCTATTTATTTGTTATGTTTATTATGTGGAGGCCTACAAAAAATATTTCTCATTGAATTGGTTTTGCTTGATATTAATACACAATGTATATAGTTAAATAATACGTCCATCAATTTTTTTATTTATTATTAAAAAAAATGACTTGCCTATGAGGTACCTAAATAAAGATAATTTATACTTTTTAGTCAAGTATCTATGTTCCATCCATCAATAGAATTGTAGGCATCTAATTACTGTTTATCTAATAGCAGAATATTGTAGTTTTGTAAAGTACATCAGTAGATTGTGCATTGAAGCGTTTAAGGGAGAGGCCTATTAAAGACTGGATGAGTAATGGATGATGGAAAATAATGAGGATGTACTTAAAATATTTTTTTATCTTTCAGGTGGCTCAACTATATGTATAAACAGGAAAAATGTAAACTTTCTCTCAGCAACATTACCAAGCTGTATTAAATTATAAATGACTTCCACAGGAAAACAGTAGCCCAAATTTGCCAAATTCCACTAATCTATACAATATACTTGTTTGAATTTCTTTTTGCCTCATAGCCAACAAATTCATGTCAAATGTGAACAAATGCTGTAGTCAGAAGGGTGAAAAATAAAGCAGTTATGTTAACCATTATTTTATTTGTTTTTAATTTACCTTTATGTAGGTACCAAATAAATGACAATTCAGATAAACACTGCTATTTTCTAAATAGTATCACTTTAATGATCAATAACTTGTCTTTTTTTAAACTTAATCAATGCTATATGTATTTCAACATCTAACAGTTATTTTAGTTCATAATTAAAACACTTTGTAAGTATTAAAGTTTACACCAATATCAATTAAGACAAGTACATATTAAGTATATTGCTGTCGAGCAAAACTAGTCAGCAGTTTTCTTAAATAGGTAAAATTAGTATGTTCATAACAATCTTCAGTTTCTACTTTTGCACTTGAGCAGCTTGATAACTGAAGTAGTTGCAGTAGCAGTAACAGTGATGTCAGAAGTAGCCGAAACAAATGGCAACAGCCAACATCATAAGTAGCCGAAACAAATGGCAACAGCCAACATCATTCATGCTGCTTTCATGTCTATGCAGGGGAAGTGTTCCGGGGACTCCTGCAATTTTAAAACAAAATCAAATTATTTTCTGCTCAATTAAAGTACTTAATTATGGGCCAAACTAGGCAATATTTAGTAGGCCGTCATCAACCTATGGCTATTTCTTTATTTAACATGGCACGAAACTAGAACTGTAAAAAATAGGGACATGAAATTTATGATGTGATTACATTTATGTATAAAGTTCGCCCAAAGAAAATTCATTCATAATTATGAGTTGCTGCTTGATACTTAACTGTGTTAAAAAGCTCACCTTCAATGATAAATACAAAAGCTTGGTTTTCAATGTCCTGCGTTGCCACCAAATTCTTTGAGTTAAAACCCTCATAGGTCAATATTAGATTGAAGTTAGTAGCTCTGGCATCGTCTGCGAAAATGTTATAATAATTAACGTTATGTTGTTGGTTGTAATTGGTTATTATAGTTTGTAATTTAGTATCTGCTGCTTATGTAGATGCTGATAGAATTACATACATACAACCCCTAAGACGACCCACTGACCAAAATATCAAATAACAACATCTCAGTAGTTAGAATGTGAGGTTGACAGACAATCATTATTACCCAAAATAAATAGTTAACCTAAGAAAGTTACAATCACTAGACACACGAAATTCCTGTTTATATTGGCTTACTTACAGCACTACAGCTGATACTCTGGTTCGTCCTTTTCGCTATTGAGAAACACAGCTTATGACGTAGTGCAGCCAGTACAAAACGAAGACAGAGCCCTATTCCTTGCCATTTGCCAATTACGTGTTCTGTGCAGAAACCACAAAAATAATCCGATACTGTTTATCATAGGCCCATGTCTTTGTATGCGAATAGTAAATATAATTTAGTTTATTGAAAAACATAAAACAACGAATTTAAAACAAAATTCAAGACAAACAAAAACATTTCATAGTTTTTTTATTTGTTACAGTGTTGCCAACTTTTTCCGACTCCACTTAATCGCAATTTTTAATTTTATTTAAATTCCTATTGCTGACGTTCTGTCGTCCTTTTTGAGGTCCATTTGAAGATTTGAAATTGAAAGTAAAACTTATTATGTCACAATCAGTCATAGTTTTTCAAATCATCGTCACGTACTTTATAGATGACTAGCTTTTGCTCGCGGCTCCACCAGCGTGGATGTCGGTTATCGCGTATAAAAGTAGCCTATGTCCTTCTCCATATTCCAGAATATATCTCTGCCGAATTTCATGACGATCAGTTCAGCGGTTTAGGCGTGAAAGCGTGACAGAAAGAGTTACTTTCGCATTTATAATATTGAGTAGGGATCACAAAATAGTTACTGAAAAAGTAAGTGGAGATGTATGGATGATTGTTAGATACACAATAATGGCTTGACTTTATATTCTGGAAGCATGTTTTCATGGGATTTATTTGGTCGAAATGACACTGTTTTCGATCTCGACACGGGCACAGCCTCTGTGTGACTTCACTATATTCGTCATGCTGAAGAGTCTTTTCATATTAGCGTTTGAATCCAAAATGATTTCGGTATTATAAAGATATAATGGGAAAATTACTATCACAGGTTTCATGCAAACAGTAAAAAAACATGCCATCATCGTGTTATTATAATAACAGATTTCCACAAACTAAATTAGACTAATCAAAACAAAACGAACAGCCGCTAAAGCAAAATTTAATCTGCTAGTTGGGGTGTCCAAACCCCCAGTTTTAGGAGTTATCCCAATAAGTTGACAACACTGCTTTTCTACGATTTTTTCATCGACTACAGATAAATAAAACG
Source organism: Polymixis flavicincta (assembly GCA_949987655.1). Taxonomy (NCBI): domain Eukaryota; kingdom Metazoa; phylum Arthropoda; class Insecta; order Lepidoptera; family Noctuidae; genus Polymixis; species Polymixis flavicincta. The sequence continues at coordinate 21,722,771 of OX465181.1, read as the reverse complement.
TGAACATTGTAACGTTTCGTTGCTTTTTTCAATTATGGCAGTTTTTGGTAGAAAGTGTTTTATAAATTGGTTTTACGTTTTTTAGGGAATCATTGTATATTTTCATTTGAAGCAATAGTAGACCACCAGTTGTAATTAAAACAATATTAATTTATAGTAATATTATTCGGAAGCGAATAGTTCATATGTTATGAAACAAAACGTGCAAACGTAATAGATTGGGCAAGATTTTATTAACATCCCTATACAATTCTACAGATTTTGATTCAATTTAGTTTCGCAATTCGGATTATAGAACACGATTACGAAGGGAGTTTGCTTAGTTTCGGAATCGTCATCAGAAAGTTAATACGTTACGCAATTAGGCTGCAGTTTGTTTGAAACCAACGAGTAGTCTGTTTCGCAAGCCGAAGGCAACGTACTCGCCGCAATCATTTTTCTTCTTACATTTTAATGGGATTTAATCATTAAATCTCTTAAATTATAACGAAAAAATATAAGTGGTAGTCTTCCTGATAAACTGTGAATGTGATTTTGTGTAAAACCTCAATGTTATATCAGTACTGTGGTATTTTGAATAGCGAAGCAACGAGGTGATTATACAGAGATAATTGCAATCGTTTTCTTCTGTTATACGTGTGCTTACAACCTAAAATAAAGATTCCTACTAAGAGAACCTACCTAGATGATATTTCAGAAACGAGATAATTTGGTGGCGTTTTAACGAAATACAAATTCGTAGGTACCTCGTATCGAAACTTATCATAATGTCACCAACTTAGCAAGCCAGTCGAGCATTTACGAATTGTAATTAGAAAACCTAAAAAGCGATCAATTTAAACAGGAAGAACAAAAGAAGCACACATTGAAGAAGCAGTTAATGTCAATGTATTACCTATCTAAAGACTTCTATGAACTAGCTACACACACCGTAAATACAGACTTATTTCCACATCATTGTCTGTTCAAGGTAATATCAATATTATTTCCTATAAAAGAACCTATTGAATATGCCTAAATATTGTATCTACACATATTGTTTGTTGTCAATACAAAATATAGATAAGGCAATGCATAATTACTTTAAGCAAAGTAGGTAGGTAGGTACTTTCCCGTCAGTGTCGTAGGAGGCGACTCAGGGACTTACTAAGAAGCAGAAGCAGTGTTCTCCATGCATTTTACCACCATACTGCGATTGCCAACCCGCTTGCCAAGTGTGGCGATTATAGCAAACCCCCCAAATTGGGGGAGGCCCATGTCCAGCAGTTGACGTCTTTCGGCTGAAATGATGATGATGGCCTACTAGGTACCTTAAATATTTTTCAACTAATTATTGTGAATAATAAGTTAGTAAAAATATCCAATTCAATTATTCTGTCTGTGGATTACAGTCCACTCCCTCTCACAGAGAGGCCTGTGCCTGTCAAGTTTATCACACACATTGCATTGTAAAATTACTAAGCAATGTGTGTGAAGATTTTCAATCATACAATATTATTCTTTACATTCGGTGGAAATCCACAAAATAAGCATTGTACTCTACATGCATCAGACTATGGTAGTATTGAACATTGTTTTCTAAATATTGAAAAACCATAATACCTATTTATTTGTTATGTTTATTATGTGGAGGCCTACAAAAAATATTTCTCATTGAATTGGTTTTGCTTGATATTAATACACAATGTATTTAGTTAAATAATACGTCCATCAATTTTTTTATTTATTATTAAAAAAATGACTTGCTTAGGAGGTACCTAAATAAAGATAATTTATACTTTTTAGTCAAGTATCTATGTTCCATCCATCAATAGAATTGTAGGCATCTAATTACTGTTTATCTAATAGCAGAATATTTTAGTTTTGTAAAGTAGGTACATCAGTAGATTGTGCATTGAAGCGTTTAAGGGAGAGGCCTATTAAAGACTGGGTGAGTAATGGATGATGCAAAATAATGAGGATGTACTTAAATTATTTTTTTATCTTTCAGGTGGCTCAACTATATAAACAGGAAAAATGTAAACTTTCTCTCAGCAACATTACCAAGCTGTATTAAATTATAAATGACTTCCACGGGAAAACAGTAGCCCAAATTTGCCAAATTCCACTAATCTATACAATATACTTGTTTGAATTTCTTTTTGCCTCATAGCCAACAAATTCATGTCAAATGTGAACAAATGCTGTAGTCAGAAGGGTGAAATGATATAAATAAAGCAGTTATGTTAACCATTATTTTATTTGTTTTTAATTTACCTTTATGTACCAAATAAATGACAATTCAGATAAACACTGCTATTTTCTAAATAGTATCACTTTAATGATCAATAACTTGTCTTTTTTTAAACTTAATCAATGCTATATGTATTTCAACATCTAACAGTTATTTTAGTTCATAATTAAAACACTTTGTAAGTATTAAAGTTTACACCAATATCAATTAACACAAGTACATATTAAGTATATTGCTGTTGAGCAAAACTAGTCAGCAGTTTTCTTAAATAGGTAAAATTAGTATGTTCATAACAATCTTCAGTTTCTACTTTTGCACTTGAGCAGCTTGATAACTGAAGTAGTTGCAGTAGCAGTAACAGTGATGTCAGAAGTAGCCGAAACAAATGGCAACAGCCAACATCATTCATGCTGCTTTCATGTCTATGCAGGGGAAGTGTTCCGGGGACTCCTGCAATTTTAAAACAAAATCAAATTATTTTCTGCTCAATTAAAGTACTTAATTATGGGCCAAACTAGGCAATATTTAGTAGGCCGTCATCAACCTATGGCTATTTCTTTATTTAACATGGCACGAAACTAGAACTGTAAAAAATAGGGACATATGAAATTTATGATGTGATTACATTTATGTATAAAGTTCGCCCAAAGAAAAATTCATTCATAATATGAGTTGCTGCTTGATACTTAACTGTGTTAAAAAGCTCACCTTCAATGATAAATACAAAAGCTTGGTTTTCAATGTCCTGCGTTGCCACCAAATTCTTTGAGGTAAAACCCTCATAGGTCAATATTAGATTGAAGTTAGTAGCTCTGGCATCGTCTGCGAAAATGTTATAATAATTAACGTTATGTTGTTGGTTGTAATTGGTTATTATAGTTTGTAATTTAGTATCTGCTGCTTATGTAGATGCTGATAGAATTACATACATACAACCCCTAAGACGACCCACTGACCAAAATATCAAATAACAACATCTCAGTAGTTAGAATGTGAGGTTGACAGACAATCATTATTACCCAAAATAAATAGTTAACCTAAGAAAGTTACAATCACTAGACACACGAAATTCCTGTTTATATTGGCTTACTTACAGCACTACAGCTGATACTCTGGTTCGTCCTTTTCGCTATTGAGAAACACAGCTTATGACGTAGTGCAGCCAGTACAAAACGAAGACAGAGCCCTATTCCTTGCCATTTGCCAATTACGTGTTCTGTGCAGAAACCACAAAAATAATCCGATACTGTTTATCATAGGCCCATGTCTTTGTATGCGAATAGTAAATATAATTTAGTTTATTGAAAAACATAAAACAACGAATTTAAAACAAAATTCAAGACAAACAAAAACATTTCATAGTTTTTTTATTTGTTACAGTGTTGCCAACTTTTTCCGACTCCACTTAATCGCAATTTTTAATTTTATTTAAATTCCTATTGCTGACGTTCTGTCGTCCTTTTTGAGGTCCATTTGAAGATTTGAAATTGAAAGTAAAACTTATTATGTCACAATCAGTCATAGTTTTTCAAATCATCGTCACGTACTTTATAGATGACTAGCTTTTGCTCGCGGCTCCACCAGCGTGGATGTCGGTTATCGCGTATAAAAGTAGCCTATGTCCTTCTCCATATTCCAGAATATATCTCTGCCGAATTTCATGACGATCAGTTCAGCGGTTTAGGCGTGAAAGCGTGACAGAAAGAGTTACTTTCGCATTTATAATATTGAGTAGGGATCACAAAATAGTTACTGAAAAAGTAAGTGGAGATGTATGGATGATTGTTAGATACACAATAATGGCTTGACTTTATATTCTGGAAGCATGTTTTCATGGGATTTATTTGGTCGAAATGACACTGTTTTCGATCTCGACACGGGCACAGCCTCTGTGTGACTTCACTATATTCGTCATGCTGAAGAGTCTTTTCATATTAGCGTTTGAATCCAAAATGATTTCGGTATTATAAAGATATAATGGGAAAATTACTATCACAGGTTTCATGCAAACAGTAAAAAAACATGCCATCATCGTGTTATTATAATAACAGATTTCCACAAACTAAATTAGACTAATCAAAACAAAACGAACAGCCGCTAAAGCAAAATTTAATCTGCTAGTTGGGGTGTCCAAACCCCCAGTTTTAGGAGTTATCCCAATAAGTTGACAACACTGCTTTTCTACGATTTTTTCATCGACTACAGATAAATAAAACGTGAACATTGTAACGTTTCGTTGCTTTTTTCAATTATGGCAGTTTTTGGTAGAAAGTGTTTTATAAATTGGTTTTACGTTTTTTAGGGAATCATTGTATATTTTCATTTGAAGCAATAGTAGACCACCAGTTGTAATTAAAACAATATTAATTTATAGTAATATTATTCGGAAGCGAATAGTTCATATGTTATGAAACAAAACGTGCAAACGTAATAGATTGGGCAAGATTTTATTAACATCCCTATACAATTCTACAGATTTTGATTCAATTTAGTTTCGCAATTCGGATTATAGAACACGATTACGAAGGGAGTTTGCTTAGTTTCGGAATCGTCATCAGAAAGTTAATACGTTACGCAATTAGGCTGCTGGACTCGACGAATTCATATCGCATTTACACGATAATTGTATAAAGATATCCCTCGTTCGCCTTCATGGAACCGTGAGTCTTTTAAAAGCTCTTTGAAAGCAACTGAATTACTTATTTGTCATAAGACTAGCTTTTATAGCATAATCTTTCGACATTTAATTATTACGGCATTATTGTGGAGTAAACGCTGTTCATTCAACAAAAGAAGAAAATAAACTTTAAATTAAATTAAATCAAACCAAACCAATCAATTTACTACACGTATTACTACATTTATTAAATGATATAAAATAAAAGCTTGTCGCAAGATTTGCTTATTTTATAGGAAACATTTTCTTTCATAGAATTACTTACCTACAATAAGTATGTCAAGTAAGACTATAGGTATAGTCTGTTAGTCCACAGATGGTAAATCTCGCGACAAACTTTTATTTTATATAATTTAATAAATGTAGTAATAATACATGTAGTAAATTGATTGGTTTGATTTAATTTAATTTAAGGTTTATTTTCTTCTTTATAAGGCAATTAAATAAAAGCTTGTTATTAAAAAGTTTTTACCATTAATTTTTCTAAGTGTGACCCATCTACGGCGCCGGACACGTGGGCGACTTGATGTATCTACTTGTTTGACCCGAAGGCACTAAATATGCCTTTGAATAAAAATAGCCGAGAGTTTGAACTCATAGAACAAGTGACTACGCTCTTCACGAACTTTGCTAAATACGTACGGGTTAGAGAAAAAAACTAAGCTTATTTGAAAACAGCTCAGCGTCAGTACCTATAAGTAAAGAGTTTTAAAAAGAGATGCACCTACCTTTATGTCTCTCTTTTAAAAACGAACTCTTTCTTTTAGTCATAAAAAGCCAAACTTTTCTCAAGCCTAAATGTAGTTTCTAAAAAAGTTTGGATTTTTGACTAACTACTTCAGAAAACAAATTTATTTTTGCACACATAATAAATAGCACAATATAATTAATATATTAATAAATAATTAACACATTTAAAATGTCTTTACTTTAAATGTGTTTCAAAAAGACAGACACGCAGGTGAGAGTCACACTTTTTAAAATTAAATGTGTTATAATAGAATAATCTGCTCCCAGGTATACTTACCTATTGTAATTAGCGGATTATCTACAACTTCATTTTTGGTTTCAGGAATCCTACTCCTGATTTAACATCCTGGCCTGCATTTGAACCAACGACGATGAGACCAACCAACGACGTAGAAATTGGAGATGATTTAAATATTTTAAGTGTACTTACATGACAATGAAAACTATCCGTTCTTGAAATGTCTGTACGATCCCTCTTCTACAAGTGAGTTTACCAAAGTTTTGTACTTTGGTAAACTCACTTGTATAAGAGAACCGAAGAAATTATTTAAACTAATTAGGTAGATTATACATTCCTAGATTTTTACCTATCTACTAAAATTTTTGCCGCTGGGTCATTCCATTATCGCGGGTGCAACATTTAGACGCATGTTTTAGTTTCATGTGATTAAATAAAAAACATTTTTAATGAAATTAGTCTTTAAACGACTACATTTTAATATTTTCACTCTATATTAGTTTACAAGGATCTTAAAATAATATTTTAAAAGCCAGGAGGAAGGTTCGAATGGCCATCGCGGGTGCAACAAATTTGGCCCAACCTTTCCAGATCATCGACAAAAAATGAATAAATCTGTTAATTGTGATACATTTAATATGTTATGCCTTAATATTTTGTAAGGTGTTTAAGTAACAAAGCACATAAAATAAAAAGTCTTAACAAAACAAAAATAAACAATTAATTATTCATTTTTAAATTAATCGCGGGTGCAACATCAAATTATCGCGGGTGCAACCCGTCTAATTTAAGTGAATATAAACATCAAATTAACTTATATAAGAACAAAATGAGAGATCAAACCATATTTATTAGTAATTAGTGTACTTTTGTTGTCGCTTATATTAATTATTTCTTTTCAAATACCTCAATTTTCAACGAAAATTCTATGAACATATTATTTCCATCAGTCTTCTTCTCCGGCGCTTCCAACTTCGCGATAATATAATCAAATTGCACGTCTATAGTAGACGCGCAATTCATGCGTGTCATCAACGATTTCTGTGAAATGCGCTCTCTCGCGTCCGGCCCTGGTCCAGGCCATATAGGTCGCCACATAGAGTACGAGAGTGCATGGGTAGCCGTCGCTATCTTCTGCGAAGCAGTGATGCTCGCGAACAGGGAGGCGACGCACGTGAGGGAGAGACAATATATGCGCCCTCACAGCCCTAGCCTCCGCAGGAGACGCCCTGGGCGTCGGGAATCCTAGGCTGATTCCTGGCCACCGTAGGTGCGAGCTTGCGGACGGCGAATAATGGGTAGCTCGCTGTCCGGTAAGGACCAAGCCAGGGTCGACGGCGCGATGTGTTCCACGCGCGCGTCAAAAAGATGTCAGCACCACCTCGTAGGGTCCTCAAGGACCGATGCCTGCCAGGGGTGCGGGTTGTTTGAAAGAGATACCGTGGCCCCTGGCACACAGACAACTGAGGGAACACGGGTGGGTTTTAGTCAGTAAAAGTCTGACACGCCCTCCTGCTCCACCCAGAGCGGGAGAAGTTATTTGATGCTTTCGGAACCTACAAAAAAAGACCATCGACATCTCGACATCGGCATGAAGCTCAGAATTTTCTATTAATTTCCGCCTATATTTCAGCGAAGCAGTCTTATTGTGTTGCTCTGTTGTCATTTAACTAATATTTCTGTAAAACGCACAGAATATAATAAAAACACATGTGTTAAATATATATCATCAATCGTATTCAGCATATATTATTAGTCAAGGCATGTCAAAACAACAAAATATGTAATTAATCACACAAAAACGATATGTGACAAAAAGTCGCACCCGCGATCTGACATCAAGATCGCGGGTGCAAACAATTTAAGTTATCGTTTATTTGAAACTAACAATAATTACACTCTTAAAAAATATTCATTTAAGTTTAGTTTTGATTTCTTCTTACTTTTGCGAAGTTTCAGAATGTTAGCTCTTTATTTCTGTGAATAAAGTAAACTTTTATATCTTTTGTATCGCGGGTGCAACATGTTAACAGTGTATTCTAGCAGTCAATAATTCTTAATAAATAACAACATATACTTACATTTTTTGAATCACGAGGATAAATTAATATTGTCACTTCAAGTTTAGCTGGTAAAACATACTCTCAAACTGTCAGCAACACCTGTTTCGCGCCAGTGTTTCTAGGTATGATTTTACGGATTGTACCAACTCTTCGGATGGTAATACTTTCAAACGCGCCAAAAGACCAAATATGGAGTGAAATTAAATTTTAATTAATTAAATAATAAATTTCGACTTTCTTCTTTGCACTAATAACAAAACAAAACAACTAATAGTGCGATTTAAAAAATTAGGTCAGGAATCGTCTATAGCGGAATCGCCCCGCTATGTGTACTTATTTCTAAGTACCTTATATTGTACAGTCACGAGCAATAATATGTAAACACATCACCAAATTCAAAAGCGATTTTCTTTTAAATGGCGATTGCAGCCTTGAAATAACTTAGATATTTCATTACGGTGTGGGTTCCAAAATATTATTTTCATAATAAAATAAGATTACAATTAGTAAAAGTGGAGAAAATCACTTTTAAAAGTTGGTAAGCGTATACATATTATTTCTCGTGACTGTACATACCTAGGCTAGTTTTTTGTTCATTCTATCCAGGTTAGACTATTCTTTTCATTCATTTTCATAATATTGTCACCCTAGAGTCTAGAGTTACCTAATGTTGTAGAGCTAATTTTTTTATAATTTTGATAAATTTTATTTGTAAATCACCTAGTTCCCCTACATACATACTTACAAAATTCTATTCTATGAAATATTAATATCTATCTACCGATCCGTATATCCTTCACAAATTATGACCAGCACCTTCTTTCTTATATCTATGACCAGCACTTACCAAAATGTGTTTCACTCACCGCTAGTGATTTTAAAGGCTTAGCTTAAAATAAAAAAGCTGAAAAGTTTATTATATGTAGTAAGTTTATTTAAATAAATAAACATAAGGACAACAGTAACAACTAATTCAGACATCCATTCTCGATGGTGACAATTTTTTTTTTTTATTGAATTTCCCTAAAAAAAACCATGCGATGTCAAAAATTGTTAAAATCATATGAAGTAAAACACCTAATATAAGAATACAGCTGCTCCCAAAAGTTGAAGTTGTCATCATCATTCACACTTAAGACAGTTGTTTTAACTTCCGCCCCATTGTTTGACAGGTCCACGTACAGCTTACTGCAACTGTTAAACATCGGCCATGTTTTGTTTAGAGGTAAACTGTGATAAGGGTTGCTGAAACAAACAATCATTTTTAATCAAATCAAATCAAATTATTTATTTACATATTAGGTAGGGTAGGTAAATAGCTAGGTATAAACCGATGTTTCAAAAAAATATAAAGTAGGTACACTGTATCATTACCTAATAAGATGTGCAAATATTTACATTATCGACAATCCAATTATATAGGTAATAAATAAAAGAACATTACAAAATTATTAAAATCAATCAAATAAAAATATATATATATATAAATTCCGAATTAGTACTATACATTCAAAGGATTAACAATACAAATTGCCAGTTAAATAATAGGTCATGTCATTTTAATAAAATTACATACAATTATTAATATGTGTCTATCTTTTATAATAAAATTATGAGTTAGGGCACAGTGTTAACAAGAAAAGTCTGCAAGTGGATAAGACTCTCAGATATAAGGGATTTGTTGTAATTATTAAGAAAGGTCCCATACTACTAATATTATAAATGTGAAAGTATATACGTTTATATGTTTGGATGTTTGTTACTCAATCACGCAAAGAGGGCTAAACGGATTTTGATGAAATTTGGCACTCAGATAGGTACTTTTTATTCCACTAGTACGGTTCTATGGGATAACTTCCTAATCGACGCGGGGGAAGTTGCTACCTAAAGTTAGCTAATCATTGCACTTAAATCATTTTAGCCTATGGCAGTCCACTGCTAGACATACATATGTCTCTTCCAAGTTGGGCTACAACAGCCAGTTTTCTGATATCGTAGTCTGTTAATCTGAGCTGCTTGGGGCTTGTTTTAATTTGATGATTTTTAAAGAATAAAAAAACATTACATTAAACATTTCAATAAGTATAAGTGTGATGAGAAGAAGATGGTATATTCAGACTACATGTGCCTCCTAAAATAAAGAAGGTACTGGCAAGGTAAGGTAATGGAACAGTTTCTTTTTCTTTTTTCAAAAATGTATGTGCCAAAGTACTTTCGAAAATAAAAATAGCACATAAAAAAATCTCGCAAGGCCAGACTTACCCGTGTTTAGCGAAGTCCGTGAATAGCGTTGTAACTTGATCTATAAGTTCGAATTCTGTACTGTTTTTAGCCAAAACCAGGTTCAATGTTTTTGGATCAAACAAGTACATCAAGTCATCCACATGGGCAGCACCGAAGATGCCGTATTTTTCTCCTTGCAGACCATAAATATTCCTACTTGACGTAATGGAAAACTGGTAGGAATATCTTGCAGTATCTCTTTTTTGAGGCAATCTGATAAAATAACTCAAGATATCAAATACAAATGTAGCGTCATTCGCATACCTTACAAACTCTTTAGTCGAGTTAATATCAACACTTTTGTTTCCAAAGTAGTATTTTCGAATCTTATCTGATAATTCCAAAATGGCATTTGGCCCCAGCTCATTCAAAATTTTTCGAGGGACAAATAGTTCTGGGTATCTGTCATACTGTTCTATAAGCGTTTTGGTGATGTTTTCAATTAATGTAACGACCTCTTGGTTAGTATGGCCAAACATTAGATCTACTTCATTCATATAAACAGGATTTTCGAAAACATTGTGTGTCAGAAAATTATCCTTGCCACAGTACTTTTCAACCACAGGTACAAACTGATACATTTTAATGGCGTTATAGGTATACTCTTCAAATGATAAGATGTTAGGACTCGTGTCTATTAACTTGTCTGAAGGGACAGACTGAAGAAATTCGAGAAGTTCATCGGGGTCTTCAGTTTCAAAGCCAAGTTTCTTGCCGAGAACAAATGCGCGTCTTTCAGGATGAAAAGCCAAGCCCCAATCACAAAATGGCGAACCGCTTAATGCGATGGCCCTATGGAACAATCCTTTAGACATTGGGGATCTCATATGTAATGCAACGGAAGCGCTGCCTGCGCTCTGCCCCATGATAGTTACTCTCTGTGCATCACCTCCGAAATTTTTGATGTTTTTTTGCACCCATTTCAAAGCTGCAACTTGATCCTTCAATCCAGCGTTTCCAGGAACGTCTTCAGTGCCGAGACAAATGAAGCCCAATGCATCCAATCTATAATTCAATGTCACTACGACCATGCCCTTTCTGATTAGGAAGGCTGGACCAAGATACTCGTCATTGCCTGATCCACTTTTGTACGCCCCTCCGTGAAAGTATACCATCACAGGCAGAAGATGGCAAGGCTTCAATTTTGGCGTGTATATGTTGAGAAACAAACAGTCTTCACTCCCGGGAATCATTTTGTTTGTTAGAAGGTCCAACTGAGGACACACTGACCCATGTTGCTTGGCGTTTCTTATTCCAGTCCACGGTAGAGGAGGCTGAGGTGCCTAAAAATAAATATGGGGAAGATTCAATTAATCATGAAATACTTTTATAACTGACTTCCAAAAAAGGAGGAGGTTATATGTTCCACTGTATGTTTTTTAAATGTGTGTTACTTACTCGATTTCTCCCCCAATTGAGGACCGATTCTCAAAATTCTTTTTTTATTTGAAAGAGTATACTCCTGAGGTGGTCCCATTGGCACTAAGTCAGGAGCTGATGATGGAAACCCAGGGAAATCGAGGGCAACCCTCAAATTTTGTAGGTATTAACAATGTTTTTCTTTTATTTTCTAAAGCTATTGAGAGATTTGCTTATGGTCATCATCATCTCATGCCGCTGAGCTGATGAAGGAAGGTACAACTCTTTAGCGGTTAGGAGTTAGGTGGAGGTTCGGGCATAACTCCGTCATAAGACCGATTTGTAAAATTATTTTTTTGTTCGAAAGAGGTTTATTTCGAAATAGTGCCATTTAAATTTCATATAGATCGGATGACGCATTTCGGAGACAGACAACGGAACTCTTCGAAAAATGACAGCAAATTAACTGTGATTGCTGCCATAGCATAAATATATGCATTTGTTTTGACCCCAAGGATGATGAAATTTCAAATTGGTGTGGGGTAGGTAGCTACTACTCGTATTAACTGCTCTCAATGTTCTTTTTTATTCTTTTTATTTTTACAATGCTGACATATTCTCGTCATTATCATTTGACATTATACATCAATTTTAATATCAACTATTTTTTTAGTGATTGTCATGTTAATCATGCCACTATGTTTAATTAGGTTCATTTTATTTATGTAGATTATTTTACATATTGTGAATGGGAGAACGTTGTAGGCCTTACAGACTGTAGATTTGTAGACGATTTTCTATTCTGTATTCGTCTAAGTACCTGGTACTTATTGACAGGCCTGCACTGTCCTCACATACATTTTATCTCTGAAAACATTGTTAAATCCAATCATTTTTTAAAGAGTAACCGTGGAGTTTCCTGCCGGCTCTTCTCCATAGGAAACAACATTTTGGAACCGTGCACCTAGCTTCTGACGTTTCATAAGTGCCCATGCAGGTTTATATGAAATAAAAATATTTTGATTTTGACTATAACTAAAAAATAAAAACAAAAAAAAAAAGAACCGTCTTCCAAAAAACACTAGAAATTGAAAAAAACTTTAATTTCGGAAGGCGGTGACAAGAACTTAATAAAATACGTATCCAAAGTCACCGACTTCCTAAATTAAAGTTATTTTTCAATTTCTAGTGTTTTTGGAAGTCGTTTTTTTATGTTATTTTTTTTTTCTTTTTCGAATTCTTTGGGGACCGATCATACAGTAAAACACCGACCAATTATGCATGTTAAACGAGGGACATACTTTAAGGGAGTGTAGTACTCAAGAAAATGAAAAGCTTTTACTATGGGACCAACACTGAAACAGCGAAAACCAGCCGCTCTATCCATTTATGTTCGCATAACTGGACAAAATGTAGGGAACAGCTGATTTTGGTGTCCACTGCATATTAAAAGTTGTATATTGTCATGAGGCTACACCAGTCCGTCGTTTAACCCAACATACTATATAATATACATCATAAGTAATCTCGTAAGGTTATTTAACTACCTCATACATAACACAGGCCAAGTTTGCTTGCGATTCATTCAACTATACCTAGTACCTTAAATCTCCGGGTTCCATTAGGAGGTTGAGCATACGGAATGCCTTTAAAACTTTTGTACTGTCCATCTCCAGTTCCTAAGTCCAGTGTTTCTCCTTCCAACCATCCCTGCTCCACTCTTACTCTAATCCCTTTAGTTGAAAAAAAATTTATGACTCTGTGAACAAAATACATTTTATTTCATGTGTAAGCAATATTTCAATACTTGACGACAAAATCCTATATTTATCGTCAGGTAATTAAATATTGCTCACAGGACTCACACTTAGGTGCTCCATCCTTGTACACTTCATCATCATTTCAGCTGTAAGACGTCCACTGCTGGACATAAGCCCCCCCCCCCCCCCCAAAAGGAGGGTTTTGCCATAATCGCCACGCTTGGCAGGCGGGTTGACGATCGCAGTATGGTAGTAAAATGTATAGAGAACGCTGCTGCCCATTCTCTAGTAAGTCCTTTAGTCGCCTTCTACGACACCCCAGGGAAGAAATGGGATGGTGCTATTCTTTTACGTCCGATACCACACGATACCTTGTACCCTTACGCAGATTTAATACTAAGCTGTAAACGATAAGCAATGTTATAGGGACATTGTCTGAAGTATTCTGCAGTAAAACAAGATGAATTTCAAATCAAGGTTTTTCAACACTTGTAGAAATGCGGAATACAAAAGCATTACACTGAAAACGCAGACATAGCACAACATAATTAAAACATTTAAAATAAGTACAGACGCCAGCAGGTCAACCTACCCCAAACCTGTCAAATTTTCCCAATTGAACATTAACCTTAAGCTTACGGTATAAAGTTGAAAAACTAACAAATAAAATTTGACAGATTGTAGTAGCTTGATGTGCTGGCGTCTGTACATAGCAACGGGCCATAAAATCTTCCCGGTTATATTATTCGTATTTTACTTACATGAGGAATAATATTAACTTCGCACATAAAATATTCATTTTTATTCCATTAGACAGTGCAAATCAATAACTATTTATTTGCTAGATCGCGTTAGGTACCTACGACTCAAGAAAAAGCACGAAGACCTAGGTAAGCAACTACGCAATTAATGCAATTAATATGCATAATTTACGTACCTACACTAGTCGACAACAGATGTTTTAGTTGTTTATTGTTGTACGGATCTATATAAATAAAAACGTCAGTATCACTACGTATCATAAGCCCCCCGCCACGGGTACACTACATAAATACGAAAAGCTTTATTCCGTCAGTCACAAATACGAATTTCAATATACCGATTTTCGTAATTCCGAATGGTTCAAAATTCCGAATATAACAACTCCGGCTTATCATAACTCCTATTTTTATAATTCCTAAATTTCAATATTCCTAACGTTTATAATTACTATTCTCAAAATATCGATCTATTGAGATCGAATAACAAAAAGTCCGACTTAATGATAATTCGAAACATCAAAAATACGAATTCGGATTATTAAAATACCAATTAATACAATTCCGAACTAAAAACGCGCTTTAATAGTCACAGTTCTAACCTAACCTAACCGATGTGATTTATCAATAATACAGGGGATTTGCAGCAGGCATGCATCATGCAAGCAGGCATGCAGCAATCATTGTTTCTGTCACGGCTCCGGCGCTGCGGGCTTTGGGCCGCCCGGCCCCACGCGAGCTTATCGTCGCATATGGTTTTAACGCTCACTACCGCAGCTTCCGCTTGCCAGCCTCGCAGCCCTGCTCCTCAGCTCGCGGGTCGTCCCACCCCTCCGCGCCTACGCGGGCGTAAATAACACTCTAGGGCAGGGTAGACAAGACTGCGTGAAGTCGGTTTTGCAGCGATTCATTTCTGTCACTAAATTTTGTAGCACAACATGTTGACTTTTAGTTTATTCGAAGTATTGAAAATCGGAATGTAGTTTTTCGGACCGAGAACCCTTCGAGCATTTGATTCTTCGAACGTATGAAAATCGGAAAACTAACAAATCGCATTTACGACTTTCGGTAATAGTTATTTATGATACTAGTGCGGTAAGTTGGTTTTTACAAACGAGTAGACAAATGTAAGCCCGAGACGAAGTCGAGGGCTTACCATAGTCACGAGTTTGTAAAAACCAATTTCTGCACGTGTGTCATACAATGTTTTTCAACACATTTGCGAGAAAACAGTAGGTACAATATGTAATTAAACAAACTTATACATCATTAAATAGCGCTCTCCAATTTTGGCGGCAAGAGACCGTTTCCTGCAATTTGCGCCTCATTCAAAATATCAGGTGGAGTAGATTCCATATTAATATCAGTTTCCTCGCTTGAACTCATAATAAAAGTTTGTTTATAAAATAAATATCAGTCGGAAACTCGCAACAATCTTTGACGTTTCTAATATGAAAATGGCGCGAATTTACAAATGGCGCCACATGCCCGTGGTGAAAATTAGAACTACATCTTTCATCTCATTTACTCTTTATTATTAAAGTGAGACAAACGTATTGAGCAAAATCGTTTCCAAGGAGGTTCGATCAGTCAGCTTATTTATTCTCGTAATGTGAAACTCCTTGGACGAAATTCTTATAATATTTTATGGAAATTAAAAAAAAAACCGTAAAGAATACGCACGGTGCCATACAACGAGGTATGCGATAAAATAGGTACTTAGGTGAGAGTACCTATTTTACCGCACGTTCCGTTGTATTAGTGCGTAATTTTTAACTTTCGAACCATGTATACAGGCTTCGTAAATGCATTTTTTGAGCAAATGTGTTGAAAAATAAATTTCGACATTTTTAATAATAGACATTATAATTCTCAGGTAGGTATTATGAAATTCGGAGTTTTGAAAATCGAAACATCGAAATTCGGAATAAAATATTTCGGAGTATTTGGGTGTTCCCCGCCGCCACGTCTGTCTGTCTGTCTGTTCGCGATAAAGTCAAAAACGACTGAACGGATTTTCATGCGATTTTCACCAATAGACAGAGTGATGCATGAGGAAGGTTTAGGTGTATAAAAACGCGGGCGACGACGCCGCTGGAAAAAGCTAATCATTAATATTTTGCTGCAAACAAACAGCCCTTTATGCTATCGATAGTTGTTTTGTGATCCTTTTTTAAAATTCCTTTTTTTATAATTATACATATTATACACCTGCACGATAAACGTATTCAGATTAAAACATCATTTAATAAGTACCTGTACCGGACGGGCGTGATCGCTTGGACACGAAGGGTGTGTAGGGAGGGTGTATTCCTATCCAGGTTTTATCCCGGTGTGTATGTAGGTCTCCCAGTCCACGCGGCGCTGACGTCCTGCACCTATAGGTTCCAGATATCTTCAGGGGCGGCTACTATCTTCCGTTCTTCACGACGTTACCAACGTTTTGACGACTGACAGAGAAACGGGTTCCAGACTTTCGTCTAGGAAGGGGTTGTTTTTGAGACACCTCTGTGAAGGGGTACTTTACCTGATTAAATAACACACATTTTGATTTAATCTTCAGGAAGCAATTTAGAACTTTTACTTGTACTACATGTTAATTAATTTAAGTTTAAAATAACAAATTTATCTTGCCAATGACTACAAATTAGGTGTGAATCTATATTTTCTAAGGTGCCTCGAAACTTTACCGTAACGAGGGCCGCAAATTGCTTCCTGTTTTAACTTTTATTTATTCTATTTTTGACTATCGTTACAATGGAATATTGCATACAACACATTATTAAATTACTGTTCATATGGCATGTTATATATCCCTGTATTCCCCCTGAAATTTCCCATCTCCTGAGATATCTGTATGCACTATATCTTCCCACACTGAAAGATTATTTCAAGAAAACCCGAAAAATTATGACAAATGTTACCAATAAATATTTTAAAAGTTGATTTTCTCGAAAACTACTGAACTTATTTCAATTCTGGTTACAGATACCTCAGGGTGGTTTACAGACCCAAAACAATCTAATATTAAGAACGTTACATATATGACTTTCAGGGCGTGACGCGCCCTGAAAGATGGCTAGCAAAACTTAAATCTTAAAAATTACTTAGCTAAAGCAACACAACTTTCAGAGCTCAATTAAGTGGGTTTATCTTAAGTTTACGTTAGGGGTAGTTACGCCCAGGGCTAGGTCTCGGTTCTAGGTTACCTGGACGCACTTGAGACTATAAATTACGGCTATACAGCCCACTTAAATGAGGTCTGAAAGGGTGGTACTTACGGTTTACATAAAGTAGGCACTTATAACCACTGTCTATTGGTTTAACTATCACTATTATCTTTATGATTTTAAATTAATGTCAAAAACAAACTAATAAACTATATAGTGACGCATCGTCGCGAACATTAATTAAGAAAACACATAAATCTCAACGAGAAATGTTCCCGTATTTTGAGCGCTCGGAGCGCTACTTGTACCTACGTGCGAAGTTACCTTAGGGCTTTTACTATCACTTTAAACACTACGAATTTGAATTAATGTCAAAACCAAACTAAATAAAGTAGTGACGCGCCGTCGCGAACATCTCTCCCGCCGTGCAGTGCAGTGACGACTCGTAGCGATGTTGGTGCGGCGCTGCATCGCCACGGTGAGCGACGACTGGAGTCGCGGCGCTCGCCACCGCGACGCCTGTTGCCACGCCGCTCGCCGCTGCGACGCTCGCCGTCACGACGCTCGTAGCCACGACGCTCGCCACCGGCTCTCGTCGCCCAGGCGGCCGCCGCCTAGGCGCTCGCCGCCAAGGCGGTCGCCGTCTCGGCGCTCGATGCCTCGGCGCTCGCCTGCCAAGGCGCTGGTGATGATGCCCAGGCGTTCGCCGCCAAGGCGCTGGATGCCTCGGCGTTTGCCGCCAAGGCGCAGGTGATGCCCAGGCTTTCGCCGCCAAGGCGCTGGATGCCTCGGCGTTCGCCGCCAAGGCGCAGGTGGTGCCCAGGCTTTCGCCGCCAAGGCGCTGGATGCCTCGGCGTTCGCCGCCAAGGCGCAGGTGGTGCCCAGGCTTTTGCCGCCAAGGCGCTGGATGCCTCGGCGCTCGCCGCCAAGGCGCTCGCCCCCACGGCTACTTGGGCAGTGGGACGAGTTTCTTCACCGGACGCTTCAAGGTGCCGCCGGCAGTGCGCACCTCAGCGGTCCGGACTTCTCCGTCAGCCCCGGGGAACAGGGCAACTATACGGCCTCGCGGCCATGTATTGCGAGGCAGCTGGCCGTCTGCAACGAGTATGGGGTCGCCCACCTGCAGTTCGGGGCCGCGGGTGTGCGGCTCCCGCCGGTTTTGGAGTTCCGGCAGGTACTCCCTGACCCAGCGACGCCAGAACATGTCGGCGAGTATCTGGGATCGTCGCCAGAGCTTCCTGCTGTCCACGTCTCGCTCGGTGAACACGCCGGGTGATGGTAGTCTCGCCGATCCACCGAGCAAGAAATGGTTCGGTGTGATTGACTCGTCGTCTTCGCTATCTACTGAAACATGTGTTAGTGGTCGGCTGTTTACAGTGTACTCTGCCTCACACAACAGTGTGGACAACACCTCTTCGTGCGGATGTTTTTCTAGGAGCACAGTGCACAGCGCGGACTTTACGCAGCGTACGAGGCGCTCCCAGGCGCCTCCCATGAAAGGCGCTGATGGTGTTATGAAGCGCCACACGACGCCTCGGCGACTGGCCTCCTCTCGGAAGGCCTCTCGGAGCTCCTTGTCGGCACCGTGCATGTTGGTACCGTTGTCGGAGTGTATCTCGGCGGGGCAGCCCCGACGAGCAGCGAAGCGGCGCAGCGCTAGTATGGCGGCGTCTGCGCTGAGGCTGGCGGCGATCTCGAGGTGGACGGCTCTGGTGGTAAGGCACGTGAATAGGGCTACGTACCTTTTTTGATGCTGTCGTCCGACTGTGACAGACAGTGGGCCGAAATAATCTAGCCCTGTGTACGTGAACGGCCTCTGGTGATGTGCCAGGCGCGTTCTTGGGTGGTCGCCGGTCGCAGGCACGGTTGGTTGCGCCTTGCGAATACGACACTGTAGGCATCGTGACAGCACCTTCTTTGTTGTTGGTCGCATCTTCACGACCCAATAATGCTGGCGTACCTCGTTGATGGTGAGCTCTGTCCCACCATGCTGCAAGCTACGGTGTGTCCAGTCTATGTACAGCTGGGTAATATGGTGGTCGCCATGTAGTATCGGCGGACGCATTACTTCTTCCGTTATCTGTTCTACAGCTGCGATACGGCTCTTTATCCGTATGACGTCATCCCTCACTTCTATCTGTAGCGGCCGCAGTCGACTGTCTTTGTCCAATGCCTTTTCCTCTCGCAGTCTAGTGAGTTCTGGAGCGAAAGACTGCTGCTGCGCGACCATCACTAGTAGCTTCTCGGCTTCGTGTAGAAACTCTGCTTCTATTATTTGCCTCTTCTCTTGTGAGTTACGCGTCGGCACGGTTTGCTTCGGGAGAAAGGGGACGGCCTTCTTCTTGTTTCGCCAATCAGGATCCTGTTCTTTATTCTTTTGGGTTCGTTTGTAGAACGTCTTCTCCTTTGGGGCTTTGCATAGAGAGATGAAGCGTAGAACGCTCGCCGTCGCACGGAGGAGTCGTTCCCACCGGGAGAACTTTGTCGGGTCTGGAATGGCTTCTGTGATCTGTCGGCTGTCGATTTCTTCGATGGCGGCGAACGTTCTCTCCTCCCCTGTCTCCTCCGCTATCGGAGGGTTTTCTGATGGCCATGATGACGACTCTTCATACAGGAAGTTAGGACCACTATACCACTCATGCCGTGAGTTGAAGTGGTGTGGTACATCACGAGTAGCCATGTCTGCGATATTCATCTTCGTGGGCACCCAGCGCCAGTCTTCAACTCTGCTATTTTCTTCTATGGCGGCTATACGATGGGCTACGAAAGGTTTGTATACTCGTGCTCCTCTTCTTATCCATGTCAACACGGTCTTGCTATCTGACCAGTAGGTCACCGATGCGGGTTTGATGCCGTGTTCACGTACAACAGCTGCGGCTACGCGGGTTCCCATCACCGCTGCCTGCAGCTCGAGGCGGGGTATTGATTGCAGCTTCAGTGGGGCTACCTTCGCCTTTGCCATGGCGAGGCTGACTCGCTGGTGGCCATCTGTTGCTGTGGTTCGCCAATATACTGCCGTCGCGTAAGCCATCTCGCTCGCGTCGGTGAATACATGGACCTGTGTCTCTACGGCGTCGCTGTATCCCGGATAGCATCTTGGTATGCTGATATTTCCGAGCTGCAGTAGATGTTGTATCCAACTCTTCCATTGGGTCGCTAGGTCGTTGTCCAGCGGCTGGTCCCAATCGACTCCTCGCCTCCATGCCTCTTGCAATATTTGCTTGGCTCGAATGGTTACTGGGGAAGCGAGTCCGAGCGGGTCGTACAGTGACATTACTATCTTCAGCGCCTCTCTCTTCGTGGGCGCTTCCTTTTCTAATATGCCTCTAGGTAGGCGGGCGAGTGTTAGGTTGAAGCCCAACGTATCTTCGCTCGGTCTCCATATCAGGCCGAGTATCTTTTCTGTGTCATCCGTATTCCCGATGTTGACGACTTCAGTTCGGATCTGTGTCGGGTCTATATTTTCTATTAATTGCGCGCTGTTTGACACCCATTTTCTTAGCTCAAACTTCGCCTGTAGGTGAATATTCTTCACCGTAGTTGCAATGTGCGTCGCTTCTTCGACGGTCTTGTAACTATCGAGGTAATCATCCATGTAATGATTCTGAATTATGGCTTCCACTGCATCTGGATGCTCATCTATATGCCTTTTCGCGTTCCAATTCTTCGCGAAAATGGCCGTGCACGGCGAGCTTGCCGCACCGAATATGATGGACGTCATACGGTATTCTTCGGGCGCTCCTTCTCTTCTATTGCCTCTCCATAGGTATCGGAGCGCGTCTCTATCCTGACTTCGCACCTTCACTTGCATAAACATCTCTGCTATGTCACCAGATATGGCTATGCAATGTCTTCGGAACCTCATCATGACGCCGGGCAGGGACTGTAGCAAGTCTGGTCCAGTGAGAAGGAAGTCATTTAGTGACAGTCCTTTTGATTTGGCGGCTGCGTCATGTACGATGCGGAGTTTCTCAGGCTTCGCGGGATTGAACACGTCGAAATGAGGCAGGTACCACGTTCTACCTTGTGTGCTCGTCTTGGGCGCCTTTTCTGCGTAACCCTTTTGAATGAGAGAGTCCATCTGTTCTGTGTATCTATCTCGAAGAGCCGGTTTGCTATCGAGCTTCTTTTCTATTGAGACGAGCCTCTTCAGGGCCGTCCCGTAACTATCGGGCATTTCTATGTTTTCGGTTTTCCACAGCATGGCTGTTTCTATGTGCCCGTCCTCCAACTGACGAGTGTGACGACTCAAGATATCTTCCGCTTTCTTTTCGGGATCGGAGTCTGGCCGTCTCGGATTGATGACCAGTGATTCTAGGGCGAAGAATTCACGAAGCTGCTCGTCTATATCTTCTTTTTCCGCTGCTTCATTGCCTGCTGTGAGCCTATTGACGTAGTGCACTAGCTGACCCAAGATCCTGGTGTGTGCGCCGTGTAGAGTCCAGCCCATCGTCGTGAGTGACGCAACAGGTTGGTTCTTCGGACCTCTGCGGATCTCACTGGCCAGTAATAGGTGCCAGTTATCCTGTCCGATGAGTATCTTCGGCGTACCAGTGTTGTATATGAGCTGTTGCTTCAGGTCATCCAGATGCTTGCAGTGTGCGACGTCCTCTTCACTGACTGTCTGCGGAGCGAGGTTCAGCTTCGGTATGGTGCGCGCTCTGAACGGTACCCTATTCTTCAGCTCGCTCGCAAGAGTGACGGTGATTCTCCTCGAACTTGGAGTCTCAATCGTGGTGTCGCCGATCGCGCCTATCTTCAGTGGGTCAATTTTGCCTTCTGCCCCGACTTGCTTCGCTAAGTCCTCGTCGATCAAAGAGACGGTTGATCCATCATCAAGAAGTGCGAAAGTGGATGCTTCTCCCGCCGGTCCAATCACTCGAACCGGTACCATTTTGAGGTAAGCGTGGCTTGAAGTTGTTCGTGAGCTGGCCACTGTTTCTTTTGTCTCCACGTTGTTCGACTGCTCTTGAGTAGCGGGCTTCTCGTTCTTGACGGCGTCTTCTTTAGCAGGCTTCTTGGAGTAGTGAAGAAGCTGATGGTGCGTAGCTGTACACCCTTTAAGTCCACACTTCTTCGGCTTGCAAGAATGATCTGGACGACGACTTCGCAGGCACCGGAAACATAGGCCAAACTTCTTAGCGAGCTCCCATCGCTTGTCACTGGATCCTTCCTTGAATTTCTTGCATTCAAGATTCTGATGTCCCTCTTTCTCACATATACGGCATTTCTTGAGTGATTTGTCTACCGCTGTGTGAGTCCGTTGTGTGACACGCTTGCTCGCTGTTGCTTCCGTGGCGCCGATGTTCTCGGGTGGAGCGAATGCACTGCAGAAACGAGCTTGCTCTGTTATGAACTCGCTGAAGAGCGTAAGGTCGGGCAGCGACTGGTACTTCTCCGTGTACGTTCTGTACCACTGTACACGCAGTGAGTTCGGTAGCTTCTCGGTTAACAACCGCATCAGCTCAGCGTTGATCAGGTAGTGATCCTTCTTCAGTGCGCGCAGAGTGACCACGCCGCTTCTGACTCTGCTTGCGAAATTGCAGATGTCCTTTGGTGCTTCTCCGCAGCGCGGTAGTCCACGAAGTCTGTCTGTTTCAGCCTGAGCTATCGAATCTGGACGGCCGAACTGCAGCTCAAGTTCCCTCATGATGTCATCTGGTTTGGCATTTCCGATGAGTTCCGAGCTCACTGTTTCCAACGCTCGTCCCCGCAGGCTTCTTCTAAGCCTAGCTGTGTTTTCAACATCGTTGAAATATCTTCGAGTTGTCTCGTAGATGGCACGAAATGAAAGCCACTCTGTGTGGGCCCCATTGAAGTTCGGTAAGGTCATGATGACCTTCGACGCCGAGGGGTTGCTCGGTGTCCACTGTTCTGTTTTTCTGTCGGCTAGCGACGCTATAGCGGATGTCAGCTCCGTTATGAATGGGCGGAGTGCGTCCTCCCCTTTGACTTCTATTCCCCTCTGTGGGAATCGGTTCACTTCCTTCGCTGTAGGATTCGACAACGGTACTTGCTTTTCGAGGTCCACTATAGTTTCGAAGTCCACAGGGGGGGGCGGTTGCTCAAGGCCTATATTACTATTGTCCCCCTCGGCGGCGTTGTCCCTCTTCTCCGGCTCAGGCTCAGGTGCCTCTTCAAGCCAGGAGCGCACGTACTCATCGTTTGAGTCTCTGTCATCCATATAGCCGTCGGAATCTTCTTCCTCGGCTCTCTGAAGTGCTAATTGAGCGAGTTCCAACCTAACTTTCAGTAGGTCTTCACGTGCTCTTGAAATTTTCTTATTTGACCGCGTCGTTCTATTTGTAGTCGACTGCGGCCTGCTATGTTCGGTACGGGCGTCACCCCGGGTAGTCATTGGCAAGGTTCGGCTGTACTTTCTATCTGTAGTCTTCTCTGTTCTGTCTGCAGGCTTCAATGTTCTATCTGAATACTGCAGTGTTCTATTTGAATGCTTCAATGTTCTATCGGAATGCTTCAGTGTTCTGACTGAAGTACCTTCCTTTGCTGTAGAGGGCTGTTCCGCTTCTTCAGACCGCGTCCGTCTTGGCAAATCTTCACTAGCCCGTGGCGCAAGGGGGGGCTGCTGTACTGGTTCGGCTCCTTCAGTGGTGGATGGTGAACGCGGCGGTTGCTCATGAGTGATGGCCGTAATACCGCGTCCTCTGCTCACCTCCACTGTCCAGGCTTCAGGGGCCTTGCCTTGCGATCTTGTCACCGGCATGTTGATTCGATATGCGGTTCTTGAATACGAATCTTGAAAACGGAGCTCCAATCCGGATCTTGAAAAAGAAACTCTTATCCGGGTCTTCTATCCGGATATCTCAACTGGATCTGCACCGGATCTTCCAAACGAATCTTCAAAATGGAAATCCAATCCGTATCTTGAAAAAGAAACTCTTATCCGGGTCTTCTATCCGGATATCTCAACTGGATCTGCACCGGATCTTCCAAACGAATCTTCAAAATGGAAATCCAATCCGTATCTTGAAAAAGAAACTCTTATCCGGGTCTTCTATCCGGATATCTCAACTGGATCTGCACCGGATCTTCCAAACGAATCTTCAAAACGGAACTCCAATCCGGATCTTGAAAAAGAAACTCTTATCCGGGTCTTCTATCCGGATATCTCAACTGGATCTGCACCGGATCTTCCAAACGAATCTTCAAAACGGAACTCCAATCCGGATCTTGAAAAAGAAACTCTTATCCGGGTCTTCTATCCGGATATCTCAACTGGATCTGCACCGGATCTTCCAAACGAATCTTCAAAACGGAACTCCAATCCGGATCTTGAAAAAGAAACTCTTATCAGGGTCTTCTATCCGGATATCTCAACTGGATCTGCACCGGATCTTCCAAACGAATCTTCAAAATGGAAATCCAATCCGTATCTTGAAAAAGAAACTCTTATCCGGGTCTTCTATCCGGATATCTCAACTGGATCTGCACCGGATCTTCCAAACGAATCTTCAAAATGGAAATCCAATCCGTATCTTGAAAAAGAAACTCTTATCCGGGTCTTCTATCCGGATATCTCAACTGGATCTGCACCGGATCTTCCAAACGAATCTTCAAAACGGAACTCCAATCCGGATCTTGAAAAAGAAACTCTTATCCGGGTCTTCTATCCGGATATCTCAACTGGATCTGCACCGGATCTTCCAAACGAATCTTCAAAACGGAACTCCAATCCGGATCTTGAAAAAGAAACTCTTATCCGGGTCTTCTATCCGGATATCTCAACTGGATCTGCACCGGATCTTCCAAACGAATCTTCAAAACGGAACTCCAATCCGGATCTTGAAAAAGAAACTCTTATCAGGGTCTTCTATCCGGATATCTCAACTGGATCTGCACCGGATCTTCCAAACGAATCTTCAAAATGGAAATCCAATCCGTATCTTGAAAAAGAAACTCTTATCCGGGTCTTCTATCCGGATATCTCAACTGGATCTGCACCGGATCTTCCAAACGAATCTTCAAAATGGAAATCCAATCCGTATCTTGAAAAAGAAACTCTTATCCGGGTCTTCTATCCGGATATCTCAACTGGATCTGCACCGGATCTTCCAAACGAATCTTCAAAATGGAAATCCAATCCGTATCTTGAAAAAGAAACTCTTATCCGGGTCTTCTGTCCGGATATCTCAACTGGATCTGCACCGGATCTTCCAAACGAATCTTCAAAATGGAAATCCAATCCGTATCTTGAAAAAGAAACTCTTATCCGGGTCTTCTATCCGGATATCTCAACTGGATCTGCACCGGATCTTCCAAACGAATCTTCAAAACGGAAATCCAATCCGGATCTTGAAAAAGAAACTCTTATCCGGGTCTTCTATCCGGATATCCAATCCGGATCTCCAACTGATCTTCCAATCGAATCTTCAAATGGATCTCCAGTACGGAACTCCAATCCGGATCTTCTATACGGATCTTCAAAACGGATCTTCAAAACGGAACTCCAATCCGGATCTTGAAACCGGATCTTCAACGGATCTCCAATACGGAACTCCAATACGGATCTTCTAAACGGATCTTCAAAACGGATCTTCAAAACGGAACTCCAATCTCAAATCTTCTAAGTTCAAAGATAATCCTTCAGGAATAAGCCTTCAGTACTCGGGAACAAGTCTTCAGGAATAAGGCTTCAGGTTTCCGATAATTCTTCATGAATAATCCTTCAGTACACGGGAACAAGTCTTCAGGAATAACGCTTCAGATTTTCGTAACTCTTCATGAATAATCCTTCAGGACACGGGAATAAGTCTTCAGGAATAAGGCTTCAGGCTTCTGATAACTCTTGAACGGGTCCACATGTGTTCCTCCTGAAGAAATCCGGCTCGCAAGGACCAGCAGATGTACCGGACGGGCGTGATCGCTTGGACACGAAGGGTGTGTAGGGAGGGTGTATTCCTATCCAGGTTTTATCCCGGTGTGTATGTAGGTCTCCCAGTCCACGCGGCGCTGACGTCCTGCACCTATAGGTTCCAGATATCTTCAGGGGCGGCTACTATCTTCCGTTCTTCACGACGTTACCAACGTTTTGACGACTGACAGAGAAACGGGTTCCAGACTTTCGTCTAGGAAGGGGTTGTTTTTGAGACACCTCTGTGAAGGGGTACTTTACCTGATTAAATAACACACATTTTGATTTAATCTTCAGGAAGCAATTTAGAACTTTTACTTGTACTACATGTTAATTAATTTAAGTTTAAAATAACAAATTTATCTTGCCAATGACTACAAATTAGGTGTGAATCTATATTTTCTAAGGTGCCTCGAAACTTTACCGTAACGAGGGCCGCAAATTGCTTCCTGTTTTAACTTTTATTTATTCTATTTTTGACTATCGTTACAATGGAATATTGCATACAACACATTATTAAATTACTGTTCATATGGCATGTTATATATCCCTGTATTCCCCCTGAAATTTCCCATCTCCTGAGATATCTGTATGCACTATATCTTCCCACACTGAAAGATTATTTCAAGAAAACCCGAAAAATTATGACAAATGTTACCAATAAATATTTTAAAAGTTGATTTTCTCGAAAACTACTGAACTTATTTCAATTCTGGTTACAGATACCTCAGGGTGGTTTACAGACCCAAAACAATCTAATATTAAGAACGTTACATATATGACTTTCAGGGCGTGACGCGCCCTGAAAGATGGCTAGCAAAACTTAAATCTTAAAAATTACTTAGCTAAAGCAACACAACTTTCAGAGCTCAATTAAGTGGGTTTATCTTAAGTTTACGTTAGGGGTAGTTACGCCCAGGGCTAGGTCTCGGTTCTAGGTTACCTGGACGCACTTGAGACTATAAATTACGGCTATACAGCCCACTTAAATGAGGTCTGAAAGGGTGGTACTTACGGTTTACATAAAGTAGGCACTTATAACCACTGTCTATTGGTTTAACTATCACTATTATCTTTATGATTTTAAATTAATGTCAAAAACAAACTAATAAACTATATAGTGACGCATCGTCGCGAACATTAATTAAGAAAACACATAAATCTCAACGAGAAATGTTCCCGTATTTTGAGCGCTCGGAGCGCTACTTGTACCTACGTGCGAAGTTACCTTAGGGCTTTTACTATCACTTTAAACACTACGAATTTGAATTAATGTCAAAACCAAACTAAATAAAGTAGTGACGCGCCGTCGCGAACAGTACCATTTCGAATTAAACAGTACGTTTTGTAGTTGATTTACGTCATATTGTTCGCAGTAATTATGCACTATTTACACATCCAACAGTAGGATTCCAACTTAATGGCATAGCATGAAATATAATATTATAGGTAAATTCTGCCTTCTTAGTCAATCGACCCACCGCGTCGCATCGAATCGTCTCAGCCCGCCGCGCTTAGAATTCTTTCTGATTTTTTGTCTTTTTACTCAGCTCCTAATAGTTGCAGCGTGATGTTATTTATTTATTTACTAAAATCTTACCTACAACTACCATTACAGATCTGCGATCCAATGCGATAGTGTGGTCTTACATGCTAAATCCATCCATAGTTAAATACCCTGTAACCTTTCTCATGAATGGGCTATCATATCTATATAAATAAAAAGAAAAGTCCTGACTGACTGCGTTGATGAGTATCAACGCCCAGCCCAAACCCTTGGACCTGCTGAAATCACAGAGGTTCCCTTTATAAGTAAGTAGACAAGGAATAAGGATTTATCGATATTCAACCCCTAAGGGAGTTAAATAGGGAATGAATGTTCCGCGCGGGCGAAGCCGCTGGCATAAGCTAGTATCATAGAAAAGTGCAATACCTAGGTACGCGGTCAAGATGTATGGAACAGCGGTTTTTTTTGTTTAACCGACGAAATCTGCGCTGGGGTTCTAGAATAATATGCTGAATTCATGGTTACAGCTTTCCGAACACAGTTGATCACGCGCCTTTCCACAATAATAATCTGATAGAAGCTCTAATTTTTCAGATGCTGATAATGTGTAATATTTACGTTTGGACATTTTGTGAACTTTTATTATCTGGTTTGTACGTCAAAATTTGAGATAGTACTGACAAACAAAGCACGTGCGAAGGAAATTCAAATGTTTGTAAACAATCGTGTCGAAACCTGTCCCAACCTAATAAATTGTCTCACATATACATAGGTGAAGGGAATTGAGCTCCAGAGTCCCAATTATAGAGGTAACCATCGAAAAAATCCTAGAAATCAAATCTCATTTAACCAGGTTCGAAAAGTCCCATTAACAAAGGTAATTCGATGAAAAAGTGCCGGGACCTCATTGTAGT
The DNA here is from genome assembly GCA_949987655.1 of Polymixis flavicincta. Taxonomy (NCBI): domain Eukaryota; kingdom Metazoa; phylum Arthropoda; class Insecta; order Lepidoptera; family Noctuidae; genus Polymixis; species Polymixis flavicincta. The sequence continues at coordinate 21,694,187 of OX465181.1, read as the reverse complement.
TCTCAATACCTAATAGAGGTTTCTTACTTATCCAGGTCCCACTTAACCAGGTTTCACTGTAATACATTTTAGATAACTGACTCTAACTAGCTTGTGGCTAAGTAATAATAGCCGCGCAAGTCGATCCATCAGGTTAAGCTACGCTTGCCGCGGTTGTTCCGTGGATGGGTGACTATCTTTACATACCAAGACCCCTCCGTACCTCGCTCGGCAAGCACGTTAAGCCGTTGGTCCCGGCTGTCATTCATGGATCTTTGACAGTCGTTACGAGTCGTCAGAACCCCGAAAGTTTGCCAACCAGTCTTACCAAAGGGTATCGTATTACCCACCCAGTAACTGGGTTGTGGAGGTCAGATAGGCAGTCGCTCCATGTAAAATATTGGTATTCAGCTGCATCCGGTTAGACTGGCAGCAAACCCCAATGGAAAAAGGCTAGGCAGATGAAGAGATAGCTGGCTCTAAATAATATGTTAAATGTTTTATCTAGTAGGCCATAATAGGGACGCTGGAAATAAATTGCTTGATGATTTATTTTCAAGGAAACAAAAGGTATTTGCCCAAAGTTTGTATTTCGTGACTGGGCAACTAGTCGATGTATTAAGGTAAGTAGGAAAAGACTGTTCTTTAGAATAGAATAGAATACTTTTATTTCGGACATAAAATATCCATATAGTGTTAGTAACATAAAAACTTATTGCTTAGTGTTAGTAAAAATCAGCCTCCGCACAAACTGCTGTACAATCGGAGAGCCGAAGCTCTCGGCTACAGTTTTCAGGATGCTGTTTCGACTACCCCTCACTCTCCTCAGTAGCGACACAGTTTTTTTATCTAACTTTGATCTTTGATCTAACTAACACTAAAACCTTTAACAATTAAACCCGGCACTATTGTCAACTTGCATGTAATTGCGTAGCCTCTGTTGGAGATCCAAAAAAGAATTAATGAAGTATCAATCTGCCTAGCTTTTGGCTATTGGGGTTGCCTTCCAGTCTAACCGGATGCAGCTGAATACCAGTATTTTAGGTTTAGGTTGTCAGACTTCTGGGCTTTTGCTGACTACTCGTCGTAACGATTGTCAAAGATGTAGGATTGACAGCCGGGCGCGAGTCGGGGTCTCGATATGTAATGGTCTGATGGGCAACCATCCATGAACCAACCGCGTGAAGCGTGGCTCGATCAAACCGTACGTCTTTTTATTTAGACAGGAGCCAATCCAAACTCTGGGCCGCTACTGAGAAATTGCTGATCGAAATCCTAATAACAGCCTTTGCTAGACTTGGAAATGAAACTGAGATCGTGGTCAAACTAACCTTTACCTATTATGGGACCGATACAGGCTTACCCGTATTCGATGGGGAACGACTTTATTTAGGTCCTTAGCATAATCAGCGTTTAATGCTCCCAATGCTGGGACACAGACTCTCTGCGAGAGAAAGAGGGCCGTTAACCATCTTGGGTCTTTACTCAATCTTATTTTAAGCTAGCTTTTTCCAGCGGCTTCGCCCGCGCGGATGTCGAAAATTATCCCACGGGAACGTACTATCATGATAAAAAGTATCCCATGAGTTATTCCAGGTTAAAAACTATCTGTGTGCAAAATTTAATCCAAATCTATTCAGCCGTTTTTGCGTGATTGAGTAACAAACATCTTTACTTAGCGTCTGGAACTTTGGACTCGTGACCTCTGCGTTTGTTTCGGCCTTTCTTTTCAGAGTAGTCAGATAGGAAACGCCGAACTCATCTAGTTTAAAAAATGTGTTTAACGTGTAAAAAGTGTTTGTACAAACCTACTCACAGATATAAAATCATTTCTCACTTTATATATCCAAACATCTAAACATCAAACTTTCACTTTTATAAAATAAGTACGATTGTAGGATTGGTAGGATTAATTTGATGGAATGGCTGAGGAGGAGAATTAAATTATAGGAGAGGCTGGGTTAGTGAAAAGTTAAAACACAATCACGTAATTCTGAAGACACCTTTGTGTATATTTTTTCTGGAAGTTATTAACACAATGTTACTTCTTACTACAATCGTCTCAAACATACAGGAATACAATGTATACAAACAGTTTTAAATATACGTTCCAATGGAGGAATAGAACTCTTCCCAGAAATTGAAGTTGTCATCAGCGATCAAACTTGAGACTGTCAAGTTACTGTTTGTTATGTCCACGTACTGCATGGTCTTGTTGTCAAACAATGGCCACGTTATGTTTGATGCACAACTATAAGTAGGGTTTCTGAAATAAACAATAATTATGTCAATGATCAACGTTTATATAACAAACGATATACAGTATTACCTTAAACGTTAAACGGTATAATTATGACAAACGTTTATATAATTTTTGTAAGGAAATAAGACCAATTAAGAAAATCCTCATCATCATTATCATCATTTCAGCCGAAAGACGTCCACTGCTGGACATAGGCCTCCCCCAAAAGGAGGTGGTTTGCCATAATCGCCACGCTTGGCAGGCGGGTTAGCGATCGCAGTATGGTGGTAAAATGCAAAGAGGACGTTGCTGCCCATTCTCTAGTAAGTCCCTTAGTCTTCTACGCAACCCACGGGAAGAAATGGGATACCTACTGGTATTCTCTACGTCCGGAAACACTCGGAACCGGAAAAGAAAGTCCTAGGACTAGTAACTCTTTTTAACCGACTTCCAAAAAAGGAGGAGGTTATATGTTCCACTGTATGTATTTTTTTTATGTATGTTCATCGATTTCTCCCCCATTTGTGGACTGATTCTCAAAATTCTTTTTTTATTTGAAAGAGTATACTCCTGAGGTGGTCCCATTGGCACCAAGTCAGGATATGATGATGGAATCCCAGGGAAATCGAGGGCAACCCTCAAATTTTGTAGGTATAAATATTATAGGAGAAGAAGAAGAATTAAGAAGAATTGTTATGTTTTTCATATATCTTCTAAAGCTATTGAGACATTTGCGTATGGTCATCATCACCTCATGACGCTGAGCTGATGAAGGAAGGTACAACTCTTTAGCGGTTAGGAGTTAGGTGGAGGTTCGGGCATAACTCCGTCATAAGACCGATTTGCAGAATTATTTTTTTGTTCGAAAGGGGTTCAATTCAGGGACTTGAAACGTTTCTCAAAATAACGTTACGCGTAGTTCCAGTACCGATAATTTGTACCGTTCCACTAGTATCGTAACAAAATTCACTCCTTGGAAATAACGATACTGACAAACGGAACGAAATCTTACATTGTTCAATAACGATACTATCAAGATATCGTTATTAGTATAACGATATAATAACGTTATTCATTTCGATACGCGACGTTGCAAGCTTCATGACCTTGGGCTACGTGCGGTGCGGCGAGCCGGCGATGCAAACGCAACGGGATGCGTTGCGTTTGCATCATTCTACAATTTTCCGAGCGCAGTATGGCAACGTATCATTTCGCCGTGTTTATTTACATTACTTAACTCGTATCTGATTTTAATTCGTATAGTTTGAGTTTTGACAATTTCTCTTAAATCATGGGCCGTAAGAAGAACATTGTCTACAGATATTTTTCACTAAGCGACGACAAACACTCGAAAAATGTGATGTTCCAGGTTATGATAAAACTCTTAGGTACAATTTTATATTGCTATTAATATTATTGATCGATGAAAGATGTTTTATCGTCTGCGACAGTAAAGTGATGTTTACAATTACAAAAGGCTTGTCGTAAGTGTTTTCCAAATACATGTCCTCTGCGGTTTAGTTGACGCAGGTATTGGACGCGAAAACAGGTTTGAACTTGCTCGCAAGTCGCAACGTGCGGCCGGCGAGCAAGCGGTACCTCTCGCCACGGTAATAATTTACATTCAGCCCCTTTTGGAAATGGAAAATATTACCTTGACGTCGCCCCTCACAAACCGCCGCCGTTCCCCGCGCACATCAAGTACTTGGCATTTGTTTTGTTTGTCATATCACATGCACGGAGTTACCATTACGGCGCAAAAGATCATTGATTTGGAGATTTTATGACGAAATATAACGCGATAAATCTAATGAGGTCAGGTTATAATTTTACGAGTTCTTTTTGAGCAGTGGCGTGCATTGCAGTGCCTATCTCGATAAATCACCTTAAGCCTGTTAATTACATTTTAGTGTGTGTGCCCTATAATTTAAGAAACTCACTAAATTATCATACCTACAACATAATATCTTCATAAAAACACGCGCGACAGTAGGCACTCGCCTGGTCGTCGGACGGCCTAGTCGGCTCCCGTATTATTCACACAGTCATTGTCATTGGTCTTTGCACGTTCAAGTTAATACGACGAAATGAAAAATAAGTACGCTGTCTCCGAAATTATTCACGGCCGTACTAGAAGAAATCTTCAGAAAGCTGGCAGCAGGCTGGGCAGAGAGGGGCATTATGGTTGCACATAGGAGATTATCCAATCTCCGTTTTACCATCTTCCGTTTCCGAGTTGACTCAGATGCTAGAAGATCTTAGCACGGCAAGCCTAGAGGTCGGACTTCAAATGAACATGTTAAAGACCAAGTTGATGACGAATAGCGTGCATCTAAGGGTCACCGTGGTGGGTGGGGAGGTTGAATATGTTGATGAGTATCTCTATCTCGGCCAAGTAGTCTCTTTCCAGGTAAGACAAAATAAAGAAGTTGTAAGACTTACCGAAAATACCTGGAAGAGCGATTGGGCCATGAAAGATTCAATGAAAGGCGACCTTCCTCTATCGCTCAAGAGAAGACTCATGGACGTATGTATTCTTCCCATTCTCACATATGATTCTCAAACATGGTTTTTGACAATTCAGCAGAGGTCCACGCTTGAGGTTTGCTAGAGAGCTATGGAACGGAGTATTCTGGGTATGAAACTTGGGAACCGGGTTAAGAATACAACAATCCGTTCCATTACGAAACTTACTGATGTCACTCGGAAAGCTGCCACGTTTAAATGGAATTGGGCTGGACACATCTGCCGTATGTCAGACGATCAATGGGCCAAACTTACGACCCAGTGGGTCCCGCTTAGTGGCAAACGACATCGCGGCGGGCACAGACGAAGATGGCGGGATGAGCTGGACTCCTTTAATAAAGCTTGGTCCTTGTCAGCTTTGGACAGAGAGAGGTGGAAAGAGAGTAGGGAGGCCTTTGCCCAGCAGTGAGACGTTAAGAGCTGACAAAAAAATTTGTTGATGGTATAATAATTACACAACAAATATAATATAAGTAACATACAGGTATTATTATAATATAGAATCTTCCGCATTTCAAAATGAGGTAAATTTTCATGTCGTTTGTTTTGTCTCGAATAAACACGTTTGTGACAAATTTATTTGTTCAAAACCTCATACATACTTTTCTTTTTAATATACAGTACAAAGTCGTTTACTCACAGCAGATTTGAAGAACAGCAAAGAAGAAATTCTAACCGAATTGACTTACGGTGCTCTAACAATTGTCTTACACGACCCACTAAATTGCAAATTCTTGGCAATTTTTGTAGAATCTTGGTATTGCTGTCTATCGCATCTGGGTGCCTAATTTACAGCTATTCCAAGATTGTATAGAAATTGTTTTGTTTTTGTGTTTCATCTCTTTCTCAGTTAGTTTTTAATGTTAATCTAGCAGTTTGAGTACTTTATGCGGCCTACCCAAATGTCCTCTCTTTGGTCAATTAACTCAGCCTATCGCAGTCCACTGTTGGACATAGGCCTCTCCCAGACTGCACCACAACACTCTGTCTTCCGCCTTCCGCATCCAGTATATCCCAGCCACCTTTTAAGGTCATCGGTCCATCTAGCTGGGGGGCGTCCCACACTACGTTTGCCGATACGCGGTCTCCATTCCAGAAATCGTCTGCTCCACCATCCATCGGTCCTTCGACAAACATGGCCAGCCAACTGCCACCTCTGCTTGATCACTCTACAAGCTATGTCGGTAATTCGGGTACTTTTCCGGATAAATTCGTTCCTGATTTTATCCTTCAAAGAAACTCCGAGCATAGCCCGCTCCAAAGCGGCCTTACATTTGTGGATCAGCCCAGCTGTCAGTGTCCACGTTTCGGCACCGTATGTCATCACGGGCAGGATCCACTGGTTGAAGACATTAGTCTTCAAGCATTGCGGAATAGGTGACGAAAAGACATGACGTAGTTTCCCAAACGCTGCCCAATCCAACTGGATCTGTCGGCTTCTTTCTCAAAGTTGTGTCTACCGAGCTGGATGTCTTGCCCTAGGTAAACATACTCCTTCACAACTTCGAGAAGCGACCCTTCAATGTGAATCCACATTGAAGGGTCGCTTCTCGGACTCGGCAAGACGTGAGAATTGCACATGACTTTCGTCTTGTCCAAATTCATGCCAAGGCCAACCCGCCGAGAAGCTCCACTTAGGCTGTGCAGCATCTGGTCTAACTGTTCCAGTGTCTCTGCCATTATGACGATGTCATCGGCAAACCGAAGGTGTGAGATGTATTTGCCGTTAATAGTGATACCCTGTCTAGTCCAGTCCAACGTCTTAAAGATGTCCTCCAACGCGTTGGTGACTAGTTTCTGAGATATTACATCCTCCTGTCGCACCCCTCTGAGCGGTTGGATGGGAATTGTTTCCTTATCCTGGATCTGGACAGTCATCGTGGCAGCGTCATACAAACATCTCAACACCTCGATATGGCGCAAGTAAATTTGACATCGTTGCAGAGAGGCCAGAACTGCCCATATTTCGATGGAGTCGAAGGATTTCTCGCTGTCCACAAGCCATACACAGCGGTTGGTTGCACTCTTCAGTCTACAATTTTCCGAACAGTATGGATGTAGTCTACGGTACTGAAGCCTTTTTGAAAACCGGCTTGTTCTGGCGGCTGGAACTCGTCAAGTTTTCTGGCGAGACGATTCGTGACGACCCTTGAGAACAACTTGTAAACGTAGCTCGGAAGCGAGATGGGTCTATAGTTCTTCAGCAAGGTTTTGTCACCTTTTTTGAAGAACAGAATCACCGCACCTCTGCTCCACACCTCGGGTGTTGTACCCTCTTGGATGACGGAGTTGAAGAGACTCGCTAGCTAAGGAGCTCTGTCGTTATTCCGTCATCACCCGGTGCCTAGTTGTTCTTAAGCAGCTCGAGAGCCGTCCTAACCTCGCACTGGTCGATATCTGGGATTTCCTCCGTGTAGTGGCGCGTTATTTCGGCTTGGTGGTCACCTGCACTATGTTCCGCTGGTTTTGCCGTCCGCGTGTGTGCCCGAAAAAATCCTCAACTTCCTCGAGTATCTCGGACTTTGAAGTCACGATTCTGCCATCCGCAGTTCTTAGTTGCGTCAGATGGGACCTCCGTAATTACTGAGCGAACACTTTCGACCCTCGGTTTTGCTCAATCGCGACCTTAATGTCGTGGGTGTTGGAGCACTGAAGGTCGCGCCGCGTCAGCTTTCGTATTTTGAGGTTTAAGGCCCTCTTTTCTGACGAAGACGGCTGCGTGGATGGCAATTCTCGTCTTTCCCTCATAAGTCCAAGAGTCTCCGAGGAAAGTTTGAACACCTTAATTTTTCACTGCGGCGAGAAAAGTCTGCGGGAGATGTCACGTAGTGCTTTGATCACCTCGTCGGCTTTTTCGTCAACAGTGCCTGAGGTTTCCAGCAGGGCAACTCGATTTTGAAGTTCCAGTTGGAACATTTCGGATCCTAGAGCAGTTTGGAGCTGCGTAGGTCGGAGGGTAGGCCTCATCGTGCGGATGGCTTTCTTTGGTATTGTTCGTCAAATCGTTGAGCTCTTCAAGTTCTGAAGAAAGAAGAATTTCTTACCGTATTGACTTACGGTGCTCTAACAGTTGGCTTACACGAGCCACTAAATTGCGAATTCTTGGCAATTTCTGTACAATCTTGGAATTGCTGCATATTGCTCAATTTACAGCTATTATATACTTATACTTTACTTTTACTTTAATTCCAAGATTGTATAGGAATTGTTTTGTTTTTGTGTTTCATCTCTTTCTCAGTTCGTTTTTATTGTTAATCTGGCAGTTTGAGTACTTTATGCCGCCTACCCAAATGTCCTTTCGTTGGTATTGTTCATCAAATCGTTGAGTCCTCAAGTTCTGAGTTGAGCTGCATGATTTCTGATAAATGCGTGCACTGATTGGACAGGTCCACTCGATCTGTGTGGTTCTTTTCTCAATAGACCATTTCAGACACCAATCTACATGATGTGACCAAGATTATGTCTGGAGTTTAAAAGAGACTGTGACCTCTGAGTTTGTTTCGGCCTTTCTTCTCAGAGTAGTCAGATAGGAGACTTCATCTAGTTTAAAAAAAATATGACTGACTTGTAAAAGTGTTTGCACAAACCTACTTACAGAAATAAAATAATTTAATAATGTATAATATTTTTACCTCAACTAAACGCCCGTAAGTAACGAGTACCTCGATAGTCAAACCCACTTATTCGGCCGATAACGAGTACTAATAGAATGGCCGAATATTGCCGAGTACCTAGTAATAAATGAGAAGCGACCTGTTCCTTGCTAGTTGCCGTGGAAATGGGCTGAATGTAAACGGGGTAAAACTTTTAAATATCCACAGACCATAGGATCAATGAGACAAAATTAACCATGTATTCATTATTAAATAATTAAAATGATAGGTTACGCGCCGATGAGATGTATACATAAAAAGATAAAGTTAAATTTGACACAATCACATGAATATAAAAGTAGGCAGATCATCACAACGAATCATTCACAATTACAACAAACAACATTGTCGGAAAAAATATGCACTCTCGAACGATACGGCAGTGGCTTGTGCCAGGGACGGGGCGCGCGGGCGACGGAGCGATGGTCAGCGGGAAAAGTTCTTAAGAATAACGTTAGTAATTAACCTGTAACGTTTCACCTGTAACGTTATTACAAGCGGATAAGCATAATGTTACTGATACCTATAACGTTACTAATAATTTTGTTCCACGAAAATGATTTTCTATAACGTTTTTTTTTTGTAACGTTATTTTTATTTTTAGATCTAGAGTATCGCTACAAATTTTGAAACGTTATATGAGAACATTAAGGGTAACGGAACAAAATTTATTTCGTTTTCAAGTCCCTGGTTCAATTCGAAATGGTCCCATTTAAAGATTTTTTTCAAATTAACAGAGACTGCTGCTATAGCATTAATATGCATTGTTTTGACCCCAAGGATGATAAAATTTCGAATTGGTTTGGGGTATATACTATAACTCCAAAGTGAAAAATAAAAACTTTTTTCAAAAACAAAACAACCGGCTTCCAAAAAACACTAGAAAGTGAAAAATAACATTAATTTCGGAAGGCGGTGACAAGAAATTAATAAAATACATTTCCAAAGTCACCGACTTCCGAAATTAAAGTAATTTTTCACTTTCTAGTTGATTTTTGGAAGTCGGTTTAAAAAATGTCCCTGCTGTCAATAAGATACGACTACGACGACTACTATACGACTGTATCGACGCGCAAACTATAACCATGAATTTAAAAAAAATGTCGTTGAAAACCTAACTTTTCAACAAAAAAATTAAACCGCCAAATAAACTGAAAAGTAAAAAATAATAAACCTGCTTTGATTAACCTTAATAACTTAGTTCAGCAGGCGGTGACATAAAATTAAAATGCATATCCAAAGTCAACGACTTCCGAAAAAGTTTTTATTTCATAATTTTTTGTGGCTATAATCTACTCATTACTACATGCTTAATTGTTGATTACTTTTTGTAATACACAACTCAGTATTAAAATCTGTGAGTAAACAATCAATCATCCCCTATTTTTCTACCCTTAGGGTTGGTTTTTTTTTTCGAAATGTACTCGTATATGGGACCAACTTCGGGGTATACCCTTTCAAATAAAAAAAGAATTATCAAAATCGGACTACTCTGAAAAAAGATATGCGTGGTAATACATAAAAAAAATACGCGTCGACTTGAGAACCTCCTCCGTTTATTCGTCGGTTAAAAAACATCTGCTGTTTCATAGAAAATTGCAGTATCTACGCGTTCAAAATGTATGGGACAGTTTTAAAACTGAATCCATGGATAACAGGTTGCGCGTCGGTATATGCTACCCTTTTTAGCCTACTTCAAAAAGAAGGAGGTTATCAATTCGACCCGTTTTTTTTTTGTATGACGGGCATAACTCCGTCGTATATTTTTTTGACGAATTTGGAAAAATATTTTTTCTTCGAAAGGGGTTTTTTTCAAAAAAATAACAACCGACTTCCAAAACAACACCACAAAGTGCAAAATAGCTTTAATTTCGGAAGACGGTGACTTTGGATGTGTTTTTTTTTATTCTTTGTCACCGCCTTCCGAAATTAAAGTTTCAAAGGCACGCGAAACTGTGCTACAGGTATCTAATGTGTGACAGTAATAAGGGTAATAAAAATAAGTTCTAAGTATCTAATATGTATGTCTTACATACCCATATTTGGCAAAGTCCGTGAAGATCGTAGTAACTTTATCGATTAGTTGAAGTTCTAAACTGTTTTTATCCGAAATCAGATTCAATGATTTTGGATCAAACAAGTACATCAAGTCATCCATATGGGCAGCTCCGAAGATGTCGTATTTTTCGCCTTGCTGTCCATAATAGTTCCTACTTGACGTAATGGAAAACTGGTAGGAATATCTTGCAGTGTCCCTTTTTTGAGGCAATCTGATAAAATAACTCAAGATATCGTATACAAATGTAGCGTCATTCGCATACCTTACAAACTCTTTAGTGGAGTTTATATCAACACTTTTGTTACCAAAGTAATATTTACGAATGATATCTGACAATTCCAAAATAGACTTTGGCCCCAGTTTATTCAAAATTTTCCGAGGGACAAATAGTTCTGGGTATCTGTCATACCATTCTATAAGCGTTTTCGTGATGGGTTCAATTAATGCGACCACCTCTTGGTTCGTGTGGCCAAACATTAGATCTACTTCATTCATATAAACAGGATTTTCTAAAACATTCTGTGTCAGGAAATTATCCTTGCCACAATATTTTTCAACCACAGGTACAAACTGATACATTTTAATGACGTTATAGGTATACTCTTCAAATGATAAGATGTTAGGACTCGTGTCTATTAACTTGTCTGAAGGGACGGACTGAAGAAATTCGAGAAGTTCATCGGGGTCTTCAGTTTTAATGCCAAGCTTCTTCCCAAGAACAAATGCGCGTCGTTCAGGTTGAAAAGCCAAGCCCCAATCACAAAACGGAGAGCCGCTTAATGCGATGGCCCTATGGAACAATCCTTTAGACATTGGGGATCTCATATGTAATGCAACGGAAGCACTGCCTGCGCTCTGCCCCATGATAGTTACTCTACTTGCATCACCTCCGAAATGTTTGATGTTCTTTTGCACCCATTTCAAAGCTGCAACTTGATCCTTCATTCCCGCGTTTCCAGGAACGTCTTCAGTGCCGAGACTAAGGAAGCCTAAAGCATCTAATCTATAGTTAAATGTCACGATGACCATACCCTTTTCGACAATGAAGTCTGGTCCATAATTGTCAACATTGCCGGATCCCAATTTGTATGCCCCTGAGTGAATGAATACCATTACTGGTAAAAGATTGTAAGCTGTCAGGTTGGGCGAATATACATTGAGAAACAAACAGTCTTCATTACCGGGGATAAATGTATTCGTCAGGATGTTAAACTGAGGGCACACTGAACCATGTTCTTTGGCGTTTCTTACTCCATTCCAGGTTAGAGGAGGCTGAGGTGCCTGAAAATAGATATTAATAAAACACTGTCAGTTATTTTGAATGTTAGCTGAGGTAAACTAGTTTTCTATTTTCTAAATAAAACGCAATCATATTAAATGGTGTATTACCTTAAATCTCAGGGTCCCATTAGGAGGTTGAGCATACGGAATGCCTTTAAAACTGTTGTATTGTCCGTTGCCCGTTACTAAGTCCAGCAACTCTCCTTCCAACCAGCCCTGCTCCACTCTTACTCGAATCCCATCACTTGCTACATTTTGTATAATTCTGCAAAGTTTCAAGTGTGAACATTGAAATATTGAATTAAGTTTTATCCCGAATAAAATAAGAACATTTTCGGATGTTTACACTTAATATTAACAATTTAATATAATTTACGTAGAGAAATACAGCGGAAATAATTTAAAAAATGGTCTTCTGATGGACAAAATATCCGTTTGACTTACACGAGGAATATAATTGAATGAAAAATATTCATTTTTATTTTAGAAGCCCACTTGGCAGTGAACAACTCGATTTGAAAATACCCTAAAGACTGCAAGCATTTTAATCTCTAGAAAGTTTAAGTAGTTATCAGATATTGGCATTGGCACGTGAATTTGAATAACAAGCAAGAGACGAGTCGGCAATTGTATTCTTGATATGTGTACATGCATGTCAAACAAAAATTGGTGAATAATTGTTGACATTGTACCAACTTTTTAAATAAAAGCGATGATAGCATATTATTAACAGCAAACAAATGCAGTTAAGCAGTTCCGTAGAAATATCCAAGTAGATTAAAAGAAAAGTTTAATAAATCCTTGAAATTATTTAGTGACTTTACGCTTCTTTAAATTATTGAATCTCCGAATCAGTTGTGGTGTGACTTTGAATGATAGGCTGAGGAATGATGTGGTAAGATGACAGGATGAATGAAGAGTGGCTAAAAAAATGTATTTACAAGGCAGATGTGAGTGGAAACGACGCGAGACGCCCTTGGAGGACATAATTAGTGATCTTGTGTTGGTGATCTTCAGAAAGGCCAGGTGCGTAGTAGGTACTTGCAACCGGCGTGCGTGTATGACCTGAAGGCCAATTCTCGCAATTAAAACGTTCGCAGTGTCATCTCGGCGACAATCGAATTTCAAAAATTTGAAGAAAATGTATAGGAATTTTTGACAGATTGACACTGAGATCAGACTGTGAACGTTCTTAAAATTACCAGAATTGCCCCTCAGATGTGTGAAAGTAATCGAGGCAAAAGGAGTATGTAAAGATCATAGCAGCAGGCTTAGCACGAGAACCGTAGACAAGCGTTTTGTCGTCAGAAGAGTAGACAAAAATGACGTTTACGTATAGACAGTTGACAGTTTTTCACCGAGAAAGGTAGACAAGAAATAGAAATTGTCATACTAAGCCTACAGGTGGCTTCTATAGTTTCTGCCTAACCCCATGGGAAAAGACATGAGTTTATTATGAACCTCCAAAAACTTTTGGGCTTCTAATTATGCATTGAGCCTCTTTTCAACGTTCCTGACTTTTGTCACAGTTGGTGTGACTCTAACAAATGCTCTTAATAAAGAACAAAATACTTCGAAGCAGGATGGCACTGAGTCAACTTTCTATTTAAGTTCTTTCTTGCTAGGTAGGTGATAGAAAACTGCATGGCTGAAAAATAAACAAATAGGTACGTTTATAGGATACTTTAAAAACAGGCTCTTTCTCTGTGTAGATACTTTTTACTAAAGTTTATTTTCCTACGTACTTAGGTACACTTAAACTGTGTATTCTTTTGTGGCAGAACTTTAGGTGGCTTTTCATTCAACGTCACCTGAGTGAATTTCAACAACTGTGATTTATTACCTAATTTTGGTGGAAAATTTTGTTTCTGTTTTTTTTTTTTATAATCTAAGATGTTGATAAGCAAGAAATACGTATTCAGGTAAATAAAATGTGAGAGAAATTTATTTGTTCCTGAAAGTTTCTAATATATTGTCGACACCAGAATTAGTAAGACACCAAAATTGGTATCTGCCACCAAAATTAGATCATCATCAATAGTTTCACAAAATATCTGATTTACTTGCTTAGTATTCCCTAGGAGTGCTCTTTTTTCCCTTTCAAGTTGAACTCTGCGAGTACGCGGTGGCATTTCACTCAAAGGTACGATTTTCGCTTCAGATTTTTAAGATACCTTTCTCTTTATTTTTTTCGCAATTCTTCTAGTTCGACGAGATCATTCCAAATTATTATTTTCTCTTCCTTTCTGCCATCCTTTTCCTCTCCAAGCACTCTGCGTGTGTCAACTTTGAATTTTTTTCTTTGACATGGTGGCAAACAAATAATAGGTAGGTATCTAACTTAATTTGTTATTGCTATTGATAGCGATTTTCATACAAGTGTACAGTACACGAATGTCTTAAGAGACTAACTAGGGCAGAATTATAAATTTTCTTGTTTCTTCATCACTCTCAAGTTCTGTACTTAAAAACCGAGTTATATTATTATGGTTATTTTTTGTTTGTCTTTGAAGTACGTTACTCTAAAAAACTAATTTTGGTGTAACTAAGCAACTTTGGTGATTGGATAAATACTACCAAAACCACCAAAATTGCACCACCAAAATTAGAATCTTGTTTAATATATATAAAAAAACTACTAAGAATATACTTTATATTTGTATAATTTTGAAAGCATACCAAACCTTGTTGTCGTAAATTTAAATTACAACACCAACTTAGTCATAAAACGTTTTTAAAACAATACACCAAAATTGCAGATTTTTTGTCCGAGTACTACGAAAAGACTTACTTACCTACGTTTTTGGCAGGAAACCACAACGGGGTGGTACATGTCTGTCACAGCTGCGCTTGAGCCCCTGACTTAACGAAGTGAACGATGGTAGTGTCGTCCTTCTGGGTTTATTCTATACGACCCACATAATGATTACATTAGTCCCACCAAAATTTAAAATTTCGCGCGGACAGTCATTTTAGATTTTCACTATATAGGTTATTTAATGCAACACTTTAGTGTTGCAATAAAACTGTCTACTTAACTAATACTGAATACAAATAAAATTCGTAACTTCTAGTAAACTAGTGTAGTTTCGTTTAAGCGGTGGTAATTCCCAGAAAAACAGATTGTGGACGCGCCACCAAACTTAGAATTATGCTGAATAACATTTTTTTTTCACTACTGAAATGTTATCTACTAAAATATTGACGGCCTGGTCAAGATAAGTACTTCTTCTTTATTAATAGTTATTTATGATACTAGTGCGGTAAGTTGGTTTTTACAAACGAGTTGACAAATGTAAGCCCGAGACGAAGTCGAGGGCTTACCATAGTCACGAGTTTGTAAAAACCAATTTCTGCACGTGTGTCATACAATGTTTTTCAACACATTTGCGAGAAAACAGTACAATATGTAATTAAACAAACCTATACATCATTAAATAGCGCTCTCCAATTTTGGCGGCAAGAGACCGTTTCCTGCAATTTGCGCCTCATTCAAAATATCAGGTGGAGTAGATTCCATATTAATATCAGTTTCCTCGCTTGAACTCATAATAAAAGTTTGTTTATAAATATCAGTCGGAAACTCGCAACAATCTTTGACGTTTCTAATATGAAAATGGCGCGAATTTACAAATGGCGCCACATGCCCGTGGTGAAAATTAGAACTACATCTTTCATCTCATTTACTCTTTATTATTAAAGTGAGACAAACGTATTGAGCAAAATCGTTTCCAAGGAGGTTCGATCAGTCAGCTTATTTATTCTCGTAATGTGAAACTCCTTGGACGAAATTCTTATAATATTTTATGGAAATTAAAAAAAAACCGTAAAGAATACGCACGGTGCCATACAACGAGGTATGCGGTAAAATAGGTACTTAGGTGAGAGTACCTATTTAACCGCACGTTCCGTTGTATTAGTGCGTAATTTTTAACTTTCGAACCATGTATACAGGCTTCGTAAATGCAGTTTTTGAGCAAATGTGTTGAAAAAAATAATACTTTATTCTACGTTTGCTTTAAATTATGATTTTCAGCCGCGTCGCCTAAATATTGTGCTTGAGAAAATCACTCACCTACATCCTACATCTACATCATTTGAAATATATGTATATGCTCCGATGGAGGAATATAGTTGATCCCAGAAGTTAAAATTGTCGTCATCATTCACATTTTTATCAGTCAAGTCGTTTCCAATGTCCACATATTGCAACGTCTTGCCGTCAAACAATGGCCACGCTATATTGAAAAGTGATCTGTTTTAAGTTGGGTTACTGAAATAAAAAAACATTTAGATCATTAATCATTAGAATAATAAACTTTCATTTCAATTCACTTTAGAAGTAATAGTTTGATTAGGTCGTTTAGTTCCTTTCCTTATATCAGATTCTCCTTCTTTTCATTGACATTCATCATAATCAGCTTAGCCTTATCCTTTTATTGGGGTCGGCTTCATGACTCCCATATTCCCCTTAAACTTAAGGGGAAGATATATAAAACCATGGTAAGACCTGCCGTCTTGTATGGGTCAGAATGTTGGGCCACAAAAGAGATGAATGAAAGGCAATTGCATGTAGCCGAGATGAGAATGTTAAGAGGAATGTGTGGTGTTACACGAATGGATAGATTAAAAAATGAGTACATAAGAGGAAGCCTGAAAGTGGCACCGATAAATGAAAAGTTGTGTGGAAATCGGTTGTCATGGTATGGGCATGTGATACGGAGGAATGAGGAAAATGTCGTGAGGAAAGTTTTGAGTATGAATGTCGATGGCTATAAGAGTAGGGGGAGACCAAAAAAAACGATGGATGGACTGGGTGAATGATGATATGGTTAGAAAGGGTGTGACTACGGAGATGACGACTAATAGAGAAGTGTGGAAGAAAAAGACATGTTGCGCCGACCCCAAATAAATTGGGATAAGGGCAGGAGAATGATGATGGGGTCGGCTTCATGAACATTATATCCCAGGCACTGTATTATCTTAAACAAGGTACCCATAGTAAAACTTGTTCATTTCCAAGATGAATTACTACACTGCTTAAAGAATGCCCTCCTTTAAGTTCAGATCTATTGTTCTCTCATTAAAGGTCCTAGACAGGTTAACCTAACAACTTGTACATCCTATATATCCAAACATCTAAACATAAAACTTTCACATTTGTAAAATACCAACTTCCGCCCGCGGCTTCGCCCGCGTGGAAGTCGGAAATTATCCCGCGGGAACGTATGTATGCAGCTGCATAGAATCTTTACGCCCTAGAAATGCGCGTCATCTATGTGAAATCAATGAAACTGCTAAGATATTATAAACAGAAAAAAATACAGATGGCGCTCATGCCACCAGCCGCTAGGTAAATAAACGGATATACCTACATAGGCCATCGCGGACTTTTCTGTAGACCTTTCTAAGATACACAATCCCATCATACATCATTTTGTTATCTCAAAGGGTTTTTTTTTTCATTTTTTTTTAGGGTGGGAAATCATCAAATAACTTCTCCCGCTCTGGGTGAAACAGGAGAGCGTGTCAGACTTTTACTGACTAAAACCCACCAGTGTTCCCTCAGTTGCCTGTGTGCCAGGGGCGACGGTATCTCTTTCGAACAACCCGCACCCCTGGTAGGCATCGGCCCTTGCGGGCCCCATCGGTTTGCGCTGACATCTCTTTGAGGCGCGCGTGGAAAACAACGCGCCGTCGACCAATGAGTCGAGAAATGCCTACTGCGCTACCACGGAGAGATAGCGCAGTTATGTGGGACTGTAACCAGTCACTTGAGGCGGGAACACTGAAACGCGCAAGCCATCTGCGAACCCGCCGCGGCTGTCCGTCACCGGACCCTCCTCGGAGGGGAATAACCCCTATCATCGGCACACCAGGACACAGGGCATGCTGTGACCACCCCAGGAACCAAATAGCATAAGAGCCCCAGACAACCCCATGTCTGGCACCATTGGTCGCCCTGTATCGGGTCAACACAGTGGCCCCACCACCTAGCACTTTTTGACCGCATGGGATAGGGAGAGCGGCCAACGCTATACCGACACTCCTCCTCCCCGGCGGCCCCACCGCGTTCGCCATGCAACGGTGGTGGGCCCGTCCAGGCCACGGAAGGAAAGAGCGCTACTTAGAAGTACCGGCACTCCTCCTCCACCGCAATGCCTCCCATTCGACATCGCGGCCCGCCTCAGTTGCGATGCACCTCACCGTAACCTACTTTTTGGTCGCTACATCGCCGGCTTGGAGACAAAAGCCCTGCCGAGCGACCCCACCTTGGGGTTCCTCTTCACTTCACCGTGGAAGGATGACCACGGCTCCTGAGCCCCCCCGCAACGATAATGCGGGAACACACTGGGGGATTTCTCAAAGGGATTAGGCAGCATTTTCATTGAAAGGTCCCAGACAGCTAATTTTTTTCCGACACCTCCAACAAATATCATTTTATTTTAGCCAATGTATACAAAAACTTGACAAATTATATACTAAAACCTTTCTCGAGAACCACTCCATTTATTGGTGAAGACAGCATGAAATCGGTGAAGTAGTTTTTGAGTTTATCGCGAACAGACAGATAAACACGGTTGTTTTGTAATATGTAGTGAAGTAGGATTGTAGGATTGGTAGGATTAATTTGATGGAATGGCTGAGGAGGAGAATAAAATTATAGGAGAGGCTGGGTTAGTGAAAAGTTAAAACACAATCACGTAATTCTGAAGACACCTTTGTGTATCTATATTTTTTCTAGAAGTTATTAACACAATGTTAGTTCTTAATACAATCGTCTCAAACATTCAGGAATACAATGTTTACTAACAGTTTAAATATACGTTCCATTGGAGGAATAGAACTCTTCCCAGAAATTGAAGTTGTCATCAGCGATCAAACTTGAGACTGTCAAGTTACTGTTTGTTATGTCCACGTACTGCATGGTCTTGTTGTCAAACAATGGCCACGTTATGTTGGAAACCCTACTTATAGTTGTGCACTAAAGTAGGGTTTCTGAAATAAACAATAATTATGTCAATGATCAACGTTTATGTAACAAACATTTTACAGTATTACCTTAAACGTTAAACGGTATATTACAAACGTTTATACATATAATTTTCGTGAGGAAATAAGACCATTTAAGAAAATCCTCATCATCATCATTTCAGCCGAAAGACGTCCACTGCTGGACATAGGCCTCCCCCAAATGGAGGTGGTTTGCCATATTCGCCATGCTTGGCAGGCGGATTGGCGATCGCAGTATGGTGGTAAAATGCAAAGAGGACGCTGTTCCACATTCTCTAGTTTGTCCCTTAGTCTAATACGACACCACAGGAAAAAATGGGATACTGCAATTTTTACGTCCGGAAACACATGGAACTCTTTTAACTCTTTTTATTTAAAAAAAATGTCCCTGCTGTCAATATGATACGACCACGACGACTACTACGAGTATACGACCGTAACCATGAATTTTTAAAAATATGTCGGTAAAAAAAAAATCTGCTGTTTCGTAGAAAATTGCAGTACCTACCCGTTCAAAATGTATGTATGTTCAAAAACAGTATTTTTTTTAAATAAACGACGAAAAATTTCAACTCTGGGGTGTTTTGAATCTTAAACTGAATCCATGGTTAGCAGGCTGCTGGCGATATAAGCCGACCACCCTTTTGGGCACGCCACGATTGCGGCGGTAAGTCCCCTCTTTGAGGAGTGGTTTGAGAGGCGGCATGGCGTCCTCACCTTCCGCCTGACGCAGGTCCTCACCGGACACGGTTGTTTCGGGAGGTTCCTGTTTCGGATAGGGCGGGAGGAAACGCCCGGGTGTTTCCACTGCGAAGATCGCCCTGAGGACACGGTGGAGCACACGGTGGCGGTCTGCCCTGCTTGGGCGGAGCACCGCCGTGTCCTCGTGGAGGCGATCAGCGGCGGCGATCTCTCGCGTCCGGCCCTGGTCCAGGCCATGGTACGGAGCGAAAGGGCATAGGGAGCCGTCACCTCCTTCAGCGAAGCAGTGATGCTCGCGAAGAGGGAGGCGGCGCACGTGAGGGAGAGGCAGCATATGCGCCCTCGCGACCCTAGCCGCCGCAGGATACGGAGACGCCCTGGGCGTCGGGAATCCCAGGCCGATTTCCGGCCACCGTAGGCATGGGCTTGCGGACGGCGAGTAATGGGTAGCTCGCTATCCGGTAAGGACTAAGCCCAAGTCGACGGCGCGTTGTGTTCAACGCGCGCCTCAAAGAGATGTCAGCACAAAAATTGATGGGGCCCGCAAGGGCCGATGCCTGCCAGGGGTGCGGGTTTGTTCGAAAGAGACACCACAGCCCCTGGCTTAAGGGCTACTGAAGGAACACGGGTGGGTTTTAGTCAGTAAAAGTCTGACACGCCCTCCTACTCCACCCAGAGCGGGAGAAGTTATTTGAAGATTTCCCAACCAAACAAAAAAAAAGCCGACCACCCTTTTAAAGGCACGCGAAACTGTGCTACATGCATCTAATGTGTGACATTAATAAGGGTAATAAAAATAAGTTCTAAGTATCTAATATTTACTACATAAACACAAGCAATGTCTTACATAGGTACCCATGTTTGGCAAAGTCCGTGAAGATCGTAGTAACTTTATCGATTAGTTGAAGTTCTAAACTGTTTTTATCCGAAATCAGATTCAATGATTTTGGATCAAACAAGTACATCAAGTCATATGGGCAGCTCCGAAGATGTCGTATTTTTCGCCTTGCTGTCCATAATAGTTCCTACTTGACGTGATGGAAAACTGGTAGGAATATCTTACAGTATTTCAATAAAAGGTAACGTAAGAAAATATCTATTACTGTCATACACAAATGAAATATCATTCGCGTAGCTCACAAACTCCTTCACAGAGTTTATATCTACAGTTTTGTTACCGAAATAATGTTTACGAATCTTATCAGATAGTTCCAAAATGGCATTTGGTCCAAGTTTGTTCAACATTTTTCGAGGAACCAACGTTTCTTGATATTTTTTTTTAATTTTCGATAAGCACAGATATGATGTATTCTACTACTATAATAATCTCTTGGTTAGTATGTCCAAACATAATATCCACTTCATTGACATTGCCAAATTCATCAAAAATATTGCTTGTCAGGAAATTATCCTCACCATCATATTTTTCAACCACTGGTACAAACTGATACATTTTAATAATATTATTTGCATACTCTTCAAAAGCAAAGATGTTAGGGCTCGTCGCTACTAATTCGTCTGAAGGGACAGACTGAAGAAATTCGAGTAGCTCGTTGGGGTCTTTAGCTTCAAAGCCAAGATTCTTACTAAGAGCAAACGCGCGTCTTTCAGGATGAAAATGCAAGCTCCAGTCACAAAACGGCGAACCACTCATTGCTATGGCCCTATGAACTAATCCTTTCGACATCGGAGAAACAATATGTAATCCAACAGAAGCGCTGCCTGCGCTCTGCCCCATGACAGTCACTCTACTTGCATCACCTCCGAAATGTATGATGTTCTTTTGCACCCATTTCAAAGCTGCAACTTGATCCTTCATTCCCGCGTTTCCAAGAACCTCTTCAGTGCCGAGGCTAAGAAAGCCTAAAGCATCTAATCTATAGTTAAATGTCACGATGATCATACCCTTTTCGACAAGGAAGTCTGGTCCATAATTGTCAACATTGCCGGATCCAAATTTGTACGCCCCCGCATGAATTAATACCATTACTGGTAAAAGATTGTCAGCTGTCAGGTTGGGCGAATATACATTGAGAAACAAACAGTATTCATTGCCGGGGATAAATGTATTCATCCAGGATGTTAAACTGAGGGCACACTGAACCATGTTCTTTAGCGTTTCTTACTCCATTCCAGGCTAGAGGAGGCTGAGGTGCCTGAAAATAGATATTAATGAAAGACTGTCAGTTATTTTGAATGTTAGCGGGCATAACTAACTAGTTTTCTAAATACTAAATAAAACGCAATCATATGAAATGCTGGATTTAAGGTGTATTACCTTAAATCTCAGGGTCCCATTAGGAGGTTGAGCATATGGAATGCCTTTAAAACTGTTGTATTGTCCGTTGCCCGTTACTAAGTCCAGCAACTCGCCTTCCACCCAACCCTGCTCCACTCTTACTCGAATCCCATCACTTGCTACATTTTGTATAATTCTGTAAAGTTCTAAGTGTGAACATCATATATAACGTTGAAATATGGAATTAAGTTTTATCCCAAAAAAATGAACATTTTCGAATGTTTACACTTAATCAACAATTTAACACATTTTCGTAGACAAATACAACAGAAAGAATAAAAAAATGCTCCTTTTTTTTGGGTGGGAAATCATCAAATAACAGCAGGGGTGCGTGTCAGACTTTTACTGACTAAAACCCACCCGTGTTCCCTCAGTAGCCCGTATGCCAGGGGCTGCGGTATCTCTTTCGAACGAACCCGCACCCCTGGCAGGCATCGGACCTTGCGGGCCCCATCACTTTGTGCTGACATCTCTTTGAGGCGCGCGTGGAACACAACGCCCCGTCGACTTGGGCTTGGTCCTTACCGGACAGCGACCTTCCCATTACTCACCGTCCGCAAGCTCATGCCTACGTTGCGGTGGCTGGAAATCGGCCTGGGATTCCCGACGCCCAGGGAAAATGGTCCTTATGTGGCAACCGAAGACTTCTTCCCTTAAACTTCTGATGGACAAAATAACCGTTTGGATTACATTTAGGTGAACTTACACGAGGAATATAATTGAATGAAAAATATTCATTTTTATTTAGAAGCCCACTTGGCAATGAACAACTCGATTTGAAACTACTCTAAAAGACTGCAAGCATTTTTTACGAATTGTATCCGATAGTTCCAACACGTGATTTGGTCCAATCTGATTTAAAAGTTTTCTAGGTACAAAAAGTTATCTTATATTGTGATAGAGATCAATATAGGTAGACACGATTGTTTCAATTATTGTAACTACCTCTTGGCTAGTATGTCCAAACCAACTACTACTTTATTAACATGGTCAAATTTATAAATATTGTATGGCACGAAATTATCTATTCCATTATATTTTTCAACCACAGGTACAAACTGATACATTTTAATTAAGTTGTAAGAAAACTTTTCAAATGACAAGATATTAGGACTCGTGTCTACTAATTTGTCTGCAGAGACGGTTTGAAGAAATTCAAGTAGTTTAACAGGGTCTTCAGTCTCAAATCCAAGCTCTTTACCGAGAGCAAAAGCTCGTCTTTCTGGTTGAAAAGCTAAGCCCCAATCACAAAACGGTGAGCCACTCATGGCAACGGCCCTTTGAAACAATCTTTTTGACAACGGAGAAATAATATGTAATGCAACTGAAGCGCTACCTGCGCTCTGCCCCAGAATAGTCACTCTGTCTGCATCACCTCCGAAATGTTTGATGTTCTTTTGCACCCATTTCAAAGCTTCGACTTGTTCCTTCAGTCCCGCGTTTCCAGGAACGTCTTTAGTGGCGAGGCTAAGAAAGCCCAATGCATCTAATCTATAATTAAGTGTCACGACAACCATATCCTTTCCGACAAGGAAGTCTGGTCCGTAAGAGTCGACATTCCCGGATCCGCTTTTATATCCCCCTCCGTGAATGAATACTAAAACTGGTAGAAGAGTTTCAGGTGTCAAGTTTGGCGAATACACATTGAGAAACAAACAGTCTTCATTGCCAGGGATAAATTTGTTTTTGAGAATGTCAAATTGAGGGCACATTGAACCATGCTCAGTTGCATTTCTAACTCCATCCCATTTTAAGGCAGGTTGTGGCGCCTGAAAACATATCGGGATTTTTAATATAGTTACTTTCAACAGATCACAAACAGGCTGAATTATTTATCATCTGCCTAGCCTTTTCCCAACTATATTGGGGTCGATTTCCAGTTTAACCGGATGCAGCTGAATACCAGTATTTCATATGGAGCGACTGCCTATCTGACTTCCACAACACAGTGGCACATTCTGAATTATTAACGATCCATTAAGTTAGGTTGTATAACAGTAGGTAGGTACCTACTAAGGTAGTTTTACCTTAAATCTCAGTGTCCCAGTTGGAGGTTGAGCATACGGAATATTTACCTTTAAAACTGTTGTACTTTCCGTCTCCAGTAACTGAGTCAGTATCTCTCCTTCCAACCAACCAGCCCTGTTCCAGCTGCACTTGAACTGCATTAACTAACGCGTTTTGAATGAATCTGTGAATACATTCGTTAAGTCACTGTAATGGCATAAAAAGGAAAATTAATAATTAGCATGGGAAATCAGTGACGATTTCATACATGACGTAGAATTTAGGAAAAATTTGAGTAATACTGGAATCGTGAATATTGTAAAGTATCAAGTAAGAGCTGGAACTTGAGTACCTCTACCGACTACTGTTTCAGAATGTCTTTTAAAAAGGCCTTCTTATGGAGAATAATTAATAATACTTATAATGTAGGTACTATTCAAAATGGCCGGCATTCGCCAGATTAAGCAAAAAATATAACACAATACGACTTAAATGAGGAATATTATATGTTTAACATATAATATTTTCATTTTCGTCGAGTCCATCAGTATATGCAAGAGACAAGAACTCAATTACTTGATTCACGCACTATTTAAGCAAGTGGACAACAATTGGGGTATTTTTGTACCAATATAAGCAAGTAAGACCCTCAAAATCTTAATAGCGTGGCTAATTTTCAGTCAAATATCATTATTGGTAGTTCCGTAGGTCATAATAAAATCGAAGGTACTAACTTCATTCGCTGTTTCTTCACTTCTCACCAGCCCAGCGTTTTATCTTCTGCCATACACTAGAAGCCAGGTTGGCTTCAGGAAGGCAGGTTGGAAAACCTGAATAAGAACATTATAAATTCGAAAGTAACTGAATACTACCTTTTGACGCCTAAACCACTGACCTGCACACTAACAAAAAAAAAAAAACAAACGGAGAAGTCTCTAGTTTAATCGAGAAATGCTATGTTTTAGAAAACAAGAGAGGTAATATAATGAGCAGTGATAGGAATAGGTAGTGCCTATTTGCCTAAACTTCGAAGAACAGAGACAAGAAACGGAGACTTCCTTAGGACTAAATTTTTTTTCGAAAAATTTTGAAATTGAAAAATCTTAAGTTAGTTGAAAATAAGCTTTATTTAACATGTGTAAAAGCTATATTTAACTAAACTTGCAATTAACAAATTTTCGGGATTTTCACGTAAAATCCCGAAATATTAAATTTAACTTTAATTCATGATTTTATACAACGGTTAGTTGGATCGTAAATATAATTCGGATACATGAATTAAAGTTAGATTATTTATTTCGGGATTTTACTTGAAAATCCCGAAAATTTGGTAATTGCAAGTTTAGTTAAAAATAGCTTTTACACATCTTATACAGGATTAACGTAGGTACTGAAGATTTTTCCCAAATCCCGGGAAAAAAAATTAGTCCTAAGGAAGTCTCCGTTTCTTGTCTCTGTTCTTCGAAGTTTAGGCAAATAGGCACTACCTATTCCTATCACTGATAATGAGCAACGCAACGCATTCTTGGAGTACTTACATCATAATAAAAAACGTGATGAAGTAGGTCAACGTTTGGCCGTTTATGTTGGAGTGAGAAGGTGCTGGACCGACGACTTCTTATGCTGAGGAGGACGGCAGGCTGTAGCTGAACATTCACTCAGATATCTTACTTGGCAAACTTATTTGGCATGGTGTTAATGCGGTTATACGGTAGGTACCGTATCGATACGGAGAATATCGATTTGTTGTTAAATTAACAATCCTGCTACATCCATCCATTACCTACATATCGAGACCACTCGGTTCCTCGGGAAGCACGTTCAAGGGGAAACGCCATAGTAGCTCGCGATATTTAAAGGAATAATGTATGAAGCCTGGTACTCGGCTCAATAGCCATAATATACACGGCTAATTTTAGGTCGTTCTGGAACCGAAAGCCATGAACTCGATCATCGAACTAGAATCGATTGAGACTATTATTTTAAATAAACAACAAAAAAAAAAAACACGAATCATTAAATTTATTGTTTTCTTGAGTGAAATAATGAGAACTCGAAGTAACGCTTCCTTGCGATCAATGTATACGTGCGTATAAAACGTATCGACAAACGGCAACACATGCGAACGATATCCATTGAAAAATCCATTCATCGATCAGACAGCATGATCCGTTAGCCACGCCCCCGACCCCCGTCTAGCCGACCGCCCGCCCTTCCTTGTTCCGAATTCCTTCCCAGTATTGTGTCGCGTTTCGCTGTATTAGGTCACGTACACCGCACGCGCAACCTAATTACGCGCCAAAAATGAGTGCAATCTGTGTGTGAAATGTGGATTTTTATGGGATTGCGAACCATAACTTGGAAGAGGCTAGAGGATTGTAAGCTCAGCCGGAATACCTGAACTCACTGCGCGCACGTGGAATCAACGACCCTCAAGTTCCCTTCACCTCCACCATTCTGGCCGCAACTCAGCGCCTCCTCGATCATGGACAGTTTCGAGCGCCCGCACACGTGCAACGCGGACCGCGTTAGAGGAAGATATACTGGAGTAGGTAGGTACTTCGAACGCTAGGTACCCACGTCGTAGTACCACAATGGCGGCCAGGCGATTCAATGTTAGCCAATAGTCATCATTTCAGCCGAAAGACGTTCACTGCTGGACATAAGCCTCCCCCAAAAGGGGGGGTTTTGCCATAATCGCCACGCTTGGCAGGCGGGTTGGCGATCGCAGTGAGGTGATCAAATGCATAGAGAACGCTGCTGCCCATTCTCTAGTAGATCCCTTAGTCGCCTTCTACGACACCCACGGGAAGAAATGGGATGGTGCTATTCTTATACGCCCGGCAACACACACGGGACCAATTAGCCAATAGTAAATATGGAAAATGAATTCGAATGGATTAAATTACATCCATAGGTACGTGTTTCTAAACCTATGGCTGCCGTTTTACTATGTCTATTTATTTAAGCGTAGGTACCTAGTTCACAGATGACAGAGTTCGCTGATCGCCGCTACCTTTCCCTACGCGCCGACTTTTTTTTAAATAAATACGCAATCGTTAAATAGGTACACAAATAAAATAAGATAAGCGAATTTAGACTTTATTTCATAACCGTTAACGGGGAAAAATAGAAATTTCACCAAACTAGGTTAGTAGGTCCGCAGTTTACTAAAAATATTCTGAGAAATCTATTGTCTCGTGTCCGACCGGGCTGTACAAGGGTTCAAGGTTCACAACCGAATTACGCGGTTAAAGTTATTTAAATAAAGTCTTAATTCGGTTCAATGTTTTCATAGTAAGGGACACCTCCAACTAATAATGAACTCTATGCAACTCACTAAACGATTCATTTTTCTGTTTGAATTGCCTGCCTTTGTAGAAGCCGCCGCAAGCATTGTCGCAAAAAAATGTTTTAGGCAGTATTATGGTAGGTAGGTACTCGTATGTTTATTAAGTACCTATTAGCTCGATTGGTCGACACTCGATTCAAGGCCTTAAATGCAACTCCCAAGCGTACTCGTCGTGTCTAGTTGACGGGTAGTACACACGGCTACACATCAAGCTATACATTTCCAGTATAAGCTGATCTCGCATTGTAAACGATTTTCGTACAGCACGAGATCAGCGTAAACTGGAAATGTATCGCTTGATGTGTAGCCTTGTGTACTAGGTGATATCGTGATGCGAGAGGGGTGAGTTAAATGTCAATTAATTTCTCTCGTTTACGAGGAGACTGTAAATCCCGTGCTTCCGATACAATGAGAGATGATGGAGGTAAATGAACTTACACCAACCAACGATTGAGGTTTGTGTAGGTAGTGTAGGTACTTACTTGCAGCTGGTTTTTCGTCCGACGTCTATTGACCCACCGCGAGTAGGTACCTACGCAATCAACTGATTCGCACACGCACAGCTGTGCCGCGCTACGTCATCACCGAGCGGATCGCGTACGATCTTGCGTTTATGAATGAAATAGTGAAAGTGCTACTAAAATTTTACTCGTATGACAGAAAAAAAGTGATAAATTTCTAACTTCTTTATTAGACGTCTTAAAAATATAATAACAATGCCAATAGTAACTATTACTCATTTGGAGTTACTGTGTTTCGGCTCCAGAACGATCTAAAATTAACCGTGTATTTATGGGGTCGGCTTCCAGTCTAACCGGATGCAGCTGAATACCAGTATTTTACATGGAGCGACTGCCTATCTGACCTCCACAACCCACTTACTGTGTAATACGATACGTAATAAGAATTTTGTGTTAAAGTAATTAATAATAATATATATTTTTTGTTTATGTTTGATTTTGGGTGATATTATATCGTTGTCTTGTATAAAATCATATGCGTGTTGATTAATACATAGGTACCAAAATTAATAAACACTCAGGAATAAAAAAGAAAAATGAATAAAAAGTAAGAACGTTAGCTATTTATTATTTTAAACATTATTATCAATAATGACATCGTTGAGAAACACTACAGGAGCAGTGAAGCCTTCATATCTGGCATAGGTATCCTAGATACCCCACGATTGAAACTATATGAGCACAAGTGCCGACTGTTCGTCGTCCGGTCAAACAAGTGCAGTAATAATTGCATAAAATGTTATGGATATTGGTTTCGTTTTCATTACCATTGTTTTTTACCAATACATAACAATAATAAGTTCTTGACCGTACGTGACGTGACTGTATGCATCCGCGTAAAAGACGAGCATCTTCGTTTATCCCATTTCATTTAAATCTTGGAGTGCGGTTTCTCTATATATTTCTAAAATGTATAGCTATAGTCCATTTGATAAATACTCGATGCAGTAGGATCGGGCTAGTAGGCAACACTTTTTTGGGTGGGAATTCATCAAATAACTTCTCCCGCACTGGGTGGAGCAGGAGGGCGTGTCAGACTTTTACTGACTAAAACCCACCCGTGTTCCCTCGGTAGCCCGTATGCCAGGGGCTGTGGTATCTCTTTCGAACAAACCCGCAACCCTGACAGGCATCGGCCCTTGCGGGCCCCATCATTCACACGATTATTAATTTATATTTATTGAAATTTTTAACACTATTCTTTATTTAAATTTATTTTCTATTTTTTACACACTTTTTATTAGCTCCACCTGTATGTATGTTTGTAACCGACTTCTTTGGGCGCGATTTTGACCCACTTTAAATGGCCAGATTTCTTTCAAACTTTGTAGATTTATCGAGGACCGATGACAATACTCTAATTTGATAAATTATTCCATTTTTCAATTTGCAAAATATGATTTTTGTTGATTTAAGTCGATAAGGTAAGAAACTTAATTTTAATTTTTTCATAATTTTTCTCTACAGTCGATAAGACAGGACTTGATGTTAATTTTAATTTCCAATAATTATCTTTAGCCGATTTCTCTAATATTGACAAATTTTCGAATACTAAGGAGAATTTTAATTCTACAAAACAAATAATAGTTTTAAAAAAACAAAAAAATCACGCTTTTATAAATAAACCAAACTAAAAAGTAGAAAATAAATAATGGTTTTAAAAAAAACAAAAAAACACGCTTTTAATAGAAAACCGAACTAAAAAATAGAAAATAAATTTTAATAAATTTAAATTAAGAATAGTGTTAAAAACGTCAATAAATATAAATTAATAATAGTGCGAATAAAATAAAAAAAAGCGTGGGGTGCATGGTGTCAATAGTTATAATATTTTATTGACAGATATGAGTAGAGTGATTATCTCATATTTTGATAATATCTTAAAAAGCACCACAAGCTTTTTTTTTTAATTCACACTATTATTAATTTATATTGATTGAAATTTTTAACACTATTCTTAATTTAAATTTATTAAAATTTATTTTCTATTTTTTAGTTCGGTTTTCTATTAAAAGCGTGTTTTTTAGTTTTTTTTTTTTAACTATTATTTATTGTGCTGACATCTCTTCGAGGCGCGCGTCAAACACAACGCGCCGTCGACTTGGGCTTGGTCCTTATCGGACAGCGAGCTACCCATTACTCGCCGTCCGCAAGCTCATGCCTACGGTGGCCGGAAATCGGGCAGGTAAGTGTCAGGTTGTAGTGTATTTACTACTATTTCATGAAAAAGTCATTCAAAGGGGTTATTTGAACTTAGAGGGTTGTAATAATAAGTATGATAATTCTGGAAAGTCATATTTGTAACAATCGCGAAACATATTTTAATCAATATACAACCTGGCACAGAAGGAACTGCAAAAAAACGTAAGATTTTTTTATTTCGCGTACTACGCATCGCGAATCCTTCATAAGCTGTTGGTGCCGGCTGTAGTTCGTAGATCTTTGACAGTCGTTACGGATAGTCAGAACCCCAAAATTGTGACAATCAGTTAACACAGAATATCGTGTTACTTAGTAACCAAGTTGTGGAGGTCAGATGGGCAGCCGCTCCGTGTAAAATACTGATTTTCAGCTGCATTAGGGGGCCTACTCTTTAGAGAGTAGGCCCCCCGGAAGGAGTTAGCTCCTTCAACGAAGATACGGGCCCGTTCAAAAGAAGTTTGAAACTTCTTAGTGAATCCTACAGCAAACCAATCGAATTAACTAACTTTTTTGGACAGGCAAAAACATATCGGGAGTAGGGACAGCTGTCAAATCATGTTGTCCTTACTCTCCTCTATATGGTGTTATCATTCATTCTTAGCTCGGGCTCCACACTAAAGCTTCTGTCCGTAAGTGATACGGAGTTGGAAACGCCCGTTACTTAGACCGAAACGATGAAATCCGTGCTTAGGGAGTAGGCCCCCTGGTTAGACTGGAAGCCGACCCCAACATATTGGGCTTTGAGAAAAGGCTCTGCAGATTGATGATTGAGTATATACCTATTTAGAATTGATAACATCTAAATCCAGTGTCAACTAATAGGTAAAGTGTTTGCATTTTGCTAAATCTATCTTAACCTGCCTTCACGTCAAGGTCCTTGACTCAAGGTTTATAGGAGTGGAGTTGGACGCAGCCCAATACGATGGTCTGACCAGATCCGCACGGCTATTGACTCCACAGTCCACAGCACCCTTCACACAGCCAGTGACAGACACAGATGGAAAAAGATCATCCGAGAGAACGTGATACTGAAGGGAGGTCACGACCCTCAGAATTGAGGAATACGACACAAGGAGGAGGATTAACAAGTAATAAGTCAGTGTGCTAGTTAAAGTAATCACTGAGTGTAAATCATATGGAGCAGGACCAGCATGTTTCCAAGCATTCTTATCTTGGATATAATCCTTTAATTTGTAATATGCTTGTTTACAAAGTGTACTTTTTAAATTTACTTTCATTTAATTGCAATATATTACAAGGTACTTATTTTGTTACAACATTTAACACAGGACCCCTTAAAAGATGTATGTACTTTGGCTAATCTGAAAAATGGTTGATCTATTTTGTCTTTGTTTCAACTATTAAAATGATGTCTATCACTTATTTTATTAAAAAGATGTAGATTTTTTCTTACATAGGTACATACATGATATTTTCATAAATAAATTGGCAACTGAACTGAACCGTGGAGGGATTACACCCAATCTTCTAATTTTCGTCGATATTTTCAAAAGCTCTCATAAATTGGCGAAGAATATCATATTTTTAGAGTAACCCTGATATTACAAGAAGACATTTATACCTACCAACATTGACATAAATAATTGAACATTCTGGGTCAACAAGTAGCGTATCGTTACTTACGTAAATGAATTTTAATTAATTTGGTAAATTCATCTTCAGATTCCATTGCCATAATTTTTATAGTTAGGTATTTAGAGAAGGAAATAAAATACATTTATTGTGTTTACGTAGAGGATTGTACACACTAAAAATAAATACGTATATTCCACATGTTCTTACACAAATAAGCATGGATGTGTGGAAAACACGTGAGAATATTTGCTGATAAACACAAGGGTACGAAAGACTTTTAATACCCATTTGGGCATGTAGTTGCCGCGTAGTACGTAGAACCAACCCATCACATTCCATGGGTGTCATAAAAGGCGACTAATGGGAATGCTGGGCGACTCTTGTTTTCCTCTGTGTGGTACGAACAATATATACCCAATCTAAGGTTGCCGTGCCGAGAGCTGCATGCATTGGCTGCATGGCTAGGGGAAGTCGCGAGCGCGCCTGTTGTCTGGGATCGGGCGGCCCCAGGCACTTCTACTTGGGACCTCTGTAGGATGTCGACAGATTTTTTCTCTGCTTGTCGTGGTAGGTAACTCAATCGTCATCTGCCTAGCCTTTTCCCAACTTTACAAGCCACAGGGGGCGCTCCACGGTGGATGCCATCATGCGCGTGCGAGCCCTCACGAAGGGGGATGCTGTGGCCCGAGGTGGGGTCGTCTTGGCGGTGTCATTAGACATCGCCAATGCCTTCAACACCCTGCCCTGGAGTTGCATAAGGGAGGCACTCCGGTATCACCAGATGCCAACCTACCTCTGTCGTGTGGTCGAGGCCTATTTGACGGACAGGGCCGTCATCTACCCCGGTCCCCTTGGAGAGTGGAACCGGCGAGAGATGTCGTGCGGTGTCCCACAGGGATCGGTCCTGGGGCCGCATTTGTGGGACATCGGATACGACTGGGTGCTGCGCGCCGACCTCCCTGATGGCGTCAGTGTAGTTTGTTACGCTGACGACACGCTGGTCCTGGCGCAAGGGAGGTCGTACCAGGCGGCGGCCGACTTAGGGACACAAGGGGTTGCGACAATCGTCGATAGGATCCGGCAACTGGGACTCGAGGTGGCCTTGCACAAGTCCGAGGCCATGTGGTTTCATGGTCCTCGGAATGCACCACCGACGGGTTCCCAGATAACGGTGGGAGGGGTTCACATCGGCGTCGAGTCGACAATGAAGTACCTAGGACTCGTCCTCGACAGCCGGTGGAACTTCGCGGAGCATTTCCGCCGTTTGGCTGCGCTGAAGCGGCTCCTGCCCAATCTAGGGGGGCCAAACGCCTCCTGCCGGAGGCTCTACGCGGGGATCGTGCGGTCCATGGCCCTATACGGGGCGCCAGTGTGGGCGCCTACATTGAGGCGCCAACCAGCTCGCCGGTTGAGGGCGTCCCATAGGGTCATGGTGATCAGGATGATCCGGGGATATCGCACGATCTCCGGCGAGGCGGCGGGCCTCCTTGCCGGATTACCGCCATGGGATCTGGAGGCAAAGATCCTCGCGCAAATATGGGAGTGGCGCGAGGAGTCCAAACGCCGGGGCGTAAGTCCGCTGCCGCAGGAAATCGCGGCACAGCGGACAGAGCTCCGGCGGGATCTCATGGTGACATGGAGAGAGCGATTGTCGCAACCCAGTGCTGGGCACGCCACGATTGCGGCGGTAAGTCCCCTCTTTGAGGAGTGGTTTGAGAGGCGGCATGGCGTCCTCACCTTCCGCCTGACGCAGGTCCTCACTGGACACGGTTGTTTCGGGAGGTTCCTGTTTCGGATAGGGCGGGAGGAAACGCCCGGGTGTTTCCACTGCGAAGATCACCCTGAGGACACGGTGGAGCACACGGTGGCGGTCTGCCCTGCTTGGGCGGAGCACCGCCGTGTCCTCGTGGAGGCGATCGGCGGCGGCGATCTCTCTCGTCCGGCCCTGGTCCAGGCCATGGTACGGAGCGAGAGGGCATGGGGAGCCGTCACCTCCTTCAGCGAAGCAGTGATGCTCGCGAAGAGGGAGGCGGCGCACGTGAGGGAGAGGCAGCATTTGCGCCCTCGCGACCCTAGCCGCCGCAGGATACGGAGACGCCCTGGGCGTCGGGAATCCCAGGCCGATTTCCGGCCACCGTAGGCATGGGCTTGCGGACGGCGAGTAATGGGTAGCTCGCTGTCCGGTAAGGACCAAGCCCAAGTCGACGGCGCGTTGTGTTCCACGCGCGCCTCAAAGAGATGTCAGCACAAAAAATGATGGGGCCCGCAAGGGCCGATGCCTGCCAGGGGTGCGGGTTTGTTCGAAAGAGACACCACAGCCCCTGGCATAAGGGCTACTGAAGGAACACGGGTGGGTTTTAGTCAGTAAAAGTCTGACACGCCCTCCTGCTCCACCCAGAGCGGGAGAAGTTATTTGATGATTTCCCACCCAAAAAAAAAAAAAAAAAACTTTACAAGCCAGTTAAAATTATTGCGCACGCTCACCATTGCTTGCATGAAGTGGAATTGTCTAGGCTTGGTTGCAAATGTGACCCATTGGAGCAGGTTACCAACTACAAATATTTGGGTGTAGTTGTTGATGACAGATTTAACTGGGGTTATCACATTGACTCCTTATGCGATAAAATGCGAGCAATTCTAGCCAAATTTGCAATAATTAGATACAAAGTACCTTTTAAAATGTTACTGAATCTTTATAATGCACTTGCGGAGTCAATAATTTCATACGGAACCACTAGTTATGGCAGAACGTTTAATAGTACATTATGGTACAAGTGTTTAACGTTAGTGATTACCGCTGAGGCGCCATTGAGACCCGCACCCTAATTGCGTAACTCACGATTGATCATAATTGGTTTCGTCTTCACAGTTAAACAATATTCATTGCGTTATTTATGTTGTCGAACAGACACATTTTTCGAACATATGAAGCAATGGTTTAACAATCCGTTTCAAAACGATACAGATTATGATGAATCGTGAGTTACGCAATTAGGGTGCCGAGCCGTTAGGCGAGGGTCTTAAGAGAGCCGAGGACGGTAATCATCAATAGACACGTGTATCATACGACGTTTTTCAACACACTTGTGAAGAAAATAATACTAAAAAATCATTTTGTCCTTGGAGTTTTTAGGTTTTCATAACGTTAAGGGCTTCACATCTTATATCGGGCGGTGTTACAACCTAAATAATTTTCTTCATAACTAGTACTTGTAGTCATTTTAATGAATAAATAACTATAATTCCAACAGTGAAAACGAGTTGAGATTTATTTTTTGCCAATGGCGGGAAAAAGTAATCAGTTTTCCAATGCGCGCGCATCTAACAGTTTCTCGGGTCTCGAGAATTCTCGAGGCTAATTACTCGGGTCTTCTCGGGTTGTCGATAAATTTACATTTACGTATGTTTTTGCATATGTTTTCGGTTAAAATAATGAAAAAAAACACAAAATAAAAATATGTATCATAAAAAATTTCTTCATATATTTTTAACCGATTTCAAAAAGAAGGAGGTTGTCAATTCGACATGTTTTTTTTTGTGTATGTTCGGGCATAACTCCGTCATATATAGACGGATTTGCAAAATTATTTTTTTGTACGAAAGGGGTTTATTCCAAAATGGTCCCATTAAAATTTCATATAGAATCGATGATGTGTTTCGGAGACAGACAACGGAACTCTACAAAAAATTGCAGCAAATCAACCGCGAATGCTGCTATCGCATAAATATGCATAATTTTGACCCCAAGGATGATGAAATTTCGAATTGGTGTAGGGTCATGGGGTAGCTAAGAAGTGAAAAATAAAAAGTTAAAAAAAAAATACAACCGACTTTAATTTCGGAAGGTGGTTGCTATTTTTTTAACCGACGAAAAAACGGAGGAGATTACTCAATTCGACGCGTATCTTTTTTTTTTTATGTATGACCACGCATATCTTTTTTCAGAGTAGTCGGATTGTGATAATTCTTTTTTTATTAGAAAGGGTGTACCCCAAAGTTGGTCCCATATAATTTTGAAGAAAAATTCCAACCCTAAGGGTAAGAAAACAGGGGATGATTGATTGTTTACTCACAGATTTTAATACTGAGTTGTGTATTACAAAAAGTAAACAAAAAAATTAAGCATGTAGTAATTAGTAGATTATAGTCACAAAAAATTATAAAAAAAAAACTTAAAAAAAAAAAAAAACCGCCGAAAATACCAAAAAAGTAAAATATAATAAACTTGCTTTGTCCAACCCCAGTAACTAAGTTCGGAAGTTCGGTTCCGAACGAAGCTAGTTTATTATTTTTTACTTTTCGGTTTTTCGGCGGTTTTTTTTTAAGTTTTTATTTAAAAGAGTTTTAAATCAATAATAAAATAAGTGTTTTTCCTGTCAAATAAAAGTATCTTAATAATCATAAAACTTTTTTTTAAACTGTCATTAAATTAAAAATTGCTTTTCTCAAACAAAATTAAAACGTTAATACTACGCTAACTATACTACAATCACAACACCATTTTTGGCAGGTTACTTAGAAAAAAATCAACTTAAAACTGCAAGATCAATTAAACAACATCTGGACATGTACGTACATACATACATACAGAACAATAAGATCTCCTTACTCTGTCTGTTAAAATGTGCCCTTAGAAAAACTAAAGCTTTTATAGCTTTTTTTATTGTACAATAGAGTCACATTAAAGGCCGAACTGATGCCTCCTAAACTAGGCCAAAAGCCTGTGTTTTAGAAGCCAAGATTCCTCCAAATATAGTGCCATACAAATGGTATTAAATATCGTGCAAGCACTTATAGTTACATAAACAAATATGATTTCTCGAGTTCTCGACTTTTCTCGAGCTTAATTTCCCGGGAACAAAGCTCAACGATTTCCCGGGAATTCTCGAGACGAGAATTCCCGGGAATGAACCCTGATCACGATTCTGACAGCTAAGAACCGTCATTTTTGTCATCAATATGGAACGCTCGTGATCGCGATAAAAGTGTTCACTCAACGTTAAAACATATATTCACCATATTAAACTTGTATACACCACACATTTTTTCTTCTTAGATAGTAGCACTATTTCAAATAAAGATAAATTAAAGATTCGATGTGACTTAAAACAAAACAGCACAACTGTCATTTTTGACAAGATGGCGCATGTCATGACGTCATCTATGACGACTCGTGGGATGTCGTGTGTGAGCGCGGTCAAATCGATATTATTGTAACTCGGAACGTGGCCTAAAAGAATGATGTTTCTTTCTTTTTTTGCTTTTCGCGGATAGGGCTTTAGCCACGTACAAATTGGGGAGTTCAAAGTTTTCTTTATTACAGAAAAAAAAAGTTATATTTGAGTGAAAGTTTTATTTATTAAAAACTTACAAGTTGAAATTATCTATTTAATTACGAAGTTGAAATGAGCAAGCAATAGGTATATTAATTTATTATTACTATTGAGCACGACCTTTTTTGTCTCGAAACTTTTTAAGAACAAAGCAACTCAACCAATAAAAAAAAGCTATAACTCACTAGTGAATAATAGTAATGAAAAAGTCACTGTTTGATAATAGGTGTCATTATGTGCCTAATTGCGGTGAAATTAGAGCCATTTTATGAGCAGCAAGTGTGTTGAAAAATAAATTAACCATCGCTCCCATGTGCCTAAATGGAAGTAAAACCCAGGTCTCAAATTGGCTATTGACAATCAATTATGATAAGACTGAAGATTTACTACGTACCTACCTACTTATATCGCTTAACCTAATGCAGTTAATAAGGTCATTTATTTTTAATTAAATATCATAATTCACACAAACATAAACAAAAGTTCTGACCATATTTCTCTCACTCTCAATAACATACACATAGGTAATAACAATAAAACTTTTGTGTTCTTCAAAGCGTTAATATGCTTTGTAGTAAATTTGGTAATAAAATAAAAATAAATGTGTATTTATTTCTATCACCCATTTATAAATATAGGTATAAAACTATCGATATCACTCATCGACTGCAGTAATGCACAGGACTACGTGTGGGCATGGCCTGCCCATAAGGCCCGTGAGTGGGAAAGAGAGTGAAACACTCGAATGATTTATGACCGAGTCTGCAGCGAGATTTTAACAGCTCAAGGCCGTAAAAACGCATGACGTCATGCGCCCCTCAAGCCCGGCGCTGTTCAAGCACGGCTGGGACGCTAGCGTCCCACCCCGATGCGCACTGTTTTTGCCTTTATTCAAAATATAAATAAGATTTTATATCGTCTGTGGTAAATTTACTACTCTCGCCGTCGTGTGGGCACTCGGTAAGTTCCGTGGTTATGTGGAAACCGCGAAGGTCACAGTTAGGACGGACCACCAGCCCTTGCGGTGGCTGATGAGTCAAAGGTCACCTAGTGGCCGACTGGCCAGGTGGGCTCTCACATTGCAAGAGTTCGATCTTAGCATTGAATATACACCCGGTCGGTCGAACGTGGTTGCCGATACGCTGTCGCGATCAGTTTGCTCGGAAGACCAGAATGAGTGTGATCTATGCATGACGGTCGTTCATATGCCGAAGAGGAACAGTGGTGATATCCGCAGCAATCAGATATTGGACCCAGAGGTTCGGAAAATTATCGAGGATATGGAGTCCGACGAACCCTCGAGGGACCATGAGAGACCATGGTCTGACCGCGGGTACACAATCTCCGACGGTATCTTATACAGATACAGCCTAGAGTCAGACGACGGAGAGGACTGTAGCTTAGGTGTTCCCGAGCACGAACGCAGGCAGGTCATGGCTGACCTGCACGATGCGCCGACGGCCGGCCATTTTGGCGTGGAGCGCACGTTAAGCCGCGTCCGTGAAAGGTATTATTGGCCTGGCATGCGCACGTTAATCGCGAACTATATAAAGGAGTGCGTGCCATACCAGAGGTACAAAGTCGATAACCACAAACCTGTACTGCTGGTAATCGCGGAATTCATGGCAAACCCTTAGAGCAGCAAACCTGATTGCTGCGAGATGCGGGTCCCATGTGGTATGTGTTGGATGACCATAATGCTTACCCACGTTTGTATATGCTAATATTTTTAAATAATGAATCCTTGATTTGACATATGTTTCAAAAAGGTCTTGATAAAGTAATTTCTTTCATGTAAATTAAATAGACGTTTGTTACTCCAAATCTTTATTTATTACTAAGTCTGATGCCATAATTTCCTCTAACAGTGGTAGCAGAGACGTTAAATTAGTGATAAAAATAAATGCAGTTCAAAAAACTTGTCAGAGAAAAAACGCGAATTGACGAAAAAATGGCGTCGACATCTCGATGCATAGAACTGCTAACAAAAAGTAATTACGACACCTGGAGCCTACAAGCGCAGGCTGTTCTCATTAAATGTGAGCTATGGAATTGCGCGAGCGGTGGTCCACAAGAAGATGTAAGAGACCATTTGAATCACTTTATGGATGTGGTAGGAAAGTTGGAAGACATGGATGTAAAAATAAATTCAGAGCTGCTTAGCATAATGATGCTTTACAGTTTGCCAACTACCTTCGAAAGTTTCCGAATAGCAATTGAGTCCAGAGATATTGTTCCAAGTCCCGAAGATTTAAAGATAAAAATTACCGAAGAAAATGACGCAAGAAAGCAAGGTCAAAGTGAACAAAGTTCAGACGCATTGTATGTCAAGCAGAAAAAGAAGTTTAATAATTCTTTATCATGCAAAAATTGCAACAAAAAGGGTCATTCCACTGAAGCATGTTGGTCAAAGAAGAAACAGAATTCTTTAAACAACAAGAAGCCAGAAAAGAATTTTAATGTATGTTTAACATCAGACAACTACAATATAAAAGAAGGATTGTGGTGTTTGGATAGTGGCTGCACTTCTCATATGACGGCGAAAAAAAAATGTTTTTAATATATTGGTTTTTATACATAAATTCCACATCAGACACACTAAAATTGGCTTCAGACAAATATACTACCCAAGTCGAAGGAAAAGGGAAAGTAGTGGTCTGCAAGGAGAATCAAAATTATATCCTAAATGATGCACTATATGTACCCGAAATATCGACAAATCTCATGTCGGTCAGCAAAATTACTGATAATGGCTTCGATGTATTATTCACAAAAGAAAAAGCCAACATCATGGAAAAGAAAAAAAACGTTCTTAGTGCAGAAAGAAAAAACGGATTATACTACCTGGATTTTGAACAATGCGAGACAGCAAATTGGGCTCGAACAAATGAAAATAAGACTAAGACATGGCACCGAAAATTAGGCCACATTTACGAAAAGGATCTGAAGATGATGGTTGATAATCAGATGATGCGAGGGCTAGTATTAAAACAAGTGAAGTTGGATACGTGCGAAACATGCATAAAAGGCAAAATGACTCAAAGGTAGAATCACTGGGCGGACCACGCTATTATGTGACATTCGTCGATGATTATACGAGCTATTGCTGCATTTATTTCATTAAGAATAAAAATGACGTACTTGAAAAGTTCAAAGAATATAAATCCAGAGTGGAAATGTTTTTAAAAAAGAAGATACAAAACCTGCAGTCCGATAATGGTGGTGAGTACAGGAACAAAGAATTCGATAAGTTCCTAAAGAAAATGGCGTAAAACGAAGACTGACAGCACCATATATACCGCAGCAAAACGGAGTTAACGAAAGAAAAAACAGATCGCTAATGGATAAAGCGAGATGCTTAATGATAGACTCCAACGCTCCTCCAAGCTTATGGGCAGAGGCAGTGAACACTGCAAACTACCTTACTAACAGAAGCCCAGCAAAGGCGCTAAATGGTATCACACCATACGAAAAGTGGGTTGGAAAAACACCGTGTGGAAACCACCTACATGTTTTTGGTAGTAAAGCATTCTTTCTCAACAAAAGACGTAAAGGAAAACTGTCTCCGAAAGCTACGGAAGGTGTATTTATGGGCTACGCAATAAACGCAAAAGCCTTCAGAATATACATACCGGAAAAGAAAGATGTAATCATTAGCAGAGATGTAAAAATAATTGAAAAAATGTATTTTGACAAGAATACTGCGATCGAATACAAAGATGTCCAACCGGAACAACTAGATCCTGAAACAAAAGAACAAATTGAAATTGAATTACAAGAAAAAACAATCGACGATACCTTACCTTTTCAGGAACTAACTCCGTCTACTTCAGACTCGTTACAGCCCATGCAAATTGAAACTTAATTGTCCACAACAAGTGAAAGGCCAAAAAGAGTAAGAAGGTTACCAGCTTGGACTAAAGACTATGAGCTAGGAGCTGTAAACAGTTGTGTAAATATGCTGATATCTGAGAACAGTAATGACTGTTTACTTACTTATCAAGAAGCTGTATCAGGCAACGATAAAGAAAATTGGGAGAAGGCAACGCAATCTGAAATGGTATCGCTCGAGAAAAATAATACTTGGATACTAGTTGATAAAGAAGAAGCCAAAGGACACAAAGTATTGTCTAACAAATGGGTATTTCGAATAAAAGATGATGGAACTTTTGTAAGTTCCCTCATCTGCTGCGGCTGTGAACAGAAAGGCAACTTGGATTTTGAAGAAATACATAGCCCAGTTGTAAGTCAGTCTGTTCTTATGACCTTATTAGCAATTGCTGCATCTAAAAATCATCACTTCCTGACTTTTGACGTCAAAACAGCTTTCTTGTACGGCGAACTGACAGATGAAGTTTACATGAAAGTACCTGTTGGTTATAAAACTACTTGTGATACTACTAATAAAGTATGCCGACTGAAAAAGTCGTTGTATGGTTTGAAACAAGCACCATTCACATGGAATAAAACTTTTACCCGTGCAATGTTTGATCTAGGTTTCAAGACAATCAAGACAGACAGATGCGTTTTTATTAACAAAGATAAGACCATTATTATTGCTGTATTCGTTGATGATAGACTAGTCATCGGTAAAGACAAGAAAGAGATAGAACATATACTGTCAAAACTTGAAACTAAATTCGAAATAAAAAAATATGAAAACCCAAAAACTTATCTGGGTATAGAAATAAATAATTACAAAGAAGGAATTAAATTGACTCAAAAGAATTATATAAATGCCATGTTGAAAAAGTATAGTATGGAAAACGCTAAACCTTGT
The DNA here is from genome assembly GCA_949987655.1 of Polymixis flavicincta. NCBI lineage: Eukaryota > Metazoa > Arthropoda > Insecta > Lepidoptera > Noctuidae > Polymixis > Polymixis flavicincta. Next base: position 21,652,641 of record OX465181.1, on the reverse strand, counting down.
GAGACGCCTGGAAGCAATGATGCAAAGGTGACACAGGAAACTCCCCAGGAGAAGGAATACCCTTATAGGGAAGCAGTAGGAAGTTTACTGTATTTGTCCACTCGAACAAGACCAGACATCGCCCAAGCTGTTAATCAAGTCAGCAGAAAAGTTGAAAAACCCAGCAAAGAAGATGTTACGAAAGTGAAGAAAATATTTAAATATTTGATTGGCACTAAAGATAAAGGTATAATCTTCAAAAGAAGTAGCCGAATTGAAAGAATCGATTCTTACACTGACTCTGATTATGCTGGAGATCCACTGACAAGACGAAGCACATCTGGCAGCGTTCTTATGATAGCTAATGGACCTATAACATGGGGATCCAAAAGACAGCCAATCGTTGCTCTGTCATCGACCGAGGCAGAGTACATAGCGGCTGCAGACTGCTGCAAAGAGGCAATGTACCTCAATTCCCTGCTGAAGGAAATTACAGACTTAGGACTTGAAAATACACTTATATGTTGACAACCAAAGTTCAATACAACTAATTAAGTCTGGCTCCTTCAACAACAGATCGAAGCACATAGATGTGCGATATCATTTTATCCACGAAAAATTCGTGAAAGGACTGGTTAATGTCAGCTACTGCCCGACAGAGACTCAGCTAGCTGAAATTATGACGAAGCCACTGTCTAAGGTGAAATTTGCAAGACACTGTGCAATTGCAACACTCATGTGTGGATAGTGATCTGGTTCAGCTACATGGGTGCACATTAAGAGAAGGTGTTGGATGACCAAATGCTTACCCACGTTTGTCTATGCTAATATTTTTAAATAATGAATCCTTGACATATGTGTAAAAAGATCTTGCTAAAGTAATTTCTTTCATGTAAATTAAATAGACATTTGTTACTCTAAATCTTTATTTATTACTAAGTCAGATGCCATAATTTTCCTCTAACAGTATGGTCGTGTCCTACAAGTACAGCTAATTGCGGTTTGAGGTCCCGGTTCTTCCTTTCCGCCATTTTATCATCCCGAGGCCAATCCTATAGGAGTGGCCTCGGGATGATAAAATGGCGTGAGTGATTGGCCAATTCCCAGGACATGGCAGACCTGCTGCATAACCTCGCTCACGAATCGCACACCGTTGTCACTGATAAGGCGGCGTGGTACTCCATACCTGAGGAACACCTCATTCGTGAGAGTCTTATTAAGGTTGCATATGTTTACAACACAGACATTTAAACAGTAGCAGACCAAACATTAATCCATAGTCGATGGACTTGATTCTTTATCCTTTTTTTGCTAAGCGACAAGTCATACGTAGTATCTCGTTCTGTCACCTGTTGTCACACTGACTCACACATAGACAAAATTTGACGCGTAGCTCGTCTATCCCGCGCCGCCATATTGATAAGCAACATGACGTTCTATGGTGGTTCTATGTTTCAACCGCGAAATATTACTTGAAATATTACTCGTTTGGGACTTATTACACAAAATAAAATGGTGAAATGCTGTGCGTACCAGTGTGACAGCACTAGCTACCACAAAACACCTGGATTGACCTTTCATCGGTAAGTTTTTGTATTATGTTGTGTAGTCAGGGACGGATTTGGCGACAAAAACATAGTTCGAAAATACTGCAGAGTGCAGATTATCAGTGTAAACATGCATGCTATTTTAATAAATTATAGAATCACTCCGGCCCGGCGCGTTCCGCATGTGGTACGTTACAATAGAAAATCAATTGTGTCTCATTAGCCGCTTATGTTACCCTGTCTGTGTGATGGATAACATGAACGATGGTGGACATTAATAGGTATAGGCTACTCACATAACTTGGACATTTCATTCTGCTGGTAATAATTGAACGTACTAATATTTTTTCCAGGTTTCCAAAGGATGAAAGTTTACGGAATACATGGATTTAAAACTTGAAACTCCAGGATTGGCAACCTAGACCTTCGAGTGTACTTTGTTCGAAGCATTTTGAGAAACACTTGATTGATCCCAGTGCTTTTCGAACAACATTAGGTCCTGGAGCAATTCCTACTCTGTTGAATGAACTGTCGGCTGCTGCAGGTGCGGAAAACCGCAAGCAGTGCAAATATTTCAATCTTATTGGAACCTATATGTTCGAGCCGTTTGGGGTTGAAACTCTAGGACCATGGGGTTCGAGTGCCCACTTAGTTTTCCGAGACATTCCCAAGCAGTAGGTCGACTCTTCACGTGACCAAAGTGCTGGCCTATTTTTCGGCCAAAGAATCAGCACTGCCATACTGCCACTTTTTGCCACCTTTTGGGCACTTATCCCATTAACCACGATGCGGACGTATTATTTTCTTTTAATATACTAGTACATATTATTATTTTTTCGTTTTTAAATTATGAAAATAAAGTTTAAAAAATAAACATACAAATAGTAATTAAATTCATTCTTTTATTTCAAAATTCCTGATATATTCATAAGCTAGCTTTCAGGCATATCAACACCTTAACTCTAGGTTCTACAAAGCTGGGCATGCTGGTTAATGACTGCAAAGACAGTTCTTTTATCTGATACTGATGCCCGTCAACGGTCTGTGTAAATATACCGTTTAAAGGAGGTGAGTGGACTGCCGCCCATCGTCCTTTTAAAATATTACCATAATCTCCTTTTACAATAACCACGGGAATAGATGGCGATGGATTCGTTAAGACTTTAATGATAAGAAATCTACACTTCATATACCCAGAGAAAATCGATTTTCACGGATTGTCAGTAAGATTATCAGTCGTTTGAATATCGTTAGATAATAACGGCAACCGGCCCTAGTTCGGCCCTGTATTGACAACTGTCCCTATGTGTGCGTAATGGGTACGCAATTTTTAGCGAATGTTTGGTCTGCTACTGTTTATATGTCTGTGGTTTACAATGTGCGACCTTCAATAAAAAGAAAATATACAATTGTCAGGTGTGTGTCAATGAATGTCTTTGTAAAACAAAATGAACAATTTAGTCTTGTGAAATACAATATAATAAAACGAATGTTATCAAGTAGGTAAAGCCGTTATAATTTAACAGGTTATGGGCTTATTTATTCAGAATGGAGTTGTCAAAGATTCAGATTGCTAAACTTGAGGGTACAAATTGGATCCAATGGAAGTACCGGATGTCTGCATTATTAAGAGGCATGGATGGCCTTATAGACATTGTAGAGGGCAAAATAAAGAGACCGGTTAAACCTGCATGTGGGGCTGGTGCTACAGCTGCAGCAGATTTGGCTCTTTATAATGACAATGTAAAAAAATATAACAGACTGGATAATACGGCATTGTTACTTATAACAAATAATATTTCTGATGACACATTAGACAAGGTTATAAGATTCTCAACGTCCAGTGAAGTATGGGATGAACTACATAGATTGTATGAAGGCGTGAGCGAAGATCGTCTGTATGATTTATGTTTGCAGTTCTTCAGTTACAAAAAAGATACCATTGATGACATTGCTACGCATATCTCGAAGCTGAAAAATGTCTGGTACAGATTAAGGCAAGAATTAATGAAAGAAGAGGACTGTAAGGAACTTCCAGATATTTTATTAATTTGCAAAATCTTGGACACATTACCAGAAAGTTATTTTCCGTTCAAATCGAGCTGGTTGCTGATGTCTAAAAAGGATCGGACTATTGAGAATATAACAAGTCAGTTGTGTGCTCATGAAAAGGCACTCTGCAACAACGGTAAAGACTGTGAGTCTAGTTGTGATGCCCTTGCGTGGAAGAAATCTTTTAAGAAGGGTGATGACGTAACTCCAGGGACAAGTAAGAAGAAAATAAGATGTTACAACTGCAAAGAAGTTGGTCACCTTAAGAAAGACTGCCCTAAGAGGAGGGTGTCTCGTCAAGTTGTGGATGACAAAAAAGGAGTGAACATGGTATTATTGTCTGTGAATTCAGCTGACTCTGACACTGATTGTGACACATGGTATGTGGATAACGGTGCTACAAATCATGTTACGATGCGGTTAGATTTGTATCAAGATTTTAAATATTTTGATTCTGATCACACAGTAACAACAGCTGATGGAAATGTGATTAAAGCTGTTGGGCAAGGATCACTAAGCATTGAAGCTATAGTTAACAAGAAGATTGTTAAGGGCACATTGAGAGATGTTTGGTACGTTCCCCAGATAAACAGAAATCTTTTTTCGGTGCTGTCGACACAAGATAAAAATCCAGGGAGCTTGTTTGTGTCACGCGTTACTTCTTGTTCAGTGAAGATTGATAGAAAAATTAGAGTTACAGGACAAAGAGAAAGGTACGGAGGTCTGTACAGGCTTAACTGTAGGATTGTACCACCATCTAAAGTAATTGTCAATTTGGTACAGAAAGTTGATAAACTGCAACTCTACCATGAGCGGATGGCTCATCAGAATAAAAAGCATGTGAGAAGTCTAATCGAGAGAGAACTCGGTATCAAAACCAAGGAAACTGGAGAATTATGCGAAGGCTGCGTATTTGGAAAGTCCCACAGACAGAAGTTTGGTGTACGAGAAAAGGCCACTCAGCCTGGAGAACGCATACACACTGATGTGTGTGGTCCATTCCCTCTATCCATATCAAACTATCGCTATTTTGTACTGTTCAAAGATGAATTCACGCGTTACAGATTTGTGTACTTTCTTCGAGAGAAGTCAGAGGTACATGAAAAGCTGGAAGAGATGTTGGCATCTGTCAGGGTTTCTGGTCATATTGTTAAAGAACTATTGAGTGACAATGGCGGAGAGTTTAACAATAAAAAGATACAAAAAATATTGACGGCTAAAGGTATAAAGCAACGATTGGTCATGCCATACACGCCTGAACAGAACGGGTGCAGCGAAAGGGACAATCGGACGATTGTTGAGGCAGCGAGATCTATGATGCATGCTCATGAGGAATTACCTCAGAAATTGTGGGCCGAGTTGGTGAATACTGCCGTTTATATTTTGAACAGGACAGGTCCAACAGCAGTAAACAAGTCTCCATTTGAACTTTGGGTTGGTAAGAAGCCACAAATAAAGCACTTGAGGATTATCGGATCGCTTTGTTATGCGCATGTACCAAAGCAAACCAGGAAGAAGCTGCACAAGAAAGCAGTGAAATGTATCTTAGTGGGATATGATAATGACGATGGATACAGGCTCTGGAACCAACAAAATAATTCGCTGGTGAGATCAAGGGATGTCTCATTCGATGAAAAGCCCTTGGGTGCGGAAGCTCCAGTGAAAGCTCCTACAGAAGCTGAATTCGAAATACCTTTGGAATTGCCACAATTGCTTGGTTATAAGGGCGATGTATTAAATCCCGTGAGTCAACCACAAGTTACTCAGAATGCAGGAAGTTCAGACAGTGATAGAACTATCAACAATAATGAAAATGTCAATGAAGGTGTTGGTACTGAAATTGGGGACACTGAGTTCATTGATAGAGAAGACGTTTTAGTTGAGGATTTGGATTTTGATGATGCTAGAAGTTATGCTTCTGAACAGAGTTTTGAGTTAGGGGGAGAGTTAAGGGAAGTCAATGATGATGAGACTGAAATTCATACCAGAGACGTAATGCCTGAACAAGAAATCATGGAACATGGTGGAAGGATTCTCAGAGATAGATCATTACTTCGTCCACCTATTAAACTCAAAGACTATGTTTTAAACATGGCTAGCTGTCATCAAGAACCGAGTTGTTATAAAGAAGCTATTAAAAGCTCTGAACGGAGTCTTTGGGTAAAAGCAATGGATTGTGAGATGAATTCTTTGAAGGAGAATAAGACTTGGGTTCTCGTGCCTCTTCCTAATAACAGGAAGGTTATACCATGCAAATGGGTATATAAAGTGAAACTGAATGCTGATGGTTCAGTAGAAAAGCATAAGGCTAGACTTGTTGTAAAGGGGTTTAGTCAAAAGAAAGGGATTGATTATGATCAAACTTTCAGTCCTGTTGCTAAAATGGCAACAGTCAGGAGTGTGTTGGCTGTGGCAGCCAATGAAAACATGGCAATGATTCAATTTGATGTTTCAACAGCTTTTCTGTACGGGTCACTTGATGAAGAAATTTTCATGAAACAGCCCGAAGGCTATGATGATGGTTCTGGTCGCATATGTTTGTTGAAGAAAAGTCTGTATGGCTTAAAACAGGCTCCAAGGTGTTGGAATAAACGGATTTTGGACTACTTCAGAGATATTCAATTCGAAGTTAGCGACTCAGATCCTTGTTTATTCATAAGGAAAACGCCATCTGGAAGTAAACTGATAGTTGCCCTATATGTTGATGATGGTTTGGTGGCTGCAACGAGCCAAGACCTTATAAATGAGTTTGTAGGACAAATGCAATCTAAGTTTAAAATTACAACAAAGCCCGCATCATATTTCCTTGGAATTGAAATAGAGAAGACTGATGATGGAATAAAAATATCTCAGGGCTCTTACGCAAAGAAAGTTCTTAAAAGATTTGGCATGGAACACTGCAGACCGGTAATTACACCAATTGTAAAAGAGGATCAATATCAGAGTCAAGACTCATGCGACGTAAGCAATTTTTTGAAAAACTACAGACAAGTGGTTGGTGCATTGACATATTTAATGATCGGTACTAGGCCAGACATTGCATATGCAGTCAGCGTCGTTTCTAGGACCCTTGAAAATCCTAAAGAACCGGATTGTGTCAAATTAAAAAGAATATTACGGTATTTGCAGTATGCTCCAGATAAAGGGATACTCTACAAAAGAGATTTTAAGACAGGTATTCTTGAGAGCTACAGTGATGCAGATCATGGCGGTGATTTGAACACAGGACGTTCAACCACTGGTGTATTGTGCATGTATGCTGGAGGTGCCGTGTCATGGATGAGTCAACGACAGACAAGCGTGGCTATATCTACCACCGAAGCAGAGGTCGTAGCTGCAAGTGAAGGCGCTCGGGAATCAATTTGGCTGTCTAGAGTCATTGGAGATATGACAAAACTGAAGGGTGTGCCAATCCTGAGAGTAGATAATGAAGCTGCGATCAAACTAGCTGAAAATCCGGAGTACCACAAACGTACGAAGCATATCCGGATTAGACACTTCTTCGTCAGGGAGATGGTAACAAGTGGAGAACTAAATGTACGCAAGATCACCACTGAAAACCAGCTTGCAGACATGTTTACAAAAGCATTAGCCAGACCAAGGCTGTTGGAGCTTTTGAAATGTATAGGTCTTCATTGAGAGAAGATATTAAGGTTGCATATGTTTACAATGTGCGACCTTCAATAAAAATAAAATATACAATTGTCAGGTGTGTGTCAATGAATGTCTTTGTAAAACAAAATGAACAATTTAGTCTTGTGAAATACAATATAATAAAACGAATGTTATCAAGTAGGTAAAGCCGTTATAATTTAACAAGTCTGAGCACATTCGACGCTTGTGGCATTCTCTAATGGTAACAATTCCACCCAGCGTGAGCAGACATCTTCCACGATCAATACCCACCTGTTCTTTCTAGGTGTCCCGACGAGCGGACCAAACAGGTCCACGGAGACTACCTCGAATCGTCGTGACACAGCGGGAGTTTGCAGCAGTCCTGCTGGTTTGTGGTTATCGGCTTTGTACCTCTGGCATGGCACGCACTCCTTTATATAGTTCGCGATTAACGTGCGCATGCCAGGCCAATAATACCTTTCACGGACGCGGCTTAACGTGCGCTCCACGCCAAAATGGCCGGCCGTCGGCGCATCGTGCAGGTCAGCCATGACCTGCCTGCGTTCGTGCTCGGGAACACCTAAGCTACAGTCCTCTCCGTCGTCTGACTCTAGGCTGTATCTGTATAAGATACCGTCGGAGATTGTGTACCCGCGGTCAGACCATGGTCTCTCACGGTCCCTCGAGGGTTCGTCGGACTCCATATCCTCGATAATTTTCCGAACCTCTGGGTCCAATATCTGATTGCTGCGGATATCACCACTGTTCCTCTTCGGCATATCAACGACCGTCATGCATAGATCACACTCATTCTGGTCTTCCGAACAAACTGGTCGCGACAGCGTATCTGCAACCACGTTCGACCGACTGGGTGTATATTCAATGCTAAGATCGAACTCTTGCAATGTGAAAGGCCACCTGGCCAGTCGGCCACTAGGTGACCTTTGACTCATCAGCCACCGCAAGGGCTGGTGGTCCGTCCTAACTGTGACCTTCGCGGTTTCCGCATAACCACGGAACTTACCGAGTGCCCACACGACGGCGAGAGCTTCCCGCTCGGTCGTGGAGTAGTTCCTCTCGGCGCTAGTGAGAAGTCGACTTGCGTACTCAATCGGCCTATCGTCATGTCCCTCCCCCTGCATAAGAACAGCCCCAAGGCAATAAGCGCTACTGTCAGTACAAAGAACGAATGGCTTTGACTCATACGCCTGACAGAGTATAGGAGCGGACACGAGGAGAAACTTGATGCGTTCAAACGCCTCTTGTTGCTCGGCGTTCCATCGCCAAGCACTCGACTTCTTCAGGAGGTCACTAAGGGGTCTCGCGACTTCCGCATAGTTATTAATAATGCGTCGATACCAACTTGACGTCTGTAAAAATCACTATAAGTGTTTTACGTTTTTAGGGGCGGCCATATTGTCAATGGCTGCTGTCTTGTCTGGATCCACCTGGATTCAGCCTGGCACGATAACGTGACCTAGGAATTTAACAGACTCCCTCGCTAAGAAACTCTTCCTATTGATCCATAATGATTCTTAATTTAAACATGGCCAGCCGTTCGAAGACCGCCTCCAGATCAGCCAGGTGATTCTCGAAGGGACCCGGTGACAGCAATATGAGATCGTCAAGATATGCGAGGAGTTCCACTTCCTTCAGGTTGGACCGGAACCGGTCCATCATCCTCTGAAAAGTGGCTCCCGAATTCCGCAGTCCCATCGGCATCCGCTTTAAATCTAAAGGTACCGAGTGGTGTTGGTTGTGAACGCAGTCTTGTCTTGGTCCTCTGGGCGGACACTCACCTGATGGTAACCTGATCGCAGGTCAAGAGTAGTCATGTACTTACTGGTCTTGGCCGCGTGCAGTATATCCTCAATACGTGGCAGGGGGTACCGGTCTGGCTCGGTCACCGCATTAAGCTTCCGGTAATCTATGCAGAGCCTTAAACTACCGTCCTTCTTACCCACAAGCACGACATTGGAGGCCCAAGGTGACTCGCACTCTTTGATGACGTCATCTCGCAGCAGCTTATCAAGCTCCTTCTGCAAGGCCTCTCTCTTATTCTGTGACTTCCTGTACGGTGGACAAGCAATAGGTTCTTGGTGTGGACTCACATTTATTCGATGCGTAGCGAACTCCGTGGCCGATCCGACGCGCGCGAACAGCGGCGCGCGTTGTTCTATATATATAGAACACCGCGCGCCGCAGTTCGCGCGCGTCGTACCTTCGAACCTTCGTCTGAGCGCAACGATAACTCAGTAGATGCGGCCCACAACAGGTCCACATCAATAGGGTCTAGCGTATAAGTGAGGTAGTAGTCGAATTCGAGTTCGATGTCGATTGCGTGAGATTACGGTCGGTGGTAGTCACTTCTTTAAATATAATCATTTATTGGTCTACAAATAAATGTATGGCTGAACAAAAGAAATACAGAAACATTTTTTATTACAATTTACATTAAAAAGGCATCGCGACTGAGAGTCGCGGAGAATCGCTTTGTTACGTCCGTTATCGTCGGGATCGTGCTCTCTCTCTCTTCCTGCCTGCCTGCGTCAGCGGCGGGGAAGAAAGGAGGGGGGCGCGCGCGATATGGCACTACGTAGCAACAACATCGTACTTACTATGCCCATAGAAAACCCGTGAAAAAGATGTTTTAAGTTTCATTGAATCAGTTTTATTTCATATTCATCCAAATCCATCATTTTTCAACACTCAAAACAAATAAAAATAATTTAGTGTCCTAAATAAATTTTTTTCGATTTTGTTTTTGATTTTTCGAATAATCACCTTTTTGTGAAACGCACGCCTGTACTAAATCAAAAACGATTTTCATAATGTAGTCCATGATTTTGTATTAACTTTCATACCTTTTTGGATAGCTGATAAGACAAGGATATTTTCTTAGTAATTTGTACACCAGGTGTAGCATTTTTTTTTTTTTTGCACTAGACTACATTTTTTATGAAGTAGGTAATAGCAAAAATTACAAAAAATTAAATGTTTGGTTAGTGATATTTGCCAAAGTTTTAGGCATTATTGAACTTTTAATTATTAACAAAGGTCTGCTACGGCGTCAACTATGATAATAACTTAAATTTCAGTACAGTCGCGCCGTAAATCATTTTTAAATTGGTTCCAAATGATTTAATCTGGGATTTTTCATAAAAAAACTAAAACTCTTAACTAATTCAAAAACTACTGAATTTAGGTAGAACATTTGGTGGCTTAATTTGTTGCATTTTAACCCTACTATGACGTCCTGCAAGGAATACGTCGAGTTACCAGTAACCCTGTACCTATACGATGCATACGTAAATATTGATCCCAACCATGGAATTTTTCCCTATGCGCGGTCTGGTACGGACTTGGCTGGTATCATATTATTGGCCCAAACAGTAAAATTTAGGGGACCCTAAGCGATCAATCTGGCATAAATTCAATCCGTCTGTCAAAGCAGATTGAATCAAGCTCAAAGACGCTCTCATGCATGGCACTACTCAACGTGCTATACTTTTGCTGTATTGTAACTCTGTGATGTAGTTACAAGTGGTGCAACCTGTAGGGCCTTGCAATATTTCCCCAAGGCAGCAATATGGTAGGTGAAGGTGGGTGTGTGAACCTGTATGTGGTCGTACGCACGGCTACACATCAAGCTTTTGATTTCCAGTATAAACTGATCTCGTATTGTATAGGATGTCCGTACAGTGCGAGATAAGTGTAAACTAAAAATGCATAGCTTGATGTGTAGCCATGTGTACCTATTTTGCGTTGGACTCGTGCGTCGGGCACTAGTGTCTGACGAAATAGTTTATAGCTTCGTGTAATCTTCAAAATGTAAGTCGACCGTGGGGTCGACTTACATTTTGGATTTTTACACTCCAAAAAATGTGTTTCTAAATGGGTTCTAATTCTAACATACAGTTTTTGTTTAAATGGTGTTTTAAGTCTGTTCTCAGCTTCACAATTTCTGGTAATTATTTTCAAAAATTGCTTTTTGAAAGTACAGAGAATGAGCGAAACTTTACTACTCAACCAGTTTTTTCATTAATTTTCTAATTAAAACTCTTTGGGTTTGGAATTTTCTAAATACTTCATAAATATAGAACCCTTTCAATATCGATTATTACTATAGTCTGTACTAAGTTTTAAGTATGGTATCCCTCTGAAGATTTATGTCAACATTGTCAACGTCGCGGTGGTATTTTATTATTTACGGGATTCTCTAGAAGTTTTATGAAAATAAAGTTGTCTGTAATGTTTTATTTTAATTAAGTGTCGTATTCGGAAATATGAATACTTCTGTAGAAGGTATTCTCGTAAACAACTGTCAATACGCCCCGATTTACTTGATACAAGATCCTGGCGCCACTCAGGTAATAACTGTTAACATTGTTATTGAACTTGTAGATATCTCTTAATATGATAAATAACATTGATTTTATGTTCCCAGGGCAACACTTACGTCCTTGCTTCTAGTACCGTAGAACCAGCCAAACCTGTTAGTAATAACCTGAAAACATTCTACGAAAACAGTGGAAATATTGAAAATGGATTAATAACCGCAGATACCGGTATTAGACCGAATGCGATCAAAAAGAGAGAGAGCGTTTTGATCAAAAATAATTTAAAATTGGCAAGCTTTTTGCTGCCTAAACATGACAATGTAAATAAACAATTTGTAGTTGATAACATCGTTTTGAAACCCACCATCACGACTACCACAAGCACACCAGTACCAGTTAATCATCATCCAGTGAACACAGTACCAAAAATAGATATTGATAGAAAGATAGTAAAACTCAAGGAGGTTCCGATAATCAACAGACATCGGCCTGAGAAAGTTTTGCCAAAGATTAAGCCAAAAGAGAAGTAAGTTTATCACTTTATTATTGAGTGTCATTATTACATTTGCAGATAAGGCATTTATTACTGTTTGTGAATTAGAATAAACAACTCATTGTTGATACACCTACTGTATTGATTTTGGCATTTTTCCTTTCATCATTCCCTGTCAAGCTAAAGATGTTTGGAACTCATAATATGATTATGCTGTTCTCATTGAGAAGCCTCCATATGCATTCTTGTTGATGGTGTTTGTAAGCATGGTTACTGAGTGCGCAGTAATCTCTGAGGGAACTTCTTTTCATGCTAAAGCCAATGGATGAACACCACACTGTAAAACGTAATAAACCCTGTTCATATTTGTCCCAAAGATGATTCTCGTAAAACTTAAGACAGCTAAATAAATGTAGGTGTGAAATAGTGCCTGTATATAAACCTTTACATAAAGATTAACATAATTGTTTGCCCTCTAAACCTACAGAAAATATGCCCCAACCAACAAAAGTCCACCGAATTTGTCTCATTGATAGTTTGTCTCATGATGTGATTAAATATTTATGAACAGGATGAGCAGCCGCATACTGTTATTTACTACATACAAAATAGTAATTTTATTGATGTTTTTCTTCAAAAATAATTTTAAAACCTCTATTTTTCAGCACACCCAGCCCCATTCAATCCAAACACACATCAGTGCAATTAATAAAATTAGGAGAAACTTATCATAGGTAAATAATGTGATTTTTATTGTCATTCATAGAAATTTGTTAGCACTGATGGTCAACATGCAGTATGCATGCTCATAACAGACAGTAATGTTTTGTGGTGTTGCCATCAGGTGAGTATGTATACTATACAGTCAACTAAAAGTCCAAAATATTTACATTAAGTCTTCTCTTAATGGTAAACCATATCATTCAATTGCATAAAAGATTGTATTAAAGCTGTTTTACTCTCTGTTCCAGTTTAAATCACTTGAGCGATGAACAGATAAAGATGGTAAATCAGGCATTGAAAATGTTCAATGACCCTGACAAATCAGCACCGGAGCCTACCTACGATCCAGTCACTAACACTAAATATATTTACAAGTAAGTTACTCTGCCCCTTTCTTTTTTCTGTAATTTCTGTGTGAAATACAAATATATGGCTTTAATCTTTTTATTTAATCAAAAAGTTACAAAAGAAGCCTTCATCCAAAACACATACATCAGTTTAACTGGCGTATAACACATTTGAGATTATTTTAGGGTTGTCTCACCAAAAGATTTGACAGTTGTTGCTAAAAAGAAAATCTTACTAAAGGATCGAAAGAATCATACTAAAATTCCAAAGAGAGCAGAAGAAAAAGTCGTCAAGCTCGTTAATCCAGAAAAAATCGTCAAGCACTTTAATCCAGAAAAAGTCATCAAGCACGTTAATTCCGAAAAATTTGTCAAACACGTTAATCCAGAAAAATTTGCTAAGCATGTTAATCAAGAAAAAGTTGTAAAGCACATCAATCCAGAAAAAGCCTTCAAACATGTTAATCCAGAAAAAGTGAAACACGTCAATCCAGAAAAAGCCGTGAAACACGTCAATCCAGAAAAAGCTGTGAAACCCGTCAATCCAGAAAAAGTGAAGCACTTCATTCCAGAAAATGTCGTGAAGCACGTCATTCCAGAAAAAGTTGCGAGGCACGTCATTCCAGAAAAAGTCGCGAGGCCCGTCATACCAGAAAAAGTCGTGAAGCCCGTCATACCTAAAGAAGTTCCCATACTGAAGGAAGATAGTGAAGAAGAGTTTGAGCCTGACCCACCTGCTGAGGTATTCTATGAATTTATATTTTATTTTTATGAAGAAATTTTTAATTATAGTCTATTTTCAGAATATGGAGTAAAAATACAAAGTAGCCTTACAAAAAAAGTTACTGTTATCCATTTCAGGCGCAGGTCACAAGGAGTGGTCGGAAAGTAAAATTACCGAAACAGATCTTACCAGAGGGATCACTGCATAAAACTAAGAAAAAAAGTGGAACAATTGTCTCTTGCTTCCAGTGTGCTGCTGTAAGAACAATATGTCTAAATTTATCTTTGAAATTTATCACAATTTATTTTGTTAAAATCAGCATTAACCATAAACACTTCTTTACAGGACTTTGGCAGTTTATACCGCCTACAAAAGCATTACGAAAACCATCCCACACATATACCTGCAAAAATCCATTCCAATTTATTCCATTGTTTACTGGCAATTCTAAAGGGCGGTTCAGATGAAAATAAAACCAATATATTTATACAACAGTTGGAACAACTCATTGTTAAACTCAAGTCCCTACTGCCTTGTTTATTGAAGAAAGTAGATGGAACTGATGGTCAACCGTGCACCATAAATGAAGACATTGGCAGGTAAATATTTCTCATTTATTTTTTACCTGCTTTGTTCTTTCCCAGGTTTCTAATTTTCTTTTTTTTTTCAGACTTTTCGGCATGAATCCTGGAAAATACAACATTGACGTAGAAGCCTTAAATTGCGTTAAAGATAAAAATGGCTACTGTATCCACAATCCTCCAAAAATCAATGCAATTATTAGAGATCAAAATAAACCCTCCCCTCATTTACTGAAACATTCAGATGTACCAAATTCTGATAACGAAAGTGAAAACTGTGCAAGAATCAATTCTGTGGCAAAATGGCCAACAGTCAGTAAAAGAATTTGGAAGCTCAAACAGAAAACACATGAACAAAGTGCAAAGAAAATGAGATTGAAATCTGAGAGTGACACCCTCATTGATCTGGGAACTGACGACTTTATGTTTCCTAAAGAAGAGGATAATGTGAATGCTGCAAGTATTGTTCCCGAAAATAATATGAACACAGCAGATATGATTTCCGAAGATGATGTAGCGAAATTGTTGGGAAGTGCACAAGACTGCAACATTAACTGCGAACCAGAACCCGAGCCGCAAACCGATAACATCATGTTGGACGAGCTTAATAAGCCAAAAAATAATTATGTGCAATTCCACAGTGCTCACTTCGACATACGATCATCACCGATTAAGCCATCCTCAACAATTTTCCGTAAATTTCAGATAAATCCAAGCAAAATGAGCAATTATGATGTACAAGTCATTCGTTCGTTAGAGATGGTTAATAATAAGGCTAACGACAAACGTGTTCCTTTATCAAATCCTGATAGAAATCTACATGTTTCTCTGCCAAATTCTGAAACCAATTTTAATCTACAAAACTCGGATAACAGGCTACATGCTAGTATGCCAAATACTGATACCAGACAACATGTCGATATTCCGAGTTCCAATAACAGTTTACATGTTAGTATATCAGACAGTTTACTTGACACATTAACAAATTCAGATAGTCGACATGTTACCATACCACATTCACACCAAAATGGTTTAGATTTACACACATCCTTGGCAAATTCAGGTAACGGGCTACATGTAACAATGTCAGATTCTAAAGATAGGCATCATGTTAATATGTTAAATTCAAATAATGATTTACATGTTGCGAAATCAAATTCAAGTAATGATTTGCTTGATGAAATACAGAATATGGATGACAGATTGCATGTTACTATTCCAAACTCGAATAATAATTTACATGTTACCTTGCCTGACACTGATAGTATTAGGCTACACGTTAGTATACCAAATAGCGATAGTGGTTTACACGTAGGTATGCCAAATTCTAATGGTTTACATTTGACATTACCAAGCTCAGATGAAAATTTACGTTTGATAATTCCGACGTCAGAGAACAGTTTAGATGTAAATATTTCAAACAGTGATAGCTTACACGATTTGTTCAAAAACGATGTAGATTTATGTAAAGACTCTGATGTGATAGACCCTGATCTTAAAGACTGGATTATTAGTACAAGTGAAAAATCAGAGGATGGTTTCACAAAATCTAACAGTTTGATCGCACCATCGTTATTGCATGTCAGAGATAGTGCGGACAAATCATTAGATTCACACAAAAATATAAACCATTGCGATGATATGCCGTCATTGGACGATTCATCTGACAATCGCCTTCTATCAAGTCAAGGCGAATCAGTATTAAACTTTTTAGATACATTAGGCAATGACTTATACCCAGAGACTGAGATTAGAAATAATGGTGTGGACTTCCAATTGGATTTGTTCGCATTTCATCATTCATAGTAATAAGAACAAAATTAATATTAAGGACTTATTAGAAGAATTATATTTAAGTATATTTTATAGAAATAATAGATTTGTACTTACAGTCATATTGTTTTATTTATCTTATTATTTACATTAACATGTTTAAATATCCATGAGATTAGGTATAATTGCAATTATGTATGTAGTAAAAGCTAAAAGTAGCTAAAAATGTAATTTGATAATTATATAAATTGTCGCAAACCAACTAGAAACTAAAGTAATTTCTTTGTACTTTGAACTATCGTAAATTATTTTCACAGTAAATGAAATTCTGCTGGTACAATTGATTTGGTTTATGAATAAATTAATAAAAATTAAGAATAGCTTTTTTTTAGTTTACCCTTCATCATTATAATGTCAGCCGAAAGACGTCCACTACTGGACATAGTCCCCCCAAGCTCCACCACTTTGACCGGTTCTATGCTCCCCGCATCCAGCTGACTCTTGCGGCCCTCACAAGGTCATCGGTCCACCTTGTGGGAGGCGTGGGAGGCTTTCCAACTTTACGTCTTCCGGTACGCGGTCGCCACTCCAGAACTTTCGGCCCCATCGGCCATCTGTTCTGCGAGCAATGTGTCCTGCCCACTGCCACTTAAGTTTGGCATTCTTCAGCCTAAGTCGGTTACCTTGGTTCTCCTGCGGATCTCTTCATTCCTGAATCGATCACGCAGGGAAATTCCAAGCATAGCCCACTCCATTGCCCTTAGGGTGACTTTAAGCCTTCTTATGAGGCCCATTGTGAGCAAAAACATTTCGGTTTCATATGTCATCACACTCATCACTGGCAACACGCACTGGTCAAAGACTCGTCTTGAGACACTGCTGTATGTAGGACGAGAAGATATTGCGTAATTTCCCGAACGCTGCCCAACCGAGTCGGATTCGACGATTGACCTCTTTTTCGAAGTTGGACCTACCAACTGGACAGTTTGTCCTAGGTAAACGTACTCGTCCACAACTTCGGGTGCAGCGCCTCCGACCGTTATGAGAGTGGTTGTTACATACATGGTCATTGGACATCACATGACCTTTGTCTTTTCCATGTTGATTTTCGAGACCCACTCTTTCGGAAGCTCTGCTGAGGTTATCGAGCATTGTACTGAGGTCCTCTACGGTCTCAGCCATAACAACTGGACGGCACGGTTGGCGCAGTGGTTAAGCGATTGACTGCTGCGTTGCGTGTCGCGGGTTCGATTTAATTTGTATGAACTACAAGTAGTTGTTCCGGGTCTGGCTGTTTGTGTATGTGAGTTTAAATGTTTGTAAACACACCCACAATACAGGAGAAATTCCTAGTGTGGGGCAAAAAACTATACCATCGGCATACCGAAGGTGAGTGATGTACTCGCCATTGATGTTGATGCCAGCCCTTTTCCAGGCCACCTTGAAGACATCCTCCAGTGCATCGGTGAATAGTTTCGGAGAGATAACATCTCCCTGTCTAACGCTGCATGGTGTCGAGGAGTCGGACTGACATAGTGGCGTTTTCGTACAGACATTTCAACACCTCGATGTACCGATAGTCGGTCTGGCAGCGTTGGTGGGACTCTTAAACGTGATCATAATATTTATAACTAGCTTTTCCCGCGGCTCCACCCGCGTGGATGTCGGTTATCGCTTAAAAAAGTAGCCTATGTCCTCCTCCATGTCCCAGGCTATATCTCTGCCAAATGTCATGACGATCGGTTGAGCGGTTTAGGCGTAAAAGCGTAACAGACAGACAGAGTTACTTTCGCATTTATAATATTAGTAGGGATCAAAACATGGCAAAAAATTGCAGGATCTACTGTAGGTTTGACGCAGAATGTGCACTTGACACAAAATGTGCAATATGGAAAATAGCACTTCTCAAAATGAGTGTGAATTTTATCACAATGGGTCAAAATAAAAACCGTTTGCGTGCAATTTTTTTTTTTACGATTTTTAGTACGATTACAGGAATTTCTTTGTAAAAATAATCACGTCCAGGGCCTAGAGACAAATTACATTTCTGTTAGCGTTCACGCCAAACGCTACGCCAAAATGTATAATTGAAATAATTTGCTTTTTTTGGTAAAAGAGGATAGGA
Source organism: Polymixis flavicincta (assembly GCA_949987655.1). Classification (NCBI taxonomy): domain Eukaryota; kingdom Metazoa; phylum Arthropoda; class Insecta; order Lepidoptera; family Noctuidae; genus Polymixis; species Polymixis flavicincta. The sequence goes on along the minus strand of OX465181.1, from coordinate 21,634,342 downwards.
CAAGTATCCTAATATTAACAAGTCAACCCTTGTACAGAGGCCAGCACATCAAGCTACCCCAATCTGTCAAATTTCTTTGATAGTTTTTCAACTTGATTGCAAAGGATTATGGTTTACATAAAAATGTTCAATTGGGAAAATGTCAAATTTGCCCAATTGAACATAAACCTTATTTTTAAGTTTGGGATACTAAAGATGAAATTCTATCAAATAAATTTGACAGATTGGGGTAGCTTGATGTGCTGGTGTCTGTACACACACCAGCACATTCAAGCTACCCCAATCTGTCAAATTTCTTTGATAGATTGTCATCATTATTAGATGGTTCATGTTCAATTGGCTGTTCAATTATTAATTTACGTGATTTTAGAAAAAAAATCATTCCTGTTGGTGTGTTAGGACTAAATAATAAAAATAATAGTGTTTTTATTTTGAGCCATTGTGATAAAATTTACACTGAGTTTGAGAAGTGCACATTTTGCGAAGTGTGTATTTTACGAAGTGCACATTTTGCGTCTGGTGCACATTTTGCGAAGTGCACATACTGCGTCAAACCCTCTATACTGTACATTTCATCACCTTCTCATGAATGACAGTAAATTATCAATATTATATAATGCTTAATCTAAGCCTGCAAAACTGGCCTCTCATTCTTCCCTTCTAAGTTCTGGTTGGTCAGAGCATAGCCTGTTCCACCTCTTTGCACCATTATGATGTCTTTCTCCTTAAGTTTGTCACCAGTAAGTGGATGCATCCAATCCTTCTTGATGATCTTCTCAACACATTCCATGGTTACTACATGGCCTGTTGTCCTGTATAATGATGATGTCATTAGAAAAAAAATGGGATGAATTCTTCAAATAATTAAGGCATGATGAATCATAATTACAAGAATATGAAAAGCAACACTACAAAGGAAAATTAAAAATAAGATTTAACTGCATCAAAAATACTGGTCATCAAAAAAATCGATCCACCCAGTTTTTCTTTAATATTTGTCAATTTTTTCTTAGATAAGCTGTTACACATGTTTGTAAGCATGCGGACTTGATTTTGACCCAATTCAAACAGTCAGATTTCTTTTATACTATGTAGACTTATTGAGGACCGATGACAATCCATAATAAAAAAAAGAAAAATCACGCTTTTGTAGTTAGTTAGCAGAATCAAAAAATAGAAACACACTTTAAAAACCAAACTAAAAATAGAATTAAATTATTTTCTACTTTTCTATGTTGGTTTTTAAAGCGTGATTTTTCCTTTTTTAACTATTATTTATTTTATTTTGAGGGTCGATATGTTGATTGATGTCTTATTTGTCATAAATCTTATTGCACTTGAAGGTACGTAATTTTTTTTTATCCAGAAATACTGCTGCGGGCTGATTTGACAGTTTTGCATTGGAACATATCGACCCATTCTTTCAGTCAGAAATAGACTTTTCTACAGAGAAATTGAAATATTAACCAGCTGCAATAAATTGTGTTTATAACACTTAAGACAGAAAAATTAGACCATGTTAAAAGTTAATACAAAAAAGCGTAAAATTATTCTTTTTCATTTTGTAATATCTTATTTATTTTCATTTTATATTGTGCTAAAATCTGTGCAAATAAAGAAGTCAAAATTAACATATTGTTACTAATAAATCATTTTGTTTCGCTAAAGAAAAAACGTGATTTCCGGAAAACCTGCAGGTGGACCGATCTTTTTGATGACCAGTGTATTCACAGACGGAAAGCCAAAATAAAAGCTTATTGAAATCAATGGGAGACTTTAAACTTGTATCACCTGATTACAGCACAAGGTACAGCATTGCTCAATATGTCGTGAGTAACTGGACACATGTATCTGTTCTCCTTAGCTATCAAGGACTTCTTATCATCTGGGTCATTCACTAGTGTCCATTTCACTTCAATTAAGTCCTTCATTTTTAATGGTTTACCACTTATTGGGCAGCCAACTGTAGGATCGGGCTTTTCCATTTTTGAAATCTTAGCATCTGGAAGCTGAGAAGGCACCCAAAAACTTGGTAATTGCTTTGCTTTGCCATTAGCAAGATTGGATATAGAGGATGACGTAGACGGCCCGCCATCGACCTGTTGTTTGCTAGAGATGTTTTTCTCCCTGTTCATGAATTTAATCAGGTTCGCTTCTTTCTCAGCCGCTGCCAACTCTGCCATTTCTGACTCATCTTTCTTCAATTGTTTCTCATAATTCTTCAACTTACGTGTGTATTCGTTTTTCTTAGTGATTATGTATTCTAATATAGCTTCTTTATCAAACAAGTATCCTTCTTTAGTGATCACAGGGTTCCTACAAGGCTGTAAAGTTAGACTACAGCAATCGAAGCTCTTCACAGAATCCTTGCCAAGTCTTTCGTTTTGAGTGCCGTATCCAGAAGCGGCAGCATCTTTTTTCTTTTCATGGTACGTGTATACGGCACCGGCTGTGCAATTTCTTGCATGTCGAGTCATTGTTAGTGCTCAAATTATTCAAAATAAAATATTTTCTCACAACTTCAACAAAAACAACTTAGGGCGCATTCCGTATTAGACAAATAGTGACAATATCGCGAAGCCAACCAAATTAAAAATCAGTACTAATGATCTGATAGATTTTTGACTATTCAATTTGGTCGGGTTCGCGATAATATCACTTTTGTTGCATTTCGGAACATGGCACTCAGTGTTGCCAGCCGGGTCTTCTAAAAAGTAACCTAACATGGATAAAAAAGTAACCTTTTAGTGTGAAAACTAACCTTTCATTTTTTTCCACCATAACATTAAAAGTGGATATAGAAACTTACAAAAATAGTTAATTTTGTAATATTCCATTTTTAAGTTTGCATTTACAAGCTATGTAATTTGCAAGTGACATAAAAAGGATAGAAATATGCCTAACCTGCCGATTAAAAAACTTCTTTCAAAGAATCATTTTAAAATGTTTTAGTTATAATATACATATATATGTACATCAATAAATACCTGCGCCTTGGGGAAGGCGCAGGTATTTCCTTATTATTTTTGATTTTAGTTTTGAGCAATGAGCGCGCGCCATAGCACGGTCGAATTTAAACAAGAACGAATCTGTCTAATTGAGCGAGCGAGTAAAATCACCTAAAAGTAACCTTTCGAGTCGTGTAACCTAGAAATAACCTGAGGGAGTTAAAAATCACCTAAAAGGTTACAAAAGTAACCTTCTGGCAACGCTGGGCACTAGAATGACTGACAAGACTTCACATTTCACAAGCAAGACTCACAAATGTCAATGTCAGACCTCAGTTTTAGTTTTGTTGTCAGCCAAAAAATTACAAAATGCTGAAGAATGAGTCGAAACCGGATATCAATCCAATCTATTATAATCTATGCCGGATATGAACGAGCAACCAAACAAAAAGTCACCAACTAATTTAAACTTTATCCATAGATCGTGACAAGGTTTTAACATTTATTCATTGAAACGCTCTGCAGGCCTAGACAAAACACATTTCTGTTAGCGTTCACGCGGTCAAAAGCTACGCCAAAATGTATGGGAATGACATTGCCTGCAGAAAGGACATGACGTAACCTTTCCGCGGCGTAGCGTTTGGCGTGCACGCTAACAGAAATGTATTTTGTCTCTATCTCTAGCCTCAGGTCATGGACCGGCTACATGGATTACGAGTCTCGGTATTAGAAATTTCTCGCTGAACAATCGCACTCTAGTCTTGCCATTTAATAAAAAATAGAATAGACACTTCCTGTGACTTGAAGGCTGGCTCGGTCTTTAACAAAAGAATTAGCTTTCCCATTCAACGTGGCAAGTCTTCTAGGCACGTTACCGTATGACTGAGACGTGGAGGACTGCTTCGATGCCTAAGTGTCCTTTTGTTTTTCCCATGACCTCTAATTTTGTTTCCGCAATTCTTCTCAGGGATCCCGCCAGCTACGGAATACCGGTGCCTTCTAGTTTTCAAATATTTACCAAGAAAATATTGACGCCTAAAAGTATCAGAAGACCTCAGAAATAAACATTTCCTCTCATTTTGTTTTTTTGTCGAATATTTTAGCAGCTACTTTTTTTAATCAATAAGGCAACCCTGTTCTGAAAACTTTCATAACGGGGAAATAAAATATCAGACTGGAAGAAAAAACAAACGTCAACGCAACAAACGTCACGTCAACGTCTTGTTTATATTTTTATTTCCGTAGTTCCACGAGTTTCTCTTTCGCGATAGGTGTCTTTGAGGGCAGTTCGATATAATATTAAAATACGATAAAACCTATCTGTGATTACAGTAATCTAATCTGTTAGATTTAATTATAATTCACTCGCAGTGATAAAGTTTTTGAGTGTGTCGACCTAATTCATAATAAGCTTATTGGACACATCGTTTGGTGTGTAATAAATTATTTGTGTTTTCAGTTTCGTGGTGATTATTTTAAGTGAATAATGAACTTATCGTTCGCGGGTTGTGGTTTCCTTGGTATCTACCATGTTGGTGTTGCAGTGTGTTTTAAGAAGTATGCGCCTCATCTGTTGTTAGGCAAAATTTCTGGCGCCTCTTTTGGCGCCCTATCAGCATGCTGTATGCTCTGTGATCTTCCCATAGGTAATAACATTTTCAAAATTATTAAATTTAGTTCATTCTAATTTTGCCTGAATATAAGTAATTGGGTAAAAATCTGTTATTGTAGAGGATAATTGAAGATGAGATCTTGGTCAGTGGGTCTTTGTAACATGCATTTAATAACTAAAAAAACCCTTTCTCAACATGCATTCTATTCAAAACGCACTAAACATATTCATACTTCATTTATTTGCTAAAATTGAGTCTTTGTCAAACAATGAAACAAAATACAACAAAATTTATTTATTTTAAATTAGGTTTGCACATTCAACAAAGTAGGTAGTACCTATGGAAATTAGTCATCATAATAATTGTTGTAAATGAAGAAGATGAGACAAGGCTGTAATGCTTCATGTAATGTAATACAAAGCAGTTTGTTTACATTACGTATCTATTGCCATATATAGCGTAGGAAAACATAGAAATGCAACTTAAAGAAATATTAGCTTAATTGTTATGAAAACTAAGTTTATATTAGAACGACACAACCCTGTTAAAATAACTTATACTGATTTTAGCCACAAATGAAATTGAACTCTGTGGGATGAAAATTAGGTTCTTTATCCCAAAGTCTAATAATTTTGTATTATATTAAAACTGAGGATTTGGGGCTCTGTTGATTTTTTTTGTAAGCCACAAAAAAAATCTGCAGATCTAAATTAGTAACTGGTTATTTAATGTTATCAAATCGGTTCAGTAGTTTCGGAGCCCATTTAATGCAAACAAACAATCAAATCTTTTCTCTTTATTATTAGTATAGAAATATAACAAGTTTCACAAATAAACATTACATTTTAACAATGGTATTGTGCCAAACTGTTGAGTTCTATTATTGTTTAACTGTTGTGATAATAAACCATCAAGCAAAGGACAGATCTGTAATTTAATGAATACTCTAAAAAAAAAAACTGAGGATTTGGGGCTCTGTTGGCTTTTTTGTAAGCCACAAAAAAAATCTGCAGAGCTAAATTAGTAACTGGTTATTTAATGCTACATTGAATTTACCACTTTTAATTTGGTTCTGTGGATCTTTTTTAAAAATCACAATTCACCAAAGGCAGACAATCATCATCAGCCTTATAATGTTCCCACTGCTGGGACACAGGCCTCAGGATTGGGCCGTAATCCACCACTCAGGCCTAGTGCGGGTTGGTAGATGTCACATGTCTTCTAATTTTTGGTTCTAGGACATGCCGGTTTCATCACGATGTTTTCCTTCACCGTTTTGAGAGCAGTGTTGATGAAATAATTTACACAAAGTAAAGCGCCTGTCTGGGTTCGAATTCACGACCTACAACTCGTAAGTGGCGGCCGCCGGTACCACTTGGCCCCCACTGCTCCAAGACAGACAATGATAGACCATATTATGCCAAAATATGCACCTTATTAATCTTATAATCATGCTACATCCACAATGTTCTTATTATTCGCAAAACAATAATCTTACCAGCTGATGTCCTATATTCGTAGGTTGTTGACATTTGCTGATAAGTACATCACCTAATTAGCCTCAGATTTACTGATAATAACAATATTAGTTGTGTTGTTTCTATGCGCAAAAAAGATAGCATCCTAATTTATAATTAAAAAAATATTTCTCTGGTTAAAATGCACGTCCGTTTATTGTCAAGCACTAAGCACTCGGAACCATGGGCAGTTTTTTTTCCCCACACTGAGTTTTCAGCGCACTGCTGGGATTTTCTGACGCGCTGGGTTGCGCTCTGTTGGATTCTCAACGTTCGGCTTAAAACCGTGAGTTGAAAATCAAATGCGCCGTAAAAATTTGCCCGTGCGTACATACCTGGGCTAAAGCCAGTCTCGAATATCTGGAAATACTCATGTATCGTTTCGGCGCAACATGCGCGGCAATAGCATTTTTGTCGTGTTGTGTATGTTATTCTAATGTGTCTCTAATTTCTCGAATGTAAATTTTGAAAACATTTTCTTACCAGGTGAAATCACAACGGATGTATTAAGGGTAGTGACAGAGGCGAGGGCTGGCTCCCTCGGGCCGTTCAGCCCTTCCTTCAACATCCAGAATGTCCTCCTCGAGGGCATGCAGAAGTATTTGCCCCAAGACGTACACAAAATCGTCAGTGGCAAGCTCCACATTTCCCTGACAAGGGTCTATGATGGGAAAAACGTCATTGTTTCTGAATTCCCCACGAGGGAAGACTTATTACAGGTGAGCATTAGTAATTTTTCCTTCTTTTAATCGTTTGAAAATGCGGAAACACTTTACGCCCACCTCTTGTTTTCCTCGTGCTAAATAGTGCATAAGATTTGTTTTTGTTTTCGCGCGCAGAATCTCAAATGTCGTCATCACGTTTGCAACAGCATAAAATATAGTAGGTATTTAGGAAGTAAATGCTATCTTTTATGACGCGATTTCTTCATGCAAGGGTAATCTGCAATTTAGCCAAATGTATGTCAAGTAATGCTTGGATTAATACTTGAAACGTTAACTTACATAACTTTCGCAATGAACGCGTTTCGCATTTTCGTAATCGGACATAATTGACGGAGCGGTTCTTGGTTAAGATTTAAATCAAGCTACAGCATCTGATAGGAAGTTCCTATTCAAGATGTTTGTTGGAAAAACAGCATCTAAATATTGCAAGTCCATTATGACAACTCTAACTAGACTCGAAAATTAACACTACGTCCAAAAACTGCCTAGCATTGTCTCTTATTATTTTCCAGAAACATGATCTAGATTTACTCCCAATAGACCGAAACACCTCTATAATCCATCTAGATTCGGTGGTGACTAGGATTAGAGCAATCGAGGATATAGTGCTCATTACGAACGTATCAATAGGTACAACATTCTAAAATCTTCTTATGTTTTTCCTAGGCGCTGTTAGCGACATGTTTCGTGCCAGTATTCTCTGGGCTACTGCCTCCTCGGTTCCATGGCATCAGGTATATGGACGGAGGCTTCAGTGATAACCTGCCCGTTTTGGATGAGAACACAATCACTGTCAGTCCCTTCTGTGGCGAAAGCGATATATGCCCTAGGGATTTGAGCTCACAGTTGTTCCATGTAAGTATTTATTTATTAATGAGTCTTTGCTATAAATAGAGTGTATGGTTTCTTCCAGCGGATGGCCAGATGATGTAAGATCTATCCATGGCGTTTTTATAGCGGCGTCCTTGAGCTAATAGGCTATTTTCCAATTTATTAAAAACTGTTTTAATTTGAAGATTGGAACGAAATATGTAACAGAAAAATAAAATAAAATGATTTACATCCATTTTCTCAATTAAAAACGTTTGAAACCAAATTTACTTTTCGATGTTTTGAATTTACCGCTAAAACGCTCCTTACGATGACTTTTAATAACGTGGCCACACGTGACGTCAACTTTGTGTAAACTAAAATAGTTGTTTATCAAGTGAAATGTCGAGTTTATAATTAACAAGATTTTTAATGAATAGAAAATAGTAGGTATTAGTATTACTGGTGTGCGGTGCCTCTGTGCACAAATAGGTAGGTACTTCTAAAACTGCGCCACACAAAGTATTTATACCGGTGCGCGGTGTCGCTTATACAAAGCTGACGTCACGTGTGGTCACGTGATAAAAAAGTCATCGTAAGGAACTTTTTAGCGGTAAATTCAAAAGAACGACAAGTAAATTTAATTTAAAAAGTTTTTAATTGAGAAAATTTGTATAAATTAATTTATTATTATTTTTATGTTACATATTTCGTCCCAATCTTCTAATTAAAATAGTTTTTACTAAATTGGAAAATACCCTACTATCTACTGTTGTGTGATCTATGAGACCATTCCCCAACAGGCCGTCAATGCCCGAAGAAGTGGTCAGCTAGTTTGTTACTCTTCTCATTCTTTTATGCATATTTACCTATGGACACTACCATTATATTTTATAGTCATTGCACACTCCTGTAATTAATTATGCAAACTTGTTAGCATATTCAATGTACCTACCTGGTACATAACTTGAATACAATAGGTACAATAGACGATTGTACAATTCGTTCTTAAATCTTATTAACCTAAAGTCATTGCTATATTCTACTTTAGGTAGGTACCTAAAAATTTACATATTGTGATTACATGTCATCCACTTTAGTTAAATCTGGCAATAATCAGAATTAATCCAAACATTTTGGATAGTTAAATTGGACACAAACAATAAAAGTAGTCCTCACCGACCCAGTATTTTACCTTACCTCATACAATCGCAATAACATTGCGTTGAAAACTTTTTACAATCTCATAAAAGTGTTGAAGAAATTGTTACGTGACTTATCACGTAATGCGCTGTGAAACCGTCGACCTTCTACCTCAAGTTCATGGTTTCGAAGTCCGCATTTGAACAAATATTTTGATGTGTAAGGCACACACAACAATATTTGTTTGAGGTTTCTTACTTACGAGTTATATGAGGTGTAAACTTTTTTAGTTCAGTTATAACGAACACAAGTTTTAAATCGGAACTATACGCAAATCCAAACTAATCAAAGCACTAGAAAGATCAGCTGGTAATCACAACCCATCAGTGTTCTCCCCCCCCCCCCCCCCCACAAATAAAACATGTTGCACAGTATTGTGAAACATACATACATACTCAGCCTATAAAGTTCCCACTGCTGGACACAGGCCTCTTCTCCATGACATGGAGTGGGCCGTAATCTACCACGCGGGCCCAGTGCGGGTTGGTAGATGTCACATGTCTTCAATTTTTTGGTTCTAGGACATGCCGGTTTCCTCAAGATGTTTTCCTTCACCGTTTGAGAGCAGTTGTGATAAATTATTTACACAAAGTAATGCGCCTGGCTGGGTTCGAACGCACGACCTACAACTCGTAGTCGAAAGTCGCGACCGTTACCCAGTGGTAACGGTCGCGACTTTCGACTACGAGTCGCCACCACTGCTACTCTCTACACTTTGAGAAACTGTACATGTTTTATTGAAAGGTTTCAACTCGGGGCTTTCAATATAGATTCCTCAAACTCTTACTACTCAACAGGTAAATCTGGCAAACACAAGTATAGAACTATCAAAGCAGAACATGAACAGATTCGCGCGCATCCTCTTCCCACCTAAACCAGAAGTTCTAAGCAATATGTGCAAGCAAGGCTTCGACGACGCTCTCCGGTTCTTGCAGAGAAATAACATGATTTCTTGCACAAGATGTCTCGCAGTCCAGTCTACCTTTCAACTGCAAGATGTGCTTGATGATACCACGTATGAATACGATCCAGATTGTGAAGAATGCAAGACTCATAGACAGGTAAAGGGGGATAATAGTAAAGTAATAGTAGATTATATGTAAAGATTACGGGGTAATCCCTTAATAGCATCGTTTATCGGGATTAAATATTAAAATTATTTGATAATGATTGATTTATATACCCTAAGTTTTATCAATGCAAATTGCTTAGTTTGATAAACTAATCACGAATTATATCTCAAGAAGCCACAACATTGAGTTTGTAGGAGATTATTGAGACTCCAAAACGGTAAGCCTATTTCTGCGACATGGAGGAGAGACAAAATATCCATTATCAGGCCATTTGAGGTACCCGAGTCGCGTATATGGAAATGGTAACTCAATACGACTGCGACGAACGCAACGCCGCCGGCGGCGTCTATCATTCGCATCAAAGGAAATATTTGCTTTCACAACATGAAATATTTCGAGCCTGTACTTGCAACTGTAGCATGAATTCATATTAAAACACAATCACTAATACTTTGCTTAATTTTTTTAGGATGCCTTAGTGGACGACCTCCCGGACACAGTGATGACGATATTCCAGAACGCGATAGACTCTGCGAACAATGGCCTTGTGAACTGGGTGATGAGGCAGAGGGCCATGAGATATCTAACACTTCTCACGCTACCCTACAGAGTTCCCATCGACATTATGTATGCGTCATTTACCAAGTGAGTATTCTTCCCGTCCTTATCGTGTCTAACCCTGTAGCAACCCTGGCTCTGAGGTCGAAGCGTAGTGCTAGGTACTGTAGAGGTTGTCTGCAAAACACGAGGTTACGTTGCATAAATAGGCTGGCTATAAAATCGCTTAAATCATATTCAAAGTGTCATCAAGAGGTTTTAGGATGACTCTTCTAATATTTTAGCATAGGTTTTTTATTTTACTTAGATGACAGGCGCAAGACTGTAAACACGAAAGCGTGGAATAAACAAAATAACCAATGAATACACGCAGCAGTGTTTTATTGATCGATCCCGGTACAAAGACCCCTCAGGCCCTCACAATACTGTGTGTAGCGACTTTGATCGCTAAGGATGCCAAAATTTCATGTCCACACGGATTTTGACATCATCATCTCACCCGAAAGACGTCCACTGCTGGACATAGGTCTCCCCCAGGCTCCTCCACTTTGATTTTGACATCGCTATTGAAAAATTGGCTGTCAAAATCTTAACTATCATGATGGAGGTGCAATGAGTGAAAACATTTTTTTTTTATCGGTTCCCCAGGGTTTGTTAGGCCTAAGTCCAGCATTGCACTTCTAAGATAGTCGGTTTTCCACCTAGTATTATAAAATCAGAGTCTTATAAAAACAGTCTTATGAAAAGAGCCATATGCAATTCTTAACAGGTGTAGGTCTGGGCCTGAGAAGTAGTTACTCATAATTCCATTTTTTAAACTGGTCTATCTCGATTTTCTCGTTATGATATATCTCAATTAATGTTAATTTAAGAACTCTTACCATCAGCAATTTAATAATAATGACTCTTGAATGGGCGGCACATTGATCGCGAATCTCAATAAATCATCCCTTCCCCAATGAAAGAGAAAGTAACTTTCCGATCGCGACATCCACATTTAGCTAACTGCCCTTATAAGTACGTAACTCTTAACCTGATCAGGTTTCTTTTATATGTTCTACATACATACTACATAAGCACTTAACTTAAGGTGTATACGGTCCGTAACAGATTGAAAATATGCTATGGTATTGCCAGTGTCAGTTGCTCTAGCATAAAATAGGTTTTAAATTAAAATCTATACTTTTCTTTTAAAGTTGATATGTACAAATTAATACAATTATAGTTTATGTTTATACAAGGTGTTTTTTTGATATCCCACAACTCTAGGGTATGAATAAGACCATATCAAAGAACCAACTGGCATATGAATTATTAATAATTATCAAATTTTTTGTTTTCATTTTTCGTACAATTTAATTAAACAAAGTCACGATTATTTATTTAAACACACCAAACAAATTTACACACCCTTACTTGAAATATGTCAACGTCGCATTTTTTTTTTTTGCTCTATAATGATTGATCGTATTTTTCAATGAAACTTAGATGCCTACACACACAAGAGTCTAGTGTTAGTATTTTGTACGGTAATTTGGCAACGTCGCAAAAGTAAAGATTCGTCATACGGGTGACAATTGTTGACCTAAATTAATTATGATTGGTGATATCTTAGAAACTATGCATTTGTGGACCACATAATCTATGACTATTTATAAAAATTTTAGAATATAAAGCTTGAGTTATGGGATATAAAAAAACACATTGTATACTAAATGCATATATTATGAAAGCATACATTTATTACACGGTAAGTAAAATAAAAAACAATGTTTGAAATTTTTGATCTGTCTCTTTGTTCCGACTAATATCCGAAACGGTTGGACCCATTTTGATGAAGTTTGGTATGGGGATACTTTGAATCCTGGGGAAGGACATAGGCTGAAAGTGCAGGCAGAACTTGTAAAAAATATGACTCGTTGTCAATAGCCGTATGGTATAGTTTGCTATGATTTTGAAACCTAATTCTGGGTTGAAAACGTTGTTTACACAGAAAAACTTGTTATACCTACTTAATAATTTGCGAAATATTTTTAAACTCCAGCGACACGGCTATTTGGTTAGATAGCTTTATGAAATTTCTTGCTTCTGTTGAGTTTGGGGTTCCCATGGCATTTGGGTTATACCAGAAAACCGAAACTAAGCATAATGGATGTGTATATTATTTACTTCTCCACGGAAAACTCTTCAAACAAACTAGGTATATGCCCCGTTTCTCCTTCAAAGGGGCTAATTTTTTAAAAGTCTTATTTCTTTTTACATTATTTGACAAATAGGTTATTTATAGCAATGTTCGAGTTATTCAAGACACGCAGTAAAATCATCTCTTGTAAAATGAACTACCCTTTTTTACCCCTTTAGGGGTAGATTTTCGAAAAATTCTACACGCTACACGTTAATCTTTATTTTTGGTTTAAGGTGTAGGTAAATACTGAGTTTCGAGTTAATCAGACAGCGCGTTAAAATTATTCCATACAAACTTTGTGACCCCCCAATCCCTCTTTAGGGGGTAGTTTAGAAAAACAATAAATAACCAACTTTATAATTTACTTCGATAATTATTTGTGCCAAGTTTCAAGTTTATTAACTCAAGGAATAAGATTTTTCATACAAACAAAATCCCCCCTTTTCACCCCCTTAAAGGTCGAATTTCCAAAAACCCCTTCTTAGCCAACCTTCTTAAAGCTTCTTAGCTAACCCCTACATTATAAAAGGAAGTCGTGTGCAAAATTTCACGTTCCTAGTCCTAGTAGTTTCGGCTGTGCGTTGATTGATCAGTCAGTCAGTTTCTCCCATAGATAAGGAATATTACAGCGAGACAAGACGTTTAATATTAACTCCAATTAGTAATTCATGTATAAGATTAGGTATGTACATATATATTTATAAAATTTACTCGTATCTTCATAATTCTGATACAGTGCCATGTAAATAAACGTAATACAATTTATTAAATTGAAGGTATTGTCACCCGCGTCGACATTCCGACCTGATAACACTTTTAATAACAACATGTTAGAATTATCGCATAGAATATCATTACTAACTTATTTTATATTACTTCTACGTTCTTCTTCCTACGCTTAGAATTCAATAATATATTTAAATGCGCAATGAAGTCAAAATTAATGTATGACGGTACCTATATAAATTGTTTGTTTGCGTCAATGGCGCAATTATAATTTGTAGATAAAATGATTTAGTTAGATGTTTTGGTTGTGCGCAATAACTTATTGTAGGTAAATTTTGGTAGGTACTAAACTACAGCTATTTCAACATAATCTGAAAGATCTGGAGGGATGAAAAAAAAAATGTTGTACTTTTTCAGAAATTTTATATGTAGAAAAAAAATATAAGTAGGTACTTAATAAGTTTTTTTTATCAACTTTAGTACATTATATATATAGTATCACTCGCGCTAGTTAAATCGAAGTTATCATAAATGTATGTTCATTTTAGCATATTATTCTATTTTAATATGCCATTGTTACCACATTCGTGTCAAGGACAATAAGTGAGGAAGTAATGCAATGTGATAAATGGTGATATATAATTACTAATCAATAGATTTTTCTTGAAAGTATAGAAACAAATAAATTAGGATAACATCAGAAATGTTAGGTTATACCGAGACAAAACGAAATAAAGATTTTTTTCTCCAAATTGTGCTTATAAACTTTGGCATGTTTCCCCTCTACACCAACAAGACCTGTGCAGACAACTAGATGCGCCATTAGTTGTCTGCACAGCAAAACCAACCTTACTGCCTTATGAAACTTAGGGAATGAGCATAACATTCAGTTTAGCGCGACGTGTGCATAAGATCGTAAATTTCTCGTTATGCATCTTGTGACGACCCAGTAAATATGTATGTCGATGTCGTAGTCAGTAGTGTACTTACTATTTTTTGTTTTTATCTTCCCTTGTATAATAACGTTTATGGCAATCACGAGGTATTCAATGCGTATGCTATAATAACCACATTCCGTCAGACAGGCCTCCCACGTGGCCTTATTGACCAAAATATGACCTTAACATAATTCCCTTGTATAAAATCGTTTCCCAGCTTCTGTCACTAACACATCAAACGCTTTTTAGCTATGTGGGCGATAGAGTAGAGACGCATGCGGTTCAGTACAAAGTGGCTGGGAATGTGCTCATCCGTAGAAAGCGGTGTGTCCGTCACAACAACCTTATGACTAGGTCAGTCTTTCAAAGTTTTTGTAGAAGGTGGAAGGGTTGTGTCTGTCTGTAGTACTTTGTTGTCCGTTGTTTGGTGTGGTGATGGCTAAAGAGTAGTCTATTTTTGACTCCAAACCCAAAAAAGAGGAGTATTTCAAGTTTAAAGCCTTTATCTGTATGTATGTCTGGTCTTGGCATCGAGCTTCCGAAAGAAAGTACCAACCAATTTCAATGTGGTTTCACAGGCGATATTTTAACTGGTGTCAAAGGTCTCTATGTGTTGTATCTTACATGTAGTGTTGTAAAAATATATTAGTTCACCAATGTACAGGGATTTATGCCAAGTTCTGAAATGTACACTAACTTTTATGTTGTTAACAACTGCACCCATGTTGTCTCCCTTCTAGCCATACTAATCCTTCTGTACAAATTGATCTATTAAAATATCCAGATGGCCAAACCATATCTTTCGCAGCATTGTGTTTGTGCGAGAATTTTTGTGCCCTTTGTGCATTATTTGAAACTACTGGATACAAGGAATGATCATTAGGTATATATATTTCCTGATCAACCTAGTCTTCTAGATAATGTTACCCTCGCATCTTGTTAACGTCATCACTACAATTAACTTGACTTATGTCCTATGTCTGACGCACATACATTTTTTTACACAAACAATCCCACCCACTGTCTTATATTACATTAATATAAATTTTATCTCCAGTGCTTCTTCCCTATCTTGGTATGAACTGATTTATTTAAATAGGTCAATGTCAGTAGGCGTGATTTCTTGCTGTTTCCTCTCTAGATGTTTGATATTAAGAAGCCTGTTAGGTACCTAATTCATTTATCACAACATTGGTATTGTTTTATTATGTAAGCAGAAGAACGTATTAACATGTATTTGGCAAAACATTTCAACAGATATGTTATGTAAAACATGTAGTTAATGTGTAATTGTTATTGTTTAAAGATTAATAAACTCCGGTCCATTAACTTCAATGTTTTCGTTATTACGTCAAATGCATTGATTATAAACGATAACTTCTTTTCCGGTTTTTTTTTTCGTTGGATGCCTTCGAGAATCTTTGTGCTATAACATTCAAATTTGTCATTAGCAGGTTAATTATATTCATCCCTAGCACTTGTTTATTGGGTTTCTCCTAAGATCTTCCAGCAATTTATTTTATTTATCACAAAATTTTAGCCTTGCGCTGTTGTTGTTTGCGTATTTGTTGCAAATAACAAATCTATTCAGATGTTCTTGCCACAGCTTGCTAAGTTTCTATTTCTTCTTTTAAAATATCTTCAATCTCAGGGTGGAAGCCATTCCATGCCGTTTAATAGTGCTTCGTGTACTTGTCTTCTAAAATAATTGATCTTGCTGGCTATCGCTTTACGAATTTTATCTTGGTCTTTACGGGGACCTGTATTATTTATGTAAGACCAAACATACAAGATTCTATTAAACCTCAGTAATGAATCCCATAATACCAAACAACGCAACGGTGGCAATGATAACGCTATTTCTGTAAGCTTAGAATTTGTTTAGTTTACTTTGGCTTAGATAAGAAAAGCGTTGTGAGATAGTGTTATGTGTTCTAACTTCTACGTAAGAAGATTATGATTTGTTTAAATTGTTATTTAATAAAGATTTCGTCAAAACAGATTGAATTTTCCGAAAGCGACATAGGTACGAATGACGTTTGAAGCGTTTTGACTCCTTTGCTTATAGGAAGTAAGATTCCAGATATTTTAAGCACGTGGTTATGACTGTTTTGTTATTTGGCAAGATGTTCAAACAAATGAAATGCAAGTTACAAGCCTTTTGTTTGGAGTCTGGTTCGCACATAGAAAGGTTTCCTGGTAGATGTTTGGTGTGTTGTAAGTTTTACAAAGATTGTTCAAATCTTTATCCAAAGGCAACTGGTAATATCCATTATCTATCCCAGACGCCCAGAATTGTTTTTATACTGCCATTTGCAAGTCCCAAGACATTTTTGGCTGACCCTTTGGCTGACCCACAAAAGTGTCATAAAATAGGGGAACGAAGACCAAAGAAATGATGGATGAACTATGTGCGATATGGCTAGAAAGGGGGTGACTACCGAGACGACGACTAATAGAGAAGAATGGAAGAAAAGGATAATATATGTTGCACCGATCCAAATAAATTAGGATATGGGCCGGAGAATGACGATGTATTATTGTATCAAGCTACCCCAAACTGTCAAATTTTCTCAATTGAACATGAACTTTATTCCTTTGCAATAAAGTTTATAATCTATCAAAGAAATTTGACAGATTGGAGTAGCTTGATGTGCTGGCGTCTGTACTATATGATTGCTTGATTATTGATGTGCTCAAACATTCTTGTCCAGTCATTAAAATAGAAGATCTGGATGACCCAGCTTTTTATTTTTGGTTTGCCGTTTTCCAAAAATGAAACCTAGCTAGATCGATTTATCGCCCCCGAAACCCCTGCATACTAAATTTCATGAAAATCGTTGGAGCCGTTTCTGAGATTCATATTATACAACGTGTTGATTTGCATCCTCGTCAAATCAGGAGGCTGTTATGAAAGACATAAATAATCAAATAAAATTACGATACTTGCTCACTAATGAATACATACTTGTTTTTTCGTTATTTAAATTTAACAGTATTTCAGAAAACACCTCTTTCAAAGAACAGAATCGCCCCGTTCCGTATGCGGTAGGCAGTGTCGCACGACTATATCGCTGTGTTACAGTGCGGTATCACACGGGCCGGGTTTTAACATGGGTACCCGAAAAAAAAATGCCAAATGCCGATTTCCGAAAATATGAAAAAAATACTACTTATTTTATTATTGATTCGTGTCGAGAATCATTAGCATAGTTACCTCCTTGAATTTGACGAGGATGCAAAACAACACGTTGTATACATATCAAGAATTGCTCGTTTAAAGGTATTAGATAAAGCGAATCAAGACCTTTGTCGCTTCTGTCCTAATCATCTAAGTATGAAAGTAAATGACCATTTTGACCTCGGACAAAAGTTATCAGCTTGTAATATTGAAAATTGTAACTGATAAAACGTTTTGTCCGGTCGCTGGTAAATTATTTCCTGTTGTTGTGTAAAAGCTAATGCCGAATAGATTCTATTGACCTACAATAACATCCTGTTTTAAGTATATTTACATGGTTTTTACGTCTCTATCAGTTGATTATCTTACAATTTATTTGAATTGTCGTTTGAACTTTTAAACTATTGTGTAGCTGTCTATTGTAAAAGTTTTTTTTACCTGACTGCGCCAGAAGGAGGGTTATGTTTTTCGAACATTGGTTAAAAGATCATCAAATAATGTCAATTAACTTTGAAAATTATTGTGCAGTTAGCTTTTTCAGCCGAAAACGTATGATACATGGCGGATCTTTAATATTAGTAAAAAATTCTATTAAATCGAAAGAACGAAAAGACATCACCGGGCTGTCTGTTGAACACACCATTGAATAGTCCTGTGTTGAGCTTGATAAGCATGTTATAGTTAGCGTTTACAGACCTCCAAGTTACCAGAATCTGTCTATGTTTGATTCTGTAATGGAAGATGTGTTAAAGAAACTTAGTACTAGTAGTAAGTCAATAGTCATATGTGGTGATTTTAATATTAATTTATTAGAAAATAACTCAAATACTGTGAGATTATTAAATCTATTTAGGTCATTTGATCTGCCAAATGTTTTTAGTGAACCAACCCGAGTGACAACTTCTTCTGCCACTTGTATTGATAATATTTTTTGTAACTGTGATTACCTGGACAAACAAATTGTAAATAAGTTGCCGTCTGATCATTGTGGACAAACCATAACTTTTTGCTCCTACATGCCTTTACAAAAAATTCAAATTAGGTTTAGGCCAATGACATGTAGAAATTTAGAAAAATTTAATAATTCTTTGGCCAGTAAATTGTGTGTTCAGAGTTTTAATAATGTATGTGACCCAAATGAGTTCTACGCCGAGTTCTTCTCACTATTAAACACTCAATTTAATAACACTTTCCCACTAAAGACTAAAACTATTTGCAAAACGTTCTTATTTAGTGATTGGGCTACTCCAGGTATTCGTAAAAGCCGGGAAAAACTTTTTGAACTTTATGGCCTAAAGCAACAAATGAATAATACAAGCTTCGATCAGTATGTTTCAAAATATTCAAAAACTTTTAAAATTGTGTGCAAATTAGCTGAAGCGCTTTATATTAGCAATAAAATAAAATCAGCTGATGATAAAATAAAAACGACCTGGCAAATAATGAATAATGAAACAGGTAGAAAAAAACAGCGTAATACTGAATTTAATTTAGAGACTGCAAATGGCTCCATCAACTCAGATGTAGAAATAGCTCAGGAATTTGAGAACTTTTTTGCCAATATTCCTGTTAAAACTACTGAAGCTTTAAATTCTTCACCCGCGCGTTCTGCTGCTTTACTCAGGAAGAATGTAAGGGAATGCCCTTTGGAGTTTAGGTTTCAGCATACCAACCCCCAAGCTGTTATAAAAGCTTTTAAAGATCTTAAAATTAAATCAACAGAAGATCTTTGGGGAATGTCTGTAAAAGTATGTAGTGCTATTATCGAAACCATTGCGCCCTATTTAGCTTTCAAATTTAATACCAGTATAGACCAAGGAGTCTTCCCGGATCTCATGAAACACAGTAAAGTAGTTCCGTTGTTCAAATCCGGTGATAGTAAAGAACCCAACAATTATAGGCCCGTGTCAATTCTGCCAGTCCTCAGTAAAGTGTTTGAAAAGTTGATTCTCAATCAAATGTTACGTCACTTTAATAAAAATACCATCTTTCATGAACAGCAGTACGGTTTCACCAAAGGGCGTTGTACCACTGACGCTGGTGTTACCCTAATAAAAAACATTTTTAAAGCCTGGGAAGAAGCAAAAGATGCCATTGTAATCTTTTGCGACCTCTCCAAGGCGTTCGATTGCGTAAACCATGAGACACTTCTGCTGAAACTGGAGCACTATGGGATTAGAAATACAGCTCTAGATTTACTAAGATCATACCTGAAAAACAGAAAAGTTCAAGTTCAAGTAAACGGCATAAACTCACTAGGGGCTGAAATGGCAATGGGCGTTCCCCAAGGTTCAATATTGGGTCCATTCCTCTTTTTAGTTTACATTAATGATTTACCGTATATACTTCTAAATCAACCGAAGATGGTGTTATTTGCAGATGACACATCATTGATATTTAAAATAGACCGACGTGCACAAAATCTTGACGACGTGAATAACTCTATTCTTCAGGTCCAAGATTGGTTAACGGTAAATAATTTGGTACTAAATAGCACAAAAACCAAATGCATTAGATTTCAATTACCAAATGTTAGAAGTAGCGAATGTGACATCTTATTGAATGGAGAAAAACTGGAATTTGTTAATCAAACGGTGTTCCTGGGAATCACGCTAGACGATAAATTGCAATGGGGACCTCATATAACATCTCTTGCGGGGCGGCTAAGCTCGGCCGCTTATGCTGTTAGAAAGATCAGACAGTTAACAGATGTAGAAACCGCGCGTTTGGCCTATTTTAGCTACTTCCACAGCATTATGTCCTACGGCATTTTACTGTGGGGTCGGGCTGCTGACATTGAATCCATCTTTATTTTGCAAAAGAGAGCTGTCAGAGCCATTTATAATCTACGTCGCCGCGAATCCCTCAGGGAACTGTTTAAAACGATTAATATTATGACAGTACCTTGCCAATTCATTTATGAAAATATCATGTATGTGAGAAAAAATCTACATCTTTTTAATAAAATAAGTGATAGACATAATTTTAACACTAGAAACAAAGACAAAATAGATCAACCATTTTTCAGATTAGCTAAAGTACATTCATCTTTTATGGGGTACTGTGTTAAATGTTATAACAAAATACCTTGTGATATATTGCAATTAAATGAAAGGAAATTTAAAACTCATATTAAAAGTACACTTTGTAAACAAGCGTATTATACATTAGAGGATTATATCCAAGATAAGAATGCTTGGAAACATGCTGGTCCTGCTCCATAGGACAATCCAGAGTCTAGACAAAATCAAACTGGTTGCTAATTCAATTATATAAATAATTATATTTTATGACATTGATTTACACTCACACACTGACTTATTTCTTGTTAATATTCTAGGAAAATCGTATAAGTACTTACTCTTACAATGTTTGTAAATATGTGAGCACCATGTATCTATCATAGAATTAATTTATCTTTATTGCTTCAGTTGCATTTTGTTACCTTTTTTGGTATAGTATTTTTTTATTCTGGGTGCATCGTCTTCACATATAATTATATAATGAATGTACTATGATAAATTGTATGTAAAACATTTTAAAAGAGTAACGGTGGAGTTTCTTGCCCGTTCTTCTCCATACGAAACTACATTTTGGAATGGGCGACTAGAATCAATTCTATTTTTTTAATGTAAATGTTGACGTTCAAAAGTGCCTTTTAAGTGCCTAATTGAAATAAATGCTTTGACTTTGACTTCGAGTGTATGTATGTATATTTCTTTGGCACGCTCTGTAGCCTAAACGGCTGGGTCGATTTCAGCTTGAGACGTGCCGTTAGATTCGTCTTAATTGTGAGAGTGACACTGGGTATATAAAAATTGAAAAAAATTAAAACGGCCGATTTTTGGCGCCATATACCTAGTGCCCTCAAAAAAAATTTTTTTTTTCTCAAACTCTATTGAGTGGGGTATCAAAATAAAGGGTTTCACAAATACGTCTCATTAACGTCAACAATAATTATAGGCAATAAAGGTCTTTATTGTGAAATTTAAGATGATGGCTCCGACTGCATGAGATTACATAGTATTCAGTCTAATAGTGATCCTTTTAAAAACAATTTCTTGTTTCCATCTTTTTAAATTAAAGTTCACTTTTTAGGCAGTCGGGTTTTTTGATTTTGTAAATTATTACCTAAGACTTCGCCTGCGTGGAGATCGGTAATTATACCACGGGAAGGCTCCCGATAGAAAAGATAGGTACTTTTTGTCCCGGTAGTTAGGCAACTACCGGGACAAAAAGTACCTATCTTTTCTTAACCCAGGTCATGATCTGTCTGTGAGCCTAATTTACACTTTACTTAGATAGACGAATATACTTTCTGCCAGGGGTGCGGGTTGTTCGAAAGAGATACCGTGGTCGCTGGCTCACAGGCAACTGGAGGAACACGGGTGGGTCTTAGTCCCTAAAAGTCTGACACTTCTCCCGCTCCACCCAGAGCGGGAGAAGGTATTTGATGATTTCCATTTATAATATTAGTTTTAATTAGAGATGACAAAAGTAGTCTTAAGTTCATTTTCATTATGAAACCGTTATCACTGTTGTGAGTGAAATGCCCTTTATCGACTGATCCTAAGTTGTTGTTATCTCATGCATGATCCCAACACACCTTCTGAAAATATTACGCAATTAGCGAAATAAAACACCTAATTTTATAAATAAGAACGTCACGTTTTGGCACTTGTGTTCATTATCAAATCTTTTAATCTGATGTTGTAGAGATAGCAAATTAGCATGCGTGTTCACACGTGTTTATTCGGTATCAGATTCGGGGGCATTCGGTAGGTACTGCATCCGCATTTACGCGAAAATGCCGCGGAACCGTTCCGCTATGTAAATTATTTTTACGAAAAGTTCTTGGTTCCTTTTTCCGTGCATTGGATCATTTAGGTAGATGAGATGCATTTAGACAATGATAATAATGTATTTCATACGTTTCTTTACTTGAAGAAGGGACTTTCTCTTGCCAAAAGTGTTAGTTGGGCGTTGTTCTCACTAGTCAAGTCAAATTTTTAAAGATTAGACTTGACTAGTGAGAACAGCGCCATAATTGCGTAACAAACTATTAATCGGAACCTGAAGGATATTGCTAGTCCATTGATTAATATTTTTGAAAAACATATCTGCTCATAAGTAACGTAATGAACGTTTTTGTAACTTCAAAATGAAAGCCATGCCTACTGTTAGTGGGCTACGCAACTACCCCTCAGGACTTCCACTAGGTAGTATACTGTGCCCTGCATTTTTAACGACAAATCCGTATTTTTACATTTATTCATTGGCTTTCTAGCCAATCATTCATCATGTGAGTCAAAGTCATGAATGCACTCCAAAGCCAAATGTCTTTAATGAGCATGCACTAAGGAAGTCCGTGAAATTTCAATTTGAAGTCCTATGTCAAGTTGTATGTTGATTCAAATATGGTCCGCGACCGTAACAAATATGGCATTACAGAGTTATACATATATACTAGTGGTTGCCTAGTGTTCGAAAATCGACCATATTTTTTTAGTAACTTAACGCATAATTATATAAAAATATTAGCTGTCTGCCACTTAAATTTGGCAATTCTTTCGAAATTGGCCGGAAGCTTCTGAAGTGTCGACCGCGTACCGGAAGACGTAGCGTTGGAAAGCCTCCCACAAGATGGACCATTGACCTTGTGAAGGCCGCAGGAATCCGCTGGATGCGAGAAGCGCAAAACCGGTTAAAGTGGAGGAGCTTGGGGAAGGCCTATGTCCAGCAGTGGACGTCTTTCGGCTGAAATGATGATGATGATTAGCTGTCTGTACTCCTAAAGGCAACGGCTTCACATCAAGCTATACATTTCCCGTTTACTGATCTCGCACTGCATGGTAATCCTATACTATGCGAGTTTAGCTTATACTGGAAATGTATACAGCTTGATGTGTAGCCGTGTGTGCAAGGGGTACAAAGTTTATTTTTTTTGCACATTTGGCACAGTCAAACTTTGTATGGAGAAGAAGTGCAGAAGCCTATATTGTTTTCATTTAGATGAATTTTATTATGATTTCCACCACTGGGCGACCACTATTAATCAATAAAATCATTATCACAACCCTGTAAGTTCATATAATCCAATTGAATGACTTTTTCATGAAAATTATTTCTCCTCCAGATTCGTAACATGTACTCCGATAATGAGCAAGTCGCTTTGGAAGCTGAGCCTCAACATGCTGCAACAGCTGCACGGGTTCATGTACGCTTCTCACGACCGGTCAGAGACCGCCGCCAAGATCTATTACAAGTTGACCATGGACACCAAGATGGAGCCTAATGAAGGAAGACAGCTGAATAGGAGGTTTGTAGTTTGATTTTTATATGAAAGCCAGCGAGGTAGTACTTACAATGGCAAAGCCATTTTGTCACTTCAATAAAATTCATTGCGTTGTTTTAACGTAAACGAATTTTTCGGACATAATTATGAAGCAATGGATGGACAAAGATTTTAAAGGAAATTACAAATTTCCTTCGACGAAATTATAAACTAACTAGAACATATTAGAACTATCGCAAACGGGGTCTAACCCACCCTTGTACCCTCAGTTGCCCGAGTGCCAGGGGCGACGGTATCTCTTTCGAACAACCCGCACCCCTGGCAGGCATCGGCCCTTGCGGACCCCTCAGTCACTCTGCGATGGGTCAGCACTGGCCCCGTCGCCTACCACTTTTCGGCCGCAAGGGATAGTGAGAGCGGCCAACGCTATACCAATACTCCTCTTCCCCTGCGGCCCCACCGCGTCCATCAAACGGTGGCGGCCTCGTCCAGGCTACGGACGGCCCATCTCAGTTGCGGTGCACCTCACCGCAGCCTACTTTTTTTGGCCGCTACGTCGTCTGCTTTGAGGCAAAAGACCTGACGAGCGGCCCCCCCCTGGGTTCCTCTTGGCTTCACCGTGGCTGGGAGACCACGGCTTTATTTTAAAGATAACTTTGTTTTCTTGTATAGTAATGATTCCTTGAATTCACTAAGTTAAACAAAATTATCCGTTGTCCTTATTCCGGCAGCAGTCTGGTGTTCTTTTATTTTTTGACGCGACATCGACATTGACGTATTTGAACACTTCCAACCAAACAAAACCTTCCTGCAGTAATCGTTTGATAAACACAATTAAATTACTCATATTATTGTGTCAATATGCATGTAATAAAACTATGGTATCATTTTTATAACCGTAATCTAATCTCTACGACCTTCGATAGCTGGTTAAACTTGACTTTGTGTTCAACAATAATGATGCTAGGTTTATTGTCCGCCATTTTGACGTAACATACACGACACTGACGACTTCTACAGTAGTCATTTGTCTTAACCGCTTCTGATCTACTTGGTAATTTGAAGAGCCAAATCTGTTGACAATGGAGTGGACTAAAATGTCTAACTTCCAAATGAAGTCTACCGAATATTCTCTGGAATCAAAAGATGGAATCTAAAATCTCCATGAAGCTCGTGTAAAATGCGGAAAGCCTCTTCCTCTCTCCTGACTTCTAGTTTGCTGTGCCCGACAAGGTCAACACTTCGACAATGATCATGTCTTTAAAAACCTACCACATACCTATGTTTACATTATAGAATGCAATTATACCTATGTGTATTACGTATAGCTAATATGTAATATCCTCAGAATACAAAAAGAACCAGAAGCCGTGAGAGCGCCTAATACTGAAGCCACAAAAACTACTCTTAAATAGAGTAGTTTGACGCGCAGCCGATCAGTCACTGTGACTGTCGTATCGCGCGACGTGTTTTACCGGTGTTCAATTTATTTAAATTATGCCGTCTTGTGTCGTTCCTACCTCTAAAAATTCAGCCAGGCTAAAAAATTAACAGGATGGAATCACATTTCATGTGCAAGTAGCGTATTCAGTTATTGTCTTATTTAATTATTGAATTATTTGTTCAATTTGTAATTGTCATCGCGAAAAATGGGTCCATCTTGTACGTGTTGCCAATTTAAGAGTTATGATTTCCCTTCTTTTTATTACCAACTGTGGGCTTGTAGTATGTATAAAACTACTTTAAAAATATTTTAAACGACTTGAAAAAATAATTTTATCAAAGCAAACCGTATGTATTAATGCATTTATAGAAAAGGACAGTAAAATTTTGATTTTACTATTTTCGTACCTCCAATACTCTCAAAATTTACCCCGAATGGGGAAATAATGTCTGAGCTATCAATATTACGCGGGTGGGAAGTGAGGCGAGCGGGGGTCACTTGTTTTGTTGACATGACACAGCCTGCAGCTTGTAATATCAGTTGAACGGGGCTTCCGGTTCTTTCTGTATTCTGAGGTAATACCCATCCCGTCATACGTTGCCCGGTTCAAACAATAGTTCATACGAAAAGCCCATAGAAAAAAGAACTGTCGGTTTTTCCTGTCGGTTTTTCGGTGGTACTAACACTACTTTTGATTCGCCTAGTAGTTTAAACTTTTAGGTGCGACAACGGGTGAGCCGCATATGTTGAATGTTGTTCATCAAAATATGCAGGGTCTGTCCGGCAAAGAGCTAGAGTTAAGCTTATTTATGGAGAACTATGATGTTCAGGTGTTATGTTTGACTGAACACTGGTTGAAGGAACATGAAGTAGTGTTTATCAATGATGATAATTTTACTGTTCAAAGTGCATTTGTAAGAAAAACTGCTAATCGCGGTGGATCTTTAGTTCTTGTTTCAAACAAGTTAAAATGTAAAAAACGTTTAGATTTAGCTAACCTTTCTATTGAGCGCACTATTGAGTTGTCTTGTGTTGAACTCGAACGATATGTTATAATTTGCGTTTATCGACCCTCCTCTGGGGATTTCATAAGTTTCGAATCGGTAATGGAGGATTTACTCAATAAGTTAAAATCAAGTTATAAAAGTATAATTTTATGTGGAGATTTTAATATTAATATTTTAGATGTTACTCCATTAAGTATTAGACTTCTCAATCTGTTTAGGTCTTTTAATTTAATTAACTTGTTTTTTGAACCTACTAGGATCACGGCATCTTCGTCAACATGTCTTGATAATATGTTTACTGATTGTGATGCCAAAAATAAATTAGTAGTAACTGACTTAACGTCCGACCACTGTGGTTTATTAGCTAGCTTCCCCATGCCATTACATAAAAAGCGACCACGTACACTTGAATGTAGGCCTTATACAGCTAGTAGTTGCAAAAGGTTTAAAAATAATATAGCTCATAGAATTACGCCATCCATAGCACAACACGAGAATCCGAATGAAATTTATGAAGCCCTTTTTGATGTTGTGGAAAAAGAGTACCAATCTGCTTTCAAGACCAAAACCATTAACATTAATGGCACCTCCGCTGGTTTTAATCAATGGGCTACTCCGGGTATTTACAAAAGTAGAGCGAGACTATACGAATTATATGGATTGAAAAAACAGGTTTGATACTCCTTTCCTAGAGTATGTCAAGAACTATTCAAAATTATTTAAAAAGATTAGTGCTTTTGCAAAATCGAAATTTTTAAGCGACGCAATAAAAAATTCTAACAATAAAGTTAAAACCACTTGGAAAATAATAAATAATGAAACGGGTAAGTCGGTTAAACAAGACAATCAACTTGAGATTATGGTCGACGACAAATTAATTATTACAGAAGCTGAAGTAGCGGAGGCATTTAATGAGTTTTTTGCCAACATACCTGTAACTACGACTCGCTCCTTAAATTCGTCCCCGTCAAAAGCAGAACACCTTTTGCATAGCAGTGTGCCTAAATGTAGTGACCTATTCAGTTTCGAACATGTAACGCCTCGTGATGTAGTTAATGTTTTTAACACACTGAAGTCTAAAAACACTGGTGATTTCTGGGGCATTTCCATTAAACTTTTAAGTAATATTAAAGACATTGTAGCCCCCTATCTAGCTGTCACTTTTAATAAATGTGTTGATTCAGGAACTTTTCCTGACCTTATGAAGAGTAGTAAAGTCATACCATTATTTAAATCAGGTAATAAAAATGACATACGTAATTTCAGGCCTATTTCTATCTTACCTGCATTTAGCAAAATATTTGAAAAGTTAATACTCAAGCAGTTGCTAAAACATTTTAATTTAAATAGCCTCCTTCATAATGAGCAATATGGCTTTACAAAAGGTCGTTCGACTACAGACGCGGGTGTTGCTCTGCTGAAACACATATTTGACGCATGGGAGAACTCTCAAAATGCTATTGGAGTTTTTTGTGATCTCTCCAAAGCCTTTGATTGCGTGCACCATGAGACGCTTTTGCGTAAACTTCGTTATTACGGTGTCCATAACGATGCTCTAAACGTAATAAATTCTTATTTTAGGGTTCAATGTGTAGAAATTAATGGTAAAAAATCTTCCGGGCTACCAGTTCAGTTAGGTGTGCCTCAAGGCTCAATACTCGGCCCATTCTTGTTTTTAGTATATATTAATGACTTACCGTTCTATTTAAAGGGTATTTGTGATATTGTACTGTTTGCAGATGATACTTCTCTTATTTTTAAAGTAGATAGGAATAGACAAGACTTTGACGACGTAAACAGTGCACTCTCAATGGTTACGTCATTCGTTATTGACATGATCTAACAATAATCCAGCATTGCATATGTAAGCTTTAGAGCCCTTATACCAGGAGACTTTTATTTTTGGTATTATGCGTTATTGTTTATTACTTTGCATATGTATGTATAGAATCAAGTCCATCCGACTAAACAGACAGCTGTGCTGCTGGGGAGTTTGTTGCGCCACTTCTTCTTCCCAGCTAAAGCACTAGGAAGTGTCGAAGGGTGGGCGTTTTTGGGGGACTGTCTTATGTATTTTGACATTCGAATAGTGCTGATTCTCAGCCTAATTTGAATAAATGACTTTTGATTTTGATTTTGATTTCCCATTTTTCTTTATAGGGAAACTTAATTTTTTTCTCTCCCAAAAATTATAATTCGGAGTTCTTTTTTTTGCCAAATCGGTCCAGCCCTCCTCAAGTGATGCTCTTACCAGCGCATTAATTTTTATTTACAATACGTACATATATTTACGCACAAAGTTTATTGAATTGGTGGAATTTGGACTGGATATCAGTCATTGTGAAGATGGACGATACACCATCGTCCATCTTCATATGTAGCATTCATTTATGTAGCATTTTTATTTAATTCTTCATTAAATAAAAATGCTATATTCCAATGTCAAAATTAGCGAGTACTAAAGCTTACTCAGCCTACTGTCGTATATCAAATCTGAATCGGAACTGTTCCATATAGATTGAGTACCTACCTATCATGTTCGAGAGTCCCAGATCTTGCATTGATGTCAGTTATGAGCTAGCTGAGACCTACATGAGTCTAACGTTTACATTATTTCCGATACCATGCAGTTTCTCAAACTTAGTCGTTGGAATACTAAATTCTAGATCGTTCTTATTTCTGCAATTAATTGTATGTAATTGTGACAAATTGGTTTGTACTTCACCCAAGTCGTAGGCACTCGCAGGGCTTCCGCATAATGGAATATTTTTAATAAAATGCACCTGATCAAAATTTTAAATAAAAAAATGCTTAAAAAAGAAGTAATAGTACCTATTAGAGTACTTATTTTTAAATTCTATTCCAAAAGCCTTTCAATCAAGCTAGAAATACGAGTAATAATATTCGGAGCCAAGCCTTCATTTTCTGATCAATATTGTCATTACAATTACGTATCTCATGTTTATTGCAACGAGTTTACTAAAGTAACATGAGATAATAAATAATAGACTCATTTACTCGTACTGCGTAGTAGTTGCACGAACGTAAATTATCATCTCCGTATTTGTTGTTCTTCACACTAAACGGCTGCACTATCTTGGCTCAAAGTTGTTTATAATTTTAAATAATGATTCAGTTTTGAACTTTTGATGCTACAACATGTTAAGGCAGGTGCTGATTGCTAATTACTTATTTTTAATTGAGAAACGATAACATTGCATGGCCTTATCCAAGATGATGCATCGTCTGACGACACGTGTATTTATAGTAAACATAATTTGGTACTTATCTCCGAAACCGGATTTAATGTTGGAAATAATGCATGGACTTTGAGTACCCACATTTTGTAGATTAAAACTTTTGTGAGTACTGATTTATTTTGATAAATGCTACTATTACGTAACGTCAACAGTCATGTGAGTCATGTCAGTTAATTTATAAACCACAAACTATTTACCCTATGTGTTAATCCCGGTTATAAACGAGCTGTGTGCCAAATTTCGTCGAAATCCGTTCAACCGTTTTTGCGCCAATCCCGAACATACATCTAGACAAGCGGATAAAAATTCAAGCTAGTTTAAAGCTTTATGCTTTGGCTTGACGCCTTAATTTAATATGGCACCACAGGATAGCCCGGTTAAGCAACCAACAACGTCCCAGGTTAACCACGATATACACAAAAAAAGACCTTTGTTGTCTGCCCTCTAAATTATTATCCAACATAATAAGCTAATTTGAATATCATATTGTATTTTGTAGCAATCAATGTGTCTATCTATCTGATAGCTAAGTAGGATATCTATAGAACAATTAGCTATTATCACATAGTTGCTAGGTATCCATGTCATTGTGGTGTGTGGAATGTAATGTACTGACATAACCTTTAGTCATCCTTTACTGCATTCTAGTTATTTATGGACATTATCTTGGCATAATTATATTTAGAACGGGGGAGAAAGCGTCAAAATACATGTTGGGTAAAGGAACCTTTTGTCTGTGCATCCAGGAAAGAGATTTCTGGGAAATGTGTACCCGTCTAACTCGAATTTATATCTTCAGTTTGAGTAATTTATGCGGCCTACCCAAATGTCGTATTTGGCATTGTTCGTCGAATCGTTGAGCTCCTAAAGTTCTGAGTTGAGCCGCCCGATTAGTGACGATTAATGCGTTCACTGACTGGACAGGGTGGTGGTTCTTTCCTCAAATGACCATTTCAGACACCAAGCTACGTGGTCTTCACATGGTCTGACCAAGATTATGTGTGGACTTTAAAATCGAATGTGACCTCATGAGTTTGTTTCGGCCTTTCTTCTCAGAGTAGTCAGATAGGAAACGCCGACCTCATCTAGTTTAAAAAAAAATGATTGATTGTAAAAAACTTCTTACAGAAATAAAATCAATTACCCATGGCTTTTACTTCACTTTCATAACAGCTTACAGCTGTAAATGTTTGGGTGTCCATTAATGTTTTGACCCAAAAATTAGCTAAGTACTTATCTTACGTAATTTCTAGTAATAAGTAAGTACTCCTTTCGATAATTCAAAGGATTCTACCGAAAGGAGATAGGGCAAGCCCGTTCTTAATGAGCCAATAATTCATCAAGCATAATGACTGTAACAAAGGGAACACAGCTGTTTGATTGACACTGTGTCGATAAACTGACAAAGACTGTTATCTGACTGGCCCATTTCTCGAGTTTGTAGATGGTCGACCAAGTACCGCAGTAGTAACGCTACTGATAAGGAAGTTACACTAAATAATTGATTGCATATTTGTGTAAAATGTGAAATAATAAATTGAATATTTGATAGTTCATTATGTTGCGGCTTGCGGGTTGATTTCCCACGGGAAATTTGTGTCGTGAGGACTGATTATTGCCTCAAAGACTTCTTTTAGCGTCATGATATAAGCTGTACGGGTCTAAAGTTTCGCTTGCTGAGAGATCCCTTACATATCGAGAGCCCTCCGTGCCTGGGGGCCTTCTCTCTAACTCTGGCAACAAAGATACGGGCCCGTCCGAAAGTAGTTCGAAACATCTTAGTGAATCCTACAGCAAATTAACTAACTTTTTTGGACAGGCAAAAACATATCGGGAGTAGGGACGGGTCCGTGGCTTAGGCCCCCAGTGGTCGACGCACCTGTGGCCGACGCCCCCGATACGATTAATTTAATATCTTTATTTTTTTGTGCTTTTTACTTAGTACAGTAAATGAGAAAAGTGTTTCACCCTATTAATAAAGTATTTTTCCTTGCTAAACAAAAGTTATCTATCAAATAGCAGAGAGAATAGATCGCCACTTAACCTTATCCTTACACACCTTTTTCCCCATTAGAAGCATATTTATTATGTACAAACATCCAAAAAATCAAAAATACTTCATTTAAAATGTTAGTGAATGTTTATAATATACATTTATAATAAATTACCTTACGGAAATTTTATCTTTCAACTTCAACCCACTCGTCAACTAAAAATAAACATAATTCTCATATCACTGCACATTGTTCACAAAGGTTTGTTTACGTTTCATATTTCGTCGAAATATAAGTTTTTATGATGCTATTTGATGCAAATATTACCTAAAACGATGTAATAACTACTTCTAAATGAATATTTATCCACTTATCGTCGAAAACACACAAATAATAAGAAAAACACTATAAAACTAGAGAGCATACCACGAAAAAGTACCGATGACTTCAACTTTTTTTTATGTTACCAGATTATATTTTCCATAGAGATTTAGTTCAACCAACTGTGTGTGTATCTAGCATTACAGTAAAATTGTCGCAGACGATATAGAACTTTATTTATATTAAGAAATAAGGCAAAAAACCGCCTGAACGGCGCGGTCGGGTATGCGACCACAAGCCTTTTGGGACTGAAAAATGGCGGTTTCGAATGCGACCAAAAGGAGTTGAGCGGTGTATATTTAATATTTTTGTAAAACAATTTTTGTGCCTGACAGTACATTTGATCAAAAATAATTTTGAATTAAATTAATCGTATCGGGGGCGTCGGCCACAGGTGCGTCGACCACTGGGGGCCTAAGCCACGGACCCGTAGGGACAGCTGTCAAATCGTGTTGTCATTGTTCCTTAATTCGGGCTCCAAACTAATCTTCTGTCGTAAGTGATACGGAGTTGGAAACGCCCGTTACTTCGACCGAAACGACGGTCTTCGTGCTTAGGAAGTAGGCCGGGTGTTACGGGTAATCGGAAGCCCGAAAGTCTGACGACCAGTCTTACTAAGGGGTATCGTATTATCCAGTAATTGGATTGAAGACGTCAGATAGACAGTCGCTTTATGTAAAAAAACTGGTATTCAGCCGCATTCTCTTAGAGTGGAAGCCGATCCGAATAATTTGGGAAAAGGCCAAGCAGATGATGAGTAGGTACTTGGTATTTGAACTACTTAATTTGAATTAAAGGAATCTCCACATGGCTAGAAAGTTAGCATGCTAACTTATAATTTCGGTGAAACGAATCGAAACGTAGTCACAGCCAGTTGTTGCGTATACCTAATTATACCAATATGTTGTTAAAAAGTAGCATGCATAATTTAATTCTTGTGATAAAAAAAACGATAATTATGTTAAATAGATTTTTTTTCTAATGAAATCTCTGTTGCTATTACGTTGCTGTAGTTATTTAAGATTTT
Source organism: Polymixis flavicincta (assembly GCA_949987655.1). Taxonomy (NCBI): domain Eukaryota; kingdom Metazoa; phylum Arthropoda; class Insecta; order Lepidoptera; family Noctuidae; genus Polymixis; species Polymixis flavicincta. Next base: position 21,601,457 of record OX465181.1, on the reverse strand, counting down.
TCTTACGATTATAACCCACCATCCCAAGATAATTGGGGAAAGGCTAGTGGGGGTTAGGGCTAGGCAGATTAAAGATGGACTTTGAGTTCAGTCAGATTGTTATCCTGAATGGATGACCGATTCGAATACGAAATTATGTAAGAGGAAAAATAATCCACTATCACAAAAAAATACGCATAATTTATCACATTAGATAAGGTACTACGCAGTTTGCAATAATTAAACTATTTTTCTTGCAAAAAATGTATGTCACTAATCTGGTATTTCCAATTATTAGATCAGATAATATAATCCTCAACCTTGGGGGTGTGCAATAATAATTCTGTAATTTTATAGATTAAATAGTACAAATAAATAATCCTCCTGCATTAAAGTTAAACCAATAGAAGAGGAACGTGACTTTTGTTATTGTCGTTTCAGTATGGTGTGCAAGATAAAATACTAATACATAGTTGTACTTATTGAAAGTCATAAAACATTTAAATAAATACACAGCATATGCACCTGTATTTTTTCTCAATGACACGTACGCACGGCTACACATCAAGCTATACATTTCCAATATAAGCTGATCTCGCAATGTATAAAATTTCCGTACAAAGCGAGATCAGCGTAAACTGGAAATGTATAGCTTGATGTGTAGCCGTGTGTACGATAATTTAATTCAGTAATTAAATGGGTTTTTATATTAAGAATTTTCCCAGTAGGTAGCAGTTCGAAGTGTGGTTGTCTACTCGGTTGATGCCATGCCAATAGGCTTGCTCAGGTGGGACTTATACAAAACTGGCGAAATGTGGGTGTACTCACACCCACATTTCACCGTGATGTTATCATGTTAGCTAATGCTTACTTAAAATGAACATTTTAAGTTACGTAGTTGGTTTGTGCAAAAAAAGCTAAAATATACATAGATGTGGAATGCAATGAAATCTTGTAATCTGCTTAAGTGTTTGAGACAAACAACAATGAATAATATGTATTAGGGTTAATAGTTACAGATCGAAATACTATGTCGAAAACACAATTTGCATACATTTCGCGTATCTACTTTTGGAGGGTTGACAAATTTTAATGATTCAGTATCAGAATTCATACACATCACAATATATTTCAAATCTAATAAAAATATCCTTCAAGTGTACAGTTCATAAAACGATCTCTGACCATAGGTTAAGTTTTTATCCCCCACAAAAACCATTACCTCCATTATAACAGTTTTCGTTGCGTAAAAACGAGCTTATTGCCTAACAATTCTAAACTCATTATGCCATCATTACGATGATGTGAGAACAAAAGCAACTAAAAAACAAGTGGCTCTGATCGTTCCGAGTCTAAATGGGACAATTGGATTCAATAAGGATCGGGGCTACTGTAGTTAAATGAAATGTTTGTCAATTGTTTTTCAAGAGCAATGACGTGCTTGTGCTATTCGCGATTAGGGAGGCCATGAGTTTAGAATTTTCCGGACGCCGCCGGAGGTATGTTGGTCAAAAAAACTCGCAATTCACTAAACATCGTTCTTTATCATAATTAATAATTAGTAGGTATTTAAAGATTTTATAAACAAGGAACGAAAAATTAATGCAGCACAATCGTTGATAGTATCAACAAATGATGAATTGAAATAATTTCTTTGTTTAATTACGTCTTAGTAACGTCATTAGGGTTCTGAAGGTCAATTTAATGACGTGATTCACGTGAATTTATAGCTATAATCTGCTGTATTAACTTTCGACGTTATCAGTAATCGGTGAACCGCCGCCTACTCAAGAAAACATTTAGAACGATAACCATGTGACTAGTTGCGAGAGCGACCGAAAGTCAAATAGAATAAACCTTTTCTGACAATATTAACCCAAATCCCACAGACTATTTGGATACTTTCCGAAACGAACCAAACCCTTTTACCATATACCAAAAATTCGGTTTTAGTTTACCCCAAAATCGAGCACATAGTTGCCTTGACCACTTTGCTCTACTGCTCATATTTAAGATTTCGCCATGAATTCCCGTCTCAAAACTCAGCGTGTAATAGCCAACTAACCACCACACAACCTCCCCCCCGAGTGGGTTCCCGCATTGTCGTTGCGGGGGGGCTCAGTAACCGTGGATTCCAGCCACGGTGAAGCCAAGAGGAACCCAAAGGTGGGGCCGCTCGTCAGGGCTTTTGCCTTCAAGCCATTGACGTAGCGGCCAAAAAGTAGGTTGCGGTGAGGTGCACCGCAACTGAGGTGGGCCGCGATGTCGATTGGGAGACATCGCGGCTGAGGGTTACGGGCTGCGGTAGAGGAGGAGTGCCGGTGCTTCTGGGCAGCGCTCTTCCCTTCCTTGGCCTGGATGGGGCCGCCACCGTTTGATGGCGGACGCGTTGGGGCCGCAGGGGAAGAGGAGTGTCGGTATAGCGTCAGCCGCTCTCCCTATCCCCTGCGGCCGAAAAGTGGTAGACGGGACGGCGCGTTGTGCTCCACACGCGCGCCGTCAAAGATGTCAGCAACCGCTGGTGGGGTCCGCAAGGGCCGATGCCTGCCAGGGGTGCGGGTTTGTTCGAAAGAGATACCACAGCCCCTGGCATACGGGCTACTGAGGGAACACGGGTAGGTTTTAGTCAGTAAAAGTCTGACATCTCACCGTTCCGATATCTCACCTTACACGTTTTATTTGACTTTATTTTTAATTTACTCTTTTCTGCTGTATATTGTGTGCCTTTTTTTAGGGTAGATAATCATCAAATAACTTCACCCGCTCTGGGTGGAGCAGGAGGGTGTATTAGACTTTTACTCACTAAAACCCACCCGTGTTCCCTCAGTGGCCTATGTGCCAGGATCACAATATCTCTTTCGAACAAACCGCACCCTTGGCAGGCATAGGCCTTTGCGGGCCCCTTCAGTTGGTGTCGACATCTCTTTGAGGCGCGCGTGGAACACTACGCGCCGTCGCCGTCGACCCGGGCTGGGTCCTCACCGGACAGCGAGCTACCCATTACTCGTGTCCGCAAGCCCACGCCTACGGTGGCCGGGAATCAGCCTGGGATTCCCGACGCTCAGGGCGTCTCCTGCGGAGGCTAGGGCCGTGAGGGCGCATATACTGCCTCTCCCTCACGTGCGCCGCCTCCCTCTTCGCGAGCATCACTGTTTCGCAGAAGGATGGGGCGACGGCTACCTATGCACTCTCGCTCCGTACCATGGCCTGGACCAAGGTCGGACGCGAGTGATCGCCGCCATATTGTGTGCCTTTAGTCTCTTCTAAATAAATTTTTTTTTTTTAGTTCTTTCTTTACAAGGACAAGGCGAGGCTATCGCCATTCGCCATAAGATCCAACTTTATCTATTAATTCGTTTTGCCAACATAAAAAAAGAGATGAAAATACTATAATTCTAATCGAGTCAGCACGCATCCACCCTCCATTGGTTTTGCCCATTCAAACTACCAAGAATAAGCTCAATATAATTTCCCAAGATAAGCAGTAAAAAATACGGGAATCGACGTAGCTCAACAAAAAATAAACAAACAACAACCCAGCATGAACTATAACCTCTTTTGATATAAAATAAAATAACAGATAGTTATTTGACATGCCGCCACCTCGATAGATTAAAAGCGATGCCGTTTTTACTGTACATTGGTAACTGACCTCGTTGGCTTTCGAAAGATAATTGCATCCATCCTAAAAAGTTCGCAATGTCTTATGTAACTTCCTTTAGGCAGAATTTTGAAATCTTGTCATGGCTGGTCACGTTTTTGAAATATTGAACAGAAAAATTAGTACCGCGATATTTGTTTTTATCAGTATTAAAGGATACAATTATTCGTTGTTGTTAAGTATTAATAATGCTGCATTCTGTTCTTGATCAGAAGTGATCCTTGCAAATATAAATCTAGTGAGTCGTAGCGTATGTAGTAGTCTAAGTGGGGCTCGTGGCTAACTAATAGCAGCCGTACGGGTCGTTGACAGTCGTTACGGGTCGTCAGAAGCCCGAAAGTCTGATCATTTGGTATCGTATTACCCAGTAACTGGGTTATGGACTTGCGAGGACAGATAGGCAGTCGCGCCATGTAAAACACTGGTATACAGTTGCAACCGATTTGACTGGAAGAACTTAGTCGGGTAGATTTGTATCGTCATGTTGACAAAAAAAAAGGCTTTCTGTAAAAATCCATTTTGGTTTTTGTAAATACCAGCGTCTTTTGTTATTCAGTTAATAAATCTTCCTACTTATTCTAATGAATGTTTTCTTTTTTTCCACCAGGCGTGCAAGCGAGTTCCGCATCACATACGGCGACATGCGCACGACGCACGATGATGTGGACACGTTCGAACACATTCTGAATGTGACGTCACATAATGAAGCCCTGCTCGCTTACTATTACCTCGACGGCGAAAACAAGGTAATTACCTCTATTGTTCTTTGGTTGGTATAGTCACCAAAAGAGATAAGTTTCCAGTGTCGACGGATATAGTTGAAGTTCGTAAGAAACCGATGGATGTTTACGAATTAATTTTTTTTGATAAATTCACTGTTTGTTTTCTATTACTAAAAATAAATTTTATTCGAAAGCATCCCTCGGTATGACTGTACATTATTTTAACAGGGATAAGGAGCTGCACAATAATTTTGCTTATTTGGTCTACTGATATCGGTATCTCTTCGGCATGATGTTCTTAGAAATGGTATTGGATAGGAGTATCTAACCAGGGTAAGTTTTTATCCAGTGCGCAAATTGTAACCATGAATTCAGCATATCATTCTAGAACCCCTAGCGCAGAAATTTTTCGCGGGTTGTTAAAAAAAATATCAGCTGTTTCATAGAAAAGTGCAATACCTACGCGGTTAAAATGTATGGAACAGCTGATTATTTTTTGTGTATCCGGCGAAAAATTTCTGCGGTAGCTGAATTCATGGTTACAATTTGCGCACTGGATAAAAACTTTTCCTGTATGAAGCAGTCATTCGAAGAACGGTACAGACAGGTTCAATTCATTCATCAGATAGAAAGAAAGCCATTGCTTGATGTGAAACTATATAATTATGTCCATTTGGCCACAAGCTACAATTCTATGCGATAGTTAAACTCACGCCTTTTTCTCATGCGGGTATGTCAGTACTTAATAGCAAACAGTCCGACGGCATTTCGAAAAAGAAATATTGAAAGTAAATTCATATTTTACCATAAGGAAATATAGCCAAACACATCGTACCTACGCTTATTCCCCTTATAAAATGTGCTGCCATCTTTCCGCTAGCAAATATCCCGAGTGATTCTAATTAGCATACTTGACCCGCGCTATCGTCGGCCAATAGCGTGCGCGGCCGACTGAATGACGCGGGCATCGTACGACATCGAGAGACCGGCGAGACCGCACGCACAGGGTTATCGCTGATGATCATGATCGAGAGAAAAAAAGTTTTCATGTGATCGAAACTACCCTTTCATTGGTATATAAATGTTAGCTGATTTGAAATTAGCTTCACCAGAGGGGTAATTGCGTTACACAGATAAAATGACAATTTATCGCAATTCCTTTAATTTTGACACTTCAGCCCCCTTCATTGCGTTATTTAAACCTATGTAGGCTAAGGATTTTTTTTTTTTTTGTGATTGAAGGTATGTTTCACAATTAGGGTGCAGTATTTTACACTCAAATGTTTGAAACAACATAAGGTCCAAAAGCTGTACATATTTACACACAAGTGAAATTTGAAGAGGTTTTACTAAAATATGTATATATTAGGTCTTTACCTATGAAATTGCCGTTCTGCAGTACTGGCCATTTCAAATCAAAATAATTTTTGTTTGGCTAAGAATTCTAATTTCAAATTAATTTTATTTTAAAAACATGGATTTTTTTTTCTAAAAGTAGTCATTTCTTTATTGATTAGTGTTACATTTTCATCGCATTTCAATCTTTTTCATCATCATGGATACGTTAAAAATTCGAGTAATTATGGAATATGAGTACCGTCGTGGCAGCAACGCGGCACAAGCGGCACGCAACATCAACGACGTTTACGGAGCTAACACTACAAACCAACGCACCACCTGTTATTGGTTTGCTCGCTTCCGTTCTGGAAATTTCGACCTGAAAAATGAACCTCGCGGTCGTCCGAAGACTTTGGTCGACAATGACGAATTAAAGGCGATTGTGGAAGCTGATGATACACAATCTACGGCTGAATTAGCAGCAGCTTTCGACGTTAGCGTCAAAACAATATTGGTCCATTTGCGTCAAATTGGCAAGGTAAAAAAGCTTGACAAATGGGTGCCCCACGAACTCAATGATCGCCAGCGCGAAGTACGCGTTGAGACGTGCCTTGCACTGCTCAACAGACACACAAATGAAGGAATTTTGAACCGCATTGTTACCTGCGATGAAAAATGGATTCTGTTTGATAACCGTAAGCGCTCAGCAAGTTGGTTGGATCCTGGTTCAGCACCTAAACAATGCCCTAAACGAAAACTTACCCCTAGAAAAGTGATGGTCACTGTTTGGTGGTCTAGCGCCGGTGTGATTCATCACAGCTTCTTACCAAACGGGGTGAGCATTACTGCAGATGTGTACTGTGAAGAACTGAACACAATGATGGAGAAGCTGGCGCATCTCCAACCAGCATTGGTCAATCGCTCGTCTCTGCTGCTCCTGCACGACAACGCGCGACCTCATACTGCACAGCAGACGGTCTCCAAGTTGCAAGAACTGGGGTTGGAAGCTCTCCGTCATCCGCCCTACTCACCAGACCTTGCGCCTACAGACTACTACTTTTTCCAGAATTTGGATAACTTCTTGGCGGGAAAAAAATTTAATACCCGAGAGGCAGTACAAAATGCCTTTGAAGAATTTGTTGCCTCCCGTCCAGCTGATTTCTTTAAGAAGGGCATCAATAAACTGCCACTGCGATGGCAAAGATGCATTGATTGCATGGGTGATTACTTCGATTAATACAAATAAAAAATTCATGAAAAAAATTCGTTTAAATTTTTTCATACAAAACGGCAATTTCATAGGTAAAGACCTATTAAAATGTAATTTATGAAATATACAGAAATATGAATATCCTATTAATATTTTAAAATAAAGCTGACATAAAAGTTCTTAACTGCATTTTAAATACTCGATAATTGGGTCAACTTGGAAATAAGACAAAACACGTGACACATGAAAGAAAAATAAAATATTACAATAATATTTACTAGTGTCATGTTTTGGTATTAATATTACTCATTAATTAACTTATGTAAATAGTGAATGACTCATTTAGTCACGTGAATACGGAAAATTATTTTTAGCCGATAATTATGATTCATCAATAAATCAATATAGATTGCACGTGCCAAAAAATAACTTAAAATATGAAATTATAAGGAGTCACATAATTTTTTATTTAATCCCGTAGACATAATTGGAAAACATAGTGAGGAAACCGGCATGTCCTAGAACCAATGAACTCGAATATTATGTGTCATCTACCAACTGGTATTGGGGCAGGGTAGTAGATAACAGCCCATTTCCTCTCGAGAGAGGAGGCCTGTGTCCCAGCAGTGGGAACATTAAAGGCTGATTATGCATAATAGTTATAAGTTAAGAAGATAATCGTTACAATAAATGGCCTAATAGCAAAGAGCTTCGAAAACAGCTCAGGAGGCTCTCATTGCGCGGCATGATCAAGGGCTTGATTCAGAAAGCAGTAGGTACTCCTAGACACGACACGCATAGTCCTTTCTCTAGAGCCCTGACCACCGACATCGTGGACCCTGCTCCTGATGCCGATGGCCCACTATTTTTTAATATTTTTAAATGTTTTTGTAGGATTTTTTGTAAAATTATTTAAAAATATACTTAATAAGTATGAAAGTAAATAAAAAAGAAATAAGTTAAAATGTTTACAGACAATTATCGCGTTCGAAGTAGTTCAAACATTTCGAACTTCGCTCTATCCGTGAGTAATAGCTGTGGTAATAGTTCGTATCTTCCACTTTGTCGTAAATACGATAGCGGTGTCTTTGTTTATTTGCGAAGCTGTGATAGGGACCCCGCGTCAGACAGGCTTTGGCAGGTCGAGAAATGAATCTCTGCTGCGTTTCCTATAAGGCGGTAGCGCCAGAGGAACCTGCAAAATTCAAAGTTTAATGCGTTTTTTTATTTGCAGTAGGCTTAGATCGCTTTTTTTTTTGTGTGAGAAATCATTAAATAACTTCTCCCGCTCTGGGTGGAGCAGGAGGGCGTGTCAGACTTTTACTGACTAAAACCCACCCGTGTTCCTTCAGTAGCCCGTATGCCAGGGGCTGTGGTATCTCTTTCGAACAAACCCGCATTTCTTCGCGAGCATCACTGCTTCGCTGAAGGAGGTGACGGCTACCCATGCACTCTCGCTCCGTACCATGGCCTGGACCAGGGCCGGACGCGAGAGATCGCCGCCGCCGATCGCCTCCACGAGGACACGGCGGTGCTCCGCCCAAGCCGGGCAGACCGCCACCGTGTGCTCCACCGTGTCCTCAGGGCGATCTTCGCAGTGGAAACACCCGGGCGTTTCCTCCCGCCCTATCCGAAACAGGAACCTCCCGAAACAACCGTGTCCGGTGAGGACCTGCGTCAGGCGGAAGGTCGGCGGAAGGACGCCATGCCGCCTCTCAAGCCACTCCTCAAAGAAGGGACTTACCGCCGCAATCGTGGCGTGCCCAAGGCTTAGATCGCTTATCTACATTTTTCGGTACAAAACTGTCAACTGTCTACACGAAAACGTCATTTATGTCTACTGTTCCGAAGACAAAATGCTTTTCTACGGTTCTCGTGCTAAGCCTGCTGGTCTTAAATTATTTTTTCATGAAATAGTCATTCAGTGGATTATAATTCTGTAAAACCATATTTGTTACAGCCGCAAATCATATTTGGTTCAACATTCAGCCTATTTTTGAGCTCCGAGTTGCAAAAAACAGAAAACAATTTGAATGTGGCGAGCTTCCATAGCGTATTCAACCTAAACGACTTTATTCTGTGCTAGTGTCATCCAATTTCAGATCGTCTATTTTCTGCAGTCTTTGCATGACGCTTTCTCTTTCTACTCTACTGTACAATAGAAATCGCTTGTCTACATTTCTCCGTGAAAAACTGTCAACTGTCTATACGGAAACGTCACTTTTCTCTACTCTTCCGACGACAAAAGGCTTGTCTACGGTTCTCGTGCAAAGGCCTGCCGATGTTTTCATTTAATTAGTCGACTTCGCTATTTAACCCCTTTTCACAATAATTCCCACTAAATTAATACGTCATTCATGACGTATGTATCATCATCATTTCAGCCAAAAGACGTCCTCTGCAGGACATAGGCCTCCCCAAAAGGAGGGTTTTGCCATAATCGCCACGCTTTGCAGGCGGGTTAGGTTGGTTGACGTATGTATTTGTAGAACACTAATGTTGTAAAGCAATAACCAGGTGGACTATACGGCCGTTTTAGTTAATTTTTCACGTTCAACTAAGTACAGTCGCCAGCACATCAAGCTACCCCAATGTGTCAAATTTTCCCAATTGAACATAAACCTTATTCCTTTGTGATAAAGTTGAAAAACTATCAAAGAAATTTGACACATTGGGGTAGCTTGATGTGCTGGCCTCTGTACAAACCCAAAATGACTACTGAAAATGAAATAATGATTTTAACTACTAAACGCAGACCAACATTGTCCTGCTTTTTTCGTTAGCTCCTGGTTACCCTAGCTGTTATACCTATGTACAGAGGCCACCACATCAAGTTCCCCAATCTGTCAAATTTCTTTGATCTTTTTCAACTTTATCACAAAGGAATAAGGTTCAATTGGGAAAATTTGACAGTTTGGGATAGCTTGACCTGCTGGCGACTGTACACTAAAGTTTATTTGGGGTCGAACTCGAAGCAACATTTATCTATTTCTTGCATACTTCTCTGTTAGTCGTCATTCTGGTAGTCTCACCCTACTCTGACCAAGTGTAGTTGATGATACATAGTATCTGGATCAATACTAATCTAAATACTCTACTAATAAAAAAGTTGAAGAGTCTGTTTGTTTGAAAGCGCTAAACTCTGGAACTACTTGCACTCAAATTTGCCAAAATATCTACACTTCTTCAGGAACGTTATAGATTATAAAGGATACATTTTTAACCAGTGCGCAAACTGTAACCATGAATTCATGATATCATTCTAGACCTCCTAGCGCAGAAATTTTTCGTCGGTTATACAAAAACAAATCTGCTGTTTCATAGAAAAGTTCAATACCTACGCGATCAAAATGTATGGAGCAGCATATTTTTACGCTAGGGGGTCTAGAATCATATGCTGAATTTATGATTCAAATTTGCGCACTGGATAAAAAATTATCCTGTATAACACACGCGACGAGCCTTAGGACCCGACCAAAAAGCAAAGTCGGAAAGAAAGCTAAAAGTACTTCGTATTCGTGGATGCGATGCCATGCGGTGGGTGGCCGTGACGCGGACGAAGTCGCGAGCAAATCAAATCCAAAGCCATTCATTCAAACTAGGTTGGTGTCAGCACGTTTTGAACCTCAAAATTACATAAGACAATCCCCCAAAACGCAGCAGAAGCACTAGCTTCTGCTGCGTTTTTAAGGAAGATTAGTAGGGTATCACTAGATACCCTACTAATCTTCCTTACATAGTATGAAACAAAGTCGCTTTTCGTGTTTGTACGCTTCATCATCATCAGCCCACTGCTGGGACACAGCCTCCTCTCGGTGAGAGGGATTGGGCCGTAATCCACCACGGGGGCCCAGTGCGGGTTGGTAGATGTCACATGTCTTCGAATTTTTGGTTCTAGGACATGCCGGTTTCCTCACGATGTTTCCCTTCACCGTTTTGGAGCAGTGGTGATGAAATGATTTACACAAAGTAAAGCGCCTGTTTGGGTTCGAACTCACAACCTACAACTCGTAAGTCGCGGCCGGTACCACTTAGCCACCACTGCTCTCGCTGTACGCTTAGATCTTTTAAACTACGCCACGGGTTTTATGCGATTTCATCAATGGACGGAGGGATTCAAGAGGAAGGTTTATATGTATAATAACACCGAAATCCACGCGGGCGAAGCCGCTGGCAAAAGCTAGTATTATAAATGCGAAAGTAACTCTGTCTGTCTCTTACGTTTTCACGCCTAAACCGCTGAACCGATCGTCAAGAAAATTTGGCAGAGATATTATACCTGGATATGGAGAAGGACATAGGCTACCTTTTTACGCGATAAACGACATCGACGCGGGCGGAGCTGCGGGCAAAAGCTAGTTATACTATAAGTACTTAATAAATTAACGTTTTATCGGGAAGGAGGTATGTAGTAAGAATTGTTTGTACGGCCTAGATTGTCTTCAATTGGAGTACAATTAGATCACATTCTATTGTTAATTGATTTTACTTTGTTGGCAAGCAATTTAGAACGATTACGTAACCTATTATAACGGTTAGAATAAATTATGTTTTTCGACTCTATTTGCGTTTTTCCTGAGTAGAACATAGCTAACTTAAGACGGCCCTTACAAATTCAGATGTAAACGAATTAATTTAAATCTTATCCATTTTCTTATTACATATTTTTTCAATGTAAGTAGTCTAAACAAAATTATCATTGTTTCAGATGAAAATGACAGAGATATACGACGTGACAGATGCAGATACCGACGCGGTACAGTCGCCCATGGAGCGTGACGTGAACAAACAGCTCGAGTTCGACAACGACTGGAGCGACGAGCTCATTGCCGACAACGGTCAGTACTAATAGTAGCGTAACACGTAGATATACGACGTGACATCTAACTAACGCGGTACAGTCGCCCATGGAGCGCGACGTCAACAAGCACCTCGAGTTCGACAGCGACTGGAGCAACGATCTTATTGCCGATAACAGTCAGTAAGTACTAATAGTAGTGTAACACGTAGATATACGACGTTACAGTAACATGCTGACGACGTACGGTCGCCCATGGAGCGTGACGTGAACAAGCAGCTCGAGTTCGACAACGACTGGAGCGACGAGCTCATTGCCGACAACGGTCAGTACTAATAGTATTTTAATACATAGATATACGACGTGAAGTGATCCTGACGCGGTTCAGTCGCCCATGCCATGGAGCGTGACGTGAACAAGTCACTGTCGAAAAGATCAGTAAGTTAAGTGGTCATCATAGACTACAGAAACCAAGTGTTGCACATAGTTCTCAAGAATGGCTGAACATATTACCTTCATTTCAACATTCAAAACAACCATTAATTTGTCATTCAAACTTTATCATAATCATTCCATAATAATTATTATTTTTTCAAACATCTTTCATCCTCAGATCCTCATAGTATTCGTGATTTCATCACTTCCCAAGAGTAAGTTTCTGCATGTATGTTTGTTATAAACTTGAGAACTACCTAATCTAAACTGAGAAAAAAAAAAATTCCATAAACCTACCTCCATTTTCTTAGAATGGCTTTAGGCCTTCATAAAACTATAAACTGATATGCCCAGTTGTATTATCTATAATTCTGTGTGAATCGCTTGGCCATAATTGCTTTTAAATTCAATAATTCATCAGTTTATTTTGATATAATAATTGATTGCCCTATTTCGCTACTTCTTTGATCGATTTAGATCTTGAATTGGTTCTCTAGGTCGCAGAACGTCACCTAATTATTATTCTTAACCTATTCGTGAGGTATCAAAGTCATTAGAGATGCCTTCTTACAGATAAATTACAATAAGCGATCATCCCATAAAGGTAGGGAAGTACAGTTTTCACCTTTTCGCATAGCTAAACCACGGATTTATACCATGGATTTATTTAGTACATGACCCCGGGCGTTCGGAATTTTGCAATTTGGTATGGTGATTTAAAAAAAAAAAAACTGCTGTCCCATACATTTTGACCTACTATGGTATGGCATTGCACATTTCTTTGAAACAGCGGATTTTTTATTTGATAACCTAAAACTTTATACGCTAGGGGCGAGTCTGGAATCATAGGCTGAATTCATGGATACAGTTTGCGCACAGGGTATTTTTTTTTTTCAAACACGGCCTAAAATAATAGACTGTCATCATCCCGCATTACTAGTTTTTCTTCATTTCCATCACCCGTCATCTAATTGTTACTATATTCCTAGCCATATCTTTTTTCATACAATCCATCCATCTTTGTTTGTTCCCCTCTTTTCTCAGTACCCAATAGACATGTTACCTCTTTTCTCCATATAGATCTAAAACGTTTTCATCTCCTCTACAGACGACCTGGACATGGAAGCAATGGACGACGATGCTCTAGCCGACAGGAACATATTCTCTGATCCCGAGAGTGAATGGAACGTGAGGAGATCAATGTCGGCTTCCGACAGCGATGCAGACCAACCTGAGTCTGATCGGAGAGGGCCCTATATTGAGTTAGCTTAGTAAAAGGGTTATAGTTGGCTAATCTTTTGACCTTCAGATCTTCTTCTACTGGCATTGACTAAAATTTTGTCCACCCAGTACGCCTTCAAAATTAAACATATTTTAGTTCACAAAACCTACATAGGCACTAATAAACGTCAGAAGCTAAGTGCACAGTTCCAATTGATCGCTTCTTATGGAGTAGAGCTGGCAAGAAACTCCACGCTTTAAAAAAAAATTGGCCTGTCAACAAGTACCAAGTAGGTACTTAACAAAATTGAAAATGGGTTACAAATCAAATAACCTCACATTTACAAAATAGAAAAGAAAGCTAAAGCTGACTGAGAATTACCGGTGATACAGGGGTTCAGGTCCTACCTATCATTTGTTTTGTTATCAACATCATTTTACCTAAAAAAATACGTCTTCTGCTAACAATTCCTCTCCCTCCGCGTTGCATTTGTTTGTAGATTCAAATAAGTAAACGTTTCATTTCGGGAAGGTCGAATGCAAATAATTGTCATCTCTGATGTGGGTGGTAAATAGAACTCCATAGTAAGATCGAAGGAAGTAGTTTACCAAGGACTGGCGGTCGAAAGGTTAGTCGATAAATATTGTACTTAGCCAACTATCTTAGTTTAATCTACCGTTTATTCATAAAAAAATAACTTTAGAACTTAGACATTGTAAAGAAACGTGATCATATTTGACATCGCAACAATTCCACTGATTAAATTTAAATTAGGTATACAATGCATCGTATAAATGCAAAAAAAAAAACAAATAAGTCTATGCTTTCTCTCTAGTAACACCACAATGATTAAATAATAATCGGACATGTAACTCTCCGTTTATCTTTATTAGATAAACGTGATTCGATCCACTGTTAAGGTGCGTGTTTCCGACCTTTTGTACACACGGCAATAACAATACTGCCGTCCTTAAACTGGAAAGGCGTTAAGCCGTAAAAGTTGTTTCCGAGAAAACGGAAAAACGCGCGAAACGTTATTTATAAAAAAATGTGATACTTATGTTACTGATTGTAGGACACATCAATTGATACTAGATAATAATCATTTCATCCGGCAGTTAAAGTATTTTATCGTACATTTAGCTAAGAAGTGTTTCAAGTGATGGAATCATTCAAAATTATGTTACTCGATAAGTAACATAATTTTTCATGTCTTGGGAATTATTTGAATTGTAAAAATGTTTGTTACACAGAAAGATAGAGAATTTTTAACTCTCTTAGATTCTATTAACAAGTATAAATTGATCAAAGTGAGGATTAACGCCATTCTAGTTAAAGGACGTCAGTATAATAAAGTATGCAGGCAAAATATCTGCGAGCAAATGTCATCTCCCAACTGTCTGATTTTGACTGCACTAAACAGCACCTTAATTGCGCAACACTTCAAGCAGAATCAGAATATTTTTTTAGGATATTGTATTAGCCATTTTGTCTGCTCAGCAACGTAATGAATGTTGTTGAACTGTCAAAATAAAAGCCATTCATGTTAGTGTTATGCAACTACCCGCAGGCGTGCAACGGAAAACCATTCATCCCAAAATATTTACATAATTCATTGCGTACTTATCAATTTTGTTCAGTGTAATCTTGCAGAGTTTCCACGCACTATTTCGCTGTAACTAGTACGGATCTTGAATACTTAAACATAATCAATTTTAATCTTTTAAATTCCTTATTAGTTCTGAATACATGTTGACACTGCAAAATTTGAAATCATCCCTTGGCCCATAAACCACAAAAGTTTCAGATTCATTATTTAACTACTGTCTTCTTTGTGTAAGTATTAACATGGGTTCTCTATGATCACGTTTCTGCATACTGTAGCAGCAAAAAGCCAGTGATGTTAATATGAAAAATCGCACAAAAACCAAGATGCAAGATTATTGACAATGAGTCTTTGGTAATTAAATATTTCAAAATGGGACATTGACAGCAAAAATCCTTTAAATATATCATTAGTTCCACTTTCCTCACAACCCAAGATACTAATCTAACTAATCTGACTTACCCGACTAATCTGACTTACCCGACTAATCTGACTTCCCTAACTAATCTGACCTCCCTGACTAATCTGCTTAATTAGTTCTTCTCTAATCTTATACCCTATTTATCCACGTATCCTCTTTTGTAGTTGCTTCATTTCTTATGAGCTCGAAAACAGACACGTTTGTCAAAAATCTTTCGTCTGCGGTTTCAAATACATTGTTTGAAATTAATGTCATCCTGGCTAATGTACTGAATATAGTACTGATCTCGTTACAATGCAAAAATATATGAAAAAGTAACAAAAATATGTACATATTTAATAGGTATTTACTGTATTCTAGGTATTATGTCAAAAAGGCTATAAATATTACAGGAATATTATCTTAAATGGTCATACAAGTATTTTAACAAATTAAAAAAATAAACAATCCGCTAAAATTGGACTTAGCTGGAGTTTTTCTAAAGAGTTCTTCTTACTTTAAAACCTGGCCGGAAAGAAGACCAAAGATTCCAACTGGTTTGATGTTCGACCTTTCCGACTCTGCGAACTTTAAAAATTGTTACGACGAAAGGATAGCCACACAACTCTCTTTGAAAACTTCAGCTGGGATTTTACTACCACCCAAAACAGTTTGGATTTATTATATTCATATTTATTACGAAATATATTTTATTCCCAGTACAATTAGGACGCGTTCTGATTTATTTTGTATTATTGTAAATATGTACTGTAAAGAATTGTATGACTACAAATAATATTTTCGCATTAACGGTGGCAGTGCAATTATTTTAGTTTAATTTATTTTACAATATTAGATGTGGTGAACTGAGCAAATAATGTACACCCACCCTAAGTTAAGCTAACGCCATCTATCACCAATAAAGTGAGATGGATGCCCCCAAAATAGTTTTTGATAAAATCTGAGTGAAATACAAAATTACTTTTTCCTGTCTGTTATTGTATTGTTATTTTCGGCGGTGCCAATCTGATTTTCGACCATGTCCAACTCCTACTATAATTTTCAATTCATCACATCGTATGTAACTCTAATGTGATATCATTATTATTGAAAGTTATTATCTTCTAGTAAAAATTAGTTTAATTATTTAAATATCAATTGTTTTAGCCGATAACTTACAGAATGAAATACAGGGTCTTTACTCACTAAACAAAATTTCCTCGCTCTCTTTAAATCTATGCAGGTGACTTATCGCACCTTTAAAATTAAAGAGACCTAATGCGAAATTAGCTGGAAGCAAAATAAGTCTCTATAATTCTGAATTATAAAGACCAATTTAATTTTAAAGGTGCGTTATGATTTTTAAAGGATAGACCATAGTGAATAAAGACCTTTGTCTTGTCTTAACAAAGAGTCTTAACTCTTTTAATTGATAAGTATAGTTTAAATTAAAAGTGCCTTAACAATGTTACCATGTGTTACCCCTATATATATTTATCTCTCAGAATGTCATATCAGGGATTTATGTTTTCTTGTAATAAATTATAGAAATGTTTATTGATTTTTTTCCGATAAAATGATAACGCAGCTCAAAGAGAAGTACTTTACTTTACTTTACGGTTACTTTCAACCCTGATATGGAAAGTGAACAAAAAAGAAAAAAATGTAGAGGTTTTATAAGTATTGATTGTTATTATACATACATGTTATAGTCTTGTAATTAGATATATTCCCCCTTATTAATAAACTTTGATTAAAGTTAAGAGATGTTTAAACGTCAAAAATGAATGGTGGCTAAACGACCCTCATTACTTAGCTTTATGTAGCGCTTATAAATATGGGGGATTATGTGTAAATAGTTTGGTTAGACGTTTCCAGGAGGTCTCACCATTGATTGAATATCTGATTGGTTCTGACTTCCGCAAGCAATCGACAAAAGAGGTATTATAATATGCCAGTTTTAGTTTTTTCTATGACACATTGTGGGAGTATACAATGATAAAATATGTTTAAAAAAAAGTAGATGAGTTACCTACCCATTATTAGATCTTTAAAAATGGCTTTGTAACACTATTAGAAGAGACGTGGAAGTAGGACGGCATATCGTTATTATCGGGAGCGAAAAAGAGACAAGACAAAGAAAATTCGTTTGACCAAGTTTTCTTTGTTTGAAGCCAGGTTTGACGCGCCACTTGCGGAGCGTGCATAAACTATCTACCTCTTTTTACTTATAATATCATTGAATCTAAAATTTAATTGTAATTTCCGATATGATTTTAGGGTATTCATTTTCAAAAATATTCAAATCAGTTATTTAGTCCGCGGTGATTGTGTTATCAGCGGAAGTTTCTGTAAACGACTGTCACAAATATTTTTTTAATAAAAGATATAAAATTAATGTTTTCTTTTGTTTAATTAAAAAAAAAAAACATAAATTTTGTCTGAAAATATTCTTCATTGCAATGTAGTAGGTACTTTAAAGGCGATAAAAATTGACACAACAGGAACCTCCCGAAACAACCGTGTCCGGTGAGAACCTGCGGCAGGCGGAAGGTGAGGACCCCATGCCGCCTCTCAAGCCACTCCTCAAAGAGGGGACTTACCGCCCGTGGCGTGGCGTGCCCACTGTATTAGTGGTTGGTGGAATGAAATAAGACTAAATGTAGCTCAGTGTGATAACCAAACCTTTTGAAGTCAATAAGTCAAGGAGTAAAAAAAGACATACAAATATAGTACATTATGGTACAAGTGTGTAACGTTGGTGATTATCGCTGAGGCGCCATTGAGACCCGAGCCGTCAGGCGAGGGTCTTAAGAGAGCCGAGGACGATAATCATCAATACACACGTGTATCATACGACGTTTTTCAACACACTTGCGAAGAAAATAATACTAAATCATCATCATCATCATCATCCATCATCATCCATCATCATCATCCATCATCATCCATCGTCATCCATCATCATCCATCATAATCCATCATCATCATCCATCATCATCCATCGTCATCCATCATCATCCATCGTCATCTATCGTCATCCATCATCACTCATCATCACCCATCATCATCCAGCATCATCCATCATCATCATTCATCATCATCCATCGACATCCATCATCATCCATCATCATCATCCATCATCATCCAGCATCATCCAGCATCATCCATCATCATCATCATCATCGTTTTTAAGAACAAAGCAACTCAAACAAAAAACAACCTATAACTCACTAAGAACAAAGCAACTCAACCAATTCTAAAACTCACTAGTGAATAATAGTAATGAAAAAGTCACAGTTTGATAATAGGTGTCATTATGTGCCTAACTGTAGTGAAATTAGAGCCATTTTATGAGCAAGTGTGTTGAAAAAAAGTTTATCATAAAACCGAGGAGTTTGCAACACACTTTGTGTTTCTTAGGGTTATAATTTTATTATTTAGATCACCTATTCGGTCAAATTCGATAATGGT
Source organism: Polymixis flavicincta (assembly GCA_949987655.1). Lineage (NCBI taxonomy): Eukaryota > Metazoa > Arthropoda > Insecta > Lepidoptera > Noctuidae > Polymixis > Polymixis flavicincta. Next base: position 21,582,612 of record OX465181.1, on the reverse strand, counting down.
CCTTGTGATAGAAAATGGAAGTAGGTATACTATCTCGGAACCAGATTCTAACTCCTGCACCCTAATTGCGTAACTCACGATTCATCATAATCTGTATCGTTTTGAAACGGATTGTTAAACCATTGCTTCATATGTTCGAAAAATGTGTCTGTTCGACAACATAAATAACGCAATGAATATTGTTTAACTGTGAAGACGAAACCAATTATGATCAATCGTGAGTTACGCAATTAGGGTTCTGCACCCTAATTGCGTAACTCACAATTCATCATAATCTGTATCGTTTTGAAACGGATTGTTAAACCATTGCTTCATATGTTCGAAAAATGTTTCTGTTCGACAACATAAATAACGCAATGAATATTGTTTAACTGTGAAGACGAAACCAATTATGATCAATCGTGAGTTACGCAATTAGGGTGCAGGTCTGTGGCAGAAAACTAGGTATGTAGGTAACTAGGGTTATCGGCCGCCATCAGTGGAATCCATAGATATAAGATAATATTTCTATGGTGGAATCATTAATGGTTCTTGTGATAGAAAATGGGAGTAGGTATATATAATATCTCGGAACCAGATTCTAACTCCTGATCTGTGGCAGAAAACTATGTAACTAGGGTTATCGGCCGCCATCAGTGGAATCATTAATCAATCAGAAACACTGCAAATCAAAATTAGGCAGCCGCTGAGGACAGCCACGTTTGCGACCACTATCGATGACTAGACCCATAAATGAGCCCATTCGGTAATACACACTCATACAAATAGATGCATGTGAGAGATACTGGTCGCAGCAACACTAGAAAATATAAAAAAAACTCATGTCAATGTCACGTATGTTCTAATTTTAAACTGTCCTATTACTATATTTTTGAGCAATTATTCATAAAAAATATATTTCATAGCTGATAAATTTAACGATATTACAAGCAAAAAAGCCGCGCAGTTTTGCACGGTATTATTTGTGATTTGAATGTTTTTTTTACTTGTGTTCTGAATATGGTCGGCAAAGAGACCGAGCCGAAAAGTAGCCGCATATTTCATCAATGTTATTTGAAGTGCTGCAAGTTACAGAACCTTACGCCTTTGACCAATGTCATACCTTCTGGCAACGGGAAGGTGGTGGATTTCTGTGTGGATAGGATAAAATATGCGGATTGGCCGCCTATTTTAAATGCACTCAGCTGTGATTTGAGCCTGCATTCAGTTTCTATAAAGTGTCGACAGCAAGTCAAAACGGGTAATGTTGATACAAGTCAGATTATAACCTGGTAATTTCGTAAGGATTTAGTAACTTTATTGACGGAAATTTGTGAAAGAAAATATGCAAATAATTTTCTAAATTGTGTTCTAATAAAAATATGTCAACTTACGTAATCATTCTAGTATACAGGTGGATTTAGTATTCGTTAGCCGTTGTACAAAAAAATCGACCAAGTGCGCGTCAAGGCTTCCCATTTGGGGTGAATTTATGTCAAAAACAAACTAAACATTGCAGTTGAAATAAGTTACGGTCAATTCTCCAACTGCAAATGTAAATTTTTAATCGCAACAATATATTTTTAATGTAATAAAACTACAAATTAACGATTTGCAAACTTAGTCCTTTACTTGTGCTGTGTAATATTCTTGCCAAATTTTATGATTATAGTTCAACGGGAAGTAGGTACCCTATAAACTTTGATTTATTTGCTAGTATCACAATATGTCGCATAAATGACTGTATTTTTTATTGCGTTGCCTTAGAACTAGAAGCTTGAAAGCTCCAAGGCATCCAAGGATCTAGGTATTTGATATCCATTTCAACATGATACCTTCTCGCGATCCTGAGAAAAATGATCTTGACGCAGTAACAGACAGACGAACGGACGACGAAGTTATCCTATAAGGGTTTTGTTTTTTTTTTTTTTTTCGTTTGAGGTATCAGGTCCGGAACCCTAAAAGCAGTCTCAGAAGACTGTAATTATTTTTTTGTTAAATTTTAATCGCCATTCACAGATTTTATAAAAAAAGTGCAGACAGCAACAACAGTTTTTGATCCTATGAAACGGGAAACGACTGGCGTCAATTTTTTTTTTTTTTTTTTTGTAAACTACATGTTCTTCAAAGTCTGATGGGGATTAAAATTTCTCAAAAATATAAGGACAGTCTCCTAACACCGTTTTCCTATTGTTACAACGCTTAGGTACTTCAAGTACCTGCCTTGAACTGCCTTATCTCAAAAAATCAATTCTGTTTATTACCCCCTTGAAGATCGAACCCATAGATATAAGATCCAAGTTAAGTTTTTTATATTTATATGATCGAACCTATGACCGAGAAGCGTTACCAACACGGATCAGTTACAATGTCTGCTATCGAAAGGTCAATGATTCGATAACCTAGCTAATCCTATTTATAGGTATTAATCACAGATAGGGTTCTAGAATTATCTTTGTACAGCAACTGGACTTTGCTCGCCTTAGAATTATCACGTTATGAACTCCAGTCGAACGAATAGAACAAATCAAAGTTATAATAACAAGGAACAGTGAACATCACAGATTGTTGGAAGATAAGGTTTCCGACATCTATTGGACTTTAGCCTAGAAGTATCATATGGGAAAGGTTAATTTTTTGCAAGCTTGCCATCCGATACGACTTTTAAATTGAACGGCCGCGACTTACAACTTAGGGTCGTAGGGTCGACCCCAGACAGGCGTTATTTCAATTATTTCATTGCCACTACTCTCAAAACGGTGAAGGAAAACATCGTGAGAAAACGGAACAAAAAGGAATGTCATAGAACCAAAAATTCGAAAACATGTGACATCTACCAACCCACACCGGGCTCGCGTGGTGGATTACGGCCCACTCTCTCTCACCAAGAGAACTCCTGTGTTCCAAGCAGTGGGAACATAGGCTGAGTATGCTATGCAAGCTATGTTAATCATTTCAAAACACTTTGGGCTTTAGAAAATTGCTAGTTAATTTTGTGCTAACTAATTCCATTTCTTATTTGCCTTCTAAAAACAGTATTGGAACACATAGACTGCGAGAGACTAGCGAAAACGGTCCACAAGCGATGTGTGATACTCACAAACTTTATGCTAAGTAATTTAGTGGAGGCGGCAGCGCAACTGCTCTCTAATACCACTTTGTTGACGACCTTACTCCTCGAGGGGCTGCCGTTGAGGATACCTTATTTAAATCCTTTGTCTGAGGTAAGACCGTAAAACACTTGTACAGTCGCCAGCAGGTCAAGCTATCCCAAAATGTAAAATTTTCCCAATTGAACATAAACCTTATTCCTTTGTTATAAAGTTGAAAAACTATCAAAGAAATTTGACAGATTGGGGTAGCTTGATGTGCTGGCCTCTGTACCTAATTCATCAGAATATCTAAAGCTGCTGAGAGGAGATCAGCCAATCATAGATGATTTTCTATGAATTTTGAGTAATTATAGCACCTATGTATTTTGACGTCTTTCTCCACTTCTTTCTACGGGGTAACACACGAAAAGTAGGAATGTCTTTCATTTAGACAGTTCAACAAAATTCATTGCGCTATTTACGCTGCTAAAACACATATACCTGAGCCATATTTATATAAACCTGAAACTTTGCTGAGGTGGTTTTGTGTGAAGGATAGTGATCACATCACTTTATATTGTTGACGTCGGAAGAGAAATATTTATCCTACTAATATTATAAATGTGACAGTGTGAAGATGTTTGGATGTTTGTTACGCATTCACGCAAAAACGACTGTAAGAATTTGAATGAAATTTGGAACACAGATAGATTATAACCTAGATTCACACATAGGATACTTTTTATCCCGGTGGTACGTTCCCGCGGGATAATTTCCGACTTCCATGCGGGCGGTAGCTAGTAAGTAGTAATACATATATTTCCAACTCTACCTAGATTTCCTTGTCTTTTAGGCACTATTAGCGAATAATTCTCTGCAACACATACACTTGCAACGATGTCTGATCGGTGATGCGGGCTGCCTGGCTATCTGCAAGTCGATCAAGTGTCTACCGAACATCCTGACTCTAGACCTATCCGGATGTGAGCTCACGCCTCTAGGCGCTGGATACATCGCTGAATTAGTTAAGGTATGTTCTGACGTTTCGGTTTTGTGCCCGCAATATTTTAAAAACGTAATACGTATAAATAATAGGTCTTTACCTATGAAATTGCCGTTTTGTATGAAAAAATTTAAACGAATTTTTTTTATGATTTTTTTATTTGTATTAATCGAAGTAATCACCCATGCAATCAATGCATCTTTGCCATCGCAGTGGCAGTTTATTGATGCCCTTCTTAAAGAAATCAGCTGGACGGGAGGCAACAAATTCTTCAAAGGCATTTTGTACTGCCTCTCGGGTATTAAATTTTTTTCCCGCCAAGAAGTTATCCAAATTCTGGAAAAAGTAGTAGTCTGTAGGCGCAAGGTCTGGTGAGTAGGGCGGATGACGGAGAGCTTCCAACCCCAGTTCTTGCAACTTGGAGACCGTCTGCTGTGCAGTATGAGGTCGCGCGTTGTCGTGCAGGAGCAGCGGAGACGAGCGATTGACCAATGCTGGTTGGAGATGCGCCAGCTTCTCCATCATTGTGTTCAGTTCTTCACAGTACACATCTGCAGTAATGCTCACCCCGTTTGGTAAGAAGCTGTGATGAATCACACCGGCGCTAGACCACCAAACAGTGACCATCACTTTTCTAGGGGTAAGTTTTCGTTTAGGGCATTGTTTAGGTGCTGAACCAGGATCCAACCAACTTGCTGAGCGCTTACGGTTATCAAACAGAATCCATTTTTCATCGCAGGTAACAATGCGGTTCAAAATTCCTTCATTTGTGTGTCTGTTGAGCAGTGCAAGGCACGTCTCGACGCGTACTTCGCGCTGGCGATCATTGAGTTCGTGGGGCACCCATTTGTCAAGCTTTTTTACCTTGCCAATTTGACGCAAATGGACCAATATTGTTTTGACGCTAACGTCGAAAGCTGCTGCTAATTCAGCCGTAGATTGTGTATCATCAGCTTCCACAATCGCCTTTAATTCGTCATTGTCGACCAAAGTCTTCGGACGACCGCGAGGTTCATTTTTCAGGTCGAAATTTCCAGAACGGAAGCGAGCAAACCAATAACAGGTGGTGCGTTGGTTTGTAGTGTTAGCTCCGTAAACGTCGTTGATGTTGCGTGCCGCTTGTGCCGCGTTGCTGCCACGACGGTACTCATATTCCATAATTACTCGAATTTTTAACGTATCCATGATGACGAAAAAGATTGAAATGCGATGAAAATGTAACACTAATCAATAAAGAAATGACTAGTTTTAGAAAAAAAAATCCATGTTTTTAAAATAAAATTAATTTGAAATTAGAATTCTTAGCCAAACAAAAATTATTTTGATTTGAAATGGCCAGTACTGCAGAACGGCAATTTCATAGGTAAAGACCTAATATAAGCCCTATCAGGGCAATCAAGAGGTACAACGCGTATAACTAGATGCTTATTGCCAAGGGTTATATCCTTCAGTCAATCGCAATCCACTTCAGGAGCTAACTTTCAAAAGTTATCACATTGGGTAAGCTGAAAACACACACACACACACACAGGTCTCCTCTCAGTGAGTTTGGTTCTATGACATGCCAGTTTCCCCACGATGTCTTCCCTCACCGTTTTGAGAGCAGTCGTGTTGGAATAATTTACACAAAGTAAAGCACCTCCTGCCTGGGTTTGAACCTACGACCTACAACTCGCAAATCACGGCAGTTACTGATGCTATCAATGCCGGGAACCAAAACGTTTTTCATTCTAGAGTCTCAAATAACATTTTCTTTTCAATTCCAGTTTCAGAAGATACACAGATACAGCGAGAATTGGTCGCACACACTACGGTATCGACTGCCCGAGCTAGACTCGATGGAAGGTCTGCGTAGGATCACAGTTTGTGCCAACCCTCAGTTAGGGGACGCAGGGGTCGGGAAGCTCCTCGATGTGCTCTCTGATGATTTGTGGATAAAAGGTCAGTGCTTTGCTCTGTTACGGCACTCACTCACCTCGAATGTTGCTTCATACTTTTTTGAATTCTATGTTTCAGCACTGGATATCCAACACTGTGGTGCAACAGAAAACTCGGTGGCTACGATTCTGCAAACGTTGACGTCAAACAAGACTCTCGTAGTATTAGATTTAAGGAACAATGATGTGTGCTTAGAATCGCTGTCGAAGGTGCGATCTGCCCTCAGGAATAACGAAAGAGGAACAGAAGGAAAGGTATCCATTATGTGTATTACCACCATTGGATTAAGCGGGGTACAATTAAATACAGTTGTGAGAAGTTTTTGAAAGCTTTATCTAAATAAAATAAAATATGTTATGAAATAGCCACACGAATAGAGCAAACGGGATTAGGAATATAGAATAAAATCGCTAACAATTTTATTTACAAATTTTATTTAATCTCCAAAGTAACAAATTCAGATAGTAATGAATGACGCTGGACAAATAATTAAGAACGATTTATTAAACTACTCGAGAGCTGTTTGATATAAAACTTAGATTAAATAAATCACAATAATGTGAAGTGCGTAAATTTAATACATTTTTATACTAAAACTAGCTGTGCCCGCGACTTCGTTCGCGTGCATGTCGGAAAACAATAATGTGTCGCTTTGACGGTGTAGGTACCACTCCTCCGATCTTCCGATCTATCCTGGTAGGAATCTACCACAGCTTTCGAATGCAGTCCAGAGCCTAGAGACAAAACACATTACTCTTGGCGTTCACGCTAAACGGTACGACAAAATGTATGGGAATGACATTACCTACGGAAAGGACACGGTAATGTCATTCCCATATATTCTGGCAGCTTAACAGAAAGGTGTTTTGTCTAGGCCTGCAGGCGTCTTTAGGGGTTATAATGATATTGCGACGAAGTCTCACTCAGATTTTTAAGAATAAATATAGATCAAAGCGCCTGGTCGAGGCTCATTTTATAATAAATGTGCACCTGCCGTAGGTACAGTAAAAGCTCTTTATTCGCGAGGTATACGTTCCGTAAAATACCTACCGCGAATACAGAAACCGTGACTATGGAATGGTAATTTATATGGGATTATAGGGGATACGTTCCTAAATGACAAAAAAAAAACAATTTAATTGAAGTTTTTGACCATATTGATTAATTGTATGAGCGTGATATGGATGCAAGCGACTCTCCAAGGCGTAAACGATCAAGCATTTCTATGCGTTAAACAGATTTTTTCGCGTCGAAAATCGTTTTTGAGTAAAAAAAAAATTTCAACATTTTGCAATAAATGGAAAGATGAAACAATAGGTAAAACACGCAAAGCGGCTCGTACCAAAGGATGGAATGTCTATTAAGTCGCAGCATTTATAAATGTGGGGGAGGCCTATGTCCAGCAGTGGACGTCTTTCAGCTGAAATGATGATGATGATGATATATAAATATACTTTATGGTGATGAGGTTGGTTTCATTATGTTTGTTTACATTCTCAAAAAACTTTTTTCAAATAAATACCAACCGACTTCCAAAAAACACTACAAAGTGCAAAATAACTTTAATTTCGGAAGTCGGTGACGTTGGATGTGTATTTTAATTATTTGTCACCGCCTTCCGAAATTAAAGTTATTTTGCACTTTGTAGTGTTTTTTGGAAGTCGGTTGTTATTTTTTTGAAAAAAGTTTTTATTTTTCACTTTTTTGTTACCTACACCAATTCGAAATTTCATCATCCTTTGGGTCAAAACAATGCATACTTATTTATGTGATAGCAACATTCGCGGTTGATTTGCTGTAATTTTTTGAAGAGTTCCGTTGTCTGTTTCCGAAACGCATCATCAGATCTATATGCAGGGCCCAATCTAAGGGGGGGCAAGCCGGGCAAATGCTCAGAGCGGCAAAAATGAGCGGCGGCAAAATGTATACTTACAAACATACCTACTCTCATGAATTTTTGTATACTTGTTCAGAAGCCATAGTAGACTAACGTATGTGAATATTATATAGTTAAAAGAATATCACATAATTATGGTCATACCATCTTTGATGGTGTTAGTGCAAAGGGCGGCGAATGTTATTTTTGCCCGGAGCGGCTAAATAGCTAGATCGGGCCCTGTCTATATGAAATTTCAATGGGACCATTTCGGAGTAAACCCCTTTCGAATTTTGCAAATCCGTCTATATACGACGGAGTTATGCCTGAACATACATTAAAAATATAAACATGTCGAATTGATAACCTCCTTCTTTTTGAAGTCGGTTAAAAACACCGACCGCGGCGAAGGCGGCTATTGTAGATGTCAAAGGCCGAACCAATACAGCGGCGATATCATTTGACAATGTACTTTAGGCGAAGTTGTAATAAGGTCTATTTCACTTTTTTATAGTCCATCTGACGACGCGTTTACAAAGGATATTGGGTTGGATACCTATTGGAATCCTTTTTGTTATTTGTTAATATGTATGTACCGATGTACCGATTAGACCCGCAAATAAATAAATCTTTAGCCGCGGATATAGGAATTGGGTCGCATTTTTTTAATCCGCGAATAGTGAAAACGCGATTGAAGGAAGCACGAATAAGGAGCTTTTACTGTACTTACTCAATAAATCGACTGCGCTTCTGGTTGAGTGTGCTGAAGCATTATTCCACGCGGGGGCGGGCGCCTATCTCGGCCCGTACAGGCGCGTGTCTTTTAGCTTTGTTTATCAAACGTTGACCACTGAATAAAACCACAGCAGTGGGAATGCTCTGCACGGACTGCGATAGGCCTCGACAGGTAGCAGTGCAGTAACACCTGACGCCACCTGTCAGTTAACGGCCCGTGGGACCATGGCGTTATCACGATGAAGAAAGATCACGCTGTAAAGGTGGATACTGACCGGCGTCACGGGTCAAAATGCACCTAATATGTTACCAAGCAAGTATTCGTGCAGTCAGTAGTACCTACGGCAAAACATGCGAGCGAGCAACACTGATTTTAGCACACGGCGTAAAGACATGCTCGCTGCGAATGTTACCATTACCTACGCCCCGTAACGTCGGTCATTATCCACATTAAAAGCGCTGTTGAAAAAAAAACCAAACCAGGCAACAAAAAAAACTATTTAATTGTATAGCACGGGTTTTCTATGAACATAGTAAGTACGATGTTGTTGCTACGTAGTGCCATACCGCGCGCGCCCCCACCTCTCTCCCCGCTGCTGACGCAGGCAGCAGGAAGAGAGAGAGCCCGATCCCGAGGATAATGGACGTAACAGAGCGATCCTCCGCGACTCTCAGTTGCGATGCCTTTTTATTGTAAATTGTAATCAAAAATGTTTCAGTGTTTCTTTTGTTCAGCCATACATTTATTTGTAGACCAATAAATAATTATATTTAAAGAAGCGACTTTAAAATTGTCAATATTTTACTATTGTGATTTCTATTGTTCCTGTGTAGGTAATGTATCCTTTGTTGGAGATGCCAAATGGATAAATAAATACATTTTTAAACTTGTTTTAACTAAGAAAATGCTTCTCTGTAAGCGATGTTGCTCGGAAGAGCATCGACATAACTACAGTTGCCCGTGTGAAAACCTATCTATTTACTCAAATCCACCAGTAGTTATGGTCGCAATTTTGGATTTTTTTTCCTGACTTTCACCATCCGACCTCGCTTGAACCCCTCCACCTCGAAAACTAACATCACGAAAATTAGCACATAAGTATTTACAACTCTTTACTCCCAAAACTCCCATTATTTGAATCGAGTAATGCTGTAAACACGCATTTAAATTTAACATTATCAAATTTCGCGCGAAATCAAGTTGTTGTCTTTGCATGTTTGCTATTCAAACCTAGATGGCGTTACTGACGCTAGAGATTAAGAATTTCTATGGAGATGTTCCTCTAGCCGCTCTAATTTTGCTATATTATGCTAGATGGCGCTACTAAGACTTTTATCACAATTAAAAATTAGATTTCTTCCCCTCTATTTGTATTAATTTGATTGATAAAACTAATAAATATTTATCTAACATTGCATTCTAGGTATATGACTCAGAACACCACGTCAGTTAATATTATCACAACTTTTTATTTGAAATTCTTTTAACTTTTTTGATTCATGGGAATCAACCACCAACGGAAAGCGATTTTAGTAATCAGTATCATTACTTTTTGAAATAACACAGACACAGTAAATAACTTAAATGAGAATGACGTGTTAATATTAAGTATTCGTTAGTACCGTTTCACGCCAATAGATGTCGCTAAGTGTTTCAACATTACGTAAATAAATTCTTCTTGAACACTTTAAATTATTTAGATAGGTTGACCGAAGCGATTGCGATGAAACAAAGACTAATATAAACTCTGAGTTATGAACAATATTTGAGTATGAAAGATAACCATATTAGTTTCGTTCTTTTGACGTGATACTTGATCTATTCAACATAGAAACTGAAAAACCGAGCTACAGACAAAAATTTTGATAAGGGTTAAAATGTCATCTGTTGATTATCCCTTACCCCCCCAAGCAATTATTTTCGAAATATTTTAAATGTACAGAAAAAGTTCCTTTACAGATTTATTATATGTATAGATATAGATTAATAGTTAACGGCATGTCGGTGCTTCTAATTACTGCTTTACACTGGCGAGGCATTGACTTATAAATTTTTCACAATTCGCAAGAGAACAAGAGTTCCGTTCTTCTAATAAAACGTCGTACAGCTCTATAAAATTGCCACACTCGATTTGAAACCTTTTTCTTGATTTCGCACCGAAGATGCTCTATCAATCTACGACAGAAAATGATTGCGTGGTGAGACATTCCTTAACGGTGCGTGCTCTGTGCTTTGGATCATTGTCGTCCTGGGTGCTTACTCTCGAATATAATTCCGATAGATCGTCATTGGAATTGTTAGTCAAACGTCAGGGATTGGCTAGACTCGAGTCCAGCCAATCCCTGACGTTTAACTGATAATTCCAATGTCGATCTATCGGAATTTTATTCCAGAGTAAGCACCCTGGAATGTCCAAATAACCGGAAACACGTCATCAGCATAAGGTAACATTGTTTCTTCCAGTATATTTTTGGAATTGATCCATGCTTCCTTTTATCAGCTTAACAGGTCCAAATTTTCACGTTTTCCGCATCATGCTTTAAATTATTTTTTGTGTACTTAGGGTCGAAAGCTTTATTCGGAGGGCGTCGTACATATCGTTTTCCATCAGAACATACCCTGTTTATTTTTGTCTCGTCAGAAAAAAACTTAATTTTTCCACTGTCTAACTGTCCAGTCTTTATCCCTTCTTGTAAATGCAAGGCGGGCAGTGTTTCAAAATGGGCACCTTCCTTGCTATCCTTCCGTGCAACTTTTCTTCTACCAAACGCCTATAGTGCGTGCCGAGTCGATTGCTGAAGGGTTTGTTCATCAAAATATTCTTAACTCAGGTCATTAGACCCTTTAAAAGGATTTTGTTTTGCCAAACGACCGATATTTCGGTCATCTCGACGAGATGACTTTCTCTGTTTAGGTACACGCGGAACATTTGAAGTAGTTTTATACGTGGCAAACTGCTTCACAGGGTGGAAAACCATCGTTTTTGAGCATCGCAGATGGTCGGCTATCTTTTTATACGACCAATGCTTCTCGCGATGTCTTATTATTCCCCATTCCTATTTCTCCATTATTTTCATATTATGAAGCAACCACCTCTAAGACTTTTACTGAATGAAATGATTGAATGAAATTATATGAATTTAACCTACAACCACAAAGCCGTAGAGTGTTCTCTATTTAAATTTAAATAAAAAAAATAACTATTCAGCGTTCCAGCCAGTAAGTAGTAATACTAGGTTCAGATTTATTGTTTAAAGTTTGTCTATTTATTTTTTAACCGACTTCCAAAAAGGAGAAGGTTTATGTTCGACTGTATGTATTTTTTTAAATATGTTTATCGATTTCTCCCTCATTTGTGGCCCGATTCTTAAAATCTTTTTTTTATCTGAAAGAGCAGGGCCCGATCTAGGGGGGGGCAAGCCGGGCAAATGCCCAGAGCGGCAAAAATGAGGGGCGGCAAAATTGAGGGTTGCACGAAGTACTAAATTTTATCGGTAGGAGTGAAAAATCTTATAAAAATTACCATGCCTAGCAGCCCGACAAAATAGTATTTTTAAGGTTTTCTTAGCTATGATTTCAATAGAACATAAAGTTTGTGACGGTATAAAATTTATCAGAAAATAGAGCAGAAAGTGCGAAGAAAATTATTTTAAGTATTACGAGGTAGAGTATAATGCTTTATTTACCTAATTTAATTATTGACTGATTCGTTTTGTAACGAAATATAATGTTGCGCCGCACAATTAATGTTTGGTTGCCACTAGCGACATCTCGTATCGAGTAGCGGAGTTAATCGTCAAGATCTTTCTAGAAAGTTCGATGCTAGAACTTTCTGGAACTATCGACATGTGTTCGGTCAGGGCCGATATGTACTCGAACATTCTAGATGCTTCTACGGTAGAAGGTTCTGGAACTATCCGAGGGCCCTATATAAGCGGGAACGGAGCGCGTCCCGGGGGAGTTCATTGGAAGCGATACATGCGAGAACATCTAAAGCGATCTTCAAGTGCGACTTAAGAGTGATCCGTAGTGCTATAGTGTTGTGTAATTAGTGTGTTTAATTAAAGTGTTATTTTTGGTAATTCATATCGGCAGTTTTTAATTGTCACGAACCCCTAGCTCGTAACAATTGGTGTCAGAAGCAAGGATTAAAATCATGCCGATTTTACCTAAAGACGACACGGAGGGTATCCGTACCCGGAGTCAACGCCAGCAGGAGACAGACCAGAGACGATTTGGTGGAGCAATGCCACAGGCGTCGGAGGGCCAGCTACCAACCACAGAGGCCGGCCCGTCCACAGCTGCTCCAGCATCACCAGCACCAGATTTTGCTGCTCTGATGATGATGTTGCAGGAGCAGGCCCGCCGACAGGAGGAACAGGCCCGCCGACAGGAGGAACAGGCTCGCCGACAGGAGGAACAGGCCCGCCGTTTGGAAGAACAGCTCAAACGGGATAAAGAGGAGCAGGCCCGCCGACAGGAGGAGCAGGCCCGTCAATTGGAAGAACAGCTCAAACGGGATAAGGAGGAGCAGGTGCACCGCCAGGAAGAGCAGATGCTCCTCATAAAGGACCTTCACGCAACCTTCGGGAAAGACATGAAGGAGGTGAAGGAGAAGGTTGCCCAGCATGACAACCGCTTGTCAGAAGCTGAAACTCAGATCAGCAAGTTTAGTGACGTCATTGCTGATGTGAAGCAAGAGTTGGGTAACCTTAAACTTGGGGATGGAATCGCAGCTCCCGTAGCCACAACACCTTCGCTACGTGGATTCAAAGTGCCGCCGTACGACGGGACTTCTTCCTGGTCGGCCTACAAAATTCAGTTTGCGGCTGTCATGAAGGCAAACGGGTGGAATAAAAGTCAGGCCATGACTGCCCTCACCCTAGGCCTGCGCGACCAGGCTTTAAATGTGCTGGAAGCTCTCGGTAAGGAAGTGACTTACGAGCAGCTCCTCGAGGCATTGGAGGCTAGATATGGCGACGCTCACCTGGAACACGTGTTTCGTGCGCAGCTCAAGGATCGTGTGCAACGCAGTAACGAAAACCTGCAGCAGTGGGCCCTTGAAGTGGAGAAGCTGGTTCGAAAAGCGTACCAGTCCGTACCTGCGCTTATTGATGGGAACCTGGTGCAGACATTCATCGACGGCATCCGGGACCTTGAAGTTAGAGCTGCTGTGAGACTCGGTCACCACGGGACGTTTAAGGACGCCTTGGCCCATGCACTGGAGGTGGAAGCTGTGCGGCAGGATCATCGTTCCCATCGCGTCAGGGAGGTTGTAGCGGCTACGGTTCGCGATCGTAAAGGATACAGCCCTAGGTGCTACGGCTGTGGGGAAAGGGGCCACCTTCGATCCAGTTGCCCTAAGCGAACTGCAGAAAGGGAAGATGGCCGGTCTCCAGAGGGTAGCGCGGCTAACAGCTCTACCCAGCAGCAGCAGGGAAACGAGTAATAGCCAGGACTGCGGGGCGGGTGCTGGCTGATGTTCAAAGAGCCCCAAGGATTTCGATCACACAAACCCATGACGGGAACACCTTAATCATCAAGGGTGAGATCAACGGAATGCCCTGTAAGCTGACCATAGACACGGGAGCCTCTCGTACGGTCGTCAGTTCCAAAGTTATGAGTCGGCTCCTTGGGGACTCCGCATACAACCGGGAATGCATTAATTTGGTGACAGCCACCGGTCAGCGCATACCCGTCCGTGGAGAGAAGGAAATGGAGTTGAAGCTAGGCAACAGGACCTACCTGCATAATGTCATCGTGGCTGATATAATGGACGATTGCATCCTGGGTCTTGACTTTATGAGGAAGAATTTTTGCGAGATTGACGTCAAGCAGGGAGTTATGAAATGTGGACGAGAGGAACTTTTTATGGAAGGGGCGTTATCAGGGAATGTGTACAGCCTTAAGGAAATTGTTCTTCCTCCAAGATCAGAAACGATTGTGCCGGTTAGTCTTCCTCGGAATTCTGGGCAAACTCATCGTTGTGTACTCGTGGAAAGGGTAGACAATGACCTTCCATGGAAAGTGGCACGAACTTTGGTCAGAGCCACCGACATCTCAGGGGTACGTATGTTGAACCTTTGTGATCAGGAACAGACTATTGAAAAAGGCACACTGATTGGTACTTGCGAGGAAGTGGATTGGCTGCGTCAATGCCAATATCTATCGACTGGGACCCCCAGCAAAGATGCACAAACGAGAGTGACCACACTTTTAGAAGAATGTCGCAGCGCTCTGTCTCAAAATGAGATGGGCAAGGCGAAGAAGATGTTACTGAAGTACGCCGAAGTTTTCTCCCTAAACGATAGTGACATTGGGAAGACTGGCTTAGTTCAACACAAAATAAATACAGGAGAAGAGTTGCCTATCCGTCAGCGGCCAAGGAGATTGCCGGTAGCGCGTGAAAAGGAAGTAGAAACCATGATTGAGGGAATGGTGAAGGATGGTGTTATTGAACCTTCATCTAGTCCATGGTGTTCACCGGTAGTGCTGGTAAGGAAGAAGGACGGCAGCATGCGGTTTTGTGTTGACTATCGTCGTCTGAATGACGTTACGAAGAAGGACAGCTACCCTTTGCCAAGAATTGATGACACTTTGGACATGCTTACTGGAGTAAAGTGGTTTAGCACGCTGGACCTGAAAAGTGGCTACTGGCAAGTTGAAATTGACCCCAAGGACAAGGAGAAAACAGCATTCTCGACAGGAAAGGGTCTGTGGCAATTTAAAGTTATGCCGTTTGGATTGTGCAACGCTCCGGCAACGTTTGAAAGGTTGATGGAACTTGTACTAACTAAGTTGATTGGCGATGCCTGTCTGGTCTACTTGGATGACATCATCATCGTAGGCCGTACGTTTGAAGAACATCTTCAAAACCTGGAACGCGTGCTCATGAAGATCCAGAGTGCCAACCTCAAGTTGAGTCCGAAGAAATGTTCACTATTCAAACGGCAAGTTAGCTTTTTGGGATATGTAGTGTCGGAAGAAGGTATCCGCACGGATCCAGAGAAAATCGCCGCTGTCAAGGATTGGCCAGTTCCAAAAGACAAGACGCAGGTCAGAGCATTTTTGGGGTTGTGCTCTTATTATCGGCGATTTGTTAAGAACTTTGCGGATATTGCCAAACCCCTGCATAAGCTAACCGAAGAGAAGCGACATTTCTGCTGGTATGAAAGTTGCGATATCGCATTCCAGGAGTTAAAGGACCGACTATGCAAAACACCTATTTTGGGGTACCCTGATACAGGCAAGGAATTTATAGTTGACACAGACGCAAGTGACATAGGTCTTGGTGGTGTGTTGTCTCAACGAAATGGTGATCAAGAGGTTGTGATAGCGTACTTCAGCAAGTCGTTGTCAAAGCCGGAGAGGAACTATTGTGTCACGAGACGGGAATTGCTTGCTGTGGTAAAGTCATTGCAGCATTTTAGCAAATATCTTCTGGGGCGGAAATTCCATTTACGTACCGACCATGCTGCACTGAAATGGCTATTGCAGTTCAAAAATCCAGAAGGACAAGTTGCGAGATGGATTGAGCTACTACAGGAATACGACTTTGTGGTCGAACATCGCAGCGGGAAATCTCATGGCAACGCAGATGCATTGTCAAGAAGACCTTGTCCTGAAGACTGCAAGCATTGTACTAGGCAAGAGAGTAAGGAAGTGGTACCTGTGAGGATGCTCAGGACAGACCTCAGCAACGAGTGGAAGGAAAGCCTACAAAGTGCACAGCAGGAAGATTCGGACATTAAGCCGATTCTGGAGTGGCTGAAGGCCAAAGCTCCTAAGCCCAGGTGGAGCGACGTCTCAGCAATGAGTTCCATCACAAAGAGCTATTGGGCCCAATGGGACAGCTTGATGGTTCAGGATGGAGTCCTGTGCCGTAAATGGGAAAATGCTCGGGGAAACAGCTGTCACTTGCAAATGGTTGTCCCTAAATCACAGGTACCGGATGTCCTGCAGCTGTACCATAATGGTTGTTCAGGAGGTCACCTGGGAGTAAAACGGACTCTACTGAAGATACGAGAACGGTTTTACTGGGTCCACTGTCGGGACGATGTCGAGGACTGGTGTCGCAAATGTACAAGTTGTGCAGCTGTAAAGGGACCTCAGACGCGTAGCAGAGGTGCATTGAAATTGTACAATGTTGGTGCACCATGGGAGAGGATAGCCCTTGACGTTGCGGGGCCGTTTCCGGAAAGTGAAAGTGGTAACAAGTATTTCATGGTTGTGATGGATTACTTCACTAAGTGGCCGGAAGTCTTCGCCATTCCAAATCAAGAAGCTTCGACAGTTGCAGATAAATTAGTTCATGAAGTCTTCTGTCGTTTTGGAGTACCTTTAGAGATTCACAGTGATCAAGGAAGGAATTTTGAGTCTCAAATATTCCAGGAAACTTGTCGAGTGATGGGTACTCATAAAACAAGAACAACTTCTTACCACCCACAATCGGATGGAATGGTGGAACGATTTAATCAGACATTAGAGAGGTACCTAGCAAAAGTTGTGGAAAATCGGCAACGAGATTGGGACAAGCACATACAACCGTTTTTGTTGTCATATCGAAGCGCTGTTCACGAAAGCACATCGGTGACACCAGCTTTCGCAAACTTTGGAAGGGAATTACGGCTACCTGCAGACCTGATTACTGGAATACCACCTGATGCCCCACGCAGTATAACCGATTATGCGAATGACTTGCGGAACAAGATGAATGACATTTATGAGCACGTCAGACAATCAGGCCAGCAAATGTCTGAAAAGATGAAAACCCGTTATGACCGCAAAATGAACAATAAAGAGTTTGACGAAGGTTCACTAGTGTGGTTGCACAATCCCGTCCGCAGCAAAGGGAAATCTCCTAAGCTTCAAGCTAACTGGGACGGACCGTACCGGATTGTGACAAAGATCAATGATGTTACCTACCGGATACAGAAAGGTGCAAGAGGTACTCCTAAGATAGTCCACGTGGATCGACTGGCGCGTTATTATGGGGCCGATAATGCTCGGGACGAGCATTTCTTAGGTGGGGGCAGTGTTGCGCCGCACAATTAATGTTTGGTTGCCACTAGCGACATCTCGTATCGAGTAGCGGAGTTAATCGTCAAGATCTTTCTAGAAAGTTCGATGCTAGAACTTTCTGGAACTATCGACATGTGTTCGGTCAGGGCCGATATGTACTCGAACATTCTAGATGCTTCTACGGTAGAAGGTTCTGGAACTATCCGAGGGCCCTATATAAGCGGGAACGGAGCGCGTCCCGGGGGAGTTCATTGGAAGCGATACATGCGAGAACATCTAAAGCGATCTTCAAGTGCGACTTAAGAGTGATCCGTAGTGCTATAGTGTTGTGTAATTAGTGTGTTTAATTAAAGTGTTATTTTTGGTAATTCATATCGGCAGTTTTTAATTGTCACGAACCCCTAGCTCGTAACAATAATTACTTTCTGATAAGGCGGGAGGAAACGCCCGGGTGTTACCACTGCGTAGATCGCGTGGTGGTCAGCCCGGCTTGGGCGGAGCACCGCCGTGTCTTCGTGGAGGTGATCAGCGGCGGGGATCTCTCGCGACCGGCCCTGGTCCAGGCCATGGTACGGAGCGAGAGTGCATGGGAAGCCGTAACATCCTGCGAAGCAGTAATGTTCCCGAAGATGGAGGCGGCACATGAGGAAAAGGCAATCTATGCGCCTTCACGGCCCTAGTCGCCACAGGAGATACCCTGGGCGTGGGGAATCCCAGGCTAATTCCCGGCCACCGTAGGCGCGTGCTTGCAAACGGCGAGTAATGGGTAGCTCGCCGTCCGGCAAGGACCAATTAAGCCCGGGTCAACGGCACGTTGTGTACCACGCGCGCCTCAAAGAGATTTCAGCACCAACTGCTGGGGTCCGCTAGGGCCGATGCCTGCCAGGGGTGCAGGTTGTTCCAAAGAGATACCGTGGCCCCTGGTACACAGGCAACTGAAGGAACACGGGTGGGTTTTAATCAGTAAAAGTCTGACACGGAGAAGTTATTTGATGATATCACACCCTCAAAAAAAAAACGTAATATAATAATGTTTTTTTATTGCATTAAAATTTTCTTTAGGTAAATATTTTTTTATTACTTAAATATTTTCAAAGTACTCTCCACTATCATCTATACAAAGTTTCATGTGTCTGAACCAATTTTCGAAACACATTTTCCAGTCCACCACAGACACCTAGTTTACAGCCTGGTCAAACGCTGACAGCACATCTTCCGGCGACGACAAAAATTAAAATATAAAAAAAAACCTAGTACCGTGTGACTAGGACTCACACGGTACTAGGTTTTTTTTTTTGGGTGGGAAATCATCAAATAACTTCTCCCGCTCTGGGTGGAGCAGGAGGGCGTGTCAGACTTTTACTGACTCAAAACCCACCCGTGTTCCCTCAGTAGCCCGTATGCCAGGGGCTGTGGTATCTCTTTCGAACAAACCCGCACCCCTGACAGGCATCGGCCCTTGCGGGCCCCATCATTTTTTGTGCTGACATCTCTTTGAGGCACGCGTGGAACACAACGCGCCGTCGACTTGGGCTTGGTCCTTACCGGACAGCGAGCTACCCATTTCTCGCCGTCCGCAAGCTCATGCCTACGGTGGCCGGAAATCGGCCTGGGATTCCCGACACCCAGGGCGTCTCCGTATCCTGCGGCGGCTAGGGTCGCGAGGGCGCATAGACTGCCCTCACGTGCGCCGCCTCCCTCTTCGCGAGCATTACTGCTTCGCTGAAGGAGAGGAGGTGACGGCTACCCATGCACTCTAGCTCCGTACCATGGCCTGGACCAGGGCCGGACGCGAGAGATCGCCGCCGCCGATCGCCTCCACGAGGACACGGCGGTGCTCCACCCAAGCCGGGCAGACCGCCACCGTGTGCTCCACCGTGTCCTCAGGGCGATCTTCGCAGTGGAAACACCCGTGTCAGGGCTGTAAGGTTAGTGACCCAGCTCTCAGGAAGTCCTTCGTTTTGAGCGTGGTGTGTGAAGGCGCGTTGTCGTGGTGGAGCAGTAGCCCGCGGAGCCCTTTGTTTGATCGCTTGTTGCTCACAACAGAGAAAACTTCTCCCAAGCATTTGGTAGTATACCATTCAGCGTTGATGCTTCTTTGGTTCCGTAAAGGAATTTACACCAATTAGCCAGGCATATTGAAAAAGCTCGCGATCGAAATCTTCCCCCTGGTTCTAGATCGATGCTGCTTCTAATGATGTCGTAAACACGGCGAGACGAGCCTGTTTCAAATTTGTTAATCATATCACTGCATCACTCCGCCCGGGCCTGCTTCTGAATCGGTGAGGTTGTGTGGTACCCAGCGTGAAACTATCCTCCTCAAGTGAAGATGCGCGTGTAGAAAGCTTCCCGATACAACCTGCAGTGTGTGAGGCAGGTTGTAACTGCTACGTAACTCGCCTATTGCCATGGATTAAATTGTTCACTGCTAATACGTTTTCTTCCGTAATAGCCGTCAAAGGGCGACCGCTTCTTTCTTTATCCCCCAAAGGTAGTCTACCGCGCTTGAATTCGTTATACCAACGATACACGGTTGCCTTAGAAGGGCCTTCATCCATGAATGACATTTGAAGTCTATCGTACGATTCGTCCGATTTCAGGCCACACTTGAAATCGTAAAAAATCATAGCGCGAAAATTTTCCGGCGCAGATCCATTTTTTAATGAGATACGATAATTTAAATTAGCTCGCAAACAATGTGGAGGCAAATTTTGAAATTGGAACGTACCTATTTTAACTTACAAAAAAAAACATATTTTCAAAATATATGGCTAGTCTCTCATATAGCAAGCTCATGATTTCTATAGTGTTAGTGTGGCGGCGAATATTATTTTTGCCCGGAGCGGCTAAATAGCTAGATCGGGCCCTGTGAAAGAGTATACCCCTGAAGCGATCCCATTGGGGCAACAAGTCAGGATCTGAATGAATCCTAGGGAAATCGAGAGCAACCCTCAAATTATGGGTATTAACAATGTTTTTCATATATTTTCTAAAGCTATTGAGACGTTTGCGTATGGTCATCATCATCCCATGACGCTGAGCTGATGAAGGAAGGTACAACTCTAACGGTTAGGAGTTAGGTGGAGGTTCGGGCATAACTCCGTTACATACATATAGACCGATTTCCAAAATGGTCCCATTTAAATTTCATAAAGATGTGATGATGCGTTTCGGAGACAGACAACGGAACTCTTCCAAAAATGACAGCAAATCAACCGCGATTGCTGCTATCGCATAAATATGCATTGTTTTGACCCCAAGGATTATAAAACTTCGAATTGGGGGTAGGTACTATAGCTAAAAAGTGAAAAATAAAAACTTTATCCTAATAAAAAAAGACCTACTTCCGGAAAAACACTACAAACTGGAAAATAGCTTTAATTTCGGAAGGCGGTGACAAGAAATACTTATACCTACTTGTTAGTTTGAAAAATATTCCATAAGCTTTCTTAATTATATGTCCACCACTGTTTCTTACACGACTGTCTACATTTAAAAGTGCATCGGGACGCATCTTATATCTCAGCTCTGCTTACACCTTGCTGACTGGTCAGAATATTGTTATCATACGCGCTATTTTAATTGTAATTATCTCAGCACTTCTGATGGGAAATTTTGCTACAATGTCTCCATCAGATGCAGACGATGTACCTTACAAGAATGTGCATACAGTTAAACTACCACGTTTATGTCACAACGCACATTGTCATTTTTGCAAACATTTAACATCTGTGTTTCAGTTTTCATGGCTTGCTAGCGTTAGTGGGTCTTCGAGTGAAAGATTGTTTAAATCAGTTCCATCCAAGTAAGTAAATCAAATTATTATGTTCCTAGCTGATCCGCCAGACGTTGTACTGACAAAAGCGCTATTAGTATTTCCCAAATTTGCCTCATTTTTCGGGCAACTTATCCAACATTGACGTCCATAAAAACCTAATTCGGACTATTACGTACAGTTTAAAACAAAAAAATTGCCGGTCCAGCCGTTCGCAGCCACGCTTAGCAACGAACAGCATTTAATTTTCATTTTTATTTACATGGATCGTAATATCATTACAGGCACACAGGCTTCATGCTTCTTAACAATTCTTTACATCCTGTTGTTAATTACCATATTTTTTTATTTACTCCTAGAGTTGGATTAAAAGACCGAACAGTTACTAACGTAAGAGCAACGCCCACGAAATACGTTGGCAAGACTAGTACAGCAAAGAAAGAAAAGTAAGTACTCAATTTCCTATGCAGGGATAATGCCAACCGGCAAACCTTGTTTGTAAATGGCTGAAAACTGAATAACATTAAACGACGCGTGTTTCCCCGGGAGCAGGCAAGTTATATGCAGGGGGAAGCACTACAGTAGGTACCCCGCGAATTATTTTGCAGCAGGCTTAGCAAGAGAACCGTAGACATGCGTTTTGTCGTCGGAAGAGTAGACAAAAATGACGTTTCCGTATAGACTGTTGACAATTTTTCACCGAGAAATGTAGACAAGCGATTTCTATTCTACCGTAGAAATAGAAAGCGTCATGCTAAGCCTGCTGGGGGCTTACTCTTGAAACTAATTTTAATTTCAATCTAAACCCAATACAATTCCAATGTCAATTTTGCAGTCACGTGATTCGGTACTCTTGAACACAATAGTGTCAACATTGGATTGAAATTGGGATTGCCCCGCCATTATTTTATTCAACGTGAAGTTAGCTACGTTACGGGCCGCAATAGTGTTGTTCGACTCATTACAATAAACCGGTAATAGAGAATTAAAATGCTTTATCCTTTAAATAACGCGGCCAATAAATAAATATCTTATAGATAGTTGCTTAATTGAGTAATTGTGACGTAATCAATTCATTTGGGCGTAAGAAAATGATTAAAATCATAAAATTAACCATGACTTTGGCTGCATGCGGTAGGATCGTTGCCATGCCCTACACTATCTACTAATAAAAAAGACGGCGTAGAAGGTCTCAATTTTCTATAGTAAAAGTAGTAGTGATGGGTAACTCATCAATTTTATGTGAGGATGAGGGAGCCCCTCAATTTGCTTCATGAGGTCCTCACGAGGGACCCCTCATTTGAGGTGAGGAATCGTACGACGGCGTATTCGCCTCACGACTCGCGAGCCCGAGCCGAACTCAAACGAAGCTTCAAGTGAGCGAGGCGGGCGGGTGCAACGACGACTCACGAGTACTCACGAGTCACGACTCTCCGATAATCCGATTATTCACGTCCTCACTCTCTCACACACATCATTTTCTTTCGCTTATAAATAGACCGCCAAAATAAACGAATCAATGACCCTTTATTACCAATCTAATGCTAATGCTTTTAGAGTTCATAATAATTAATCGTAGCTGAAATAATTTAAATAATGTTTACTGTGCGGTGTGCCACGGTGTTGTCCAAACTTTAAGATCACACCTCACCTCACTCATTCCCAATTCTCCATACAATTTTTGAGTCGGTTCATTCGCTCACTGAGCTCACTCAATTACTCAATCCTCATTCGCGAGTCACGAACTCGCTTGCCTCGATTTCCTATTGTCAATAATGTCAATGTCAATTTTCAAATGAGGGGTGATGAGGAATGAGGTGGTTCAATATTGAAATTCGAGTAACTCTTTCAATTTGCGATCACGAGTACCTCAAATGAGGGGCCTCATGAGTGAGGGACGCATCACTAAAAAGTAGTCAAGTTTTAGTTTGTTTAGAACAGTCAGATATTGTTCGCGTTTGGTTCCTTTGTAGTAAGAAATACCCAATGGCGTTCTTTATTTATGTAAAATAACAATATTGAGTGTGTCTAGTAATAATAAAAAACCCTAGAAGAAAACCAATGAAAATGTAGTGTGGTATATTTTCTCTTACATTAAATCTTGAATATCTTTGGAACCCGTGGTACGCTTTACACAATTCCAACTGTAAAAATGGTTTTATCCATAGATCAATTGTTTAAAACCAAAATAAAAAAAAACTGTACATAAATAAGAAATCTCATTTTCAACTTACGTAATTATACGAGAACCTTACATTATTTTCAAATATTCCGTTTATAACTCAAATAAGTACAACTGGATTTTATTATGAAAACTATGTAGATAGTAATGAGATCAAATTAAATTAACTAGTTAATTAGAAACCTATACATTGAGTTGAGCCAAAATCTCTTAACATTTCTCGTCTTTGTTTCCATTCTTTTTTAGGGAATTACGTAAAACACTGTATAATACTGCTAATCGTGCCATATTAAACTCCTTTTACTTGTTTAAAACCACCTAAAATGCAAAACAATTTCAAAAAAGTTACACTTTTGCTATTGGAAAAATCACAATCTACAAACAATCCCAGCGTAATATTGATGCAATACACAGCTGTCAAAAAAACTCAAGAGTAGCGATTACCGCGCGCCAAGCCCGATTCCGATTTCATTTAGTTCTCCAAAAAGACACGCAATTTAAACACGATTTGGCGCTAGCGTCGAACTCAAGAGTACGAAAAGTCACAATTCCAATGTCGATCGATCGGAATTGAACTCAAGAGTAAGCACACTGGTCAGTGTCAGACTAAATCTTGAACAATAGGTACTTGAATAATTTTTAGGGTTCCGTACCTCTAAAGGAAAAAACGGAACCCTTATAAGATCACTTTGTTGTCCGTCCGTCCGTCCGTTCGTCCGTCCGTCTGTCAAGACCGTTTTTCTCAGGAACGCGTGGAGGTATCAAACTGAAATTTCTATATGATACTTAGTTCTACTGTCCCTGGAAGCTGTAGAAAAATCAACCTTCTAAGTCAACGCAATCAAAAGATACAGCCATTTAGGCCGCAAAATTCCGCAAATTTTCGAAACTCGCACGGGAATCAAAACCTACAGGGTACTTCCCGTGAACTTAGAATCTTGAAATTTTGCACGAAGTCACATCTTATAGTAAGGATATAGGAAAAATTACGAAAACCGTAAATTTTTAGTTTCGTCATATTAAAAAAAATATTTTTGACAATTTTGAACTTTTACTTATATACCCACAGGTTTGTACGGAACCCTCGGTGCGCGAGTCCAACTCGCACTTGACCGGTTTTTTTTTTTCATGAAATAGCCATTCAATGGGTGATTCTGATTCTGTAAAGACATATTTGTTACCGACGCAAATCAGATCTTAAATCAACATACAACCTTTGATTTTATGATACTTACCTGCAAATTGCAAAATAACGACTTTGCATTTCGCGGGCTCTCAAATAAGAGTCGTTTACTATGGGTCAATTGCTACTAACAGGGAACCCCACTACAGACGGCTACAAAGAAATTTTTGATAGCAAAGTCCAGTTTCACCCTTAGACCTTGCATACATTAACTTCTGATTTCCAGAGACTACGCGGAGGTATTAGAGGAACAGCTCCAAGAAGAGATCTCGCACAGGCAACAACTTGAAGAGCTGAACCAACAGTTGGTAGACCAGATGAAACATTTGAAACAGCAGCAGATGAGACTGTGGGGCAACTGTGGAGCGTCTTCAGGTAAATTACGATTACATGAAGGAAGTCTTTCGAAGCGTTGTAAAATATAAAGGCACTTTTTGAATCAACCATTTCGACCTAACATGTAGTCAGGGGCACATGAAAGTCGAAAATATTTTGTAAAAAACGAGTGTTTAAAAACGACAACGTACCGTTTTCAGATAACTCATACTTCTATTGCGGAACTACCTAAATAAACCCTCGCCTTAAGTTAAATCGCCGCAACAACTTTTCACGTTTTATTCCAGGTTCTGAACACTCCTTCGAAGCAAGTTCGAGGTCGGGTGACTTATCAAGTAGTTCTGGTTCGACGAGTTCTGTGCCAATTGATCAGACCACGCTGTCTTACATACAGCAGGCCTTCAAAGACATATATGCGTTTATAAAGAATAACCAGTGCTACGGGTCGACGACCAACGGGTAAATTTTATTCTCAAACTTCAAAACATTTATTTCAATAATCCGACTTGCCACTCACTTCTTCTTGAGAGACAAGGGGTTGTACCACATACACCAACCAAAACGAGGGCACAGGTTTCTCTGATAGATGTATATTGGTTTAGATACATAAAATCACGCCTTATTCCCATGCCCATTCACCTACTACGATGTTACAATGCTTAGATACTCCTTTTGCTTCGCTTACGGTCATCCATCTGGTCATACACGCACGCCGTCGCTTGCGAGTACCACGCACCTGCACCCTAATTGCGTAACTCACGATTAATTATAATCTGTTTAGTTTTGATACAGATTGTTAAACCATTGCTTCTTATGTTCGAAAAATGTGTCCGCTCAAAAACGTAAATAATGCAATGAAAATTGTTGAACTGTCTTTAAACAGATTATGATTAATGATTAAGTTACGCAATTAGGGTGCTGATCTTTCTGAATTAAATGTAATGTATTTATCAATTTAAAATCCCATATATTAAAGGAGGCAAAGTTTGAATTCCGGATTGGTATTGAGATTCAAGAATAAGACATTGAATCCCAAAAATGACGGGATTGTACCCAGATTGGCCAGCTCTATGTGGCACTAATATTTCGCCTTCGTAAGATTAATTTCATAATCCCCAGACAATGTATTCACGAAACGAAAGATAATGCAACAGAGGTAAAGCCGATCGAGGACATCGCGGAAATTGCGGAAGTGGAAGAACCATCATACAGTGAAGAGATAAGAGTCAACATAGGGTCAAAGAGACCGCAGAGTTCACACCAATTCATGGATAAAATGAAGGTCAACAAGACGACCAAGTCCGCGCATCTTTTGGGTGACTCGCAGCGAGTGGACCCAGTGGAGATGGTAAGAGGTTTTTTGATGTGTGATTTGGCTGATTTTTTTGCAAGTCTCTGGGGAAGCCTTGAACACAGATTGCCACCATGGGCATAGCTAGGGGGAGGGTAAGGGTAGGCTCTATGCTCTGCCTAGAAAATTCTTTGCCTACCCTAGAAAAATCCGAAACTACAGAGAAAACATGCGGAACCCTTACAGGATCACTTCGTGGTCCGTCCGTCTGTCTGTCTTACCGTCAAGACCCTTTTTTCTCAGGAACGCGTGGAGGTCCGAGATGTAAGGTTTGTAGAGTTAGGAGCTTGAATCTGATAACTTTTTAACAGTGAAAGCGTTATTTATTCAATCTTGGCAATCTACATGAAATATTTTTGGTTCGATTATATATTACTAGGCGTCACTAATCAAAAGTTAATCGTCTTCCATTAAATGACTGGCTAATTCAGCTGGACGGCCCAGCCCCCCCCCCCCCCCCCCCCCAAGACAAAATGTCAAGCTACAGCAATGGTTGCGATATATCGAAGCAAATACTACAAATTGAGTCTCGTGTCGATACTTAAACTAAAATACCTCAATGACCACGCTTATCTGTGTTGTACGGAAACTTGTTTTTTGCTTTATGTTTTGAACCCACAAATATGCTTACTTTTTGCAATACGCCCAACAAATTATTTTATGTCTAGTAATAATATTCTCATGTAAGTGAATTAATGTATTCTTAGGAGAATAAATAATCACAAACCGGAAGACCTCAAATGAGGAGAACCATGCGGCGTAAATAGTATGTAAAACCAGCAGTTAATTTTTTGTGTGCTTTTATTATTTCCAGAAACTGGAGATGATTGAAAGGCAAATGGGCGACACGAGGAACGCACACCGCCAGGAATCGAAAATGTTAGAGGATAATATTATTTCTAACCAGAAGCCTATTAAAAAAGTAAGTGTTGTTTGCTGTGCTGTAAACTAACTTTAAATATTGTAACAATGTTCGATCGTCCAATATAAAAAAGTTTGAACATCAGAATCGTCATTTGTCGCAGACTCGCAGTTGTAGAGCTGTGGTGGCCCAGTGGTAACTTACGAGTTGTAGGTCGTAGGTTCGAAACCAGACCGGCGCTTTACTTTGTGTAAATTCCTCTGCTCTCAAAACGGTGAAGGAAAACATCGTGACGAAACCGGCATGTCCTTAAACCAAAAATTCGAAGACGTGTGACATCTACCAAACCGCACTGGGCCTGCGTGGTGGATTACGGCCCAATCCCTCCTACCGAGAGGAGGCCTGTGTCCCAGCAGTAGGCTATGGTGGTTTGCGTAGTAGCCTATGTTAGGCTGATTATGCTATGACGCAGTGATTTCTTGCGCTTTGCAAGGTTGTGTTAAGTTATTTTGAGTGATATTGGAAAACAGATTGGAAATCTGTTCAAGTCTTATTAAATATGCAGTTATCCGCATGCTATGCGTATTTCAAAGTATTTATGTGATTGCAGAGCATACACGGGCAAACTAGCCCCTGCAGTAGCGTGGTAAGCGACTCGGACACGTTAATAAGTTCGCCACAGATAACGCAGCGCTCTGTACACCCGATCCCGGTCCTAATCAACCCGCGAGAGGCTCTCTACTCGTCCTCATCCGAGGACAGCTCGTGAAGGACGTTTTTTTCGTATATATTTATGAATTTATTATGAATATCATGTTTTATGTATGGTTATGAATTTATTATGAATATCACGTTTTATGTACCTACGATTAAAATTATTTGGTTTATGTTTGGGTTTTACTATACTACCTACTAACCGAACTAATCAATTTTATTGAAAAATAAAAAAATCACTGAAAACTAGTCGAGTTTTATTTTGTTAGTGAAGACTGTTTTGTTTTTCCACTCAATTCAATCCTGGGCCAATGTGGACCAATCCCTCCTGTAAACGTCAAGTTCGTCCCGCCATCTACGCCTGGGTCTTCGACGATGCCGTTGGACGTTTTCAGGGACACATGCTGTGGTGGTCTTAGCCCACAATGCATCCGACATGCGGCAACCACGTTCAGCCCAGTCCCATTTGAGCTTGGCTGCTTTTTGTATTGTCTCACTGCAGGCCTTTGCCCTGCAGTGGGACCATACAGGTTGATTATATTATATATTTATAGTGAAGACTGGGAAGCTTGCGATTGCCGCAATAAACAATAGAAACAACTTCACGCCATTGCTCCGTCAGAAGTTTTGAATAATTTTCAAGTCATCATCATCCTTTCAGCCGAAAGACGTCCAGTGCTGGACATAGGCCTCAAAAAAGGGGCGTTTGGCAGGCGGGTTGGCGAATTTTCAAGTATGATGCATTAACAGAGCAAAAATTCTGACCACCTCACTCCCTCATGAGACCATGTTTCTGACACGCGGATTTGGCCCCGCGTGAGTGTCGCATGCATGGTAGGAAAAGTATTTACGAAACGATGGGATTCGGGCGGCGGGATACATACACAAATTTGCATGACAGGAAAAAGGCCATTTACATTGCCATGTATGGATCATTAGCAAACAGTAAGGCTAAGGCTTCCTTTCCTGTATCGGCATCGCACCTGCCCCGGCGCCGGACCGCAAAGTGTATTAGAATAAATATCGCGCATACGCCGCCGAACCGCATATAAAGCAACGATCACAGTAAAGCATTGCCAACAACTGTCCAAAACTTCTGCTTTTCATTTTAATATTGATTTATGATGTCAATTTTACCCAAAAAAGAAAACAAAACAGTAGGTACTTATGTACTGAATTAATAAACGCTGAGTAAGAGACAATTCTGCGTACATCCTGTTTTAGCCTGCAGACAAAACAAATGTGAATTTCACATGATTTTTTAAGAAATAAGTTAGTATATCTCAGAATGAGTGTAAAAAGTTTAGTAATGTCTAAGTTTCTGTGAGCATTGCCTTACTATTAAAAACTTGGCATCAATGCCTTGTATATGCGGTTCTGCGCGGCGCTTTTCAGCCATGACTACCAGGCACTAACCTGGATCTGAAGAAATCGAATCTACTACATGCATTTTCTTATACTTATCATCTTAGAAACAAATAGAAAAGAAATTTTAAATTACAATAACAGTTTATTATACTAAATTACACTACAAGTATCTAACCTATTCACTCCTTGGCGTCTTTTATTTCTACATTCTTTTGCTGTAGCTTGGCAATCATGGCTTTCTCTTTAGCCTCTTTCCTGGCTTGTTTCTCTAATTTCTTCTGTTCCTTCTCCCGTTTGGCCAGCATCTCTTGGAACCTTTCATCACGAGGGTCTAGCTTGAAGCCAAAGTGTCTCCTTACTTCCTCTACTAGTCTCTCTTTCTTTTCCTGTAAAGATGAAAATAGAATTCAAAATTAGTTGTAAGAATAGACATTTAAATATACATTTAAAGCTGTTTGATTGTGAGTTACATAAATGCAAAGAAAACTTTTTTTTTTTATTATTGTTGCACCAACAAATGATCAGCACTTAATAAATGATGGACAGACATGAATGTGAAAAAAGAGGGGAAAGGGCATAGGGCATCAAAAAATTCGCCTTTATCCAATGATAAAGGCCAATTTTTGATAAAGCCACTTTTCCTGTTCAAATGGAATGGAATTGTTCCAATGGAACAGGAAAAGTGGCTAATATGCTGGCAACACTGCCACATTAGTATAGACTATAGTAGCTTGGCTGGTGTTGGCGTCCAAGTGCATATATTTCATATGTGGACATTGCCACATATGGCAATACTGATTCCTTGACCTTAATTGGCCAGTCCTTATACATAATTACAATATTTTATTTTAAAATGAATTAACACTAACTGTCCATGCATTACATGTAATGCACCATGTAGTTATTGTGTTGTAAATAATACCTCAACAGCATTAAGACATATTAAATAGTAAGATACTAAATTAGGATCTATAGACGGATAAATAATGGAGCTAAAAGGACAATGGAATGCTGAAGAAATTGCATATTTATTCCCACAAACATCACATTTGCCCATAACACTTAACTTGATTAAGATAGCATAACTGAAACCAGCTTTACAAAGTTAATGGGAAAATAATTCAACCAACCTTAGCTGCATTTGCTTCATAAGTCTTTTTGGCAATCTTATCAAGAAGTTCTTTCTTCCATTGCGCCAATTTGACAAACTTGGCAGCAACATCTTTGTCCCTTTGCTCAATTTTCTGTTGTTGTTCTTTTCTCCTATTTTCTGCGGTCTCCATCATCTGTTTTATGGTGAATGGGTATGCCACAGATTCATACTCCACTCTATCCTGTATGTCTTGCCTTGATGGGAAACATATGCCTGAAAATAAAAGAGGTTTGTTTGCAATGGTTTGCTATGTTGAATGATGTGAAATATGTTGCCAGTGTCAGATGTAACCAGATCTAACTGTAGTTGTGGTAAGTATAATAATACTCAGTATCTACTTCTGACTAGTGATATTAATATCTCTATTCCAAAGATTGACAGACTAAAAAGTTTATAAGTAGGTAAGTAATTACTTGGATTAACACCACTCGCAACGCCGTATTTCCCATACATCTTTCTACTATATTTAACAGTCAGATGGGCCAAACATTGCGGCTCCTCGTACGGCCTCCGCCCGTTAACAAGATTCTGATGTGCCACCGACAACCTAGAAATGTTCCTCTTTGCTTCTATCGCAGCTTCTTTCGCCAGAGTATCTTCATCATCTGCCACTACTGGCTCGATTTGCTCCAGGGCTTCTGCCTGTGTGCTTAAATAGCGGAATAAAGAACCTATAAGGTTCGGCCGCAAATACTTCGATCTTATGCACAAACTCATTTTATGTAATGTTATTGTTGTTAAAATTTTACAAAAAAATATGATTCTGATGTCAGACTCAGAAATGAGAGGTTATATTTTTGACACTTTACTGATTGTTTGACACTTGCTTGACGTTTGATCTATTTTTTTTTTTTTTTTTTTTTTTTTTTTTAATATTAGTACGATTTTTATTTTTTATTTAATAAGACTGAAACTTATTTCAAAATAAAATATGTACAGATACATAAAAAAGAAAATATTCACAAGGCATCAAAAAATACGTCCGCATCGTTGTCAATGGGAAAAGTGCCCAAAAGGCTGGCAGCATTGCCACGTTGTATGGCAATGCTGATTCTTTGGCCGAAAAATAGGCCAGCCCTTTGGTCACGTGAGGAGTCGACCAACCGCTTGGAAATATCCCGGAAAACTAAGTGGGCACTCGGACCCCATGGCCCTAGAGTTTCAACCCCAAACGGCTCGAACATATAGGTTCCAATAAGATTGGAATATTTGCGCCGTTTCAGGTTTTCTGCACCTGCAGCAGCCGCCCCAGCACAACCCGCCGTACTAGAAAGATGGGATGGCGCAAGGGTGTCGACACATGTTGCATCCCACACCAAAGGCCGACCTAACTTCCAAGGCATTATGGTCATACCGTCTGGTCTCTTCCCATCGTCGCGTGCCAAGCCATTGGGCTCTAGAACAGCTGGCACCCCGGCGGTGACGAGAGCACGACGGATAATGTCATTGATGCTAGCGTGCCGTGCTATCCGGCCGGCGCTCCTACTGCAGGATAAGCCATGGTGTCCGAGGCAGTCGACATCTTCACCGCATTGACAGCGATGCAGAGCCACGCAAGGAGCGCCAAGACGCAGGCAAGTAGCGAGCCGGAAGGTCGAGTCACCCAGCATGGTGCCTATGTTGGGTGACGGTAGTGCCTGCAGCCAGAGGCCCGACTCCCACTCACCCACAGCCAGAAGGCGAGCACGCTCAGCAGCATTGGTGGACGTATTAATAAGATTATTCCGTACCAACCTGCAGAGCGGCTCATCCCACTGTCTCTGGGAAGATGGGTTCACGGGTCGATCTGTGTCCGGGCAAGCCATTTTCCAGGCATTCACCGCATCGGTCAAGCACGGCACTTCAGAGTCAACCAGGCAAGGGGCTAAAATTTTCCCAGACAACTTTTCAGTGCTGTGGACAGAGGACAGGAAGGCCGGTAAGCTAATACTAGTAATTTTACGGACGCCGAGGCCACCAAAACGGATAGGTAGAGTGGCTTGAAGCCACGCTCGGTCGTCCAAGGCCACATTTAAAATGGATGAAAGTGTGCTGCGGATTATTTGGTCAATTTTGTCCAAGAGCTGTGGATGCTTCCATAAAGCTGAGGAGCGTAGAAAATAAATAAAATTCGGGCCAAAACAACAGTATCTAATCAGGGTGAATGCCGAGTGTACATTTATTTTAGAGAGTCTTTCCGAAACATCGTTGAAATTTTGAATTTTATCGTCGATGAATTGAGAAAAGCTGTCTTCCAAAATTGGGGAACCTAGGAGGTGCAGTGAACTTTTTTCAACAATTTTGATTTGCGGGGCTATTGCATTAAATTTTTCTAAAGTTAGTTGTCTGTTGGTGACGTCAGAGAGATAAATTTCACATTTTGATGGGTTAAGGTCCAGGCCAATGGATTTAAATTGTTGTTTGAGGAATATCAGGTCTTTCAAAACTTTTTTTTTAAATTAGTTTTATGGCCTGGTTTCAGAGACCTTTTAGCCAAGTCTTTATTAAGAACGTATTCTAGTCTTAGCAAAGTTATTGTAAAGCGGTAGTAACTTTACAATAACCTATTAGGAGTTTTTGGGGGAACACGAAAAGTCCACGTTAGTCACTTATTTTCACCTTCACTACACTTGTGCACTTACACGTAACTAAATTGGATAATTCACTACCAAAAATTATACAATTTAATTCGCTATTTCACAAAATTTAATGATAATGAAAATTCATGCGACATGTTTCAACGCGATCCCGCCAAAAACTTGACGTTTGATCTTTTGTGCAAAGACAACAGTACCACCAACCAACACCAACAGAAACACAAAATTACAGCTTGATTGCCATACTTGCCATAGTAATAAAATAAGTGAATCACCACAAAGAATTTTATAGCCGATTGATTTTAGACTCTAACGTAATGTGATAAAAATCAAAACGTATTGTATTTCCTACAGTGAATTGTCATCGTGTCAATGAATTTTCGTTTCACTCACTCGCTCTATGGTTTGTCTTGTCTGTGCCTTCTAATTAGATTGAAGCTCTCGTTTCTTGGTTTGTTATTTTATTAAGTGCCCTGTAAAACTTGAAATAATGGATGATTTCGGTGATAGCTTTGTCCAACCCGAAGTAGACCCCGCAGCGGAGTTCCTAGCTCGCGAGCAGAACCAGTTGGCAGGTCTCGAAGATGAGTTGGAAACCAGTGCTCCGCCCCCCATTATATCTTCCTCTAACGGCCTAGTAGATGATTTTGTGGGTAAGTAACATATTTGCTTTCGATAAAACATAGGTACAGTATTGGAATTCGTCAGTTATGGTGTAATTATAAAAATCAATACTTTGAACAACTTAAACTTGGCGTTCTGACATCAAAATTGTCGCTATCTGGCAGTCTTTATCCAAATGCAACTAAAATCTATCTACCCTATCTCTGTATTATTCAGCAACTAATAAAGTGACCAATATTTCATCAATTACGCCATTCATACACATTTAACCAATCCTGTACCAAAAATAATCTCAAATAAAAATCAAGATTTCTCTACAGAAGTGCCAAGTGCATCGGCTTTCGACTCAAACGGTCTTTTAGATGACGACCCTATCCAGACTTCAGTGTTCAGGCAGGAGAGAGAAGAACCTGAGAAGATCAAAGCTTGGCGTGAGGAACAGAAACAGAGATTGGAGGAGAAAGGTAAATAATATTACACCGTTTTTTTCATATAGCATAATTCTTATATTTGCATCATTGTAGGTACACAATATACTATCATGTTAGGTTTTTCAAGGCTTTTCTAGAATCATAACTCACAACTGCCACCATGACCACCTTTTACAAAAGGCAAGGCAGTAATACTATTACATTTATAACATTAATGTATGTTTTAAGTTTAGTAGTAAGTTAGAAGTAGTAAGTTTAGAAGTTTTAGTAAAGGAGGCATTCTATAGAAAGAAGGACATACTAATAATACAAGGATTATGTAACTACCCTACTTTTATGGCTGTATCTGTGAAATGTCATCTTGTTCAAACAAAAAAAACATCTTCATCTGCAATATGCTTTTTTTTAGCCTTAATCAGATAATCTGGTGAAATTGAATAAAATTACTATGAGAGGTAATCCACTGAGTACTCTTTGCATCATCCTAAGGGTAATTTAAAATTTTTCTGTTGATCTATTTTCAGCCTTGTGGTATTGTCTTGCTTGTTACATAGCAATAAATGTTTTATTTGTATCTTGAATTCAGATGCTGAGGAAGAAAATAAGAAAGAAGAGATGCTGAAAATAGCCAAAAAAGAGCTGGAGGACTGGTACAAAACTCATGAAGAGCAGATTGCTAAAACCAAGGCAGCTAACAGGTACATATTGTTCAGTTTCATTTGCTTTGTTTATGTATTGAACTAGTAAAAATGGGATTATTTGTTATGACTAGAGATCAGATATTCGGATGCATATTCACCTAAAGTTGAGATGTTAGCTAATATGGAATCCGCTTTTGCATCAAAAAAATCCAGACACATTTGTATCGGGGGTTAAAATTTATTTTAAGTAAATATGCATCTATAGTAGTTATGCTATCCCGGGGTTCTTTTTATACATTTTTGAAGTGAAAACTTTGTTACGTGTGTTTTTTTACTCGCGACACTGTGACAACACGAACGTACGAACGAACAATGTTGAACATTGTTTAATCTGACGATTCACAAAATATTTCCTGATGATTCTAAAATACACAAACAAGTAATTGTTGAAGTTTTCACTTCTGTTGGCAGTCCCGGAGCGCCACTGTTTTTTTTTTCTGTTCTATTCCATCCTATACACATAGTTATGCATTCTCGGTGTTCCTAGCACCCTAGAGTTTAAAAAAAAAAATTGTAGAACCGGCTTCCACACTTTCATAGCTAAAGTAACTTGAGGTAAATATGCATCCGAATATCCCATCTCTGGTTATGACGAGCCTCGCTAGGTTTTTTTTTTTTTTTTATGTTTTCTAAAAATGAAACCTATACTCCATAGGTTTAGGTAGTTAAATAAAGGTAATCAAATCGTAAAAAGGGTTTTTTATAGTTGACACTTTCTTGTTTAAAAATACGGCGTAACAAAATCAAGTTTATTTTCGATTTATGCGATAGTTTCGTCTTTTATGAAATGTTTATCAAACTATACCATTTATTCTTTTAAAACGACTTCCCAGATGTAACTACTTGAGCACAATTTTTTAGTTACTTACATTTATTATTTAAACTCGATACTATTAATAAAGAGGAAAGATTTTACTATTAATAAAGAGGAAAGATTTGATTATTTGTATGTTTGTTTGTTTGCATCGAATAGGCCCCGAAACTACTGAACCGATTAGAAAAATTATTTCACTGTTGGGAAGCTACACTATCCCCAGGTGACATAGGCTATATCTTATCCCGGTATTCTTACGGGAACGGTAACTACACGGGTGAAACCGCGGGGCGCTGCTAGTAATAATATAATATTTTGCAATCTGCCGATTGTAAAGAGCCCAAAAAGACAGGTTCCTTATACCTTTTAGAAAATACAACGAATTGATAAATTAAAAAGAACAACTGTGATGTAATATGGCAACTGAAGAGGCAGGTATTGCGTTTAGTCGGTAAACCATTGCCTTTGACAGAAATTTACGATTTTGGTAGAGTTTCGATTTTGTTAAATTGTGTTATTATAGCTAGCAAAACAACTGATGATACAACGGAACGATTTATTATTAACTAGCTGACCCGACAGACATCCTGTCTAGCTAAGAATATTGAATTGGCATTAGCTATAAAAACGTTGTCCTGACAATATAGAACACATAAAAAAAAGAATCATCCAATTTGGTGCAGTCGTTCGGAAGTTATGCGCGTACATACATTTCGGCGATTAATTTTATATAAGCGCTCCTGCACACGATGCCGCCACCGCGCCGACGCCGCACAACTACAATGTACATACGAGTCGCGCGAAGACCGCCACCGCGCCGCCGCCGCGCCGCCACCGCGCGCGGTCCTCCTCTCGCCACCGCGCATCTATTTGATTCATTCCATTACCGGCCGCATGTTCATACGCGGCCGGCAATGGAATGAATCAGGATAATGAAATAACTGGGAACGCGCGCGGTGGCGGCGCGGCGGCGGCGCGGTGGCGGTCTTCGCGCGACTCGTATGTACAGTGTAGTTGTGCGGAGTCGGCGCGGCGACGGCGCGATGGCGGCATCGTGTGCAGGAGCGCTAATTATAGATGTGACAGAAAGTACCTACATCAGATTCTGATTCAAATTCAGAATAGAGCCTATTATTAAATGACTATAAATAGGACATAGGTAATATGATTTTAACATTTGAAATAAAAGGTTTCGCATCTATGAGTCACGTGTTTCTTTTTTCGTTCACCTTTATTTAATTACCTAAACCTATGGAGTACCAATAGCTAAATCGATTTATCGCCCCCGAAACCTGCATACCAAATGTCATGAAAATCGTTGGAGACGTTTCCGAGATTCTAATAATAAATATATATATATATAGGTAAACACAAGAATTGCTTGTTTAAAGGTATTAGATGGGATTTAGACAGGCACAAACATAGATTAACAGTTGGTCAGTATGGTCTCAGTACACAGTGTAGAGCTATTCAGTAAGCAAGTATTTAAAAAAAACATGGTTGCCATACTTATTGGATATTGCTTTTTGGGATAAATTAAATGAAATGTATATTTATGTGAGTAGGTCTAATAAGCAATATTTTATTATTAGGAGTCTCTTTTAGTATTTATGTGAGTCTAACATGCAGGACTATGCCTGGAAGGGAGAAATAATGTTATTGCAATTGATATTTTCCATTCGTTCAGAGGAAATAATAAATTATTCATGTTTTATTTTCTTATAATTCCTATTTGTGATAATAAGAAATTAATTATTGTATATTGGCCAAGCAACTCAATTACTCTCCTGAATCAATAAGTAAAAATAAAAAAGTAAAAGATTCTTAGGTACATACTTAGTGCTATCTAACTGCAATTAGGTACTGTTTGCTAATAGTACATTGCTTGGACATTTACAGATAACATTGAAAATGATTCACCAATTACTGCAATTGCTTTTCTAAATCTACGATTCTTAAAGACTAAGATATATTTAACTTTTGCATGAATAAATAAAACTAATTGGACTCTTTTCTTTTCAATGCGATCAGGGAGTCTGCTAAGTAAGTATACCTGGAGTATAAACTAAAACAGGAACTAATCTGGTTTTACTGGGTGGTGGTTCCAGGCGATACAAGTGTCTAAAATAATTAGTTCATTTTGTATGTCCAATAATCTGTTGGGCATTTCATATTGTCAGGGATAGGTGCTGGTGCGGCAGGGATAATGTTCTAATAATAAAAAAAATTGTTTAATTTTCATATTGTTGAATAAATAAGGGAGTAATACTAATCTACACTTCAGCATCGTTGTACACTCATAAACAGTTAAGATAAATAAAATATTTATTGTAAACATTTCACAAAAAAATCCAACACTATTTCATAATCTAACATTAGGTCAAATTGAATAATACATTGCCATTACATTATAACCCCTTCGCAGATGGGATATGAAGCACAAAATGGATTCTTAAATTAAATGATGTATGTTTGATATTAGGAATGCCGAGAAAGCTTTAGCACGCGGTTCGGAGGGTACCGTGGAAGATGGTAACGAATGGGAGCGTGTTGCGGAGCTCTGCGACTTCGGACCGAGACGTGGCCGTGACGTCGCACGTCTACGGTCCATCGTACTGCAGTTGAAACAGTCGGGAGTCAGACCTAAGCACCCACCACGCACTACTAAAGTGTAAGTTTCTCTATCCATCATTTTTGTGCAGAAAACTGCTGTAGATTTATAAAATTTAGTTGCAATTCCTAAGACATGGACAAACTATGTAAATTGTATGAATTCATTTAAAAATAATTAACCAATTTATAAAATTAAAGCTGTATTTTATGATTTATGTTGGTTCATGAACTGACTAGATGTCATCATGAGTTGCATCTGTATACTCTTTTTAATAGACATAAAAACGAATACCAATTAAACATTATTATTTAAATAGCTATTATATTTAATTAAAATTATAATCACATGGTTAAAATAATGATATTTCTTTTGTTCACAGAGCTTGAATTGTCAGTGATGATGTAAGACACAAAACTACAAAAAATTGTACCTAATTGTCAGTCTCGGTATATTAAAATCACACTTAATTATAATAATTTAGGAAAAATATATTAATATAAACTTGTTCCACTGCTGTTTACTCATACTGGAATGTAATAACAACCATAATAGAAGTGTTATTTATTATTTTGTATTCTATGATGTTCTAAATCATAATGGCGAATTATTATTAGGAACTAGATAAGCCATTGCGTTTTTTTTTTTTTCATAATGTTAATAAATATCATTCCAAAATAAATAACTGTCTAATTCTTTGGTAATTTTTTCTCATCTTAATTTTTCTAAACCCCAATTTTGAACACGTTATACTATTATACACACACCAAACCAATGATATTAAAAGTAAAATGAGGTAGATAGGTTATTGAAATGCTTCCGGAGCATTTAAATAACGTAACACTTCAAAACTAGGCTGATTAGCCAAGCTTTCGTTCTCTTTTACACTCCCGATAATTAAGATATGCTGTACTCCCTCGTGTCATCAAATAGTATGGTGCTGCAGCCCCAAGTTTTTGAAGATCAAATGTTGGTTGATCCTCATTATACTTATAATATCATAGCTCCAAACTATGGTTGGCCCTATTTGTGACTTGTCCAATTT
Organism: Polymixis flavicincta; assembly: GCA_949987655.1. Lineage (NCBI taxonomy): Eukaryota > Metazoa > Arthropoda > Insecta > Lepidoptera > Noctuidae > Polymixis > Polymixis flavicincta. Next base: position 21,543,241 of record OX465181.1, on the reverse strand, counting down.
TCTACTTAATCTTATTGCGAAAATACTTATCAATTCACAAATAAAAACAAATACTTCATACTATAACTTAAAATCCTTTGCAATATCGATGTGTTTCTTTTTATATATTTTTTCAGTCAATTTTAACAACAAATACATTAAACTTATGACCAATAGAAATGGCCATACACCACAAGTGAGGTAGTTTCGTAATTGTAATCCTAGAGACCGCTCTTTATTCATAGATATCTTATTGTATACAATTTCTGTTCTCTTTGTTATGTCCATCCAATTGTACATTTTCCTTATTCTCAAATTGCATTCAAAGGGACATAGCATATTGCCTTTATCTATGTCTTCCATTGCCTTTTCAATTCCCTCAACTAGACTACTAACATTTGGTTCTGTCAAGTAAATCATACTTTCCGGCAACACTTCAGGGATTCCACCAACTTTAGTAGAGACCACCTTTAACCCACATGAAGCAGCCTCCACTATTGCCATGCAGTAAGCTTCTGTAAGAGATGTATTCAGAAATATATCCCCTTTTACTAATACATTCCTTACTTCAGAATGTTTAAGACTTCCTAAAAGGGTCACACAATGTTGGAAGCCCTTCTGTTCTCTTACTTCCTGCAAGAGCCACATTTTAGGACCATCTCCTCCAACTATAAATCTTATATTTGGATATCTGGGGCACATATCAGCCATTACAGCAGCCATTAGATCCACACCTTTTCTGTACACCAAGCGTGATACAATTACTATTGTTACCACATTGGGCTCTCTTTTACTTGGGTCTGGAGTAAAACTGTATGCATCAACAGCATTAGGAATTACTGAAACTTTATGAGCTTTTACTTTTGCTCTGAGCACAGTGTTTTCTTTTCCTGTGTGCGACACACAAATACAATGGTCACACTCACATAAACACATCTGAAGATATTTGTTTGTCACAACAGCTGATGTGTCTGCAAAACCAAATAAGCTGTGATCTGTAAATACTGTTTTTAGCCCCATTAATTTACCTATAATTGACACTTCATGGCATAAGACACTGAATGCAGAATGTCCATGAACAATTTCAACTCTCTCCCGAATCAATATGTATCTTATCAGAGCTATATTGCTTATCATCGTTGGAAGTACACATTGGGCGTAAAATACTGTAACAGGCAAGTAATAAACTTTGAGTCCGCACGTTAAATACCGTATTCCTACCCGTTGACCGTAAGAATGTGTAATTATAACTACTTTGTGGCCTCGCTTTATTAAACACTGGGATAAATTATAGATATGTTCTTCTACTCCGCCCGTATTAGGATAAAAGAAGTCCGACGCCATGCAGATAATGTGCTTTTTAATCTTTAAACGGTTTTCCTGAAAAAAAAATAGGTTAACCGATGTAAAGACGCGTACACCTAATTAAGTAGAATAATAAATTAGTACCTTTCTTTGGATTCCCATTATAGTAAGCCAATGTTGGAGTGATCAAGTGTTATGATACAAGTAATAGGCTTATTGTTTTCAAATATCGCTCCGTATCAATTTTAGGCGAACGAATCTTCAATCAACATCCTTGACCTGACAGTAATGACATAAAAATGTACTCTGTGGTAATGACAGATGGACAAGTCACAATAAATGACACTGACTGATGCGTCACGAATGATGAATGCTCTAAGGGCGCATTCCGCATTAGAAAAATAGCGCTGTGAGCGCTCGCATCGATATTTTGCGTTCCGAGTATATCACGATTCTGACTGAACCGTCATTTTTGTCATCAATACGGAACGCTCGTGATCGCGATAAAAGTGCCCACTCAACGTTAAAACATATTTTCACAATATTAGACTTGTATACACAACACATTTCTTCTTCTTAGATAGAAGCACTATTTCAAATAAATAAAATTAGTTAAAGATACGATGCGAATCAAAACAAAACAGCCCAACTGTCATTTCTGACAGCGCTCACGGTGATATTAGTAAATTGCATGGTCGGCGTTATCGCAAGATGGCAAATGTCATGACGTCATCTATGACGTTTTGCGAGAAATCGTTATCGCGCTCACGTCAATTCGGAACGGGTGTGAGCGCGCTCAAATCGATATTATCGTATCTCGGAACGTAGGGTAAGTTGAAAATAGGGAACGTGCACGATGGCAGCACAAATCGCTACGAGAGCCACGGTGTGGTCAAAAAGAAACTATTCAGAGCAGTCATCGTGTTGCCGCCTATGTATATGTTAATGTTTACATTATATTTATATCGTTTGTAATGATACAAATTATTAAATATGGGCTTAATAATGATCCTCAGCGTGGACAAAATATATCCAAAGGCCAAAAACTCTTCGAGTCCAGGTATATTATTCTAGGGGTATGTCTTAGATGTAAAAGAAACTGTTATGAATCCTGAAAATGTAGTAAGTAATAACTGGCAAAATTGTAGCTCAAATTAGGATTTCTAAAATTTATGATCACAATAACTGTAAAGTATTTTCTGAACTCATTTTTCACAATAATATTTAGTCTATATTATTATTTATGTCCATATCGCCTTCTTTTCAGCTTGATTGCAATAGAAATATTAGAAGGGCAAATTAAAAATGTAAAGCAGGCCTATCTGAAAAATGTTATCACATCTGTGTCTTATCTTAAAAAATTCTCCAGATAGTTCTACAACCCTTCTTTTTTCTTTATTTACGTCGCCCTGTAACATCAGCAAAATCAACTAAACTTAAAAACGGTTACTTTATAATAAAATATGCCAGTTTGTACAGACGCCAGCAGGTCAACCTACCCCAAACTGTCAAATTCTCCCAATTGAACATGAACCTTATGCTTACGGTAAAAGTTGAAAATCTATCAAATAAAGACACATTGGAGTAGCTTGATGTGCTGGTGTCTGTACAGTATCCTAGCCAGTTCCGATAAAGGACAAACAAGGGTAGCATTACACTCTCCAACATCGTACTTATTTTTTTGGACCAAGTAAATCAAATCTCAACCCTCGTCCAATTTGCATGAGCTTCAAAATAAATAAACCTATGTAATAAAACACAATACAACGGGAAAATATCTTCTGAGATAAAAAAAATAAAAAAAAAAAAGTACTCTGTGGGCTAGGATTTAGATACTTCTAAGACATAGCCTTAAAAGCTCAAGAAGTATCTAAATAGTTTGTGTACCACAGACACATTAAATGTCTGTGACCACAGAGTACTTTTATAAGTACCTAACCGTCAGTAGGCGAGAGAAAACTGTAATACATCAATACTAGACCGGGCCAAACCGTTTAAATTATAAAACGTAATAGACTATACATTTTAGCAGTACACTGACTGGCATCGCACCTCCAGATATTGACGGGACTATAGGCGGCCGCATCGAGAGGGCGAAGCTACAGCATGACCTACGCCACCCAATGCAGAACTTTAATTTGCATGGCCATAGAGGGCTAAAAGTTGGAAACATTTTCTTGGGTGCGTGAGACCGACCCATGGCAACCCCTCTACAGGAAGATGTGATCTTTGGTAGAACTGCTCAAGCCTCCTGATTTCTTCATCGAACCATCAGAGAGCCTCCCATCTGAACTCAAGTTATCGTGGCCTACTTAGGTACGTTCCGAGTTACAATAATATCGATTTCATGCGTGCACACACCCGTTCCGAATTGGCGTGAGTGCGATAACGACGTCCCGTGGATCGTCATTGATGACGTCATGAAATGCGCCATCTTGCGATAACGCCGACCATGCGTTTAACTAATATCATCGTGAGCGCTGTCATAAATGACAGCAATGCTGTTTTGTTTTGAGTCGTATCATAACTTTAGCTAACTTAGATTTATTAGAGATAGGTACTGCTTCTGGCTAGCGTCGCCACCTATCCACATAAGAAGACGAAATATGTGTAGTGTATACAAGTTTTATATGGTGTAAAAAAGGTTTTAACATTGAGTGAGCACAACAGTGGTACTGAACGCGATAACAAGCGCGTTCACGAGCGTTCCGTATTGGTGACAAAATTACTGTGCTTAGCTGTTGTTATCGTGGTATCTAACCCCGAACGCAAATTATTGATGTGAACGCTAATTTTCTAATTCGGAAAGGGGCCGTATATCGCATGGTCACTATGGTCAGCGTTATCGCAAGATGGCGCATGTTATGACGTCATATAAGACGATTCACGGGACAACGATAACGCACTCACGCCAATTCGGAAATAAGAAGACGAGTGGTGTACCCAGATGCTAAACCCAGTGGCGTAGCTAGGTAACCATCGGCCCTGGGGCAAAAAATTAACTAAAAACGAACTACTTAAATTAAATAAACTCTTTAAAATCGTTTGTTCCGTATTCGTATGTAGGTACTCTAGATTTGTCGAAGGTAATCCAAATTCGTCGTACTCCAGATTCAGCGTAATACAGTCGACTCCATTATAAACCAAATACAAATTGTAACTTATTTTAATGAACTAATGAAAATAAAAGAAAATATCTGCCATTAAAAAACAGTTAAAAAATACAGTCCTGTGACAGACACACAGACAGCGGAGGCACGTTAATAGGTTTCCGTGGAGCACCCTTTGGGTACGGAATCCTAATTAAGTAGAGATTTTTAAAACCAATAACATCACTTTTTTGACCGACTATACGTTTTACGACAAATCTGGACTACGTCGAGTTCGGAATACGACGAATACGGAACAAATCTTTAAAATGTTGTTAATACAAGTCAAAATAAATAAATATGTACATTTATTAATTATGTTATACTTTAAAGTTGCAAAGCTACTTTATCATCACTTCTTTATTGTGCATAGCAGCTTTCGTTTTTTTTAAATCAGTCTACTATTAGAGCGAGTACACATTAGGCGTTTTAAAGCGCGCGCTTTTTAAACGCCTAATGTGTACTCGCTCTAAGAGCAAGTTCACATGACAAGCGCCTAACGCGTACAATACATTTTAGGCCGTAATTAAAACAGGCCGTAACGCTAACGGGCGTTTTGATGAAGCGTGCGTTGAACGCTGCGCTAGCGCTCGATTGTTGTTAGCGCGCTTTGTGATCATTGGTTTTGGGCTCTAAGTATAGAGGCACATCAAGCTACCCCAATCTGTCAAATTTCTTTGATAGTTTTTCAACTTTATTGCAAAGGAATTAGGTTTATGTTCAATTGGGAAAATTTGACAGTTTGGGATAGCTTGACCTGCTGGCGACTCTACCACCGTTTCGCGGGGTTCAATTTAAGGCCGTGACACATTCTTGCCATCGAGTGGCGCCGTCAAGACGCGCGCGCTTGAAAATTCACTAGTAGCGTTTTATAGTCAAGCTGTTGAAGCACGCCACGTTTCTCATGCTCGCCTTGCGACAAGCGCGTGCTGTTAAGTGAAGCCAGCCTAAGAATACAGGGGAGTTGCCCGCAAGTTTCAAACAAAGATGGAGACTTGTTTGGAATTCCCCTGTATTTTTCAAATAAGTTGCTAAAAAGTCGCGTTCCTGGAATCTGGTTTATTTAAATTTCGAATGTGGGAGAAATTTTCACTAGTTCAATGTATAGTTTGAAAGTCGAGAGCGAGGAGCCCCCTGAGGTTGGGGGGACCCAGGGCACTGCCCCGCCTAGCCCTCTGATAGCTACGCCACTGTGTTTACAAGTCTACGGAACGCAAATTATTGATGTGGGCGCTCACAGCGCTATTTTCCTAGTTCGGAAAGCGGCCAAAATGTGTCAAACTGTCAATGTCAAATTAAGTATCGTCAACACTACGTCAACGCTCAACTGTGATGTGACACTAACGGACCTCCGTTGCGTAGACAATTCTCTGTCTACTCTCCGTTGGGAGTATACATTGATATATCAATGGGAGTATATGCACAGAACACATAACATAAAACAGTTTCAAAGACATCTGACATGACATTGAGTTGCCACTGTGAATGATCAAAAATAATCACCATATTTTCAGTTTTTTATAACGCTTTTATTAGCTCGGGTTGTATGTATGTACTCGTATGTATCTATGTATGTAGGTAACGGAATCTTTGAGCCTAATTTTCACTGGTTTCTAGACGTCTGATCAACTTGAAACTTTGCACACGTCTTAAGGGCCGATGACAATGCAATAACCCGATAAAAAATTCAAAGTTTCAAAAAAAAAAATTAATAAAAAAAAAAAAAACGATAAAATTTTGAACGAACTAAAAAATGGAAAATAAATAATAGTTTAATTAAAAAAAACACGCTTTTATTGCTGACCGAACTAAAAAGTAGAAAATATTTTTTTATTACAAAGAGTTTATGTTACAGTCAATGATATTATAAGTGTAAAAAGGTGGTTACAGTAGTAGGAAGTCAATAATTCAATTCAGAGTAAAAAGCGTGGGGTGCTTGATATTTTAATTATTACAACTATTCTATTGGCAACCATCTATGAGAGGAGAGTCATGAAAATATAGGAAAATGCACCCCACGCTTTTTACTCTGAATTGAATTATTGACTTCCTACTACTGTAACATAAACTCTTTGTAATTAAAAATTATTTTCTACTTTTTCGTTCGGTCAGCAATAAAAGCGTGTTTTTTTGAAGTTTTTTAAAACTATTATTTTTAATTTAGGACAATATTACTATGGAATTACCTAATTTGGACTAGCATTACTTCAAAGAGTGATTCGCTTTTATAAATATTTTATTTCCTTGGGAAATTTGCAGTCTAAAAACTACTATTTAGAAAGAAAAAAAATCGAGAAAAATACAATGCACCTGTGTTACAGCATTATAAAAGACCTAATTTTGTGGGTCCTTCACAATATTTTTGTTGGCAATGTGTTATTTCTACCCCGGGTACCTTGCCTACATCAAGAAGCTTTTACCTACAAGCTTCTTGGTCTACATCCCGTTGAGTTGATACCCTATTGAGGCTATGGCCACGTTCCGAGATACGATAATATCGATTTGAGCGCGCTCACACCCGTTCCAAATTGGCGTGAGCGCTTTAAAAATGACAGTTCACGAGCGTTCCGTATTAATGACAAAAATGACGGTTATTAGCTGTCAGAATGGTGATATCCAACTCGGAACGCAAAATTTCGATGTGAGCGCTCACAGCGCTATTTTTCTAATACGGAATGCGCCCTTATAGTACTCTTTGATCGTGATATCTAAAGCGCTTATTACACTTGGCTGAATTTAGGCATCTAAATTCAGAAGCAACTTTAAAGCAAATTAGAAGCTTCTGATTACACTGTCCTAAATTTAGTTACTGAATCAATTACCAGTTAAAGCGCGACGGAGTTGGACGTGCCGTGTACACACGGCTGCACATCAAGCTATACATTTCCAGTTTACGCTGATCTCGCTTTGTACGGAAATCTTATACAATGCGAGATCAGCTTATATTGGAAATGTATAGCTTGATGTGTAGCCGTGCGTACGAGAATGGCTCCAAATTGTCAAGACACCAAAAAATTGGCCTTTGCGTAGCCCTGAGGGGCAATTCTACTAATTTTAAGAACGTTCACAGTCTGATCTCAGTGTCAATCTGTCAAAAAATACCTCGATTTTTCATACATTTTTAACATTTGCTTGTCGCTGAGATGACACTGCGACTAGATTTTGAACGGTCTTAATTACGAGAGTTGGCCTTCTGGCCGTTGACTCAATTAAAATATACTTCTCACAAAAATTAAGGAAAGAAAAAAAAAACAATTTTTGGTTGATTTCAAAAGGCTGTATCTTAAAGAAAAATGGTCATACAGCAAATTTAAAAAGCGATTGGATTCCAAATTGTTTCTCGTCAAAACAAATCGAGTAATCGTTCGAAAACTACTGACAAAAAAATAGATACGAAAAGCCATTTTTTTGTTGCCTTTTCAAATTCATGTAATGAGTAATTAAAAAATTTGTATTGAAAAATCAATTGCTAATTATTGTAGATTTATTCAAATTTTTGACCTCAAACTTCCTGTGCCATCATTGGTTGCCGAGAAAAATATCATTGTTTTTTCAGGTGCCCAATCAAAAATAATGAGGAAACCACTAATGTTAAGTACGCCTTTTACAGATCAATTGTACCCAAAAAAAACCCTACAGAGTATCAATTTAATCCACCAAGCCTTTTTTTATCCCACTCGATTGAATTTTCGAAAAAAATTAAGGTGCATGATTTTTGTTCTGAAAAGCTCACAATTTTTATCAAAATAAAAACAAAAGTTTTTAGCATTTTTTCCTCAGTTTTGCATCAGTAATACAAAACAAAAGTGTACGTCCTCAACTCCTCACGCACGGACAGTTACGTAGCGACTGAAGAGTAAAGTCAGTACTAAATGCGATTACACCTTCCTAAATGCGTTTCTAATTAGAAACCATCCTTGCTTCTTAATTTAGGATGCTAACTTGCTAATTGCGATTACACTTGACTATACTTACATCTAGTAAGTAGTAACTGTCCGTGCGTGAGGAGTTGAGGACGTTTACTTTTGTTTTGTATTACTGATGCAAAACTGAGGAAAAAATGATAAAAACTTTTGTTTTTTATTTTGATGAAAATTGTGAGCTTTTCAGAGCAAAAATCATGCCCCTTTAATTTTTTCGAAAATTCTATCGAGTGGGACAAAAAAACAACTTGGTGGATTAAATTGAAACTCAGTAGGGTTTTTTTTTTGGGTATATTGATCTGCAAAAGGCGTATTTAACGTTAGTGGTTTCCTCATTATTTTTGATTGGGCACCTGATTTTTCAAAAAATTAGATACGAAAACCCTTTTTTTGTTGCCTTTTCAAATTCATGTAATGAGTATAATTAAAAATTTTGTGTTGAAAAATCAATTGCATTGTAGATTTATTCAAATTTTTGACCTCAAACTTCCTATGCGATCATTGGTTGCCGAGAGAAATATAATGGTTTTGTCAGTAGTTTTCGAACGATTACTCGATTTGTTTTGACGAGAAACAATTTGAAATCCAATCGCTTTTTTAAATTTGCTGTATGACGATACAGCCTGTTGAAATCGACCAAAAAAATTTTTTTTTCTTTCCTTAATTTTTGTGAGAAGTTTTAATTGAGTTAACGGCCAGGGCTACGCAAAGGCCAATTCTTTGGTGTCTTGACAATTTGGAGCCATTCTCGTACACGGCACGTCCAACTCCGTCGCGCTTTAACTGGTAATTGATTCAGTAACTAAATTTAGGACAGTGTAATCAGAAGCTTCTAATTTGATTTTAGGTTGCTTCTGAATTTAGATGATTAAATTCAGCCAAGTGTAATAAGCGCTTTAACTCGGAACGCAAAATATCGCTGTCTGCGCTGGCAGCGCTAATTTTCTAATACGGATTACGGAATGCGGTCTATGTGTTGTATTCTGTGGTACTGACTGACAGTCTGTGGCAAAGAGTATAGTATTATTGGTCTCTGGTAGAGATGGGTCGTCGACGTATTTGACGTCGACGCAACTAGACCGTCCATTTTCGTTTATCGACTAGTCGATCAACTAGTCGAATTCGTCGACTAGTTTACGCGTTAACTTAATAAACTTTGCGACGTCGTCTACGGCAGTCGACGACGACGACGGCGTGAACGCAGGCGGTAGACGTCTCATCTCTCGCGGGCTGTACCTATTCATTTGAACTTCCCTTCATACTTTTCCAGGCTTAGGACCATAGAGGAGAGTAATATATCGGGTGCTTAGAACTGGCTGAATACTGAATAGAGTTAATTATAAAGTCGTATTCACTATACCCGTGTCCCAGCAGTGGGAACATTATAGGCTGATGATGATGATGGTGATGATGATGATGCACTATTCTGGCTTAGTTAGAAGATCAATTTATTCAAATACAAACCGGTTTGTCTCGCATCGCCCGACCAGTCCATCGCCTTCCTCTTCGCACACGCGATGCTACTATAACTGCATCCTTTCCTTCCCATGACAATAATTTTATTCAACCCGTACAATTATCACCTCCCTCATACTAGATTTAAAGTTCAAATTTGTTTGCACGATTATTTTATTTCCAAGGGCGCACGGACGAATGAATCGATTACGTTCTCGTCTACGTTTCAGTTACGCCGTCAGAGGCGTCTAGGGATTCGACTAGTCCATTGATTAACGGTGAACCGTCGCATCGTCGACTCGTTCACAACTCGTCGCGTTCCGTGTTTCGGCGTCTAGCGTCTACGGATTCGACTAGTCCATCGATTAACGGTGAACCGTCGACTCGTTCACAGTACGTCGACGGTCGAATTAACTAGTTCGTTCATTCAACGCCCATCGCTAGTCTCTGGAGTTTTTGGCGGGATCGCGTTGGAACATGTCGCATGAATTTTCATTATCATTAAATTTTGTGAAATAGCGAATTAAATTGTATAATTTTGGTAGTGAATTATCCAATTTAGTTACGTGTGAGTGCACAAGTGTAGTGACGGTGAAAATAAGTGACTAACGTGGACTTTTCGTGTTCCCCCAAAAACTCCTAATAGGTTATTGTAAAGTTACTACCGCTTTACAATAACTTTGTTATGACTATGATATGTAAAGACTTGGCTAAAAGGTCTCTGAAACCAGGCCATAAAACTAATAAAAAATAAAAAAAATTGGTCTGTGGTGTGCCGTGTGATTAGCGTTGCCAATCTGTGGGAAATTCCCCAAACTGAGGGGATTTTCAGTCCGATTGGGTAATTTGTGGGGAGAGCGTTTATGTGGGGAAAATGCGGGGAATTTAGACATTTACACTGGAGCTGAAATTAGAAGTAATAAAAGTAGTTTATGAAGTAAGTATAAATTATTTATATTTGATTCAAGTTTAACTCAACTTATCCGGCAGGAAGGTTGAATTTATGGCAACATTTCTGTCCATCAAATTTTATCGTTTATCGGGGAAGTCCCTGTTGTTTACTTTAGCTTTGTAACGAAACGAACTATACAGAGAAGAGAATAGAATTCTTGTTGAGTGTTATTGTGTTCAATGTGTTCATTCATATTTCGAGTTCACTTATTGCTTGACGCTTGTTAATTATTTAGTATAAGTAATATAAGATATAAGGCTACAATGGACAAGTGGTTGTTAAAATGTGAAGAAAAAGAGAAAGTTAATAAGGATGACGATAATAATTCCAAGGTATGTTTAAAACCAATATTCAGTACCTAGTCAGTAGTATTCTAGATGCAATTTTTTTTATTTATATTTTTGGATTACTTGGTTTGGATTGTAATACTTACGTATTTCTCGATTGATATCATTGATTAGTAACTTTTAAATTTTGATTTTAAAATTTGATTAGTAAATTTACGAACACAGCGCATTTCAATGGTTTAAATGATATATACATAGGCATGAAAGCTTCAGAAACTATTGAGAATTTGAAAAAAGATCCAAATGTTCCCCGTTATGCGATCGCAGATTTTTATAAATCCTACCAAGCCTTTTATATTGAACTGACTGCGGATATTACTAAGCGTTTTGATTTTTCGGACACATTATTTTCATTTATATCTATAGTGAATCCGTCAGAAGCTCATCAATTTACAGTCAAATCCCTTAAACCGTTGTTGCAACGATTTCCGATACTTCAAAATGTAGTGACACCTCAAAAACTAGATGACGAATGGGGCTCACGCGATGCTAGATTACTCTGCTCTTGTTTTGCAAGATGAGGACGATCCAGAAACATACTGGGCTAAGGTATTCCGTCTTAAAAACAGTGCAGGTCATGAAATGTTTTTAAATTTGAAATACGCAATAAGCCTATTGCTGGTTCTGCCTTTCTCAAATGCATCTGTCGAAAGAAAATTTAGCGTTCTGAAGAATTTGAAAACAGAGAATCGTAATCGCCTACACAATTACACTGTAGTAGCGCTTATGGCCACTAGAGAAGGTATTAAGAAGAAAGGCCTAAAATTTGATCCGTCAAATGACATGTTAACAAAATCAATTTGGCGCAATGAAGAACCTTGATTAAAATCATTAAATCCTTTTAAGTAAAAAATATATTTGATTTATATGAACAGTACTTTTATTTATTTGCTGAAAACTTGTGGGGAAAATGTGGGGAATATTGATTTTATTTTCCCCAAAATTGGGGATTTTCCGTTAGGTTTTTGGGTAATCCAGAAGTTGAAAGTTGGCAACCCTGCGTGTGATGTTGATGGTTTTGTGCCGTAAAAACACACTTGAACATAGAGATGGGTTGTAACAGGCTAAACACGATATCTGTTATCACTGTTACTGTTACTCAAAAATAACAGATCCAAATATCTGTTATTAGATAACAGCCTGTTATTTTTGTACGCACGTATCATAAGTATTAAAATCTCAACTGAATATCTTCTTTATTTCGATTCATTGCAAGTCGAAAATCGTTTCCTAAGTAATCATCATCATCATCATTTCAGCCGAAAGACGTCCACTGCTGGACATAGGCCCCCCAAGCTCCGCCACTTCGACCGGTTCTGTTGCCACAATTGCCACGCTTGGCAGGCGGGTTGGCGATTGCAGTATGGTGGTAAAAATGCATAGAGAACGCTGCTGCCCATTCTCTAGTAAGTTCCTTAGTCGCTTCCTACGACACCCACTGGAAGAAATGGGATGGTGCTATTCTTTTACGCCCGGCTACCACTCGGGACAGTATCCTAAGTATTGACTAGTAAAGAATGCCGGGGTAATGAGAAATCATAGAATCACGTTTATTTATATTCTTTTTAGACTTAGACATCCGGTTAGTCTGGAAGCCAAACCCAATTTAGTTGTACAAGGCTAGTCACTCAGATTGGTTTTGATTGACAATTTCGATTTACATAATAAATTGGAGGTCACGTAGTGACCACCTATATCCACGAAATAGTAATTGTTTTTTAAACGTTTTACTATTCACGAATTGACTAGATACCAAATTTAAAAAATATGTTACCTACAACGAGCTAACTACTAAGCGAACTAGAACTATCTAGCTAACTATAAAACGAATAACCCAAACTAAAAAACTATACTAATACATACATTGAATATAAACACTAATACGCCGTAAACACTAACAAACACTTTCGAAAAAATTGCAATTACTATTCACCAGTTCACCTTTCGTAATTTCTTACGAAAAGTGTTTTGATGTTTTCTTTCGAAAGCAAAATTAAAATTACAAAAATACGAAATTTATAAAATGTCAACAAACAAATCAGCCAAATTACTTTCAATTGAATATTATCTTTATTGCTATAACAATAAGGTCGTACATACATGGAACATTTTGCGACCAATCCCGTCAAACGTCAAACCAAAGACAATGTAGATCAAAGGCGTCCGTAGACGATCACAGTATTTTTTTTTGGTTGCATCTTTTTCCAAAGTATTATATATTTTAAATTATTTTTTATTTCAAATCTGGCAAATTACTCTTAATAAAATTGGTTTCATCTTTGTTGGGTTATCAAACGTATGAACCTGGAATATTTTGCGATGAATTCCATGAAACCAAAGATAATATAGGCATTCAGACATCTTTTTCCAAAGTATTATATTTGAACTATTTTTTATTTCAAACCTGGCAAATTACTCTTAATAAAATTGGTTTCATCTTTGTTGGGTTATCAAACGTATAAACCTGGAATATTTTGCGATGAATTCCGTGAAACCAACGATAATATAGGCATTCAGACAAATTGCCATAAAGAAAAATGTAATATATTTTAGGTTTCTTTGTAATGGTCACTGGACAGTAACAGATAAGTAACACGACCAAATTTAGGAGTCACTAATATTGGTTCTTATCAGACAACCAACTGCATTTTACGGATTATAAATACTAGGTGCTTCTCTTTTTAGCGTAGTTTAACCACTTTAGTAAGAGTGAGAAGTAAACATGTTGCCTAGTAAATAAAAATAATAAGTGTGTCTCTTTTTAACAAGGGTCATTCCTTAATGAGGAAGAGAGAAACCTAGATATTTTTCTTCCTTTGTGTGCGTGAGTGCGTATGAAAGTAACAGCCGTGGTAACAGTCTGTTACTGTGTGGAGACTGATATATTGAAATAACAGTAACAGCCGTTGTAACAGTCTGAGGGTCTGTTATAAAAATAACAGATAAGTGATATTGGTAGTAACAGTTGTTATTTGTTATTTTTAAATATCTGTTATTTATATCTGTTACGATAAATACGCCTCACTCCTAGAACACACTCGTGTCGTGCCGAATAAATACCAGCGAAAGCACAGAACACATATACTTCTAACGGAGAGCGAAAGAATTTATTACTTCAACAATGGACGAACAAAAGAAAACTGAACGCAAGAAAAAAAAATTTGCCGCTCGGTTAAAAAGTTCCAAGGGAATAACATGCACTGAAGTGCCTGGACCGGTATAACATGATTAAACATAACAGTACTATCCTTTATTCATTTTGTAGCTGTCATCATCATCATTTCAGCCGAAAGACGTCCACTGCTGGACATAGGCCTCCCCCAAGCTCCGACCGGTTCTGTGCTTCCCGCATCCAGCGGACTCCTGCGGCCCTCACAAGGTCATCGGTCCACCCTGTGGGCGGCCTTCCAACTTTACGTCATTTGTAGCTGTAGAACTAATATAAGACTCTTTTCCAGAATATTGTCCTATGTAACGCAGGACAAGCTACTGGGTTAGAAAAAGAAGTTGTATATGGTCTGGTACAAGAGCATGGATTAAGTATACCTTTACCAAAGTTTATTGCAGAAAAAGGAGAGTCACACTCCTTTCTGGTGTTCAACACGACAAGTAATGCTATATTGTTTTATAATGCGTGCAATGGTAAAGCGAAAGCTGATGAAAATGGAACACCACTGTATATGAACTTTGTTGAAAAAGGTAAACAAGACAAGTGTTTATTTCTATACAGGGCCCCAATTCTGTTGGTTATAATGATTCCCAGCGGAATCTTACTACATTCAAACTATGTCAATGTAGTGTTTTGTAGAAACCAATGTAACGGGAAGGAAGGAAAATGTCATTATTCTGCATGTTATAAAATAATTTGTCGATATTAATCAGCAGATGACGTGTGTGATCTAAGGAATTGAAGTGGTTTCGAAATAAGGAATTGTTAAGTGGTCATAGTGAATTGGGGCCCAGGGTGGTAGGGATAGTTACACGCAAACTGTAACCAGGAATTCAGCACATGAGTCTAGAACCCGGAGTGCAGAAATTTTCGTCAGTTATTCAAACGACGAAATCAGCTGTTACATAGAAAACTCCAATGCTTACATATTCAAAATGTATAATTCAACCCTGTAATGAATACACTGGGTATAATATAATTTTATCAGGCCTTGCAAGATCATATTTGTTTGCAATATGTTTATTGTATTGGCCACAATAGTAACATTGTATATTTATTTTTCCAGTTCCCAACACAGAAATTATATGCGCTCATGAAAACCCCAAAGGCCTGTTACTACTAAACAATTTTATCAGCATAGAAGAAGAGAAACAATTTATAAAACTGTTTGATTGGAATCCAGAATCCAATAATTTAAAAAACCGCCAAGTCAGGCATTTTGGCTATGAATTTAGGTATGGCAGCAATG
The DNA here is from genome assembly GCA_949987655.1 of Polymixis flavicincta. Classification (NCBI taxonomy): domain Eukaryota; kingdom Metazoa; phylum Arthropoda; class Insecta; order Lepidoptera; family Noctuidae; genus Polymixis; species Polymixis flavicincta. Next base: position 21,527,713 of record OX465181.1, on the reverse strand, counting down.
ACGTGGACCTAGATAATCCATTAATGGAGAAAGTACCGGAAGACTGTGATGTATTGTGGGAAAGGTTGAAAGAACAAGGCCTAGATGTTGGTGTTCCAGATCAGCTGACTGTGAATAAATACTGTCCTGGACAAGGTGCTGCTAAGTTGATAATTAACTATTATGATAACAAATTAAGCAAATTTCTCCCCCATAGATGACCACATTTCTGTCTGTGTTAAATTTATACTAAAATATGCACGCACAACCAGCTCAATGGACCGAATGGGAGTCTAAGTGCTAACTCTACTATAACTCTAAAGTAACAACTAGCTTCACCTTTTCAACTCGCCGACCTTGACAATTCAAAAGTGCCTGTAATTGGTTTATTTGAAATAAATGCTTTGAGCTTGAGTTTAGAAAAGGGAGTCACATTATCATCATATGCCAAAATCTTTGATTTTAATTGTTTGTTTAATACACATATATTTTTGTAATGAACATACTGCATGTATCATTAACAAGAAGATCCAGTCTGGTTTATTAATCCAATTAACCTATTAACCAAGAACGGTCAAATATGCTTCCCCTATTTTCTTTACGTAATCCATTAGCTCTATTCAGGAAATTAATTACTATCTATGTCCCCAGGTATACCAACCCATGTGGACAAACACAGTCCATTTGGAGACACAATACTGTCCCTTTCACTGGGCTCTGATGTAGTAATGGACTGGAAGCATCACAGCGGAAAATATGTGCCAACCATAGTTCAGGCAAGATCTCTACTTGTTATGCAAGATGAGGCCAGGTGAATAGTTAGAATTAGCTCCATTAAGCTGGCTTCTCTTTGCTGGATATAATACTCAATGGTCTGATGGTCCTGGTACATACAACTACATATCGTCGGTGCGCTTGCCAAATGTGATATGTGCATTTGAAGGACTTTTCAGGACAACAAAAAAACTGTTTTTTTCGCAATTTATTATCTTCTGAAAAAATTACAAAATATTGCAAAAAATATCTAATTTGGTCTAAGATAGTAAAAAAGCTTATTACATTCGTGTGTGAGAGCTAAAAAAAAATTTCCATCTAGCGAAAAAACTATGAATCCAAAAATTGCACATATCAGATTTGGCAAGTGCACCTCAAGCTATACATTTCCCCCCCGAGTGGGTTCCCGCATTGTCGTTGCGGGGGGGCTCAGTAACCGTGGATTCCGGCCACGGTGAAGCCAAGAGGAACCCAAAGGTGGGGCCGCTCGTCAGGGCTTTTGCCTCAAAGCCGACGACGTAGCGGCCAAAAAGTAGGTTGCGGTGAGGTGCACCGCAACTGAGGTGGGCCGCGATGTCGAATGGGAGGCATCGCGGCTGAGGGTTACGGGCTGCGGTAGAGGAGGAGTGCCGGTGCTTCTGAGCAGCGCTCTTCCCTTCCGTGGCCTGGACGGGGCCGCCACCGTTTGATGGCGGACGCGGTGGGGCCGCAGGGGAAGAGGAGTGTCGGTATAGCGTCAGCCGCCCGCCCTGTCCCCTGCGGCCGAAAAGTGGTAGACGGGACGGCGCGTTATGTTCCACACGCGCGCCGTCAAAGATGTCAGCAACCACCGGTGGGGTCCGCAAGGGCCGATGCCTGCCAGGAGTGCGGGTTTCTTCGAAAGAGATACCACAGCCCCTGGCATACGGGCTACTGAGGGAACACGGGTGGGTTTTAGTCAGTAAAAGTCTGACACGCCCTCCTGCTCTACTCAGCAGGAGAAGTCATTTGATGATTGCCCCAAAAAAAAAAAAAGCTATACATTTCCACTTTTAGCTGCCTTCGCATTGTATATAGGCTTTCCATAGAATGAGAAGTCAGCTTATACTAGAAATGAAATGTTACCGTGCGTACTATTTTTGTCTTGTTTATCACTAGGGTATCTGTTAACTGTATTTCACACTTTTCTGCAATTCCATCATCATCATCTTCATTCAGCGAAAGCCAGAAAGATATCCATCACTGGACATAGGACTCCCACTAGCATTGCAAGCAGCCTTATTCTTTCTGCACTGATTGAAAATCATGAATTTGATCTGCATTCGAATTATTTTCTATTCAGTACACCATAATTTTTCATGATGAAAACGACAGTCAGAGGACAGTAAGCTACGCTTGCCGCAGTTAGTCCGTGGATGGGTGACCATCTTTATAAGTCGTACCAAGACCTCTATATGCCTCGGAAAGCAGGTTAAACCGTTGGTCGCGCCTGCCATTCGTGGATCTTTGACAGTCGTTTTGAAAACTGCTAAAAACTTTAGTTTTTATAAAAGTTTATTTTAACGCTCTCTCTTCAGATATGACTGGCAGCACGGTATACAACCTCGGATGTGGGATCCAGTCATTGAAAATCGCACAGAAAACTCACACAATATCAAAGTGATTACCAGCGATACTGTACAAAGAAATACACGCATATCTCTTACATTCCGTTGGACTAGAAGTGGCCCCTGTGAATGTAGGTACAAGACTCTTTGTGATAGCGCAGATAAAGTATCAGCTGATAACTTGGAAGATGAACTGGCTTCGAACTTAGAAGAACTGCATGTGCATCAGGTTTGTAATCTTTATTAAATACAAGAAATATACACTCTCTTAGTACCTATGCGATAGAAGATGCCTGTATATACACAAGTAAGAATGGTACATACTGCTTATGCACTTTATATGCGTTCATAGTCAAGTAAAACTAAATAAAAATATAACTAATAAGTTTTATTGGTTTTTCGGCCTGCCTGTATATGAAGTTGTTTCTTATCTTTGGTATTTTTGAGGCTTCTCTATATAGGAGATGGAATGGAGGCGGTTGCGGCAATTGTGTCAATGAACTTTTATGAGTTGTATGGAGGTGTTCAAACTGGTGCGAATAAATTATTTAATTTCTTTAAGTTGGTTTGTGCAAACACTTTTACGTGTCAATCATATTTTAATAATAAAAATATTATTAAAAAGAAAACAAAAAGCCCGACTGCCTAAAAAGTGAAGTTTAGGTAATTGAAAAAGATGTAAACAAGAAACTTGTTTTAAAAGGATGACTATTACACTGAATACTATATGCAATCGCATGCAGTCAGAGGCAATAATAGTACATTATGGTACAAGTGTGTAACGTTGGTGATTATCGCTGAGGCGCCATTGAGACCCGAGCCGCTAGGCGAGGGTCTTAAGAGAGCCGAGGACGATAATCATCAATACACACGTGTATCATACGACGTTTTTCAACACACTTGCGAAGAAAATAATACTACAAAATCATCATCATCATCATCATCGTCATCGTCAACGTCATCGTCATCATGATCGTCGTCATCGTCATGTCATCATCATCGTCATCGTAATCGTCATCGTCGTCATCGTCATGTCATCGTCAACGTCATCGTCATCATCGTCGTCGTCATCGTCATCGTCATGTCATCGTCGTGTCATCGTCATCGTCGTTGTTTTTAAGAACAAAGCAACTCAACCAATTAAAAAACAACCTATAACTCACTAAGAACAAAGCAACTCAACCAATTAAAAAACAACCTATAACTCACTAAGAACAAAGCAACTCAACCAATTCTATAACTCACTAGTGAATGATAGTAATGAAAAAGTCACAGTTTGATAATAGGTGTCATTATGTGCCCAATTGCAATGAAATTAGAGCCATTTTATGAGCAAGTGTGTTGAAAAGGTCTTTATTGTTAAATTTAAGAATATGCCGCGTTTTTTTTTTAGTTTTCCTAGTTGTCAATACACAATTAATGTAATCATGTAGTATAAGTTGTAATGTTGACTATTTTGTTGTTTTTTTTTATTATTTTTGCATTTTTCATTCCAAATTACATGTAAACATACAAGTTGCATTATTGCATTAATTTTTGCAAGCTATTTATGAAACCCTTTATTTTGATACCCCATTTAATGGTTTTGATAAAAACATTTTTTTTTTAACACAATGTGGCGCCAAAAATCGGGCATTTTTTTTTCAATTTTGGTATACCCAGTGTCACTGTCACAATTAAGACGAATCGAATGGCACCTCTCGAGCTGAAATCGATCAAGCCGTTTAGGCTACAGAGCTTGCCAAAGAAATATACATACATACATACATACATACATACATACATACATACATACATACAGGAAAAGTTTTTATCCAGTGCGCAAATTGTAACCATGAATTCAGCTTATCATTCTAGACCAGCGCAGCGCGCTCACAAAAACTTACCCTGTATATACACTCGAAAAACATAACCCTCCTTCTGGCGCAGTCGGGTAACTGGATGAGGTCGGCGTTTCCTATCTGACAACTCTGAGAAGAAAAGCCGAAACAAACTCAAAGGTCACAGTCTCGTTTAAACTCCAGACATAATATTTGTCAGATCAGATGGAAACGACCTGTGTCTTCAGTAAGCGTGCAGCTCAACTTAGAATAGTCTAATCATTAAAATAATTGACGCGCGCAGTCGATTTCCTCGCGAGGTTGCTTCAGTATGTCCAGAGCTTCAACTACATGATATTAGGTCTTTACCTATGAAATTGCCGTTCTGCAGTACTGGCCATTTCAAATCAAAATAATTTTTGTTTGGCTAAGAATTCTAATTTCAAATTAATTTTATTTTAAAAACATGGATTTTTTTTTCTAAAAGTAGTCATTTCTTTATTGATTAGTGTTACATTTTCATCGCATTTCAATCTTTTTCGTCATCATGGATACGTTAAAAATTCGAGTAATTATGGAATATGAGTATCTACCGTCGTGGCAGCAACGCGGCACAAGCGGCACGCAACATCAACGACGTTTACGGAGCTAACACTACAAACCAACGCACCACCTGTTATTGGTTTGCTCGCTTCCGTTCTGGAAATTTCGACCTGAAAAATGAACCTCGCGGTCGTCCGAAGACTTTGGTCGACAATGACGAATTAAAGGCGATTGTGGAAGCTGATGATACACAATCTACGGCTGAATTAGCAGCAGCTTTCGACGTTAGCGTCAAAACAATATTGGTCCATTTGCGTCAAATTTGCAAGGTAAAAAAGCTTGACAAATGGGTGCCCCACGAACTCAATGATCGCCAGCGCGAAGTACGCGTCGAGACGTGCCTTGCACTGCTCAACAGACACACAAATGAAGGAATTTTGAACCGCATTGTTACCTGCGATGAAAAATGGATTCTGTTTGATAACCGTAAGCGCTCAGCAAGTTGGTTGGATCCTGGTTCAGCACCTAAACAATGCCCTAAACGAAAACTTACCCCTAGAAAAGTGATAGTCACTGTTTGGTGGTCTAGCGCCGGTGTGATTCATCACAGCTTCTTACCAAACGGGGTGAGCATTACTGCAGATGTGTACTGTGAAGAACTGAACACAATGATGGAGAAGCTGGCGCATCTCCAACCAGCATTGGTCAATCGCTCGTCTCCGCTGCTCCTGCACGACAACGCGCGACCTCATACTGCACAGCAGACGGTCTCCAAGTTGCAAGAACTGGGGTTGGAAGCTCTCCGTCATCCGCCCTACTCACCAGACCTTGCGCCTACAGACTACTACTTTTTCCAGAATTTGGATAACTTCTTGGCGGCAAAAAAATTTAATACCCGAGAGGCAGTACAAAATGCCTTTGAAGAATTTGTTGCCTCCCGTCCAGCTGATTTCTTTAAGAAGGGCATCAATAAACTGCCACTGCGATGGCAAAGATGCATTGATTGCATGGGTGATTACTTCGATTAATACAAATAAAAAATTCATGAAAAAAATTCGTTTAAATTTTTTCATACAAAACGGCAATCTCATAGGTAAAGACCTATTATTTTTATGATTTTGATGATTTTCAGGTTTACGAGCAAATAGCCGGACACTTCAGCACGACTCGGCACACGCCATGGCCGAAGGTGGTGCAATTCATGCAAGGAGTCACCCCCGGTAGTGTGGTGATGGACCTAGGATGTGGAAATGGGAAGAATATATTGAAGAGAAACGATATTGTGCAGGTCAGCAGTCATTGTCACATCTCATTAGGTTTATGTGGTAATAACCCGTTTTTTTTTTGAGGATGGGATATCATCAAAAAACTTCTCACGCTCTGGGCGGGGCGGGAGAGCGTGTCAGATTTTTACTGACTAAAGCCCACCCGTGTTCCTTCAGTTGCCTGTGTGCCAGGCGCCACGGTATCTCTTTCGAACAACCCGCACCCCTGGCAGGCATCGGCCCTTGCGGACCCCACCACATAGGCCCTAGCGAACCCCACTACATCACCTGGTGGAGGTGAGGGCAACCAGCTTGCTCCGGGATTAATTTTGGGTCGATAACGCTTGTAAGACGGTTTAGCAGCAGTCTCTCAAATAGCTTGTATGTATGACATAGTAGAGAGATTGGACGGAAGTTTTTGGGTCGTGTGCTGCTTTGCCTGGCTTGGGTATTGCTATGACTTTAGATTTTCTCCAGAAATGGGGTACAAAATCTGATTCTAGGCAGTTGTTGTATAGTTGCAGCAACCACGACACCGCAACAGGCCCAATCTGGTTTCCCGCATTTAAGACCCGTAACCAACCCTTTACAATATCAGTAAGGTCAAATGGTTTACTAATATCATCACAAGCGCCATCAGGTTTTTGTAGCTTAGGTACCTTACTGGAACGACGTGTTGGTTTGCCGTTAAGAAGCAGTTGGTGTGCTATCTGGTTGGCGGCGAGGGTTGAGGGGGCTCGCTGGATAGCTTTCGTATTGTACTCTAAGCCTTTTTCCTGTTATGAGTCATATCGATGATAGTTACAGTGTTGATCCACTTCTCTTCCGTTTTCGCCTAGTTTCTATGTCATCATTTCTCCAACCAGCGTGGTTTCCTTCGATAAAAGCTCAGTGCGATACAGTGATTCATATGTCAGTAGCTCACTGGACTCTGTCAACAGCCCTGGGATGTAGGAAGTTTTGCAGCCCCTTGGGATGTGTCTTCGGGAAGTAGTTGACACAATCTCAACAAATTGGTCTTAGTTTTGCGAGGTTGGCAAGACATTCAACAGGTCATCATCAACCGACATAATAGGCTACATAATAGGTATGTGCTGAGTGCGAGGGATAGGCGAGACTACGCTTTTGTATCATTGGGAGCTGATGAACGAACTGGTGAATTAGGTCTGGGTTATATCCCTGTTTCCAGCGACCACTACTAAAAGAAGCTGGTTGTTTTGAATCATGGATAAGCGTTAATTCATTCATCTCTGCCCATTCTTCAACTGTTTTTCCGCTTAAATCTGTGTCAATTTAGCCCCAGTTGGGGCTACGGCTGTTAAAGTCACCGATTACAACTTTAAGGGGTTAATTGCTAAAGTTCTCTGGCGGAGTGAAATTAAATTTGGTGCCAGGTGGTTCATAGATTGAATTGATAGTGCAGTTACCAAAATCTACGGTGATAATTTCAATGCCATTCTCGTTTGAACACTTGGTGGATCCCAGCGATAAGCGTAAGTCCAGGGATGTGTGGCCGGCTTTGGGTTTCATGTAGATGGGTCTCTTGGACGCAAAGAATGTCGCAGTGAGTTTTGCGGTACACATCGGAAAGAATTTCTGATTTATCTTGTGAAAACCCTTCGGTGTTAGTCGAGACTTCGCACAAAGCCGGCTTTATAGGTGGATTTTGGATTGCCAGCGTCGTGGTGAAAGCACTAGCCAGTCAGCGTGGAAACTCGCTGACTGCCCAGAGTGCACCGCCTTTCATGCATTTAGTAAAAAGCTGTTATTTTGTCATTACAAACAGACACTCCAATTCTATTTATTAGTTGTGTAAATGTATGTATACATGTATATATATGTATGTTAAGAAAACCTACTCAGCTGGAGATTTAGATGACTCTGCCCTGGAGTGTCAATGTGGTGTAGTGCCACAGACAATGCGGCACTTAATATCTTATCCAGCGTGTACTGTGGTCTGCACGCTACAGGATCTGATGGACGCTGCTGAAAATGCCGAGCTCGTAGCCAAATTGTGGGCTGACTGTATTTAGATTGCTATCGACACGCTAAGAAGATTTATAGATATTTGAAGCAGTCTGCTCATATATTATCATCCTCCTATTTATTTCAATTTTGAGGATACAAAAAATAAAAAACATGTTACAGATAGCAGGTGAGCGTAGTTCTGGCTTGTTATCAGAATGCAAGGAACATATACGTGGCATCACCGGAGCAGATTGTGTGCGGTTAGACCTCCTGATCGCTATGCTGAAAGATGAGACGGCGGATATTGTTATATGTATCGCTGTTATACACCATTTTAGTAGCAAGGTGAGTGGGTAATTTTTAGGTTTCCGTACCCAAAGTTTGCCAATGGGACCCTATTATTGACCCGCTGTCTGACCGTCTATTTGTCAGCGGGCTTTATCTCATGAACCGCAATAGGTAGATACTTGAAATTTTTACAGAGTGTGTATTTGTATTGCGGTTATAAAAAAAAAAACAAAAATAGTTAAAAATTAAAGGATCTCCATACAAGAAACGTCTTGAGAGTCCGACTCGCACTTGCAGGCTTTATTCATTTTACTTAATGCTGTCTTGAGCTGCTGGTCAAAGTCGTCTCTTTTATTTAATTGTAATACTTTAAAGAGATCCAGCCACATTGCTTCAACTCAGATACCGCAGTTAATTGGGGATACGGCGAACTAAATTTGCGAGACATTTCGTTTTTCTTAGGCTAATCTTCTGTGCTTTAAAGCCGGCACCCAAACACGATCATCTGTTTCAATTTGACAGTTCAACAATATTCATTGCGTTATTAGCGTTGTTGAGCAGACACATTTTTCGAACATATGAAGCAATGGTTTAACAATCTGTTTCAAAACGAAACAGATTATGATTAAATGTGAGTTACGCAATTAGGGTGCTGGTTTAGCTGAAGTCCGTGTGTCCATTATAGCTGACAATTTTTTTGTTACTTTCACAGGCAAGAAGATTACAGTCGATATCAACAATACACCGTTTACTGCGCAAAGGTGGACGCGCTCTCATCACAGTTTGGGCCAAAGACCAAACGAAATCAAATTACCTCTGCAAGAGCAAACAAGACCAGCAAAATGACACTCATGCCGAAACCCAAGTGACAGTCGGGGGCGTAAATCTTCCAGTACATGAAAATAGAACGCAATTCAAACATCAAGACTTATTAGTGCCTTGGAAATTGAGAAAAGCCACAGAAAATAAACTAGCAAATTCACCAGAAAAAACCTTACTAAGATACTATCATGTCTTTGAAGAGAACGAATTAGATGAATTATGCAAAGAAGCCAATTTAACAATAGAAGACAGTTTCTATGAAGAGGGTAACTGGTGTGTTGTATGTAAGAAAAAATAAATTTATTCGAGGTAACACTTTGTACTTTCTTTTTTTAATTTAAAAAAGTCACCGTCTACAAAATTAAAAAATAAAACAACTAATATAAAATCACTATAAAAACCAATGGTTTATAACAACTATGTAATGTCTTGCGCATATGTGAAACTGAAGCCAATGTATGAATATAGAAAAATTCTACACGATAATGTTGCTATCAAAATAATCACTTCGAGCGTTAGAATTTGCCTAAAATATGCATGTCAGTGTTGACTCTGATTCTATTATTTCATCAATGATCCTACTTCCAAAACGATGAAGGAAAACATAGTGAGAAAAAGGTTTTTATTCGAAAATAATACAAATGCGGTCCTTTGCTATTAGGTAGAACGAGGAAGAGACGGTAAAAGTTTAAGCTGTCAAAGGTCACATCTAAACTAAAATTTGAAAATTTGGCAGCTCCTTTTTAATTCCGTCTCTTTCTTGTTTTATCTGCAAGTAAGAGCTAGCAATAGTCTGTTTTAATTGGTGAAATACAGAATCTGGGCCATTATCTGGATTGTACAAAATCTTTACTAACTATGAAGCCCATTTTTTTTTTACAAGGAACGATCTCTTAATTCGTGGCCAAAGTTGGATCTAACATCGCCGCCTTGTTTTTCACAAAGATTTTACCAACAGCAGCCCCTTGTGAACGTCATTCGAGCGCCTAAAGATCCTTGTAGCCTTCTATATCCGTCTTATTACAAAACGTGATTTAACTTTAGTTTTAGCCTAAAGCTCTGACTCAGTTTTTGCATTTCCAACTTTCATTTCAATTAGGGTAAAATTCTTAATACAAACTGACAACTTAGCTCCTGACTAAGTTGTCAGTTTTGTAAAAAGAACCGTCTTTCTTTGCCAATTGGGTTCTCAATTCAAAAACTTGCTTGCTGGTTTATACCTGATCTAAATAAAAATCTTGTTTTGTAATAAGGGGGTTTAACGTAGCCCTTTACGAAATGTCTTATTGGTTAAAAGTGGGTAGACCGACTCTTGCTGGCTGACTATTGCTGTGAAGAGGGTTGACCGAAATGAGCGTCCCTTTCCCTAGTTTGAAGCCCATGGGAGGCCCACTACGAATACTTAGCGACGAATAGACAACATTTTAAAGTCAGATATACCTTTTTTATTGTTTTGTTTTATTTGCCATTTATACCCTCGCAAATAATTAGTATCCAACTTTGGGAGACTCCTACCTTGTGTTTGAGCTTCGAACATTCCTTTATCACATTTGCATATGCGCAAGACATTGCATCAGGATTTCATTAAAGCTAATTGCAACAACGGTATAACAGATATGGTAGACAGATCCGCCAATACAGCGTCGACGTTCTGTATAGTATTCACTTGGAATATATTCTCTTTTCTAAAGCTAAGAATTGCCAACGCTAACAATGGTAAGATTTCTAAACAATCGTAGCCTAGTATGGCATCCCAGAGAAGTAGTAATTGATCTGGTGGTAGGTGTCCACTGAATGCGCGCATCAACCATTTGAATACTACTCTAATTCTGAAATGGAAAACGGAAATTAAATACCAATGAACTACTTTTATAAAAAAAAAAAAAAATGTAATTAATTTAAAATGCTTACGGATTAATATTGATATTTCTAAAATGTATCCATAGTAGAGGTTCATTTGCTTCTAAAAGCCTCTCGTATAAAAGGCACAATGATACTATACCCTGAAAATGAGAGCAACACATTACAATCTACAATGATTAGTAAGACATCATTAAAAATCGAAAACGCAAAGCTCATATTTCAATATTTTTTTAGTCAAATTAGTCTTAAAATGTAACAGGATTTGTTATAACGAAGTGTTCAAACACGCTGTGAATGTTTGTATAAGCGCAGGACTGTCCAAGAGAATGTCAAAGTCGCTAGTGTGTGTGAGCGTGTGTTATGTGCTGACGCTACTCTTCTTCACGCGCAGGTGTGCAATGGCCATAGAGTGATTGTCATATAATTATGAACGGTTTTAAATAGGGAAGTTTTCCTCAAACTAACAAGTATAACCAATTGCATTATTTCTCTCGGTATCGCAAAACTTTTCCATACTAGCGGTACATTCGTTGATACAGATGATTGGCTAAAAAATAAATAGATAAACTTTATACATTGGATCTGAACCTAGAATTACTACTTACTGGCTGGTCACTAAGTTGGTAATTAAGAACGCTGAATGGTACATTTTTTTATTCAAATTTAAATACAGAAGGCTCTGTGGTGTATGTCACGATTCGTATAATTTTGGCGTTATTTAGTGCTGTAAAAGCCTTAAAGCTTCAAATGAAAACAATGGGGAAAAATAACACGAGAAGAAATTGGTCGTATAAAAAGATAGCCGACCATCTGCAATGCTCAAAAACGGTTTTCCACGCTGTTAAGTATTTTGCCACGTATCAAACTACTTCAAATGTTCCGCGTGTACGTAAACAGAGAAAGTCATATAATCGAGACGATCGAAATATCGTTAGTTTGGCGCATGTAACTTTTTCGCTCAGAAGAGATACCTGTCCACCAGTGGTTTTGAACAATGAAGAGATTCCTCAAAATGACAACGCTAAATACTTAGGTATGCACCTGGACAGAAGGTTAACATGGCGAAAACACATATGGACTAAGAGAAAGCAGCTAGACGCGACGCTAAGAAATATGTATTGGTTGATAGGAGGGCATTCGCAAATGAGCACACAAAGCAAGCTAACTGTCTACAAGGCAATCCTCAAACCAATATGGACCTATGGTATCCAGCTTTGGGGTACGGCCTGCCAAAGCAATATTGATATATTGGAAAGGTTTCAATCAAAAACGCTTAGAGTCATCTTTAAGATACCCCAATATATTAGTAATAAAATAATATATCAAGACTTGAAAATACCCACAGTCAAACAAGAGATTACGCAATACAGCGGCAAATACCAAAAGAGACTCTCAGAACATCAAAACGAACTTGCTCTAAAACTAAGTGGTGATGGCGGCCAGCAATTCAGAAGATTAAGGAGACAGCGTCCCTTCTCTTCTGGACAGATTTAGCCGATTGGAAAGATAAACTTAATTGCGAAGTTATCACCAAGCTACAGAATCAAAAAAAAAAAAAAAAAATACCAGAGATAATCGGACAAAGAAGCAGCTTATTGTTGTTGACGACAGATTGCTGCGATGCAGAAGAACAAAAAAAACAAAAAAAAGTTTGGCCAAAAAAAATTCTTTTAAAGGGTCTCTGAAAAAATAATATTTTAGTGAAAACAATCCTACAGCAATGTTGGACCTGATGAGCTGATAGAAGGAAACATGGATCAATTCCAATACAAAAATATACTGGAAGAAACAATGTTATCTTATGCTAAAGACGTGCTTCCGGTTACTTGGACACTCCTGCACGACAATGATCCAAAGTTAAGGAATTTCTTATATCGCAATCAGTTTCTATCTTAGATTGGCCAGCTAAACAGCCCAGATCTCTAAACCCAATAGAGCATTATTGGTGCGAAATCAAGAAAAAGGTTTCAAATCGACAGGAGAGCTGTACGACGTTTTCTTAAAAGAATGGAAGTCTATCTCTCTTGCAAAATCTCAAAAATTGATAGAGTCAATGCTTCGCCGGTGTAAATCAGTAATTAAAAGCCATAGATAGACATGTTACTAACTATTAATTTTAGTTTAACATGTATTAAATTCCTTTTTCTCTTTACGCATTTCACATTACCTAATATGTTTCATTTAATCTAATTTTCATATGAAACAACTCTCGAGCAGTTTAATTTATTTGTCCAGCTTCATTGAATTTGATACTATAGAGAATATTATTTTATGTTCCAAATCCCGTTTGCTCTAATCATGTGGCTATTTCATAACACAGCTAGTTACTTCTAAGAAGGAACTCATAACTACACATGACATGATTTAGATAAAACAGTTTGGAACATCAAATCGTTCTTAATTATATGACCACAACTGTATGTTAAATAATCAAAAACCCCCCGTAAATATGGCACAAAGAATTTTAATATCTGCCTCGTTGGCCTAGTGGTTGCAAGTACTAATGCTGAGCTGCTAAACCGAGCAGGAGGTCCTGGGCTCAATTCCCCGGTCGGACAAAGTGTTATTGGGTTTTTCTATCCAGAATTTCTCAGTAGCAACCCAGAGTCTGGATTTGTGCTCAGTTGATGGCAATAAGTTCACCCCTATTACATGGGACTTCGGCAAAATTTGGGTGTACGTAGCTACACCTATGCGGGTCTCTTTCTAAACCTCGATGTTTACTTCCGGAACAACATACTAATGACTACCGAACCGTGGTAAAGGGATAACCCCTACTTATCCTTATTTGCCAGCAACGTTTCCCATTTCAGTGAATATAATGACAAATATGTAATAATTACCTGAAGGGAAAATCAATCAAGTTTAATCAACTAGGTAACTATATCAGCGTGTTTGTTATCCGGAGGCTCTACGCGGGGATCGTGCGGTCCATGGCCCTATACGGGGCGCCGGTGTGGGCGCCTACATTGAGGCGCCAACCAGCTCGCAGGTTGAGGGCGTCCCATAGGGTCATGGCGATCAGGATGATCCGGGGATATCGCACGATCACCGGCGAGGCGGCGGGCCTCCTTGCCGGATTACCGCCATGGGATCTGGAGGCAAAGGTCCTCGCGCAAATATGGGAGTAGCGCGAGGAGGCCAAACGCCGGGGCGTAACTCCGCTGCCGCAGGAAATCGCGGCACAGCGGACAGAGCTCCGGCGGGATCTCATGGTGACATGGATAGAACGATTGTCGCAACCCAGTGCTGGGCACGCCACGATTGCGGCGGTAAGTCCCCTCTTTGAGGAGTGGTTTGAGAGGCGGCATGGCGTCCTCACCTTCCGCCTGACGCAGGTCCTCACCGGACACGGTTGTTTCGGGAGGTTCCTGTTTCGGATAGGGCGGGAGGAAACGCCCGGGTGTTTCCACTGCGAAGATCGCCCTGAGGACACGGTGGAGCACACGGTGGCGGTCTGCCCTGCTTGGGTGGAGCACCGCCGTGTCCTCGTGGAGGCGATCGGCGGCGGCGATCTCTCGCGTCCGGCCCTGGTCCAGGCCATGGTACGGAGCGAGAGGGCATGGTGAGCCGTCACCTCCTTCAGCGAAGCAGTAATGCTCGCGAAGAGGGAGGCGGCGCACGTGAGGGAGAGGCAGCATATGCGCCCTCGCGACCCTAGCCGCCGCAGGATACGGAGACGCCCTGGGCGTCGGGAATCCCAGGCCGATTTCCGGCCACCGTAGGCATGGGCTTGCGGACGGCGAGTAATGGGTAGCTCGCTGTCCGGTAAGGACCAAGCCCAAGTCGACGGCGCGTTGTGTTCCACGCGCGCCTCAAAGAGATGTCAGCACAAAAAGTGATGGGACCCGCAAGGGTCGATGCCTGCCAGGGGTGCGGGTTTGTTCGAAAGAGACACCACAGCCCCTGGCATACGGGCTACTGAAGGAACACGGGTGGGTTTTAGTCAGTAAAAGTCTGACACGCCCTCCTGCTCCACCCAGAGCGGGAGAAGTTATTTGATGATTTCCCACCCAAAAAAAAAAAAAAAAAAGCGTGTTTGTTATTATTACGCATATTGACCAATGTAAAGTAAATATTTGAATTACTAAATCAGTTAAATACCTGTGAATGTGTCGATATGTAGTGCAACCGATGCCAATATCGTACGTAGAACGCTCGAAACGTGTAGTACAACTGAACGGGGTCGTCATATAGATAGCAGAACGGAGTAGCTGGAAAAATAAACATGAGTGTTAATTGATATTAGTCAACACAACCACAAACCACGTTTTGATTGAGTTCTACGTTCCTATAATTTTATTGTGTCTGTAGAATAAGGGACTACTCACACTTATTCAGCTCTGTTCAGTTTTTGTCCATAGAAAACAACGGCTTTGTATAGAGTCCGTTCAGCTTTCCGCGGCTGAATGGATGCGTCTCATCTCATACAAAATCGTTGTTTTCTATGGACAAAAGCTGAACAGAGCTGAATAAGTGTGAATAGTCCGTAACAAATATTATTATATATTAGTGTATTACATAACATTGATCAGGCAGGGGACATTAGACATAGTCCTCCCCTTTTTGAGTTGTAGGTTACCAAACTATAATTACCTACAACCCAAACTCATACCCAATATAGGTATTTTGTTTCCATTTTCTGCAATAGTCCTGCGTCAACCGAGGGCGGTCCTTGCGTGCAATTGCACAGTGCATACAAAGATAATCGTCGGTTGGTGCTTCTTCATCCTTTAAAATTGTACAAGGGGCCTCTGCGAGCTGGCTTCGGTTCTTCGTACGCCTTCCAAAGGTCCGGGGAGCCCAGGGTTCCGAGATATGTCAAATAGAAAAATGGAACTGACTTTATGACTAGGTAACACTGACAATATCCAAAACACTTGAGAGTCCAAGAAAGTATCTTCAAGTGTGATCGTTTATTTCGAGCATCAGTTTTCAGGATACCTATATCTTACCTATAATCTTAACCTGACTGTTTAGAGTTAGAAATATATTCGGAACACGAAGCAAGCGATACTGTGATACAACGTTAAACTAGGACAATCGATGGTCTAAACCTACAAAACGATACTTTTTTTGTAACAATATTTTGATTTAAAAGACTTGCCGTCGACTTTCTTGACCATTTTCTCCATAGGTAGGTACCTATTACGCTTCGGAATGGGGAACTAGTTCATCTTTCTGACTGACTACAATTGGTTTGGGTTTGAATCAAAACTACATTTCGTTCCTTCCCTTTTCTATACAGGAAAAGTTTTTATCCAGTGCGCAAATTGTAACCATGAATTCAGCATATCATTCTAGACCCCCTAGCGCAGAAATTTTTCGCCGGATACACAAAAAGAATCAGCTGTTCCATACATTTTGACCGCGTAGGTATTGCACTTTTCTATGAAACAGCTGAGTACAGCAGGAGGGCGTGTCAGACTTTTACTGACTAAAACCCACCCGTGTTCCCTCAGTAGCCCGTATGCCAGGGGCTGTGGTATCTCTGCAGGCATCGGTCCTTGCGGACCCCACCAGTAGTTGCTGACATCTCTGACGGCGCGCGTGTGGAACACAACGCGCCGTCCCGTCTACCACTTTTCGGCCGCAGGGGATAGGGAGAGCGGCTGACGCTATACCGACACTACCCCGTCCGCGTCCGCGTCCGCCGTCAAACGGTGGCGGCCCCGTCCAGGCCACGGAACGGAAGAGCGCTGCTCAGAAGCACCGGCACTCCTCCTCTACCGCAGCCCGTAACCCTCAGCCGCGATGCCTCCCATTCGACATCGCAGCCCACCTCAGTTGCAGTGCACCTCACCGCAACCTACTTTTTGGCCGCTACGTCAATGGCTTGAAGGCAAAAGCCCTGACGAGCGGCCCCACCTTTGGGTTCCTCTTGGCTTCACCGTGGCTGGAATCCACGGTTACTGAGCCCCCCCGCAACGACAATGCGGGAACCCACTCGGGGGGGTAGAATGATATGCTGAATTCATGGTTACAATTTGCGCACTGGATAAAAACTTACCCTGTATTAAGAAGCCCCATTTCATTATGTATTCGACTATTCTGTTCCTCGCCTGGGAAGAGGCTAGCCACCCTCCATTTCTTCCAGTGTTTGCACTTCCGCATTCTACTTTTATCCAGCTCTGGAATCGCCCGACTAAAGTTACCTACACCAGTTTGTGTGCTATATTTGGACTTGTTGCAGCTTGTTTCCTGCCACAGTACGTATTTGACAATGAAGATATCAAAATCTTACCATACATGGAGAAACCATGAAAGGGAATAATCCCGCTCGGTGGAAACACAGTGACGCCATCCGTTGACGTCTGCTTGCCTTTGATTGTGACTGTGGGGGGGTTGCCGATGCTGCCTTTTAGGTGTTGCATCACTTCAACATCGCGCGAAAAACATAACATCACCTGTAAAAAAAAATGTATACAATGTGTAACTGGATAGACAGACACACATTTTAAAAGTACCTCGTTTGTACAGAATCGATTTGTCATTTTGAATATACTTACTTAGGAATTTTTTATACAAAAAGTAATTTAACTACATAATTACATAAATTACAGTCACAGTTCTGCTGTACAGTCAAACAAACCAAAATGCATGAAGCACCTACTACACTAGACCCATATATTTGTGCGACTGTGTGCGTGCGTGGATTTATAGCGTGACCACAATTTTCCCCCACTATCAGTACCTATAACATGCCTACAACTAATTTTAAACAATGTCTTGTAGTAAAAATTCAGTGTAATGTGTTTTTCAACACACTTGCTCATAAAATGGCTCTAATTTCACCGCAATTAGGCACATAATGACACCTATTATCAAACTGTGACTTTTTTATTACTGTTATTCACTAGGTTTTTTTTATTCAATTGGTTGAGTTGCTTTGTTCTTAAAAAGTTTCGATACAAAAAAGGTCGTGTTCAATAGTCGCCAGCAGGTCAAACTATCCCTAACTGTCAAATTTTCCCAATTGAACGTATACCTTATTTATACCTTTGTAATAAAGTTGAAAAACTATCGAAGAAATTTGACAGATTGGGTTAGCTTGATGTGCTGGCCTCTGTTCCTATTGCTTGCTCATTTCGTGCAACTTCGTATTTAAAAGATAATTTCAGCTTGTACGTTTTTAATAAATAAAACTTTCACTCAAAAATAACTTTTGTTTTCTCTGTTATAAATAAAACTTTGAATTCCCCATTTTGTACGTGGCTAAAACCCTATCGGCAAAACACAAAAAAAGAAAGCTCATTATTTTAGGCCACGTTCCGAGTTACAGTAATATCGATTTGAGCGCGCTCACATTCGTTCCGAAATTGGCGTGAGCGCGATAACGACGTCCCGCGAATCGTCATAGATGACGTCATACTAATATCACCGTGAGCGCTGTCAAAAATGACGTTTTGAGTCGCATCAAATCATAATGCTTCAGTCTAAAAAGAAGAAATGTGTGGTGTAAAATGATGGTTCTTAGCTGTCAGATTCGTGATATCTAACTCGGAACACAAAATATCGATGTGAGCGCTCACAGCGCTATTTTTCTAATTCGGAATGCGGCCTTAGTCCATGGCTGATCGCCATTGTTACATGCGCGCGCATTGGAAAACTGATTATTTTTTCCCGCCATTGGCAAAAAAAATCAACTCGTTTTCACTGTTGAAATTATAGTTATTTATTCATTAAAATGACTACAAGTACTAGTTATGAAGAACATGATTTATGTTGTAACACCGCCCGATATAAAATGTGAAGGCCTTAACGTTATGGAAAGTTTACTACCTAAAAACCCCAAGGACACAGTTTGTCGAATGTAGATCCTCAGAGTTCTATCGTAAAGGCATAAATGAACTTCCGTTTAGATGGCAGCAATCTTTAATTATTGAGGCTAAATATTTTGATTAAATAAATAAGTTAAATCTTAGAAAAAAAAAGAGTTTCAATTTTCAGTACCTACTTACAAATCGGCAATTTCATACCCCTAGTAAAGATGTTGTTTTTTTTAGTGAAATACCGTCCTCGGCTCTCTTAAAAAAAGAGTTTAAATTTTTCAGTACCTACTTACAAATCGGCAATTTGAGGCAATTTCATACTTTAACCCAACCCCTAATAAATATGTTGTTTTTTTAGTGGTTAGCATTTTAGAATGTAATTAAGAGACTTTTCAAAAATGGGTGTAATAGCTTATTCCTTTACCTGATACAATAAATCTTCAAATACGAAATACTGGTCATCGTTGGAAGCGGTTAATTGTACGTCTTTGAATATAAGTTTGTCTATCATTAAATCCACTTCCAGAACATTTCTCTTCAGTTGAGCGAAATATGCTGTTTGCTGAAAATTAAAAAGCAACAATATAGGGACGCCAAAAGATGTAAGTAATTAGGGTTGTCGGATATATTTGAAGTTTATAAGAAACCGATCGATGTTTTCGAATTTAATTAATAGAAAAGAAGCAGTTAATTTACCAAATTCAATTTTGGTGACTAGGTACAGTCGCCAGCAGGTCAAGCTATCCCAAACTGTCAAATTTTCCCAATTGAACATAAACCTTATTCCTTTGTTATAAAGTTGAAAAACTATCAAAGAAATTTGACAGATTGGGGTAGCTTGATGTGCTGGCCTCTGTACCTTAACATTTAAAAATAAACCGTAGGTTTCTGGTTGCAAGTGTAAACGGCAGGTTTATTAAAAATTATTCTGATATAGGTAGGTACCTGACACTTTACATCGGAGCCTAAAACTTGGGACCATAACTTTGCGCGGAGGCACTGCGGGCTTCCCTTTTTCAGATACTCCTGTACAACGGGCGCGTAGCCCAGGACTGCCACTCGCTCCCCCAAGCTGATACGCTCAGCTTCGAGAGACGCAAACCCTGGCACAGAACTTGGCATGTTCGGATTCACCCCTAAAAGAGGTTCACCATTTGACCACTCTGGAAAAACTTTTCGCTGGAAATAATAAAGTTTTTTAATGTTAACATTGTTTATGGTTGTCTATAAATGCGAATAGGTGTTATGATCTGTCAATATCAACTTTAACTTTCATTCAACTAACCGGCCCGAGGGTAGAACCCTGCGGAACACCTTAGTGGGCCGCCATGCTAGTTAGGGCTTTAAATGATAAATATCAGTTGTAAAAAGTTAAATTATAATTACGACTACGGACTACAATACTTACTAACTGGTCGAGTGTCTTCACTTGAATTGGTAAATGAGCAAATTCCCATTTTGGTTCATCTCTGCAAAACACAATAATATTCAATAAGCTGTGTTTATAAAATGTCTTTTTTTTTTTTGAAATTTAAAAAGTTCTTACTCTCTCGTGTAAGGAACATAGCCGGATAAAGTTATTAACACTTCCAAAAAGTCTTTTGGCGCATAAACTGGTCTGTATTTCGCAAGGTCTGCAAAAAAGACATTGTTTCATGGAAGCAACATATCTCGTTTTGAATTATTCACATCATATAATAAATTAGGTACAGTCGTCAGCAGGTCAAGCTGTCCCAAACTGTCAAATTTTCCCAATTGAACATAAACCTTAATCCTTTGTTATAAAGTTGAAAAACCATCAAAGAAATTTGACAGATTGGGGTAGCTTGATGTGCTGGCCTCTGTACTATCATTATGTAAAATTACCTAAAGTATAAGTACTAAGTTCATTCCATTTTTCTAATAATTCTTCTTGTTCACTTTGAGGTCTAATTTTTGCTAGTGATGTTTCAAGGTCTGTGCACATGGAATTCAATGATTTGTGTATTCGCTTCTCCCATTGAGAACTAGCTTTGAGTAATGATGTTAATGGGTCTAATTTCTGTAAAATAATAATTCATTGTGTCAGAATCATCTAGCCCAAAGCATATTTAGATAAGCCAACATCAAAACCTATCACATTAACGAACTTAAGGCGAAATTTTTTTTATTATTAGGGCCTAAAAAGACTGCTTACATTTTGTTTACTCTGTGTTCTAACCCAATGAAAAACTGTGTTCCTAAGTTTAGTGTCTAACCCCTTTTCTTTCATAGCTTGCTGTAATGTTTGTTTGAAATCTTCTTTCTTTACATTTGGCGACGATACTAATTTCTGGAAAAACAAAGAAAAATAAAGTGAAGTGCCCATAAAAATTGCGTGATAAAGAGGGATTATTTTTATATCGTGTGTCCGTAATCGTGATGAATGCTCGTGAATCTTACACGTTAGGGCCTTAGGAAGGTAGGTACTTCCGGCCCGTGCCCCCCTCAAGAGGATTACTTTTTTCATTTATTTAGGTAGCCGATTATAGGCGTATAATATATTGTATGTGTGTGTAGGTTTGTAAGTAACACAATTTAAATGCCTTCATACCTCAAGACGCTTTAGTTCGTAAATAATTCATTCATTTTTTGGATAGTTTGGTAAGTGTTTGGATCTCAACCATGGGTATCTAGTATTTATTTATTTTATGAAGAATAAATATAACTACAGCAGCTCTAAAAAATACATACCTGTACATCACTATAAAATGATTTGTAAATGGAGAGATTTTTTATTTCTTCGGCTAGTTTTAATGCTGTGTGATGTATGGCTTCTTCTTTTATACCTTCCATAGTAACTATTCATGAATTAGGTATATCTATTTTAATTTTGCAAAAATAAAATAACAGACGTAACTGTGTTTACTTTTTTTTATAAAATTCATAGTTCATGTGAAAATGAAGACACTGTTGCCTTGGCAACTGAGAAATAAATCATTGAAATATATGCTAAAAAGAAGTATGTATTTCATAATCACTAGTGAGTTTATTTTATTCGTTTAAAATAAAATATCCCGGTTTTATTTTCATTTTACCTGCTAGTCATTCATTCAAAAATAAATTTTGTGTTTCTGGGTTGGTCTCTTGATAATCAAGTATCACATTCGGAAATTGTTTCAATATGGTCAATGCAAGTTGCGTCCGAGTATCGCGTATGAAGCCATTCAGTGCCATCAGCTAAATAAATCGGCAATTTATGAAAATATTCTTTTGAAACCACTTTGATAGCCAATCAACTTTTATCAGTTTCAACCGTTTCAGAACGAAGAAGTAAATGTCTTTTTTGTCAGATTGCCAGTTGACATAGGTGTCAGTTGTCATCAGCTGAGTTTAATGGTGAATATTGTTTTGACAACAAAGAATATAATTTCGTAAAAATGGGGAAAGTATTTCTTGACCATATTGGTGGTACACGATTATTCTCTTGTGCATCATGTGATGTGAATCTGACAAATCGTTCTGAGTTGATTAGTACACGGTTTACTGGAGCCACAGGTACCATTTCCATTCTTTACTTTACCTTCACTTATTGAAATTTTGTTATATCATTGTGATTATCACATCATAATTCAGTATTCGTAAAAATGGATTTGTTCTTTACAAATAAATTATCGTCTAAGCAATAACCAAATGTACGGTTGTTTTGGATGGAAGAAGAAAACTGTCTCCCTTATCAAAATCGTAACATCTAACAAAAAAAAATACCAAACTAGTCATGTCACTCGTCTCTTGTACAAATACCTACTATCACTTTTCACGGTATGTACCTACTATGCATCAATATGTGAGCACCATGTTTCTATCATAAACTTTATTTATCTGTAGTTATTTTAATTTCATTCTTTTTACCTATTTTGGTATGGTAATTTTATTCTGGCTGCATCGTTTTCACAATTGTATTAAGAATGAATATTAAATATTGTACTTAAAACATTTTAAAAGAGTAACGGTTGAGTTTCTTGCTCATTCTTCTCCATATGAAACACACATTTACATTTTGGAATGGCGACTAGAATCAATTCTATTTTAATGTAAATGTTGACGTTCAAAAGTGCCTATTTGAAATAAATGCTTTGACTTTGAATAGAATATTGCAATTATTGCAGGCCGAGCATTTCTGTTCCATAAGGTTGTGAACCTATTGTACTCTGAGGTGCAGGACCGCGTGATGCTAACAGGCCGCCACATGGTGCGCGACGTATCCTGCAAGAACTGTGGCACAAAACTGGGCTGGGTCTATGAATTTGCTACAGAGGAAAATCAAAGGTGAGCCTTCTCAAATATTTGAATGCAGTATCATCATTATGTTATCAGCTGACATTGTAACATGCATTGTATTTCTTCTTTTTGGTAAATAATTTTTTTTCTAATTCTTTACAATGTGTGTATACAGACAATTTTTTCAAATCTATGGAGCAATGGATTAGGAAATTCTCTCAAACTAGGTACTTTGGGTTGTGAAAGAAAGTGTGCTGGGCTTATATTTCTGTATTTACCTTTGCAAGTAGGTACAACTACAAGCAATTGTAGATAAGCGCTGCGCCACTTCTTCTTCCCAGCTAAAGCACTAGGAAGTGTCGAAGGGTGGGCGTTTTGGGGGGACTGTCTTATGTTTTCTTTTTTTTTTTGACGTTCGATAAGTGCTGACTCTCAGCCTAGTTTGAATAAATGACTTTTGATTTGATTTGATTTGATAAAGGATAAAATTATGAAAAACATTATTTTGTATTCCAGATACAAGGAGGGCCGTGTTATCCTGGAGAGAGCTCTTGTGACAGAAAGCGATGGCATCGAAGAAATTCAAGTCACTAATGATGACTAGCTGACCTTAAATATTAGACTTGCAGTTAAAATGCTAAATCTAACAGTTTATTGCATAGAAAAACTTTGATATTTGCATGAATACTGTATTTATTTAATGTATACTAAGAAAAATGGGAAATCTCTGAATCATAATTACTAAACTTACCTACTTACTTTTCTTGTTTTTAATTATTAAGATAAATACAACTTGACGAAGTATTTTGTCTGTTTTTTATACAAGCTAGTCAAAAAGTTTCTGGAACCTATGTACTTAGATGTAGTTACAGTTAAGTACCAAAAGAAATACTAACCAGGGTCGTCAGATATAGTTGGATTTATGAAGTACTAGAAATTTGACGCAGACGAAGTTGCGGGCAGAAGGCCCGCAACTTCGTCTGCGTCAAATTTCTTGCTTCCCCGACCCACCCCGTCGCATCGAATCACCTGGCCGTGCGAGTACTTCGTATTCATGACTTTTTTATTTTTGCTCGGCTCTTTAGGGCCCTAGCGTGATGCTATATACTATATACCCTATAGCCTTCCTCGATAAATGGGCTAACAGTTTTTTTTTAAAATTGGACCTGTAATTCCTGAGATTAGCGCCTTCAAGCAAACAAACAAATGAACTCTTCAGCTTTATATATTAAGTATAGATTAGTATAGTTATAGAAGTATAGATTTATTTTCTATTTCCAAAATTAAATTTTATTTGTAAATATCCATCGGTTTCTTACTAAACTTTAACTACATCCAACGACCCTGTTTACTTACTCCTTTTGGTGACTGTACGTAACATCAGAGCCCAGCCCACTGACTGACAAAATTAATACTGACTTTATTTAGGCGAGCCCCAAAAGCGCCAACCAGCCACAAAATACAAAACCACCCATCAGAACAGAAGGCATGAGTTGGGCTAGAAGAAACCAAGAAAAAGCAAACGCGTTCGCTAAACACCTCGCCAATGTTTTCGTACCAAACGATCCCGAACCTGGAATAGATGATGCTGTTATAGACAATATACTGGAGCATGATTTCCAGCTGGAAATGCCAATCAAATCGGTAACTTCTCAGGAGATTAGAAGGGTAATAAAGGCGCTGGAAGATAAAAAGGCCCCAGGCTTCGACCTTATACATAAAAAGGTCCTTGAGGAGCTACCTACAAAGGCGCTTGTTTTTCTGACAACTGTCTTCAATAGTATGCTCAGGGTAGGATACTACCCATTGCTGGAAAGTATCACAAATCATCATGATACACAAGCCAGGAAAACCGCCTCATGAAGTGACGTGGTGACGTCCTATAGACCCATTAGTTTGCTGCCCGTACTCTCCAAACTATTTGAGAAAATACTGTTGCACCCAATGATGTTATAAGTCACTTATAATATCATTGGTTGCACCGGCTTCTAAGTTCAATGTCGGTAATCCCCGATCATCAATTTGGTTTCAGATTTCAGACCAAACCATGCCACAACAGAACAAGTTCATAGAGTGTGTCGTGTGATCAGAAACGCTCTAGAAACCAAACAATACTGCTCCTCAGTCTTCCTTGACGTACAACAGGCCTTCGACAGAGTATGGCACAAGGGCCTATTAAGTAAAATAAAATCACACTTGCCACACAGGTACTACAAAATCCTGGAATCTTATCTATCTGACAGAATATTTCAGGTCAAGGAAGACGATAGCACTTCGAGTTTCCACAACATACTAGCCAGAGTACCTTATGGCTCTGTTCTCGGACCAGTGTTGTACACCATCTTCACGGCAGACCTACCACAAACCCGAGTGACAATTGCTACTTACGCTGATGACACCGCAGTCCTAGCATGTAGCAGTTGCCCCAACAGAGCGTCACAAAACCTACAAGAAAGTTTAGATGAAATTCACAACTGGCTGGCCAAATGGAGGATACGAGTCAACACATCAAAATCGGTCCAGGACCCTAATTGCGTAACTCACGATTCATCATAATATGTATCGTTTTGAAACGGATTGATAAACCATTGCTTCATATGTTCGAAAAATGTGTCTGTTCGACAACATAAATAACGCAATGAATATTGTTTAACTGTGAAGACGAAACCAATTATTATCAATCGTGAATTACGCAATTAGGGTGCTGGTCGTGTTTACACTTAGACACCAGCAATGTCCACCGGTGAAACTAGGGCATCTTCAACTCCCACAAAGCGACTGTGTCAAATACCTTGGTATGCATCTAGACCAGCGACTGACGTGGAGGAAACACAACGAAAAGAAACGGAAAAAGCTCGACATTAGATACAAAGGAACGTACCTGGGTAGGAATTCCAAGCTGTCCGTAGACAATAAGTATTTGATCTATAAGACCATATTAAAACCCATCTGGACTTACGGCATCCAACTGTGGGGCTCCGCGTGTGGCTCAAATGACAACACGATTCAGAGAACTCAGAATAACATCTTAAGGTGAAACAAGTCCACATTTTTTCCATACAAACTTCGGGAGGGTTTTACTCCACTGTTTGACAATGTAGGTACATCAAAACTTAAACATGGTATGGTTTTGTCTCATTATTAATATTGTCGGTACGGAAACAGAATACTAAAATAAAAATCCATTAAAAAGTTATGAGCCAACAAAGATTCGTTTTTCTTGATAGTTAACGTAACTTTGGACATGTTTAAGTAATAAAAGAAGTGTACCTATAAATATAATCTCTTAAACTAAGTCGGTACCGACAAAGCTCTATTATCGAAAAGTTCAAAAAACTTAATTAGTCATTGATTAATGCAGTGGTTTTTTCAGAAAACCCGATCCTCCGAAGGACTTTTCTTAATTTTTACGCGTCTGTTTTACTATAACTGATCCTGCAGCTCACTCAATAATGTGCATGTAGACTATCGTCTAACTGCTTATCACTGATACTACGTCTGTCGGACTCGAAGCCTGGTGAGACAGCGTGCTTTTTAGCCAGGCCCACCAGTGAGTTCGAGCCCGCGACTAGTGTACCCTTAAAACAAATATCAAATTAACCATGGTTCATTAGGAACGCTGAAGTTCACGAACACCTCAACATGAAAACAGTCAAGGGAGAGATAAGTTCATACTCGCAGAAGTACAAATCCAGACTGGAGAGACATCCCAACAAATTGGCCGCTCAACTCACAATACCAGCTTGTGTCAGCAGATTTAAAAGACGCAACATCCTTTAATTGGATAACTCGTAGAGAGCTGCGTTATTCATATGAGAGTTGCTCCTGATGAGGAATAACTCTTCGCTGCCAGACCACAACTCATCTGCTCATAGTTTTTAAAAACTGATTGCAAGATAAAAAAAAATAGAGCCAATTACCCAATCCGAATTCAGTGCTCCTAATATTTTTGTTTATGGTTAAACAGCCATAAAAAGAGTACATACAAGGTAAATTGAGACCATCAATCAACACGCTGCAAAATCATTGTTTAGGGAAACTCATTGCAGAAAAAAAACTTCCTTGATCACAAAAATACACAACCTGTATTATGTACAGAGGCCAGCACATCAAGCTACCCCAATCTGTCAAATTTCTCTGATAGTTTTTCCACTTTATTACAAAGGAATAAGGTTTATGTTCAATTGGGAAATTTGACAGTTTGGGATAGCTTGACCTGCTGGCGACTGTACTTACACATCTAAAACCTTATAAATAATGGTATCTTTATAGATTTGAAAATTTGTAAAGGTTTGTGAAAGGATTAGTGTAGTTTATTTAAACTCAAAAGGGTCTGACCCTTTCAGGTTTACATTTCAACGACGCAATGCTTTAGACGTCATGTCTCCGCTTCAATGCGCGCATGTATAAAATATGAGTGAATATATGAATAGCTGTATTTGTCGATACTAAGAAGAGAAAAGATTATGTCTAAACTGTTATATTGCGTGTGATATGTAGGAGTGAAACTCGAGTTATCATAATGCCTCGAAGATCAACTGCTGTAGGCTAAGGGCTGACGCTGACCTGCATAAATAAAAGTAATAGATCA
Organism: Polymixis flavicincta; assembly: GCA_949987655.1. Classification (NCBI taxonomy): domain Eukaryota; kingdom Metazoa; phylum Arthropoda; class Insecta; order Lepidoptera; family Noctuidae; genus Polymixis; species Polymixis flavicincta. The sequence continues at coordinate 21,500,203 of OX465181.1, read as the reverse complement.
GCGAAGTATTTACAGCCCAAGAAATACTTTAATTTAACAAATTGAAATAAAGAAATGGTGTGTGTGTGAACAAATTGAGAAAAGAGTGAGTGAGTGAGTGAGTGTGTGTGTGTGTGTGTGTGTGTGTGTGTGTGTGTGTGTGTGTGTGTGTGTGTGTGTGTGTGTGTGTGTGAGAGAGCGGGTGTGAGTGAGTGAGAAAGCGGGGGTTCGTGTGTGTGTGAGAGAGAGGGTGTGTGTGGAAAACAATGGTTCAAAATAAGGACTAATATCTTGGATTGATTGATTGTACTGACAAGTGATTTGTGTTAGCAAATATAAAACAATCACACAGTCGGTATCACATTTTATTGATAAAACACAACATATATTTTTATCGGACGATAAAACTTTTTCCTCTACCTTCATGCGATTACTTTAGCTCAGTTTTACAAATTGGAATAATAGTTTAAATAAAATGCCAACAACATATAATAGCTCTGAATAATTCAAGCAGTGATAATTTACTAATTACACATTTAAGCCCATAATAGGGTGTGAATAAAATATTTATAGTTCGCGTACTAAGTACACTAAAACATCGATATAAGACGTAATTAATTTTTAATCATTAACATTTCATTTTTATCGTTTATTATACAGCGTTTTGTGCGGCAGTTCATTATATAATACTCACTCTCGGCTTACTTTAGTTTAGACATTTTTAGAATTATATACGCGACATTGAGGCATCATTTCTATATCCAGACAAGTGTACAATAACTTGGTTACATCCACTGACGGCACATCTAAATAATGAATCATAAACATGTTAAAAAAAAAACGGTTGATTTTACACTGACTGTTCCAATTACTTGTGAATTCGCTATTAAGTGACATCTCTGAGTGTTCGCCTGCAGGACTGGCGTTTCATGTTGTCACTCCTTCATTATATTGGTGTTCTTTGCTTTAACACCGAGTCAGCTACTTAGGTAGACGTAAATAATACATGTTTCCGAATACCTTAAGTGGCTGCGCTTCAGCGTAGAGGTGCAAAACTAAATATGAAAGAGTTACATACACGTACAAAATTCCAGTTTATGCATTAGCGCAGAAGTATTATAAATGTAGGTACCTATAGATATTTCATTTAATAATTTTTATTCATAAATTGGTTGACAGTGGTGCCGATTCTCTTAACTAAACTATCATTAAAATTACTTACTTTTGGCTATGAGAATCTTAATGCTATTCTGCAAAAAAAATCTCTAAATTTAAAAACAATATTAATATTATTAATACACAACTAAAATCGAATTTGATAATCGCGACTCACACGTGGTTTGGCTTCGCAACGTGGTACTTGTTTGCCCTACACCTGAATTTTTTTTTTAGAGCCGGAGGCGCGCAGAGACGGCAGCCTCGACGTGATTTGTAAGGAATTTTCACTTTTTGTATAGAAAATATGAAAAATTATTACCCACATGTTGAGTTTAAGAGGTTGGAGTTTATGGGCTACATAAAGGGGGTCGAAATTTTCATTATTTTTGCGATAGAACACACATTTTCGAGATATAAGGAAAAAAAAAAAGATAAAGTACTATTTTAGCACCAGTCGAGGTGTTGGTGTGAATTTTAGTTCTTGACAACTAATTTTATTCCACACCTTTTCGTCGCGATTAAAAATAGTCAGATTTAGTTACAACAGTAAACATTTTAGGTTGAATCGAATAATGAAATTGACAACAACAGAATAGCAAAATTGCCATTTTCACTAAATTAATAACTCAGTGCAATCTTAGTGCTGTCAAACTAAAATATAGTTAGGTTGTGTCACTTTGGTCAATTTCAGAATGGGAAATCCTCGTTTGACAGGAACAAACTAAATTTTGGTGATTTTTAGTCTAGTTTAGAGAATTTTGTGACAAAAGAATCGGCACCAATATTTATTTAGTCCCATTTCTTCCAGTGGGTGTCGTAGGAGGCGACTAAGGGACTTACTAGAGAATGGGCAGCAGAGTTCTGTATGCATTTTACCACCATACTGCGATCGCCAACTCGCCAACTCATTTCGGCTGAAATGATGATGATGATGATTTTTTTTTGTAAAAGTATACCTACATACACGAATTTTGCGTCCGTACAAGCCCATTAAAGCGTATTTCACTTTCGGGACTATTACAGTTGGGTATCTTAATGATCTACAAGGAATATCACCAGATTGTATTCATATACTTACTTAACAATATTACCGCAGAAAATAAATAAGATGTACCTACCAACGTACGCCGCGCAACGCAACAAAACTAAAATTATATACAAACACGTTATTATTGAAATATGTGCGTTAATATAATAATCGTTGTATAAATAAAGTGTCTTATAGCGTAAGTTTTATACTAGAATACACACACTAATCCCTACATTAATTATTACACCGAATTTTATTTTTAGAAATACAATAAAATTATCACTGCCTGAATTTGCCTACATATACATACGTACTACGTAAACTACGCGTACAAACAAAAAAAAAAAAAAAAAAAAAACATAAAAATAACGCACCATTTCATTACCATCAAATACTTCACATAAAAAGCACCTCCGATTACAAGTTTTGACAAGAATATAAGTTTAAAAATACAATAATTTTACTTTACTTGCTCATGCATAGAAGAGACTGTTTGATATAAATTGTGTTACATTTAACTTTTGGTTTTTGTTCGAATATGTGGCAGATTAATTTTAAGTTAACATGTCAACTGCAATAAATTATTTAAAAGTACACGATAAAAATAAGTGAGTAGGTATATTTAACGGCAACAAGATTGACATAAAATAGGTTAAAAAGTATCCCACAAGAGGTGGAAAAAGCAGGAAATAAATAATCTTCCGCACATAAAAAATATAAAGGCATACAATTTAAACAAACAGTCACTACACACATGACCAACATAATATTCTTGCACAGTTATCATTTTTGTGGAAAAACAACACACATATTTAAATATCGACTGCTGAAATATTTTGTAATAAAAATGCTCTAATCTGTTTTGTCAGAATTATAAAAAGATTGCACAGATTTTGGGGGGAGCATATTAGAAACACACCTAGGTATATTTTTTTTCAATTCGTAAGTCGATTCGACATCTAACTACTTAATTATTTTTAAAATATTTATCTTATTACAACGTCTGATTATCTGCTAAAAGGACCTTACTCTAATAGCTCTAGTATACAATGGTTAATGCAGGACTTAGCGTTACCTCATAATAATAAAAAACTTCTAGTTACATATTTATTGCATGGAAATCGATCAATTTTTTAGAATTTATGTTTTACTTCAAAAATTATTAATCTATTGTATACTAGAGCTGCATAATAGTGCTTGCAACCTGTGTCAGTACGGTTTGTTTCTCTTAGAGTATGAAGCCTTAATTTTTAGCTGCGAATTACCTTTTATTTAATTTCATTGTGTTTACGCGACGCTTACCATTTTATATTGCCAAATATGTAAGAAAGAGCCTAAGATAAGCCTTTCAATATATATCGTACTATAATATTAAAAACTTACTTACTTCTTGAGGAAATTAAGGCACCAAAAGGTTTAATATAAATACGTTTCTATTAGGCAGGTACTACGAAAAATGTACAGCAGACTACATAAGTGTTCTGCATTTTATGTAAAGCGCATCAGTATAATTCAGAAATGGTAAGCGCTACGTAAACCTGACGACATTTAATTTTCGTATCAAAATTTCACATAGACGTCGATTGTCGAAATATTAAAAAAAAAAAACATTCTTTTCAAATCAAACTCCAATTCGAGATCACGTTGAAGTCAATCTCCTGACTTTCGTGTAGTGCAATATTAAAGCAACAATGTGATAAATTATTCAGGTCGCCGTTTATACAACTAACATAATAATTTTTAATTAACAACAATATTATTTATTATTATTTTCCTCACAAGCTTCACACAAAGCATGCTTGCATAGGACATGGTGAGAAAACCCTTTTAAGTACCTTAACTAACCACGTGTTTTAGATATAGTCGAGCTCATATTGGATTTACCAGAGTGAGGGTGAATGCCACTTGCACGTCACACAATAAGAAGCCCAATGCCCCTAATTCAAATTCAAAATTGAGACCGAGAAAAGAATGCCAACATTGTGAAAGGTTTTCAAGTATTGATGAGGGGTATATTTTATCTATGTGGCAGTAAGATAGTTTCAACCTTTACGGTGAATTGTTCTCAAAACTGGTAAAGCAATTTTGAGGTCGAGTACAAGTACCTATCAAGCAGGCGTATCTTCCTACAGGTCCTCTGATAATAAAGAGGTGATTGCCGTACCATGTCGCATTGCATTTCAACTTCGTGCATACACATTCGCTTACATATTATTCATTTCCTTCATCTCATCGTGGACGCTAGATATTTATCATGACCACATACCAGGGAAGTTTATCCTATACGCATGCTATGCACGCTGTCTTGCTCTGATCCACATAAAGGGGTTATTTAGACAATTTGTGCAATAGAATAGAATCCCTCTGCACTGTACCTTGTTACATGAAAATTTCTGGGGTGTTTGTAGTTTTTTCACGCTACCAATTTGTCGCCATCTAATGACGTAGTCAGAACAACTAACTTGGTACCCCAAGGGGTTCAGTGGCCCTAGTGTGAGCCCCTCACTAATCCGGGGCCAATCGGAGCGCCGAACGCGGTCAATGCGTACAATCGAAATGGTTAAAAGAAACTAACACTAGGGCTTCAGAACACATTATAATACAATCAGGCCTTCAACTAATATAAACTCTTCAACTAAATATACAAAATATTATACACAATTCTTATTACATGTTTTATTGTGCGTAAAATTAGATTTCACCTTACACTCTTTAACGACGATTAACTTTTTTTAAATTCCTTATATCTCATCTGCATTGATATTATAATTCCTTAATTTCATTCGTTTTTGTAAATAATAAAATTGGATTCAGTGTTCATTCGGGGTATTGTTACACGAACAAGATCGACGTTGTATCGATGCCATTTATGAATATCGAATATCGATGTCCTAATAGCTTTGAACGAGTTTAGGCTTAAATAACACGGAATAGCTATCAATCGAATAATTTATCCACCAAGGCTTCGTCAACATGTCACCGATCAATGATCGATCGACGATGCGTTATTTGATAAGTGTGGCTGCTTGCAAACTTGCACAGCTTGAATCGATCGGTCGATACTCGATGTCGTATAGCAGGAATCGATGTATATCCAAATGACGTTGAAAAACCGATAGATCAACGCCGACCGTGCAGTACAACCCCAATAAAATTGTTCTGTTAATATAATAATAATGTTTTTTTTCTTTAAACTTCTAAATGCATAATATAATAATTTATTAATTGAAATTAATTCATTAATTGATATGGTATATAATTTAAATAGGTACACGGTATTGTTGATGATTAAAACACTAAACTAAAATAAAAAGTAGATCTGTGAGTGACTCTCCAAGTTCATTATAATTTTGAGAGAATGTCTTTGAAAAACCAAAATTTGTGCAAATATTTTAGCAAGTTATGGATTTAAGTATCGCGCTTCCGAAAGTGCTTTTATAACAAGACATTTTTGTAGGCCACAATTGCTTCTTGGAACGAAATCTCTTTTACCACTATTATCCAAAAAATAGTAGTCTCCTTACATTATCATGATGTAAAAATTCAATCAAATGTAGGTATATTAAATCGAAATTTTAAGCCCTGTTAAGACAAATGGATTAGGGCAAATTAATCTGAGACCCTCTACAATTTTCCACGAGATAAAGCTTTTGATAACAATTTCTTTGCACTTTTAGCGCGATTCATAAAAAAGGAACGGAATGCGTCCACGCCCGAGGAGAGTCCTGGCTTGATTCGGGGCCAAGACCGATCCTTTGCTTCTCTGTTTCAATAAACTCCAATACGGCCATATAAATAAACTTGTACTGGGCCTCGTTTTGCACCATACCAGAACGCTGGTCACGCACCATTTGAACAGTACGGTGGATGTCGATTTCACAGTCGAATCCCTCTTTTCTAATTTGATCTAGGATCATATCGATGACTATAAACGTCCCGGTCCTACCGATGCCTGCCGAACAATGAACGCACACTACCGCTTGTGCGGGAGGATCCAGCCCGGTCATGATCTGTTGCAGTCTATAATTTACATCTAACAATATATTCAGAACCCTGCCCGGCTCCGAAGGGACACCGTGATCCGGCCACGCAGTGAAATGAAAATGATAAATAGTTCTTTTGACGCTGCATTCTTCCTTTTTCGTAACTACAAAGCGTCTCAACGTGTAATCCGGTGTAGATGATTCTGACTCATTGTGTATCGTAAACTTTTTGAAAACTTCAGTTTTATTTAATTCTGGCCAATACCGTTCGCACTTCACCTTACCACGCTCGATCTCCTTCGTAGTCATTATAATTATGCGAACGTCCTCCTGCCATATCATCGACCAAAATGGATAGACAGTAGTCGATAAACAGCCTTGAGTGGCGATATATAACTTATTATATACGTGATCGACAATGCCATTTTCAGTTTCTTCTGTTGATTTTGGTATTGTGGTATTAACATAATTCGGATTGGTCCTGAGGACACAAGGCTCGAAAGATGGGATTAATTTCGTGCCATTACCTTGGACTTTGACGCTAGCTAATTTTTCTTCGCAAACGATGACACTTGTATGAACGGGTGACAACTTCTCTTTATTCTTTGAGGGTGTACTATCTCGACTCAAGGTAGAACCGTTTTCGTAACTTCCATTACCTGAATCTTGTTCAGAGCCGGGGTCGATCATTTCACATCGGATATAATTAGCGTTTATGTAGTCGGCTCCGGCTGGTGCGTCCGGAGGAATGTCCTTCAGCACCACACGAGTACGATCGAAAGGTATAATATTTTTGTATCTATTTTTTCGTATATTTTCTGGCTTCGATCCCTCCATTCTGTCGAAAAGTTGAAGATTCTCCATCATTTGTAACGTTTCAAATTCCTCCCAAAATCCTTGCTTGTAAGCCATACTTTCTATCGGACCTTCATTTTCTTTTTGAAGTTGTTTTACTCTTGTATGGAAATGTCGCACTTGGATACGAGTGGCGTTAAAAGGCTGGATCAGTCGCAGCACTTCACCTGTGGTTTCGACCATGGGGAAGTTTCTATAATGTTCTATTAGACTGACGAGATCATTAAATTGTTGGCCGCCACCTACGTCGTACTTGTTATCTTGTCGTCGTATAATGACGTGTGTGACTCGATCTCGCGTTCTCACCGACAGAACGAAGTCGCCCGGCTGCCTCTGAGACTCCCGAACAAGAAAAGAGCCATTTTTACCGTTTTCCAGCATCACCCGTTCTGCTTCCTTCGCGGTGAGTTGTCCGTGGTACCAGCGTTCAGTAGTTGGGTCGGCACAGTTGAGTGGCGTCTTTAACCTGATGATGTTACCGTTCTTCTCACGCAGTTGACACTGGTTGTCCATGTAGTATTGAACAAGTTCAGAAAGTGTAGCAAACTTCTCGCCTCCATAAAGATCCAGGAACTCGCCATTATTTTGTATCTTAATATGTGTAACTTCGTTGCCTCGGCGTACTGACAGAGTGAAATCACCCTTATTGCTCATGCTGGGCCTTGCTAAGAAGTAACCATCGTGCCCACACTCCATGAGAATCCTTTCCGCTTCCACCCCTGATAGTGTTGGGTGGAACCATCTTCGTGTAATCATCTTAATTCTATTAAAAGCACCACTTCGATACTTACAATACTCTAATTAGTGTGTGTTTGTCTTGATTCCTAGTTTTTCTCCATACATCCTCATTTCTCATCTGAAAGTAAAGATAAATAGAGTATTAATAGTGCAAAACATCTAAACAATGGAATTTCATTGGTGCTTGTGAATAGTCTTCTCAACAAATCATTGAGTACTTGGCTACTCAATCTATTTAATTAATCAAATTCTTAAGTAAATTTTAAATTAATAATGGGTAGGTACTCGTTCAAATTTAAATCAGTTACAAAATAGAAATAAGGAAAATTATTGTAAAACACACGCAAGCCATAACAGATACCTAATATGGCTTACCCATGTGTTTCATTGCATTTGAAGAGTTTATTTAAGGGCAACGCGTTATACCTAGATATAAATGAAGAATTTACATTTTTGTAAAAATAACAAACACTGAATGATGGACAGGAGTCTTACTTCAGCACTCCGACATTACACTTAATATTAATTATTCATTATTTTTAATTAAAAAATCTTAGGACCTCGGACCCAATATTTTATTACAGTATGATTAACATTTTTTTATGTGTCAATAGTTTAATTATATTGCAGTTAGCTTGTTTATTTTAGCCATTTCTTTTTATTTTTAGTTTAAAAATTATAAACACCACCTGCTCACTATATTTATATTTTTGTTAGTAAAAATGTAATGGTCAAGAATTGTTTTATTAACATTACAGGTAGTTAAATTTCTATACACAATATCTAGGTATTCATTTATGTAGCACATTGTGCATTACAAGAAATTATAGCTTCGTAGTGTTGTCTCCATGACTCATACCATGACTGTCTTTGACTAAAACTCAAAGTACCATTAGGGCTACCTACTGAATTATAATTTACAATATTTAGTTCCCACTATGATTGTTTAAGGAAAATGCATTGTAACATCCATAATGTTATGATGTTTAAAGGTTTAAATCACTTTTTTACAGCACATGTTTATAAAATGTTCCATGCTTATTTACTATATTTGTATAGCTACATATTTCTTGTTACTTCATCAACACCCAAACCAAGGGAGGATAGGTGGGTAATACGGGCTGGTGTCTGCAACTCCATGCCAAAGTGCGTATTTGCATATGGTTGGGAAAATTTATTATTCTATCCATCCCAGCTGGTGATGGTCTTACTGACATCTCCCAGAGGAATCAAGGCAGCATAGGGCACTCTTCATTTAGGTACATAGCTTAAGACACTAACTTTGTGTTATTCTCTACACAGCTTTCATTTTTAGACAAATACTTTTAATTATTTTCTTTTATTTATTAGTTTCAGGTCCAGCCTATCTCACAATTCTTAAAATAGAAAGCGGAACCGTTAGTAAATAACAACTAATGTTGAACTTCATTTTAGTACTTTCTTGGCATTCTATTAGTCTAGGGGACAATTGAATGGCTGAGTATATAAGTGAATACCAGAATTTAAACTAACATACATCTATCTTCTATTCTTCATAAGAAGGCTTACAGTCACTCAAAGGGCGATGGAGAGGGCTATGCTTGGAGTTTCCCTGCGTGATCATATAAGGGATGAAGAGATCGGAAGGAGATAAAGTAATCGACATAGCCCGAAGAATTGCCAAACTTAAGTGGCAGTGGGCAGGGCACATTCCTCGCAGAACAGATGGCCGATGGGGCCTAAAAGTTCTGGAGTGGCGACCGCGTACCGGAAGACGTAAAGTAGGAAGGTGCTCCAACAAGGTGGACAGATGACCTTGTGAGGGCCACAGGAGTCCGCTGGATGCGGGAAGCACAGAATCGGTTGAAGTGGCGGAGCTTGGGGGAGGCCTATGTCCAACAGTGGAAGTCATTCGGCTGAAATGATGATGATGATATGTATCTTCAAGGGGAAGAAAATGCTAACACCAGGATGACGACATTGTTGTGATAGCTGTGTCCTGTGACAAAGATACCAAAGCGCAATAGTTCTTTTCTTAATTTTATTTTTATTGTATTTGTTTTTTAAGTGTGTCAGGAAATAAAGGCTTACTATTACGAGTCTTAAAACTTAGCAGATGTTGGTGTTCAATTTAATTTATAAATGGATCTTTAATGGCCCTGACTGAAGTGCATTGGGTCCAGAAATATTATAAAACCCAGTGTAACATAAGAGAATAATAATTAGCAGTTATTAAAGAAGTTTTAAAGAAATCAAATATCAGTTATATTGTTTCTTCATATTCAAAGTTTATAACAGGAAGTTTGACTGACCGTGGGAAACACAAAGACTATGAAGTTATTACATTCAAGGTGCAATATCAATAGCTCAAATCACCCAGAACATTATAATACATAACTTTGTAAGATTAAGAGACGAATTGTGAAGTTTACTTGTAAAATATGACATCATCCTATCATTGAGATGTGAATTCAAAAAGCAAATAATGCACTAAATATCTGAGACAGTGCTTTTACAAGAGGATACATGAACATGACTTTAAAATTACTAATTTTATCGTGACAGTCATGAATATTGCGGGAAACACCGCGTACTATTGCTAGTTATATTTTATACATTCACTTTAATGAAGTATGTATTGTTATAAGTACGGAACGAATGCACAAAGGTACACCCTAGAGAACATGGTTCTACAAGTCTACTACTACTTCTATACAATAATCTAATAGTATGACAAAACACTCACCTCAAAAAGGCACCCTATTTTCTTACAGTGAACGATATCCCTCAAAATAGGAATTCTAAGGACCGAAGTGCTGTTGCTATGCTGACACAAGATTTTTTTTTAAACACTGTTTTCAAGGGCGTCTGAACACACTGACTTAGACATGTAAACTAATAACTAAATATACTGATTGATAAACTTAAAATTAACGTTATGTTGTATTGGTAAACGAAACCAATAGTTGAAAAAAAAATTATTTCACACAAAAAGAAGCAGAAAATGAACTCCGTGCCCGAGTTGCCTGCAGAAATGTCAATTTAACTTTTTATCAGTGTTGCCTGAAAAATAAAATTTATAGAATGGTGTGAAAAAATAACAGCTGTTTCGGATATTGATTACAGGTTTCATGAAAATCTTTTATGTGGAACACAAGTACCTATGCAAGAGAACCAGAGAACCAGATGATGGTCGACCTCGGACCACAAGTTATATGCGATTTTTTTTTGTAGTAATGAAGCCGCATTTTTCGCATTGCCCTTATCAGTCCTCTAGAAGTCCTCAGAAATAATGGCAAGAAATATTTAGCCGTTTTGGCTCCATAGATCTATGATTGGCGCTGTCCTTCCACTGGATCTCATTGGTGGGCAGTCCGGCGTTTCCCGCTGAGTGGGAAACGCTGTCCTATTTTGAAAGTAAGGATCGAAAGCCAAAAGGGTTCAACGGTTTATACATGTGTTGAAATGAAGGATAGCAGGAGGAAGCAGCGAAGCCTCAAAACATGGTAGTTATAGATTTTTTGTAATTACAAAATAAATAATATGGGTCATTCAGATCAGGTTATTGTAATGGTTTTAAGAGAATGCAATGCGAGCGAATCGAGCTAGTAATATGAGTATCCTGATTCCTGGCTCTCTGGGCGGAGCTGGCTAACTACTAAGTGTAGCTTAAGCAGAGAAAGAGGATTTTTTAACAATCTCACAATGTGTGCATGGAGACGAGGAATTTAACTTCTGTCTTCGGCAGTTGAGCTATGTGGTTGGGCTACAGCTCTAATTTTAGTCGACGTAGATGCAAAGTGGAAAAGCACGGAAGGCACCCTGCAAGTCTTTAAGTGTTAGGTGTAATTTTGTTGTTGTGAGGAGTAACGAGTAAATGTGGACAAAAGGCAGTTTTGAATTTTGTATGACTCTTATACTATGGTATTGTACTAGTATCCTGATTAATAAGACATTTATTTGCAAGAACTATTTATTTACTCATAATTTCATTTCTCGCTTGGTACAGAAGCAGATTTTATTTTACCGAAGTAGCTTGACAACACTTTTTTCACAGCGAGACGTTTGCTCGGATTCGAACTTTCTCCTTGCTGGATTGCTGACTTGTTCCAGTGTTCAAAACTTTGACGCCTGAATATTTTCCCTAAAGATTGCCACTTTTGTTCTGGACTTATTTCTTTATCTTCGAAATGTTCTTGGCTTCCAGACGGCCGATCACCCTGGAAAATAAGAAGTATAAGAAGACGCAGAATTTTTGTCAATTAGGTAGGTACAGGCGCCAGAACATCAAGCTACCCCAAACTCAAATTTTTCCGATTGAACATGAACCGTGACAGATTGGGGTAGCTTGATGTGCTGGCGTCTGTACATCGGTATATGTTTATTGTCATTAACTTACATCGTTAGATTTTGTTGAACGAAGCTGATTGCGAAAGAAATTAGAAATAGACTTCTTCCAAGTTTTGGGGTTTTTGTAGGAGTTTAATTCTAAGTTTCCCGTTCCTGTACCTTCAGCTGGTATCTTTTTACTTTTCTTTGTGCACGTTTCTGCGTCATCTTTAGGTATTGTCTCATTTTGCACTAGATAAGCTTCGGGACACAGCATATTGATTTATTATTATCAAAAATCCTTTGATAGAGTATTAAAAATTATTTTTAATTTACGAGAGTCATGTCAAATCGTCATTTGTTTCAAAAAATTACAATAAAGTTTGAATATAGAACTCTTTTGCATAGTATTACAATCTTTTCCATACGTATTGGTTTATAAGAACCTCGTACACTACCCGGCCACGATCATGGCTAATGACTCAGCTTCAAGTATCCGCACTTGAGCACGCCACAATAATGGCGGTAAGTCCCCTCTTTGAGGAGTGGACTGAGTGGCACCACGGTGTCTTCACACCTTCCGCCTGACGCAGGTCCTCACCAGACACAGGTGTTTCGGGAGGTTCCTGTTTCGGATAACGCGGGAGGAAACGCAGGGTTGTTACCACTGCGTAGATCGCCTTGAGGACACGCAGTGGAGCATACGATGGAGGTCTGCCCGGCTTGGGCGGAGCACCGCTATATCCTCGTGGAGGCGATCGGCGGCGGCGATCTCTCGCGTCCGGCCCTGGGCTGGGCCATGGTACGGAGCGAGAGTGCAAGGGTAGCCGTCACCTCCTTCTGCCAAGCAGTAATGCTCGCGAAGAGGGAGGCGGCGCACGTGGGGAGTGGCAGTATAAGTGCCCTCACGGCCCTAGTCGCCGCAAGACGCCCTGGGCGTCAGGAATCCCAGGTTGGTTCCCGGCCACCGAAGGCGCGGGCTTGCGGACGGCGAGTAATGGGAATTTTAGTGATAGTTTAGTTCGGTGTACAGTCGCCAGCAGGTCAAGCTATCCCAAACTGTCAAATTTTCCCAATTGAACATAAACCTTATTCCTTTGTTATAAAGTTGAAAAACTATCAAAGAAATTTGACAGATTGAGGTAGCTAAATGTGCTGGCCTCTGTACAAGAGAATTGGCACCATTGTGTAATTTACAACGAATTTTCGCATCTGTCCGATTCACATGAGTCCAGAAATCCAGTGATTCTATCCAGTCCAGTGCTGATCTGGATCATACCGTCGACATTATTCCAGTCAGTCAGACAAAGACTAAATAAAACAATGCGTATCCATTTTTTAACCGACTTCAAAAAGAAGGAGTTTATCAATTCGACATGTTTATATTTTTATTTTTTATGTATGTTCGGGCATAACTCCGTCGTATATAGACGGATTTGCAAAATTATTTTTTTGTTCGAAAGGGGTTTGTTTCGAAATGGTCCCATATAAATTTCATATAGATCTGATGATGAGTTTTGGAGACAGACAACGGAACTCTTCAAAACTTTACAGCAAATCAACCGCGAATGCGGCTATCGCATAAATATGCATGGTTTTGACCCCGAGGATGATGAAATTTCGAATTGGTGTGGCGTAGGTAACTAAAAAGTGAAAAATAAAAACTTTTTTCAAAAAAATATCAACCGACTTCCAAAAAAACACTACAAAGTGCAAAATAACTTTAATTTCGGAAGGCGGTGACAAATAATTAAAATACCTACACGTCCAAAGTCACCGACTTCCGAAATTAAAGTTATTTTGCACTTTGTAGTGTTTTTTTGGAAGTCGGTTGATATTTTTTTGAAAAAAGTTTTTATTCACGTTTAATCCAACACCAGATTGGCCGTCTACACTATTCCAATGGCGCTGGATTTTGCGATCTGCAATGAAAAAGTAGACTGGATTGTTTACTGAAATGGGTACATTCCAGTGCATACTAGCATACATAGATAAAACCAGTGTCTTACATGGAGCGACTGCCTATTTGACCTCCACAACCCAGCTAATGGGTAATACACCACACCACAATCCGGCAAATGGATAAACCTACCCCTTGGTAAGACTGGTTGTCAGACCTTCAGAATTCTGACTATATCTAGCAACTGTTAAAGATGTAGGTACATGCCAGCCGAGACCCACGGAGGGGTCTTGGTATGAAAGGGATGATCAACCATCCACGGGCCGACCGCGGCAAGCACCACTTGGTAGATCGATCTGTGGGGCTGCTTTTTTTCCATACTCCTATGAGTCACTTTATAGGTAACACGTTCTGGCTAGCCTTTTCCCAACTCTGTTGGGGTCGGTTGCCAGATAAAGATTGTACAGACGCTAGCAGGTCAACCTACCCCAAACTGTCAAATTTTCCCAATTGAACATGAACCTTATGCTTTCGGAATAAAGTTGAAAATCTATCAAATAAATTTGACAGATTGGAGAAGCTGGATGTGCTGCCTTCTGTACAGTCGCCAGCAGGTCAAGCTATCCCAAACTGTTAAATTTTCCCAATTGAAAATATACCTTATTCCTTTGTAATAAAGTTAAAAAATTATCAAAGAAAAGAGAATGCCCACGGCACTATGGACAAATGTACTGATTTCAACATTTGCGTGTCTTCATCAAATCATCTTCGAAATACTCGATGACATGTCTAAATACTTCCTCAAAAAATTCAACGCAATCTACCTCGGCATTTCGGAGATATTTACAAAAATAAAATGACTATTTTGAGGTTATGTTCGAACACAAAATCAACTGAAAAAAGCTATTTGAAAGGGGTTTCGAGTGACCCTTGTGCCTTTGAAACACATTGGTGTAAAATCTGTAGCAGTTTACCTATGTTTAGGCGGCCAGTTACTGGTGACCATCTCACCAAGTCTTGCCGTTTTAGATTTTGAGTGTCTTTGTGCCTCAAAATCTTATTCCCACGTTTCATTAAAACGTAAAGCATGGAAGCAAACATTATATTATATAACATCACACCTGTATTCCCCGAAGGATTAGGCAGAGGTGTACCTATGTGTAGTATACCCACGTTTCGCCAGTTATGTTTAAGTCCGATGTAATAGGGGGCGAGCCTATTGCCATCAAGCGGGCACAAATCCAGACTCCAGGCTTCTAATGAGCAATTCCAGATGGAAACACCCAACAAGACTTTGCCCGACCTGGGAATCGAACCCAAGACCTCATGCTCAGTAGTAGCGCTTGCGACGACTAGACCAACGAGGCAGTAAATATTATATTATTTTATATAATTAAAGTAATAGTATATTACTTGATAGCCCCGTACGCACAATACGCGCTTTACCGTGGAGTTGCGGACAACAGCCCGTTTTACTTATTACTTGATAGCCGATTGGCTTAGGCCCCTTCACACTAGCGTTTGTCCAGCGTAGGCGTTCGATGAACGCATATGCGCAGCGGAGACGCCGCCTCGAAGTATGTTTCATGAAATTGTCTAAGTTAGTGTGAATAGGAGAAAAACAGCTACACTAGGTACAATAAATGAAAAAAGAAGAAGTTTTTAAACCTTTATTTCATTCTTCCAAAAAAATGTGATCCAAAAATGGAGCTGGGACACTAACATTATTATAGCGTGCCCAGCTCAAATACCACAAAATGCACATTACATGCACACAGCAACCTACAGTTCTTTTTCCTACACGGCAAGAACAATAGTAGCCTACAATGGCGGCTAAAGTATCTCTTACATTTACGTTTTTATTTATTAAAATGTAAGTATAATATATTCTACTAGAGACATGCCTTGATTTAATTCTACCTCTAAGCAAATAATTATTCGTTCCCAATATTAAAGGTAATTCCTCTTCAAACTCTTCCGATAATTCTATATGGTAGAACCCATTTTGTCTTATATGCTCGCCATAGTAGGATCTGGCTTGTTTCAATTGATACGAGCCTAAGGCAAATCTTTTAAGCTCCACTAGCCCTAGTTTTGGGAAGTCCCCTAACTCTGGTATATTGCCATTTATAGGTCTAAATAAAGCACGTCTCCTATTAATGTTTTCATTAATAATGAAATCGCCTAGGTGATTTTGCATCAGAAGCCTGGTTTTGGCTATTTCTAGATAATCCCTATCTTCTGGCCGATTTTCAATTAATGGGTGGAACTTATTGGTTAAAGCACATGCAATCCTAAAATCATCCATCATGTGTGGTAAGGCACGATTAAAATAATCTTGTCGTAGAAGTTTGTAATCTCTTTTTATTCGGCCATTCACAACTTCCACCACCCATCGACACATAGTGATACATCTAGATTTATTACTTTGTGAGGTTGTTAGCTGATGTTCGCCCTCTGCTAGTGACTCTGGCATGTAAGCTTTATACCCTATCGCTTCTAGATTTGGCAATGCATCCCTGAAACCTCTATCTAAAATGAATACATCATTATTTCTAAAAAACGTTCTAAATCCACTTTGGTGATTTTCTAATTCCTCATTTATGATAGTGGAGTCATTCTTTGTGGCTTTATATAGCCCTAAGCATTCTAGTATAGTACCATCGCAAGAAACAATCATAAAAGGCTTAATGAGGTTGGAAAACTTGTGCAAGCTATATGTATCTTCTTTTTGGAATTTATAATTACTGCTGCTCTGAATGTATACATATGTCCCATCACAAATAACTATAGCTGGTTTAACAGCTTCCGGTAAATCGGGATTACCAAAAAGTCCCTCAGGTATAATTCTATTTCTAGCTGCCACATCGACTACCGTTGTGCTACCAAAACCTAAGCATAAAGGCACAAAATCTTGTAAAAAACAGTTTCGTACTTTGTTCATGTACCGTTCTAATGTGCTGCGAGGCAAATTAAAGAACTGCGATAGCCTTTCATTGCTGTCTCCAGTTCTGATTTTAGCTAAATATATGCTTAGTGCTAGAGTTGCTGAAGGTACTTGACCAGAAAGGGATGGTAACATTGATAGTAGTACCTGTAACTGTTCTACTGTAAATCCTAACCAGAAATGACACATTTTTGCATCCAAATTATTGAAATCGGTAAAATCTACTTTTCTCACCACTGCTCTATCCATTATTGCCATCATATCATCCATTTGGTGACCTGTAAAATCACTATATGACGCCAATAATTCATCCCACAAGTTGGTATTCAAATGGAAATTGCAGATCCGAGCACTCAAAGGAACATATATTTTATATCGCTGTATCAGTAATTCTTTCACTATTGATGGTACCAAAAGACGCTCATTATTGTTGCAGTCACTGAATAAACAATGGTTAGGTGTGGCAGCAACACGTTTGTATGTTCTAGAATTAACCTTATGGACAATCCGTAATACTGGTTGATTGGGGTTTAAGCCCTGTTCTGGCAGAGGGGGCGGCATAGGAATGTTAACATCTTGTCCAATATGCTCCTGAGACAGGTCCTGGGTATTAGAATCTTCTAATCGATCAGCATCGTGTGTTTGTTGCCTTTGTATTGTTCTGGTTGCATACATCCAGCAGGCTCGGCAAACTCTTTCCAGACGTGTCACCTGTTATAGAATAGAATGACTTGTTTACAATTTGACCAGCCTAAATATTTAACACCACTAGCAAGTTAACAATAAACAGTAGAGTGGAATGGTTTAGGACCCCAGGGGTTTTTGAGCTAAGAGGCTAATTCTTATTAGCCTCTTAGCTAAAAACGCCAACGTCTTTTATACCCAAGTGTATTAAAAAAAATATAGTATACCTGATGAGATGGCACCCCTCGCAATAAAATGATTCTTTGGGGGCAGTCTAATGGCACTCGATGAGTTCTTGATCTCAGTATAGAAACCCCACAAACCTAGCAGACAGACTGGTGTCCTACTGCAGGTGTAAGCGGCCCTTGTGATGTGACCGCATTTTGCAACAGTGTAAAACACTCATGACACAATGTGCCTTCGGTTGACAGCTGAAAAAAAATACATATTTCAATCATTTTATTTCCGTGCAATTGTTACCTTCCATAAAGCCGGCGGCACAGCCGGGGCTTGTTACCTTGCGGGTATGCTGCAGGCGTTATTAGGCCGCCGGCACTTGCAGCAGGAACCGAGTATGCCGCCGGCCTTGACCGGCGGCACATGCCGCCGGCATGTGTGTAGGAGCCTTTAAACTACATACAATTAATTGAGAGGTGTAGCTATATCTCAAAATACACTTACTGATTGAAATGAACTATCCTAGTAAATAAGTTAGATTATTACCGACACAATAGACCTCTACCCATAAGTTATATTCAAATTCAGTAGCCCAACTAATGAGCTAAAGAACAAACTTAAAGCTACACATAACTTATAAGGTAGGTACACAATAAAATAAATCATTGTGAAGATGTACCAATATACAAACAAAGAAGCGCAGTTCCTGAATCAAATACATCAATCTACGATGAAAAACATGTTCGTTCTTACCGTTGTTGGTGAGATCCAGACTCGTAAAATGTTCATGATATTATCAGGAATCTCCGATAACATAAGCCTGCGCCTGAGTGGCGTTAATCTCAAGGAGCAGTTGAGACATCGCCCCACAGTCGCACTCGCCATGTTCGTTAATTATATCACAATAAAATGCTATTTTTAATATTTATACACAAAAAATCCTGTCTCTATTAATAAACAATACACACAACACACATACACGGTGCAGTTGCGAGAGAAGTATATTTTTTTAAAAGGTTAGCAGCAGCAGTAGTCGAGGAACTATAAGCACAAACTCGACGCACAACGTACTAAAACCAGCAGAAAAAAACATTCTGGTTGACCGTTGACATGGCATAATATTGCAAAAATATGACAAAAAATAAATGTAATGTCAAATAGGATTGTGGGTACCCGTATTAATAAAAGAAACATTCGATTATGACTGTTCGATTGATGCAGATGAAAATCTTTGTTGATTTTTTATCGACGTGGGTAGGATAGTATTATATCTTTAGACGTTTGAAACTATTCCGATTTCGATAACAACAATAAATAAAAAAAAGACTTTATCAATCTTACCAGTGTGCGGTGCCCACCACACACTATTGTTTCGTCCGTCACATAATTGAGTGAAAATAAATGTACCCACTACCTAATATTTAGAACTGTGGGATATTAGAAACTGATTTATTTATTTTATCTTGCTAATCATTACAGAATCGATATCATTTTTGGGCGATTTCATATAATCGATATCAAATAGGTAGGCACATTAAACGCAATAGAAAAATGGACATCCTTAATATTGACAAATGACAGGGGCTTGAAAAAATGGCGTACTTTACAGACAGAAACGTAAAATTACTAATTATTGTTCAAAACACTATCCCAATAGAAATATAATTTAAGTCCTATTCAAAAAATATATTTTTATTTTAGATATTTCATACTGTTCAACTTTTTGAGACACGAGACATTTTTGAAGAGTACTGTCCATGGGCATTCTCTTTTGACAGATTGGGGTAGCTTGAAGCCTCTGTACAAACGGAAAAAAAACTGAAAAACATCGTAAATAATAAATACAAAATAATATCCTTGCTAACAACGTTTAATTTATATAATACGAAATACAAAATGATTCACCATCATGTTCTAGCTAGACTATCATTTTCTAATCAGCTATTGTATAGGAAACGTGCACGACGAAGTGTCTGCCATCTGGTGGCGCAAATCCGAAGTTTTCTCGGAATCATTACTGAAATTGCACTTCACGTTGTATATTATCACATTATAGAAGTGAAAAATCATAATTACTAAGTGAAAATGTATTGTCGTGTTTCTGGAAGTTCGAATACTTCAGAGAAAAAGAAAAAGAAATCAAATTCTATTACTTTCCCACGGATAGTAGTCACTTTCAACTCAAGACATGTGTAATTATGGGTTTCAAAACGTTTAGAAATTACTGATATTTGTAAAAATAGCTAAGTTTTGTATGTAGTACTACTTATTCAATATAAACAAATCTGCAAAACCTGAAATAATTTTAGTTATTTTTCGTTATAGGATATCTGGAGAATTTATAAAGTAAATAAAAGCCCAGTTACACTTAAATTTTTCAGTTAGGCTTGCCTTACATTTGCAAATTGCTTTTCTAATATTTGTTTTGCAATCGCTCTGAAAACAAGGCGAAATGAACATAATTAATAATATGTATAGATAAAATATTTACGTGAAAAATGAAATCAGAAAATACTTTACAGTTATTTTGACATCATAAACGTTAGAAATGGTCGTTTGAGCTATAATTTGCCAATTATTACTATACTGCGTTTTCATGATTCCTAACTGTTTCGTCTACATCCAAGACATACCCGGTCTCGAAAACTTTTGGCCTTTTTACGCGCCTTGGCCTTTTTTGTATATTCTGACCACGCTGACGATCATGGAGAGTTTGTTGCGCCACTTCTTCCCAGCTAAAGCACTAATTGGTGAAGGGTGGGCGTTTTGGGGTCTCTCTTATGTATTTTGACGTTCGAAAAGTGCATATTCTCAGCTTGATTTGAATAAATGACTTGATTTTAATCATTATTACTCGGCCGGAACCCACATTTTATCATTAAAAACGATTTAAAAAATGGAAACATTAACATAAACATTGACGGCAATACGCTCACAGCTCAGACAAGTTTCTTTTTTGACCACACCGTGGCGCTCGCGTCGATTTGTGCTGCCATCTATAGTTCGTGCACGTGCCTTTAATCATTTTACTATCTTTTTATACTGTGTGCAAAAATATTTATCTGTGGTAGAAAAGGTGGCGCGGAAGGCGCATCAGCTTGGCACAAATTAAAAAGTCGATCTATAGGCGGGAAATCCAGAAGTTTGACAATTTTTTTTCACATGTGGTCCAAAGTTTTAGACTGTTTTATATTTCCATAGGGAAAAACCCGGCTGATAATGTCTGCAACAGCTACTTTTACGTCACAGGTATGAATATATACGGTTATTAAGTTTTATTGATTACCTGGTTGGCATTACAGTCATCATGTTCATAATCTTGATACTGTGCTGTGTGTTCTCTAAACAGTTTTAACTACACTCTAGGACACTCACCTAAAGTTATATGCTCTCTGCAGTCACCTAGGCGGTAGCCCCACAACTAATACGTAGTCATAAACTTAAGATTAACCACCAACCACTTTAATTTTAAGTCAGTTTGCAGTTGTTATTTCAAAAGGCGCTTTGTTCTATGTAAAACTAAATAGTTATAAATACGAACAACTCAGATTTAGGACACTTTCAAACTTTGTACCAAATGTGTAAGCTATCACAGGCATTCGCAGGATTTAATGTCAGGGAAATATTATCATCGCGCAACCTTCCCCATAGATTCAGTAGAATCATTAGGTACATAATTCTGAACCACTTAGCGATATAAAAAATTGCTGTTCCGTACATTTTGACAGGTCAGCGCAGGTATTTTACTTTTCTATGAAACAGCTGATTAAAATTGTGATATTAAGTGATATTAAACGACCAAAATTTTCTGCTCTAGAGAACTAGAGGGCCTAGAATTATGTACAGACGCCAGCACATCAAGCTACCCCAAACTTCTTTAATACTCCTCTTTTTGGTACCTATTTTTATCTCAGATTATAAAACAAAGCCAGATAGACCGCGCGGAACGCCTAGAGTGAGGCCAAAAAAAAACAAATACTAAAGAAAACATACAATGCGAAGCTTTAATATTTGTATTTTTTTGTTTAGATTGAGATTTTATGTTCTATTCGAAAACGTTAACTCACGCGAAGCACGAGTATTTGCGGTGGCCGAGGCTACCCGCCGGCCGGAGCTACCCCCCTCTCCCCTACCTACTTTTATTCCAATTGTGGGTTATCCTACAAGCTGTAATAAAAATTTCAAACGGCTTGTTAGGTAGGTAGTAGGTACCAAAATTCAAAAAGGATTCGAATGTCCATCAAAAAGCTTACAATTTCAATATTCTTCCAAACAGGCTGTGGCAGAATGGGTAAGGTTATTTCCACGACAGGCAACAGAAACTTATACAAGTTCCGTTACATTTATAAAACAGTTGACGGTTGTCGCCCTCAGTACCATAACATATTTGAAGAACGTGTTCCCTGAAGAGAGTTACACCGTCGAGAACTTCGGTGGTATTAAGCTAAGGGTACTGAAGAAGAAATGTAGGCATGAGTTGGCGCATTTTGTTAGCACGGCACTGACTCAGGCTTTTGAGGCGTTTGATAAGAAATATGTAAGTTATTGAATTTACTTATGCAGGTATGCATAATCAGCCAACAATGTTCCCACTGCTCATCACTGCAGGGACACAGTGCCTCCTCTCGGTGGGAGGGAGTGGCCCGAAATCCACCACGCGGGCTCAGCCCATGTTGGTAGATGTCACATCATCACATGTCTTCGAACTTTTGGTTCTAGAACATGCCATTTTACTCACGATGTTTTCCTTCAACCTTTTTAGGGCAGTGTTGCTGAAATAATCTACACTAAGTAAAGTGCCTGCCTGGGTTAGAACCTACGACCTACAACTCGTAAGTCGCGGGATGTTGCTTTATTTATTTAAACTTCTCGCACACAAAAAAGGTACAAAGGCGGACTTAATGCCTTAGGCATTATCTACCAGTCAACTATGGGTGCTTTCACTGCTTTTCGTATATAGGTATACCTAATTTGAACTTGCAGCGATATAAACTACCTTCCTTTGCACAAAATGAACATAACGTCAATCAATTCTAATAATTACTGGGTACTTACCCTACTCATTTTTATAAATTTCATTAATCATATTAAGTTTTCCTGACTAATTTCGCACTCGAATGGAGAGCACCATCAGCTCATCTCCCGATGCTACACAATTGTCACGAGCCAAACTGATGCTGCAGTATTGCAAACCTATGTTTTTTGAAGTTCCCTTTGTTTCCAGCTCCACCAACTTGTAATCTGTTTCTACGACGGCGAGTGCAAAGTCGAGAACTTGGTGGAATACCACATCTTCGAATACTTGTACAGCCCCGATGGGGTGACCATGAATGTGCACTCTAAAGCGCGGGACAGCGCTAAGAGTTCCACGAGATATGCCTTCGACAATGTTAGAGAGAGGACTCTACACCTGATCAGGGCGTGTGTGGTCATCATGCAGGCTTGTCAGAACGATATGCCTGAGTCTTATGACGTCAGCTTGCGTTTGTATTATAATGAAGGTGAGACTATATGCTTTTAATCACAGCTACTGAATTATGATATTGTGGACAGCACGGTTGAACGATTGACTGTGCTACAAGGTCGTGGTTCAATAAATAATACAAGGTGTAATAAAAATAACTGAACACCTAAAGAAACCACTATAAGCACAATTTTTTTCATGTTATGAAGACTTGAAATCGCCAAAAAATACCAGCAGCTCCTTAATAAGTATATTATGTTCGCGTAACTCTATAAAGCAGGGGACGGGACGGACGAATGAGCGGCTTGCATTGCCGAATCAGGGCCCTGATTCAGTATGACCACTTAACGGTTCCTTACTTCGAAACCACGTCAATTCCTTAGATCACACACGACATTTGCTAATAACGTATTAATACTATCGATTAATTGTCTTGGTAAGCACGGCTACACATCAAGCTATACATTTCCATTACAAGCTGATCTCGCATTGTATAGGAGTTCCGTACAGTGAGAGATCAGCGTAAACTGGAAATATATAGCTTGATGTGTAGCTGGTACATACAGAACAAGATATTTCGATTCCTTACTGTTACATTGGTTTCCAAAAACACGATATTGACGTAGTTTGAACATAGAAGATTCCACGTGGAATCTATATAACCATACGGAATTGGGGCCCTGTATGGTTATAATGATTCCCCACGGAATCTATATACATAAAAAGAGAAGTCCTGACTGACTGACTCATCAACGCCCAGCCCAAACCCTTGGACCTAGAAAGCTGAAATTTTGCACAGAGGTTCCCTTTATAATGTAGACTAGGAATAAGGAAGGATTTTTGGAAATTCAACTCCTAAGGGAGTTAAATAGGGGATGAAAGTACCGCGCGGGCGAAGCCGCTGGCAAAAGCTAGTCTATGATATTATTAATATGATATTAGCAGATTTTGTGTGTGATTGACGTGGTTACGAGTAAGGAATCGTTAAGTGGTCATGGTGAATTAAGGCCCAGAATTGGTGCCCAGCTGCCGAATTAGGACGACACGGTTGGCGCGATTGACTGCTGCGCTGCTTGTCGCGGGTTCGATTTCCGCACGGAACAAATATTTGTATGACTACAAGTAGTTGTTCCGGGTCTGGCTGTTTGTGTATGTGAGTTTAAATGTTTGTAAATCGCGCCCACAATACAGGAGAAATTCCTAGTGTGGGGCAAGGTTTATTAAAAAAAATCTAGGATACAGCTGTGTATTATTAGAACTAGTAGCAGCGCTCCGCGGTTTCACTCGCGCTGTTCCCGTTCCCATGGGAATACGGGGATGGATAGTGTAGCTTCCCAACAGTGAAATAATTTTTCAAATTGGTTCAGTAGTTTCGGAGCCTATTCAATGCAAACCAACAAACAAACAATAAAATCTTTCCTCTTTATATAGTATAGATTAGAGGCAAAGTACCAAACGAGGGTATATTAATTAACGTGGTATTCCAGCTATTATATGTATATATTGTGTTTTTGATAAACGATCCGTTCCGTTGAACGATAATAACGTGTATCTACCTAACTGTTTAAAAAAATCCCAAGTTTGGTCTAAGTTCAAGCTATAAGTTAATATCCAGTATAAGTTATATGAATGCATTTAATTTCCAGATGCACCTGAAGGCTACCAGGCGCCAGGTTTTCTCAGTACCACTGAGGACCAGGATCACTTGGAGCCAACTCTATCAGAAACCGTCAAGTTGGGATGGGTGGAGACTCCGTACCATAGGATCACAGCTCGCACATTTATCAAGGAGAGTATGGGGTCCAGCCATGATGCTATTGTGAGTATCATCATCATCATTTCAGCCGAAAGACGTCCACTGCTGAACATGGCTTCCCCCAAGCTCCGCCACTTCGACCAGTTCTGTGCTTCCCGCATCCAACGGACTCCTGCGGCCCTCACAAGGTCATCGGTCCACCTTGTGGGAGGCCTTGCAACTTTACGTCTTCCGGTACGCGGTCGCAACTCCAGAACCTCTCCGCCCCATCCGCCATCTGTACTGCGAGCAATAATATGTGGGGCTGGCCACTGCCACTTAAGATTGGCAATTCTTCGGGATATGTCGGTTACCTTGGTTCTCCTGCGGATCTCTTCATTCGTGATTCAATCACGCAGGGAAACTCCAGGCATAGCCCTTTCCATTGCCCTTTGGGTGACTTTAAGCCTTTTTATGAGGCCCATTGTTGCAACCACGTTTCGGTTCCGTATCGTGAGCACTTATACAGGGTTATTTTAAAAATACCAACAACCTTTTAAGAGGTCATTTTACTCATCATTATGAACAACTTTTACTATGAGACCAAACCTGAAATCGCGAAAAAAATCAGCTGGTCCATACAATAATTTTGTTCGAAAACAAAAAGTACGGAGCAGCTGATTTTTTTTTCGCGATTTCACGTTTCATAGTAAAAGTTTTGCATAATGATGAGTAAAATGATCTCATAAGAGGTTGTTGGTATATTTCCAATAACCCTGTATAAAGTAAAATATGCGGCATACGACGGTTTGTTTATGACCTGCTTAAGTAGCTATTCACTACCTTTCGACAGGCTGTCGTAACAAAAATGAAACATTTTCAATAGGGTATTTTCCGATTTCATAAAATCTATTATAATTTGAAGGTTGGGACGATATATTTAAAAAATAAAAATAAATGTATTAAAACACATTTTCTCAATTAAAAACGATTAAAATCGAATTTATTTTTCGTTGTTTTGAATTTACTGCCAAAACGCTCCTTACGATGACTTTTTATCAGGTGACATGTGACGTCAACTTTGTTTATACGGCACCGGCATACGTACTTAGTTTGGCACCGATTTAGAAGTTTTTGTGCACAGAGGCACCGCACACCAGTAATATCACTTTATATCCATTAAAAATCTTGTTAATTATAAACTTGACATTCACTTATTTACTAACTAACTACTTTAGTTTACGCAAAGTTGACGTCACGTGTTATAAAGCGTTTTGGCGTTAAATTCAAAGCAACGACAAACAAATTTGGTTTAAATCGTTTTTAATTGAGAAAATGGATAGAAATCCATTTATTTTTATTTTTCTGTTAAATATCTCGTTCCAATCTTCAAATTAGAATAATTTTTAAAAAATTGGAAAATACCCTATTATTACTGATTTGCCTTGCCCCCGACGACTATAGCTGTCGGAAGAATGGCGGTTGTGTTTTCTGACAAAATTTTCGGGTTTTGGCCTTTAGAAGACTCTTTTGATAACTCTTATGATTGATGTTCGATTCGGCACGAAAAGCGCATCGATCGGTTGTGAAAAGCCATGCACATATCGCTCATTAGCAAGAAGGGTGACATAACTAAAAAATCTGCGATCGCCAACCCGCCTGCTTGCTTGGGGCTATGTCCAGCAGTGGACGTCTTTCGGCTGAAATGATGATGACAGGTGGGCACGGCAAAATTTACTATTTTTTTTGCTACAAAAAACGACATTACGCAAATACAAAAATGCCGGAGCTAGAGAGGTTGTGACTTTATTCTCGCCGCACTCTTATCGCTGCTTTTAAACTTTGCCCAAAAATTTATCTCAAACTTCTTGCAAATGAACGATATACTTAAGGTCGTAAACGAACCGAAAAGACATGGCAGGATCGTAGCAGTGACGTTCTAAAGTGTCTGCCTACCCTCATAGTAAGACGTGAGTTTATGTATGTTTGTGTAAAAGGAAAATATTTTCTAGCTAAATCTAAAGCGAGTGCATGGCCTCTTCAAAAAAGTGTGCCGTGGTGGTGGTAGTGTCGTCAGTTAGAACATCAAGAAAAAAAAACCGTTCAAGGACAAAAATCAGTCACAGTCGTGTTTTAGAAAATAATGCAATTTGTTTTATTTGTGATTTTTTGGACTATCATGTCTCTGAATGTTTAATGGAATGTAAAAATCTTATTACAGCCATCACAAAATGCACCGAACATGACGCAACACGATCAAGACGATTTCCAGAGCAGTAAGAAATAATTTCTACTTGAGACACAATAGTAAATGTTTTAAATTAGTGTTAAAATTATAATTGAATCTTTATTTACTTTAGGTTCAGCTATTAAAAGTGCATCGGATGTCACCGAGATGAGAATACAGTGTCCATGCAATAAGTTCGATGCAGACGACGTAACACACGCCCTTCTGACTTGCCAGTTAGTAGTACCATATGTTTCATAAAACATGCTTAGATAAGCTTAACCTTCCTTCCTTCCTTAGCTTAACCTTTAAGTCATACGGGTCTTGCCAAGGCCGGTCCGTGGATGGGTTACCATCCATTACATATCGAGCGAGACCCGTCCATGCCTCAAAAAGCACGTTAAAAACCGTTGATCCTGGCCATCATAAATAGATCTTTGACAGTCGTTACAGGTCGTCAGAAGCCCGAAAGTTTGACAACCCGACTTACTAAGGGGTATCGTATTACTCAATATCTGGTATGCAGCTGCATCCGGTTAGACTGGAAGCCAACCTCAACATAGTTGTGACCCCCCCCGAGTGGGTTCCCGCATTGTCGTTGCGGGGGGGCTTAGTAACCGTGGTCTCCCATCCACGGTGAAGCCAAGAGGAACCCAACGGTGGGGCCGCTCGTCAGGGCTTTTGCCTTCAAGCCATTGACGTAGCGGCCAAAAAGTAGGTTGCGGTGAGGTGCACCGCAACTGAGGTGGGCCGCGATGTCGAATGGGAGGCATCACGGCTGAGGGTTACAGGCTGCGGTAGAGGAGGAGTGCCGGTGCTTCTGAGCAGCGCTCTTCCCTTCCGTGGCCTGGACGGGGCCGCCACCGTTTGATGGCGGACGCGGTGGGGCCGCAGGGGAAGAGGAGTGTCGGTATAGCGTCAGCCGCTCTCCCTATCCTCTGCGGCCGAAAAGTGGTAGACGGGACGGCGCGTTGTGTTCCACACGCGCGCCGTCAAAGATGTCAGCAACCACTGGTGGGGTCCGCAAGGGCCGATGCCTGCCAGGGGTGCGGGTTTGTTCGAAAGAGATACCACGGCCCCTGGCATACTGGCTACTGAGGGAACACGGGTGGGTTTTAGTCAGTAAAAGTCTGACACACCCTCCTGCTCTACTCAGCAGGAGAAGTCATTTGATGATTTCCCACCCAAAAAAAAAAAACAAAAACATAGTTGTGAAAAGGCTAAGGCAGATTTGATTGAGTAGGATAGGATACTTCTGAAAGCTCACACTCTTAACTACCAAATTGTTGTTAATCTAGTGGTCAAAAGTGGGATTGCATTTTGGTTCTACACTTTTAAGTCCAATGCTACTAAGCATTGGACTTAAAAGTGTAGAACCAAAAGTTAGTGAATTTTCTATAAAGAAATTCTCGAAATTATTTTTTCTTAATTTAGAACTGAAGGGTAATTGCGTAGAACACCATGAATAGGAATCGCTTACATTTTGACAGTTCCACAACATTCATTGCGTTGTTTACGTTGTTGAGCAGACGAATTATACAAACACATTATGCAATGGAGTCAGATTCTGATTAATAGTGTTTGTGCAATTAGGGTGCTGATCTGCGTCTTACATCGTAACTGACGAAATGAGGGTACCTACACCTTTAGGTAGGTGTATTTCAGCTACTCCAAAAACCGTCATCATCATAATTTCAGCCGAAAGATGTCCACTGCTGGACATAAGCCTCCCCAAAAAGGGGGTTTTGCTATAATCGCCACGCTTGGCAGTCGGGTTGGCGATCGCAGTATGGTGGTAAAATGCATAGAGAACGCTGCTGCTCATTCTCTAGTAACAAAACAATTTGTTTTAAAGGTACTGTAGCACTCAGCAACATGCTGCGTGCTTCGGTCTGTCACGCGAGAACGCAACAAGAGTCCAACGTCACTGTTGCACGGAGTGTTCCGACCTGGAACCGAGCAGAGAGCCCACTGACCAACGACTGGCGTCCCTCGGCGTTAAGAAGAGAGAAGTAAGTTGCTATACTTACAATAATATTATTTTGATAATTGGCGATAAGATTGAAAATACAACACAGAATTATATCAAGCCACATGTCGTCAACTAAGCCGTACTTACATAGACACAAAATGTAATCCAAATCTGCAATCTACAAAACTGATTGCTTTTGTTATGGATCTGTTCAAGTGCCAAGGCTACTATAGATATTTTTCTCATTCCCCTTAAATTCTTGTTCGTTGGGGCAGCGTCTATAGATGGATAGATAGGTACTGCCGATACTGGCGCCCTGAACCCATTGGTGTGAGTAACCAATGTACAGCTACTCCAATTACAAACTGTAAAATTTTCCCAATTGAACATGAACCTTAATTATTTCCGCCATGAGATCTGGAGGCAAAGGTCCTCGCGCAAATGTGGGAGTGGCGCGAGGAGGCCAAACGCCGGGGCGTAACTCCGCTGCCGCGGGAAATCGCGGCACAGCGGACAAAGCTCCGGCGGGATTTCATGGTGACATGGAGAGAGCGATTGTCGCAACCCATTGCTGGGCACGCCACGATTGCGGCGGTAAGTCCCCTCTTTGAGGAGTGGCTTGAGAGGCGGCATGGCGTCCTGATCTTCCGCCTGACGCAGGTCCTCACCGGACACGGCTGTTTCGGGAGGTGCTTGTTTCGCATAAGGCGGGAGGAAACGCCCGGGTGTTTCCATTGCATTCGGCGGCGGCGATCCCTCGCGTCCGGCCCTGGTCCAGGCCATGGTACGGAGCGAGAGGGCATGGGTAACCGTCGCTTCCTTCTGCGAAGCAGTAAAGCTCGCGAAGAGGGAGGTGGCGCATGTTAGGAAGAGGCAGTATAGGTATGCACCCTCACGGCCCTAGCCTCCGCAGGAGACGCCCTGGGCGTCGGGAATCCCAGGCGGATTCCCGGCCACCGTAGGCGTGGACTTGCGGATGGCGAGTAATGGGTAGCTCGCTGTCCGGTAAGGACCAAGCCCAGGTCGCCGGCGCGTTGTTCCACGCGCGCCTCAAAGAGATGTCAGCACAAACGAATGGAGCGTAGGTAAAAAGTAAAAAATACTGTTGAAACCGTTCATAGATCGTTACAGCTAAAGTTTGTTTCCACAGTGTCTCTGTATATTCCGTCGCACAATAGAGTGGTGCTGTCGAGTTCCCGCCATCGGAGCGCAGGATCTCGTCGACAAGTTCGCTCTATCACCCGCGAATGCCTCTAAACTGATGAAGCTGTTGCATTCACACGGCATTATTGACCAAGGCTCCGATTCTGAGTAAGTATACACGCGTTTTGTTTTTAATAACATTGGTTTGAGGTATTTTCTTAGGTTTAGCACGATTTTAGATCTTTTTGGTTTTGGCTTGTTCGTTGTTTAAAACTTCTCATGAGAGCATACATTTTTATGTACCACGTAAATTTTTTCGGCTAGCACATAATTGAATAGGTACTTCATGAAACAACATTGTACCTAGGTATTCTAATATCTGTCACTACCTAATAATTCACAGTCTCGTGTCACCCTGCGAAATAATCCAAGACCAGTTAAACTCAGTGAAGAGCAAATATTTCCAATACGAAGAACCGGACTTAGTTGACCGTTTGATTGCCCAGACTCTTTCCCAAAGCAGCCCACCTGACCCGGTAGGTGAGGTCCTTAGTCCGATGGAAAAGGTGAACTTACAAAATGCTACCACACTTGGCAAGATTATAGAGCCGGTACCTGTGCAGGTAGTCGAAGATGAGACGTTGAAAGAGTATAGGGATGCTATAATGTGCGATGTGGAAGAGGAACAAGGGTTGCCGTTGAGTGGTAGTCATAATCCTGTCAATGTTGAAGATTTGGGTAAAAGGACTGGAAAGAGGAAGTGTACAACGGCTAAAAGGACCGGAGTTCGAACTAAAAGGGCAAGAGCCTCTCATAATTAGTTTTATTTTATTTTGTTTTATCGGAAGTTTCGTACTAAGTTATTTGTTAATTTTAATTTCAGTAAGTATGTTTTGTTTTCACAAATAAAATAAAAAATAAGTTGGTAACTTTTTAGTTTGTTAAAATTCTTTCTAAACTTACCTTTTCATTGATTATATAATATTCAGTCGTAATTTGCATTTTCTATGTGTTATCAGCGAAGCATTAAATACAAAAGTTTAATAATTTTAAAGTTGTTTTATTGACAAAAAAACTTATTAATAAAACAAAGATTTTTGTCGGATACGAGTCACACTTCAACAGACATCAAATAGAAAAAAAAATACAGATAAACATTTCGAATTGATAACCTCGTTCTTTTTGAAGTCGGTTAATAAAAACATCAAATTAATTAAAAAATAATTCGGTAGAGACCAACTTTTAGTGGAGGGGCCACTAAAATTTGTGTACAAGCATTTTGAAATGTGTATGCAACTAGCAGTGATCTCTACTAGGTAATACATTTTTACTGCTTTCACTCCAGTAGACTTGCATCACATTAAAAACAAAAGTCATTAATAAAAGCTCTTGATATATTCTAGTTGAGCAAGGCTATCCTAACTGGCTGAACATACTAGGTATAACATGTCAGGGTTATTTAAAGTTTTGAATAAAGTTCGAATGTTAGACTCCGACTTGGGTTCGTTTGCACACCAGTTTTTTTGGCCAAAATCCGCGTAAGGGACTCCTCATTGTGTGAATGCGGTCTGGATGAGGGTACTCTGGAACACTTGTTTTTCTCTTGTCCTCGTTTAACCACTCCTCTTTACGACATACTCCCTTCTGATATTCCCCGCCCAATTAACATTCCCTTCCTATTATCTCTAGCCCATACCCCTGCAGTTAAAACCCTTTATAAATTCATTAGCATTAATAAAATCCAGTTATAGTTGATATTTCTATTATAAGTTTACTTATCATATACTTAATGTTCTAACATTTATTTTGTGACGTTTTACATTTACTAACCAAAACTGTTTTGTCCTTTTTTAGCATGGGGATCCATGGATGCCACCGCTACAAACACTGATCAATAGTTGTGTAATAGTTTACGATCATTACCTTCTCATACCTTGACATTGGCAAAATCATCGAACGTTACCGATGGAGCCAGAACCTTTAAAAATAGAATAGAAAGTTCGAATGAGTTTTTTTTATTTCATTCGTTCTCAATATTGTTACACAACACGCGTGTAAATTATTGCCAGCTAATTGAAATTGATCCTGTATTCTTGTACTTTTTAATCATCTTTGTAGCCTCATGTACTATAAGATTTACATCCTTTATGACCAACGCAAATAACGCAATAGCCACCAAAACTTTACAATAAATTGCTCTATGAAATTTGAACTTATTCTTCCTAAAAGTACTCTTCTTACACTATCCCGTTACGTTATCCCGGACACTTCACTGGAGGAGACCTCAACGGTTCGAAGTCTCCAAAGTTGGTGAACACTCGACCCCAGTACTTGGGGTCGGCTCGGGGATCCATATCCCTGTTGTTGGGAGGTACCGCAGTTGCATTCACTTTATCCAGCTCAGACAGTAATGTTTGCAGAATTTCTGGTTTTCTGGGAAAGAAATTCGATGATTTACTTGTTTTCGGCATATTTATAAAAAACAAGCTGACCGGACAGACGATGTCTTGTTTCCTAGAACACGTTCGCAGCGCCACCTACCGGGTCCAATTGTAAAAACACGCCAAAAAGGTCATCAAAATCGGTCCAGCCGTTAATGAGTTCAGAGACACACACGCGTACAGAAGAAATATAAAGAGGCGAGCCTTGCTCAAGGCAATAGTGGTTCAGGAACGCATTAAGGGCATTAGAAAAAACGATAGGTACTTGCTTGTGAGCATTTTAACTAAGGTGTGAGTTTGCTTGCATGTATAAAGGGAATAACTGAGTAGGTACTTAAGATTTAACTTACTCATCAGCCATATTTCTTCGCTCGCAAGGATCTACATTGATGTCAAAGAGGCACGGCGCTACCAACGGCTTGCAGGTTGTAAGTGGGATACTCTTATCGCACTTTACTGTTGACGCATCCCTGAAAATAACAGATCATGGTTTACTCCAAATAAAAACTTATTTAAGGTTTGTGTCGGGGGTATGTACTGTCAACAAAAGAGATTAGTAACCATCCAGCGTCGTCGGATGTAATTGAAGTTTAGTAAGAAACCGAACAGTTCATTTATCAAATTAAATTTCATTCGAAATCATCCATCTGAAACCATAAACAAGCCCTTCTCAGGCTACATTCTTACACAATCACTCACTCAAGGAAATAAGGAACACATTCATCTGTATCTAGAAGACTCAACTTTTTATCTCACCACTTCAACAGTAAAATTATAGTTTTATTAAATTGTTATTTTTTAAAAAATCGATGAAAATCCTGGTTTTAGGATTAACCTCAATTGTCAAATGAAAAATATCTTCAAGGTAGTTTAATGTTGTTGTACAACAGACCATTCTCTTGAAGATGATGATTTCAAAATTACCTGATTCTTGTAATCTTGTCTTTACTAGGCATTTTAGCAATCTTGCCGATGGCGTCAGCGGATTTGCTTTTGTAAACTATATCGAAGTCGTATGTGCCTTCACGACCGCCCGGTCCGAACCAGTAGTCCCAGGAACCGTTGTAATTTGTACCTGAAATAACATTATTTGACAGAATTCTTGGTTGTTTAAAAAAATTAATGTATTTGCAAAACGGAACAAACATCAGAACTGAAGAAGACCGTACAGTAAACCGCATATCAGTGGTAACATTTCATTTCGAAAATCGCCCTTACTGTTACGATAAAGGCGCGATCAACGACAATTTTTTACAGCGGTTTTTGAATGATTTTTTCGAAAATGACCAATTATTACACTTACACTATCAATCTCAGTCTGAATGATTTTGCAGGATGTTGCTAATACATTGCTGTATATGTTCGAAAAAATTGTCTGCTCAACAACGTAAACAACGCAATGAATGTTGTTGAACTGTCAAAACTGTGTGTTACGTAGCCATTAGTAGGAATAAAAAGCCTGGTGCACCAGCATCTTAAAGAAGCTTGCTTTAGTTGATTGTTCCATGTCATATTAGTTACCTTTAACGATTTTCCAATTGTCAACAGTAATGGAAGCTGCTCCCCAGATGTCATCTATGTTGTGCACTGTATTAGTTCTGTGAGACGGCAGATCTTTGGATAAGGTCTCCCATAAGTCTAAACCGTCGATGTTTTTATCTGTAAATACACTGACATATTTTTTGATTAGATTAAAACAGTGTCATATTGAAACAAATTATTGAACAGTTCCACAGTTGAAATAAGACATTCTGTCTGTATGCATTAACTTGGTTTAGGGACTTCAGTCGAGTCAGTACACACAAAATTCTCCAGCATTATTCATTGATAATAATGATAAAGCGAAATAACAACTTCGAAACAAGTTCAAATTAAATTAGTTAGCAAAACTGGCACGCGATGTGTGTCATAATAAAAGATTTTCTAAACTAGCACTTCAAGTAACTACACGAAATGCGGTTGTTGGCTTCCCCTAAAAATGGTCTTAATCTTTTTTTTTCTATTGGTGAAAACTGTATGAAAATCAGTTTACTTTTTGAGTTTATCGCGAACAGAGCGGCGCGGCGGGGGACTTGTTTTATGATATGTAGTGACGATGATTTCGATACCCATCACGTCTGCAAAGGTTCGCTAGTTATTTTCTTTTGACTGCAGTTTAAATAATCCGGTAAAAACGAAATGTGACACCTGGTATTGCCTCCAGCTGCACTGTAAAATGTAGGTAGCCAGTCCACAAGGTGGAACGTTTGATTGGCGACACGAGACCTTTGTTCTATTAGCGGACTCCACAATAGACCTGCGCCGCGAATGCCGCCTTCCCACAATGTATTTTTTACCTAAAAAGAAAACACGTCATGGTAATTGTCTCATTGTATTGATAATTATTGTCTAATTATAATGCTTCTCACGACCTAGCTACGAGAGTGCACTTGAAATAATATTGGATAACTCAGAAAGGTCAGGTGCGTTGTACCGACCGTCATACACGCACGCCGAGTTATCCAATATTACTTCGAGTGCAAGTTCCAGACCAGACCAAAGACCTTGGTGTGAGTTTCATTTAACTATCTCGATTAAACGCATCGAGCGCGTTTGGCGCTCCGGTTGGCCCTGGATTGGTGACGGACCAATCGGAGCGCCGAACACGGCCGATGCGTTTGATCGAGATCATCATCATCATCATTTCAGCCGAAAGACTCCCACTGCTGGACATAGGCCTCCCCCAATTTGGGGGTGTTTGCCATAATCGCCACGCTTGGCAGGCGGGTTGACGATCGCAGCATGGTGGTAAAATGCATAGAGAACACTGCTGCCCATTCTCTAGTAGGTAAGTCCCTTAGCCGCCTCCTACGACACCTATTCTTTACGTCCGGCACCACATGGTACATTGATCGAGATGGTTAAATGAAACTCACACTAGGGCCAAAGATGATGAACGTAACCGAGGCAAAAGGAGTATGTAAGGATCGTAGCAGGTGGCGTAGTGCCTGCCTACCCCCATGAGAAAAAGGCGTGATTTTATGTGTGTAACTCAATATCATATTCATTATCCTCCTACCATTCATTGTCGCAATTATTTTGGGTTCGGCGCAGCCCGTTCTGTTTTCATGCATCTCTATTAAGTACTTAACTGTCGTCTCAGAGTTCAACTCAATATCATATTTATTACCATCACGTCGATTTATATAGTTCTATTAGGTCTTTACCTATGAAATTGCCGTTCTGCAGTACTGGCCATTTCAAATCAAAATAATTTTTGTTTGGCTAAGAATTCTAATTTCAAATTAATTTTATTTTAAAAACATGGATTTTTTTTTCTAAAAGTAGTCATTTCTTTATTGATTAGTGTTACATTTTCATCGCATTTCAATCTTTTTCGTCATCATGGATACGTTAAAAATTCGAGTAATTATGGAATATGAGTACCGTCGTGGCAGCAACGCGGCACAAGCGGCACGCAACATCAACGACGTTTACGGAGCTAACACTACAAACCAACGCACCACCTGTTATTGGTTTGCTCGCTTCCGTTCTGGAAATTTCGACCTGAAAAATGAACCTCGCGGTCGTCCGAAGACTTTGGTCGACAATGACGAATTAAAGGCGATTGTGGAAGCTGATGATACACAATCTACGGCTGAATTAGCAGCAGCTTTCGACGTTAGCGTCAAAACAATATTGGTCCATTTGCGTCAAATTGGCAAGGTAAAAAAGCTTGACAAATGGGTGCCCCACGAACTCAATGATCGCCAGCGCGAAGTACGCGTCGAGACGTGCCTTGCACTGCTCAACAGACACACAAATGAAGGAATTTTGAACCGCATTGTTACCTGCGATGAAAAATGGATTCTGTTTGATAACCGTAAGCGCTCAGCAAGTTGGTTGGATCCTGGTTCAGCACCTAAACAATGCCCTAAACGAAAACTTACCCCTAGAAAAGTGATGGTCACTGTTTGGTGGTCTAGCGCCGGTGTGATTCATCACAGCTTCTTACCAAACGGGGTGAGCATTACTGCAGATGTGTACTGTGAAGAACTGAACACAATGATGGAGAAGCTGGCGCATCTCCAACCAGCATGGGTCAATCGCTCGTCTCCGCTGCTCCTGCACGACAACGCGCGACCTCATACTGCACAGCAGACGGTCTCCAAGTTGCAAGAACTGGGGTTGGAAGCTCTCCGTCATCCGCCCTACTCACCAGACCTTGCGCCTACAGACTACTACTTTTTCCAGAATTTGGATAACTTCTTGGCGGGAAAAAAATTTAATACCCGAGAGGCAGTACAAAATGCCTTTGAAGAATTTGTTGCCTCCCGTCCAGCTGATTTCTTTAAGAAGGGCATCAATAAACTGCCACTGCGATGGCAAAGATGCATTGATTGCATGGGTGATTACTTCGATTAATACAAATAAAAAATTCATGAAAAAAATTCGTTTAAATTTTTTCATACAAAACGGCAATTTCATAGGTAAAGACCTATTATTTTGGAACTGTATACAGAGTAAAGGGTACATTTTTAACTAGTGCGCAAACTGTAACCATGAAATTTTTCGTCGGTTAAACAACAAAAAATCAGCTGTTCCATACATTTTGAACGCGAAGGTATTGCACTTTTCTATGCAATAGTTTTTTTTTTGTGTATCGACGAAAAATTTCTACGCTAGTGCCGAATGTGCTGATTTCATGGTTACAGTTTACCATAGGTACTTCTGTCGTATTGGCATAAAAATACGTGCAGGCCTCACGCCGTTATGAAAATATTAACTAGTTATGGCATAAAGCCGTGGTAGCCCAGTGGTAACGGCCGCGTCTTACGAGTTGTAGGTCGTAGGTTCGAACCCAGACAGGCGCTACTGCTCTCAAAATGGTTAAGGAAAACATCGCGAGGAAACCGGCATGTCTTAGAACCAATAAATTTGAAGAAATATGACATCTACTAACCCGCACTGGGCCCGCGTGGTGGATTACGGGTATAGACCCGTAATCCACCTCTCCCCGTAATCCATCTCTGTGACAGGGCTATCCCTGAGAAGATGGCTATGTCCCAGCAGTGAGAACATTGTAGGCTACTTAATTATGTATGGGACAGAAGGGCGATAATGCCATCCCAGGGCAAGTCAGACGTCGTCGGTAGGATCACTTAAGTAGGTATAGCCCGCCGAGGAGGTACCTAATTACTTAACTCATACTCACCCCCTTAAGAGGATAGTTAGAGGCAGCGTTGTCATTAAAGCCTGCAGCCGGTCCACCATTGTCAGAGCTGAACAAAATGATAGTGTTCTCCAGTAAGCCTTTCTTGCCTAATGATTCCACCACCTTGCCTACTGACTCGTCCAGCTTTGTGAGCATACCTGGGGAGTAACAGGTTTTTACTTTTACAAGAGTATCTATTAAAAATTGATAAATGTTAAACGCTGTTTATTCTGTAAATTGATTTTAATAAACGATTTTACACGTCTTTTGAAATCAACCAACCAACAATTTTTTAAACCAGTTGGAAACACTGACCGTGTTTCCACGACGACTCTAGTCGAACACACTCAGTCAGAAGTCTCTCAGATAGTCTTTAAAGTCAGGCAAATTTCTGAGCTGGTCGGTAGGTACCTAACCTATCTAGATACACTATAATAAGAAATTGTCCCGGATCATGCAAGTATTACGTAAGCACTACAGGGGAGGGGGGGGAGGGGTGTCTTTGCTTATTTTTGATGACATGGGGATGGGGAGTCTGGATGGTGTTCTTTTTTTTTGTATCCAATGTCATTGAAGGTTTACAGTCATGGATTCGTGTGTCATGGATTGGAGACTGTTAATTTGTATTAATATACCAAAATTATAAAATAAGTTTGTTTTGTTTGTTGTAATAACTGAATACCGTCTCAATAAAATTAAGCCTAGTCCTTATTTATAGATTTATAACTGCTGCTCATGACTAAATAAATAAAGTAGAACATATTGAAAAATGCTTACCTACAGTAAGTAGGTACCAATGTTTACGTGAGCATGGGCAACGTGGACAAACACTTGAAAAAGTTGATGATAATAATAATACTGTAGGGCTTTGCCCTTCATTATAAATGGTAGGTAACTTGAATGCAATCCGATAATGAATGCTGTGGTGCATTGGCACTTTATCGCGAAAAAATAAAATTAGATCTGTAATAACAATAACATTATGAATCAACATTAACCTAACGTTTCTCTGCGGTCGTAGCGACAAATGAATGAGTAAGAGCATGCCCATTTACTAATTAATTAAAAGGCAATTTAAAAAAAAAACAGTGGCACTCCGGGAGTGCCGACAGAAGTGAAAACTAATACGAACTAATTGTAAATACTTGTTCCTATACAGAGGTGTCGGTAACGGTAACAATGTCGCCAGTTCAATTGCTTTTTCCAATCCAACGCGCCTAAAGAAGTATTATTCACTTCAAAAAAAAAGATAATGATACAAGGTTTAAGGACACACCACATCTAATAGTAATTCTTAGATGAATCTATGTGGTTCAGTAAGGGTGGATAAACCAAACCAAAGTTGTCACAAATGACTTCTTTGTTGGCGCAATAGCGGGCAATGGCTAAACATTTGACTGCCCGCACTACGACGTGTCGCAGTTGGACCAATCAAAATCAAAACTCATTTATTCAAAATAAGCTGAGAATCAGCACTTTTCGAACGTCAAAATACATAATAAGACAGTCCCCCAAAACGCCCACCCTTCACCACTTCCTAGTGCTTTACCTGGGAAGAAGTGGCCCAACAAACTCCCCAGCAGCACAGCTGTCTGTTTAGTCGGCTGGACGGATACATACACAGGCAAAATTATAAACATTACAAGACACAGAACATTCATTAAAATAATTAGTCATATCGCACCTTTAAAGTAAAACCGTTACTAAACGAAAATTTTCCGAACCCTGCACTCAGATTTTATTGACAAAAAATGGTGACTTTTTTCTAATATTGGCTCTCCTGTAAAATTTTATAATTTTGTTTAGTAACGGTTTTACTTTAAAGGTGCGATATGTCAGCTAGCCATGCCAATATAATCATGAACAAATAAAATGAAAACTTAACTCAAGCAAAAATAATAAAAAATTAAAAATGTACCTAAATAAAGCATAATACCAAAATAAAAGCCTCCTGGTATAAAGGGCGTGACAGCTTGCATATATGCAATGCTGGATTATTGTTATGAGTAGATCATGTCAATAACTAATGACATAATAGATAATAATAATAAAAAAATACTTGGTCAATAAATTAAAATAAATAAATTAAACCATGAAACCTGTCACTGGGTACGCTAATTCTGGAGAAAGAACATAATTACATTGTCTTGAGTTAACCACACTAAAATTTGTATTGTAAAATTTCTAATTCTGAACGTACCCACAGAAGACGACTTTAAAAGGGAACCGCCAGGGTAGCCCCTGAAATATATTTTTTTTTAAAGGGAAACCGCCAGGGTAGCCCCTGAAATATATTTTTTTTTAAAGGGAAACCGCCAGGGTAGCCCATGAAGTACAATACTTTTAAAGGGGTACCGCCAGGGTACCCACTGAAATACATTTTTTTTAAAGGGGAACCGCCAGGGTAGCCCATGTTATATTTTTTTTTTAAAGCGGAACCGCCAGGGTAACCCATGTTATACATTTTTTTTAAAGCGAAACCGCCAGGGTAGCCCATGAAATACAATTTTTTTAAAGGGGAACCGCCAGGGTCGCCCATGAAACAAATTTTCTTTTATTTTTTGCAACTTGCAGGTCAGTGACAGGCAGTAGGTATGTTAAACCAAATATCTATGATTAGCGATCGTAACACGTACTTATAGAATCATAATAATTAAAATCATCAATACAAACCTTAATCCCATTGAATCACTATTTCATGAAAAACTCATTAGCGGGCTTACCTTAATTAGCGGAAAGGTACCTACAGTCTAGAAAAAACGAACCTGCGTATTTTCTCCTCTGCATATCGTTGATGTGTGAGAATCTTCCAATAACGTCGTCTGGCGCTCTAAGGAACTCGGATGGG
This sequence comes from Polymixis flavicincta, assembly GCA_949987655.1. NCBI lineage: Eukaryota > Metazoa > Arthropoda > Insecta > Lepidoptera > Noctuidae > Polymixis > Polymixis flavicincta. Next base: position 21,459,420 of record OX465181.1, on the reverse strand, counting down.
TTCCCACTGTGCATCGCAGAATGTGCTACCATCAAAAATAATGGTTCACTTTTGTTGTGAGCGTTTACCACCTAGAAAAGAAAAAAACTTCATCATCATTGTATTTAGTCTGTGACTTTTAACAGGCATAAAAAAGGTCGCGTCTTTTAAGAAATAAGAGAAGCTAAATAACGAACAATTGACTTGTATTTTTTTTTTAAAGAATTTACTATCTACTATAATTAGGGCACAGATTCATGACGCTAGTTTAATTAGCCATATTAATTATATAGCTAACATTTTTTATTTCTTACTTTAACTGCTTCTTTGGTGTAAATGTCTGTCGCATACTGACCAAATAGGTCATCTGCAACCTCGAAGCCTGCGCAAAAAATATAAATAAGTTTTAACCAACAGGCCAAAACGAAACGAGTAGGTAGTACATAACTAACGCATTGTATAAACAATGCGTTATTTGATAAGAATATATAAGTATTCTTATAATAATACTAGCTTTTGCTCCCGGCTCCGCCCGCGTGGATGTCGGTTATTACGAAAAAAAGCTTGCTTATGTTTTTCTCCATATCCCAGGCTATATCTCTGCCAAATTTCATGACGATCGGTTCAGCAGTTTAGGCGTGAAAGTGTAACAGACAGACGGAGTTACTTTCGTATTTATAATAATAATGAGTCGGGATTGTACACACGGCTACACATCAAACAATTCAATTCCAGTATAAACTGATGTCGCATTGTAATAGGATTTCCGTACAGTCCGAGATCAGCGGAAACTGGAAAGGTATAGCTTGATGTGTAGCCGTGTGTACTATGGTGTTAAAAGCAATAACCAATATAACCTTATTCCTTTGTGATAAAATTGAAAAACTATCACCCATTCGACCCCATTCGACTTCGCCGAAACTCTCGGATATTGTGTTTGCTATTCAACATTCTTCACAACCCTAAGACCCCATCCTATCTGCGGGAACGCTTCTCCTACGCCCGTCCTTTTGATGCACCTTGCAGGTCGCATCTTAGAAATCTCCTCAAGTCCCCTCCCCACTCAACCGACTTCTACTCCTACTCCTTCACTGTGCACGCGGTTCGGTTGTGGAATTCACTTCCGCCTGACATTAGGAACTGCCAAACTGTAGCTGTATTCAAAAGAAGAGTGAAAGAACACTATCTCTCCACTTTGTCATAAGTTGCATTTGTATTTATTATTTAAATTACATTATAATTATATATATTTTGTTGATATTTATTTTAGTAGTATGTATGTATGTATATTCTTTTATGATATGTGTATTTATAAATTAGATTAGGTATAATTTGTGCTATTATGTTTTCCCTTCTATTATTATTACACGCGTTGTCTACATCTCTGTTATCTTCTCTCCTATCGCAGGTGTGCTGGAAGAGATTTCTGTAGAAATAAGCATTACCTTTGTACGTATTTTTCTGGTCTTTTATTCTTGTCTGTTTATATGTGTGTGCATAAATGGTTAAATAAATAAATAAATAAAGAAATTTGACAGATTGAGGTAGCTTGATGTGCTGGCCTCTGTACATATATGGTTATCGGTTATGACATAAATCTACTTTAAAAAAAATTAAGACAACGCACAGCCGCACACTGCGGCTTTTTGAAAATTCATCCCCTATGTGGGTTAAATAGAGGAAGATAGTTTGTATGTAGGTACCCAAGTTCGCCATTTTTGGCGATGGGAAATCCCAAAGGGCTTGTCGAAACAAGAAAATTAGTGTATAAAGTGCTATAAAATTCGAAATAATTGTTTTAAGCTATAAAACAGCTAAACATGTAGGTTTACCTCTCCTGAAGTCGAAGCCCCATGTACTCAGCTCCATATTCGTGTGGTCATATAAATCGATCTTTCCACTCCAAAAGCCGATGTGAGAGTCGAATCTGGAATTATGAATAAATAGATAATCGAGTAAAAAAATTTTTACTGGAAAGAAGGGTTCAACACTGATGAAGGCCTTTATGCCATCATTCTATGCATGAGCATTTTTCTCAATGTACATTTTTACTTTTATATTAGGACCAACAAAAATATCGCTGCAGTTCATTAGCATCTGCAGCTATTATTATCTGACCATTTGGCATAACCATTCTTACCAAAGGGTTACCCAGTAACTTGGTTGTGGAAGTCAGATAGGTTGTCGTTCCATGTAAAATACTGGTATTCAGCTGCATCCGGTTAGACTGGAAGCCGACCTCAACGTAGTTAGGAAATGGCTAGGCAGATGATGTCATAACTACATCGATACCGCCAGATGAGAATGCAGTTGTTGACTTCTTATAAGTTAGCTTTGCTGCCCATCCTTTTGATGTGGGCAGACACCAAGTCACCATGCACACAAACGCCAGATCAGATCAATCCGTATTGATGATGATCTGGCGTTTAGTCTTTTGCCGTATTTCCGCACAAACACTGCCAGCAACCAAACGTAATGCAATCTTCCATAGTCTTTCATAAAATAATTAAATGTACTAACCCTCTGTTCAAAGGAAGATATTCCCTCTTGTAATGCCCCAGGTGCCACTTTCCAACTAAATGCGTTTTGTAACCTAGATCTTTCAGGTATTGCGGAAGTATCTTCTCAGATAGAGGAAGGCCTCTCGGCTCTTCGCCGCGTATGACGCTGTGTTGCATTCCTGGGAAAGGCAAAAATCAGATTAGAAAACACTCTAATTGAACCCAGGAGGTTCGTTTCCCAGGTCGGGTCAAGCGTTATTAGGTTTTTCTATTTGGAATTTCTCAGTTTCGATTTGTGCCCGGTTGATGACAATAGGTTCGCCTCACATTGGGACTTAAAAATAACTGGCGAAAAGTTCTAATAGGTACACCACGTCTGATATTACCTACACTCAAAGTATTATTCAAGGAAAATAAATAGCTTTGTCCTACACTTGATATTTCGGTTACACTTGCAAATATAAAGCTCACATGGTATCCTGAACTTTAAAAATAAATATTAAAATAAAAATTACATTTATTTTGAGAATCACTTCCATATTTTTGTTACTAACATTATAGAACTAGTGGTAGTAACATTAATACACTAAGGCAGAAGCTGCGCGTGGCACGCCGATCCTGGGGACTGTCTACTTGACTGCGTGCAGTCGTATCCATCGCCCTAAGATCGGCGAGTCCCACCTATCAGCCAACGTTCTAAGAATGGTATTGGGGCTGCCACGAAAACGGCGTAGCAGAGATGCGCATCGCAACGCATTATATTTAGACCATTCGACTATTTCTTGCGTGCGGGAATCGAACGTGTGACACGGAACGCAGCAGCCGACCGCTGAGTTAGTCATTGCGTTAACCGCGTCATAATTGTTGGTAGAGTAATTAAATGGCTTCGGTACGATTGAGGGTTGCTGGTTAAATTCCCACGGAAATAAAAATAAAAGCCTAGGTTCCATATACAACAGGAGACAAATCTATCTACTGTGAAATAAGTTGGCGTTGTAAAAACTTATTATAAATTTGTTAGTAGCTTAGTTCGAGTACTGGAGACCGCATATCGGCAAGCGTAGTCAGGGACGCCCTTCAGCTAGATGGACTGACCACCTTAAAAAAGGTAGCTGGGGCAGACGGGATGCGAAAGTTGGAGGGCAGGGTGTTGTGGCGGTGGTGGCCTATGTCCACCAGTGGACTGCAGTAGCCAGAGTTTATTGTAGCTAAGTTAATAATATCGAGCCTACTCACCAGTATGTATGGGGTATTTGCCAGTCATAAGCGCAGATCTGGACGGGGTGCATATAGGAGTGACGTAGTAGTTCTGTAGCACGATGCCAGAGTACGCCAGAGCGTCGATGTTCGGCGTCGGGATCTGGTTCGAGCCGTGGAAGCCGACATCATTCCAACCCTTTTTATAACAAAAGTAAATTAAGGTCTGGACAGTGTTAGTCGACATTCACATGGACGTAATAAAATTGCGGCAGGATTTTATTACGTCCGTGGGTACGCGAACTAAAGTAACTATGATTCGTTAAAAAAAAATAGACTTATCACACTATGTAAACGGTTTGCCTTCTGTTCCTCTGTTCTCGGATCTATAAGACTGCGACCGTAAAGTACCTACTTACTGTTTACACAATAGCAATTTTGAACTCAACTTCTAGCTTACTTGCACGATTACATCATCTTTGCACTAACTGTACCTATGCAAATAACTAGTTTCATCCAACCGCAAACAAAAAACCGGCCAAGTGCAAGTCGGACTCGCGCACGAAGGGTTCCGTACGATCATCATGAAATTTGGCAGAGATATAGCCTGGGATATTTTAGCTTTTGCCAGCGGCTCCGCCCGCGTGGATGTCGTTTATCGCGATAAAAAGTAGCCTATGTCCTTCTCCATATCTCAGGCTACCAAATTTCATGACGATCGGTTCAGCGGTTTAGGCGTGAAAGCGTGACAGACAGAGTTACTATCGCATTTATAATATTAGTAGGGATATTCTGGTTTTTAGTATTTGTTGTTATAGCGGCAACAGCAATACATCATCTGTGAAAGTTTCAACTGTCAACAATCACGGTTCATGAGATACAGCCTGGTGACAGACGGACGGACAACGGAGTCTTAGTAATAGGGTCCCGTTTTACCTTTTGGGTACGGAACCCTAAAAACGGCTAGCAGTTAACTTCGATGTTAGTACATGCCCATAATGCAATATTTTAAGTTGGTATTTGGTAGGTACAAAAAACAACCCGAGGTATCTGATTTCCGCCATAATAGTACATTATGGTACAAGTGTGTAACGTTGGTGATTGTAAGAGAGCCGAGGACGATAATCATCAATACACACGTGTATCATACGACGTTTTTCAACACACTTGCGAATAAAATAATACTACAAAATCATCATCATCATCGTCATCGTCATCGTCATCGTCAACGTCGTCGTCATCATCATCGTTGGCATCGTCATGTCATCGTCATCGTCATCGTCATCGTCGTCATCGTCATCGTCATGTCATCGTCATCGTCAACGTCATCGTCATCATCATCATCATCGTCATCATCGTCGTCATCATCGTCATCGTCATGTCATCGTCATCGTCAACGTCAACGTCATCGTACTCATCATCGTCATCATCATCGTCGTCATCGTCATCATCATCATCATCATCATCATCATCGTCGTCATCATCGTCATGTCATCATCATCGTCAACGTCATCGTCATCGTCATCATCATCGTCGTCATCGTCATTATCATCATCATCATCATCATCGTTGTTTTTAAGAACAAAGCAACTCAACCAATTAAAAAACAACCCATAACTCACTAAGAACAAAGCAACTCAACCAATTCTGTAACTCACTAGTGAATAATAGTAATGAAAAAGTCACACTTTGATAATAGGTGTCATTATGTGCCTAATTGCAGTGAAATTAGAGCCATTTTATGAGCAAGTGTGTTGAAAACTATATAATATGTAGATAGGGGGTTTCTGTAGGTACCTACCTTCTTTGGGCCAGAACTGCAATGGTCTGCATTGCGGCTGTTTTAACTTGTATTCCCCGAAACGATCAATTGGAAGTGTCAATTGATTGATACGCAAAATGATCGTTTACAAAATTTAATTGAAGCGATTGATAATACAAGTGTAATTGGACATTTCGGGGACCCGTTATCTATAGATTTCCATACTGTTTATATACATACGGGTTTATCGTGTTTGTAAGCGTTAAGGTAGGTAGGTACCATGGAGGTAGGTACACATTCATATCTATCGGTAGTGCGTGTCCCATCGTTCACATGTTTTTATGGTTTTGAATGAGCTTTTACAGTAACTTGCCGCAATATGTTCGATAGCAAAGGATTTATCGCCAAAGAGATTATCGACCGGTTTATATAAACCTGTTTTTAATTTGTTACCTATCTGCATACACGCCCTTTTAGAACCATGCTTGGTTAATTTATATGTGGGTAGGCAGGGTTATCTAATGTTGATAATTTGGCGTGTTTATAAACAGTGGTACCTTCCCAAAAGATTATTCTTCTTCGAAGAGATCTATGAATAAACTTGATGAAAGTATTAACCGTGTTCAGATTCACACTTCACACAAAATAAATGTGGTTTCAAAGTTTTTCTGTAATTTTTAAGTGAGGGGAAAGGCTCTCAAGTTGTCTGTTTTCACGCAAAAACTTCAGGATTTTGCCGCATTCGGTTTTGTTGATCTTCAACATATTCAAACTACACTTTCGGGCAAAAAGTTTCTAAACATAAGTAACTACTTGCTATTCGGAAGTTTAAGTGTATCCTGTAAGCTATTATTAAGAGCACTTAATACAATTCCCGGGATCCACTTTAGAACATTAGCATCAACTTCAACTGGATATAAAAATTTGTTTAGGTAAATAAATTTGTACTCACCAAATCGTCAGCTAAGAAGATCACAATATTCGGCCTCACTTCGGCCGTCGCCTGGCACAGCACTAAACAGGCACTTAGTAGCAGCAACATGCCGCGATGCTCTCCCGATTACGAATGCCGACACAATGAGAGCTCGTAAACCAACTAGGCTATCTACAACCGCGGTGCATGGTAATGAAGGTAGGTACATCCTTATAGTAGGTTATGATTTAGCGCTTTAGGTCACTGACACAACATAGATTTAATTCAAAGTTATGAATGAATGCGCTTTTGCATGAAGAATGTTATGGAATACCATAAGAAACAGATTCTTCACACAATATGGGGCAGTTCTATTAACACCATAAATAGCAATCAATCAATCAGGGGCCAACTCGGTCAAGTCCGTCAACGAAGATACGGGCCCGTCCAAAAATATATCGATACCTCAAAATGGACCCTGTGGTCTACACTCTTAACTCCGTCAACGAAAATACGGACCCGTCAGAAAATAGTTCAAAACTTCGAAGTTACTCCAGCTGATTAATTAACTTTTTTGGACGGGTAAAACCATAGAGGGAGTAGGGATAATAGGTTATTTTCCAATTTGATTAAAACTATTTTAATTTGAAGATTGGGACGATACATATAACAGAAAAATAAAAATAAAATTTATTAATACACATTTTCTCAATTAAAAACGATTAAAATCTAATTTATTTTTCGTTGTTTTGAATTTAGGTACCGCCAAAACCCTCCTTACGATGACTTTTTATCACGTGACATCGTGACGTCAACTTTGTGTAAACGGCACCGGTACAAATACTTAGTTTAGCGTCGTTTTAGAAGTATTTGTGCACAGAGGCACCGCACACCAATCATATCACTTTCTATCCATTAAAAATCTTGTTGATTATAAACTCGACATTCACTTATTTACTTACTAACTACTTTAGTTTACACAAAATTGACGTCACGTGATAAAAAGTCATCGTAAGAAGCGTTCTGGCGGTAAATTCAAAACAACGAAAAATAAATTTCGGTTTAAATCGTTTTTAATTGAGAAAATGGGTATAAATCAATTTACTCTTATTTTTCTGTTAGATATTTCGTCCTAATCTTCAAATTAGAATAGTTTTTAATAAATTGGAAAATACCCTATTGTGAAATTGTGTAGTAATTCATTCTTAGTTTGGGCCCCAAACGAATGTCTGGTCCGTAAGTGATACGGACGAGGAAACGCCCGTAACTTCAACCGAAATTACGGATTTCGTGCTTAGAGAGTACCTACCTGGACCCGAGGATTTGGATATTGCAATAATTCTTATTAGATGATCGAGTTGCCTCCTATCTTTGGCGCTTATAATAATCAGTTATACCTGCGATGAGGCTTGCTTGTTAGTTGCATTTTTCTTAATGTTTTTTTTTTGTTGTTTTGTATTTCTTCATCGTTTTTCCCGTATTGGGATCTGCACGGATCGTTTAAGTTTTTCTCTTATTTTTTTGTCTTATTGAGGACGTATGGAGGTTATACATTAAGTTGATTAGTGCTTACTATCAATGACCGGTACCGGTGCGTTTGAAACGGGTTAAACTGAGCCGTTATAGAACAGGTGGACGTAGATGGGCCGCATAGCAACTAAACCTATGCAGTTATCGTCTTATTAGCGTGCATGTTTGTTCGACTGTTAACATATTTATGATAAGCAAAGTAATTGAAGAGTAAAACCAATATCCACAACACCGGACACGTACAGTACGCAAAGGACAAAGATAAGGTCCAATTTTCCTTATCGACAGCAAATAATGATGTTACGCTCAAAACTTTTTTTTCTTCGAACTATCGCCGAATGCGACTTTATCAGCATACTGCTAAGTAATATATAACGAATAAAGTACAGAATAAAACAAAGAATATACAAATAATTCAGTTTATTATCCATATAAATTACAGTCCATTAACTTCACGTATCACACAGTCGTACTTACGAAAAATAAAAGCATCGAGGCTATGCGTTATTATCATTATATTACAGCTGCCCGAAACAAACGTGGTGTTGTGGGGTAGGCAGGACTCACAGCGTACCACTCGTATTATTATAAAACTCATTTAATTTCAGCTCACCGATGCTCGAAATGTTCAAACCAAGGTTGCAATGTGAAAGAATACACCATCATTTCATTACACGTGTGTGAATGTTGTAATTTTATTAATTAGTTTATGTATATTATACAACATTTCTTTGTCAGGGCATGCAACACCATCCGTGAAGATCAGTGAGATGCATAGTGACAATTACATTGGGCATAATGGCCATGGCACTAGACAATGAAGGCTCGCGCATCTACATAATTATGCCACGAATTGCGAACCAAAAAGTTATTGTTTTTAGTTTTTACTAACGCTATAAATGCAATTTATTTAAAATTCTACATTCACGTAAATCCTCACCTGCCTAGCCATTTTCCAAGTATGTTGTGGTTGGCTTCCAATGTTGTAGCAGCTGTATGCCAGTATTTTACACGGAGCGACTGTCTAACCTCCACTACCCAGTTACTGGGTAATACGATACACCTTGGTAAGACTGATTGAAGACCCTAACGACTGTCAAATATCCACGAACGACAGCCGGGACCAACGGCTTAACGTGCTTTCCGAGCTACAGGGGGGTCTTGGTATGTAAAGATGGTCACCCATCCACGGACAAACCACGGTAAGCATAGCTTAACCTAATCGATCAACTCGTGCGGTTGTTATTGCTTAGCCACAAGCCTCATTCACGTAAATAGTAAATTGCGAATATAAAAAAAAAAATGTTTAAATTATAGGAAGTGTATAGATACTGGTAATCCCATCTAAAATCCAGAACCATATTGAATGCGGTTCTGAGCAATCGTGAGAAGATATAAGGATCGAGGTAGACTAAAACCTTAAAGCTGTGAGTCCATCGCCATATTGGATCGTGCTCATTCATTAAAGATATCAAATAGAACATTATCGATACGCAAAATCTGTTTATTTCCTTAATCATGGTAAGAAGAATGTGTTTTTATGCTTTATAATTATCTTATTCTAGTATACACGACGACATAACAAGCTATAAATTTCCAGTTTTAGCCGACCTCGCATTGTATAGGCGTTTCGTACAGTGCGAAGTCAGCTTATACTGGAAATGTATAGCTTGTTATGTCGCAGTAAGTACAAATCAATCAATTGAGAAGTGTGTAGTTCCATACGAGTATTATAAAACTGTTGTACTTAAGCATATTTATTTCATAGTTAACGTTTTAATAGAGTACTACTCTGAGCACGATCCTTAGAAAATTATTCTAGTAAATTAATAGTGAACATTCAAGTATGACAATTATTATATTACAAATACGGCTATATTAAGAAGTTAATACTCGAGAATAAGCGATGTATTTCTATCTAAATATGTATTCAAGTCATGAGTATAATGCAAAAGGAATTATCGCATGAAAATGTTGACAATTCGCTACTAAAACTAATTTAAGCCGACAAATTATATACAGATAAACCCTTGCATACTGAACCCACAACTAGTTAACGAAAACATATCAAAATTAAATTACTTTTTCCACATATATTTTACACGATGGCAGAGACATAGAAGCGCTTGTAATGCATTCAGTGCATGATGCTGAACCATGCATTGTTTTTCGTCGGTTATTTAAAAAAACAGAACCGGTCGAAGTGGCGGAGCTTGGGGGATCCTATGTCCAACAGTGGACTTTTTTCGGCTGAAATAATGATGATAGAGTGAGAGAGAGCGGGCTGTAATCCACCACGCAGGCCCAGCGCGGGTAGATGTCACATGTCTTCGATTATTTTTTTTGGTTCTAGGACATGCCGGTTTCCTCACGCTGTTTTCCTTTATCGTTATGAGAGCATGTGGTGATGAAATAATTTACACAAAGTAAAGCGGCTGTCTGGGTTCGAACCTACGACCTACTTCTCGTAAGTCGCGGCCGTTACCACTGGGCCACCACTGGTCTCAGATGATGATAATTATTCAAAAAAATGCTGGTCTGCGTAGGTATTGCACTTTTCTATGAAACAGCTGATGAAAAATTGATATGTAAGTCTAGAATTATGTCCTGAATTAATGGTTACAGTTTGTGCATCGATGCGACTGCCACCGTGTATGTGTATTATATTCCACATTTATGAATTATGTATAACATTTTTATGAACGAAAAACTAACGAACGCAGCGACAACAGAAATGATTTGAATATTCCTTGTGACAGATGATGAAAATTAAAATGAAAAGCCGCTTCTGTCGCCGACTGTGTTGAAACAAAATGAATTCTTTATCATAATAATTATAATACATATGTATATTTTAAAAATTGCAACATAAGTCCGCTCAACATTTGTTCACTTGGTCACATGTTAAAATAAAGGGACAATGAAGTTCTTTGGCAGTACAGAAATGAAATTATATTATAATAATTATAGTAGGCAAGAAAAAATAATAACAGCTTGTTTAAAAATAGTAGGTAGGCAGTAAGCATTACTTATTATAAATTGCAAAAATTATAACTAACGGTTGGTCATTGAGATGTAAAACTTTACCCATATTATATCCCTTATTTGCTCGAATAAATTTATTGCTCTACTTCATCTAAACACTATTAAATACAATACATTTGACATCACTACTGTATGTAAAAATAGTAGAATATTATTATAATAATATTATGATCGTATAAATATCAAGAAGTTATTATTTAGTCCTTAAATAGAAGGAAACCGCTATAAATAAGTATTACGGGCAAGAAAGATAGACGAGAATATAATTTTCTATAATATATTATTATTATACTAAATAAATATAGCTTAACTACATTAAAAGAAAGTTTCTAAAGAAGGCAGATACTCACTTTTATGTTGAGCTAGGTATAATAAAAGTACACAACATATTGTACTTACTTAGAGCATAGATTTCAAAGTAACTAAAATATATTGTATTCTTTTATTATCTTTAAATGATGAAAAATGATTGAAGTTGCTGTTATAGAACTATTTTGTTTCCACGACAATGTGTTAGTTGAATAAATCTAGCTTTGGCCTTACCAACATACTCTTTGGATGCATATTATGAGCGCCAAGATGTTACACAGGCTTCCGGATTTATATCCAGCCATTTAATTAGTAATTTTGAGTGTTAATATTGTAAACAAAACTCATCTCTGTTGTTACACATAAAGACCCAATTTCCTATCTCAACATTTTCAACCTCCAAGCTCAACATATCAAGTGTCGCGACACTAGCGCCACCACACAACTATGACCTGAGCAGTGACGTCATAGGGTGCAACCAGACAGCGTGCGATCGACGGTTTCAAATATGTCACCTGATATATTAAAGCGTCAAGTTAAATTAGGTACAGAAACTATTCAAACGTAATTCGATATCTAGAGACGATAAAAAAAAAGACTTGGTGTTTTTTTGGGGTCTAGACCTCTGTTAGTGTTGTTCCTTGAAGTATGACTTGAGAAAATCTGTTGAGTTTTGTCAAAATTAATATATTTTTTTAACCAACGTCAAAAAACACGGTCTTTTTTTAAGGTCGGTTAAAAAAATTGGTAATGTATTTTAAAAAGGAGGTTCTCAACTCCGTTGTATTTTTTTTTTCGTTTACTTTATCTAGCTTTTGCCAGCGGGTTGGACCACGTGAAGCAATTTAAACAAAATCTTAACAGATTATACACCTAAACCTTCCTCATGAACCATTCTGCTTATTGGTGATAACCGCATGAAAATCTGTTCAGTACTTTTTGAGTTTATCGCATACAGAAAGAGACAGATAGACAGACAGACGCGGCGGGGTCTTTGTTTTACAATATTTAATGAAGATATCGAGACCCACCGCGTCTGCAGTTTCACTAGCTAATTTAATTTGACCCGGTATCATACAGCTCAAAATATCTCAAATGTCGACAGATCGCGGTCTGGCTGCACCCTTAGTGCAACTAAACGCGCATTGAAAACAAACGCACGCCTACATATAAACGCTATGACAACACACCGTCTCACACACACGTATATTTCAACTATACAAACGCACTGCTCACAATACTGCTTACTCCTTACGGGGTTTGCGTTTCCGTTGGCCATCACCGGCGGCCTCTGTGTCCACTAAGGGAGTAGTCTGAAACAAAAGAAAAGAGGTTATTGTTTTGACATACTACATGGGCGCCGGGTGGTTTACTTTCAAGGGGGTGCTTATTCAGCTCCACGAAGCGAGTTCGATCATTTTCATTCGTCGTCCGTTCATTCAATGAGTAACTTTGTCGATTTATTCAGAAAAGTTTAACAGTTAAGCGAATGTAGGATGCAATGCAAGCTCGAATTTTTTTCCATCTCGCCTCGAATGGGATAGCTTTTATTTTGTCCATACTTTCAGAAAGAGGACTAATTGTGTCTATTTATATAAAGAAGCTTATGACTTAAGACGGAGTAAGATGCAAGACCGAGCAAAGCAAACTCCATAATGTTAGCAACGATAATGTTTGGTCGATTAGATTTTCGGAAATAGTAGTTCGAAACTGTGAACAATGAACAAAAGCAGTTGCAGAGTAAAAAAAAAAAAATTGGTTGAGTTCTGTATTAATCAAAAAGGCGTTGTCAGGTGTGTCCAACGGGACATTATGTTTATATCTCATCCCTTCTCGGCGCTGTACCCCTTGCGTTATTATAATACTAGCTGGGTTTCCCCGGCTTCGCTCAGGGAGTTGATATGAGATCGTGTGGTTGTTGTAATAAAATAATTAACTTTAAAAATACAATTTTTCAAACTACAATAATATATTCTAACTACAATACCAAATACTTCAATTTACAAAACTTGTTTATAAACAACATTTTTTATTTTGTCATCAGGAGTATATTCTGGATCTCCTCCTCTTTTACATTTAGGCATTGTATAAAATATAAATCAAAGGTTTTTATTAAGACATACACTAAGTACACTTTAAAAACTTTTAACACTTTATTTTCGACTCATATTTAGTCACTGTATCACTTTGATTACTCACAATTCTGTTTGTTTTTTATTAATTCGCTGCACTTTACTGGTGGTGGTGAGACCCACGACGCATCACGCTTTATTTACCCCTACCAATGGGTACCCCCACCCATACAATATAGACTTCGAATGATCCACAATGTTCCAGAATATTCCACAACATTCGTGAGTGTTCTGGAATATTCCACAATGATCTGGGATATTCTCAAACATTCCAGACTATTCCCGAACATTCCACAACATTCCAGAATGTTCTGGAACGTTCAAAGCCACGACGAATGTTGCTTTATATACCCCTATCAATAGGTAGCTCCACTCATACAAAAAAGTCTTCGAATGGTCCACAATGTCCCAGAATATTCCACAACATTCTAGAGAGTTCTGAAATATTCCACAATGAACTGGGATATTCTCGAATATTCCTGAACATTCCAGAATGTTCAGGAACATTCGAAGCCACGATGAATGTTGCTTTATGTACCCCTTTCAATAGGTAGCTCCAATTATACAAAAAAATATTCGAATGGTCCACAATGTTCCAGAATATTGGTTCCACAACATTCGAGAGTGTTCTGAAATATTCCACAATGATCTGGGATATTGTAGAACATTCCAGAGTTCGGGAAAAAATTCCACAACATTCCAGAGTGTTCTGGAACGTTCGAACCCACGACAAATGTTGCTTTATCAATAGGTAGCTCCACTCATACAAAAAAGTCTTGGAATGGTCCATAATGTTCCAGAATATTCCACAACATTCGAGAGTGGCAGCTGTAGCATACGTAGAAAAGGCGTGAAATTTAAAAACTTAAATTTAAAAATGTTTTCAGAACTAATTTGAATAACTAAAATTATGTCGCTTTAACTCCAAAATCTAAGTTAGCTACTGCTGGATAAATACACAAAATTTAATAACTTTATTATAGTAACAAATGTAATTTAAGACTTTATTGAAATTGGAATTTTAAATTTCGGGCCATTACTACACACGCTGCAATTGCTCGCAGCGCCTTTCGAAATGCAACCCAAATAATCGTTGTTCTGAATGAAGTTCAAATACTCGACAACAGATGGCGCCACTGCACTTAATTTCCAAGTTGAAGGGTCGAAAAAGCCCTTCTATCTTTAAAAACACGCCCTTTAGGTTAAAAAGGGAACTTTCTTGTTCGAGGGGGGATAAAGAGCTATCACACTATATAAGTCCCTTTATCGTGCCGGGACTCTTTTTTAAGTTTTATCGGCACACACATTTTATCAACTTAGTTTTATTATATATATAATGATTAGCTAGCTTTCGATCGCGGCTTAGCCCGCGTGGATTTTATTATCCCACGGGAACTTATTACCGGGATAAAAGTATCCTATGTGTTAATCTAGGTTATAATCTATTTGTGTTCCAATTTTCATCCAAATCCTTTCAGCCGTTTTTGCGTGATTGAGTAACAGACATCAAAACATCTTCACAAACTATCACATTAATAATTTTAGTAGGATTTAACTGCAATGTTAACTTACCTCCTCAGTAGAAGTAACGACATCAGCTTCGTCAGCATCTGGTCCCTCCAAGTCAGCCTTGCTAGGCCGTTCCAGTTCCTCTCTCATGTCTTCTTCAGCCTCTGATAGATGAGGATCATCTTCTGCAACGGCATCTGTCTTCTTCATGTCAGCGTCGGAATCCTGTGTGTGAGATTATATTGTTCAGCGAAGTTTGAAAGCAAACTTTACAATTTACGTTTATTTTCTTCATTGTAATTTATTTATGGATTGATATTAAAATAAACCGTTACCACAGTTCATACGCAAGATCTTTCTGTTTTGAAATAATATAGTCTTCTGTGATATTAATATCTTCAAAATAAGTAATATGCAGCAGTGCAGCTGATAATTGTCGTCTTACTTTATTTTACAAGCTTTGTTTCAACCAAATCATTAACACCATGTATTTCCAACAGAAAATCTTTTATCCGTAAACATCAATAGAAAAATAACTATTTCTAAACTTAGTGTTACTTAATCAGCCCACAATGTTCCCACAGCTGGGATATACTCTTCGCTGGAGAAGGGGGCCATAATCCACCAGGCGGGCCTAGTACGGGTTCGTGGATGTCAAATGTCTTCAAATTTTTGTTTCTAGGACATGCCGGTTTCCTCACGATGTTTTCCTTCACCGTTTAAGAGCAGTGGTGATTAAAGGTGAGGGTGTTCTTGAATATTCAATTCACCAGTTGGCGCCACTTTTACAAGAGGTCTTCCAGTTCGACAATGAACTTGAAATATTTAATGTCATTCGTTTCATTCAATCGTTCACGATTCTGTCTGTAGGCGCTTTGACATTTGACAGGTGCGCCGACCTGACGTCTCAGTGCTGCCAGAAAACCCTCATTATGTACAAAACGTTGCGCTTGCCTGGGTTCGAACCTACGGCCACCACTGCTATTTGAGCTTTGAGTGCCACTTCCGAAAGGGGGCAATTTAGAGAATAAGTACACATTTAAAATTTCAATGGTAAATCAAGACTTACTGATTTAGATGAACCGATGCAGGCATAAGCGATGAGTCCGACAACCACGAAGGAGCCTACTATGACCACGGCGTATATCCAGGGGTTGTCTCCAGCGAACCTCATCGCGCGATCAAATACCGAGTCCTGTGGATGTTAGCGTTCATACAAACTAGCGAACTACTTGTGGAGTACATTTTAGCGGTATTACAACTCAGTAGCAAATATAAGTATAAATATAATAAGGTACGAAGGAACACGAATAGGGTTGTGCTTGTGGGGTAAAAGTACCTAATTAAACTACATAGTGTTGGAATGTTTAGAATGTAAGAAATTCTCGGATAAAATAAACTACAACTGAACTTTTCAGTTTTAGCACCTGCTGTATTTTGTTTAGTTAATCAAAGTGCAGGATAGCATATGTTGAACAGTAAATCACATTTTTAATTATTTCCAAAACATTTGAAACTTCGATGCGCTCGCGCAGATCAAGCATACATTTTATTCACCCCTTACTTAAATAAAATTGTTAGCGTGTTACACTTCTAAAGCCTCTTTTTACGCTTTAACTAGCTATTTGTAAAGGTCGTTTTACAAGGTGTATGTCTAGCTATGAATGCAGATGACCTCGTTGGCCCGTCGTATGAGGCAGGCGATGTATGCCACGATGGGAATGGCGACGTAAACCGCGTAAAGCGCCCACCAGCCTGGCTTGTAGTTCATCGCGCGTAACATGCGACCCCACAGTGTTTGCTAATACATGTTACTAGTTATTGAAGTATAAACATTACGAGGCTACAACGACTGGTAAAGTGTTATCATTCGTTTTTTTTTTACTATAAAAAGCAGTTCTCTGCTTTTTTTTATAGAAATAGGCGCTATCTCAATTTAAGGGGACACTTTGCGCGGGCTCGAAGTCACTGGTGGGCCTGGCTAAAAATCACGCTGTCTCACCAGGCTTCGTATCAGACAGAGATAGTATCAGTGGTGAGCAGTTAGACGCTAGTCTACACGCACAACGTTATTGAGTGAGATGCAGGAGCATTTTTGGCAAAAAAATCGCGAAAAAATTAAGAAAAGTCCTTCAGAAGATCGGGTTTTATGAAAAAGCCACTGCATAAATCAATGATCAATAAAGTTTGTTGAATTTATTGTTAATTGAACTTTGTCGGTACCGTCTTGATTTTCGAGATTTTACACTCCTTTTATTACTTAAACACGCTCAAAGTTAGGTTAAATTAGCAAGAAAAAGGAATCTTTGTTGGCTCATAACTTTTTAATCGCTTTTTATTTTGGTATTCTGTTTCCGTACAGACAATAATAATAACGAGACAAAACCATACCATGTTTAATTTTGGATGTACATAGTCAAACAGTGGAGTAAAACCCTCCCGAAGTTTGTATGGAAAAAATGTGGACAAGTGTCACCTTAAAATATTGTCGTGTAAAAGTGTCTTCAAAGATTTACTTGAAGAAATATTTAACCAATTAAAGTTTGATAATTTTTTCTATTGCTCAAGCAATAGAAAAAATAAAAAAATTTGGTCCCTAGCTCTGACGTCAACGTCAGAGCTAGGGACCAAAGACAATAAACATTGCGTAAATGTAATGACCAGTGATCGGAATAGGCCGACTATATTTGCCTAAACTTTGGAGAACAGAGACAGAAAGTGGAGACTTCCTTACGACAATTTTTTTTCCCGGGATTTGGGTAAAATCTTCAGTAAGTTGAAAATAAGGATTATATAAGTTGTTTAAAAGCTATTTTTAACTAAGGTTGCAATTACCAAATTTTCGGGATTTTCAAGTAAAATCCCAAAAAATATAGTTGTAAGGAAGTCTCCACTTTCTGTCTCTGTTCTCCGAAGTTTAGGCAAATATAGTCAGCCTATTCCGATCACTGGTAATGACACTGGGCAATAAAAAGAACACCTATGCCGTGCCTTGCATCTATGCAAGAATAGGTTGTTGCTCAGCAAAATTCTGTGAATTCGCACTGAGCTCTGATACGCTATCTTAGTAGAGTAAGTAAGGGGCTTCCCGCACATATTAGTGTCAGGGCCTAGTCTAAGTTTCATCGGAGACCGGGAAAATATTGCATATATTTCTAGGTTCTTCTCACAAATCAAAGCTCCGGGAAGTCCTGGCCCTCAGTGTTCCTGACACTGAGTGACTGAGTCCATATGGTTGGAACCACAACTGTGTGAATAATAGCTAAAAGCGAATGGATATGATTCCAGGCGGCAGTCTCAGCTCCATGAGCTCTGACACCAACACGGTGTCTCCAATCATCTAATCGGTTGTTTAAAATAAGTACTGATTTATGGGTATTATTCAAATTTATTCTAAACTTACCGAGTCCAAGGATATCTTGGCACGTTTGAGCACGAATGATGCTTGAGCCCACTCCTCAGCGACGGCCTGGTCATCAGTAATGATCAGGTTGTCGAACAACAGCATAGGAGACATCGACCACAGTTCGAAACCTACTGCATGCTGCAAAAATTATAATATTGTACGTATTTGAAGAACACTTCTTAAAGAGTGATTTAAGCAGATTATTCCGTGTGGTGCCGGACGTATAAGAATAGTACCATTCCGTTTCTTCCCGTGGATGTCGTAGAAGGCGACTAAGGGACTTACAAGAGAATGGGCAGCAGCGTTCTCTATGCATTTTACCCACCATACTACGATCGCCAACCCGCCTGCCAATCGTGGCGATTATGACCCCCCTTTTGGGGAGACATATGTCCAGCAGTGAACGTTTTTTAGCTGAAGTGATGGCGAAGCAGATTATTAATTTAAAAATAAAGCAAGTTTTATAAGTTGTTAATCAAAAAGAAACTAGAAGTTTAAAATAATTTATACGATAATGAAGCTTATGTCAAAATTATCTCATAAGTATCATAATTATGCGTGTTCAATCCTTGAAACTAAAAAGCACTTACGATAGGCGTCATCCTGAAGGGCTGTTCGTCACTGAAGTAGTGCGGGTTGGCGATGCGGCGCGGAGACCACTTGCCTCGATAGTTCGGGTTCGGTACCAGCGGGGCGCGCCAGGTGCCCTGCGAACACACAAACATTACATTTTAATAAAATAAGATTAGATATATACAGGATAAGTTTTTATCCTGTATATATCTAATCTTATTTATGAATTCAGTATATCATTCTTGAGCCCCTAGCGCAGAAATTTTTCGCCGGTTATACAAAACAAAAACAGCTGTTTCATAGAAAAGTGCAATACCTACGAGGTCGAAATGTATGGAACAGCTGATTTTTTTTTGTATAACCGGCGAAAAATTTCTGCGGTAGGGGGTCAAGAATCATATGCTGAAATCATGGTTAAAATTTGCGCACTGGATAAAAACTTTTCCTGTAGACAGTGTTGAACTAAAAATGTAATGAGGAAGTCTAGATTTTTAGGTGGAGAACCAACACATTAAATGCCGATCGTCAGATGGATAAGATAATAATAATGTGATTCTTTATGCTGTCATTTTGAAACTCCATCATTCAATTTTGTAACTGTCCCATTTTTGAAGACCCCGCCATCACCTTCGATCCTAACCTGTTCGAATAGGGTGCCTCAAGTCCCGAGCTTGCATCACTCGTTCTGGTTTGAGACAAGAACACCATGACGCTTGTAGCCTTATAATTAGGTGTTCTATACGATATAACCGAGAAACGATATGCGGAGCAAAAAAAATTTTTTCCTCAGTGCCCCGTTACGTACATTCTAGTCTAGTGTTTTTCGCTGCAGATTTTGATGATCTCCAGAAAATGCTTCAAAAACTTAATCAAATCAAAACATTTTTATTTCATATAAACCTGCATGGGCACATAAGAAACGTCAGAGAGTAATGATGCCCCTTTCAAGGTAGGACGCAGGATGAATATGGTCAAGACGAAGATTATGGCAAACATCTTCAGAAATTCAAATCCTTCTGTTAAAGTCGGAAATAATTACTGAAGATGGCTGTCCGGTATGAGGGCATCTTAGTCATATTCTATCTTTGGCATAGAGCACAAACAGAGACTTGATTGAATAATATAGCTTGGGTGGTCCGCATTAAAAAAACTGGATGACATGTTAAGACACCGACCAATATCAAAACGTCGGGTTCCAAATATACGAAGATATACGTAGGTTTTCAATATCGGAAAGCCTATTATGGAACTCAAATAGAGTTGGGCGAGACACCTGTCAAGGCGCAGGTGGACTGAAGCTGTGACAGAGTGGCGTCCAAACTCCTAGGACTGAAATACGAAATGTCAGTCGTCCGGCGGCGAGATGGGCGGACCAAATTTTTGCCATCGCGGGAAAAATCTGGCATGGCAGCTGGCAGGATCGGCACAAGAAAAGAAATCGCCCAGCAGTGGGTGTAGTCGGGCTGAAAATGTGATGCTTTTTCATAATATTTGCACGCCATACTATATGGCAAACATGTCTGATGCTTTATTTTTTACACTATCTTACATGCATTTTATTCTTGCACATGTTTCAGCAAATAAATGTATCTTATATCTTATCTTATTAATCACAACAATTTAAGTGGACTTGATAATTTAGCACATTAATTTTGAGATAATTTTGGTTCGAGAAACTTGATAATGAATTCGCGTAGACAGCTGGTCTGCAATAGGTCTGGTCAATCTGTATTATTATTACTAGGTTTTGCCCTCTGCTTCTCTCGCTTGAACGTTATTTTTTCTATCCCTCGGCCTCGGGAACAGAACTTATTTCCGGATGACAGGTAACTTATGCCCTTTTCTGCACCTCTGACAATGTATTTGATCGGTTGAGCATTTAAGACGTGAAAGCGTGACAAACAAACTCACTTTTGCATTTGAAGGGACTTGGTCCTCATCAGTGATATTTACTGGATCCATGATCTCAATTCCTAAGTCGCACTTTGCAGGTAGACTTGGATTGTCCGGCGAAGATAATAATGGCAATAGTTAAAGCACAATCACTATTTTGTTTTAAAATAATCACCATGAAATGACAGTTTTTACAAAATAATCAAGTAGCACAATTTTATTAAGACCTCCACCGAATGCGTAGCACAGCTGTGCGATCTCGACCGAGTATCAAATCATATTGCCGGCAAGACGTCGATAATGCCGACCAGCGAGTGTCATGTCATCAGATGTGACGTAACGGACACAGATATAATTCATGTTCGGAAATATCTGACGGATTGATAGGAGCAATTTTTTACAGAAAACAATTATTTTAAGTATCTAGGATGTTAGTGATTTGATAGTTTGCACTGTAGCAGTGAGAGAGCAGTGGTGGCCAAGTGGTAACGGCCGCGACTTACGAGTTGTATGTCGTGAGTTCGAACCCAGCCAGGTGCTTTACTTTGTGTAAATTATTTCATCACCACTGCTTTCAAAACGGTGAAGGAAAACATCGTGAGGAAACCGGCATGTCTTAGAATAAAAAATTCGAACACATGTGACATCTATCAACCCGCACTGGGCCCGCGTGGTGGATTACGGCCCAATCCCTCTCACTGAGAGGAGGCCTGTGTCCCAGCAGTGGGAACATTTATAGGCTGATGACGACTGTAGCAGTAGTTATTTGCATAATCCCACTATTGGGACACAAGCCTCTTCTCTTCGAGAGGGAGTGGGATCCGCCACGAGGGCTCAGTGCGGGTTGGTAGTTGTCACATGTCTTCGACTTTTTTGTTTCTAGGATATGTCGGTTTCCTCACGATGTTTTCCTTCACCGTTTTGAGAGCAGTGGTGATAAAATTAAATACATAAAGTAAGAGGTTTACTATTAAACTGAATTCTATAACTAATCAAATGGAGCCAACAAAGATCTTTCTTGCTAAATTTTACAAGATGCCTTCTACTGCATGAGATTGCTTTAGTATTCAAGTTTAATAGTCAACCTCTTCAAACAAAAGTTTCTCGTATCCATCTTTTTTAAAGTTAATTTTGACGAAGTCGGGTCTTTTGTTTCTTTTTAACCGACTTCAAAAAGAAGGAGGTTATCAATTCAGTATGTTTATATTTTTTTTATGTATGTTCGAGCATAACTCCGCCGTATATAGACGGATTTGCAAAATTCTTTTTTTGTTCGAAAGCTGTTTATCCCGAAATGGTCCCATATAAATTTCATATAGATCTGATGATGCGTTTCGAAGACAGACAACGGAACTCTTCAAAAAATCACAGCAAATCAACCGCGAATGCTGCTATCGCATAAATATGCATTGTTTTGACCCCAAGGATGATGAAATTTCGAACTGGTATGGGGTAGGTAACTAAAAAGTTAAAAATAAAAACTTTTATCAAAAAAATAACAACCGACTTCCAAAAAAACACTACAAAGTGCAAAATAACTTTAATTTCGAACTTTGGATGTGTAGGTATTTTAATTCTTTGTCACCGCCTTCCGAAATTAAAGTTATTTTGCACTTTGTAGTGTTTTTTTGGAAGTCGGTTGTTATTTTTTTGAAAAAAGTTTTTATTTATTACAAAAAACAAAAAATTTAGACTTAGGCGCCAAAAATCGGCAGTTTTGATGTTCATAATTTTGATATAATGGTGAGTTGTTCTCACAATTGAGACGAATCGAACGAGACGCCTCTCCTGTCTATTTGTGTGTTTATTCCGGTGAATCTCCGAAATGGCTGGATAGATTTTGACGGGACTTTCACTGGCAGATGATGTTATAAGAAGTAACACATGGTATTTTTGTCCCGGTAATCCTTTGGGATAATTTTCGGCGAACGGATACCTTGTAGTTGGGGTTGGCGATGGTGGGCGCCTGCCACGTGCCGCAGCCTGGCGCGGCGCCGCACTGCGGGTTGTCGATGAGGGGCGCCTCCCACTCGCCGTCCATCTCCTCGTCCCAGTCCTCCGGCTTTTTGGCTTCAGGGTCTGGATGTAGAAGGAAATGTGTAAGTTTTGTGCAGATTCTGTTAGACGATGATATGAAGAAGTTAATTAGATTTGAACTTATAATAGTAAGTTGTGATTTGCGAGTGCTAGAATTTTTATTGTATTATCTAATACCTTTAAACAAGCAATTCTTGTATATACATTTATGTAAATATATAATCTGAATCTCGGAAACGGCACCAACGATTTTCATGTATGCGGGGGTTTCGGGGGCGATACATCGATCTAGCTAGGTTTCATTTTTAGAAAACATCAAGCAAAAACAAAAACCGAGCAAAGCTAGGTCATCCAGATATTTCTGGATGACCTAGCTTTGCTCGGTTTTTGTTAATACAAAGTCATGAAAATCGGAAGATTTCATTGAAACTCAATGACCAAATACCGAATCCAAACGCGACTGAAGGTATTTTTGGTTCTTTCAGTACATTGAACAGTTCAGCTGCTCCTTTAATTTCATTTTTGGAGTGTTTTGTAGGCAAGCGAAAAATGATGAGTGCCGAAATCCAAGATCGTTTAACAATTTTTTTTTTTTTACTTTTATTACATTTTTATTTCATGCGTTTCTCTCCAAGTAAACAATGCAATGCAATGCAATTAAAGGCAAAAATGAACGAAAAGCGATGCATCTATTATAGAAGTTATCTCATTGAGCTGAAACACTCGGCTATTTTTCAAGACTGAAGGGAAATGGAATTCAATTATATGTTCTTTAGGGCCAATCCTAAGAGATGGTGCAAAGCGATTGATAATCTTATTTCTACAGAACACAAACCTGGAATCATTTCAGGTTCATCGTCCAGCCATCCATCGGGCTTCACTGCGTTGGGGTCTACGATTTGCGCGGGGGCTTCTTCATCCCAATCTTCTGGCTTAGTCGCTGTCGGATCTACAATCTGTGTGCCAAAAACAACTATATTAAAGAATCAAATAACCGACATTTATAAACTCACGATTTTTTCCCATGCAGGTGGGCAGAAACTATAAAACGCTGGTAAAATTCTTTTGAAAGACGAGGAGACTATCTATTCAGCGAAAATAAATTTACCTATTGAACAGTGAAGTGGGTTTGTTATTTACATTTTCATTATCTGCCTAGTCTTTTCCTAAATATGTTAGGGTCGGCTACCAGTCTAACCAAATGCAGCTGAATATTGTTATTTATCTACTTTAAAATATACATTTTATTTCAAATGTTTGTGTATAAAACATTAATTTTAAACTTACTAAGAAACGTGATCTTGTTATTTGACTAAACGTAAAACCGTGCGCTCAGCCTTTTTATTATTTGTAAAGAAAGTGCAAAATTTACCCTTTCAACTATATATAAAGTGATTTTGAATAATGTAAGATTACATTGTTAGAAGTAGATTTATATATCTCTTTGCGGTTAGCTGCCCCATAACAATAAGTAATAAATTTTGTGCAAAAGCAACGTGTTGATTTCATAGTTTCTGAACATCAACACTCAACACTAAATGTATTATTTCAATTTGTTGTTTTTAATGAGAACAATCACCTTATTCTGGGCACTTTGCCATGTTTCAACACAAGCAGATTACACTGAGAATGTGTACAAATAGACATTTGCACTCAAATGTGATTTATTATGATGTTGCCTTTGTAGTTCGTTTTACAGGACTAAAGACGTTTGTTAGTAAGTGTACCACTTCGTACTGAGTAAATCTGGTTTGTCATTCAGTCACAATGAATATCCAATTACAACAATTGTAATCCGGAAGTCGAACTGTGGATCCTAATGAAAAGGGCCTGACAATATTTCAAATATTGTACTAAATACTTGACCCTAAACGCGGTTGGCCGATGTTGCATTTCCTAGTCACGGGAACATCCCTATTCTACTCGAAAACGCACGGCTTCGGGTAAGGTAACCATATAATTATATGCAGAGGAGGATACGTTACGAGCACACATGAACCTATATTCGAATTGTATGGTTGTTTTCATTTGTTCACATGTGTTCCTTGCTCATGGTACAGTGGTTTGCTTATGGTACTGTGCCAAATAAATGTTTCGTCCCTCCTTTGGCGTTGTCGCAGTCGGGTCAAATATCCGAGTGTCTAAGTCCCCGTGTCTCAATGAACCGTCAAGCCAATATTTTTGAACCAACAAAAATCAAGTCTTTTCTTTTTGAACAAACATAAATCAAGTCTTTTCCTTTTGAACCAACATAAATCAAGTCTTTTCTTTTTGAACCAACATAAATCAAATCATTTCTCTAACTACCAACCTTTTCCCTCTCATCCCAGTCTTCAGGTTTCTTGTCATCAGGGTCATCAATTTCCTCTGGGGGGTTGACGGCGGGAGTGAAGTCTTCTAGCAGAGAACCAGCATTAACCTCCTTGTTGTCAACTAAGACGCTGAATGTGTTGTCAGGGCGAACGATCAGAGTGTACAGGTGAGGTTCTTTGTCTTTGTAGATCTCGTCCAAGCGTTGACTGTGGATGGATAATGATAATTTTATTTTTATATTTCTGGCTGTGGAAATCTCCATCCTAGACGTAGGCAAAAAGTCGGCCAGGCTAAAATAGGACTGATCAGATCACGCAAGCTGCATACACAGTGACTGCTGAGCATTAGTCTCCACGCAGTGGGCGCCTGAGGATAGATAGCGCCGCCGAGGCCGGACCAAGAAGAGGTGGCGCGATGACCTAGATGAGTATTGCAAGGGTTGGATAAGGTGGCCCTGGAAAAGGATACCAGGAGGGATTTGGGAGAGGCCTTTGCTCAGAAGTGAGATAGTGTACGCTAATTAATAAAAAAGTGGAGACCTAAACTGCAGCCTATTTAATAGTAAGTAATAGGGTTGATAATTGATTATCAAATTTTGGTAATACACGCTTTCCTTAAACCTTTGTGGAATGGTTGCAAAGTTACATGAAAGATAAACCTATTAAATCCAAAAAGCTCTTCCAGGACAGAATAAATCAAATTATAAAAAGGTGTTAAGGAAACGTAACGTCAACCCGCGTGGTCCCAAAAAAAAAGGGTTATAAGGGCGAGTACTTCTAAGAAACACAATTCGGTCAAAAACCTTCATATATCTCTAATAGCAAAACACTCACGTAGGTTTTTTGCTATGTTTCTCCTCGATGGTTCCATTCCTGGGGTTCCTATGTCTGAAGATGAAGTGCAGTTTGTTGTCGTTGCCGCACTTGTCGGGTCCGAACATGATCGTGTAAGGAGTCTGGTCGTAAAACTTGCGGAGGTCAGCCTTGGTGTTAGTACCGCGGGAGAGGAGCTTGATGTAAGCGCCGCCGCAGTTTTGACCCTCCTGAAAGTAGAGTTTAAGGCTGAGTATGTATGACTAAAGATTATGTTTTGGCGTATAAGACATTTAGGCTTCTTTCATAATTTTTTGATTTTTTGTACTAAGTACGTCATTATTATATTGTTACAAAAAGGACATACAGGATACGTTTTTAACTAGTGCGCGAACTGTAACCAAGAACTCAGCATATCATTCTAGACCCCTAGCGTAGAAATTTTTCGTCGGTTATACAAAAAAAAATCTGTTTCATAGAAAAGTGCAATACCTACGCGGTCAAAATGTATGGAACAGCTGATTTTTTTAACAGTTTGCGCACTGCTTATAATGTATGGAAGAAGAAGAGATAGTCCTCGTTCTCAAGAAAGTAAAAATATCGCATGCATCTCCAACGCAGTACTTAGGGTATGGAGTTGAAAATCGCAGTGCGTTTTTTCGACGCACTGGGATGCTCGCTGTTGTATTCTCAATGGTCGGCTCAACACCGAAAGTTAAAAACTCAATGGGAAATAAAATCCCGTCGCGATAATTTTACGTCCGTGTAAACGCGATCATAGTGCCCCAACCTCAATTTAATTGAGAAAAAAGTCTGGTGGATCAGCATCCGCCAGACTTTTATGAATTTTGAAGCGAGCCGTTTATGATTTGTCAATTATGAGGTAGGTTACAAAAGAGTGGGAAAGTTAAGACTTTTCTTCCCCTGTCTTGCTGATTCATTAGTTAATTTCGTCACGGCTATTTTGATACAAGATATTTTCAGAACCAAAATGAAAGTTGATTGATTTATGTGGGTACAGTCAGTCAACAATCAACTAATTTCCAACAAACACCGCCAATTCACGATGACAA
Source organism: Polymixis flavicincta (assembly GCA_949987655.1). NCBI lineage: Eukaryota > Metazoa > Arthropoda > Insecta > Lepidoptera > Noctuidae > Polymixis > Polymixis flavicincta. The sequence goes on along the minus strand of OX465181.1, from coordinate 21,432,436 downwards.
ACAATTGCATCACAATGAGCTTCCAGTAATATGTTGGCAGGATTCTAAAAAATAGCGTTTCACAAAAATACTTCACGTAGGACGAGATTTATAGCATCCAGTATAAACAAACAAAAAAATATTGACGCGAATCAAAGCTATTTATAGCCTTAACGTTATAACGCATTTCCGAAAATGATTTTGGACAGCGTCCAGGATATGTTTGTAATAACATTGTATGTGCGTGAATCCTCATGTTTTGGTGTCTAAACTATGTAGTTCCGGAGGAAGATGCATACGTTTTATAAATGTCGCATTCAGTTTCTGCTGTAATCTAAATTGGATTGGGATCTGAGCAAGCCAATTGCTAATGATCGTAGGCTTGTCTTGACTAGTCTTCTACAAGACGTTTAATTATACTTTGAGGGCAAAAATATAACAGGTAACTAACTCTACATCCTTAAGTAGGAATTTATTTTGAAAAATACTTGGTTTTAAAACAAAACTTATTTTTGCATTTATAGTCCATAAAAAGCTGAGCAAAGAAACTATGGACTGTGTGAAAGGTGATACACCTACATAGGTGGTGATTACCAAGATGACGACGAAAGAGAAGTATATAAGAAATCGGCACCTTGCGGAGACCCCAAACAAATTGGGATGAGGGTAGGAAAATGATGAAAAAGAAAAGCAATATCTAAGTAATATTTTTTATCAAACCAAGGACAGCGGGCAGAAAATTACCAAATCAATAACCATAGCCAAACGAGGTCACAGTTCTACGCTAATTAGCTTATAACATTACGAGCTTTAATTCATATACCATATACATTCACATGACGCAACCACACGTCTGAGTTTCAGGTACCGTCTACCAGTTATATATAAGCAGTTAATTGGAAAATATGAATAGGCTCTAATGCTTAGCCTATAAGCCAATTAGTGACTGAATTCAATAAGTTTTACTGTATGTAACAATGAGTAATATGTGCCTACATAGGTTGTCAATGTTCAAAGACTTTGAATATTATGTCCAAATGGGTGATGGTAGAAATCCACATGTAGTACGCTGCTCAGGTGTTGAAAACACTCATCCTACTTCCTGCTAATATTATAAATGTGAAAGTTTGTGAAGATGTTTGGATGTTTGTTACTCCAATCACGCAAAAACGGCTGAACGGATTTGGATAAAATTTGCCACACAGATCGTTTATAACCTGGATTAACACATAGGATAGTTTTAATCCCGGTAGCACTTTCCCGTGGGATAATTTTCAACCTCTACGCGGGCGAAGCTGCGGGCAACAGCTAGTTTATAATTATAGCTAAAGACCATGTTGGCTGATGAAACTCTCCTTTGATGACTAAAATTACATACCAAAATATTAGGTCTTTACCTATGAAATTGCCGTTCTGCAGTACTGGCCATTTCATATCAAAATAATTTTTGTTTGGCTAAGAATTCTAATTTCAAATTAATTTTATTTCAAATTAATTTTATTTTAAAAACATGGATTTTTTTTTCTAAAAGTAGTCATTTCTTTATTGATTAGTGTTACATTTTCATCGCATTTCAATCTTTTTCGTCATCATGGATACGTTAAAAATTCGAGTAATTATGGAATATGAGTACCGTCGTGGCAGCAACGTGGCAGCAACGCGGCACAAGCGGCACGCAACATCAACGACGTTTACGGAGCTAACACTACAAACCAACGCACCACCTGTTATTGGTTTGCTCGCTTCCGTTCTGGAAATTTCGACCTGAAAAATGAACCTCGCGGTCGTCCGAAGACTTTGGTCGACAATGACGAATTAAAGGCGATTGTGGAAGCTGATGATACACAATCTACGGCTGAATTAGCAGCAGCTTTCGACGTTAGCGTCAAAACAATATTGGTCCATTTGCGTCAAATTGGCAAGGTAAAAAAGCTTGACAAATGGGTGCCCCACGAACTCAATGATCGCCAGCGCGAAGTACGCGTCGAGACGTGCCTTGCACTGCTCAACAGACACACAAATGAAGGAATTTTGAACCGCATTGTTACCTGCGATGAAAAATGGATTCTGTTTGATAACCGTAAGCGCTCAGCAAGTTGGTTGGATCCTGGTTCAGCACCTAAACAATGCCCTAAACGAAAACTTACCCCTAGAAAAGTGATGGTCACTGTTTGGTGGTCTAGCGCCGGTGTGATTCATCACAGCTTCTTACCAAACGGGGTGAGCATTACTGCAGATGTGTACTGTGAAGAACTGAACACAATGATGGAGAAGCTGGCGCATCTCCAACCAGCATTGGTCAATCGCTCGTCTCCGCTGCTCCTGCACGACAACGCGCGACCTCATACTGCACAGCAGACGGTCTCCAAGTTGCAAGAACTGGGGTTGGAAGCTCTCCGTCATCCGCCCTACTCACCAGACCTTGCGCCTACAGACTACTACTTTTTCCAGAATTTGGATAACTTCTTGGCGGGAAAAAAATTTAATACCCGAGAGGCAGTACAAAATGCCTTTGAAGAATTTGTTGCCTCCCGTCCAGCTGATTTCTTTAAGAAGGGCATCAATAAACTGCCACTGCGATGGCAAAGATGCATTGATTGCATGGGTGATTACTTCGATTAATACAAATAAAAAATTTATGAAAAAAATTCGTTAAAATTTTTTCATACAAAACGGCAATTTCATAGGTAAAGACCTATTAATATCAATTTAGTGCAATGAGACATTAGTAAGAGTCATTCTTTTGTTGTTGAATGGAAAAAAAAACACATTGAACTTGTTTGACTGCGACTGGGTGTACGATAAAAAGCTCAATTACAAACCCCTTTCTTTTCTTCCTCTTGATTATTTGCTTAGACACACTAGCAGCTAATTAGCTGATGCATAGGTACGTATAAAAATGCTTGGTCACAACTAGTTTGGTTAGAAAGATGGCCATCAACATATTCAGAATCATTCCAACATCCCACTGTTGTGCATCAAACTAATTCGGCGCAAGTCTAATGATAGCTATATTAAGGTGACACTTGTCCACATTTTTTCCATACAAACTTCGGGAGGGTTTTACTCCACTGTTTGACTATGTACATCAAAAATAAAACATGGTATGGTTTTGTCTCGTTATTATTATTGTCTGTACGGAAACAGAATACTAAAATAAAAAGCCATTAAAAGTTATGAGCCAACAAAGATTCGTTTTTCTTGCTAATTTAACCTAACTTTGAGCGTGTTTAAGTAATAAAAGGAGTGTAAAATCTCGAAAACCAAGACGGTACCGACAAAGTTCATTTAACAATAAATTCAATAAACTTTATTCGTCATTGATTTATGCAGTGGTTTTTTCATAAAACCCGATCTTCTGAAGGACTTTTCTTAATTTTTTCGCGATTTTTTTTCCAAAAATGCTCCTGCATCTCACTCAATAACGTTGTGCATGTAGACTAGCGTCTAACTGCTCACCACTGATACTATCTCTGTCGGATACGAAGCCTGGTGAGACAACGTGATTTTTAGCCAGGCCCACCAGTAAGTTCGAGTCCGCGCAAAGTGTCCCCTTAAGTATAGCAGTTAAGAATCGTTTTATTTCAAAACGACGTATTGCTTTTTCCCGCGTCTCAAACCATCATCATTATTATACAGCAGGCTTAGCATGACGCTTTCTATTTCTACTCTACTGTAGAATAGAAATCGCTTGTCTACAATTCTCGGTGAAAAACAGTAAACAGTCTATACGGAAACGTCATTTTTGTCTACTCTTCTGACGACAAAATTATAGCTTGTCTACGGTTCTAAGCCTGCGGCTGTTATCCCAATTTATTTGGGGTCGGCGAACATGTATTTTTCTTCCATAACCCACGCCTCAGCTATTGAGGCACTGCCAGGGGTGCGGGTTTGTTCGAAAGAGATACCGCAGCCTCTGGCATACAGGCTACTGAGGGATCACGGGTGGGTTTTAGTCAGTAAAAGTCTGACACACCCTCCTGCTCCACCCAGAGCGGAAGAAGTTATTTGATGATATCCCACCAAAAAGAAAAAAAAAAAACCTATAGAGGCAAATTTTGTATTTTGGATTAATATAAAACTGTTAATTTAGTAGCTAACTTGTCAAGTTGCTGTAAATAACTGTTTTCCGATCACAGTAAGGTTCTTATTTCAAAAACTGGCTTGATAACTTAATTAACCCATGCCCAAAGAAAAGCCTTGTTCTCCAAAATACCGTAAATAGTCTTATTAATTAAATTTTCTTGATTAAAACTTTACCTGCATAGTAACTTCATACTGGACAATGAATGGCTTGTCCTTGAACTCAAATGGTTTGTCAAGCAGGGTTGATATGGCCGCATGCTTAGCTTCAGTTGTCAAGACAAGACCCAGGTCCTCTTTGAAGATCTTCCTACTAGGTTGTTGAATCTGAAAGAAGATAAAATAGTTTATATTACCAGCATAGACCATGTAGATGAATCAAGACATTGCATTATTGATACTCATATTGTTGTAGAATATTCATTTCAACATACTTTCTCCTCTCTTCTAACCTGTGAAAAATCTTAAAATTACTCTATATCTTCGGAGTCAATTTGATGTAAATAGTATCCTCGCAACTATTTTGGTTATAGATAACTCCAATCATAGCATCAATTAAAGTGACATTTTTGACAAACTAAAGTTCTGATCTGATCAATCTGATATTATATTATTAATTCATGAAAAGTTAAGATCAGTTACTATTTCACCTTTTATCAGTAACAAGATAAGGTATTATTATGAATAGATTTTGCTATGGAAATTAAGATAAGAATTTAAACCATGACTTGTGTTTGGCAAGACACATTTAGGTGATGTTTTATTTGACTCTGACAAGTAATAGTGTTTGAATAAGTTATGCATACATTTGACTATGCCATTATGATGTATTTTTTGTAAGATAAAATGTAAAAAAGTAGTATTCCTTTTAAATATTGTATAATAAACTGTAGGTGGACTTCAGATCGTATGGGAAATATGTATATTTTCTTAGGGACTCTCTTTCTGTATTTTTTCTGTGTTGAGCACAAAAAATAGGAGTTCTTAATTAAACAACTTACCTCCCATTTACCGTCATACTTGGCTATATTTTCATCAACTCCCTGTTTCTTAGCTTCCGACTTCACCCATTTCTTCTTGAAAGCAGCCTCGTCATCAAAATTTTCAACAAGGTATACCTTTTCTGGACTTATTGTTGGACTGTGGTACAGAGTTTCTTCTTCCACCGTCTATAAACATTAATGAGGTTTTATTTGGTATTCCTTTCTATCATATACCTAGCGTTCTCTATAAAATTTCCACTGCTGGGACACAGGCCTCCTCTGTCTGAGAGGGAGTGCGCCATAATCTACCATGGGAGCCCAGTATGTTGGTAGATGTCATTAAAAATTTTGGTTCTAATACAGGACTGTTTCCTCGCAATGATTTCCTTCACGGTTTTAAGAGCACTGTGGCAATAATCATGTTTTTTTTTCTTTATGGCAATTGAGCCGATATCGACTATTCTCTTTTCATCATAACTGTTTATTCATCATAATAGCATTGTAGTACAGTTTACAGGATAGATAAATTAAGTGTACTAAAACTACAACTTAAACGGTGGTGAGGTGTTGTATTCTCAGCTAGGTTAAAAAATAACCTGTATAAGGCAGTTCAGTGCCAGTCCCTATGGGTATTATAATTAAAATGCTACACAGTATGACAATGTGCATGCACTGAAATAGTTCACACAAAGTAAAGCCTGCCTGGGTTCAAACCCACAATCGTTTCGTTGGTTTCTACCAGGCCACCGCGGCTCCTAGACATATAATTTACCTAGCCTTTCACAACTATGTTGGGGCGGCTTCCAGTTTAACTGAATGCAGCTGAATACCAGTATTGTTTGTAGTTACCTGTAGTAGTTAGTTTTTTAAGAATATAATGACTTTGCAATAATAATTCATTTCTTTGTGACCAAGATTTTGTCTGGACTTTAATAGCTTTTACCTTTTGAGTTTTATTTCGCCATTTCTTCTCAGGGAAAGTGGTTTTGATATCCTAAGTCTGACAACCAGTCTTACCAAGGGGTATTGAGTTACCCAGTAACTGGGTTGTGGAGGTTGGGCAGTCACTTTATGTAAAATAATCGTATTCAGCTGCACATTTGGGAAAAGGCTAGACAGAAGATGATTATATCCTTTTTAAAGAATTCAATTAAATTTGTGTCAATAGCAACCTACATAGAGTCAGCCAGACTCATAACTAAAGGTATAGCATTATTGTGGAATCCATACATTTATTTTATGTGAATTATTATGGGTTCACATAGATTGGATAAAAAAATTCACAATACAGCTCAAAAGATAGAAAATTAACATGATTAAATTGACTTAATTAAACTGTAGTAAGAGTGATTTTGTTGCACATCATAGAAATCTCAAGGAAAACAGTTTCAAATCTTCCATATGTTTAACCAGATAATATCATGAGGCAGTCTTCAAGAATACAAACAAGAATAAGACTGGTATTGTATTAAGTACATCTAGGTATTGCAAAGCAAGATTGATCTTTATTACACTCAATTTTAAAGGAGGATGTTCTATGGGAACCTTGAATATGAATACTATAAAGCAATTCTGTGTGCGATACAATTTGACTATGAATGATAATTTCTTTTGTTATATCAAGGCCTCTGAGAAACTAAACCCACATTTGCTTCATTATCTCTAGATAGTAATGTGGGTCATAAAGTTTCAGCACAACAGAGTCTACAGTTTTTGAGAACAATCATTGTAATTTATTCAGGTCATGTAACCTATAAGCACTAACCTCCACAGTAACTTCGTCGTCACCATCATCGCTGTCGGCTTGCACCACAACCGCTGCACTGACTAACACCAGTAAGGCCCCAAATAAGTATACTTTACGGCTAATTAAAGCCATCTGAAAAAAATGAAATAAAAACTGGTGACGGAACACGTCGGCTAACTCAAAAAGCGTCGGCAATACCAGGGAAAGAGGAAACTTTGGACAGTATATACTCCGCCAAGAGAACTGGAGATAATTTAATTAATAATATGTATGAATTTAGGTAGCGGTCGGACACAGGAGAGTTCGGTGCAGCCGGATAACGGAAATCCTCAATAAAGGGCGACCAACTAGCATTAACAACATAATTTTAATAAAATACTTCACCACAGGCATTACCTTGAAATATATTAGATGCACTTATTGTTTTGTATCTTACAATTAAACGATGCACAGAAATCAAATAAATTCCCTACTCGGAGGAATTTGATTTTCCTGAAAATTTTCAGCCAATCAAAAACAAACAGTTGTCAAGGTAGCGATCGAGAATTTTCCGAAGCGTTCAGATTTATCATATATTTTTTTGAAAAAAAAAAAAAAAACACTTTTTCTTGTTTTTTTTTTTATATATTTTATTAACGTTTAAATTATTTGTTGTTTTGTAAACTTATACAGTAAGGAAAGAAAACAAGTATGTTTCCAACAGAATGAATATTTAGTTACCTTTGCTACCAGATTTTTTTTAAAACAATGCAGCCACACTATAATCCGACCAAAATCAAAAAGTTGGTCATCAAATGTCATGATAGGGATATCCCTGTCATACTTGTCGAAACTGGGCATAATCAGGTGTAATTTCAAAATATATGTGACATAAAACATTACCTTTTAACATTAGTCGGGTGATTGTGCTTAGCACCGGGCGGGGCGGTTTAGTTTTTGTATTTCGTTCGTGCTTTCGTGTCTTGTTTGTTGAAAATCTTGTTTTTCTTTGACGGTGGTTTATCAAAACATCTTTTGTATTATTGTTAGTGCATCTTTGTGAGACAACAGTATTCGCACGAACCCTATGCAAATGTGTAAGTATTGTACAGTTTTACAGCTAAGTAAATACTAAGTAAATAAATAAATAACAATAGTAACACCATAAAATCTTCATTTTTTATTAGTTTTTATTTACCATTAGACATGTATAATCGTCAGAGGAGATATCTGTATGTATTTATTACTATAATTTGAAATAATAATTGACATATTATTTTAATTATTATCTTGTTGCGGTGTAATAGCATTCTTATCAGATAAAAAGGCTAATTATTTTATGATTCCTGGTACTGATCCTGATCAGTCAATCATACAAACATTGTTCTAAGGAGTATATGTCTATTGTGATCCAATTAATTTATTAGGATCAAATTTATAGCTTGGTATTGTTATTATTAGTTCAATAATTAATTAGTCACCTCCTCTAATCTTTTATTTAAATAAAAGGTAAGTGTCCCTCAACGATCATCATCCAGCCCAACCGTTTAGGGTAGAATTTTGAGATTTGGACAGTGGGTTTCTTTTTTGACTAGGCTAATCAAACGATTTTGGAAATTTTACACAAATGGGGAAGAAATAGACAATTTACAATCATAAAGCTTCTTTTAGGACCTTGAAATCTCTTGAAATTTATTTAATACTTATTCATAAATATGTATTTATACAAATAGTTAGGTTTGACATTATTAGTCTTGCAAAACTACTCCCTAAATCGGTCAAGGGGGTGTTAAAGTTTGTATGGAACCACACATTCTAATTAATTTCGTACATGGTTTAAATGACTTTGAAAAAAAAATGCATGTATGATTTCAAAAGCAGTTCGTTAAAGTTTTTTGACTAATTCTTAAAAATTTAAGATTTGATCTGTTTTTTTTCCAAGTACCATCTTGCGATCGGCTTGACATGCCCTTAGCAATATGTATATTTAGGTAAATAATCATAACATCCACCCTTTAAATGGTGTTGATGGAGTTAAAGTTCTTAGGGGAATGAAAACAAATTTTAGCAGGCGAAGAGCTATTAAAATTTTGAATATCTTGCTTAACTCAACTGGCCTGAAATTAATAATTTCATTTTACTGTTTGTCAAAACGAATTAATATTACAGATAAAATGTTTTAAGATGAAGCATAAAATATCTTATTTCTTATTGTTTTAGCATAATGTCCATCTCAAGGCGCCAATTGTTGCGCCTGCTGAGGCTACGTAATCTTCTGATGCTGACGCTAATAGTGATATTACTGTACATAGTGAAATTGTTGACCAGCCTAGATGCAAGTAACCAATTTGCAAACAACGCTATAGAAGTTTTTCAAATCCCACAAAGATTTCGCCAAAATCGGGACATTTTTACACCCACTACCTTAAAGGTGAGTTATTTATCATCCTCCTCTACTTGTCATAATTTATTTGCAGCTAGCACAGTTTTAGCATCGGCTGTTAGCCTTTGCTCTATTTAAAAATGATTGTAGATCTTAAAATATTAACATGATGAAATTTTCAAGATGTTAATATTTTCCAACTGTTTTTAATTCAGTTGTCTTGCCTTGTATATAATGATAATTGGATGGTTTAAAAAAAAAAAACAGAGTGCAGCGCGAGTGAGTCTCAGTGCGTCGAAAAAACACGGTGTTCGATTTTCAACTCTCTGTGTTGATCGGAGGTTTGAGATTCCAAGAGTGCAGCGTGAGTGAGTCTCAGCGCATCGAAAAAACACGGTGTTCGATTTTCAACACTCGGCGCTAATCAGTGCCTTGAAGATCCAGTCCGTGGGAACGTGGGCTAACAGTAGGAATGACTTTCATTTTGACAGTTCAAAAAATATCATAAGGTATTTTCCAATTGATTAGAAACTATTTTAAATTGAAGATTGGTATCTCCGTCTCAATCTATTGACATATTATTAATTAGAAATTAGTGTTTGAAAAGAAATTGTGACACCTTACCTATTGATTTTATTTTTTGTTTTAATTTTGTTAATTGACATTCGATTTAACACCCTATTTTGTAAGCCTTGTGGCGGGACATAGTATGGACAAACATAGTTTCCTACCACATCTGTATAATTTTTACTCTATGTTTACAAAATAATAAATTAATTTGAATTGAGATATTTAACAGAAAATAAAAATAGCTTGACTTATATCAATTTCCAAAATTTAAAAAGTATCAAATCAAATGTATTTTTCGTTGTTTTGAATTTACCGCCAAAACGCTTCTTACGATGACTTTTTTATCACATGACCACACGTGACGTCAGATTTGTGTAAACAGCACCGGTAAAAATACTTTGTGTGGCGCAGTTTTAGAATTATTTGTGCACAGAGGCACCGCACATCAGTCATATCACTTTCAATCCATTAAAGATCTTGTTAATAACTCACGTGATAGTAAAGTCATCGTAAGGAGCGTTTTGGTGGTAAATTCAAAACAACTAAAAATATGTTTGATCTAAATCGTTTTTAATTGAGAAAATGGATATAAATCAATTTATTTTAATATTTTGTTACATATTTTGTTCTAATCTTCAAATTAAAATAGTTTTTAATAGATTGGAAAATACCCTGTTGCGTTATTTACATTGTTGTGCAAATAAATTTTCCAAACATGTGAAGCAATTTTAGGTTTTATTTTAAGCATTAGCAATACCCCTTCAGATTCAGATTCTAATAATGTATTATGCAATTAGGGCGCTGTATTGCACACCTCTGCCATCCCCTTCGCGGAATATAGACGTGATATCAGAAGGCCAATTAAACGTTTACAATCTAGCCGCAGTCTCATCTCAGCGACAGTCAAACGTCAAGAAATTGTCAAAAATGTTGGGAAACTCGAGGCCGAGGTATTTTTGACAGATTGAAATTGAGATTAGACTGTGAACATTCTTAAAATCCTGCCAGGGGTGCGGGTTGTTCGAAAGAGATACCGCCCCCCTGGCACACAGGCTACTGAGGGAACACAGGTGGGTTTTAGTGAGTAAAAGTCTGACATGCCGTCCTGCTCCACCCGAGCGGGAGAAGTTATTTGGTGATTTCCCAACCAAAAAAAAAAAAACATTATTAAAATTACGAGAATTCCCCTCTGGGGCCTAAGTCTACTAATTTATAAACGTCACAATGGTCTGTAAATGGTAAGTTTTTGACAGATTTGCCATACAAAAACTGTCAAAAACACACCATTGAGAGACCATTGTAACGTTTATAAATTAGTAGACTTAGGCCCCTGTTGTGTTGTTGCCTATAATTTTGATGAACGTTTTATTATATTATAGCCAGTCAGTCCTTAGTGGGCTTGTGGCTAAGTATTAACAGCTTACGGCTCGATCGATCAGGTTAAGCTACGCTTGGCGCGGTCGCATCGGTTACCATCTTTACATAAGAACACCCCTCCGTGCCTTTATGCCATCTGTGGATCTTTGAAAGCCGTTTCAGGTCGTCAGAAGCCCGAAAGTCATCATTTCAGCCGAAAGACGTTCACTGCTGGACGTAGGCCAGTGGAGGAGCTTGGGGGACCAAGCTCCTCCACTTCGACCGCTCTTGTGCTTTCCACATCCAGCTGATTCCCGCGGCCTTCACATGGTCATCGGTTCACCTTGTGGGAGGCCTTCCCACTCTACGTCCCGTATTACAGAACCTCACTCAAGACTCAAGCATTACTTAAAACTAGTTTCAAGCAATCAAATGGCTCTGAACTGGTTTTAAGTAATGCTTCAATATTGAGTGAGATTCTGTTATACGGGCTTGTCTTCCGGTACGCGGTCGCCACTCCAGAACCTTTCGGCCCCATTGGCCATCTGTTCTGTGAGCAATGTGCCCTGCTCACTGCCACTTAAGTTTGGCAATTCTTCTTCGGGCTATGTCGGTTGCCGTGGTCCTCTTGCAGATCTCTTCATTCTCGATTCGATCACGTAGGGAAACTCCGAGCATATCGTATTAACCAGAGAGGTCAGATAGGCAGTCGCTCTTTGAAAAATATTGGTATTCAGCCACATGCGGTTAGACTGGAAGCCGACCCCAACATGTTTGGAAAAGGCTAGGCAGATGAGACAGTCAGTCCTTACATAATTCTTGTTTTTAAGTTGTGATTGACTATTTTTATATTTCCAGAAAATTGACTGGCATAACTATGAGCTGATACAACATGAAAGGAAACGAGTGGGTGGGTATTATCAACTGATTAGCTGAAAACCATAGTATTAAAGTATAGCTATAAATAACAAGCCAACGAACTTGACAAAATAATCTTTTAGTAAAAATTCAAATATGTAATGTTTAAAGTGAATAAAAATAAAAATGTTTAAAGTGATAAAAAAATGTAATGTTTCTAAAAGATAATTTGATTATCTCTTTTTAAATGAAATTCCATTAAATGTATGTTTAAAAATGATAAAAAAAAGATAATGTTCCTACATCTATAGTGAAGAATTAATATTTTTGATTATGTAAAAGGCATGGTCATGGAATATAAAATATTCGGACAAACATTGACCCAGGCTGTATTACTTTAGAAAAGCCAGGAAGGCAATGTTGATATATGTTCAAGATACAATGGTAGATTACTAATGTAGATAGATGTCTTGCATTGCACACAAATAGTATAGAGAATAGTAACAGACATTGAAATTGTTTCACAAAGAAACATGAGTGCATGTTTATTACAGATTAGAATAAGCTGGCATACTAATTAGCTTATTTATTATTATATTTTTATCAGGAATCGGCGAGCAAGGGAAGCCAGCACATTTACCAAAATCAGATGCTGAACTAGAAAAAGAATTGTATTCAGTAAACGGCTTCAACGGCGCATTAAGTGATAAAATTCCACTGAATCGTTCCCTACCGGACATTCGGTACCATACTTGTGAGAAGAAGATTTACATTGCGTCTCTGCCGACTGTGAGCGTCGTGGTTCCCTTCCACAACGAGCATTGGAGTACGCTGCTTAGGACTGCATTTAGCGTGTTGCTACGGTCACCTAGTACTCTGATCAAAGAAGTTCTCCTTGTAGACGATGCCAGCACCAAAGGTAAGATCTTAGATTACAGTTTTTAATTTACTACGCACTAAAATAAATTGTTCAGTTCCATAAAAAAACAAAACATTTTCATGCATGTTTTTATAAATCGTTAGATTACGATGGCTACAGTAGTATTTAGGTATTGTAGTAATAGTTATTGCATTGCACCATTGATTGAGTAACCGACATAGCCGAAGAATTGCCAAACTTTAGTGGTAGTGTGCAGAGCACATTGCTCGCAGAACAGATGGCCGATGGGGCCGGAAGGTTCTGGAGTGGCGACCGCGTAATAGAAGACGTAGCTTTGGAAGGCCTTCCACAAGGTAGACCTATAACCTAGCGAAGGCCGCAGGAATATGTTCGATGCAAGAAGCACAGAACGGGTAGAAGTGTGGCTGAAATGATGATGATTGATCAAGTCTACTTCAGATATGTATCTTCAGTGTTCCATCAATTCCTAATAATTGCTGTTTCACCGCATCTCTTCAAATAATCTTCTATTTAAATTACCGATATTCTCTCGACATAGATCGCTACCGTAACTTGTCGATTCTAAAGCTTTTCATGGGCTCTTTCGTCTCCTTCAAATCTCATTTCAGAATTTTATTAATCTCACAAAACGTACCATATCCTCGTAAGCTTTAGCGATGATTAACGCCTACATGTCCGTCTATGTGGGGCTGAAAGTATGACGAATGCGCACAAGTTGATGAATTTGTCTTCAGGCCTCTTCTCTGAGACGGTGTAAGAGAATTGGCCGTAAGCCAACACGCGGACCCTGGTGAATGTCACCCGTCATTGAATGTTTAATAGGACCACGAAGAGGACATACCGGTTTCCTCACGATTTCTGCAGCTATATCTGTCGTCTATCCAATTTTATGACTCAATTTTAAAAGACTGTGGTTTTTACCCTGAAAATGTAAACAATAACAAGACTTGTACCTCGAGTCGACCATGACTTTTGAATCCAAGTCACGGCCAGTAATCTGAACTGAATTACGCTTCATTCAGGTTCAATTCAACTTCATGAACGTGTTCTAATATAACTGTAGTCTACTCTGATACAGTACAGTTTTGTAGAACTAAATTACCCCGTATTAATCATCATTTGCCTAGCCTTCTGCCAATTATGTTGGGGTCTGCTTTTAGTCTAACCGGATGCGGCTCAATACCCGTATTTTACCTAGAGCGACTGCCAATCTGAACTCCACAACCCGACTATTGGGTAACACGATATTGATCCATACATCGAAACTGCAATAAATCGGGTAGATAGTGGGGCTGTCTAGTCTATGCGCTGTCATCTAAATTTAAACCTGCTGTTTCTAGTTTTTGTAGTAATTGAAACATGCAGCCAAGCGCGCCATAGTCACATTTTTGTTGTTTATTTTTCCTGTCGATATAAGTCTGAAGGCCATTGCAGGTAATAATATGTTACCTTTCAATGAGGTTTGTAAGGACGGCTTGGGCCACATACAAGTTTCATCATAGTGAATGGCTTAGCACAGTAGTGGGTACGTACAAATTGTATTTATTGTAGTAAATAAAAATCTTACAAATACAATTTCAAATAAATGAAATGGTTACTCATCATCATCATTTCAGCCGAAAGACGTCCACTGCTGGACATAGGCCTCCCCCAAGCTCCGCCACTTTGACCGGTTCTGTGCTTCTCGCATCCAGCAGACTCCTGCGGCCCTCACAAGGTCATCTGTCCACCTTGTGGGAGGCCTTCCAGCTTTACGTCTTCCGGTACGCGGTCGCCACTCCAGAACTTTTCGGCCCCATCGGCCATCTGTTCTGCGAGCAATGTGCCCTGCCCACTGCCACTTAAGTTTGGCAATTCTTCGGGCTATGTCGGTTACCTTGGTTCTCCTGCGGATCTCTTCATTCCTGATTCGATCACGCAGGGAAACTCCAAGCATAGCCCTTTCCATCGCCCTTTGGGTGACTTTAAGCCTTCTTATGAGGCCCATTGTGAGCGACCACGTTTCGGTTCCATATGTCATCACTGGCAACACGCACTGGTCAAAGACTTTCGTCTTGAGACACTGCGGTATGTGGGACGAAAAGATATTGCGAAGCTTCCCGAACGCTGCCCAGCCGAGTCGGATTCGACGATTGACCTCTTTCTCGAAGTTGGACCTACCTAACTGGACAGTTTGTCCTAGGTAAACGTACTCGTCCACAACTTCGAGTGCAGCGCCTCCGACCGTTACGAGAGTGGGTGTTACACGGGCATTGGACATCACCTTTGTCTTGTCCATGTTCATTTTAAGACCCACTCTTTCGGAAGCTCTACTGAGGTCATCGAGCATTGTACTGAGGTCCTCCATGGTCTCAGCCATGACAACTATATCATCGGCAAACCGAAGGTGAGTGATGTACTCGCCATTGATGTTGATGCCAGCCCCTTTCCAGTCAGCCAGAATGGTTACTGTCGAAGTTAAATAAACTGTAAAAAATCCGCCAAATCTTAAATCTACATCTAATAGGTTACTGGACTTTAGGATACTTAGAAAAGGCTGGTAGGTGGCACGTAGCTATTCGTGCTAATCTCTCCAATTAAATAAAAATATGTTTGTTTATGAATTTGCCCCTATAACCTTTCGTTATGAAGTCAAAGCTACGTCTTAGTCGACGTTCAGACGGGAGTGAAAATAGCGCGACGGGTTTTTTTTTGCGCGCCGGGTCTTCAAAGCACTGCTTACCGCCGGAGAGTTGAAAATCAAACAGTGTTTTGTCGACGCGCTGATATGCACTCTGTTGGATTCTCATATTCGGTTCAACTCCTGAAAATTAAGTGCGCGATAATATTCCGGCGCGATATTATTATGTCCGCGTGAACGTCGAGTTACTCAATCTAAACTTTACTGTAATTTCAATTATTCGAAATTGATGCACCTACAGCCTTCAG
Organism: Polymixis flavicincta; assembly: GCA_949987655.1. Taxonomy (NCBI): domain Eukaryota; kingdom Metazoa; phylum Arthropoda; class Insecta; order Lepidoptera; family Noctuidae; genus Polymixis; species Polymixis flavicincta. Next base: position 21,416,669 of record OX465181.1, on the reverse strand, counting down.
GCGGTGTCTATGTAGGTACAGCTGGTACCTCAATGATATTTCATTAAACAGAGCACACAATTGATGTTTGTTTCTCCTACTCGTAATTGTCACGCCTCACTAGTTTTAAATGGATATTAACATTATTAGTTGCGCGTATTGTTCCTATGCTAATTAATGCTTTTACTTCGGTCCTAAGTACGTTCGATGTTTACCTAGAATGTTTTTATCGCAGTAGGATGTTGAGGACATCACGGCTTTAATTATGCTGTGAATACCTGTAGGTTGAGGTTGAATGCACTTGTTATTTTTAACCGATTTCAAAAAGGAGGAGGTTATATGTTCGTCTGTATGTATGTTGATCGATATTTTCGTCAATTGTAGACCGATTTTGAAAATTCAAGCAAATACATGGTATACGAATTGGTGTGGGGTAGGTACCATACGTATAAAAGTGAAAAAAAAAAGTATAAAAAAAAACAACCATCTTCCAAAAAAGAAAATGTCAAAAAAAAACAACCGTCTTCCTGAAAAACACTTCAAAGTAAAAAATACTTTAATTTCGGAATTCGGTAGCTAAATACTTATAACATACGAGTAGATCTAAAGACACCGACTGTATTTTTAATACATGCAGTTACCAAGTTGTCATTGAACGAAACGGATGTGATGCAATATTGTGGCACTTAGATAATTAAAGTCATTTTTAAGTAAGTGCCTAATACGTGACATTATGTTCAGCATCGTTGATTTGGATTCCCGGGTCAAGGATTCCTTAGTTTTGAACAGACTTCAAAAAGGAGGAGGTTATCAATTCGACATGTTTCAATATTTATATTTTTTATTATTTATGTTCGGGCATAACTACGTCATATATAGACGGATTTGGAAAATTCTTTTTTACAATTACATATAGATTTGATGATGAGTTTCGGAGACAGACAATGGAACTCTTCAAAAAATGACAGCAAATCAACCGCGATTGCTGCTATCGCATAAATATGCATTGTTTTGACCCCAAGGATGATGAAATTTCGAATTGGTGTGGGGTAGGTATTACTAACAAGTAAAAAAAAAACCGACTACCGGAAAAACACTACAAAGTGAAAAATAACTTTAATTACGGAAGGCGGTGACAAAAAAAATAGTTATTCTTCGTTTGTAGTTCTTTTCCGGAAGTCTGTTGATTTTTTAAAAGTTTTTTTTTATGTTTAAAAAACGAAGGAACGGTTAAAAATGAGCAACAATTCATGTTGTGGTTTCGAAAACAGTTTAGAATTGTTGACTTGTGAATGTTATTGATATAAAATAGACAATGCCATTATTTACAATTAATACATCATTCAATATGGCTTTGTTTGCTTCTCGTTGCCTATGTGAATGGGTATGTGAAGATGTATTAGGTAATGGTTTTATTATAGTAAACAGTTTTCAAAACTGGCATAGCTTGTTTTTCTCGGTAAGAGCACTAAGTTAATAGTGTTTACACGGCAAACACTATTAAAAAAGCGGCAAATAGGTACTACTAGGCGTAACTAGGGTGGTGCAGGCAGGGCACGAGGCCTGGGCGCCTATCGAAGGGGGGCGCGAAAAATCGCAAATTATTAAATTTAAAAATAAAATAACACTTCAATAAACCATTTCATACTGTTATATCTAAGAAATCTAAAGAGCTACCTACTTGAATTTATTGTGTAGTATGGGGATGAAAGCGTATTCCAAAAATGCCCATTTCTATTCAAATTCTGCTTAAAATTGCAGCATTGCAAGTTGTGAGTGAGTTTTTAGCAAATTGAAATTAATACCTTCGTAAGGTTATGCGACCTAGCATTGCTCAGTGTAGACTGAGAAGATTATTTACGAAGAGGGGCGCAAATTTGATGCGTGACCTAGGCGCCATACTGCGAAGATCGCCCTGAGGACACGGTGGAGCATACAGTGGCGGTCTGCCCAGCTTGGGTGGAACACCGCCGTGTCCTCGTGGAGGCGATCGGCGGCGGCAATCTCTCGCGTCCGGCCCTGGTCCAGGCCATGGTATGGAGCGAGAGGGCATGGGTAGCCGTCACCTCCTTCAGCGAAGCAGTAATGCTCGCGAAGAGGGAGGCGGCGCACGTGAGGGAGAGGCAGCATATGCGCCCTCGCGACCCTAGCCGCCGCAGGATACGGAGACGCCCTGGGCGTCGGGAATCCCAGGCCGATTTCCGGCCACCGTAGGCATGAGCTTGCGGACGGCGAGTAATGGGTAGTTCGCTGTCCGGTAAGGACCAAGCCCAAGTCGACGGCGAGTTGTGTTTCACGCGCGCCTCAAAGAGATGTCAGCACAAACGTAATGGGGCCCGCAAGGGCCGATGCCTGCCAGGGGTGCGGGTTTGTTCGAAAGAGATACCACAGTCCCTGGCATACGGGCTACTGAAGGAACACGGGTGGGTTTTAGTCAGTAAAAGTCGGACACGCCCTCCTGCTCCACCCAGAGCGGGAGAAGTTATTTGATGATTTCCCACGCCAAAAAAAAAAAAAAAAAACCCAGGCGCCATTTTCTATTGGTACGCTCCTGCTAGTCGGTAAGGTAGGGTATGAATGAACATTCCAGTATCGTCTCTGACTATGTTGGGATGGAATTCACTCCATTCAAAGGCGGGAGAAAAACAACCAGCGAGGTTATTACGTAACATACTAACAATGGCTTCAAAATATTCAAAAAGCTTGTGATTGACAGTGTGTTACGCAATTAGGGCGCGGGCCCTATACTTACCACAAAACTTTACAATTACAACTTACTACTTAGAAATATGTAATTCTTACAAGTGTATGTATACCACAAAACTCTAAACCAAAGAAATACGATGTAAATTATGTAGTGACTTGTAGAATGTATTTTTACATATTTCTAATCTGTGATACGCAATTTTTTCTATAATTTAACAATTTTGTTCTGCCTCTGATATTGTTTATTACAAAAAGCGAATTACGCGCGGAACGTTACTCATGCATGAAACACGCTCATGAGTAGCACTCCGGCCCTGGATTCGATTACCTGGTCTGGCAATGGGTTTTTCAATCACTGATTTCTCAGGATTTTTTAACAGGATTTGTGACCGGCTCGCCTTCTATTAGAGAATTACATAGGGTTAAAACATGTACTAGTATAGTTTTTGTCCAACATTTCGGGGAATATAACCATTATATAGTATGATATTTTCCAGATTTCCTGAAGGAGAAGTTAGATGACTATCTAGCGAAGAACATGCCAAAAGTGCGTGTCATACGTCTTGCTAAGCGCAGTGGTCTGATCACCGCTCGCTTGGCTGGAGCGAAGCAAGCCACGGCTGATGTTCTTTTGTTCCTGGACTCGCACACCGAAGCCAATGTCAACTGGCTGCCGCCCCTACTAGGTCTGTGTATGTATTTGTTTGTTATTGTACATTTTTAATACGCTGCCGAAAGGTGGGAGTTACTTGCATGGAGGAGTAAGAACGGAATGGTAAAGAGCTTTATGTACAGTCAACAATTTAACCAGGGTCAAAGAGAAATGAAATTTGATAAATTAACTGTATGTTTTCTATTTATTAAATTATAAATTTTAACTAAATTATTTCCGACGATCTTGCTTACTTATCTATTTTGGTGACTGTACAACGCTACAAGGTTATTTTAGCGCTTGGGTAATATCGAAACTAACGCTGCCAGCTTGTTTTGTAACTACATTTTGTGACAATCCAACAATAACATTTCTGACAATTTCACAAATGTTTACCAATAACGCCTCCCTGTTCCGTCATTCAGTCGCCAAAATATCCTTGTAGCTCTACTTTGTAAATAGATGCACGGCACTGTCTTCTAACATAACTCGATGGAGGACTGGATGGACACGTTCTCTACGAGAGGCGAGCTACGGATATACCGGCCGTCGGACACGACCACTCTGTCAAAAGCGGAGCTGAGAAGATGAAAGAGCTTTATCTGACTTAGTTATTTTTTAAACACAGCTTACTCTAAATAGCAATTATGAGAGTTAAATAAGTTGTTCTAAGAAATCAGTCTTAAGAGTTTGTCAAACTTAAGGTATCCAAGATTAAATTCCCTGTTTGATAAAAGTGGGAACCATAAAGATGTATTTAGAGGTTCAAGTTAGAGGGATGGTTTTGCAGATTTTGTCACAAACTCTGCTTAAAGTATTATCAGAGAAACTTTATAACTATTATTATTGAATAGTATGATTTAAAAGACCCATGGCTATAGATTTTAAGGTCCCTTCTGCCCCCCGTTAATGGAATAAATGCTTTAAGTTTGAGTGATTTTAAACTTTATGTACCTAATAAACAACTGTGCAGTAAATAACAGTCGTAAAAATTATCACAAAATTCGAGGAAAGAGGAAGTGCGCACCCATTCCAATGTTAATCTAAAAGGAAACTTTGTCCGAACAGAACCGATAGCGCTGAACTACCGCACGGCTACTTGTCCGTTCATAGACGTGATAGCGTACGACACGTTCGAATACCGAGCGCAGGATGAAGGGGCCCGCGGGGCCTTCGACTGGGAGTTCTTCTACAAGAGGCTGCCTATACTGCCAAAGGATGAACAGAATATGCCTGAGCCTTTCGAGTAAGATCTTTTTTTTAACCCTTGGCGAGTATCTGAACGCATGTTTCACGGTTTTCGACTTTATTTCAACTGGCACAATGTTGTTATTTGGTTGACTGTGACACAAGACCAATTCACGTAAAAAAGTTCAAAATCTTGTCGCAATCTCATCTCAGCGACAATCAATGTCGAAAACTTGTCAAAAATCTATGAATGTTTAAAAAAAATGTTTTTGACAGATTGAGACTGAGATTTGAATTTGAGTTAAAAAAATACTGGAATTATCCCTAAGGTCTGCGCTTGCCCGTGACCCGGTCCAACTAAGAAAAAAATTAATTTGTATTCGTAACAATAGTTTGTTCATGTGTCTTGTCAGTAGTACAACTAAAGTGGTTCGATCCCACGACTTCTCGCTGTGGGTTCTGCAATCTGCAGAATTAGACCTTATTTCTATCGCCTTTCGTGGAACCATAATGCAGTGTTTACGTACTTGTATCACCAAAAACCCTTGGTTGTGTCTAACTATAGAAAACGTGTAATTTTAATATCAAAGGCCTGTATCGAACTGCTCTAAGTACCCTAATTCTAAATCAATGTATGTAATTGGATTGTAAAACTGAAAGAATATACTTTCAAACACATTCCCCCTTATTACAAAACAAGGTTTTTCTTTAGGTATGGTTTAAACCGTCGAGCCTGTTTTTGAAATAAGAACTTAGAACTGAAATAGAATTACAGCTCCTTTTACAAAACTGACAATTTAGCACTGGACTAACTTGTCAGTTTTGTAAAAGGAGCCGTATTTCGATTTCAGTTAGGTTCTTATTTAAAAAACAGGCTCGACGGTTTAAACCATACCTAAAGAAAAACCTTGTTTTGTAATAAGGGGGAAAAAGTTTAAGAAAATGGCCGTTAAATACATATGAGCTTGCATAATCAGCCTAAAACGTTCCCACTGTTGGGACACAGGCCTCCTCTCGATGAGAGGGAGTGGGCCATAGTCCACCACGCAGGCCCAATGCGGCTTGGTAGATGTCACATGTCTTCCAATTTTTGGTTCTAGGACATGGCGGTTTCCTCTCGATGTTTGCTTCACCGTTTTGAGAGCAGCAAGCTAAGCATGATGCTTTCTATTTCTACTTTACAGTAGAATGTAAATCGCTTGTCTACATTTCTCGGTAAAACCCTGTCAACTGTCTGTACGGAAACGTCATTTTTGTCCACTCTTCCGACGACAAAACGCTTGTCTACGGTTCTCGTGTCAAATAAATCTGCAGGTGGTGGTGGTAGTGGTGGCACAGTAGTAACGGCCGCGACTTACTAGTTGTAGGTCGTAGGTTCGAACTCAGACAAGCGCATTACTTTGTGTAAAATATTTTCATCACCACTGCTCTCAAAACATATGGGCATTTCGTTACGTAATGAAAGGCGCAGTAATCTGCCAATTAACTCTCTCCATTCCGGAGTTTCCATGCCGGTTTGAACGACTCGATAAGCACCTCTTAATCGATTTTATTGTACGAACGACGAATTTTCGTATTTTCATTGCGCCATTTCATTCCGGCTGCGTATGAAGCGGTAATCCTTTTATTCTAATTGTATTTTTGTGTTGAAGATGAAAGATTATGAATTTACATGATTAAGCTATTTATGATTTATCAAAGTTTAAATTTAAAAGTACCTATATGATTGATTAATTTTACTAAAAGATGATTAAGTTTTCCTATGTGGTTGATGACATAGATGTAGTTATATACCAAACTGAAAAGGTGTGTCATGTTAATGATGATGATGGTTTATTAGATAAGCAATGAAATTGCGTGATTGCCACACATGACGAAGAGGATCATTTGCCTATCATAAACAGACTATAATGTTCCCACAGCTGGGATACAGGCCTCCTCTCTGAGGGTGCCTATGAGTGGGCTACAATCTACCCGGGCCCAGTGCGGCTTGGTAGATGTGACATGTCTTCAAATTTTTGGTTCTAGAACGGTTCCATCATGATGTTTTCCTTCACCTGTAGTAACGCAACAATAATGTGCAACTAATTAAAAGACAGCTGTTTCATCAGCACCATTCTCCTACCCTCATCTCAATTTATTTGTTGTCGTCACAACATGTCTTTTTCTTCCACACTTCTCTATTAGTCGTAATCTCCGTAGTCACACCCTTTCTAACCATATCATATGATTTACAAAGTCCATCTATCGAGCTGTTTGATTGCACCAATTGCTTCCTACATAACTTCTTGCCAGATACATGATAACAAGTTAAAATGTCATCGAAGTACAGTAACCGTAAATAAAACTAAGAATACGAAAAGAATGTTAAATTCAGTCATAGACAACATACAGCCTAAACTGCGGGATCTAAAGGTTAGAAATTTTGCAAAAGAGTTCTTTATGCAATGAGAATGTTACCATGGATTCCATGGCCTTGAAAATGTTATTTAAAAAAATATGTTGTTCCCTACATTTGGACCACGTAGGTATTGCAGTTTTCCATGAAACATCAGTTTTTTTTTAGGAAAATTTCTACGCTAAGTAGGGATCTAGACTCGTGGTTTCAGTTTGCGCGTCGATGTACCCACCATCCTGTATAACGAAGGTGAGCATCAAAGAGTTTTGAAAATGTATATCCTACTTGCGTTAAATAAGGGATAAGAGTTCGTCATTTTTTTCCAATGTAAATGCCATCGAACACTCGGCTTGTACAAAATAAAAATAATATTTTTCGTTTTCAGGAGCCCAGTAATGGCTGGCGGGTTGTTCGCGATATCTCGCAAATTCTTCTGGGAGCTGGGTGGCTACGATCCTGGTCTGGATATCTGGGGCGGCGAGCAGTATGAACTAAGTTTTAAGGTTTGTACACATACACAACAACACAAACATGCGGCTTATGACAACCTTGACCATACTTAGGTTCCATAGTCCTTACTTGATCTGTCCAAGATTATGCCTGGACTTCAAAAGAGATAGTTGCCTGTGTGTTTCATCTCAACACATTCGGATATGAAATGCAGATTTCATCTAGTTTTTTTTAATATTATTGACGGGAAAATTGTTTGTAGAAACCTACTTAAAGAAAAAATAAAACTTTGTCATTTTGTAAATGACAACGGAAAAAATTACGCGTCGCGATGGGTCGTTGGCATTTAATGTATTTCTCATAAATCCGGTTAAACAAGATGGAGCTAAAGTATAGAAATAGTAAAAAAATAATTTTGTCGTGTCGTTTATGGCCCAGCGGTCAAGGCCTCGCCTCGCTACGAGGTTATGGGTTCAAATCCGGGCATGTGGCTATAATTTCTGAGTTTATCTTGGACATTACTGACATTAGTGAAGGGAAAAAAAAACATCGTGAGGAAACCTGGATGTATCGTTAATACTAGCTGTGGCCGTGGCTTCGCCCGCGTGGATGTCGGAAATGATCTCACGGGAACTTATAACACAGACGAAAAAAAAAAATTGCCTTTTGTTAAGTACCTACCGCATATACTGGTTAATTTTTTAACCAGTGCGTAAACTGTAACCATGAATTCAGCATATTATACTTCCACCAAAAATAAAATATCAGTTGTTCCGTACTATTATAATACATTTAGGTAGCCGGTGGCCGCGTAGGTATTGCACTTTTCTATGAAACAGCAGATCTTTTTTTTTGTTTAACCATGCTGAATGCTGAATTCATGGTTACAGTTTGCGCACTGGTTACAAAATTAACCTGTACATATTTTAATCTTCTATAAATACATAAATGAGTCGCCGAAATGTATGTACGCGCATAACTTCCGAACGACTGCACTAAATTGTATGATTCTTTTTTTATGTGTTCCTTATTGTCAGGACAAGGTTTGTAATGCCAATTCAACATTCATAGCTAAGACAAGACAACGTCTGTCGGGTCAGCTCCTCAGTCGCGACTTGAGAAATAAAATATGGCGGTACGAAGTTCGCCGGGTCAGCTAGTATTTAATAAAAACCTGTTATTTGACATGACAAACAGACACTTCAATTTTATTTGATTTGTATAGATAATTCTGAAATAGCGAACCCGTTTTGAGTAAGCGTGGTGATCAATTCTCGTGCTTACTCTGCTGGGGCCTTTGCCCTGCGATGCGAAGGTTGGCATTATTTATTATAGTAAAAATACCTTCTTAATCTTAAATTGTCTCTAAAGGCCAAAGATTTTGGTGGGCCTAGTCCTCAATTAAAAAACTATTTTACTGTAAACGCATGCTACTCCCTCCCACAGAAAGGAGGAATGTGTCTAAGCAGCATACTCCCTGAGGATAACGTATAAGCTATGATATGCGTGAGACTCATAAGTATGATAAAACATTCAAAACTTAAGTGGCAGTGGGCAGGGCACATTGCTCGCAGAACAGATGGCCGATGGGGCCGACAGGTTTTTGGGGTGGCGACCGCGTACCGGCAGACGTAGAGTGGGAAGGCCTCCCACAAGGTGGACCGAAGACCTTGTGAAGGCCGCGGGAATCCGCTGGATGTGGGAAGCACAAGACCGGTCGAAGGGGAGGAGCCTGGGGGAGGCCTATGTCCAGCAGTGGACGTCTTTCGACTGAAATGATGATGATGAGGATGATATCAACACGCCTGTAATCCCCAGAGGATTAAGCAGAGGTGTACCTTTAGTAGGTCCAAATTTCGCCAGTTATGTTTAAGTACCATGTAAGACGGGGCGAGCCTATAGCCATCAAACGGGCATAAATACAGACTCCGGGCTTCTACAGAGGAATTCCTGATGGTAAATCAGGACCTCATGCAACCATTACACAAACGAAGCAGTCATTAGTTTTATTATGAAGCTAGCAATAATATGATTTGGCACAGATATGGCAGTGCGGCGGCCGTATGGTGGACGTGCCGTGTTCACGTGTGGGACACATCTACCGCAAGTTTGCGCCCTTCCCTAACCCCGGACATGGAGACTTTGTTGGCAAGGTAAGATTACTACTACTTCTTAAGTTACCGGCACGAGTGATATGTGCTTCTTATATCGTTGTTTTAAGCCGTTCATATAGTTCGGATGTTAATGGAATGGTCGGTCTAGTTTTCAGCTTACAGGCCTGTTTGCTAACATGTGAGTGATCTCGCTTGAGAAGCACGCGTTTCTACGTTATGTCTCAGTTTAGTTTACGCAAACTAGCAATCATAGCTATTGCACTCGACGAAGGAACGAATAATTAAAAAAAGTCCATTATTCTGTGTTGTCATCGTAAAATTGACTTTAAAGCATTTGTTTTAAAATCCTAATTTCGATGACAAGTTATCTGCTATGTCGGAGCGGTGCGGTTATAATGAGTGATGGCCTTATGATAACTTGACGTAGCTGTAAGGGCAGTTTTCATAGTTCCTGGCGCTTGGTTGACTGTAGGTTCTAAAGTATCGTCATTCTTAGAGTATGAATTACGATTCTTATAATACAGTGTTAAAAACTCGTTGTTGAAAAGAGAAACATTTCCTTTTGAAGGCTGTTGCTTATATTCCAGTACAAATCCGTCTGGTTCTGATAATGCGGCCCTTACTCACTAAGATCACGTTATTTATGATGGGTTTTGGTGGATTTCAAGTACGAGATGTATCCGTAACCTGTTATTGTCGTCTATAGAACTATCGTCGTGTTGCCGAAGTGTGGATGGACGAGTATGCGCAACACTTGTACGCGAGAAGACCTCATTACCTCAAGATAGATCCCGGCGATATTTCAGAACAGAAGGCGTTGAGGGAGAAGCTGAAATGCAAATCTTTTAGATGGTTTATGACGCAGGTAAATGTCGTTCTTTAATATGATATTATTTCGTCCCAGAAAATAAAGAAAATAGGGGTCGTAAGAGTTCCCAATTGGAATCGATTGATAAATATTTACATTACCTTCTAAACTTAATAATAAAACTCGAAAAAAGCCTTTTTGCCCTAGTTATGTCATATTTGATTATTGATTGGGCTATAGCAGGATACAGCAGGTTAATTTGGTGACTTAATTTTTATTTTCAGATCGCATTTGACCTAACTGCTAAATACCCGACTGTAGAGCCGAGTCCATTTGCCAACGGACGTGTAAGTATCAATCTATACCTTAAGGTAACTTAAGAACCTTAAGAAGCTCCAGGGTAGGTCGTGAAATACAAATTGTCGCACGCTTTTTGCAATTTTCGGGTCAGTGCCAGGTTGTGTGTTGATTAAAATATGAATCGCGACCAAATTAGCGGGCTACAGGTGAAAGGTCCGCCCTTTAACCTTAAACACTTTTATTCAAATCCAATAACTTTATTTGTAACTCATCCTGCCTAGCCTTTTCCCCACTATGTTGGGGTCGGCTTCCAGTCTAACCCGATCCAGCTGAATACCAGTATTTTAAATGGATCTGACCCCCACAACCCATTTAATGGGTAATACGATACCCCTTGGTAAGACAGGTTGTCAGACTTTCGGGCTTCTGACTACCCGTAACGACTGTCAAAGATCCACAAATGACAGCCGGGACCGACGGCTTAACGTGCTTTCCGAGGCACGGACGGATCTTGGTATGTAAAGATGGTCACCCATCTACGAACCAACCGCGTTAAGTTTAGCTTAACCTGATCGAATGCCCCGTGCGGCTGTTATTAGTTAGCCATAAGCCCCTCCTTGTCTATAACTCTATGATCATTTATTGCGCTGATAGCTGATAGCCTGTCTACCGAAATAAAATACTTTGTAAAAAAAAAAAAAAATGCCTACCTTGTGAATAATTATTGGAATAATCTAACGTTTATTAATTTATAAAGGTGCGACCAGTATCTAACCCCAAGATGTGTATTGACGCTCATCATGGTCAACCTATGGACAAGTTGCACATCAAACCGTGTACGACCACGCCAGATGGGGAACAAGACTTCTTGTTCTCTTGGCACAAGGACATCAGGTAACCTATCGTACAGATTTACAACGCCATCTAGTGACGAGTTATTTTTTTTATACATTTGATATTACGAGCGCGGTTTAATATTATATTATTGTCTGTGACAGTATGAGGTTTTAACAATTGAGTATATTTTTTTTTGTTACTATTTCAGGGTTAAATCAAGAAACATGTGCTGGGATCTGCCGGAGTCTGCAGATAAGAGTCCGATACGATTGTTCTCATGCCATCTCGGTGGCGGCAACCAGCTGTGGATGTATGACATGGTATGTGCTTACAAGATTTATCTATTTACTACCCTTTTTCATCTTCTTCATGTCGTTGGCACGACTGTATGAAAGATGCTGTTGGCTTAAAACTTTTCGTTTCCTTCGTTTTCTACGGCGTGGTCGGTGGCAGCGCAGAGGTCACTTTCACTGCATGCACTTACCATTCTTTCAGAGGAGGCCTGTGTGTCCCAACAGTGGGAACATTATAGGCTGATCATGATGACTTACCATTCATACATACTCCTTTGTCACCACTGCTCTCAAAACGATGGAAGAAATATAGTGAGGAAACCGCCATATCCTAGTACCAATCAATCAAAGACATGTGACATCCACTAAAACGTACTGGATCGAAAATCCTTTTTCGAAGACTTATAGCTTTGAAGTTTTTTAAGTGTGTTTTTTTGGGCTTGCAATAGTTTCGATTTAGTATTACTATAGTCAAATATGTCACCTAAAGTAACTTGGCTTGAAAACTAAGGACATTGTAATGTTTTTTCGAAAAAAGAATATAGAGCAGGTATGACAAAATTAGGGCATATCTGGCACGCATTTTCGATTATATCCTTAAAGATTTTAACTGTGGGGTTTCAGCTTTTATTGTTCACTTATTATTTCTTGACCTCTATGAACATTGATTTATAAATAATTGCGCTTAAAATAACTCGCAATGTGTAAAAGGTGAAGCTCGATTATAACGTAAATTATCGAAATTACGTTATAATCGACTTCTCAGAGTAGGGTATTTTCCAATTTATTAAAAACTATTCTAATTTGAAGATTGGGACGAAATATGTAACAAAAAAAAAACGGTAAAAGTACAACTAAGTAATCAATACTTTATACCATCCTTTTTTTTTCAGAACACTGAACAAATAAAGCACGGTACTGATGACCACTGCGTTGACTGGAGTCCTTTAACCAAGGACCTGTACATCAACCGGTGTGACCCAACCCGGGGCACGCAGAAATGGACCATAGACCACGTAGATAAGGAAATGATGGCCAAGTGGAAGTCACTTAGGACAAGAGTCACAGGACCGATTGAGGAGCCGTAGACATTCGTATGATGTTTTACTGTATTATAAATGGGCGTTGGGTAAAAGAAAGACGGATGTTTTATGTGAAATAAAAACGTAACTATTGAAAAAAAAGGACCGATATATAAACATAACAAATTTGAGTTTTCACAGTCACAGTTACCGTGTTGACAACGCACCTAAACAGGGTCTTTTTTTTGAGGGTGGCAAATCGTTGAATAATTTGTCCCGCTCTGGGTGGAGCAGGAGGGCGTGTCAGACTTTTACTGACTAAAACCCACCCGTGTTCCCTCAGTAGCCTGTGTCCCAGGGGCTGTTGTATCTCTTTCGAACAGCCCGCACCCCTGGCAGGCCCTTGCGGACCCCATCACTTTGTGCTAACATCTCTTTGAGGCGCGCGTGGAACACAACGCGCCGTTGTCTCGCTACCTATACAGGGGGAGCTGGGACAAGTGGGACATAGATGCGCAACCTGAAACCATAAATTCAGCACATGATTGTAGACCCCCAGCGTAGACATTTTTCGTCGCTTATAAAAAAAAAACAGTTGTTTCATAGAAAAGTGCGATACGTACGCGGTCTAAATGTATGAAACACCCGACTTAAAAAAACAATACCGACGAAAAACTTTAAAGAAATTCAGAATCATGTACTGCTGGTAACAGGATGCGCGTGGATGTTTCTGTCACCCTGTATTTTATATGGTAGTCGAAGAGCTTTTAGATGGGATTTACTGCTTTATATGAATAATTTGAAATACCCTACACCACCACTGCCTATAAAATTACTACGTTTAACAATATCGCCTTACAAAGGCGTGATCGAAACGATTGTCTCTTTCTTTTATTCGATGTTTTACGGGCTGTAAGGGAAACGTTTCCGAAAACGAAGACAGGTGATAGGGTTAGTGATTCTCGATACAGTACCATCAAAAAATCTTCTTTTGTTTCACAAATTTTACCAAATATTTTTTGCATTTTTGTACACTATGCAAATGAACCATTATTTGTGATTACACTAATTTTTTTAAGAACTTGCAACCAAGTCTAGACGGCGACTTTAGGTTTAGGCATCCTTTGTAAAGCGCCGCCAAAATAAGATAAGTAGAAACATTACGGAAGCGTCAAACGTTTTAAATTGATGCAAAATAACCAATTTAAGGCGAAAGGTTATCCGTTTGCATTTAGGTTGTATATAACCTACGTTCTGGTTTCGGAAGCGTTCCCCTTACACCTTGTATATTAACGTATTTATTAGACGTCCTATAGGTTGTAATAAGCGCGTCGGACGAACGACGGTTTTTTATCGGTCGTGACGGTCGTGTTCATGTTAACCTTATTTAGTGGACATTCATACAGACGTAATAAAATTGCGGTAAGTTTTTCGTGCACTGGATTTCTTACTCTCGGTGTTGAACCGAGAATTCAGAATCCAACAGAGCTGCCCTCAACACAGTTGGGGAAACAGCAAGAAAAAGGCTAGACAGATGGTAATGAGGTATTGCATTTTTCTATGAAACAGCCGTTTTTTTTGTTTGATAACCGACAAAATATTAATACGCGAGTCTAGAAATATTTGCTTAATTCATGGTAACAGTTTGAGCGTTGATGTCAATGCGACCTGTCGTTTGACTTAAAAGTTTATTTTAATATCACACGTAACATTTAAAAAAAGATGATGGTAATGTCCATCTGGAGATCGTGTACCTATTTCGTCAGGTTATTCCTCTACATCTTGCAACCGTCATTAGTCCGTCGCGCTTTAGATATCGCTTAGTAGGCTGACCAAGGTACGTAACGAAGGTACTATTAAACGTAATAGGAATGAATGTAGGTAAAATAAAATTCTATTGGCTAAAAGCATCGGTGTTTAGGTAGAAGAAGCCTTCGTGGATTGGGCGTATTTTCAGCGAATATCGACCTCTAGCTCGCTAACTGTTGCTATGGCGACCCATGCTTGAAAAGACGTGTACGATCAAATAAGCTATTTGGTATACAGTCAGAAATATTCCATCTTTTCATTATACTACCAATATTCATTTGGGTAATTACCTTTTATGCTCACGGGTAGCCTCCAAAATTCAAATAAACTTACGTTTTTGCAATTAAATTTTTTCATTTCAATTTTATTTCATTCCATGGAATAACTTTTTCTTGTATTGATGATTTTAATTATTATGTTTCTGCAAAGCCATCCTGTTGCGGGCACGAAACATATTTTAATCAACATACAATCTGACATTGGCAACCATCAGGCTAAGCATGACACTATCGCTTGTCTACTTTTCTTGGTACAAAACTGTCAATTGTCTACACGGAAACGTAATTTTTGTCTACTCTTCCGTCCACTAAGCGCTTCTCTACGATTCTCGTGCTAAGCCTGCTGCAAAAACCTAATATAATTTGAATATCCCAAGCTACTTTCACGCATACCCGTTTTTTTTTTTTTTTTTTTTTTTGGGTGGGAAATCATCAAATAACTTCTCCCGCTCTGGGTGGAGCAGGAGGGCGTGTCAGACTTTTACTGACTAAAACCCACCCGTGTTCCTTCAGTAGCCCTTAAGCCAGGGGCTGTGGTGTCTCTTTCGAACAAACCCGCACCCCTGGCAGGCATTGGCCCTTGCGGGCCCCATCATTTTTTTGTGCTGACATCTCTTTGAGGCGCGCGTGGAACACAACGCGCCGTCGACTTGGGCTTGGTCCTTACCGGACAGCGAGCTACCCATTACTCGCCGTCCGCAAGCCCATGCCTACGGTGGCCGGAAATCGGCCTGGGATTCCCGACGCCCAGGGCGTCTCCGTATCACGCATACCCGTTAAGAGACTATTTTAACAAAATGACAACAAACTTTAAAAGTACGGGGTTGCAAGATACAGTTAGTTGCCGCTATCTAAATACCAAAAGGCTTGAAAGACTATGTTCAAAATGTACGCATGTAGCATTTGAAACACGTTTAAAAAAAAACTGCGGTTTATTTCCGTGTGTAGGCAAGGTCGTCAATGTTGTATGGGTCACTATGGGAGCTTGTTCACAGACACGTTTTTTCTGCAGCGCGGTTTTTACACTATACGGTAAAGAAACGTGCCGCCTACCGTGCCGTGCGTTCAAAAACTAGATACTGGCCGAAAATACGCCCAATATGTGAGTGCCCTAATTTTAATACGTTCCAAATAATAATATTGATGTTGCTTACTATAAAAATACCCAAAAAAATATTATGACAGGAAATTCATTATAAAAAAGCTTAGACTATTAGGATGTAAGTAGAAAATAAGTAGATATGTATTAAAATTTTGAATGTTTATGCAATGTTTGCCCGCGGTCGCACATATACTTGGTAGCTATACTTGTTAAGACCTTTATTCTAATTGAAGGTCTGCGATGGGCTGTGTTGACTATATATCTATGAATTGCAGATGTTAACGTTCCAAACAAAGATGAGTTGCATTTTTAAATTACTAGTTTTAAATTGACATTCTGGATCTTAGTCCTGGATGTGGTATTCGGAGGCTTTACACATAAATTGTTACAGTTTTTTGCTATGTCTTATATTGCCTTTCAAATTATTCTAATTAAATCTGAACTAATCACTTGCGGTAATTATACTACAAAAATAATTAATTCTTAGAAGTTTTTAAAATTATTTTATTCGGGTTAACTGGTGCTATTTCTATGTTTATGTTGTTAATACCTAAATGATTGACAAATACATAATGATGAGTATTGTTAATTAATTGAGTTATCTTTATTTCCTTATATAAATAAATATTGTATACAATGTATATAGTTGTATAACGTTATTTATTGCTGTGAGTCAAAGGAATAGTTTATTAAACGAAAATTTTCTAAAAATAAATGTGACAAATTGTCAAACGCGTAAATTGCTGCGATTGGTTGTTGGTAAACCATTCCACCGATAGAGGCATGAGGAACAGGGTGTAAAGTTCACTCATCCTCCATAGAAAAAGGCAAACCAATAAATGTGTTCGCCTTTTAAGTTTAATAAGAAGTTGTACGTAGTATTTTTATCAAAGCATTGTCACTTCGGGGGACGGCTAATGTAAAAGGCTATCCGTCTGTTTAGCGTTTTCATTGAACGTCCCCCCTCGACATGACAATGCGTTGATCAAAATACTACCTTCAACTTCTTAATAAACTTAAAAGGCGAATACATTTTATTTGTTTACTTTTTAGAGGTTTTTGATAGACTCGGAGGTTTTTAAATTCAACTTTTATTTCCTGCTTTTCAAACTTAATATAGTAAAACGCTACGAATGACACATTTCCATGTGTGTTTCCCACAGCGAAATTTGTTAATAATTGAATCAGAAAAGAACTGATAATCTTCAAACGGCTGAATCGATTTTAATAAAACATGTCTAAGAACCACCGCTAGAAAACCTACTTTTATATAAATAAAAACCGCACCCAAATCGGTTCACCCGTTTAAGCGCTATAGTGCCACAGACAGGCACACACAAATAGCGGTCAAACTTAGAACATCCCTCTTTTTGCGTCGGGTGTTAAAAAGGGAGGAACCTCCGACCGGGGAGACGGGTGTTGTGTCTGGTGGTCTGGTGGGCCCATTTTTTTTTTTGGGATTGACTTCTCTCAGCCCAGGAGGTTATCGGCTGCTTAAACGGACTTGCCTGTGGCTGCCTTAATAAATTAAGGCCTCCAACAGGTTTAACACAAGAACCGTAGAGAAGCGTTTTGTCGACGGAAGATTAGACAAAAAAGAAGCATCCGTGTAATAATTGTCAGTTTTGTACCGAGAAATGTAGACAAGCGATTTCTATTCTATGGTAGAGTAGAAACAGAAAGCGTCATGCTTAAAAACAAAAACTAAGCTACGCTGGGGTATGCCGTGTGGAGTACGGACCTTGGTTTAGGGTGTCGCTAAAAGAGGGCAGCAAGGAACGGCTCGACGATTGATGACGGGACGTTGTTGGGCGGTGAACTTTGCTTGCGCGATGCAGAATGTTCTGTGACGTCTGTTTTGCGTGGTTTGCATGAGGCGATGTGGATGCAGCTACAAACCAATCACAGCAAATTATGCGCGCTTGACAAATGCTACTGAGACAATATTATATAAACTTGAATCCGACTGATTTGAATTCGAAAAATGTATGTTAATATATTTATGTAAATGTTGTTATTTTGCATTTAAATCTAATATTTTAAATGAACTGCGAACTCTCGCTTGAAATGAAATGCCATTAAGTTATATAATTAGGGTTAACCTTATATTATTTTTTCAATAGGTACTGCGTATGTTTAAATACTAGAAAATGTTCGTAACACCCCGTTTCCAAAAGGTTCAACTCAAGATAGTCACAGATATATTTGTTAACAGACTGTCTAACTCATGCCAAGTGTCAGTCTTTACATTTCGATTTAAATCAAATTTGGTCGGACCAGAAATGAAATGAAATGTTTATTTATGTAACTAGATCATTTAATTTCATTTCACAATACACACAATACAATACCACAATAGTTATGTAGTTACGGGGTGGGGTCGGACAAAGTTTGAGTCAAATCGAAATGTAAAGAAGATTCACTTCAATATTTTGAAACTATTTGACTGTATGTAGCCACTTGGACGGCTCTATCATTGACTTAGTTTAAGTCCTGGAAGAAGCAGGTGTTTTGTGCATGATGAGCAAGAAAGGGTGTGGTTTATCCTGTGATTTAATTGGCAGCTGTTATTACAGTCAGCCAATCACAGCAGCTGACATGAGTTTGGTAGTTAAGTCTTTTTAAAACCGTATGATAATGTGATAGTCAAACACATTAACGTAACAACAGTAATATCGTCCCCGTAGAGCGAAAAGTCATTAAGTCGAAAAATCTTGTTTTGAGATAATCAGAGTTAAAGTTTTTTTAAATAATAATCCTTATAACTTTGGCGTGCCTTTACATAACTTTATGTTTTTAGCTTTAATTTGAAGTAAATGAAATCTAATTTATATAATAAGAGCTAAAACACGTGAAAACCCTCTAATAATTGAGAAAAGTTAAAAACATCAAACTAATTAATTGTTTTCTTTAAAATCTCTGACTTAGTTGGGAATTAGTTAATTATCGAACGTAGTTAGTGATTTTTCTCTCAGGTCTGAATTATTTTGAAGAAAAACAACTAGACTTAAGTAAAGTGGAACTAACTGTTAGATGTACGAAATGTGTATTGTGAATACTACTTAACTGGGTATTCGAAGGTTGTGTGGTAAGTTTTGTTTTAAAAATGACATGAATAAGTAATAAAACTATCGCAATAAATTCAATTAAGTTTTACTGAAGGAATTATTCGAAAAAATCAACAAAATACTATTAGTATTAAGCAAAAACAAAAAAACGCAAGATCCTCATGCACACAAAGAGAAAAATTAAATAGAACATGGCCATTTAACAAAAAATATGATTTCAGTCCACTACTTCTTCTTCTGGCTCCAAAATTCTGTCTACTACGTCTCTACTTGTTGGTAAAGACTGGTACCACAAGTGGAGCTCTTGTGGGATTATCCCCTTTGCACATAAATTATTGAGGTCCTTCTTTTTTGCCTCTGTAATAGGCAGTGGCGAGGAGTAAGCTAGTGGTATTTTATAATTTTTCAATTCTTGCATCAGTTCTTCTGTCCCTTGTCCATCCGTTTGTTCTTGTTTCCTCCTCTTTCTAATAATAACTAGTTTTTGTCGGACATTCTAAAATATTACATTCTAAGTAGGGACCATCGTGTTCATATCTAAACTTAACTAGACCCGGGCATTTTCTCTTGAAACGAAGACACTTAATTTTTAGCCATTTTATTTTATTGCCTTCTTTATCTTTGTTTGTATTTTTTGCAATTTTTTCTTTAAACTGCTTAAATTAACAATTTCCGTGTATTTTAATTCCTTAAAACTATAAGGCGGTGCTGAATCTGTTTCTTTTAGAGCGAGCACGTTCCATGATCGACTTCCAATCAATCATGGAATAAACAGGCGTATGTCTTTGCTGTCTTTCTATTGCACTATCTATGGAGTCCACTTCCATATGAGTGTGACCACTCTCTAAGTATTTTTGCTCAATAACTTATAACTGGAAATCCGATCTTTGAATTAAATGAACCATAAATGCCGTGATAAATTGGTTTCTATCTGGCCCAGCGCACATGTCGCTATACATGGTGACCTCTTCAATATTGGTTGGTATCTGACTAATCCACCGGTTCATTGCACTGGCAATTTCCACACTACCCCTTTTTACCATTAATCTCACTTCAAGTTATACAAAATGCTTCATGAGGTGGTTTAGACGTGTTTTTTTTTTTGGGTGGGAAACCATCAAATAACTTCTCCCGCTTTGGGTGGAGCAGGAGGCCGTGTCAGATTTTTACTGACTAAAACCCACCCGTGTTCCTTCAGTAGCCTGTGTGCCAGGGGTGCGGGTCCGATGCCCGATGCCAATGCCCTTGCGGGACCCATCGGTTTGTACTGACATCTCATTGAGGCGCGCGTGGAACATAACGCGCCGTCAACCCGGGCTTGATCCTTACCAGACAGCGAGCTACCCATTACTCGCCGTCCGCAAGCCCACGCCTACGGTAGCCGGGAATCAGCCTGGGATTCCCGACGCCCAGGGCGTCTCCTGCGGCGACAAAGGCCGTGAGGGCGCATTTACTGCATCTACCTCACGTGCGCAACCTCCCTTTTCGCGAGCATCAATGCTTCGCAGAAGGAGGTAACGGTTACCCATGCACTCTCGCTCCGTGCCATGGCCTGGACCAGAGCCGGACGCGAAAGATCGCCGCCGCCGATCGCCTCCACGAGGACACGGCGGTGCTCCACCCAAGCCGAGCAGACCTCCACCGTGTCCTCAGGGCGATCTTCGCAGTGGAAACACCTGGGCGTTTCCTCCCGCCTTATCCGAAACAGGTACCTCCCGAAACAGCCGTGCTTAGTGAGGACCTGCGTCAGGCGAAAGGTGAGGACGCCATGCCGCCTCTCAAGCCACTTGTCAAAGAGGGAACTTACCGCCGCAATCGTGGCGTGCCCGTGATTTAGACGTGTGAATCGTATAATTTTGAACGCTTTATTTTCTGGTATAAAATATTACCAACACCACTGACTGGTATATGCAAAATAGACTGCATGTCTGCCGTTACGACTAGTTAATTGTCATCAATAATAGACCGCTGCTTGTCCGATTCTTTCGCTTGCTGTGCTTCATTTTTAAGCCCCGACGCAAGAACGACGGGGTGTTTTAATAAATTGTATTGTGGGTGTGTGTGTGTTCCGCCGTTTAAAGATCATCAGCTCTTTTCTGGTTATTGAAGGGATTTGAGCATCTTCCATGGGTCTGATCAAGTCGAAATTCGCTATTCTATTACTTCAATGATAATAGGTCTTTACCTATGAAATTGCCGTTTTGTATGAAAAAATTGAAACGAATTTTTTTCATGAATTTTTTATTTGTATTAATCGAAGTAATCACCCATGCAATCAATGCATCTTTGCCATCGCAGTGGCAGTTTATTGATGCCCTTCTTAAAGAAATCAGCTGGACGGGAGGCAACAAATTCTTCAAAGGCATTTTGTACTGCCTCTCGGGTATTAAATTTTTTTCCCGCCAAGAAGTTATCCAAATTCTGGAAAAAGTAGTAGTCTGTAGGCGCAAGGTCTGGTGAGTAGGGCGGATGACGGAGAGCTTCCAACCCCAGTTCTTGCAACTTGGAGACCGTCTGCTGTGCAGTATGAGGTCGCGCGTTGTCGTGCAGGAGCAGCGGAGACGAGCGATTGACCAATGCTGGTTGGAGATGCGCCAGCTTCTCCATCATTGTGTTCAGTTCTTCACAGTACACATCTGCAGTAATGCTCACCCCGTTTGGTAAGAAGCTGTGATGAATCACACCGGCGCTAGACCACCAAACAGTGACCATCACTTTTCTAGGGGTAAGTTTTCGTTTAGGGCATTGTTTAGGTGCTGAACCAGGATCCAACCAACTTGCTGAGCGCTTACGGTTATCAAACAGAATCCATTTTTCATCGCAGGTAACAATGCGGTTCAAAATTCCTTCATTTGTGTGTCTGTTGAGCAGTGCAAGGCACGTCTCGACGCGTACTTCGCGCTGGCGATCATTGAGTTCGTGGGGCACCCATTTGTCAAGCTTTTTTACCTTGCCAATTTGACGCAAATGGACCAATATTGTTTTGACGCTAACGTCGAAAGCTGCTGCTAATTCAGCCGTAGATTGTGTATCATCAGCTTCCACAATCGCCTTTAATTCGTCATTGTCGACCAAAGTCTTCGGACGACCGCGAGGTTCATTTTTCAGGTCGAAATTTCCAGAACGGAAGCGAGCAAACCAATAACAGGTGGTGCGTTGGTTTGTAGTGTTAGCTCCGTAAACGTCGTTGATGTTGCGTGCCGCTTGTGCCGCGTTGCTGCCACGACGGTACTCATATTCCATAATTACTCGAATTGTTCACGTATCCATGATGACGAAAAAGATTGAAATGCGATAAAAATGTAACACTAATCAATAAAGAAATGACTACTTTTAGAAAAAAAAATCCATGTTTTTAAAATAAAATTAATTTGAAATTAGAATTCTTAGCCAAACAAAAAATATTTTGATTTGAAATGGCCAGTACTGCAGAACGGCAATTTCATAGGTAAAGACCTAATATTAACCTAATAAAGTAACCTTGAACTGATGCTGGAGCAACACCTGGAAATTCCAGGATACCCAAGTTACTCACCAACAAACAGCAGAAGTATCGTGTTTGGGCTCATTGAAAGGGTCCCAATGAATAGGTTTGAATTTAACTATTTTTCTTGTAATATGTGAATCATATTCCTCCTTCAAATGTTTATTTATTTGTAGTAACACTGTCAGGACACTGCAAAGCACAATGTTGGTGTTCTGGATGTCCTTTATTAAAGTTTTTTAATTTTTCTTCAATAAATTAATAATAAACGTAGCACAAGTCATTGTTATACAGCGCCTAATGTTTATGGAAATCTAGCAACAACGACACGCGTGTCTGTGTCGGTCGACTTCATCACCGTGAATGAGTCACCACGCTCTGCGCTTGTATAGCCGCGACAAACTCACTAACTAGCTGGCGAAATGTACCTTAATTGTAACAATGTACGTCGAAGTTGTATAAATAATAATTAAAAGATTTTAATTATTATTTGCAATCGATCTTAAGTATGCACCTTTAAAATAAAATGAACATTAAAATGGGTTGATGATTTTTCGCTTTTGTAGTACTGTACAAATCATTTAAAAATAAAGAGTGAGTAATCACTAAGGCGAGTTAGTTATTTTTCGCTTTTGTGTGTTTTAGCAAACTACTGACTTTAAAAACTCACTAAATCATTTTAGTGATTTTTAGACTACCTAAAGACGCATGTAGGTATGCATTGATAATTCAAGAGAAAAAGTAATTAAGTCGTTTTAATTTCGCGTGATGTAAATTTTCGATAAATGCATAATAATTAACCAAATTAGTTATTTCTCGCATTACGCTTTGGGCTGCAAAGGGCAGACTTACTTACTTTTCACATTTCGTAAAACAAAAGCCTGAGTAGCTACAAAAATGACGGTTAGACAGATATTTAGAGAAAAAAATGTTGATTTTAGTGACATTGATAAGTAATTTTGGGCATTTTTCGACTTAGTGACTTTTCGCTCTACGGGGACGATATACAGGGTGGCAGGGACATAAATTCAACACATAAATTTGTTTGTGCGGAATAAACAACTTTTCTTTCTTTCTTTTCTTTCACATGATTCTAGAACCCCGAGTGTATATTTTCGTCGGTTATTAAAAAAATATATGTGCTGTTTAATAGAAAAGTGCAATACCTACGCGGTCAAAATGTATGGCAGTGCAATTTTTTTTTAAATAACCCACGAAAAATTACAACGCATTGGAATTCTGAATCGTTCAATGAAACTATGGTAAAAGGTTTTGTCGATATTCCTGCCATAATGTATATTATACGGTAATTAAACAAAACTACCTTTTTGACAGTACTAATAACTAGGCACGCCTTTTTAGTAGCATAATAAATATAGGTACTATATCCTACTCAGCCTATAACGTTCCCACTGCTGGGCCACAGGCCTCCTCTCCGTGAGAGGGAGTGGGCCGTAATCCACCACGTGGGCCCAGTGCGGGTTGGTAGATGTCACATGTCTTCAAATTTTTGTTTCTAGGACATGCCGGTTTCCTCACGATGTTTTCCTTCACCGTTTTATGAGCAGTGGTGATGAAATTATTTACACAAAGTAATGCGCCTGGCTGGGTTCGAACGCACGACCTACAACTCGTAAGTCGCGGCCATTACCACTGGGCCACCACTGCTACTAATACTATACCACTACTAGTACTATATAATTAATTAATATTTTATGTTCCTAACTAGGACATTATTAGTCGAAATTAGTCATGGTCGAGTATTTATTTTTATAAATTAAAATATTTTATTATTACGTTATATTCATAATGTTAACTATAGGTGTTCAATTAGTATTGATGTTATTTTAGTGATAAAGTTATACAATGTGTAGAAATTTTAACATAACACAAACTCTTTTGATAACTTCCAAATGTTTAGTGTTAAATATTGTATTTTTCTAACTGTACGCTTTTTAGAGGCAAGAACGTGGGGTGGGGCTCTAGATGCCATTGACTGGTCAATATTGTGTAACGTGTTATTCACGGTAATTACTAGTCTCCAAAATGGCTTAAATCTACGCAAATATATGGTTATTTTAAATTGGCTAGCTAAACTCCTCAGACACGCTTAGCCTATTAAAAAAAATAACCCTGTAGAGTGCTTTTGTTGTCAAAACTATCCTACCGTGAAAGATTGGGTGATATTTGCCAAATGAGGCAGTGTGTATTAGAAATTGCTTTCAACGTTGTTAAAGCCATCATTTCGCATTTTTGTACAACATAGGCTATTGTGAAGTCGTGTAGGTATGTCTGCTACAAAATATATTTGTTGTGCCAAAGCTGCGTCCACATTTGTGACAAACACGCCAACAAAGTTACCAACAGGTTAAGCATATTGAAGCTATATTGAAAAACCTATCTTCCCGTTTCGAAGATAGGTTTTTCGAAAATATCTTATAAACTAGGCGTCCTAGGTCAAAAATAATGAAATTTTCAGCACCCCCAGGGATTTACTCGTGGATGAGTTTTAATTGACCTTGACCGTGACCTTTCCCAAAAAATTGTTTTACATGTTGGAAGTTTTTTTGGCGAACATGTCACAAGCGACACAGCTTAACATATTTTTTTTTGTATATTTCTATTGTTGATTTGTTTGCTTGTACGAGTCTATTCCATTGTGAAACATATCACTAGTTGTATATAAGCACTTATAGTTTTATTTGTATATTGAAAATAAATTATTTTTCTAATGTAAATGAGTTTTTTTATTACAAAATAGGGGCATAAAATGAAACCAGTAGATATTTTAATACTTTTTTTATTACATTTTCCATTAGAATACCTTCTATTATTATCGTACATGATTGCGTCTGATGAGCACGCACCCTCCCACTAACAGAGTATGACTGTTGACTATCTATACACATTCAGAGTATTTTAATGGGGTCTATGCACCATATCTACATACAAATTAAATGCTTTACGAGGAAATCAGTTCTACATGTAAATGCTTCGTGTGAAGATCGTACACTGTAAGCTCTCTAAAGTAATCTAGAAGCTGAAGTCTATGGATGTCAATGGCCGCACGTTATCTATGGAGCTGTTTCTCTCATTGTATTTTCCGCCAAAAGGTTGGAAAACCGTTCAATACGCCTCATTCGAAAAATCGCTTGAATATAAACCAATTGTAGTTCATTCCAACGCTCGGTCTATATTCAAACAATATAACCCTCTCGGTAAAATCCCTTCCAATTTGATATATTACAATTCATCGTAATCCTAAAATCCTTATCGGGTTACATTATAAATAATTCAAGCGTAAAGATATGTACAATATTTTTACAGATTACATACTCAATTAAGTACCTATTTACAAATTAGAATTCTTTATACATCATAAAAAAGATAACATACCGCTCTAAATATCACCATGAAATCAATAACTACATTCACAATAGATATATTATTATATTATCAATTAATTTCAAATAAAAAATACACCTTAAAGTTCTAAATAAAGAGTAAGACGTATTACATTACAGTATTGCTTCTTTTAGTCACATTTTCCAAAATATCACCAACGCGCGGGTCTTCAGCACCCGACCCGATAGATTCGAATTTTGAATTTTTTTCACCAAATCTATACATTTTTTGTAAAAAATATTCTCATCCTATCACCGGCCACTCAGTCACCTATCATTAAAGTATCTCTAACACAGAATAGACACCACATTTTAAATGAGACACATTTATGGACATATACTATAAATATCTACTTTTTAATTACATTTTGTGCTTCTCGCTGACTTATCGGTAAGGAAACATCCTACGAATCACAATAGTATTAATATTCGTAACTGCGAAATACACTTGTCACGCTGTGTCTAGTGGTTCAGGCGCTCAGCAGCTACTTCAGGGAGTGGAAACAATAAATCAGTCTCTAGTAAACGTTCTGTTAAGTCAGCAAGAAGTTTGTTCCTAAACGGTTACGATAAGACCTACTGTTCGATTATTGCACAACACATGCAGAATGTACGTATTACGTTGACTGTAATTTTTTATTATTTACTCTATTTATTTTTTGACGATGTCACGCTACTTTTGGGATTAGTACTGTATTCTACTTAGAACTCTGTCGCTCCGAACGGGTAAAATGACTTTTCTACTTTACTGAAAACACACGACGTCTAATGGAAATAATTTTCTTTTTTTGGGGCGGTAAGATTTTTTATTTTTTTCAACAATGAAGGTAAGTAAAGAGTGAAAATAAAACATTCCATTTCTTTGACGTTTCGAGTGAAAGCCTAGTCAGTCTTTCTAAGTCGGCCATGTCAAGAATTTTTTCTGTTTTCACCGTAGTTTCCACATTTTGGCGGTACTTGAAAGTTTATCTTCTGAATCACACCTACGTATATTAAAAAAGACGCACATGATAGAAATGAAAAGCAATTTCTTTCAAGTTCACGCCAAAATATTGAGATCTGATCTCTACAAATTGTATGTTACAAGCCAGTGAGCAAGTTCCATATTAAGCAAAAAATATAGACGTCATTTAATTTTGAGAGTCAGATATATTAGAGGATATAAAATACAAAATTATTGCTAAATAGTGTTAGTATTGCGAAGTAAAAAGACCTTAGGTCTACAAAAGGAACCACTACAAGAATAAAATATACGTATTTTTATTTACAAATACCTAAAATATGTAAGGATAGAACAAAATATTTGGCTAAAACTTAATAGGAATACATGGATCTTGTGATAAATTATAACATCCTAAGTGAATTACGTATAGGTAGTATACGACATAAAATGTTAAAAAATATTTCATTGAAACAATATAAAAAGTTAAAATTGTGATTGCGTATTGAGTATTTTGGTTTCATGATTTTATAAGTATTATGCTCAGTTTGTCGTAATTTTTTATTTTTTATTATTTACGTTTATTTATTTATGACTCGGTACCCTGTAGTGAGTTGTTACGAGATTCAGTCCAACGATGAAAGGGCATAAAAGCATGTAAAAATAACGCATGAGCTTTGTAACGCCTAAGTACGAAATGAAAAAAAATATATTACTTTCTTGACATAGAATTTGTTTCGGTTTCCAGTCAATCTTAACCTAACCGTAAGCTTAATTACAAAACTTTTATTTCCCACTCAGTCCTAGCAATAACTCCTAGTTTTTAACCATCAGTAACGCATCGATGACAGGAGCCTCTTTTGTCTTTCCTATTCACGTTTATACACTTCAGTCCAATAAAAAAATAGTTAAGAACTAAATACCGGCGTTCCAAATTTGAAACTTCACTATTTCCAATAAAATGGCCAGTTTCAAATCTGGAAATCAAAATGGCGTTGTTTTATGGCACGTTAAAATTATGAGCGGTGTCGCGCTCTCCCGCTCTTTCTCCGTTTTCTTCTGCTGTCGCGCACAAAGACGATGTTTGCAGGGTCGTCAGCTAGTTGGGGGTATTTAGATACAGAATGTACGTCTCTGGCTACCCAGCCATCCACGATTCCGTGCGAGATGAGTTCTTCTTTCTCTTCCTCTGTCCATGTCCCCCTACCCTCCCAACCTGCCGCAACCAGAGCCTTCTCTCGTTCCCAAGCCCTGGCTGCAGCTCGTTTGTGAGCATGCTTCAAGAGCTTGATACGCTCTTGGTTGGGATCAACACCGTAGCGGAGCACGATGACCGCTTGCGCAGAGCCCTTTCCAACAGCGTGAACGCGTACCTGAAAAATGCAAAGTATGCCGTTAAGCTGGGGCAATAGGGGACTCCTTACTTTTGCAAATTTTAAATGATTATATTTTTTAAAGTATCAAAAACACCATCATCGTTGGTTTTTCTTTCTTTCTTTCATTTATAGGTACAAATTGTTACTACATACAAATTTTTTGTGATTTTTTTTAGTATGATGTGTGAACTAAATAAAGATTTTCTTTGAATTAAATAAATAATAATAAAATAAACTAACCTCCAATCCTTGATCGTTGGTTTCATCTTGCGAAACGTTGAATTTGCCAGAAAGCCTTCGGAGTTCTTCTAAGTCATCCCTGATCTTCAGCGTGTTGTCCTTCACAAAGTAGAATACATCCTGGTCGTGGATATTGAAATGGACGTCTAAGAAGTAGGAGTTATTGAAGACCGTTGTTATCACATCTTCGACAACGTTATTCGCTCCGTCGACGACGCTTATTAGCGCTTTTCCATCTACTCTTGATATTAAAACTCCTTCGCCAAACACTCCGCGTTTGTAAGACACTCGTGGCAAGAGGTTCCTCGTGATCGGTTCCATTTTCAGAAGCGGAGTTGGGACAAAGTTCATATCAGCTAGTTTGTGGCTTATCTGTAAAACATAAGATATAAATTGGATTCATGTGAAAACAGAAACGTTATTATATTGGTTATGAAAATATGTTCATATCTTTAAAATAACTAGAGAAGAGTTCATACCTTTTCAATTATACATTGTAGTCCAGACAAAACTTCGAAATCAGGAGTTAATCTGGGCGCAGTCAGTTCCACTTTCGGTTGGAAGATCATGTCAGTTATGTATCTCGATCCCATCATCTTGTTGAGGTCGTATCCATACAACTGAAGCCAACTGCTCAAATCCGTCATGTAAGCAGTGTTTTGATTTCTATTTATTGGATCATTGTTCTTAAACCGATAAATGAAGATGTCTGTAGGGAGGTGAAGTTTACTCGCCAGATGTTCCCAACTTGGCGTCATCCATTGACCAACTACAGGATCATATAGCCGAGCATCTAAGTAAATCAGATTAGTATAATAGTCATAAATGCCTCCTTGGAAGTCCACAGGCACATAGAATTCGGGGTTTGTGTCTTTCACGATTTTTCCGAAAGGACTGCGTTTGATTTCTTTTACAATCTCTCCATTTACATCGAATACTACGAGTGGGGATCCGTTTTGATCAGTGGCAACATAGAATCGTTGATCTTCCGTTTCAATGCATGTTAAGAAATCTCTTTGGTCGTATAGATATCGTACAGTCTTTCCTGATTTTGTAAAGTGAACGTGCGTGACAAGGTTTGGAGTCTGTGGGTTGGCGTAGAAGAATTGAGTGACATTGCTCTTGTCGTCCTTCCAAGCTACTAATCTGCTCCTGTCGTCGTAGTAATACCACATTTGGAACTTGTCCCTTTCAGAGGCATGCACGAATTGGCCACGGGAGTTGTATCTGTATTTTTGTTCACCACGTCTAATAACAAAACCACGACCATCGTAGCTGCTGTACTCAACATCACTATATTGGACAACTCGATCACCAATATCGTAGCCTAGATAACGTTTTTCTCCGTGTTCGATAACTCCGATCACGTTGCCGTTCTCATCGTATACGTACTTCCAGTCATCCTCAGATCCTACTACTTCCATCAAGTGTCCGTCGTAATTGTAACTAATTCGTTCATTCGATGAGGTGTCGCCGATCATAGTCTTTTTCGATTTTATCCTGTTTCGTGAGTCATATTCTACTTCAAGACGGAACACGTCGAAGGCTTTGATGTTAATCAGGATGGTCTTGACTCTGCCACGATCATCGTAATCGGTAATGGTGAAGTATTGTTTGCTGGTGTCCTGCATCACTGATCTATTGAACGTGTTTCTATAAATTCTCAAATCGCTGAGTGCTTCCAGAATACCTAGGTTTTGATTGTACTTCATTCGCAGTTGAGGCATTTCCTTGCTATTGATATTAACATCAATTGTGGAAAGCCGAGCGTTGCCGTCGTACTGATATTTGAAATGAGCGTTGTTCAGATTACTCTTGGGACTGAATTTCATCTTCTCATCTTTAAGAATTCCGGCGTGATATTTGTAATCTTGCCTTAGTTCGTATTCGGAATCCGTAATTTCAACATTCTTTACAAGATGTGTATTTTCGTGGTAAACGTAGCGGATAGCAGAAGCTCCTGCTAAAACCATTTCTAACTTTCCGCTGTTATCATAAACGTACACAATTTTGCCAGATTGATGCGGGAATATTTTAGACAAAATATTACCATCATCGTTGTATAAGATTTCGTACGGATGTCGGTTCATTGGAGAGAAATACTGGTATTTGAAGTAGCCCAGTGATGTCATTAGAGCAAACGTATGAATGTGACCTCGTGGAGTAGTCAAATTTTGTAGTGCACCAGAGTCATCATAGTCCAACAGATAATCGCTACCTCTAGGTGTTGTTACTTTCAGTGGTAAAGATGTGAACATATCTCTGAAGGAGTAAGCTAAGGATGATCCATCGCCGTAACGAATTTCGTTTAGTCTACCAGCTCGATCGAACCCATATGTTTCATTTAGATCACCCCAACTCCATTTAGTTAATCTATTGAACCTGTCATAATCAAGCACCACTTCGGCGAATATTCCACTGCTAGGTCCAAATCTAACTGGTCTCGCAGTTCTGTCATAGGTAACATTCAAGAGTTCCACCTTATCATCCATGAACACAGCAATAGTTGAGGATTCTCTATCGTACTCCAGGGTAAGTAAGTTTTCACCGTTTATCCTCAGTTTACGTCCAACTTGAGCGATGGTTTTGCCACTTCTCGCTTTGTTTAAAAGTTTTCGCAAGAAGTATCGCCATTCAAATCTGTTTGCCAAGTCACCACCTACTTCGGTTCTCTGTTTTGCCGGGATAGGGAAGCTCTCTCCTAAAATTGGATCAACTTCAGCCAAAACTGTGTACGGAACTGTGTCCGTAGATATCACGTGGCCCCAAGGCATGCTAGATGAAATACTACTGTCTGATGAAATAATCGTTTTCTGTTCCGCTTCACCAGTACGAGTATTCACTGAAGATCCCTTTATCAAGATCGAAACAGGTTTCTTATTGTTTTCAGTGATGCGAACTGTGGCGCCCTTGATACTTAGATCGAAGTTCAAATTGATGATTCTGCCAGTGGGCGTCACAGCAGATGTCAGGCGGCCGAATTCATCGTACTTGTAGACGTAACTTCTTCCTGTGCTGTCATACTTGGACTTAAGTAAGCCACTAGGGCCGTAGTAGTCGAACGTAACATTGAAGTTGTCTGGAGTTCTCAGCTCTTGGAGCATCTTCATCCTGGACATCTTGAGTCTACATTTCTGTCCCTTAGTGTTTTCAATAGAGTTGACTGAGGTGGAGTAGTCTCTCAGTAAGAACACTTTGTTGCCGGCTGCGTCTGTGACAGTGCTGAGTTTGCCATTGCTAGTGTTGACGGTGTAGGTAAACACATAGTTGTTCTCTCCAGTCAAGATATTCTTACTAGTGACGTGTTGCCCGAATCGATTGAAGATGTAAATCTCTTGCGTGTCAGGTGAATAGATTTCGTATTCCCGTGCTCCACTAGCGTCTGGTATGCTTGCCATGACTGATCGAATCCTGTAATTAGCTTGATCTGCGATATGAACGATACCGTCGGGACTGACAACGACGGCTGAGATGGTATTGAACTTCGAATTGGAGGCCAAGAAGTGGTCGGCTTCAAAACAGTCACAGCCCCTTTCTAAACAGTTGCATTTCGATTCGGCGCCAGCGTACAGCGAAATCTTTCCATCAGTGGTGATAAGTCGAACTCTGTTTATCCTCTGAGAGTCACTTTCAGCGACATACAGGTCACCTGCTGAACCGAAGCCAATACTTTGTGGCATTACTAACGTAGCGTACGTTGCCAATTCAACGTCGATACCGGTCATGGGTGACGGACAATGTAGAGGTCTTCCAGCTATTACTTTTACCCGACCATCTGGAGCCATTTGTAAAATCATGTGATCGTCGATGATATGCAAACTGTTGTCCAATGGGTTAATAGCGAGCTCTGTGGGCCAGCGCAGATGGACTTCTTCAACGCTAAGCGTCCCCTCGCAGGGAATAGGTTTCCAATGAGCTCGATGCATGTGGTTGCCGATGATAGTAGTGATGATACCGTCTCGGTCTACCATTCGGATATTCGTGCCATCAGCGAAATAGACGATGTTATCGATGGAAACTGCAACTCCTTTAGGATAGGCCAGCTTAGCATCCCGTGCTAACGCTCCATCACCGCAATGAGCTTCATCGCCTGGCAGACACCTTTCTCCAGAACCTACAACAGTCTCCCAGTTGTGTTCGGGATCGGTGAAGTCCTCCGTGTTACGAACCCTAATAATTTGATGGGATTCTGGGTCTGAGATGTACAAGTTGCCATCTAATGGTGATAGCGCCATGTGGTACCGGTAGGAGACTCGAGTGGCACTGAAAAAAGAAAAAAATACGTTACATTACATAATCCCACCTTACATGACTAAAGAATTTGACATTGAAATGATAAAACTTACTTCAACTTGACCACTGTCCTCACAGTCCCGTCGGGGCTGATCTTCCGAACAAGATTGAAGTCTCCTACGAAGATGGATCCGTCAGGGGCCGCGGCTAAAGCTACCGGTGCTAAGAGTCGTTGTCTGGACGCGACGCCCGTGCACTCGTCTCCACATTCCAGTTCGCGTTGACGACCGTCTCCCATCGTTGTGATGATCACACGGGGCTTGTGTTTCAGGTATACGTTTGTTCCATCTCCCTTTTGGAGAATGCCTGAAAAGTTTGAAAAAAGCATTTAACTTAAATATGTACAGCGTGGATTTTATCTGTCCATATTAAAAATGAATTTTAAAATGTGTAAATTCAGTAAGTATTATTATAACTTTATTTCTAAAAGAGATTCCGTATTGTGTGCACATCCAACAAGATCGATCGATATCATTGAAGAGGTCAAATATACTGAACCACTTAACAGATTACATGGCTTTGTACTTAGGGCTGCAAAACGGTTAGATATACTAAATCCCGAAACGAGACGCTTTAAACCCCGTGCCCGTGGTAAAGGGCTTTAGAACAACGTTCCATGTAGGGTCTAGGTACGTAATCCTTACATTCGACCTACATAAGACGAAATAAGTTAATTTACCTTCGTGGAAGTTGTATCTATGATGGATGTCCAAATTCCAGCCACCAACGTCGGATATACTCATGTCCTGTCCACTCAGTTTGGTAGTTTGCACATTCCAGATGACGTCCTTGCAATCCGTGTATTGGTAACCTACTTTCACTAAAGCTGTTGTTACACCGTATACTCTTTGCTTGTAAACATTGAGGCGGTTCCAAGGATACGTGAATTTGATGACTGGATCGGCTTCGAAAGTCTTCTTGAAGAGTATGCCTTCTATCGTTATCCTTAGGTGAATGAGTGCTAACGTGGATGGAATTTTCTCTGGAGTCAGTTGTAGTTGGATGGTGGAGAGATAACCAGCCGCTCTAGAGCTGTGGTACACTAGATGTAGACCAGTTCCAGGGATTTCGAGACTTTCTTGGATCACCTACAAAGAATACGTTATTTGTCAGATTGGTATTTTATTCTAGAGCATTGGAAAGCCTGTTAAAAATATTTCACCAGGTAAAGAACCATGATGAATTGACGATGTTTCTAATTAAACCAAATCTGGTACCTAAAAGTGTAGTAGATTAGGAAGAGCAGAATTTTCTAAGGCATACCTGTGATTCAGCCAGAATAGCACTCTTGTCAGGACAAGCTCCTTGGAAGCCATGTTTCCAAGTTGCCAGTACAACAGGTTTCATCGTATCGTAGTCATGAGCGAGACAAGCCTGTGGGGGTCCCATGTTGATCTTCTCGTCCATCGTCGTCATTAGGACAGTGTCGATTATCACAACCTGAAGCAAATTGGTTAGCGGGTTGAAGTATTTGAAGGTAACAATTTATTTAGGATCTCCGACAAACTAAATACACAATATCTACATGACACAGAAATAAAGGGCAACATCAGGTAAAAGTATATGTACTCCTTCAGATATAGGAGACCACATTTCAAATTGTTTCAATAATTTTTGAAGTAAATTTTTATTCATATGAATAAAAATATAGTTTTTACTTCAAAAATAGTATGAATGAAAATAGAAAAGTAGAAGAAAAACTGTTACTAAAATGAATCGTAAATGCAATCATCTGATACGCAAACTTAGAACAATTCAAAAGTCTATAAGGTTGTTTAAATAATGCATTCATTAATGAAAGTCTAAGCAGAGGTATGGTTAGTAAAATATTGGATTTAAAACACTGCAAGGAAAAAGCGTGTTTTAAATAAAGATTTGAGTAAAATAATAGAGTCATAATATTTTTAACGTCCTTACAGTTAATCGCTGGTTTGCATGTTTTAACTTAGGAAAAAATATAATCACCCTGTATGACGTTCGGTTGAAAGTTGCTTGAATATTTAAAGACTGAATCAAGCATGTCTAGGATCGAGCTAAGGTTTTTATAAGTCATGAAAATATAAACAAGTTTAGGAATTTCACTTTGAATAAGCAAACGTCTCGAGGCGACTGGAAAATAACTAACTTATTGTTTCCAAGTTGTAACGAAATTTCGGTCCAAGGCAGTTAGTCATAAAATGTAAGTGGTATTACTTACATTTTATGACTAACTCGCAATTTAATCTCATTAAAGTAATTATACGTTCGTTTAAAAAAGTTAGATGACCTTATTAAAATGTAATAACATTACCTCATTCCAAGGCACGTAGACGACTTTTGTGGCTCTTTTAAATGGCGCCCTTCCAAAGTTAAGCGTAACAGCGCCTCCTCCATTCACCAGCAGATCAAACCAACCATCTTCTCTGGTCAGGGTAAAGCCTTCGAGTGGCGTGTCAGTAGATACTCTGACACCAACCAGACCAGTCCCAAGTATCGTGACCACTCGACCTCTGACAACCGCTGAACGACTGGAAATTCGGGCGATGAATTCATTAATATTATGTTAAATATTGGTCATATGGACCAATGTTGGTGATTGGCTTGATATTTGGAGAGTTCTAATAGAGAACTATTGATTGGTATTGACAAATGTTGGTGATTTGTAGTTTTTTTAAACGGATTTTCTGGTTTCTATGAGCGAAAGTCTAAGTATACATTTACATGGGGCTAGTGAAATATATTCTTTACGTGTGTGATCTACTTTGTCTATCATACAAATGGTGATTTAACTAAGGGACTAGAAGTAGTTGGATATTCGAAAAGGATTCAGATCAAAATTTATTAAAATACAAAGATCAGAACTTGTAATTGATTCAAAGGAACTCTATGTCTAATTAGTAATTAATAATTTCGTTCTACAGGTGTTAACATTGTGTGGAATATGTTTATAAAATGTTTTCAGAATATGGGTTTTTGACAAACGTCACGGACAATATTACTACGAACATTTATATAAAAGCGAACACAAATTCACAGGACACAATAGTAGGTAGCTAAACACTAAAGTAGCACAACATGCATGACACAGAAACATAGAATAAGTATAGTATATGTCGCCAATTAAATACATATATATATAATGTAGGATATATAGAACTCGTAGATAAACTCTAAGTTAAACAAACACTCTATCCTACGTTCGATTCACAAGTCTTACCTCGAGTTGAAGTGGTTCCAAAACATACTGCGCAGCGTTAGAAAAACCGAGAGAAATGACAGAATGAGTAAGTATTATTATTGTGTATAATAATATTAATTTAGAAACAAGGAAGCTTGGAAACGTTAGTAACAGCGACGTTAGTATACGTGTCTCACATGCAAATGACGGTCTTCTAGAATTTTGCTCTTCGATAGTAGTACATAAATAAATCTGTTCCATATATGTGTAAGAAAAGAAAGAAAGCTTTGTGGTACACTCTTATAATGTAAATAAACAATGGGATCGACTGGGGCACAACATTGCGTATCTTATATAACAAATATTTATACGGCGCTTGTCGGCTTAGGATTAGCCGACAAACTAAATATTAGCTAGTTATTAGTTAACGCTTAACCCTAACAGATAACACCGAACATCAAGCACTCACCTTTCGTTGAAGTTCTCTTGCTTTGCGTAGTTTTGGAGACTACCTTCATCTATGATGAACTTCATCCGTTCGAAGAAAGACGCTGTGATGGCGGGAGGCTGTTTCCTAAGGAGAATATCTGTAGGCTTCGGTGAAGACACGCAGAGCTGACTACCTTTGCAGATTGGACTTAGACAGCACTCTGGATCCTCACAATCGACGAGGCCATCTAAACGGAATAGACGAATGCATTTTTTATGGTTTGGTATTTCAAACAAAATCCTGGAGTTACATCGAAACAAAACATACCTTTGTCGTTATCTTTTGAATCGTCGCAGATTTGTTCTTTGAGAGTCGTACAATCTGGACCATCCCATCCATCGAAGCATTTGCAGGACCACTGACCATCATTGGCAACTTTACATTGTCCATGTCCTGCACAGCCCCGCGGACAGCCCTCCAGTGTGCAATGCCGACCGTTCCAACCAGACACGCAGAGACAAGTGCCGTTTTTACATTGACCATGGTCACTACAGCGGGCATCACACAGCTTAGAAGTACAGAACTCGCCAGTCCATCCGGGATCGCAGACACAGGACTCGCCAACGCATCTTCCGTGGAGACCGCAATCAAGATCGCAAATCTCTGTAAAATTTATCAAATAACAAATTAAATTAAGTATGTTTGTACTAGCAGGATAGCCAGTATAAAAACTAAAACGATTAGTTTACCTTTAGAACAGTCGTCGCCAGACCACCGCGCATGACAAGTACAGGTTTGGGTATCAACGTCGAACGTGCCATGTCCAGAGCAGTCCGGAAGACATTGTAACGCATCCTTATCCATTGTCGCACAGTCAATTCCCTTCCAGCCTTTCTTGCATATACAAGAGCCTTCGATGCAGAAACCATGGCCAGAGCAAGTTGGATGAGGGCAGTCGATGTCAGCACAAAACTTGCCCTTATATCCTCTAACACAAGAACATTTTCCGTTGACACAGTGCCCATGGCCGTTACAATCTGGGACTTCACATTCGTCATGCCGCAAGGAACATTCTTTGCCTTTCCATCCAGGATTACATTGACATTCGCCGTTGATGTACTCGCCTCGTTGACTGCATAGGACTGGACAAACACCTAAAAATTATGAAATTGGAGTATATGTAGATAGAGCTTAGATTTCAAACCTGTGTTACATGTTAGGAGGAATATAGATGCGACGGTCAAGTATAAAACATTTTATGGATTGCTTACTTTTACTGCAATCGTCGCCTCCAAAGCCAGCCTGGCATTGACAATGACCCATTAGACATTCTCCTTTCCCTGAGCATCCATTAGGACAGTTGTGCGTCATTTCATCAGCGATCATTGCAAT
This sequence comes from Polymixis flavicincta, assembly GCA_949987655.1. Classification (NCBI taxonomy): domain Eukaryota; kingdom Metazoa; phylum Arthropoda; class Insecta; order Lepidoptera; family Noctuidae; genus Polymixis; species Polymixis flavicincta. The sequence goes on along the minus strand of OX465181.1, from coordinate 21,378,949 downwards.
GAACGTGATCTCCTGTGGGTCGCCGTCGTCGTTGTATAGAGATAAGAACCAGTGGCCTTGCTCCATATAGTGTGTTACTTCTTTCTTGATCGAAGGCTGTAAGTGAAAGGCCTAGTTTAAAGTGTTTGCTTTATGTTATCTAGATACTAAAGTACTCATGGTTATAATAAGAATGATTAATGCTTACATGTGAAGTTCTCGTTGTTCTCGCCTTGAAACCGCTGAGAACTTCCAGGATATGATATTGTGTATGTGTCGGAAGAGCGTTTCTTCTCGCGTATACGCCTATGGAAGCCCCTCGGGGTATCATGTAGTCGAACTTCACGTAACTGGCTTGAGTTTGATAAAACTGCATATTCCAGTAACTATATGGAGGGATTTCTTTTGATAATTTTTCACCTAAAGTAATTTGTTTGAACGTCGTTCCATCTGGTGGAAATGTTTGCGCTGGGAACGTTCGCGCACCTAGAAGATATTAAGGCTGTGAGTTTTATATCAAGATTTTACATAATATTTCGACATGCGATAATGTGATGAGTTGTCGTATGCACTGTTAAATAGTATCTACTTATATTTACTCACAACTACTACCCATTTGTATGTTATCAAAGCACATGCAACAGAAAAGTATGATGCTATAATATGTATTTAATATCCTTGCAACCAGTGATGAGCATGCATATTAGTATGTTAGACACATTTGTTCACAGAACCCCTAAGCGGTGATGGATTTGGTGACCGTTAGTAAGTTATCTCTGACTTTTATTGAAGGTCAACCTCACCTTCCAGTATAAGAATGGGTGGAGGCTGAATTTTTGGACAAACGCATTTTGGTGATTCAGTTGTAGACAGAATTTCCGATTCAGTTGTAGGATCTGTCGTAGACTCAATACTCTCTGTACTGGAAATATTCTCTGTCTGTGTCGATATTTCAGTTGTTGTTTCTGATGTAGAGTCTGTAGATGTGACTGTTTCCGACTCTGTTGTGCCTGACGATTTTGTTAAATCTTCAGTCGTCGATTCGGTTAGCTTGGAGTGATCAGTGCTTGAAATTTGATCAGTTACAGTAGATGAATCAGATTTAGGAGATGCTGTCGTTGCTCCATATTCATTTGATTCATCATAAAAATCATCAGTGGCATTACTTAAGCAAGCTGGGCATGAACATTCACAGCTGCCCCCAATGTCGTTATCATCATTTGTCGAATTGTTGACTTTCGTAGAACCTTCTAAAGTAACAGGTTTGTTAAAATGTGAAGCTTGGGTTGGTTCTGAATCCATGGGAGTAATTTTAACAGTTGGTATCTCATTCGTATTTCCAATTGTTGGAACAGTCAATGTAAAAGAATAAAGCTGTTTATATGACGAGCTGTCGGCATCATCCGCAGAAATCGTCAGGTTAATCAACACATGTTTAGGATTAGTCACATCAGGGAATTTGGTATCAACAGTATTGACTGTTGGAACTTCGTCAGGAGTTGCCTCAGTGGTAGTACTTGTAGTAGGTGTACCATTAGTAACATTTAGTGATGGTGTAGTGGTCACAACATGCTCATTGTGCGTGGTAAATGTATTTGCTGTGTTAATTATGGCATTTGTTGTTATGTGTTCATTTTTTAACGTCGTTTCCGTAGAACTAGTTGTTGAAGATGCTTCAGTTGTAAGTTTTATTGTTTCAGGGGTTTCAGTAACGATTACTGGCTCAGTTTTCATGATTTTAGGAGTGATTGTCTTGCTTGTGGTTTTTGAACCACTATTTTCACTATCGTAATGAAACTTTTCCAAATCTTTATCCATATCAGATGAATCATTGGAATAAATGTGAAGCACTTCTTTAATTTGTTCCAATTGGCTTTGGATTTTGAAGAACTGAAGCTTTTCTAAACCATACGACCGAATCAACGGAAATGAGTCACCTTGCATATGTTCAGGCTCATACGCAATTTTATCTTTTTCAGTTTTTACTGGAGTATTAACTGCCTCTTTTATTTCGAGTGGATAGTCTACGTTAGTTTCTTTAATAATGTTAGGTGCTGTACTAGTCGTACTGCTAACGTAATTAGTCACTTTAGTAGTTATTTCAGCAGCGGTGGCAGGAACTGTAGTCGATTCCATTACTGATATGGCAGGCTGTTCAGCTGTTGTCGAAGCAATAGTCACCGGAGCTATTTGAGGATTGTTACTCGTAGATTTCCCGTGATTATTTGTTGTTAGATCACCAGTATTAACCGACACATCATTGTTATTGCTAGACACAAAAGCATTGTTAGCACCCTCGTTCTTTTCTTCGTCTCGCTGAGTAGTGATGTCTTCTGCCACACCATGCACTAAGCTAACAGTGTTCACAGAAGATTTGGTTATATCATGCATATTTACAGCGGTGGAAGAATCCTCGGAAGAAACAGATTGTGGTAAAGAAGAAGCATGCCCATCTACTACATCTACACTTCTACGATGACGGGAGTGATGTTCCTCTTTACCTGTGCCTATGGTTGGCAAGCTTTGATGCGGCCTCGCCATAGTTTTGTTGGCGAATTCCAGTGATGTTGCTTTTGATGCCGGAAACACTTCTGGCGGTTCACCGACAACTACTGTACATGATTTAGGGTTTTGATACGTCCAGTTAACAAAATATGATGCTGTGAACAAAAGATAACAATAAGATTTAAGCACATACTTAATTTAAACAACATTGAACCGAGAATGTTACGTTACGATAATATTGTTGTTCAGAAGTTTCAGACAGTTTTTAAACTCATTACATAAGGTTCAAGAAATCCGCCACTTTGATTTAAATTTATCTCCTTGTCATAAAACAGTTTTTGGAACCCATTTAATTACATATGTACACCGACATCAAAATTGGAAAGTCAAATAAAAAAAAATATCACCCAATAAATCCCAGTCATCTATGATAATAGACTCACCTGTCATATAAGACGCAATGGCTAACAATATAACGAAGAGTATTATAAATACAATAGCAGTGCACTTCCACGAGCACCTCGACGAAAGGCCTTTTCGGAAGTGAAACCGCGAACCGGCCGAAGGAAAGTTCGAGGAACGAAGGTTGTTCCGGACCGGGAGGACTGGAACTGGGGTACCGAAGGTCGGATGCGGTCGGTCTGACCTCTCCATTCTTTCTAACGTGCTTTTCTCTGGCTTGCCTGGACTACTACACGAAGAGTTCGACTTGTAGTCCATAGACGGATTCTTTTGAATATCCCCTGAAATTAGATTTAGATTAGAAATGTGCTAGTAGGCTACTCAATTATTAGATATTTGTGTGTGGTTAACGTTATTGGGATTGAGAGACAGTAAAAATTTACAATTACGAAAGTTTAAAGTTGATTCATACTGTTCCAGTATTTGAATCAAGTGGCACTGGATAGGAAAGGTTGGGAAACCATCAAATAACTTCTCCCGCTCTGGGTGGAGCAGGAGGGCGTGTCAGACTTTTACTGACTAAAGCCCACCCGTGTTCCTTCAGTAGCCCGTATGCCAGCGGCTGTGGTGTCTCTTTCGAACAAACCCGCACCCCTGGCAGGCATCGACCCTTGCGGGCCCCATCACTTTTTGTGCTAAAATCTCTTTAAGGCGCGCGTGGAACACAACGCGCCGTCGACTTGGGCTTGGTCCTTACCGGACAGCGAGCTACCCATTACTCGCCGTCCGCAAGCTCATGCCTACGGTGGCCGGAAATCGGCCTGGGATTCCCGACGCCCAGGGCGTCTCCGTATCCTGCGGCGGCTAGGGTCGCGAGGGCGCATATGCTGCCTCTCCCTCACGTGCGCCGCCTCCCTCTTCGCGAGCATTACTGCTTCGCTGAAGGAGGTGACGGCTCCCCATGCCCTCTCGCTCCGTACCATGGCTTGGACCAGGGCAGGACGCGAGAAATCGCCGCCGCCGATCGCCTCCACGAGGACACGGCGGTGCTCCGCCCAAGCCGGGCAGACCGCCACCGTGTGCTCCACCGTGTCCTCAGGGCGATCTTCGCATTGTAAACACCCGGGCGTTTCCTCCCGCCCTATCCGAAACAGGATCCTCCCGAAACAGCCGTGTCCGGTGAGGACCTGCGTCAGGCGGAAGGTGAGGACGCCATGCCGCCTCTCAAACCACTCCTCAAAGAGGGGACTTACCGCCGCATGGGTGAGTTAGTTGAGTTGAAGTGTGAATGTGTGTAGATGTGGATGTACTTAACCTAATAAAGGAGTCAAAAAGGTTCTAACATTCACCTGAAGGCACGTAGAAGTTGCCTGAGGGCGTGCGCACGAGGCAGGAAGGTTCGAAGTCGCCCAGGTCCGCAGGGTTGCCGGTGATGCGACCGTTCAGGCGAGACATGGTCGGGTTGCGGGGCGGCACATCGGGGGGAAGGCGAGACCCTTCCAAGAGACACCCTGAGAAAGAGAAATAAGGTTTAGTTATGATATCACGCAGAAAATTGAAGGTTAGCCTAATATATTTGAGAGAAGTGATCGTGATGTTTTGGCTGACATCGCAAAAGGCCTCCAATTTATACGTTGAGTATAATAGTTGTTTGGTTCTTGTTGTAGGCATATCGATTTTCACGCCAGCCATATAATTTACCAGTTTTATTTACATGATTTAGAAAAGCTTGCTCTATGCTGTAAGAGGGGCTTGTGGCTAAATAACAATACAGCTGCACGGGTCGATCGGCCAGGTTAAGCTACGCTTGCCGCGGTTGGTCCGTGGATGGGTGACCATCTTTACATACCAAGACCCCTCCGTGCCTCGGAAAGCATGTTAAGCCGTTGGTCCCGGCTGTCATTTGTGGATCTTTGACAGTCGTTACGGGTCGTCAGAAGCCCGAAAGTCTGACAACCAGTCTTAACCAAGGGGTATCGTATTACCCAGTCACTGGGTTGTGGAGGTCAGATAGGCAGTCGCTCCATGTAAAATACTGGTATTCAGCTGCATCCGGTTAGACTGGAAGCCGACCCCGACATAGTTGGGAAAAGGCTAGGCAGATGATGATGAGAAAAGCTTGCTCTATGATTAGGTATCATTCTTCAGAACTTTGATTCAAGTTGAACAAAGTCAATGTAATCTAAGAGGGCTCACATTGAAACGTTGAAAACTTTGGAATAACAAAATAAGGCTACAACAATAACGAGAATCGGAAAAAACAAATGAAAAAAATCAAGCACTCGCAGGTTTATTGCTGTTAAAATAAAACAACCCTTTTAAAAGTTACGATAAATAAAGCCCAGCCTTTATCTTGGACGCTTGTGGCAGTTTTGCCTCGTCAATAAAAAGAAAAATAACAAATAGGACGGTAGTTTGATAAGACAAAGAAAAAATGACGAACACAGCGTCGCCTGAATATCGGGCATACAAGTATTATCTCTTCGTATAAAACCTAAATTCCCTTTGTGTAATCCAGGAGAATTAACAAAGCAGAACTTGGCCTTCATTATTACCAATAATCTGTTATCAAATGCCGTTATTTGTAAAGTTAAAGGCTTTTACAAAATTAATCAGCATGCTCCAGCGGTCGTGGCAGAGGCATTAGCACAGGGAAAAATTTAATTAATTCCATCCACGAAAATTTACAAGTTGAAATTCAATTAGGGGCGAATATTGCTCACCGTAATGGCTCGTAAACAAATAACCGTGGATAGGCTCATGCAAATGGATCAAAGATCGCGTGTTTCGGCTGTTCTTTATAAGGAAAATATATTAGATCGGGAGCTACTGGTCTAACCGCGGGCGCGGCGGACTCTCCCATCGCTAATATAAGCTAATGGAAAATCGAAGTATTATCTGTGGCCCCGCGCCCTCGACGCCTCTTATCGGCCCGCCATAACATCCAACTTTTGATCCTCTACGAATTTTAAGGATTCCTTCGAGCGTTAATTAATTTATTGTACCACCCGATGTAGCCGCAAGAAAACTCAATTAATTTTAAAAGGGTTTTTGTGTTGTTTTTTTCGCGATCGATCTCCCCCACCCTCTCGATCACTACTGAAATGAAAATGGTGAACTTCTCGACAATATCGTCAGCTGCCTTTTGTGGTCTCGCCCTTTGATACCATTCTTTTCTTAGCAATTAGAGATTAATGAGTTTCACTGAACTTTTATAAAGCGCACTATAATCCGCAGTACCTACTTACTATGAGTAATAGCCAATTTTAGTGCGGTAATGAAGTGGTGAATGGTGGAATAGTTTTAATTGAAATACTGTGCCAGCCATTACAGGTGTATATTTTGTTACGTTCTTACGTTCGTCTTTTGTAACGTCTGTTGCATTCCAAGCTTCATCGTAGTACATACTTCAAAGTCCGTAAGGGAAAGGTGTATGTTGTGATGCTGACATTACCATCCATCGACTCCTATGTAACATAATCAGAGGGTTGTCGACACCATACCATGGCGTGCTTTACAACTGACACTAAGCACTTTCTAAACGCGGTAATTTGTTATGAGGGCCGATGTTTAAGGACAAATGTGCCAAGTTGAGCGTACCGAACGGTCGATCCATCCTATCCCGCCGCCGCAGCCAATGAAAAACTAAATCACCAAATCCCTTACCTAATTTAGGAGGACAAGTATAGTCATTAATACACACGTCAGTCGTCGTGCTACTACAAAATGTGGCCCATTTATATCCCGTCTCGGGGCCTGGGAATTATGGTAATCGGACGAGTCGTGTCCTTTGTCTGTAATGGTTGGTAATTACCGAGGCACCTCCGGGGGCACTTCGTCTACTGAGGGGCCCACGGCTCGGAGAATTCGACACTCGTTACGCGAATCGTCTCAACTTTAAAAAGGGAACGCGATTTTGAATGCCGTCATGGGATTTGTCGTTGCGCACCCGGAACAAACTCACTTTTTTTTCTCTTTTACTTTTGCAAAATTGCCTCCCACATACTGGGTCCTGATTGGTTCTTTTTGAGTTTGTTTACGCAAGGAAATCGGTATTTTTTACAGCCAACCCAGACTTTTCGGCGCTCGCTTTTACTATCCCATATTATTTATTGAGACTACACTATGCATAAAACTGAATAACAATCAGATAGAGGCCACTATCCATATTCCGGTTCGTTTATTTTTATATTTTTCGAGCCATCTGGCATCCGATCTTCTATTTTCCGTTTAGGATCCGTATTTTCTTCCGAACAAATCCAAAGCTCGCTTACTTATTGGAAGATAAAGGGGGTGTGTTTCGGCTCATTTGCGGCCGAGCTCGGCCCGAACAAACGTGATTTCTTATTGGAAACGGAAAAGAAACAGACCGCCTTGTAATAGAGTAACTGCGGTTTACCCGCCAGTAAGCTTCGCTAGAGAGGTTAATTCCCTGTCCATTATTCTTGCTAAGATTAACATTCAGCATTTTTTACTATTTATTCAAGACTATTGATGGAAGATAACTGTTACTTTTTGACACACCAAAGTAATTTGGCGCAGATGTTGGCAAGGCATAAACTGTGCAGTATATATCTCTTCAGGTAGTTTCATAACCTGCGACGTTGATGTATGAGATGTAGAGCACATTCACGTGTAAGACGCGCACCGATAGAAACGAGATACATTTGGGCAATCTCTGAAGGCAAGAGACGCGGCGGCAACACGTGCTCACAATCTTAAACTCGTTACACGAACATTCCCGAAGCAATTTAGAATTTACCCCTTAATCTTGATCCTAACTCGAATAGAGAACATACAAGAGAATCCTTATTTACGTAGATTAATATCGGAGAAAATATGTAGATTCGTATATCGATACTTTCAAATAGTTCCGGACTTCCGGGTAAAAACACTTAAACCATACGTTCTCGATGGCGTCGATTCCCCAATTTCGATTTTAAATTTAGCACTAAAGTTGGACCCGTGCAATATTTATATGAGAGAGCGGCGCTGCGATTTATAGTTGGGAAACAATCGGGAACTTGGTCCGGCGTCGTCGTGACTTCGTTTTAATTAGTACCCATTCATCGTTGAACAATCGAGTGCTCGAACAAATCCATTATCGGGAACTTTTCGATAGTCGAAAGAGGTGTATTCAAAGTTTTGCGATTGCAAAGGGATCGAGCACGAGGGCTTTTGTGGAACTTACATTCTGATGCCCGGGAACTGTCTTCCGAGGGATCCCGTCCATTATACAATCTATAAAATAAGTACTCGATATTCAATAGATTCACTTTCAAAGCGTATTTTTTATTATTACGGCTTTGAAGAATTGGGTTTTCTTATAATTTCCTTTACGTTTCGATATCGGAAGGTTTAGCAAGCATTATCGAAAAATTCGGAAGCATTAACGAAATTCAGCAGTTCAGGAAAGGAAGGCTGCCGCTATCTCCCGGTACAAGTGGAATGGGCTTGCGTAATGACATTACGCGTACATTTTAATCGATGGCTCACGGTTGGCCGGAGCCCAATGCTGTATACATAAGCTTATCTCCATGGTACATAGACGGATTCATTCTATTAAAATTGATTGATTAACTTCCCGCATTGGTTTGAATTTGTAAAACAGTTGTACAAATAACGCTTTTAGCATATTCGACACGTGTAGTGTTCGATTAAATCGAGATGGCGCGTTTGCATGTGCGTGCTGGTACGAGCGGCGACGAATGTAAATGTATAGCTCGCGCAATGTATCATGTCAAGACGCGGCGGCCGGCTGCCATGCTGATAAGATTACCAGACAAAGGAAGTCCACCCATATCACTACCACCACGACCGCTAAATGCGAACCTTCATTTACTACCCCTTCTGCTTACGTAACTAATCTCAATTTTAACACAAAAGCTTTAGAGTCGACATTGTCTCGTACGGTCTTTATTAGTGTCCCGACGTCAACGTCTGCTTCGTTAAAGGACACTCAGCTTTATTTATGTTGACATACTGGCAATGTTGCCTTATTTGTTGTTGACTATTCCTATAGTCGTGTAAAGGATTTGGACCGTACGCTTGCTTGAATAGAGTTGAGATTGGTTGTTACGTTGTAGAAAATAGTTAGTTGCGTTAAGGGAATTTGAATTCTTTGCAGTCGGTTTTAGGGTTGTTTTTTTAAGTATCCGGGTTGTACGTAGAGAGGTTAGTCGGGTGGTTTCCGGTCGACGATAAGGAGACGATGTTGCTAAGTCGGTCCGTCACGCGACCTGTCCACTAATTTATGTTGCGCTGATTTTGTGATATAACAAGCCCGTAGACGGAACCCTTCTCGTACACTGGTAGTTGTAGACGGAGCTGAAGTAAGGCTTTTTATGGGCAGTTATGTTAATGTATTGTCTAGCAAACATCCGCAGAACAAAGTAACTTACTTTCAGGACATAAATTTACATTAATCTCAGTAAAATTCGACGTGCGGTGTCTTAGTATTTGAGAAAGAAAGCTTACTTACGGAATAAGTTGATTGCAAAGTGGGTTTAATCATTTGCTTTGATAAAGAAAGACCTATGGGTATTTTTTAATTTCAGAGCAGTAATTGGGTCTGTTAAGCTGTACTGAGGTCTCTAGTTGGAGTACCTTCGGATGTTAGATTACAGACTTGATAATAAACAGAAAGTGCAACGTTAGAGCTCGTTAGAAGCCTCGCTCGGGAGCCTTCATTAGTGTTTACAAGTAAATGGAGAAAAAATAAAGCGTCCGAGAGCTGCCGGGCGGCTCCGGTTACACGGTACACCAGCACACCAGCGCCGGAATATCTTCACGACTCAACGTCAACTAACTAATGCTTGAAACAATATGCAGCGCTATCATTAATCTCACTATCTCATTGTACATATTTCTTTGTCTAAATCCATTAAATTAATTACAGCCATTTGGGGAGCCGACTCCGTATTTATTAGGCTCGTTATCATTCATTGAATCTTTCGATAGACGAGTACTCGGTAAATTGGAAGAAATGCCGAGACGCCGTGATAGATGTTCTACTTACACGTAAATGGGGGGCCAAATTAGCTGTCTACCGGAGAATGCAGTTACGTCCGTGACTGATACCCGTCGATGGATTTCGGGTGCGGGATCCCGAGTGCGACTTAGATTCATAGGTGTCATCGCGTCCGTTTAGAAGGGTGTTGAAATTGGAAAATTCCTTAAGATATTACACGAGGTGCGAAGAGTTGGCAGAACGGAATGAGTGCGTTGCTTGTGGATAGACGTGCATTGTTGACATAGCTCGTTACAGCCGAGTGTACTGCGGACTGCGGGAGATGGAGCGCGTCTTTGTGCCAGAGCGAGTCCTCGGCCGGTCCGCGAGCCAAGAATGTTTATTAGTCGCGCACAATAGAATCGACGGCGGGTTGCGGACGTTTGATTCCAGTTGAGCCCGTCAGATGTCCGATAACCGGCGGTGGCTCGACTTCATTAACCTTTACCCGTCCGCGGAGGCATTAATTACGCTTAATAGAAACAAACAAAACGAAACTCCGACAGATAAATGGGCCGAGATAGTTATTTAATTGTCTTATCTGAGGAGCGGGCGTCGAGACGTCTCCGGCGGCGTGGGGTGTTGGAATAATGCAGATTCATTTGCCGTTTACGTCTTAACTTTTGTCAAAAGTTTCCATTTCTACCGATTCCCCTTTCCGCTAATGAACGATTCACAAACGAGATTGGGTGTTGTGAATTAATGTTTTGTGTAATTGCTTGTGTACGATTGTGTAATTTGATGCGCGTAATCAATGGCGGAAGATAACCGCGGTGTCGTTACGGGGAGACACATGTAGCGCAATTTAACATCATAAACGTGAATTATATTTATTACTATGGTTGAACTCTTTTCGTATTACTAAAGATTGACACTATAAGGTACTCTTATGGTGAAACGAAATGAAACGAAGTGTTTATTTATGTAGGTAAGTAGATCTTTTAAGACACGTCAATATTTTGCCGGCATTTTCTAGCTGACTGATCCCTGAGATGAAATGCCAAAACAAACTCAGAGGTCTCTTTTAAAGTCCAAGCATTAAATATATCTACAATAATAGGATTTTATGTGAGTCTTACAATGCAGGGCCAAATCTAGAAGGGCGTTTTGAAGTAAGCGCCAATGCAGCTTTGAGGTGAGTTGTCCCAACAGACGGCATGCGTGCATCACTCATCGTATAGCTCAGGTGTGAACCTTTCGTCTGCAAATACTCTATAAAGGTAACAAAAAAATTAGGGAGATATTAATGTCAAAGCTTAATCCGCATTCCCCGTGTCTCGAGGGGAGACACGCATATGTTATAGGGAATATCCAGGCGCGTTACACTGTCACATGTCCAGTATGGAAGCGGTCATATTTTTCGTCGCCACTTTTTTCAGGAACGGAAGCGCGAGCATCGCCGACGGCGATACCCTGATAGAGATTGATGATCGCACCTACCCCCGCCCCGTCCCGCGCACACCCTCGCGGGTCATTGAGCTTACCCGATTACACCAGGCCAGAGGGGATTCGCATATATCCAAATTACCCCAGTGATGGACGTTTCTTACCCAGATAACTATCCTCCAATAATCCCCTTGGTACCGTATCAACGTATCAATATCTACTCGTATGTTCTCATTTGTGTCTAGTTAGTTATGCACTGTCGAATTTCATGCACAAAATAATGTGGACTTTTAACATGAACACTAAAATTCGAAAGCTTTCAGTTTTATAACCGTTCCATTGTACGCTAACAACATTATTATACAGGCACCAGTTTAATGTTAAAATTGCCATCCATAAAAGTCGGTTTTGAGAAAGAAGTTTTTACTGTAAAAAAAGGAGTGTCGTTACGCAATGTTCCGATTCGTAATATAATCTGCCGTCACCGTTGGCTAATTTTATTATTCGGCCGCTTTTGCTGAAAAAATAAATAAATGACATCAGAGCCGCTCGATGCGCATTTGTCAACGCGTGTTGCAGCGCCCGTCATCTTGAATCTTGAGTGGCATTCGACACCAACTGAGTGGCCTATCCACGCGCCCAACCGCAGACAAGTGTCATTATGACAGTGCGTACAAAAAATGCGTTTTCTTTGCGTAATTAGTTATGAACCCTTCACTTGTAAAAAATCTGTGTACAGTGTACAACTAACACCTCGTGATGCAACCGATTTAATATATTGCCGCGCGGCGAGCGGAGGGCTCTCAATTGCGCCAAAATCATATCGCGTATGAAATAAATCAGCTGTTCCGGGGTGCCTCGGGACGGATCGCGTTACACCCTCGATTTGTGAAGTTATTTGCATTTCGATATAAAATGGCGGCCGCGATGGGATTTGACGTGACGTTGACAGGTGCGCACGCTGTCACACTGTGGTCTCATTTTTAAGCGGGTCGTTGTGTTCAGTGCTTGATTAATTACTGCTGATGTGGCCTTGTTTGTTCTGCAACACCGCTAACAAGTCTAGATTTAATTATGCTAATAACATAAATGTTTGTATAACGTTATAAACAAGAGTTGAAAATAAAAGTTTAATTTGAATTTGGAAAACTAAGGATTCATTAGCAGCTAGAGTTGTTCTAACTAGTTACAAAAATCTAATCGCACTAGAAACTAAGCTGATAATAGTCGCGATAATTGGTAATTACTCTCAGGCTAAAGCCCGTCGACTGGAACTGAATAATCCTTTCCAACTTTTTCAATGTAAAAGATACAAAACGAGTCTTTGAAGCAACTTTTTCAAAGCGGATTACTTTAGGCTTCATGCTTTCAAAAGTATAAAATAACCTAATTCCGCATAAGCGCTACTCGCGAGGTTCGCGGAAACATACAAACGCCGGCGACCCATTCTATATGTACAGAGGTCAAGCATACTCACAGCCCTTTGTACCCAAATAGATATAGTACTGTGTGCATTAGCGAGGGTCGCTTTTCTTAACATTTTTTCCTCGACATAGACGAGGCAGTTCCCTTCAGCCTCTTCCGGTAGGGTTCGCGGGGAACCGCGATTAAATACATGTCATTTTGATTTATACCCGCAATTATTACACATCATACACTTACATACAATGATTGTGCTTCTGGTCAGAGTGAGAACGAAGGGTTTGTACACTTTGTACTAAGCGATTAATTTAATTAAACACACAAGCAAACAGTATTAATAATAAACTCGGCTGTTATGGTTTAGTACAAATATTTGCACAGGATACAACTAATTAATTACTATCGCATTGTGGCATTAATCTAATTGCGTATGTGTGTAAATTTCAATGTTAAACATTTGTACAATAGCATACGGCGATGCGCGGACGTAGAAAAAATATATCGGGCCCCGGACGGTCAAGCTAGCACTCCAGTTTAAAACCCATTTACAAATGTAAACGTTGCCAGAGTTATTCAAACAGTGCGGGGGCCCACGGGCTTTTCCGGGCCCATCCATCTTGTGGCCTAACGGGTCCGAATGTTACATTGACGAACGATGGCCCCTCGATATGGAAGATGACACAATGCGATGACCCCGAATCCATTCCTTCTAAGACCCGAGTAATAGTTTTTCCCCACTATCCGTTACTCTCCATATTTTATCGGACCTTTTTATGAGGGTTATATTGAGAATGTGTCATGTTGCGATTCGTTCGGCGTCGCTGTTGCGCGCTTATGTATACATATTTGATGCAGACGCGTAAAGGATTGATGACCCTTGTACCATTTTTTTGGGACTAACTCCACAATCTATTTATTTTCGGATTCCGGCTAAGCACATGTGTTAAAGATATCGCTGGGGCGGCACGTCCAAGGATCGTCGAGTAATGCTTTGTCTCTTATTTGCATTGTTGCAACCCTAATGGAGGCCATTTTGTTTCGATCACGTGGAGGCATTAATGACGTCATCCATCACGTCAAGTTGACAAGCTAGCGCAGTTGCAATGGACGCGGATTTAGTGTTGCCGTCCAGGAAAAAACGTGCAACCGAAAACGTAGAACGATTAAAAATGTATTCTCTTCATTTAAAAACATATTTCGTATTTTATTCGTCGATCTGGAATTTGTAAAGTTGTCGTAACAAACGTTCAGAAATTTCATCTGATTAATGTAGAGCACAATTTACAGATGTAGCAGATGTGTAATTTGTTTAGTTCTATCAAAGCTTATTTGGAACAAGATTTTACTTGAGCTCATTAATGTCGGCAATCTCCTCAGATTTCGCACTAAATTTAGGCTGGCAGCTCCGCTACATGCGCTAATCCAGGTTAGTAATCACACGGTAAACCTATTACCATTTCAAGTGTGAAGTGTGAAATCGCTCATTTCCAAATGGCGCCGGAAAGCCAGCCAAATGCAACCGCTACCGCACCACGCTATTTTTAGAGAATAAATTCAATTACGAATTGCCTCATTTAGAACGGAAGGAACGAGAAATAAGGCTTGTTTGTCGTAATCTAGTGACTAAATAAAAGCGTGAGTTACGACCACCGCCGTGTGGATTAAAACGGACTTTTCTATACAAAAAATGGACAATATCTGGGTGTGGAGAGGGTATACCCAGCGGACAAGATCCCTCGCTGGCGGAATTTCATTTGCAAAATTTTCTCTGACCGAAACGCCATTATGAACTCCTACAACGTGTGTAAAAAAGTGTCCTAAATTGAATTTCTTGACATGAGCGCCGCCTAAATAGGGCTGTAAAAATGAGATTTCAAAATTACGCAGCGTAATTTTTACGCGTGAAAATGACGTACGTGTAATATACCCACGCGCGAGATTAATCCCTCAGAAATGTAGACGGAAACGAATCAAGAAGACAGCGGTAAGTATCTACACGGGTATTCCATCAGGGCGCGCCTTCGCACCTTCGCATTTTTATGTTTTCATAAATTTCCGTTGAGATCAATATTTTATATTCGCACCGGCACCGCAGTAAATGGGGATTTTTTGCAAGTTCGCGCCGCACCCCCGGCTTTATTTATTCGGATGTGGCCCTCTCGAGATTCGCCACTTGTACCGTTCGATACATTTTTCACACGAATAATGTTATCACGTACCGTTTCTACGCGCCTTCTCTATCACTTATGCATATACGGTGTTTTTGTGGTGTGTATGTTGGCTCTAATTTCAAAATCGCAACGCGATGTCGCCTCGGCTGTCGTTTTAAACGTGAGATTTGTCCGGTTATCCGGGAGTCGTGAGAGACAAATCCAATCGCTGAGAATCCATGTACGGGCGAGCGTTGATTGGTCGCGACATTTTATTACCTTAGCCAGGAGTTGGTTTTACGAGGCGGGCCCGACATCCAGGAGGGTGGTTTTACGTGATAAGTATTTTTATTTGTTCGAGAGCTTGGATAAACTGGTGGAGGTGGTCGCGGATTACTTTACCGTAACACAATCTCTAAGCTTTTACGGGCACCTGTCACGTCGCTGTCCTATATTTTGGAGTTTTTCTGTGAGTAGAAGCTGTCAGTTTATCAAATTACTGTGTTATAGATGGATGGTGCACGTGGTTTGTTCTCATGGTAGTGGTCGCAGTGGGTATCTGTGGGCCGCCCGTCGCTAGGCGCTTTGTTCGCGCGGCGCAAAAAATGACCCAGTGTGCAGCGCTCCCGCTGCTAATCCTATTTACTCCGGCAAATAAATTATAGCGGCCGACCACTAATATGTACGGACGGTGCCCGGCGCGATGCTAACTGCTCTCTGGAACTGCGACATTTATAGTGGGATTTGCCACTTGTTGTAGATTTGTTATATCGGTTTCTATTACGAGGATATACGAGAATATTAAGTTCTTTTGTGTCATTTGATGGAGTATTTTATTCCACTATAGAACCGCAATGGAATTGTGGAAATAATAGGCTTCCGGATATTGTATCGCGATAGTCTAAATATGAGCAAAAGAGATAATAAAAAATATTTAGAATGTGTTCGATGCTTGTTGGTAAGTAAGAACAGTCGCCCGGGTCAATCGATCAGGTTAAGTTACGCTTGCCACGGTTGGTACGTGGATGGGTGACCATGTTTACATACCAAGTCTCAAACGTGCCTTGGAAAGGACGTTGGTCTGGGCTGTCATGCGTTGATCTTTAACAGTCGTTACGGGTCGGCAGAAGACCGAAAGTCTGACCAGTGGTGTGCACAGAGTTTTTAGACAGGGTAGGCAGAAATTTAAAAAAGGCAAAAAAAAAAAAAACAGAATAGCCGATTGCTGTATCTACACAGCATGCAACCTGTGAGGCAATTAGATGAATCATATTGTTTTGTATTTAAATTACGATTGACTTTACCCTTAGTGTGTATTAATTGCAAATCCAGTGTACAACTACTTTTCACGATCACAGGTCTTTTTTTTATGTTCACCGAAAGATAGTTTTAAAAATGCAGATTTTTTTCTTTTCTCTATACACACACCACTTGAACAACTTTCACAGTGAATATTATCTATTTTTCACACTATTGTCATCTTAAAACCTTATATACATGCTATGCTCAGAATCAAAACAAATAAATCAAAACAAACAATGCGTCGGAAATCGGAATATAAAAATAATACGAAAAAAAAAGTAATGGTAGTTTATGTGGCGACAATTTTAATGAAAAAAAAAAAAAAACAATCGGACAACTAAAAGATCCATATTCAAGGCAATTCTTGACTGGTATTTAATCGTAAAACTACAAGGAACAAACTAAAGTGTCATTCTTTCTGTACAACAACGTGCAATATGTATAACATTAAAATAAATATTCAATTTAATTTAATGTATACGTATACATTTTGTACGTTATATGTCTCGGCTTTACGAAAAGAGATTCCTTTAGATTTGAGAGAAATCGTGTGAATTCGTACATAAGAGAATGTACTCCATATTTGTTCTTATAAAGACAAACCAATATCAAAATTCTGACATTTTTTGTGGAAGTTAGGTGGATGTTTATTAAACGATTGCTTTGCTATAGCCCCTCCATCTAATTAAAAAAAAATAATGGGTTTATAAGATGTGATCATCTTATAAAACCAATCTTATTTTTTTTGTTCAACCAAAAGCCCTTGATTGACGTTTTTAAGGCACCGTAAAACGCTATTTGTTATTGTACAGTTAGGCGTATTAGGTGTAAATTAAAATCAAGAAATAAATACTTACGAGGGTATTTTCAATTATTCAACGAAATTACTTATAAAATTTCAATAATAAAAAGAAAAAATCGTGAAAAATTGGTCAAAATTCTCAAAATTTTGAGCGTAAACTATCTAAAGGGAATTCAATCAACTAAAACAAATACCTAAAAATATTCCAGTACATTTATTTTTAATTGAATTAAAACTGTAAACTTACTTTTATTGTGGGGGTCATTCGGTTCAACTAACATCAAACGCATCGCTATTTTGAACCTTATTTGTTGTGCTATGTGCTATTGTCAAGTACCTCGAATCAATCTAAGTCTTAACGCTTTACATCAATAACAATGCAATTACCATAATATTCAACCTCCTCACAAATACATCACTATTCGATAGAGATGTGACGAGTTACTCCGCCATCTTTCGACAATATCAATTAGGCAATCGAAACATGCACTTGCACATATAGGGTTATTTGTGGCGGCAACACTTCTGCCCATCTATCGCCATGCGTGTGTGTTCAATGAAATTGTACGTAAACAACTGACGGTGTTGCCAGATAAGCGCGTCATTATCATAATATGACGTACAGTTGATAACAGAGACTGTTTCTGTGTGTCTTAAGCTGCTATCTATTTGAGCAGCCTTCGGACGAGACGCCTCAGATTGAGGTACAATGAGGCTAGCTCTAACTCGTAGATGCGAAACGAATAGATCTAAAGAACGGGACAAGTTACGGCTTGTAAAGAGGTGACAAAAGATTGCCTCAGAGCGTTGTGCCTCAGGTTGAGGCAAGGTCACCTTTTGATCTGCCTAAGAGCCTTAAAGCCTTCTCTAGCTAATGAACCATTCTTGGATATCACTAGAGAAAACCAAGCTTATGGAAGGAAAGTCAATATTTGCTGAATTTACTTCAAAAAAGCTTTCCAGTTTATACCAAGAATATGTTATGCATCATTCCCTACAAGTTCTTAATACAAGTTTAACTATAAAATCAGTAAATTTTTTGTCGTTACATTTACTCAAATCCATCGTGCGTGAGTGTTCAATGAAATTGTTTACAAACAACTGACGGTGTTGCCAGATACGCGCTTCATTATCATAACACAACGCACAGGTGATAACGTAAACTAACAACTATGTGTGTGTGAAATATGAACACGTGTAGGTGTGGGTGTGTTTACGAGTAGCCTAAGGTTATAATCGCGATCTTGTTACAAAGTTCAAGGTCAAGTTAAATTAATTTTAGAACTAGTTACCATTATGTGAAGGTCTAACCTACAGTCGGTCTTTGTAGCAAATAAACATGAAATGATGTTAAGTCTTATGGAAATGTTTTGTGGCTACGATTTTCGTAGCACGTGCTACGCGGGTTTTCTGATTGACTGCTACGGCTACGCGAGTATGATTCTTTTTAAATTTTTGCTGTGATTGTTCCATTACGCGCAGTAGATGCTGTTTCATAATAATTTATTCATAAAACGCATTATAATACTTAACTTAGAGGCTCTTTAATTATGCCTTATTACAATTTATCTGATGGCTGAAACGAAATGAATGAGCGGGTCACATCAGCCGTATACACGATGACCGCTGGGCAAAAATCTCCACACAATGGGTGCCTGAAGATGGACGGCACCGCCCCGCCGGGGCCGGCCCAGCAAGAGATGGCGTGATTCCCTGGACGCATCCCACAAGGGCTGGTTCGACGCAGTGGGACAGCTGACAAGAAACAAGAAACAAGAAAATCTCTGATCCGTGCGTGATTATTAAATATTGGAATTTAGAAAATTTCACTATGATCTGTTGTACAAAACTAGTACGTATATACTTTAAGTTTAATCCTAGATCATAGCGAAAACATATTTTCTACGATGCTATGTATTCAAACTTTATTCGTAGTCAGTCGTAGACTTTATTAAATATCTTTACATAAAACATTCCTTGATAAAGTTTTAAAATACTCCATATGACGCGACGCATAACAGGCGTGTTTGCATAAGCATTCTTCGAACTGAATCCGAATTGCCGTCACATAAATTACAAAGTTTACCGTTTAAACATGAATAATTTAATATTGTAAAACGTACGTAGACACCGCCACTATAATTCTAAATTAGAAATTCCATCTCACACATGCGGTGCACATAAAAAAGATAAATAATTTCGTGCCATTTCAATAAAGCCACAATTTCACGGGCGCGTTGGCGCGAACTCGCGAGTGTTACAATTTAATAGAACTTCAAAAGGCCTGCTGATTCCACCACAATTCTATCAGCTTAGCACGAGATCCCGAGCATTATGCGTATAAAAAGCGGTTATCGCGCACCCTCCCCCCGCAGGCGAGCGAGGGAGGGGGCAAGCGAGGCGAATAGGGGAACAAAACGGATACGGGACGATACTACGCGAACTCTAGCGGAACATAACTTTTGAGTAACTTTTTAGGTTGTTTTAAGTACATTGCTGTGTTACTACGGAAAGTACCCGGTAGTTTATTCGGATGCGCGCATTATAACGCTCCGATATATTGAGAGTCGTTCTGTATCGATATAGTTTGAGTGGAACACATGTGTCTTCATTTCGTGCGTTTTGCTCAGAATTGCTGATGACGTTCTAAATGAGGAAAAGTGTAATAAAAATGTGGGAAATAAAGAAACTGTTGTTACGGCAAACAGCTTTCAGTTCAAACTTTAGAAATGTTTCCTTACATAGACCGTCCATGCAGTACGAAAAAAAAAAAAACTGAAATGAAAATAGAAGCGGAGGAAAATGTTGGGGGTTTATATTTATAGTTTCAATTAGCGGGCTTTGCACGCGCCGCCCGTTTGCCCGTGAAGCTCGTTATTAGAATTTAAATAATATATAAGCCAACTTTCTAGAAAAAATACACTCTCGAGCGTTCAAAACTCGAAAATAAATCCAGCTGTAAATTAGCGCGAGTATAAAATTCATTGCGCGAAAATTACGACAGTTAAAAACCGGTCGTCAACGAAATTTAATTCGACATTCGTTGGAAAACGCCTCATTTGAACGACAATAATCAACGCATAAAACAGTTTAATGCGGTCACTTTAAAAAAGCTCACGAAACGCCGCCACTGGCGCTTTCGTTCGGAACAATTAAAATTGCGCACTGTCAACGCTTCGCGATTTAACAGTGACTATTTAGCGACAATTACGTTACATCACTGTCCATTGTCCTGTAGCGATTAAGCTTCAACTACAATAGTCCAATCCCGACCTCTAACGAAGCGACTTCGGCTGTTTCCGCCCCCACTTCAGTTCGCTCAAAGAAGCGTAATTTGCGGTTACGAAAATTGTAGTCGCTACGAATTTTGACGATGTTCGTCGAAGTTTACCAACTGCAGTCGTTTGAAAGTCGATCTTCCAACGGGTTAAGTCGAGTTGACGAAGTTCCGGGTGTGTCAGGGTTAATTCGACCGGTCAGTTTAACCTCTATTGGCTCGGATGGGTTGGGATATTAGATAGCACGGGATGGTTCACTATTGATAACATTACTTTTTATGGGAGTCCTTTTGTTGTTAGACCTTTACACAGAGATTAAATTACACGTGCGTGTATCTCATTTGGTGAAGGCATTTTTTTGTTCTATTTCGAATATTTTTAACAAAGAAGATATCATCCGGGCGATAGTAATACGACATGTGAAGAAACAAATAGGATTCGGCACTTCACAGCGGCAACAAAAAGCCTAACCCTCCGTCGAAACCCGGGAACATACAAAGAAAAACCGATTACAGTAAGCCTTGAAATAACGGTAACTTTATCCGTCTATTAGCAATATTCTGTTCGCACTGAGTGCTGCGCAATTATACGTTGTCAAAGCTCGGCAAAGGAGGTAGGGGCCCTTTGTTACAGCGACGCCAATAATGATGGCATAAACTTTACTAATTTTGCTACAGACCGCGAATGCTGCCGCACCAAAGCCCGGTTCACATGACGCGTCCTAATTGTCATGTGGAGGTAAAAACTGAGCTGGAGACTTTGGTTGGGAGAAAGGAAGTGTTTTATGATTCGTGCTGTTTGATGATTGAAGGCAGTAATGTTGAAAACAAGGTGTGTTTCCGTAATTTTTCCGCTCGAGACTGTTCCGTTTAGTCAAAAATTTGTTCTTCTAATTTCTTTTGCACTCAAAAGTAGTTATGCTCATGAAAGAGCTGTGAAATGACATACATTATTTTCAACCATAGATTTTTTGGCCTTAGCCTCTACTATTTGTCATTTCATTAAATGCTAGATACATCTTTGTTTAACGCATTGATTCAGACCCACTCTCTTAATGACTTAGAGAAACAATACACGAAAAACACAGAGTCATACATAACCACATTCTGCATAGCTCCTTACTTCGTATATTGTTTCAGTAGCTACTTCAGAGAGCGATATCAATTGCTCGCTAACTATGGCTGATAAAACGCGTTCGCCCTTTGACAGCAGACTTGGAACTTCGCTTATCAGTACTCTCGTTAAATTCTAACAATACAGCGAACGTTGGTCTATATATGTTGCCTATATGCCTTGTTTAGAAGGCTTGCAACTTCAGTAATAGGTGTTGGGGATTTTTATCGGCGATGTGTTCAAGCGGCACGTAGGAATTGTGATTAGACATGCTAACTACTGGCGAGGTTCTATATAAGTAAGCGTTATGTAACGTTAAGAAGTTGTTGTTTATTTTTTGCGTTAGTTTTGCTTAGTAACAGTGAATAGGATTTAGTTGTAGTATGCTGTGAAAATGTCATAATTAAAATCCAAAACATATCACTTCTATCCAGAATGGGGACAAGAATTTTTCTTCACTATGGTATAAGAAAAATGTGTTTGTTTGAAATACCGATTTGCAATCGCCACACCCAAACGTGGAAACTTAGAACTTGGCCTTTATAATAGCCTCTTCCCGCCTACATGTTGGGGTCGAACTCAGTCAAACCGGATGCAGCTGAATACCAGTACCTATTTTACATGGAGCGACTGCCTATCTGACCTCCACAACCCAGTTACTGGGCAATACTATACCCGTTGGCAAGTCTGGTTGTCAGAGTTTCGGGCTTCTGACGACGGGACTTACGGCTTAACGTGTTTTCCGAGGCACGGAGGGGTCTTTGCTATGTAAAGATGGTCACCCATCCAAGGACCAACTGCGGCAAGGGTAGCTTAACCTGATCAATCGACCCGTGCGGCTTTTATTACTTAGCCCCTCCGAGGTGAATCTGTTGAACGCATACAATTAAATTATTGTTCTGAACTCGTTAGTACCATGAAAAAGAACCACTAGATGTTAGGTGGCTACGAACAGCACCCTAATTGCGTAACTCCCGATGCATCATAATCTGTATCGTTATTGTTAAACCATTGCTTCATATGTTCGAAAAAAGTGTCTGCTCAACAACGTAAATAATGCAATGAATATTGTTGAACTGTGAAAACGAAACCGATTATGATTAATCGTAAGTTACGCAATTAGGGTGCTGGACTTTGAAACCCGATACCTTATTGCTATTCATTAAACTAATAGCTGTTTCACCAACACACCTTTTACACAAGAAAAAACGTGCAATGAAAACAAATCCTATATTAAAAGTCTCTAATTAAAAAGCACGCGCCCAACAACTGCAGCTGGCGATAAAAAATCATGAACGCCAAACATTGTTCTGGTGGCGTTGAAAATCGCGATTATCGCTAACTCAAACGCGGAGTCTCGCGCCCGCCCCGAGGACGCGTTAAGCGCGGCCTCTCCCCCAAAATATAGGCAAAAAGCCGCTCATAAGTAATTCACCTGTTAAAGCGGATGAAAATAATGGCCGACTACCAATTTCAGTTCTGCTTACTCGTGAAAAACGTTCGCTCGAATGAAATAATGGTATTAAGATAATAGATTTTAGTGCGTTCGGTTTTGCAAGGCAATGAATATGAAAACTAAATTGTAATATACCAGCAAGTTATATTTCAATTTATTCATTATTTTGGATACTATGCCTGGTAAGTTAGCTCATAAATTACAAGTACTAACTATGTTACAAGAATGTTAGATGATAAATTCTTAAATTCTGAACTGAACTGCTTTTCGTACTTTGTGGGATGAAGAATCTTTTCAATAATTTAGGAACATATTCTCCATACTTTAAAAAGTCGGATGTGTATTATGAACGTAAAGTGCGGCATTAAAGCAAATGCCTTTTGTAATGTCGACGATACAGTAGGTCGGGGTGAAATGTGACCCCACTAGAGTTTACACCACACACTTAAAGCACCTACCTTGTTTAAGTACGAATTTAGGGACCCCGCAGATCGGCGCGACGCGACTGCAGTAGATCAATTTCCATGAAGTTTTCATATAATTTTTTTTTGTTGCGTCGCGCCTGTCTGCGGGAGCCTTTACTCGTACCTACTGACATAAAATGCAATTCAAATAACTTAGGATGAATACTGCAATAGGAAAACCTATTTTTCGTTCTATTTGTTGTCATCCATTTGTTAATGTTAATTATCTATTATTATATAAATCCAATTTCATTTTTTGTTGAAGTTATAATTAATTAGGTAGTTGCGAAATGATTATTTATTTACCTATGTATGTATATAAGGCAATCAATTGAATAAACTTATCATTTTTATGTACGCTAATCGATTAACATGCACATTACATACATGATTTAATGATTGTTTTTATTTTATTATATAAATGTTAATGTTACAAAAATGGGAGAAGACACTGATTCCTGTAACATAGGTTTTTTTTTTTTTTTTTTTTGGGTGGGAAATCATCAAATAACTTCTCCCGCTCTGGGTGGAGCAGGAGGGCGTGTCAGACTTTTACTGACTAAAACCCACCCGTGTTCCTTCAGTAGCCCTTAAGCCAGGGGCTGTGGTGTCTCTTTCGAACAAACCCGCACCCCTGGCAGGCATCGACCCTTGCGGGTCCCATCACTTTTTGTGCTGACATCTCTTTGAGGCGCGCGTGGAACACAACGCGCCGTCGACTTGGGCTTGGTCCTTACCGGACAGCGAGCTACCCATTACTCGCCGTCCGCAAGCCCATGCCTACGGTGGCCGGAAATCGGCCTGGGATTTCCGACGCCCAGGGCGTCTCCGTATCCTGCGGCGGCTGGGGTCGCGAGGGCGCATATGCTGCCTCTCCCTCACGTGCGCCGCCTCCCTCTTCGCGAGCATTACTGCTTCGCTGAAGGAGGTGACGGCTCCCCATGCCCTCTCGCTCCGTACCATGGCTTGGACCAGGGCCGGACGCGAGAGATCGCCGCCGCCGATCGCCTCCACGAGGACACGGCGGTGCTCCACCCAAGCTGGGCAGACCGCCACCGTGTGCTCCACCGTGTCCTCAGGGCGATCTTCGCAGTGGAAACACCCGGGCGTTTCCTCCCGCCCTATCCGAAACAGGAACCTCCCGAAACAACCGTGTCCGGTGAGGACCTGCGTCAGGCGGAAGGTGAGGACGCCATGCCGCCTCTCAAACCACTCCTCAAAGAGGGGACTTACCGCCGCAATCGTGGCGTGCCCAGCACTGGGTTGCGACAATCGCTCTCTCCATGTCACCATGAGATCCCGCCGGAGCTCTGTCCGCTGTGCCGCGATTTCCCGCGGCAGCGGAGTTTCGCCCCGGCGTTTGGCCTCCTCGCGCCACTCCCATATCTGCGCGAGGACCTTTGCCTCCAGATCCCATGGCGGTAATCCGGCAAGGAGGCCCGCCGCCTCGCCGGAGATCGTGCGATATCCTCGGATCATCCTGATCGCCATGACCCTATGGGACGCCCTCAGCTTGCGAGCTGGTTGGCGCCTCAATGTAGGCGCCCACACCGGCGCCCCGTATAGGGCCATGGACCGCACGATCCCCGCGTAGAGCCTCCGGCAGGAGGCGTTTGGCCCCCCTAGATTGGGCAAGAGCCGCTTCAACGCAGCCCCGGCCCGCTCCAGTCTGGGAGCCAAACGGCGGAAATGCTCCGCGAAGTTCCACCGGCTGTCGAGGACGAGTCCCAGGTACTTCATCGTCGACTCGACGCCGATGTGAACCCCTCCCACCGTTATCTGGGAACCCGTCGGTGGCGCATTCCGAGGACCATGAAACCACATGGCCTCGGACTTGTGCAAGGCCACCTCGAGTCCCAGTTGCCGGATCCTATCCACGATTGTCGCAACCCCTTGTGTCGCTAAGTCGGCCGCCGCCTGGTACGACCTCCCTTGCGCCAGGACCAGCGTGTCGTCAGCGTAGCAAACTACACTGACGCCGCTAGGGAGGTCGGCCTGTAACATAGGTTACAACCTAGCTCAGGAATCAGGGCTTCAATGTGTAAATGTATCGCTGTTTTATGTCAATAAAATTTAATTTAATTTATTATTATTTATGTACAGTTACCGAAAAAGATAAGTAAAGTCGGATATAGTTGAGTTTGTATTAAGTTTAGTAAGAAACCGACGGCAGTTTTCGAATGAAAACTATACTAATATTATAAAGAGGAAACATTTTTTTGTTTGTTTTTTTGCTCCGAATTTTACCCATTTTCCACCAATGGAAAGCTAAATTATCCGAAAGTAACATAGGCTATAATTTATTAAACAGCTAGAAAACGCTTTATGCCTTCGAAGTACCAGCTTGTCATAATATGGTAGGAGCACACCTAATATGGTTGTGTCAGCTAGAAAGCGCTTACATTTTTAACCGACTTCTAAAAAAGAATGAGGTTAAATGTTCCACTGTATGTATTTTTTTAAATTATGTTCCCCGATTTCTCCCTCATTTGTGGACCGATTCTCAAAATTATTTTTTTATTTAAAAGAGTATACTCATGAGGTGGTCCCATTGGCACCAAATCAGGATCTGATGATGGAATCCCAGGGAAATCGAGGGCAACCCTCAAAATTTGTAGGTATTAACAATGTTTTTCATATGTTTTCTCAAGCTATTGAGACATTTGCGTATGGTCATCATCATGTCATGACGCTGAGCTGATGAAGGAAGGTAAAACTCTTTACGGTTTACGGTTAGGAGTTAGGTGGAGGTTCGGGCATAACTCTGTCATATATATACCGATTTGAATTCTTTTTTCCGAAATGGTCCCATTTAAATTTCATATAGATCTGATGATGCATTTCGGAGACAGACAAAGGAACTCTTCGAAAAAAAAAAACAGAAAATTAACCGCGATTGCTGCTATCGCATAATTAATATGCATTGTTTTTACCCCAAGGATGATGAAATTTCGAATTGGTGTGGGGTAGGTACCATAACTAAAAAGTGAAAAAAAAAACTTAAAAAAAAACAACCGACTTCCAAAAAGTTTTTAAATAATATTTTAAATATTATAACAAAATTAATAGCGTAAAATACAATAAAAAATCCTATTAGAACCATTATCGACTGCTACGCGGACGAAGTCGCGGGCAAAAACTAGTATTTGATAAATTAACTGTTTGTTTTCTATGAATTAAATTAAATTTTGTTTGTAAACATCCATCGATTTCTGACTAAACTTCCACTATGTCCGACAACTCTCGTTTTTTTTCTCTTTTGGAGCCCAATACGTAGTTTATCGTACAAAACAAATGATTTAAAAATGTCGTCTTCATATTTAATTGCGTAAAATTCTCCAGACATTGTTTTTAAGCCGAATGCCATCTAACTATGCTTTTCCTTAAATAATATGAGGCTGTCTGGCTTTTCCCTTAATACCAGTGAGTCCGCAAGATTTGCTATTAATTATGTAGTATTCTTTTTCGACTTGCGATCTTTGTAGTCAAAAGAGAAATGTTTAATGCAAATTGCAAATAAAATATAGACACTTACAAAATAATCATATTTAGAGGAACTGAAAATGCTACCACTGTGCTTTAAACGAGATAATTTTTACACAATAGAAAATTGTTCAATATCATGGAATGAATACACAATATAATTGGGTTTTTTATTATTTATCAATAGTTTTCATAAAATAATAATTTCCAATGCTCATACATACTTTAGAGATACTGTAATGATGTATAGTTTTAACCGTATTATTTGTTTTTCAGCAGACCTACATCATCATCATCATCATTTCAGCCGAAAGACGTCCACTGCTGGACATAAGCCTCCCCCAAAACGGGGGGATTTGCCATAATCGCCACGCTTGGCAGGCGGGTTGGCGATCGCAGTATGATGGTAAAATGCATAGAGAACGCTGCTGCCCATTCTCTAGTAAGTCCCTTAGTCGCCTTCTACGACACCCACGGGAAGAGATGGGATGGTGCTATTCTTTTACGCCCGGCACCACACGGGACCGAGACCGAGACCTACATACCTATTATTTATTTGCATAGGAATATCAAAACTTCAAGCTACCAGAAATGGCATCAACACATACCCCATATGCACAGTGTTGTATACAAAGATCACAATTAAAGTTTTGTTCAAATATTTACTAAGCATTTGTCAAAGTTTCCGTTTGCTTGCGTAGCTACGACTAGGTCTCAACTAAAGCTTAAGCGGTCACTTTCCACGCCCGGCTGCACTCGACAACGAACAGTTAAGCGCTCGCAAATAAACAGACTTACTGACGATTCAATTATATTTATTTTTATTGTTGGGTAAATGGATAGAAAGTAATATACTGCTCCTGATATATACGAGTATCCTTACTAATATTATAACCGCGAAAGTTTGTATGTACGGATGTTTGTTAGTCTTTCACGCAAAAACTGCTGAATGGATTTGGATGAAATTCGGCACATAGATAGATTATAACCTAGATTAACGCATAGGATACTTTTATCCAGGTAGTACGAACCCGCGGGATCATTTCAGACTTCCACTTGGGCGAAGCCGCGGGCGGAACCTAGTAATATATAATTATATAATAATATTATAAAATGTGAAAGTTTGGATGTTTGTTACTCAATCACGCAAAAATGACTGAACGGATTTGGATGCAATTTGTCACACAGATAGTTTTAAACCTGGATACATAGGATACTTTTTATCCCAGCAGCAGTACGTTCCCGTGCGATAATTTTCGAACCCACGCGGGCAGAGCCGCTGGCAAAAAGCAGAGTTTTCGAAAAAGTTCTGTTTCAAAATAAAAGCAAGTCGTGAACCAAACAAGTGCACCTCAGTATTCTGAAACATTGTTAAGCATCGCAGAAGTCAAGGTACAATTCAAAGTTACTCAAAAGCAACAAGGAAACATAAGTGCGACTTAAGAACTATTCATAGCGAAACATCTACATTTATTCCAAGTTCTAGATTCTCACACCAATTAATTACCACTTGAAACTTCACAAAAGTGAGGAACTAAGCGACCGCTCAAATTGCTTACATCTTTCACGGCAACAATGGAAGGACAATAATTGGTAAAGAGGTTCGTACACTCAGCAAGGTCCCGTGCAACGCGTGTAAAATTGCGCGGGCAAACGAGTTCGTCCTACATCTAAATAAAATACAGCGTGGATCAGAAATTCGTGGTCGTATTTAAGGGCGACACCCTTATGTCAGAAAGGTTAGAAGTAGAAATTATATTTTTTTGCATAAAACATGGTATTTAATGTTGGTTCTGTAGTAGCGACCGCGTTCGAAGACAGCTTTTCAAGGCCTCCCACAAGGTGGACCGATGATGGCCTGGTAAAGGCCGCAGGAATCCGCTGGATGCGAAAAGCCGATTGAGGTGGCGGTGCTTGGGGTAGGAAAATGTCTAGCAGTGGACGTCTTTTGGCTGAAATGACGATGATACAGACCATCAAGTTGAACAACTTTCTCCATGGGACAAGCAGCGTAATTGCGAAAAAAATATCAGCTGTTTCATACAAAACTTCAAAATCTACTCAACCTAAATTTCCAGCCTCAGTTTGATGATCAACTTTTTTTTGGGGTTGGGAAATCATCAAATAAATTTTCCCGCTCTGGGTGGAGCAGGAGGGCGTGTCAGACTTTTACTGACTAAAACCCACCCGTGTTTCTTCAGTTGCCTGTGTGCCAGGGGCGGCGGTATCTCTTTCGAACAACTCTTCACCCCTGGATCACCTTTAAATATGACTTTACAGAACTGATACTCGCTGTAGGTTCAAAATTCGCCCGTGCGGCAGTCCCGGGTGCTACGCTGCAATGCTCTCGGTGTGCGCCGCCCCCAAGCGCTTAAATCGCGATCATTTCAGTTGCATATTCTCAATTATTGTCGGCTCCCGAGGACTTGCGGGACTTTGGGAACGAAGCCTGAGCTCCTTAATTGCAGCGACGCTACCGCCTCGTGATATAAATTGAGACACCACAATCAAGATGGAATTAAATTTCAGTATCGGTGTTTTCGTCGTCTTGATTGTCAAAACACAAGCATTTGGTATACGGTATAAACTTTGTTTAGATGAAGTTTGAAATTAAGTAATTTGTTGCGAGTTGCTTTGTCTTAGGAATACATAGGTATGTTGGTATTTCACTGATGGCTCTAACTGGAGAATAATATTTAGGCATTAGGGCTTACGGTTTTCTTGATAAGCGGTAGTCGCTACAGTAAAAGCACTAGGAAGTGATGAAAGGCGGGCGTTTTGGGGGACTGTCTTATGTTTTTGACTTTCAAAAACTTCTGACTCTCAGCCCAGCTTGAGTTAATGACTTTCGATTTTTTTTATTTTGTTTCATTGCGTCTGCAATTTATCGGAATGACGTCACACAAACGTTATATAAGAAAGTAAGTTAGTGTTTCCTAAGAGAACGTTTTTTGCCGCCGCTCCGGCCGTTCTGTAGAGACCACCGCTTTTAAAGGAAAGCGTATCTTCAATGATAATTAAACGTAGCTATTAGCATTGTAATAACTCATTGACTCTTTTCTTCAATGGTATTAAAGCCTTTATCAAACCATCAAGGAACCTCTCGTCAAGTATCAATCATGCGCTGCCATTACAATTGAAACAATAAAAACGCCATCTAACGGTGCGATTACTGCGTTATAGTGGTTTTAAAAGAACAATTAAGGAGCGGAACTTATCGCTACCGGGTCAGGGTTACCTTTTGTGAGCGAGTTGTTAGCACCGTTCGCTATTTTTATGGCCATTTGTGCTTTCCGTTACAATTCTACGTGCTAGCTCTTCGGTAGGTATTGTTGGAAAAGGACGGTGTTAATTACACATTATTCTCTAACAATAGCAACCGTGAGTACGTATTTAAGGGGGTGAATTTATTTGTAAAAGTATTTGGCATTTATAACGGACTTCAAAAAGGAGTAGATTCTAAATTCGTGCACCACGATGTCTCCGGCAATTGTGTATCGATTTTTTATTTATTTATTGGATATGGTATGTCTCAAGGGTGGTCCCATATAAATTTTATTAACTTTGCTTGGGTAGTTTTTGCGTTAGGTTTGACAGTACGCATTTAATCCGCTTTCTGTATCTTGATGACTTTGTAATACTTATTGTTACTGTTGTCTATACAGCAAGTAATGCTTTGCGAATTGGTGTGGGGTAGGTAATACAACCTGAAAAAAAAAATGGAGTATGTAAAAAAAATGTTTATTAACAAAAAACTAACTTAATAGTTTTGTTTTCTGAGACTGAAACATCAACTCATCCATAGGTACATATTATAAATTAAACTTGATTTTCGTTTTAGTCAATGTGACCGCGTTGATCTTCTAAGCTACGCAACGGATTATGATGCGGTGTTCAACATTATTTATAGAAATTATTGAGGGAAGTTTATGTCAGAAATCTTTGTTTTTTTTTTGAAGTTGTAAATACCGCAAGGGGCGGGTCGCTAGTATCTTATATTATATTATTACTATTAGTGTTTAGTATGAAGTGTTGAGCAGTGGTGGCCCAGTGGTAACGGCTGCGACTTACGAGTTGTAGGTCGTGCGTTCGAACCCAGCCAGGCACTTTACTTTGTGTAAATAATTTCATCACCACTGCTCTCAAACGGTCAAGGAAAACATCGTGAGAAAACCGGCATGTCCTAGAAACAAAAATTCGAAGACATGTGACATCTACCAACCCGCACTGGGCCCGCGTGGTGGATTACGGCCCACTCTCTCTCATGGAGAGGAGGCCTGTGTCCCAGCAGTGGGAACGTTATAGGTTGAGTAAGTTTGTGTGTATCAAGTTGTCACAATCTACTTATTGAATTCATTTTTATTTTGTTAATTGACTTTCGATTACCTACGCTATTTTGTATGCCTTCTGGCTGAATATAGTATGGACCAACATTTTTTATATAACACCTGTATAATTTTACCCTATGTAAAATTATACAGGTGTTATATAAAAAATGTAACACCTGTATAATTTTACCCTATGTAAAATTATACAGGTGTTATATAAAAAATGTGATCACAAAATTAATAAATGAATTAGAAATTGAAATATTATAAAGACGAAAACGCACTAGGATGTGTGACAAGCTAAGACTGTCTTCGTACAAAATACGAACGTAATACTTATCTAAAGCGATACGCCTATCATTAGGCGACGTTAGGTGCTCAAAACTTTACGATATTTGAGTTCAAGTTAAGGATTTTCTTCGCGTCTATGTAAACGAACTCTGGAATACGAGTCGACGTTACAAAGTTCACGGAAGGCGCAAAACAACTGTTCCGTACAAACAAAATTATAAACGAGTTTCAGAATTTAATAGCTCAAAGAATTTCACCTCTGAAATCTAGAAAATTGTTTCAAT
Organism: Polymixis flavicincta; assembly: GCA_949987655.1. Classification (NCBI taxonomy): domain Eukaryota; kingdom Metazoa; phylum Arthropoda; class Insecta; order Lepidoptera; family Noctuidae; genus Polymixis; species Polymixis flavicincta. Next base: position 21,347,295 of record OX465181.1, on the reverse strand, counting down.
AACTTCTATCTGAAAACGCTCGTGTAAAGTTATGAAATTAATTTTGAATAAATACGAGTAAATTGATTTAGATCTGATCTTGGAGCTCATTCCTGAATTGTAATTGGGGTAATGTTGATTTTTTTGTTGGGTTAAGTTTTCGATTTACTAACTGACTTGCAGGAGGCTATCAAATCGTCGGTATCATAAATTTACCCTTGATTAATACCTACTAATATTATAAATGCGAAAGTAATTCTATCTGTCTGTTACGCTTTCACGGCTAAACCGCTGAACCGATCGTCATGAAATTTGGCAGACATATAGCCTGGAGTATGGATAAGGACATAGCTACTTTTTACGCGATAACCGACATCCACGCGGGCAGAACCGCGGTCAAAAGCTAGTCAACAAAATAAATGCATCGTATTTATGTTAATGTTCATGGAAACAAGTTCCAATTGAGTCCGAAATAAATAATAAAATCCACGACATGCTAGTTGTAAATAAAACCATCAACAAACAAAAACCATAAACAACACCTGGACATTTCAAAGGCAGATTTAATGACACCGACCATAAATATCACTTAAAAAAATTACTACCGTGTAAAACCATCAGTAGGACTATTAACTAAACCTATAATTAAACCAATAGCACTTTCGTTCACGTTATAAAAGTTTCAGTTCAGCGTAATAAATGTACAAAGTGTATTGGATAGCCAGTGCATTATCCGTAGCATGTCTGATACCAGCTTTTGAAGGAAATAGCGCGCCTACGGAGAAGGCCAGTATTTCCGTTCGGGTGGGGGGACGCGAAGGAGGGGGGGGGAGGGTTGGCGTAGTCGGCCATTGCCGCTAATCGAGCCAGCGGTAAAACGAAGTATCTGATTTCTTCGAATTTGATTGCAACTTATTCCGCGAAAATGGGCGGTGTATTAATTTACAACGTTTTCGTTCCGCCAATGAGGTTTTCGTTAACGTTAAAAAATAATTTCGATTGATATTCTAATTTCAATTTGGCAGTCAAACGTTTTTGTTTGTTGTAAAATTGTTGTTAAAATTTTAGGAGTTTTGAATTTTGTTGTTGTTTACTGGTTTAAATCACGCACTTTGACCAGGAAGTAATTAAACTTTGCATAATTAATTTACTCCATCTGACTTGCTATAATAGGTCAACATAAAACTTCCATTTCAAACATAAATCGTAACCCTAAAATACCGAAGCTACTTGCTTTAAAAACTCATTAAAAACTAGACCTAAATAAAATTCAATATCATTTTAAATTAGTAATCAACCAACACTAACCTACTTGGGCTATTCTGTGTGTATGTGTGTGTAATAGCCTATAGCCTCGGCACGATGAAGGCATCCATCAAATGGCGTGAACCGTAGAAAGCTACCGTCGGCCACTTATCAGATTTAGCCCTATTTGCTCGCCTACTTATAAGTAATTTCCGCAAATCGATTTGTTTTCTGAATAGGTCGATAGTGAGGAGGTTTGATTGTGGGCGGGTTGTTGCGACAGGCGTTGTAGTCGGAGAGGTTAATAGGCTTATATATTCAGGGTCGTTTGAGGTGATACTGAATTTATAGTCATTTATGGTCGTTTTACCAAATTGAATGGATGATATAACATAACACGCCTGTAAGGATTAAGCAAAAGCGTCAGTCAGTACCAGCCTGGCGTTTGGATTTGTGCTCGGTTGGTGGTTATAGGCTCGCCCCCTATTACATGAGACTTAAACATAACTGGCGATTGTTGGTACGTAGGTACTATTTATCACTTCAATATATACCTAATAATAATAAAATCGTTTATTTCAGAACCAGTCCATATGCATACATTGTGACATTAAAAATATGAGATTAAATAAGAATTAATTAAATTATTACATAAAAGATAAAACTTTACAAGTCATCAATAAAACATTAGGTACAAATTACAACCATACAAAAAAAAAAAAACACTATAATAATTATGTTTCATCTCAGTCTAGATTTAGGTTTAGTTCCGGAGTGCTCAACAAGGAGCCTAGTCCAGTATCGCATTATTGGGCATTTTCCATGCGAACAGCTGAAGGAAGCTGTTGGAATGTATATATTTATATCTATTGACTTGGAGACTTAATATAAATACTAGTTAATAGTTCAAGTGGAAAGCGCATAATGATTTCTTGATTTCATGTTTTACAAAACATATATCGACCGTTTTCAGAAAGAAAACACCCTCACACGATCGACTCGATTAAGCTGTCGATTTGCGGGAAAATGTGGACACGCCATCATAAAACGTAACGGTTTGTGGAACGTTTGCGCAATGCCTACCAGTAATGTAATAATTACACGTTAAGTCATGTTATTTTTACGTTAACTAGGTATGTAATTTATAACCTGTGGTCGACAATTATTGTGACTCTGCTTCACTTAGGAACGTGAATATTGGATAAATAATTTGCAGCATATTTTTGCTTATTTCTGGAATTTGCTAACATCAAATAATCCACAAAATATGAGTGCCTCGTTCAAAATCGAGAGCCTATAAAAAAAACGCTATCCAACCAAATATTTACACAAAATAGGTACTCGAGAATTCAAGGGTTGAAGTACAAAATCCGTGCTCATTAAAAACTTTTCAACGCTTAATGAAAATCTTATTGAACGGGCTACGAGTGCATCGGGCCTCCCCTCTCTCCTCCTCAACAGGGAGAACTGCCTGAAATGGCCCGGCTAAGTGTATTACAGTCGGATCGCTGCCTTTCATTCGACACATCAAAGAAGATCCCGTTCGTTCGCAACTAAATCGAATCAGCACAGCTTTGTTTCTGGACTCCAGTAGGTAAATTTGCAAAGGGATGGGCTCGATATTGAGAGATTACTGCCTTTCAAGTAGATCTAGGCCGTTTGATTTGTAAAGCAGGTGCGTAGAACAGTTGTATTAGGATTATTTCAATTGTGGAAGTAGTTTCGGGAATAGTTGAAAGGTTTACTGGGTTTATTTAATGTGAAAAGTAAGGAAAAGAAAGAAAGAAAGAATGTTTTGAATAAAATATAACCAATTTACATCATAAATGTACAAAGTTATTTTCTACCAAACTGCTCAACATACTGTAAGAGTTTATAAAATGCCGAATAAAATTCGACTTTTGAAACATCACGAAAGCGAGTCACAAATTACATTTTACAACACGCGCACCAGTAAAAGAGCCGTGAACTTAATATAGAAGTTCAATAATAGTTACATTTAATATTTCTCGAATGACTCCCATTTGACCCGTTTCGTACAACTAGAACAAACTCACTCGCATTGAAAATAAAACCTCTGGAAGTTATGGAGCTAAAAATTCGAACGAGGATCGGTCCGTTGGACCGGTGGCGGGTGGTGGTGGTAAAGCAGGCAATAAAGCAGGCAGGGTTAATTTCAGTCCCGTTGGCATCCGCACTGGCGTTAAAAACTAAACCAATATACTTCTTAAAATTACGCTCGCGCCGCCGCCGGGTTACGTAAGCGCACGTGACCCAGGGAGATTTTGGCAAGCGCCCGGCGACGGGTTAAGATGTACATTGACACGGATTTTTAAACTTGTACCCTAGGTACAGTTTGGCAGTATGTAGTCCCGAGCGACCTGTCCTGTATGTCCATAAATTGTTTGAGCTTCAACATTTTTCTAACAAATATATTTTATCAAAGCTCGCTTTCCAAATCTTGCGAGGTTGAAGCATGCCTTTGGGAGTAACCTAACGTTCACAAATACCACAGAATTTTGCCTTATAAAACTTTACATACAAATACGATGCCCAATTACAAATAGGATAGAACCGGCTCTATTACATTTTAATTTGGCACTTCCGAAGCCACTGCTTTAATTATCCGCTGCGAACAGGAAAACATTACACCCGCATAAATGCATAGTAATCAAACCTAGTTAGATAACACTAAAAATATCCCATCAATTAAATCGAATCTAATACTTCCGCTCCAAAAGTCCAGTTCAAACGCGTTTCCCATTCGATCCGAAATTGTTTTCGCAATCGGCGCGAGGCTGGCGAGTTTCCCAGTCCGTACGTGTCTGGCCTACAGATGGACTTGGGAGCAAGGCAACCAATAGTCTGACGGGCCGCCTCTTGCGGAACTCTGCGGAAGCGGTCCCTTGCCAACTTGTCGTTATAACATCTCGTCCACATTACAATAAATTTAATTCCCATTGTTGGGAATCAATTGGGAATATTCATAATCGTGCAATTAATGTTTTCTTACGTGAAAAGCTAACATGCGCATTCTTGTAACAAACTGAAACTTTATCTACGTGTGAACTGAGTACAGAGCTATTCTAGCTCTCAGTTTTAAAGGCTGGATATAAACAAAGAAATCGATAGATGAGAAGGAATATGAATAAGCATGTTTGCTTTGCACTTAACCTGACTGTCAATCTTGTCTATTGTGTAATTTTTAGATAAACAGCGGACGGATTTAGGATTGTCTTGGGAGTCGAATCTGGCGATTAAATGCAAGGGGGGGTTATTCTCGGCAGTTCAAAATAGCCTCGACAGCTGGCGGTTGCACCATCCGGGAATAAACATCTATTATTATTTTGCACTAGCTTTTGCTAGCGTCTTCACCCGCGTTGAGGTCACAAATTATCCCACGGGAACGCACTACCGGGATAATAGTTATTTATGATACTAGTGCGGTAAGTTGGTTTTTACAAACGAGTAGACGAATGTAAGCCCGAGACGAAGTCGAGGGCTTACCATAGTCACGAGTTTGTAAATACCAATTTCTGCACGTGTGTCATACAATGTTTTTCAACACATTTGCGAGAAAACAGTACAATATGTAATGAAACAAACTTATACATCATTAAATAGCGCTCTCCGATTTTGGCGGCAAGAGACCGTTTCCTGCAATTTGCGCCTCATTCAAAATATCAGGTGGAGTAGATTCCATATTAATATCAGTTTCCTCGCTTGAACTCATAATATAAGTTTGTTTAAAAATCAGTCGGAAACTCGCAACAATCTTTGACGTTTCTAATATGAAAATGGCGCGAATTTGCAAGGGGCGCCACATGCACGTGGTGAAAATTAGAACTACATCTTTCATCTCATTTACTCTTTAGTATTAAGGTGAGACAAACGTATTGAGCAAAAGCGCTACCAAGGAGGTTCGATCAGTCAGCTTATTTATTCTCGTAATGTGAAACTCCTTGGACGAAATTCTTATAATATTTTATGGAAATTAAAAAAATACCGTAAAGAATACGTACGGTGCCATACAACGAGATAGGCAGTAAAATAGGTACTTAGGTGAGAGTACCTATTTTACCGCACGTTCCGTTGTATTTGTGCGTAATTTTTAACTTTCGAACCATGTATACAGGCTTCGTAAATGCAGTTTTTGAGCAAATGTGTTGAAAAAATATTAATAATAATCACTATTAACACATTACATACATATTTATTAAACTACGTACGGCTACATTATGTGTGCCAAATTTCATCCAAACCCGTCCAGCTATATCTCCGTGATTGAGTAACAAACATCGAAACATCTAAATTATCAAACACACAAACTTTCACATTTATTATATTTGTAGGATTTACTATGAAACTTCTTCTTATGCAATACTACTTGGAGGCTATATATAGTGGGATCTATAATACTTGGGATTTAATAAATATATCGCATTGGGTGGTGTGTGGTCTTGATACGTGCGAATGATATTTATTCAAAGCGAGTGCAAATGCTAAGCACTACTAAAGGTTAAGAAACTTCTAATTTTAGCTTACTTTTGTCTTTTCTCAAACTCCTAGAATCTACCTGAAACGGAATTCAAAACATTGGTATTATAAACTGGAAATTAAAAAGGTACGGAGAACAGATTTTGTGGTTCTCATTTTTATATCTGTTTTTAAATATAGCTGGGTATACTTATGTTCTACCAGTATTCTGTAATTAGTGAGATAAATGTGTGTTTTTGTTTCCCATATTGTCTGTATTGAAGGCAAATGTTCTGCGTTCTCGCTGCGAATGAGCTCGCAGAGTGTGAGCCAATAAAAACGTAGAACGCAAAACGCAAAAACGAAGTCTGATGAGCCTGAACTTTAAAATGATTTTTACTTTATTAATATGGTGAATTGGAAAAGCATTTGTAGATATGATATTTAAATATACGTCAGACCAACTTTGGGCATTCAGCACCAAATACCAGTCAAATATTTTTACTTTGGCATACGCTATTCTTACATTTATCGTACCAATATGAAAGATGTAGAACAAAATAATAATTATTAAATGAACCAAAGGCGCTATAATGGAAGTAGTTACTTTATCCATCTATAAACTCCCATAAACTAGTTTAAACCCATTTTCTAGGATTGATATCTTGATTGCGACCTGCGTGGGAACTATCAGCTGTTTCTGATGTACTTTACGATTTCTTTCAGTAGTAAACCTGCAGAGTAACTTTACCGTTGTCGATTTACAACGGTGGAATGTTTAGATGGAAGACAGTTTTTAAGTGAACTAAGTACCTTAATTTAAGGAATAATTAATATACAGGGTAAGTTTTTATCCAGCGCAAATTGTAACCATGAATTCAGCATAACATTCTGGAACCCCTAGCGCAGAATTTTTTCGCCAGTTCTATAAAAAAAATCAGCTGTTTCATAGAAAAGTGCAATATTTATAATACCTACGCGGTCAAAATGTATGGAACAGCTGTTTTTTTTTGTTTACCCGGCGAAAAATTTCTGCGGTAGGAGGTCTAGAATGATATGCTGAATTCATGGTTAAAATTTGCGCACTGGATAAAAACTTTTCCTGTAGGTACTTATTAACTTTGTAAGTTAAGTTAACATCGCGGCGGAATTTTATCGTGCCCTTAATTTTCAGCTCTAGGTGTTGAACTTAGCAATGAGAATACAACTGATATGCTAGTTTCCTTACGATGATTGTTTTCACCATTTTGAGAGCAGTGGTGATGAAATAATTTACAAATAAGTAAAGCGCCTGTCTGGGTTCAAACCTACGACGTATCAATCGTAAGTCCCGGCCGATTCCACTGGGTCGCCACTGCTCTCAGAACACAACTACCAAACCATAAACACCCATACACCGACCCAACTTAGACGGAAGCCGGCCCAAAACCCGAAATTCTATAACAGCACTAGAACGCGGATAGACTCGTGTAAACGGCACATCACTAATCGCGTGCACCGCATGCATAAACATGAGCGTTTTAAGACAAGACTCGTCTTAACAATTCGGTTATCTATGCATTCTATGCACTCTATGCAGTTTGCGAGTTGCCCTATTATTTTCGTGCTGACGCCGTCACGTCTAAATTCACAGAGTAAACTTGCAAGCGTTGATGTTAAATAATTTCCTGTTTATTTGACGGTTGCTTTGGTAGCGGGTTTTAGTGGCATGCCTGTTGAGATTTTGTTGGGAGACACTTTTGTTGGACTAATTTTTAGAATGAAAGTAATTTATAGTGTAGAAATATAAATGGGTCCTCGAGCCTCGAGGGCATAATAAACGGATTTAATTTGCCCATTCCAGACGGTAGCAAACTATTAATGCCATTAAATAAACATTGCGATGCATCCGAAAACAAATCGACGTTGCAATTTTACGTTGCCTCAGCCTCGCACCTCGCCTCCCACTGATCTAAAAGAAAACAACAATGTTCTACACGAATTCGATAAAAAACAAGCCGTAAATTACTTGTTTTTTTAGTACTACGGTTTATTCCAGTCAATTAACTTTTACAAGCGCATCTTTTTTGTGCGGTGCTACGGTGTAGCTCCGTAGCACCGTAGCCCGTAGAGCCGTAGCATCTTTGTAGGTTGGCTACGGCTACAATGTTTTTCTAAACACAATTCGGTTAGAACTTTGTGATCATTTTTAGTGCCTACCAAAGCTGTATACTCGTACTTTATTTCGTCAATTGTATTTTCTTTGCTTGGTATTTATGGGATTTTATACGTATGAAACTGTTTATTTAAATAATTTGAAAATATTTGAATATGGGAAGTGCTTATATGAGTGCGTGTATGTGTGTTTTTTTTGAGAAATCATCAAATAACTTCTTCCGCTCTGGGTGGAGCAGGAGGGCGTGTCAGACTTTTACTGACTAAAACCCCCCGTGTTCCCTCAGTTGCCTGTGTGCCAGGGGCCACGGTATATCTTTCGAACAACCCGCACTCCTGGCAGGCATCGGCCCTTGCGGCGCGCGTGGAACATAACGCGCCGTCGACCCTGGCTTGGTTCTTACCGGACAGCGAGCGACCCATTACTCGCCGTCCGCAACATCGCGCCTACGGTGGCCGGGAATCAGTCTGGGATTCCCGATGCCCAGGGCGTCTCCTGCGGAGGCTAGGGCCGTGAGGGCGCAAATACTGCCTCTCCCTCAAGTACGCCGCCTCCCTCTTCGCGAGCATCACTGCTTCGCAGAAGGAAGCATCGGCTACCCATGCCCTCTCGCTCCGTATCATTGCCTGGACAGGACCGGACGCGAGAGCCACTGCCGCCGCCACCAATCGCCTCCACAAGGACATGGCGGTGCCCCGCCTAAGCCGGGCATACCTCCACCGTATGCTCCACCGTGTCTTCAGGGCGATCTTTGCAATGGAAACACCCGTGGATTCCCTCCCGCGCTATCCGAAATAGGAACCTCCCGAAGAAACCATGTCCGTGTCTGCGTCAGGTGGAAGGTGAGGACGCCGTGCCGCCTCTCAAGCCACTCCTCAAAGAGGGGCACTTACGTTGACGTGTATGAATGGTGGAATAATAATATAAGCCGACTAGGACTTTGGCCACATCTTCATATCAAGCCAATCATTGCTTTCGGTTGAGTTCGGGTAGCATCGGCAATGTTACCAATTGTTTGCTATAGAGTTTCTACTTAGCGTATTAATTAACTATTTATTTAATTTCTAGATCTGAGACCAATTAGTTAATGGACCAAACGAAGGGTTCCTTTTCGTTCCTATCCTAATATTCTATAACAAAAAATAATAACAGTTAAGATTTCAATTTGATTTCAATCACTGTCTTGAAATGGGCCTAGGCGACGACTACATACGGCCGACTAGTTGACTTTTCCGACTAGTCGGTACATCACTAGTATTTAAATATCCCATCTTTCGGGAAAAATACCGTGTTACCCATGATACAATCAAGAGAAACAAATTCACCGACACGAAAAGGCACCTTAAAAAAAAAAAACAAAACAACAAGCACAAAAAGTTGAGAATAAATAAAAACCCGTTCGCACTGTACGCGACGTCCGCGCGAAATATCGTCGCGAGGGAAGACAATAAAAAAAATGAACAGCGGAAAGTAACTGCACACAGATGGCGCCACCGCGGAAATATATTAAGTAAATTTAAAAAACGTATTCCCGAACGCGAGGCAGGCAATGGCGCGTGTGAAATTTAGTATTGCGCTCTTTGAGATCTGTTGCCGTAAGGCGTGAGAGGAATCGTAATACTCCATGTTGCTTTACAGCATCAAGCTTCCTTAGTTACGGTGTCACGGAGCACAGATTTCTGTAGGACGAAAATCCTTTTAGAGTGTAAATATACGGCTATTTTTAGACATATAAGGATACACCAAATATTTCCTCAGAAAATTAGTGCCTTCAAAAACATTTTCCTTATTTGATAACATGTTTTCCTGAAGAATGTATTAATGAAAGCAATTTTGTACCTAATATTCTGCACATCAAGACCCGTACGAAACTCAAAACAGAAATCAAGTTCCAATCTCAACTACTGGAAATTTCCTGATCGAAATTGATTCCTATAGATTTGGTTGGAAATGTTATCGAAAATTGAATTCTCTGTTTAAGCACCAATTATGGCAGCCTGGCCGGCGTCGGATAGCGAAACTCAACTCAATCGTAATTATTTCCCTCTCGGAAGAAAACTTGAAGCGCGCGTTAATTGTGGCCAAGGTAGACGCCGCTTTACACAGCACGATACGACGTGGAGACGGGATCGACACGATTTGCCGATGTATGATTGAGTATTTAACGGTGTAGTTATACTGAATTCCAATTTGAGATATCATTACCAACCTGTTTTTGCTTTTTTTGAAATTTGAATTTTCTTTTTTACACAGTTTGGATGAATTAAATTCTAACAAACCGAGCGGCTTGTAGACTGTGGATTTATAGACCATTTTCTATTTTATTAATTACCTGGTACTTGTTGACAGGCCTACACTGTCCTCCCATACCTATTTGTAAACATTGTAAAAGCCAATTGTTTTTAAAAGAGTAAGCGGTTGCCGGCTCTTCTTCATAGAAAACGACAAATTGGGACCGTGCACCTAGCTTCTGACGTTTCGTAAGTGCCCATGATGTAAAAAAAAAAAAAAAACGATCTTTTATTTTATATGTGATGTTTTATTTTATTTTAAATGATATCCGGTTTATATCCTACTGTACGGTCAGTAAAGTCTGTAATTATTCTGGCTTCCAAATGCCAGTGGGTTGTCATTGATATTCCCAGTCATGTATTATTTTAGTAAGTTAAAAATATAACCAGATATCACGTATTGAAGTAGAACCGTTTATTTATTTGCTAACTGAACACAGACCGGACCCCGGAATATATCAATTTAATTAATAGAATGACGTTTTGGATGGAATAAACAAAGTATTGTCAACATTTTTCAGTTGTGATTTTATTTAATTCAAAACGTGCAATTTTGCGTTGCTTCCAACTAAATTGAAAATAGCTACAAAGCTGTAACTACCTTATAATTTTATTAGTAACTAGATAAATGAATGGTTGTACTTACACCTACTGAATTATGTTCAATGGGAAAAGTTATTCAGTTTGACCTTTAAAACACAAACGTAACTTCCTCCAAGGTATTAATTAAGAGGAGTAGGAAATTCGTAAAGGACTTTGAAACATTTCGTGGAAATAAAATAACGGTATTATAGGTAACATCATAACAGTAGGGTAAAGGCGTTTTCATTCGGAGAAAGAAAAAGTGTTCGTCTCGGTTTAGCATTGCGAAAAAAAAAAAAAAAAAGAACCTGGGTTTGTCGGATGTAGTTGAAATTTTATAAGAAACCAATGGCCGTTTTCGAATAAAATACAATTTATTTAATAGAAAACAAACAGTTCATTTATTGAATTTGAAGTCCTTCGAGAACACCCATCGGTTTCTTACTAAAATTCAGCTATGTCCGAAGACCCTGGTTACTCAATTGCGTCTTTTGGTGACTACATTTACACGTTTTCCGTTTATCAAAGACAAATAAATTAAATAATTATCGTCTTGCGTCCCTCGCCGGGTGTAAACCGTCCTTCACCATGGACAAGCAGGAGGTGCGACCGTGTGACGTCATTAGCAATCTGCCACGTCGCTGTGCTCGCGGCAAATTGGAGCAATTATAATGTAGGTACAGTTTGTTTTGTTACAGAGCATCGCCCCTCGAAACAGTAATCATTTGACGACTAGCTTATTTTAAACGACTGTCTATTAAAACGATCTCGAACATCTTTTCATTTTTAATAAACGAGTGTTCAAGAGTTTTTCGATTGTTCCTGTCTGGGAGTGTTGTTGACTTTATTTGTGATTAGGGAAATTGTGGGCTATTGTTAATTGTAGTGTTCTAAGTGTTATTTCGAATGTTTTTTTTCGGATTGTGTACTGTTTTTATGAAGGTCAGAAAGCGTTATTCGTTCATGTAATATTTAGGTGAACTATAAAAATAATTTTATTTGTAACTAAAAGAAATACGTAAAAATATACACAGACATTCAAAGTCTCAATCTTACAACTTAAATGTATTACAAAAAATTGATCCTAGCTCTTAAACTAGACCTAGGCCTGTATTTTGTGGGTCAGTATTCAGCCATGAATTCTGTTAAAAGTACATTTATTATTGCGTCTTGAATGATGGTTACTAAACAGATTGCATTAGGGTTTTCGTAGTTTTTTCCTTATGAAACCGTATTCCACAAAATTATACGCCACAGTAGTCCATATTGACCCTATCATCAGCATAAACATATCATCATCTCAGCATCAATATGTCCAGCCTCCCAAACCGTAGTTAATAAGACATGCGATAAGAGGAGCAACAAATAGCCATAATCTAGGGATACAGAGATTGCCCGGGGCGGGCAGGGTTGCCCAAAGCCAGTTAATTAGTAGAAAACTTTGCAGTCATCGGCCGTACGGCTTCGGAAAAAGGAAGCTGTTTCGAAGTACGGACGATTGTCTAACCGGCCTTTGTAATGAGCGGATTAAGGAGAACATGCAAGCTAAAGTTAATGGACAGTTCCGCGGACATTTCATGTGGAAATGAATAAAGATTTATGGTTTCATCAGCCTGTAAACGTTCAATGTCGAGCTTGCTTAGTGAGTGAACAATCACGTAGTGACGTGTATATAAGCAATCCATTATTTAACCAAAATTTACATCAACTATCATTATAACAGTTACCCGGCAAAATGGCGTAGTATGACAAGTTGATAATCAATTGCTTTCAAAATAAAGATAGTTTCTTTGCTCAAAATGTGATACCTAGTAACGAAAGATATTACATAAAATTTCAGTGCAAAAAACACATTCCGCAATGTAAGGATGGCATGCAAATATTTAATATATGAAGCAAGTATGTTTTAACACAGTCATCGTCTGCCTTTCCCCAACTATTTCGGGGTCGGCTTCCAGTCTAACCGGATGAAACACACACACATATCACAGTAATAGAGAAATTAATAAAAATAAAAATACATGTTTTTAGGTATCTCCCTGGCGGTGTTATATTGTTGAAAACACTGCGGTTGGCAAACAATTAAATGTACCTATATTATGATTAGGTATTGTTGTATACTTTATAGCACTATCAACAAAACGCTACACACACAATATAAACATAAAAAAAAATACTTAATATTTTTTTTCTTTCTTTTATTTCCCTACCACAACTACCTACAAGTAGTAAAAAAGTGGCCATTTCTCCACCAGCAAACTAAAAAAACACTTGCTCATCACATTTAAAACATTGTACTCATCATATACCTAATTCTTTATATACTTGAAAGACATGTGTAATGCGTGCCTTTATTTCGACTTGGCTCAACAAACAAATTATTTTTTGCATCCTCCGGGGCGAGTATGTAAACAAAGTGATTTTCCTGTGTATTTATATAAGAAAAACACACAAATGTAATTAGAAATTTTAGTATATTAAGCGTCCTTGTTTGTTTTTATATTTCAATTATCCTAACAACGTTCAGTGTGGCTTCATGGCAAATAAAGAAAATATTAAAAAAAAACCGGTCAAGTGCGAGTTGGACTCGCGCACCGAGGGTTCCGTACAAACCTGTGGGTATATAAGTAAAAGTTCAAAATTGTCAAAAATATTTTTTTTTATATGACGAAACTAAAAATTTTCGGTTTTCGTAATTTTTCCTATATCTGTACTATAAGACGTGACTTCGTACAAAATTTCAAGATTCTAAGTTCACGGGAAGTACCCTGTAGGTTTTGATTCCCGTGCGAGTTTCGAAAATTTGCGGAATTTTGCGGCCTAAATGGCTGTATCTTTTGATTGCGTTGACTTAGAAGGTTGATTTTTCTACAGCTTCCAGGGACAGTACAACTAAGTATCATATAGAAATTTCAGTTTGATACCTCCACGCGTTCCTGAGAAAAACGGTCTTGACAAACGGACGGACGGACGGACGGACGGACGGACAACAAAGTGATCTTATAAGGGTTCCGTTTTTTCCTTTAGAGGTACGGAACCCTAAAAATGGCTGTATTAGGCAATCTTTCATTTACGATTCCGAGAAAGCAATAGTAGATTACGTTGAAGGTAGCGTCCTCAAGTCAATGAATTTACATATATGTTCATTTCCCTACTAGCTGTTGCCCGCAACTTCGTTTACAATCTAGGATCAAAAGTAGCCTATGTCCTTACCCAGATCATAGCCTATCTGTGTGCCAAATTTCATCGAAATCTGTTCAGCAATTTTAGCGAGAAAGCGTAACAAACAACCTTATTTTACAATATTAGTTAGGATTGACTGTTCATTATCGCAGTAGTTGTCGACTGCCACTGCCTTTTCATTGGTACTGAATTATTTCAAATATACAATTTCTTATATTCTAGCATTTTTCAGCGTTTAATCAGTTCATAAATAAGAACATTCGTAAATACGGTTCGTCTTCTTCGAAGCCAAATGTCATATCTAATAACATCAAAACCGCCCAATTTTTCCCCAAAATAATTTAATTCAAGCTAAGTTCGTAATGAACACGAAATTCCTCGTAAACTATCCCGGGAGACGTCAATTACTTAAGTTTCAAATTAAACCACCAGTATCGGCCATATTATATTGTACGTCGACGAAATGGCTCAATCTTTGAACCGGGTAACAAAGCAACGTAATACTCAAGTAGCTTCGTTTACTACCATTTTGATCGTTAATAAAGGAAGTATGGAAACTATTGATCGGAGAATTAACGATAGATTGAAGTCAAAATGTAAGTACTAGCGGAAGTCAGTTGGTAGTAACCTCATCTTAATACTTTAATGGTGAACATGTCAAAACAGGCTAATTGGTGAGAAGAACATGTTCAGCAATGACTTGGGTTGATAATAAGTCAACATAACAATATTTACCCTCTAAATGAATCCTGGGATACCACTGCCAGTGCATAGTAATCAGTCAATAATATGGCCACTGCTGGGACACAGGCCTCCTCTCAGTGAATCTACCACGAGTACCAGTGTGGGTTGGTAGACGATGTAACGTCTTAAGTCTTTGAATGTTTGGTTCTAAGATATGCCGGTTTCCTCACGCTGTTTGCTTTTACCGTTTTGAGAGCAGTGGTGATGAAATAATTTATACAAAAGAAAGTGCCTGGCTGAGGTCGAACCTACGACATTCATAATCAAATTGCGGCCGTTACAGTAAAGGTTTTATACAACATCACACCTTTAATCCCTGTTAGGGTCAAGCAGAGGTATGTTGACGTATTGTGCACCCACATTTCGCCAGTTATATATACATCACATCTAATAAGGGGCGAGCCTATGGCCATCAACCCGATAGACTCTGGCCTGATACTGAGAAAATCCAGATGGAAAGTGCAATAACACTTTGCCCGACCCAGGAATCGAAACCCAAGACCTTATGATCAGCAGTAACGCTTGCGACCGCAAACTTTTTTTCCTTGAATGGAAATGACCCAGTGCTTTTGTTGTTTCGATAGCGAGTAATTCAGCGAGTTATTGAACTAAATTTAAGCTAAGTAACACAGCAATACTGTAGCAGCGGCTGTTGTTTTCTATGTTCTATGTTCTATGTTATGGGGTTTGGTTTCCGCACTTAGTCCTTTAAGTGGACCATTGTGCGTGAGCCATGGCGGCCTTTTGGTATTATTCCAGCCAGCCCACCTCCCTCCAGAAGTTGGCTATGACTCCTGGTTTGTTCAGAATATCCGTGTAACATTTGGGTTCCCCGAGGGTTTCTGTTCTAATCTGTGCTACGCCTGTGCATACGAAAAGCACGTGCGCAACGGTTTCCTCAGCCTCCATGCAGGCCCTGCACAAGGGGCTGTCCGTTATGCCTATTGTGTGGAAGTGTTTGTTCAGCGAGCAGTGTCCTGTTATGGTTCCAGTCACCAGACGCAGATCTATTCTGTCCAGGCGTAACAGACGTCTGGTCAGCCTGCTATCCAGGGATGGCATTGCTTCCCTAGACTGCCTGCAGCCTGGTGTCAGGGTCCACCAGCTCTCGGCTTGTTTGTGGGTGTATTCCTGGAGCCACCTGCGTAGTTGGTTGAAGGGTATGGGCACAATGGGCTCGGGACCATAGACTGACACGCTGGATGCCCTTCTGGCTAGTTCGTCTGCGGCGTCGTTGCCCAGTGACCCACTGTGTCCTGCTGTTGTTTTATTTTCTTTTTTAAATTTTTAATCACTTGTCTTCAGCACTTCTTTTAACCTTTAGTTAAACCGTGGACAATGGTGTGGGTTACATGTTTGTTAAATCTTAGTTTAAATCATTTCTCTGTATTTTGTAGCATGTAACTGTTTTTTGTCCCTAGCAAATAAATAAATAGACTAGTGCCAAATTCACCTTTGTAAGTAAAAAATAAAAAAGAGGCTACTGAGAAACAACTTGGTCACTAGAAACTGTAAGAGAAAAACAACTAGTCCAAGTCAAACATGATTACTCGTCCGGTCCAAACACTCGTAGCAACAGCCAAGAATAGCACGGAATAGCCTACTAAATGAACTTCGTACACGTTACTTAATTAATTTAAACAATTCACCGTACTCCACGTAATAAAGGAAGTTACGTTGCGAAACTTGAGTTTTTTAATTTCCTACAAAAATGTCGACGCTGCTTTTAGAGATCCGCTGTTATAAATATTTACATGTTTACATAGCGTTGCCTTCATAACTTGGCTTTAGCCTCATGTTTATTTTTACTTTATGAAGTTGGTCATAGGAAAAGTAGGTAAATACTGCAGGAATAAGTGACTGCCTTTTGAAATGAAAAGTAGAAACGGTATATTAGATATGACTTTTATATTAACAATATGTTAAGGCATATGAATATTTATAAATAAATAAATGAGTGAAACGATCTTACTAATATTATAAATGTGAAATAGATGTTTGGTACTCAATCACGCAAAAACGGCTGAACAGATTTGGATGAAATTAAGCGCACAGATAATTTGTAACCTGGATTAACATGCAGGATATTTTTTATCTTGATAGTACGTTCCCGTGGGGGATCTTCCGACCGCCACGCAGGTGGAGCCCCTCCAAAAGCTAGCTATCAAATAAATGGAAGATGTATTTTGTTTATACTTTTATTAAAACCAACTTATTTCTTCACAACTACCAAATAAAGGAGAGTACAAGAAGCCTTAAAAGAACCCATTTTCAGCTGGGAAAGTTCTACTATTATGACTAATTCTATTCCAAATATGGCATGGAATTTAATAAAAATACTAATAAGACTTTTACGCAAACTAGAATTTCTGCTAACAAAATTGCTGAATGAAAACCTTGTTACAAATAAAATTTAAAATAACAGAACGTTTCGCACTTACCTTCTTTTTCTAAGCAATAAAAACTTTAAGCATTTTACGTTTTGCGAGGACTTTCGGACGAGAATGAGACAGGTATATAGTTTTAAACCAGTTGAAAAGAGATAGCATCGAAATGGGAGGTAATAAAAATAAACAGCAACAGTTGAAGGCGGCTGTATACGTCATACAAAGTAACGTTTTCTTTAAATTAAGTTTTTGAAGTTGTTTTGAAATGAAGAGACTTTTAATTAAATATTTTTTGTGTGACGACTTTGTCACAAATAATATTGTAAAGTTTTGTTAGCATAGAATAATAGCTAGAAAATTAATTTGATCCAAGAAACGACTCTAGATATTTCCCATTTATCGGAACCGAGTCTGGTTGATAATTAAAAACAAAAATTAAACTGGAAATTAAGACCACTTTTCAGGGAACTATAGTAATACTAATCTACAAAAAACAGTCGTCATACTGCTTCCCAAAAATCGCTCCAAAAACCATTTTAAAACGGACTAAAATATAAAACAACAACCTGATTCTCCGTTTAAAACATAATTGGAAATCAAACTTCGACCATGAACGAGTACAAATGCGAGTAGAACTGCCTCCTCGTCTAATTACCCGAAGATACCAACCAGATACCAATAGAAGATACCTATTTACAACGATACCAACTGAATGATAATATTATTTTATACAAGTTCAAAACGAAGTTATCGCGTTGCCCCGGGCGTCCGCAGTCGCAAGATAAACTGAAATTTCTCATTCCGACACAATAAACTTTCCCGAGTATTTTTTTACTTCGCCAAATATTTCAAAATACTTTTCTATTTGCTTTAGGATTTTGCTAGAGAGTTTTACAAATTGTTTCGATGTGACTCTCCAAGAATAACGGATGGACGGATTGATCAGCGGAATGAAATTCAGATGAGTTTTGCGATTGGGAACTCGTGAGAAATTCTTTTATTTTTTTTGTTTTTCATGAAGAGACTTTTTGGTGTTTTGTGACGATCGGAGTGGCCGCCGAGCTCTGTTTCGTTTCTTCTTTATTTAAATAGTAAAAAAACTTCGGTTATTATTAAAATGAAGTTTCTTTTTCCCCTTAGATAACATAATTTCTTCATAAGGACAAATGTAAATTGATAACGAAGTAAAAAAAGGTTATTTATTTAACTGAGAGATTAAATTTCGATATAAACACAGCTACATAAAAACATTTCTGTTTACACGACCGTGTTATCTTCTTATGCCGAATCCTAAAAAAATATCAATAACCGAAAAAACGGTCAAACATTAAACATGGAGCCGGATATAAGCAGATCGAGATGCCCATCCCTTGGAGGATAACAGATACTCGCAAATTATAAGTGGGCGTACGGAAAACGACTCCTTGGGCGATCATAATAATATCTTGGAGCGAAAAATGGCGCGAATGCGGCGAGCAGGGGGTTACGACCGCGGCGTAAGACATAGGCGGCTATTTGATTTAGACATCATCAACTTCACATCAGTTTTCACAATTTTAAACTACCCCAAGCGATCTTCTTTTATTTTTGTGTCGAAATTGTCATTTCATCCTCAGGGGTATGTAGTATTCTCTTACCGAATAAACCACACAGTGGCTGTCTTCAGCACATCAAGGAGAGGTCTAGCGGAGCACTGGTATCAATAAGCGAGCCAAGGGGATGGATCAAATTATTGCCAATATGAAAATAAAGCCATATTTTAAAATTGCCACGGAATAGTTATGCTACTTTCAACTATTTTTGTTCTATAAACGGATTAATGTATTTACAGTGTGTATATACAAGTGCACTTCACAGTTTTCCTGCAAATTAATAAAGTATGTGACCTTTCACAACGCCCATATGACTAAAATAATACACACAGTTAGAATTAGATCGCATGACACATAAACAGCCTGTATAACGTTCCCACTGCTGGGACTCAGGCCACTTCTCTGTGAGAGGGAGTGGAGCGTAATCTAACACCACGCGGGCCTTATGTCACAAATGTCTTTGAATTGTTGGTTCTAGGACATGCTGGTTTCCTCATGATGTTTTCCTACAACGTTTTGAGAGCAGTGGTGATGAAATTATTTGCACAAACTAAAGCGCCTGCCTGGGTTCAAACCCACGACCTACAACTCATAAATCGGAGCTGTTACTACTAGGCTACCACTGCTCTCAGGTCTAGATAAACCCACAGAAAAAAAACACAACTGAAAGCTCTTCTGGCAGGTACAGTCACCAAAAGTCAGATAAATAACCGGGATCGTCGGAAATAGTTAAGTAAGAAACCAATGGATGTTTTCAAATGAAATTTAATATGATAAACGAACTGTTTGTTTTCTATTAATTAAATTAAATTTTGTCCAAACATCCATCGGTACATACACCTAAATTTCTTGATCTACAAAAAGAATTTTTAAATGGTTTTAAGCCCACGAATACTATGAACACGACTGCCATGGGTCAAACGTTTATCGCGGTTTAGAGATAGCTTATAGTTTATACAATGGATGGTATTATCAAAGGGGTTTGACGTCATAAGGGATACCACATGTGGGCTTAAATATTACAGTAGAGAGGGTAGGACCGATACTGTACACATCGTTGTCTATTGCCTACAGTACTCATAGATAATAACAGAGGAGGTGGTGTAAATTTCACACTACAAAGAATTTTTGATTCGACTTTTACCAGCAAAGCCAGCAATTCACTCGCGATATATTTTTTGTTCTGTTTTATCGTAGGACGATCGCGATTCTGTTTTGTTTTAATCGCGTCGTTGTCTTTATATGGGAGCCGTGTAGTAGCAGTAAAGTCGCGAAACGCAGCATGACTCCATAACCTTTCGACCATAGCACGATCGAGGCTGTGTAGTGTCACCTTTATTGTTATTTGAAAATAATATATGGCAACATCTACTGACTTTAATACCGTTTCAGTTAATCATAGTAACTATTTAAATGTGTAAATATATAGAGGTATGTTTGTTACTCAATCACGCAAAAACGGCTGGACGGATTTGGATGAAATTTGCATACAGATCGTTTATAACCTGGATTAACAAATAGGGTACTTTTTATCCCGGTAGTACGTTCCCGTGGGATAATTTGCGACCTACATGCGGGCAAATCAGCTGGTTTAAGCAAATACCAACTTCCCTACTAATATTATAAATGCGAAAGTAACTCTGTCTGTCCCGCTTTCACGCCTAAACCGCTGAACCGATCGTCATGAAATTTGGCCGAGATATAGCCTGGAAAATGAAAAAGGACATAGACTTTTTTACGCGAAAACCGACATCCACGCGGGCGGGGCCGCTGGCAAAAGCTAGTTTATAATAAACTAACTTCTACCAGTGACTTCGTATGCGATCCAGGATGAAGTAGCCTATGTCCTTACGTAGGTAATGGTTTATCTGAGTGCCAAATTCTACCCAAACCCTTTCAGGCGTTTTACCGTGAAAGTGGACAAAACAAACACTCTTACATTTAAATATATGAGTATTTATATAATAATTATAAGTTTCGGGTCGTCAGAAGCCCGAAAGTCAGACAACCAGTCTTACCTAGGGGTATCGTGTTACCCAGTAAAAGGGTTGTGGAGGTCAGATGGGCAGTCACTCCATGTAAAATACTGGTATTCAGCTGCATCCGGTTAGACTGGAAGATGTATTGGCTAAGCAGACGATGATGAAATGAAATAATAATTATAAAATAAAATATAGTCTGTGCGATCTTGCCAATCTTTTAACTTAGTCCACATTACAACAATACCTCTGTATATCTAAATACTAAAATCGATCTCTTAAATCGCGTCTACACTCCACCTCCCATAGAGTTTGTTACTTTAATGTTCAAACGAAGCCGTCGATGTATGTTACCCACTGGGACTCGAACTGATTACTCGCCGTCTGTGGGCAACGATCTGAGCCAATAGTGATACAGCACAGTACTGTTTATAATTTAAAGGGGTTCGAATTGTTCTGAACAATACGGTATTGTTCGGAGGTACTCTTAAGTTTTGGGGGAGCTATGTTCGGAGTATCTACTCAATTTTTTTACATGGGTTTAATGTCTGTTTGTTTGCCGTGGTTGGTTTGTCGATGAATGACCAGCAATTACGTATAAGCACGTTAAGCCATTGGTCCCGGCTGTCATTTATGTACCTTTGATCTTCGTTACGGGTCGTCAGAAAACTGAAAGTCTGACAACCAGTCACTATAATCAATCAAGTATAATAATCTTGGTAAGCCAAGGGGTATCGTTTTACCCAGTAACTGGGTTGTGGACGTTAGATAGGCAGTCGCTCCATGAAACGTACTGGTATTTAGCTGTATCTGGATAGACAGGAAGCTGACCCCAACATATGTATTTGGGAAAATAGGCTAGGCAGATTGACAAATAGTTTGGACGACATAATTTGGACAAATTTCAGTACGTATTTATAGTTTATAAGTCCTTGAATGTATGACATAAACACAATATAAAGCTTCACCGTAATCTGTAATCATACTTAAAGGTAATGCACGTGGGCGAAGCCGTTGGCGAAATTCGGAAATTCCGTAGAAAAGTAAATTCGTTTGGATAGCAAAAGGATTATATTGATTTACCTTTGTCCATGACCACATTCAGTTCTACCAATACTGTTGAAAACTAGGTGAGTTTTGTTCTTTGTACTTTCCAATATTTCTGAAACCTGTTTGGTTGTGTGTTACGCGTATTGCGATTAATGGAATTTCAGCTGCTTATAATGAGAGGAGCATTTATGAATTTTGCGACTAAATTACGTGGAAAATCAAATGTTGTTTTGGTGTGTGACGGGGATGTTATTGGACTAATGCGCGTTGGCGTGTGTTGTGGAACTATCTTGGTATTAATTACTTACGTACAGTAGCCTCCACTAATGGTGCCCCAATCTCAAAAAGCAATAGATTGACACTTCGCTTTAACTTACGACCTTCTTATAATAAGCATTTTCTATAGGCTATAATACTATAGACACATACACTCTCATACGTTTACAAATGAATGTATTTCCTAAACTCAATCGTTAAAGCAAATGGCATGATAGCTGAGCGGTTGCCGCTCTTGATTATCGCGTTTGAGCGCAGCGAGTCGCGGTTTCGAATCCCACTCGCTGTGTCACAGTCTTTTTATTGTTTTAAAAATCACTTTTGAGTATAGTTTCTTGTTCTGTTCTTCTTATTCACTAAACTCGTAAAACTTTATCATCATACCCACAGAAACCTAAATAAATTTAAATGATTTACGACTCATTCACCGCGACTTATGGAACGGTGTTGGTTGATATTGTGTGCTAGTGACGTGTGTTTCATCTATTAGCGTTCTTCTAATTCATTTAAAAATGTAAGCAAATTTAAATATAGAAATGAAAGCGAATATTATTGCGCTGCATAAAAGTGGACTTAATACCTATATCACAAATACCTATGTGATGAAACCGGACTGAGTGTGAGTATTATGATTTAAATATAAATATTAAACATTTATTTAATTAAAGTATAAATGCTGATCCTTGTAGTTATTTTTAAACGTTTTATAAATATCACAATGTATAAATAGAATAAAAATATAAAATTTCAATGTAAATTTATTTCCTAGATTATAGAACGATGAAAATTGCAATAAACTTAATACCTATGTGAAATTGCCCTTTTAAATATTTTTGTTTCTAAATAGTAGGTAATACATAAAGTGTGTATTTTGCTTAGTAGCCTAACAGTACCCCTTTTTTGTTTTAGTGAAATACTGTGAGTCGGTGGGTGAAAAGATATGAGGAAGGCGGTAGCCTTGCCCGTGGAAAGCAAAGTGGAAGACCCCAGCTCCTATAACAGGCACACGTTCAGCGAATATGAAACAAGTGGTTTCAAAACGACAAGACATTTTGCCGAATTATTCGACACATCTTTACGAACCGTGCGCCATGCACTCCACGCAGAAGGTTCGCATCATTGAAAACCAGCTCGAGAATCAGCTCAAAAAACATAGTTAACGGAATAAACATTAACATTAAGTTATAAATTACAAATATTTATTTATTTTAGTAATATTCAAATAATATTTTGTCTTATCCGTAATCTGGATTATTTTGAGGTTTAGTTTCAATCTTCTTTTCGGAATGAAAATGAACACTTAAGCTATAACCTCTTTAAGTCCTATTAAATACGATTTGTTAACTTTGAGGTTTGAGTTACAACGAACTCACTCGCAGTAGAATAAAAGTAGTACCACTGAGTCATTTAATTGTATTGTGACAACTTGTCTGCATTTGTTACTTTTACGTGGGTAGATTTTTGTAGAATATTGTGATTTATTTAGAGTACCGACACACAGTAGTAATCAGCACAATATTATTATATTACTAAGATACAATAGCCTGATTATCATAGTTCACCAACTAGCTTATTTACTTCAATAAACTGTTCTTTATGAGAAAATAAACTGTTTTAACAAGAAGTTATTATTCGTTATTTTTATACATTCTTCATGAAGTTATAACGAATAAACATTTTGTAATCATGTATTATTGGTAAACCTTTATTTAAATAACAATACGAGTAATAATAAAAAAATGTTACATTATTATTCTGGTATATTAATAAATCGAATAATAAAAGAACAGATGAAGATGATTGTTGAAAAGAAAAATTAAAGCTTCATCGCGAGATTTGAACCCAGACCTATGAGTTTCTTAATCCAAGACGATACGCTGCACGCTACCGGAACTCATATTATAAAAGTAAATTTTAGCAATGGTATGAACCGACCAAGGTCATGTCTGTCGTCGCCGACGGTATGTATAAAATACAGAGAGTAACGCCAGTGTGTGAGTGCAGCGGTGAGTTTTGTGTTAATACATCACTTATACACACAGCTGTAGGTACGGCCTGGACCGCCACTTCATAGCAATATAGCCCTTAGTATGCGACTGCATTAGTGAATCTTGATAGTACATTCAGCGCAAGAGATAAGTGTACAGGTAACTTTAATGCTTTTCTAATCAGTTATGTGCGTGTGCTCAGTATTGAGGTTTTGGTCATCTGAGTATGTGGATAAGGTTGAAATACTTTGAGTAGGTATGCAAAGGTGTATTTTTTACCTGCATACGTAACTGTTTTATCAACTGCATGTTTATTCGAAGTTCGAATAGTTAAAATCAAAAAAATTAAAAAAAAAAAAAAAAACCTGACCAGGTCACTCTTTGGGCAAAAAATAGGCCACGTGAACTGGCTGGCCTATTCTTTGCCCAAAGAGTGAACATCCCCAAACAACGTGGCAATGCTGACAGCGTTTTGGGCACTTCTTCTGTTTACAGCGATGCGGACGAATTTGTTGATGCATTGTGATTTTTTCCGTCTTTTTATATACATATTATACACACATATAATATTTATATTTTAAGTCTGTTAGCTTGTACATAATAATATGTATATTGCGTAGATAAATTCTACAAATGGCAGTATGTTATTAATTGATTATCAAAAGGTGTGGTTTCAAATCACGAACCCATTTATAAGGACAGCCGAAACGGACCAAACGGTAGTGATCTCAAGGCTCGTCAAACGAATGATGGTCGATCGCGATTTGCATGCGAAAGGTATAATAATAATCTTAAAATTTAAGTAGGTGAGATAACTGAACGGAGTTTTATCTTAATTGCAAGACTTTTAACTACTTTAGGGCTGAGATTTTTTGCTGCTTGAAAATTAATAGACTTTTCTGAACATTTTGGCTTGGCGTAATGGTACATTATGTAATTTCATTTGAGAGCGAGTATTATGGTATTCAATGGAATAATTAAGGATTCGTGTAACGATATTTGAGCTATATAATATAGCTCAGTAATTATAATATAACGATAGTTATGCTACGTTTGCCGAGGTCGGTCTGTGGATGGGGAACCACCCCTATATCAAGACCCCGCCGTGTCAGAAAGCATGATAAGCCGTGGATCTTTGACAGTCTAGGGAAATTAGAAGCACAAGCTTTAATTTAGGTTTTAAATTCTATGTTTTTGTTTTTAATGTTTACTTCTGCTTGATTACATTTTTTATGTTTTTTTTGGTATATTGTCTTGTGCTAGCTGACATATGGCAAGTATTTTAATTTTATGTTTCGCAACGTTAATTACGTACATGTATAGAATCAAGTTATTCTAACATAACAGACAGCTGTGCTGCTGGGAAGTTTGTTGCGCCACTTCTTCTTCCCAGCAAAAGCACTAGGAAGTGGTGAAGGGCGGGCGTTTTGGGGGACTGTCTTATGTAATTTTGACGTTTAAAAAGTGCTGACTCTCAGCCCAGTTTGAATGAATGACTTTTGGTTTTGATATTGACAGGTCTTTCGTGCTATCCAGTAACTGGGTTGTGGAGGTCAGATAAACAGTCGTTCCATGTAGGATACTCGTATTCAGTTGCACCCGGTTAGACTAGAAGCCGACCTCATCATATTAGGGAAAAGGCTAGGCAGATATGTAACGCTATTTGTATAGCGACTAAACAATACATTTGTGAAAAAGTAAATATCCAATGAATTACAGTGTACTTACTATTGAGTCGTACGTAACAAAATAATGGGAAAATCATTTTTTTTTAAATAGAAAGTAGTTGAATAGAGCGAACATAAGTTTACTTAAACAAACTCACACCTTTACAACGCCTTTCAAACCGAACGCTGATTTAGCTAAAATTTAATAACAAAAACGCGCGCGCCTCCCAGGGACAATAACAAAGTAATTTTTCATCCGCCCATAAAAAAATGGTTTCAAAACACCGTCACTATGAAACGAAGACCGTACCTAGAGCATTGTCACGTACAACAAAAGGAAATTCCGTGACGTCAAGTATCACCAGTTTAAAACGATAAAAAATAATGCAAATTCACTCCTGTGCCGCTTTCGTGATATAACGCCGGATCGTTACTAAGATAACGGAGTTTTTCCGTTAAATCGCGCCTCTTCAGTACTTAACGACAGTGTCCTTCGTTAAACGGAAGTGATTCAGGTAGTCGTTTGTGTTTGAGTGCTCTTTTTCATTTGTAAAAGTATTTTTTGAGCGTCTTCACAAAGAGTTTTTTTTTGTTTTGTTATTGTTAGGGTTAACGTGAATACGCTAACGTAGATCGTGATACTCAAATTTTCTTTAAAAATACAGGGTGTAAGGGACAGCCCTCCGCAGACTGATGGGGTGAATTCATTTTATCATACTTAGATGACCGGTACAAGAATTTATTTTAGGAACGTTATGGGAATCCAATAAACCTGCACCCTAATTGCGTAACTCACGATTCATCATAATCTGTTTCGCTTTGAAACGGATTGTTAAACCATTGCTTCATACGTTCGAAAAATGTGTCTGCTCAACAACGTAAATAACGCAATGAATATTGTTGAACTGTCAAAACGAAACCAATTCTGATTAATCGTGAGTTACGCAATTCGGGTGCTGATTTGTTTTATTTCCGCACACGCAATGTATCGCTACCAAGGCAAAACGCAACAAACGAAATTAAACTGAAAAAGCTGAAAAAACGTAAAAAAAAAACCTTTGAAAAATTTCGATGGAATATGATTCAAAATAAGGAGCTGAATGCACCCTGTCAGTTTGTGGAGGGCTGACCCTTACACCCTGTATACAACGCACGTGATTTTTCGCAACTGATCGTTTTTGTTGAAACAGTACGATGACATTGAAGGTGTCCGATCAAAAAGAAAATGTTATTTGATCACCATGAAGAGCATCACTATTTTGTTTTACCCTCCTTGTTAATTCAATTGTCTACTCTATTTTTATCATTTGATTTTTTAGGAATAGGTAGACATGACAGTTTATGTAGAAAAACGATCAATTGCGAAAAATCCCGTGTGTTGTATATAAAAAAAAAATTTTTTTTTTTGGTTTGAAATATCCACTGTGTATTGTCATAGACACAACAACAACATGAGGTGAGATGGTGAATGGTAGCACCAGCGTCTCCGAGGGGTAATGTATATTTTATTTTTACATATATTTTTAATTATACTTTATTATACATTTTCAACAATAACGATCAGCTGTGAAGAATCCCGTGGGTTGATTTTTTTGACAATGTGTCGCTATCAACCGCAATGTATTACTTTTTGTCTATATAGGTACTCAAAATGAATGAATGAATTCGTCATATAATCACGCCTGTATTCCCCGAGGAAACAGCAGCAGAGGTGTACCTTTACTTTACCCACATTTCACCAGTTATGTTTAAGTCACATATAATAAATAGGACGCGAGCCTATTGTCATCAACTGGACACAAATTCAGACTTCGGGACGCTACTGAGAAATTTCAGATAGGATAACCCAATAATACTTTGCCCGACCCGGGGAACCGAACCCAGGACTTCATGTACATTTTTCTTCGGAAATGCCATGACACGTCAATCATTTTAAAAAGCATTTAATTAATTTCTTAACTCATCGTCATCTGCCTAGCCTTTTCCCAACTATGTTGGGGTTGGCTTCCAGTCTAACCGGATGCAGCTGAATACCAGTATTTTACATGGAGCGACTGCCTATCTGACCTCCACAACCCAGTTACTGGGTAATACGATACCCCTTGGTAAGACTTTCGGGCTTCTGACGACCCGTAACAACTGTCAAAGATCCACAATTGACAGCAAATTAATTTCTTAACTATCTACACATATTACTAACTAATGAAAACAAACGGAATTTATGATACAAGCAATAATATCTTTACAGAACTGACATGAATAGTGATATTGAAATCTAAGTACATAATGCCTAAAGTGCTTCTAATATTAGTAGAACAACACAAACTGAACAATGGTGCGTATTTACTTATAATATTGATACCATTAATCTTAGATAAACATCGCCGACGTCTCCGGTATCGTCCTCCTCGGAGAATATTGAGAACAATTTCATTCATATCTGTTGTTTGTGAGATAGTTTCAAATGTAATTTGTACAGTACAGTACAAATATAGTTAGGTAGGTTGCTAAAAGTGATTAGATTTAAAAATATTCGGCATTATTTGCTAACCAAATTTTATAATGCTATGGAAACAAATGTTTTAAATCTATGTAGGTGAAAAAGAAAAGAGACAACATTATTTTACTTCAATCTTTTCAGGTTACTAATTCTACGGTAGCTTTTAATAATACTAGGCAAACTTTCACGAGACGTAATTCAGGATAAAATAAGATAGGTTCATGAAAAAACGCCGTTAAAACGAAAAGTCTCACCCCTAGTGTCCAAATCACCAAGCGACACTAATTTAATTAGAAACCATAATAAAACTTTTTGGTACTTTTGTTAATGCCCAACTTTTTCTAAATACCCTGCTTTTATAACACCTGAGTCGAAAGATGTTGAAGATAGCACGGGAATCCAATCCAATCATCTCGGGGCTTTTGACGAGTAAAACTGGGACATAAAAAACTGTCGTAAAATCGACTGGGAAGCATCCGCAACGGGCAACGCCGGGAAATGATTTACTTATACACGGGAAATGAGAAATTTTACAAAGAAAAAATTATTAAGATTCATCTATACAGAACGTTATTTAGACGGATCACGGGCCTGTTAATCTTTGAGTCAAAGACGTCATTATTTTCAAAGATGTGAATATTTCAAGCAAATTGGGGAAGTTACAAGAAGGTTCGTTGAAAGGCGGTTTTAATAAGATATTAGACAGGACAGCGCTTTATATTAATCTCCGGAGTTTATGAAATTCATGGTATTTTTGTGGCTACACAAAATATTGGTTAACGAAATTCTTCCAAAATTGGTACTGGTTCTCCATTTTAAATAAGACATTTTTGTAAGTAATTATATTTTATCAGACAACAGAAAACGCCATACCATCCCCAAATCTTCCTTATCGTAAGATTTCTGTATACCCATATACATACAGGTATATGTGACTGCTTTCATTAAAGTATAGACGTATATGAAAAGGTTTCCGCAAGGATCAGGTGGAATCGTTCTAATTACCTGTGTTCTACAGGATAATGGCTGTAATATCACAGGGAACGCGTACAAATTTCCTGTTTACCCCTACAAATGAAAAGGGTATTCAATTTCTGTATAAATCGTAGCTACGGGTGTCTTGCGAGAATAATTGCTTTAGAAATAAAAGAGTTCCTTTTAATAGTTTTTTTCGTTCTGTTGTTTGGCCTTTGTGCACTAGACATTAGAGTTTACAAAAAAAAAAAAAGAATCAAAATAGTTTACTGTTTGTTGAAAATATTTTTGTTTCTGTATGGGTATGTGACTTCCCAGGCATCGACATTTAGACTTTGGCAATGCAACTAATACAACAACAAAATACATATGTACATAATGGTGTGTGGACTTACCTATGTCTCGCCAAACATCATCGAACCACAACAGAAAAAAAGACTTACATCATTCTAAGAACGTGGTATTATGGTGTCTACAAAATCTTTTTCTGTTGTTTTATCTTCTTGCACTATATAGTACAGTTTAAAAAAAATAAAAAAAGGAAAATCAAGGCATACACACCTCTTTATTTATAAATGTTGCTTAAAATTAAGAGACGTTTAAACATCAAAAACGAATGGTTTGTGTAGCTAATGATTACTAAACTTTCAGCAAAGTTTATAAATAAATTCCCTAAAGTATGCAACACAACTATCAAACAAAAACATAAAGGGTTGTGCAATTGTGCAGTAAGCTGACTTACCTACGTCACGGCAAACTTCATCAACCACAGCAACAAAAAATAAAAACAGAGACACAAACAAGCTCTTCCCAGAATGACATGGCAACCCAAACCCTTAGGGAACCTATTTTCGCAGTAAATTTTCATACAAACCCGAGTGTCACAGTCACCTATCTCCGCAACACGATTAAGTAAACAACTTGGTACAACGCTCGCAACGTTGCGCACACAACATGGCGCTGTTCGTTGCACATTTTAACCCGACACATAGCCTTTGGACGTGGCTCCTAAGTCCTAACATGAATATAGGACTCGCTTGCAACTGGAATAAGGGGAAAATGGTACTTGTATCCGAATTTCGCTGATTCATTCGGTGTTTCGAGAACAAAGAGCAATTATAATTGCACTCAGAGTATTTGCTGTGTTTTTAATACTAGAAATCAATGAATAATAATTTGTGAAAAACATTTTTCAAAAAAATAACAACTAACTTCCAAAAAAACACTACGGATGCAAATAACTTTAATTTCAGAAGTCGGTGACTTGGGATGTGTATTTTAATTATTTGTCACCGCCTTCCGAAATTAAAGTTATTTTGCAATTTGTAGTGTTGTTTTGGAAGTCAGTTGTTATTTTTTGAAAAAGTTTTTATTTTTCACTTTTTAGTTACCTACCCCACACCAATTCGAAATTTCATCATCCTTGGGGTCAAAACAATGCATATTTATGCGATAACAACATTCGCGGTTGATTTGCTGTAATTTTTTGAAGAGTTCCGTTCTGTCTCCGAAACGCATCATAAGATCTATATTCCCCCTTCGAACAAAAAATAATTTTGCAAATCCGTCTATATACGACGGAGTTATACCCAAACATACATTAAAAACAAAAAAAAAACATGTGGAATTGATAACCTCCTTCTTTTTGAAGTCGGTTAATTAAAATAATTCCTAGTCCTACTAAGATTATAAATGTGAAAGTTTGGATGTTTGTTACTCAATCACGTAAAAACGACTAAACAGATTTGAATGAAATTTAGCACCACAACTAGTTTAGAACTTGGTTTACAACATAGGTACATACTTTTCATCCCTTTAGTACATTCTCATGGGATAACTTTGGACCTCCAAGCGGGCCATGTCGCGCTGGCAAAAGCTAATGAGCAATACGTATATTAGAAGAGAAAGATAATTATGTAAGTACTGATACGGTAAGAGGAAAATGATTTGAAATAAATAATCGGCTTTCAGCCTACTAATAGGTCTTTACCTATGAAATTGGCGTTTTGTATGAAAAAATTTAAACTAATTTTTTTCATGAATTTTTTATTTGTATTAATCGAAGTAATCACCCATGCAATCAATGCATCTTTGCCAACGCAGTGGCAGTTTATTGATGCCCTTCTTAAAGAAATCAGCTGGACGGGAGGCAACAAATTCTTCAAAGGCATTTTGTACTGCCTCTCGGGTATTAAATTTTTTTCCCGCCAAGAAGTTATCCAAATTCTGGAAAAAGTAGTAGTCTGTAGGCGCAAGGTCTGGTGAGTAGGGCGGATGACGGAGAGCTTCCAACCCCAGTTCTTGCAACTTGGAGACCGTCTGTTGTGCAGTATGAGGTCGCGCGTTGTCGTGCAGGAGCAGCGGAGACGAGCGATTGACCAATGCTGGTTGGACATGCGCCAGCTTCTCCATCATTGTGTTCAGTTCTTCACAGTACACATCTGCAGTAATGCTCACCCCGTTTGGTAAGAAGCTGTGATGAATCACACCGGCGCTAGACCACCAAACAGTGACCATCACTTTTCTAGGGGTAAGTTTTCGTTAAGGGCATTGTTTAGGTGCTGAACCAGGATCCAACCAACTTGCTGAGCGCTTACGGTTATCAAACAGAATCCATTTTTCATCGCAGGTAACAATGCGGTTCAAAATTCCTTCATTTGTGTGTCTGTTGAGCAGTGCAAGGCACGTCTCGACGCGTACTTCGCGCTGGCGATCATTGAGTTCGTGGGGCACCCATTTGTCAAGCTTTTTTACCTTGCCAATTTGACGCAAATGGACCAATATTGTTTTGACGCTAACGTCGAAAGCTGCTGCTAATTCAGCCGTAGATTGTGTATCATCAGCTTCCACAATCGCCTTTAATTCGTCATTGTCGACCAAAGTCTTCGGACGACCGCGAGGTTCATTTTTCAGGTCGAAATTTCCAGAACGGAAGCGAGCAAACCAATAACAGGTGGTGCGTTGGTTTGTAGTGTTAGCTCCGTAAACGTCGTTGATGTTGCGTGCCGCTTGTGCCGCGTTGCTGCCACGACGGTACTCATATTCCATAATTACTCGAATTTTTAACGTATCCATGATGACGAAAAAGATTGAAATGCGATGAAAATGTAACACTAATCAATAAAGAAATGACTACTTTTAGAAAAAAAATCCATGTTTTTAAAATAAAATTAATTTGAAATTAGAATTCTTAGCCAAACAAAAATTATTTTGATTTGAAATGGCCAGTACTGCAGAACGGCAATTTCATAGGTAAAGACCTAATATATACACGGTGAAAAAAAAATCTGCTGTTCCCTACATTTATGTTCGCATCACTCGACAAAATGTAGGGAACAACAGATTTTTTTTTTACGATTTCAGGTTTGGTCCCATAGTAAAAGTTGTTCATAATGATGAGTACAACGACCCCTTAAGAGAAAAACGGTGATTAAAATTACATTCTGTATTACTAAGCAGAACATTTGTCTGAACAGTTTATGAATAAACGCCTGCATGTATTTGTCAACGACAACTATGCAAACAAGCTAACCTAGTTTAATCGAGACACACAGAGACACAGTACCACTAAATGGAAAACAGCAAACACACCGGGTAGAACTCGACAAGAATCCAACTAACTGCACGCTCATTACACTATAACCGGCAAATTACGTTCGAAGCGATTGTTTACCCGTTAGATAGCAAGTTAGTGATTTTCAACCTAAAGTTCCGTGTTTAGCGTGTGGAGTTCGCGCCTGTTTTCAACTTGTTCAGGTGTTGGATAACTCGCCTATAGAGGTGTATTTTAATAAAAGAGAGTCCCTTTCAGCGCCTGCTTTATTGTGCAACACCCTAATTGTGTAACTCGCGATTCATCATAATCTGTTTCGTTTTGAAACGGATTGTTAAACCATTGCTTCATATGTTCGAAAAATGTGTCTGTTCAACAACGTAAATAACGCAATGAATACTCTTGAACTGTCAAATTGAAACCGATTATGATTAATCGTGAGTTACGCAATTAGGGTGCTGTACTAAAGCGCTTTATGTGTCTGTACTTTACTTTCATTCATCATCTAATCTACAGAGGTGTCTTCCCTATTTATGTGGGTAATATGTAGGTACCTAATGAAAGCAGTATTTTGATTCCACATTTACTTTACTTACGCCACTAAGTTACTTTGTTGCCGAAAAACCCCTAAAGTCTGACAACCAGTCTTACCAAGGGGTATTGTATTACCCTGTTACAGGGTTGTGGAGGTCAGATAGGCAGTCGCTCAATGTACAATTAGTTCAGCTGCATCCGGTTAGACTGGAAGCCGACCCCAATATCGTTGGGAAAAGGCTAGGGCCTAACCTTTTTTTTTTCTTTCCTAGCCTTTTCAAGAAAATCACTTCGTCTATCTGCCTTGCAGCTAGGTAGATTGACTAAATGACTTTGGTGGTTATAATTAGAAATGTTAAACTTTTGCTATACCTACATACGTAATATAAACATTTTGAATAAGATAAGATAAGAAAACAAAAAGACTTGATTTTGATGACTATTTATCAATAATTATTATGTTCCATTTCAAAATGGAACCTCGTTAATTAAAGAACAAGTACATTATAATTACGAATCTATGGAAAGGGCATCCGATGGCTCATCCAAGTTAAAATAATTTCTTAACAATTATTATGAAAGCGATTATATCAAAAGAACGAAACGGACGTTGGGAAACCGACATTGACCTATCACGGAAATATAATTATATAGGAGAATAAATATATTGTATTATGTATATCTTATAACCAGTTTGTGGTTATGCTTGAATCATTGTTAGCGATATCTGACAGGTAAGTCAGTTTATTGAGTAGGTTACGGGACTTTCTGGTCGTTACTTAAGTATGTCGTGGTTCCATCGCAAAGATGGCCATATCGTGATCTGCCTGGCCATTCCACGATTCTTCTTCTGAGAGTATCGATGGCAAAAAGTTCAAACATTTTTGGCCCAAAATTCAGCTGTGCGAACTCCGCTCACTGACGCAGTCATATTAAATCACAGGTGACAGGGCAGGCAGTCCAGGATGGAAGGTGGGCCACGCTACCCTGCCATTTTATTATTTGGCCGGTTATACCACGCACAATGCGCCTGATCGAAAGTCAGTCAGATCGACGAAAGTAACCTATATTTATCGAAATTCCCAGCGCGTGAGCCGAGCGAGCGAAGCCAGCGGAGCAACGTCAACGGCTGGCGACCGCTACATCTAAGTTGGTGCAGTTATTTGACTATTTAATATTGTTAGAACCTTAAAATAGAGATAATTCGAGTAGGAATGAGCCAATAAACATTATAACCCGACTGCGCGGCAGCGAAGACATTTCTACGATCGGACAACGACATATAGATTAGATTCATATATGTACGAGTACAACCACCCTATATCGATTTTGGAGGACCAAGCTAAGTGTCATTGAATGATCTTCGTAAAGATCGAAAAGACAATTTGAGAAAGAAGAATGATTCACTTAACTATTTCCAAAGCCATAGTTATAGTACCGATTTCACATGAAACGATGATATCAACTCGTCACGATATTTGCTTATTGAAATTTTCATGAGTCTGTTCGTAGTGTTGGAAGGCCGCACAAGGCGGACCGATGACCTTGTGAAGGTCGCAGGAATCCGTTGGATGCGGGAAGCACAGAACCAGTTGAAGTGGCGGTGCTTGGGGAAGGTCTATGTCCAGCAGTGGACATCTTTCCTATAATTTATGATTTTAATGATGAACCTGTTCCTTTCCCACCTAGTCATCTAGTCAAAGACTAGCAGCTCTGTACTAATTACGACTAGCCCAGTAAGCCGCTGCTTAAGACATGCATGAATTATAAGCAAAAATAAAAATAACTATGCAAAGTTTCAACTCGCCATCCTAGAAAATATCAATCATTCTGACATAATTACTGGCACTCAATGTTTCAGGTGCATGTGAATCATACAAAAGTGAACTTTAACAATTCTACAATAAGACTGGGTAAGCATGCGCAGTTAAAGTTTGTACAAGCTAGCCGCTAAGGCGAAGTTGTGTGGAAAGTAGAAAGAAGTTTTTGTTGAAGAAGCCTGCCTACTTAGTTCTAGAGATGAATAAATTAGTACAATATACTGGTGGCTAGACGTAGTTTTAAATAAATATTCACTGCAGTATTGTGGACGATGACAGAGCAGTGGCGGCCTAGTGGTAACGGCCTCGACTTACGAGTTGTAGGTCGTAGGTTCGAACCCAGACAAGCGCAGGTCTTTTGAGGAAAGAAGCACACATATTGGGTAGGCATCAGGCAGTGCACGCATTTGTCATTAATCGTGCAGCTCAACTCAAAATAAATAAGTATTTAAAAATACACACGGCAACATCTCATGGTATTCATTTCCAGTTTTAGCTGACCTCACATTGTATGTGCTTTCCGTACAATGAGAAGTCAGCTTACATTGGAAATGTAAGCTTGATATGTCGCCTTGCGTTCTGTAGATGGGTTTCGTCAACTACATACAAAAATGTGTACAAACACAATAGAGCTGTTCACCGCCCACCAGTTATTTAAGTATATTATCAACAAAACAATATTTCTCCTCAAATAGCAGGAAACGTGTAAATTCGTTGATTTATGCGACGAATAGCGACTCTATGTTTGGTAGTGAACCATGCGATTATTTATCTCCCTCCCTTACCATCGGTTCTCGATTAAAAACCAACAAACGAATTAATGCGCGTGGCGAAAGGTGGAACTAAAGTTAAATGTACTTGATTTGATAGGTTGACATCTTCCCTTGACTAGCAGCGCCACCATTCCATTTACAAAGATGTTTGTCTATAAAAGCGATCGAAAATTTTGACGTTGACGGATGAGTTGTAATCTTATCGGAACTAACGTGTTTTGTTGACGGTAAACGAAAGCTTTGTTTGCGGGTTGTAAACGAAGATTATATATTTTCCTTGAATACAATTACTGTGGGATTATGTAAACTGTGTGCATTGATTTATCCATCGTTATGTGAAAGGTTATCACTGTAAATGTGATTTAGAGAACAAGTAAACCGTCGGTCTTGTGTTATGTGGATGAGAGTTTGTCAACCGGTCCTGCCTATATCGAAATTACCTAATAATTGGATTAGGAAAGTCAGATGGTAAATGATAAATTTCTGTAAGTAGGTTTGTTTGCTTTTACATGTCAATCACATTTTAAAAACTAGACGAGGTCATCGTTTCCTATCTGGCTACTCTGAGAAAAAAGGCAGAAAACAAAAGGTTTTTTTAAAGTCCAGATATAATCTTGGTCAGATCACGTGAAGACTACATAGTCTTCACGTGATCTGACCATTTCAGACACCAGTACATAGAGTGGTGTCTGATATGGTTTTTTAAGGAAAAACCACACAGATTGAGTGCACCTGTCCAGTCTATGACAACATTTATCAGAAATCATGCAGTTCAATTCAGAACTTAATAAGCTCAACGATTCGACGAACATTACTAAAGAAAGAACATTTAGTAGCCGTGCCATCTAAATCACAGATCAGTGCTTAGACTAAAAACCAACTCTAACCCACCCCAAAAGTCTTATAAAGTCTACAGGGACGATGAAGCAAATATGTAGTCCAAAAAATTCATATGCAAATCAGAAATCAATTCAAAACAACTTTTCTACGCGTTTCCACCATCTTACAAAGAAAAAGCCCCGTCTATATCGTATTATTTCAATTCTTTCGCAACTTAATCCTCGTCATATTCGTTCGGGAACAGTTCAATGGAACAAATGGTTATGACAGGTGGGCTACCGTGTAAAAATGACTGATCTGCTCAATACCGCGTCCACGGAATGGAAAAAAAATTGATAGCTATTACGTCAGTCGGCGGCCTTTTGTGTGCGAAATTTCAGCCATATTTTTTTTGTTCTGTTTTCAAATCTTTCATAGAATTGGCCTGTGAATTGTTGCCGTAATGGGGGTAGTTTTGTTTTACTTACGTTCGTGGTCTGGGCGGTCGAATGTGGACCTCAGCATTCCTGGAACAAACAGAGAGTGATGTTGAGTGTGGTGTTGTCTTAAGTTTATTTACTAATGAACCGTGCCAAATTTCATAGTTTTTGTACCCCTTTTTACGAAAATTATGCGGCCGTAGAGTTATGAAATTTGGCACAGTTAAACTTTAGAGATGTGGACGCCGTCAGTAGGGACTGGTCATCCCTTAGCTCCCACGGCTTATTTTAATTTCTGAATTGTTTTTTTTATCTTTTTTCTAATTGCGGACGCTTTTAATGTACACTTTTTACATCGTTCTCACATTGATAATTTCAACATAATGATGTAACCAACTTTTTGTAACAAAATCATGATTTTAAAAGAGTGTCCATGGAGTTTCTTGCCCGTTCTTCTCCATAGGTACCTACGCTTTGGAATGGGCAACTAGCTTCATCTTTCTAACTCACCAACTTTGACAATTCAAAAGTGCCTGTAATTGGTTTATTTGAAATAAATGCTTTGAGTTTGAGTGCAAAAAATTAATGTTTTAGATTAATTTTGATTCAAATTTAAATGAATTATGGTCCATTTTGGGCGACCACTAGTAAAATACAAATAGTAGTAAATTTTTAGAAACAATTTTTAGGAGGATTAGAAGTGTCTAAGATACAGTTATTTTGGACACAAACACGTTTTCCTGTACACAAGTGGGTAAGAAAATTAAAAAAAAAACAACATTCATCATTCACTGAACTGAAGGGCTGAAACATGAAAGGAACTTCTGATACCCAACTACCACACAAACCTGTTTAATAAAAAGAGGCGTTTAAGTACCGACCTCCTATAAAATATTCATTCATCAATATGGCTACTATTATCCATTCATCATTTTACATTCACACAACTATGGTACAGTCGCTGACAAAAGCGCCAGCCAATTAGTTTGTTTAACGTTGTGTGCCGAAAGCGCGCGTTGTCATGGCAACCGGTTTATGGTGGGCACGTGTTAATTGCCCGGCCCCTGTCTGAGCGACTAACATTTTGTACCATTTAGCACCTCCCAGCCACGTTCATATACGTACAATCGACAATACACGATATTAATTCAAAACGTTTTAGACTCGCATTTCTAGATAATTTATTGCTCTTTATAGTCTGCGAGCTCGTTTTTATGTCTTTTATTCTTTGAATACACTTTTACCTTGCGAAATTTACAGCATTTTTAATAAATTGACGTACCTATGGTAAAACGATGCGTCGCGTCGGATGAAACGATTTAACTTTGAT
This sequence comes from Polymixis flavicincta, assembly GCA_949987655.1. NCBI lineage: Eukaryota > Metazoa > Arthropoda > Insecta > Lepidoptera > Noctuidae > Polymixis > Polymixis flavicincta. The sequence continues at coordinate 21,308,957 of OX465181.1, read as the reverse complement.
TGTGTTTTAAATTTAAATTCGTTCATTACACGTCTATTATTACGATTTAAGTTCGCCATGAGCAGTAATTGCTTTAATTATTTCACGGTTGAATAAATAATGTAGTAATTAGATTGTGCGCGACAGTACCGAGTGTTGTTCTCGTGGCATATTGGATCCGTTGTTAAAAGTTTGCGCAAACTTATTAAAGAAGTGAAAGAAATCTGTTTGTGTGGTGTTTGAAATACTTATAATAAATCATTATATTGAGGGGCTTGTGGCTAAATCATAACAGCAGTACGGGTCGGTTAAGCAACGGTTGCCGCGATTGACTCGTGGATGGGTGACCATCTTTATATATCAACGCCCCTCCGTGCCTCGGAAAGCACGTTAAGCCGTTGATCCCAGTTGTCATTCGTGGATCTTTGACAGTCGTTACGGATCGGCAGAAGCTCGAAAGTCTGACAACCAATCTTACCAAGGGGTATCGTATTACCCAGTAACTGGGTTGTGGATGTCAGATAGGCAGTCACTCCATGTAAAATACTGGTATTCAGCTGCATCCAGTTTGACTGGAAGCTGGCTGAACATAGTTGGGAAAACACTAACAGATGACGGTCATATTGATTTAGTGCTTAGTACTGAGAGAGACCGAACGAGCTGAAGTGGCAATGGGCCGACCATACACGCGTAGGCCGATGACGTTGGAGTAGACGAATTCTTGATTGGAGACTGGGAATCGGCAAACATAAGGTAGCCCTCAGGCTAGATGTAAAGACGATCTTCACAGGGTGACTGGTAGCTGGATAAGAGTTGCCGAGAATCGGGCATATGTCCAGCAGTGGACTGCTGTAGGCTGATGAAACAAACTGAACGAGCTTATCGAAATCTTAGAGCACCAGTATGATTCAATTGAAAAAACATTAAAGTAATTAGGTTTTTTTTTACGTTCGTGTTTACATCAACTCGCATATATTTTTATTGGCTTTTCCAAACCAAACCCTGATACAAAAATTTGAAAGCTCATTCTAAATTTGCTTGATTGTTCAAATGCTTGTTTGTTGCCAGCCAGCACTACAATGAGTTTACAGTAGGTACCGATTGCGTTTAGTTATAGCATAAAGAATTTAAATATTTATTACTGTTAGCTCATTTTTCAAATTAATATCGGTAAATTAGGAATAGATAATTCAAACATTATTTTGTTTTTACGAATCCAAACGTTTCTTACTAAAAACCTAACAAAAAACTGTGATCACCAACTTTTTTGACAAGTAATTGTGTACCAAACAAAATGCACGTTGTATTTAGCAGTACAAGTGCTGAATGAAGTGATAAAAATTGATAAAAGACTAATCAAAATAATGAATAAATAATCTAGATAAAATTCTACATAAAATAAAACAACATTTCATTCCAATTAGAGTAATACAAAATCGAACAGTTTTGTACCTCGTTAGTAAAATCAATGTGTTTTATAAAATACTATCATTTGTACGTCAGTGTGATTACAATCAATTCTTACATTTCTATGTATTTTAGTTAAAACACGCATGCCACATTAATACCTAAGTGGCAACAATTTCTTTTTTTCAATAAATATTTCGTTGGTGACATAGGCATTCGTTTGGTATTCTCTATCATACTTAAGACAAATTGAAGTCCTTTTTTGTGTCTGACTGCGTTGTTCTTTTTAACGGCACAGCAGATTGTTTACAAAAAAAAAAAACCCCAAATTGAAAAATAACTTTAATTTCGTAAGTAGGTGTCGGTGTGTATTTTTCACTTTTAGTTGTGGTACCTAGCCCACACATAATCTTATACCACTACTTGCTATGTAAATAATAGTGACAAGAAGTTATTAAAACATCACTTATAAATACTGAGTGGAAAAATACGTATTATTAAGATAACTCAAAAACTACATAAGTTAGTAAAATTTATATGAGACCGCCAGACCATATTCTATCAACTAAAAAAAGAGTTTTCGTTATCAATCTACAATTGCAGGCAATATCGCGTAACATTAGATACAAAAAAAAAAAAAAAAAAACTGTAGAATTGAAATTGTTTCCTTTTAAAAACTGGTTTAACAAATGTCGGTGTTTTTGTAAATTGAAGATAAAACTCTACCATTCTACCGTGTGTTTAATCCTACCAAATTCACCGGTAAAATAAGAAAGAAGGAAGAAATTTTTTATGCCAACAACAAAAAGCCTGGGAGGCACTTGCGACCGTCAATTTCCACATACGAACGTTCGTGTAAAAATAACTTGTGCCAAAAACAGATGTGGGGTGCGTAGTGTTTATTATTTCATTGTGTATGCCCGATGAACTCGCATCTTTTCGATACCGGGGGTGAGTGTGAATGTGAGTGAAAATTCCTAACAAAACCATATTATTATGAAAACGTTTTAAGTTTTCGGCGCATCACCACGTCCCTGGCGTATTGTTACACGTGGTTGGGGTTATCGAAATATATGGAGTCATTTTGACGGTTTTATTACAAAATGCGAATTTATTTTTGGGATAAACATTTTCATTTCGAGTGTGCATTTTTGGTGAAGTTGTTTTTATGTTTAAGTTTCGTTATTTTGTTTGTATTGTATTTTTGTGTAAGCTCTACTGGGAGTTGCTTTTATTTTATTGAACAAAAATTTGTAAGTTAACTTATACAAGCTTAATTTTTTGAATAAAAATATTGGGTGCTTCAAGTCGTACCTTCCACACCGCTGGTAAGTATCGGTTTAAGACTTAAAAAAAAAACTAGTTCGTTGGTCTAGTTGTCAGAAGCGCTACTACTGAGCATGGGGTCATGGTTTCGATACCCGGGTCGTGCAAAGTGTTAATGGGTTTTTCCATATAGAACTTCTCAGTATCAGTTTATCGTCTGGATTTGTGCCGGGTTGATGGCATTAGGTCGCCCCCTATTACACGGGACTGAAACATAACTGCCTAAATGAAAGAGTGTACTATAGGTGCGCCTCTGCCCTACCCCTCGGGAAACACAGGGTGATGATAAGTTTATGAAATGTATCTGAAATATTACAAATTATGACCAATTTGCCCCGCTGGTATTTTTTGCATACTTTTTGTAATCACACTTTCATTTCAACACAATATGATCGAGCTTCTTTTTTGCCACAAACGAGGAATAATAAAAGTATCATGCACTCTGTTTTTCTTTTATTCCCATTTCGCAAAAAATGAAGGCAGGTTAAAGTGCATACTTAAAGTGGGCTCTAAAATACGGTAATAAACACCCCCCTGTTTGGGGTGTGAATGTTTTGTTTGCTAATAATCTTTATCCCTCTGTTTTTTTTTACATTAGAAAAATATTGCATTTTTCTTACTAGAAAATATACATATGTCACCGTAAGATTGTGAACACCATTAGTTTGTAATCTATCTCGCTAGATTAGAAACTGCCGCTAAATTGTGAACTGCAATAACCATTGTTTTTGCTGTTTTTTTGCAAAAAAATATTTTTCGATCGTTTTTAATATGTCCGTCAAATTGTGAACTGGTATCAAGACGGATAGTACCTTGCGCTATTACTGAATAGTCAAGTAATTACCACTAACTTGGAAGTACCGCTCGCCGGCTGCTACCGCAGTACCGCTCGCATCGCTCGCTCGGCTCGCGCGCGTTTGGTCGCTGTTCTAACCTAGCCTATTCGGTCGGTAAGCAGTCTGGTGCAGTTCACAATTTATCGACAGTTTATAATCTCGCGAGATAGATTATAAACTAACCGTGTTCACAATCTTACGGTGACACATCTAATTCAAAAAGTGGCCAGTCCCAATAGGTACGTATTTCTGGAATTGTCAATTTGCCCACAAGTAAAAAACTTCGGGCTTCGGGTTAAAGGAATCGCCTACTTAAAATATGTTTTAAAAGTGTCGATTCGCCCTTTGCGGGCGAGTAAATTCGTGCGAATAGACGAATAAGTCGTTTATTTTTCGCTTAAGAAGTTTTGTAACATCGTGTACAGAACATTCGAGAGATATAGAGATGCAACACATGAATTGTCTGCCCGTCTTTGTATTGTATTGTCCGCGGTCTAAACGACCAATTCACGATTACGGCCATGAAGCGCCATAAAGCGGAAATAAATCAAACAGTTTATTGAATAGTACTCGTAACATCAAAACAATCCATTGCAAGTTAACCCTCAAACGCGAGCGTGACCGCGCGCGGACCGATCACGACACCAATAAATAACTATTGCGACAAAAACTGACGACAAAGCGCGCGTCGTGAGTCGCAGTCGTGATCCGTCGCACGTGTCCGGACAGATCGGAAGCCGATCGGCACGATAAGATCAGGATTCTATAAAAATAGGACTTTCAGTATACGCGTGCTTAGTTAATTGGTCATTTTTACTTTTTAATTATAACGACTCGTGACGTTTTAGCGAACGAGGGTAGAATTTCGATTCTTTTAATGAAGCTTGTTTTACGTTTGAGTAATTAATTCACACAGAGAAATTATTCGCATTTCATTTCTTTTACGATTAGGCGATTACGCAATTTTTTTCGTTAAAATTCTGGCGTATTGAGTAAACAAGCGTTTATTAAATTTATTTGTTTTGTAATAAAACACGAGTTTAATTAACAAACTGTGTTTAAACATTATTCTTCAATCGGCTACCTATTATAAATGTAATGACGCAGCATAATAAATTTTGCAGCCGCATAAATAGCGACATAAATCACGGGCGGTCAATGAAACCGTAAAATTTACGTATCATTATAAGTGTCCGTTGTGTATTGATAAAATGTCAAAGTTCATCTGGATAGCTATTCCTGGCTGGCACTGATTGGCAGTAAGAATGCCGGTAGTGTTATTGGCACTATGAAACGCAGGAAATAATGTCAATTTAACATATAGAAATACGATGAGGGTACTCTGTCGCCATTCGATATTTTATAAATAGACTATTCTGATTCTGAAGTAACGTGTGTATGTACTTGGTGTAACTTTAAATTAAATAAATTGTAAATCCTTCGTTTTTTTGTTGGTTTCTTAATTATACTAGGTATTGCCAGCGGCTTCGTTCGCATGGAGGTCAAAAATTATCCCACGGGAACGTATTACCCACATTTAAAGTATCCTATGTGTTGATCCAGGTTATAATCTGTGTGCCAAATTTCATCCAAATCTGTTCAGTCGTTTTTACGTGTTTGAGTAACAAACATCCAAACATACAAAACTTCGCAGTTATAGTTATCATCATCATAATTTTAGCCGAAAGAAGCTGCGAAGCTGGTTATACAAAAAATAAACAGCTTTTCCATACATTTCGACCGCGTAGGTATTGCACTTTTCTATGAAACAGCTGTTTTTTTTTGTATAACCGGCGAAAAATTTCTGCGCTACGGGCTCTAAAATGATATGCTGAATTCGTGGTTAAAATTTGCGCACTGGATAAAAACTTATCCTGTATAACTAGAATAGGATTATAAGGCAATATTTCGAAACACTGATACATGAATCGTAAACAATATTCCTTAAGCATGCTTTAAGTTATGACCTCTCTCCAAAAATCACTTGCATGATCTTAACGATACGCCCAAATTCGACTTACTCGTATTGTTAATAAAATACCACAAAAAGTTGCGAAAACAAATTATACTCGCATTGAATGTAATATGGGAGTCGTCTCAATTATCAAGTTGGGTTTACAACCATCTGTATAAGGAATTATCGCTCCTATCTCCTTTATTGCGATGCTATAAAGTATATGTGGTGCCCGACCACACCCAAGTTGGGCGACTTTCCGAACAGCGCGGCACACAAATGCGCACTTGGGTAACTTTTTACTTAAGCAAATATTTTATTTACAACTTTCGCAAAATGAGGACATGAAAACACAAAATAATGGACGGTAAATAGATAGGTCTAAACAGTGAAGTATCTCAGTGAATCTTCATTACTTTCGAAGACGACTATTGAGTGACACATACGGAAATGGTTCTCTCTCGCCACATTCATATTGCTGAATATCATTATTGTACATATCCCAACATCGTAATAGTTAGATCAACAAGTAGATATATGTCTCAACGTCACTCCCTCTATGATTGATGGTCGCCGCGGACTAACTGACAGGACCACATCACTTTTTTGCCGTATGAAGTTCCCTCACGAAGAAGGTTCAGTAGGTCTTAGCCGAAAAGGATATTACTTTGCTGGATAGTGATCTCGGCCGCGACACTTGAGTGCTTTTATGGTTGTAATAACAGATATCGCGTTGATTCGATTTGATATGGACTGCTTGGCTGCTATCGAGTGCTTGATTGCTGCGAACATTTACTTGAGAAGTGGCTCGTGAAACGTTAATGGTAGCTTTTATAACACTGTTGACGATAAGAAAGGTGAACATTTGAGTCAATCTCAAAGGCATTAATAACAGAAAGAGATGTAGAAAAACTAGCAGCGCTAAAACAATTTAGTCAACAACGATCTCTGGAACTGGTACTGAAGATTCTTTTTTTTTCTCACCAAATACGGATGCTGCACCCGACAGTGAGCGCTGTAAATTAATTTCCAAGTTCTACCACAATTGTATCGCGTTACAAGCGCAGAATGCAACTCTCAGGGCCATATATGGATACGCGGGGCCGCCTGCCATACCGGGCTGGACATAAATGGCCGGCCGTTACCAAACGCGGTGGCTCGGGACAGTCCGCAGCGAACGGGTTAAGTGACACACACTCGATTTTGAAATACGTATAAGAAACCTTCGTGTTAAATGATAATTAAAAGTAAGGGTCTGTTTGACCGCACACCTTGTTACGTATGGGTTGCTAACGAGATTTTTATTGATGTTAATTTATTCGTCGAGTGTCGATTATCGATTTTTGAATGCGTACTTTATTATGTCGTATAGTAGTTGTTTAATGTGTTTAAGATTATTTTCAGAAACGCTAAAAGAAGAGTTAATTTTGTAATTATCAGTTAAATTGCTTCGTATCTTGGGTTTTGCTTCTACGAAACTGAAATTCGCTTTAATTCAGACCGGACCCATAAAATTTTGAACAAAATTATCATAATAAAAAACAGAAGCTAGGTGAAATAATCCATTAGCGATATTCCAGATTTTTTCTTTTTTTCATTAGAATTCATAAGAGACTTAGTTAACAAAGGACGGAGTTAGATTGGAAAAATTTATAACTTGCAAGATTTGCGCAACTCAAGTGGCGCGGTATTTGCATTTTAATTGTAGCTAGGGGTAGGGAGCGAGTGTGCGTGATAAGCGGAAGCGTAGCGGTTCGTCTTTTAGTATGAACGAAGGAAAGAAAGAAGAAGAGAGAGAAGAGAAGAAGAAGAATTATTTATTGTCACAGACACACGTGCATTTAAAAGAGACAATTTAGCTGCTGCTTCTTAAGCACGTCCTCTCGAAATCAAAAGAAGTGTATTTAAAGATGTACCTAAAACTTAGTAGATCAACCAATAGATGTTCAAGCGTGAAACAGACGTTGCTTCCGTTAGCATAGTACAGATTTATGAATAAAGAGTCTTGTTTTAAATAGCCATACAGGATGGTAGGGATATAAACACGTGTTATCTGGGATTCAGCACTCACATGATTCTGCGTTGAAATAATACGCCGCTTATTAAAAAAAAAAAAACTGTTTCCACACATTTCGACCGCGTAAAGAAAACAATTGAACGTACCCAAGATGCTCGATTTGAATCAACATGCCGGTGACGTCGTGAAAAGATGCTCCTATATATAAATACCACCCGTTTCTCCACTAGTCCAATGCTTACTCAAGGATGCATATCCGGTAGACTCGCAATCCTTTCCTATCCTAAGGGCACGTCTACCTGACCATTACCGCGCCCCCCGGTCTACTTCTTGATATGCAATGGCCTCTGTAACACCATGAAGCTTGAGGCTCCAGGGGCTAGTGCGAATCTTGGTGTTCATTCGATTTATCGAGTCTGGTCAAGCCACGCTGAGTTGGTGCATTATATTACATTCCACACATTTCGACGGCGTAGTGCGCACTTTTCTACGAAATAGCAGATTATTTTTTGATACGTACGCTACTATCATCATCATCTGCCTAGCCTTTTCCCTGCTACGTTGGAGTCGGCTTCCAGTCTAACAGGATGCAGCGGAATATGGAGTATTTTACATGGAGCGACTGCCTATCTGCCCTCCACCACTCAGTTACTGGGTAACACAATGCCCCTAAAAATAAATTCATAATTCCCCATCACCCTGCATAAAAGCATTTTTAAATAGCGCTATAAATAAAAATACTTTTTCTAATAAAGAAAACGTAACCGTATTGAAAAAAAAAAAACTACGAAACTAGTTTTGCGAAATTGTAAAGAATAGAGTACTCCGCTATCATTGGGAACTCAGGTTCCATAAAACAGCAAGTAATCTTCCACTATTCATCATAATACTTTCTGAATTCATGCATATTTTCGCCACTACCGGGAATATGCTCTGCTTTTATTAATTAAGTTCGCGTTTGTTCACATCGATTTTTATTCTGGAAAATATTTCACCATTTATAATGATTTTCTGGCCAAGTATTTCGCCTGGTTTTCATATTGAATCCCACGACATGCTTTTATTGTTATAAATGTAAGAGTATGTTTGTTTGGGTGTTTGTTACTCAATCGCGCAAAAATGGCCGAAGGAAATTTTATAGGCACGCTCATAGTTTACTTTTTATACTTTTACGATTGCAACAGGATTTACTGATGAGATTTAAGGAATTAGCGTCATCTTACTCAACAGTTTTCACATCTGCGTAAATATCCACGTTCGTCTGACAAATGGAATGAAATTCGATTTAGGTATAAACCGACAAACTAACCAGCGACAAAAAAAAAAACAAAATGGCTATTTCAACATATTATTTGCAACTTTAAAGTTGAATGTTCAAGTAAAGCGTATGCTGTTTACAGAGTATACATTACCATGCTTATGTACGTAGAAGGAAATAGAACGAAGTCAGCCACCAACCGCTAAGTGTGAGTTGAGTTGGCGAGTCATTTATCTCTGTCGACGTCGCGATGTGGCCTCAGCTTTACATTAGGCTTGTTGATAGCCGTCGGGGTTAAGTGAAATGTCTATCTAGGAGGGTGTGAATTCGTGAAAAACATGTCGGTGACGTAACTCTCAAGCGCAGATGTAACGAGGAAGTTTTTGTATGACGCGCGGAATTGATGTCATCTGTGCTTATTTGTAGCGCACCGAAATATCGACGAATCGACTCGATATTTCTGTTTTTAACATTGGATCGCGCTTAGTTCACAATACGATGAGTGGCACTGTGCACGAAACCGATCTAACTTTTTGAAAATAGTACAGTTTATTTTTTAACTTTATGATTTTTACGTTTCCACAATAAAAATATAAAATCAAATCCTACACAAGCATGCAAAAGGGCGTAACACGCTGTTGTAAGTTACTTCAAGTCCAAGCCATATGACCTACTCGTTCGTTACCTACATAAACGACTAAAATAGAAATCTAATAAAGAAATCTTTCCAAAACTTTTCATATAAAAGTGGAGAAGGATTTTTATTACAACGGAAACGGTAGTTAATTTTAATGTTGCCAGTAATTAACAAATCTTAAGACCCTTGAATATGGGTAGGAGAGGGCTCCACGGCTTAATCGCGCCGGCCCTGGATGTGGCGTCAGTCATAAACTGGAGCGATTTTGTAATGTAGCCTGACGAGTCCTTACGGAATTGGGCCGTGATGTTAAAAAGTTTTGACTATAGGATCAATATCTCGGGTGGTTCTTTAATTCAAGACAAATCGTAGTTTTTTTTTATTTTTCCCCTGCCATTACAAATTGCCAATTCAAAACGAACTTTAGTTTAATAAAAGTGTTTTGTAAATGCTTATTTGACACTGGCCTTTACGGTGATGGAAATAATTAATGAAAACATAGGGTACGTTCCGAGTTGGGATAATATCGATTTGAGCATGCTCACAAACTTTCCGAATTGGCGTCAGCGCGATAACGATGTCCCGTGAATCGTCATAAATGACGTCATGACAATCTTGCGATGAAAACGCCGACCATACGTGTTATACTAATATCACCATGAGCGCTGTCAAAAATGATAGTTTTGCTGTTTTGTTTTGAGTCGTATCATATCTTAAGCTAAACTAACGAAATAAGAAGACAAAATTTGTGGTGTATACAGGTTTTATATGGTGTAAATAGGTTTTAAAATTGCGTGAGCACTGTTAGCGCGTTCGCGAGCGTTCCGTATTGTTTATATGCATAGCTGTCATAATCGTGACATCTTACATCGGAACGAAAATTATAATCTTTATCTGAGCGCTCACAGCGCCATTTTTCTGATTTAGAAAGGGGCCATAATTTAAGCATGTTGTTCACCCAGGATTTTTAGAGTTTATTAGCTAGCCCTCGAATAGTTTCCTGATCCCGGAAAATTGAGTAATAGAGCCGAATACAATTTGATAGCCTTTGCAATATCGCTACCTCTTTCATTTGCACCACATCCCCACAACTGAAAAGGCGTTTTTCTTGGATTTTTCGTAGCAAACGAGTGGAGGTAAGGAAAATTAGATATTTTACCTTTCGCCTTAATGAGGAGTTATCAACGTACTCGAGCAGGGGTCGAGCACTCGCTCAATATCGAGCAATTACCTTTTATGACCCGCTAGTGCCTAGTAATTGTTATTAAAAAGTTTAGGTAGATAGACAAACTGCCGAGCTATTTTGTGTATATTTAAATTTAGGTTGTAATTTTATGCAAGTTGCTGTTTTTTATCTTAAGAGCGTTAATTTTATTTTTTTATGGGAAAGTAGAATGTTGGCCTTAAATCCAGTCATAATACTTTGTTTTTAATAGAAATTGGATATAAATTTGCATTTTTATCAACGAAAGCATGAAAACCCAACTCCTACGGTAAATTCAAGAAATACAAATTACGCTTTAATATTAAGGTCACTCTTTAAGGAATAAGTCATTATATTATATGATACGTATAAACTTGTTTTCCACAATTTTGAATGCGCGAATATTTTTATGGAATTTACACCAATCATCCGTGCGTTTTAAATTTCAATACTGATCGGGCGCCGAAATATGGATATTTGTATTCAGCCAATCAACTCGTTTTTCACGTTTATTATCCTTAATTTTGAAGCTACAGTATGCTGTTATGTTTGTGTTTCTTTAAAGTTTTTATTTAATCCAATATGTTACAGTTTTATTTTTGAACATCTCCTGCTAAACTGCAAAGCAATTTGTCGGCAGTAGTAATTATTACTCTCCTATGTAGTGAACCCTACATTATTAAAAAGTACGATCAATGATTGAGGGCTCAGAAGAGTCTACCCCCAAGGAATATTCGCGTGAAGGTATTTAAACCGAATGAAAAAGATTTAGCAAAGGTGAAGTTATTTAATCTAGCGGAATATCCCCTTATTCACAATATTAGAATATGACTGCACACCGATGAGGGGGAGCTTCGACGTAATCAGCGTCTGATCACGTGTTCCTTTTGAAATCGGCTTATCCTCTACCCACCAAGACCAAGAAACGACCAATACTCAACCTTATGAAAAACCACAGACGGTACCTTTTCCTTAGGAAGCTTTCGAGATCCGTAAAATGTTCACCCTGACCGCCCGGACGAAATTCGTCTTCAGCGTTACCTTTGAACAAGTAATTATGGTGGAATTCCTGAATTAATACTGAGATAAGCTGCTTCCGTATTCCTCCCATTTTAAATAGCATAAAAATGAGGCCTCAAACCATTATCGACGCGTATTTCTTTCGTAATTTACGAGTTTCGCTAATCAACGGGAGAGCGAAATTGCGTTTATAATCCCATTTCATCATCTCTCAAACTGTGGGGTGCAAACCTTTTGTAGGTGTATAAAGTTTGGGTGAATGTTGGAAATCAAATTCTATTCTGAATCGACAGGAGTGAACAACTATGTGTTGTTAAAAATTCACAAGTTTCCCTCCACACCGCTGCGGCGTACGTTTGACATGGAAATGTGCAAGCCTACTCGTTGCGATTTCCCGCGGAATTTATTCAAACGCCGAACGCCTCCCTCCCCCGGCCGCACCCTAGACCGCACGCATCTGTCTTCGCATTGATATGCACATTCGATTGTCGACAGTCGCGTGCAACGGACGTGGGTAACACACATCAGCGTTGAATATTGTTGAATTATTTTTAAGCGAAATTAATATTTGGTTTCGAGTTTCTCCCTTCTATATCGTTCTCAGTACCTATTGGTGCTTCATGGGTGATTGCCGACCCCATAAGTAAAAGTAAAGTGATAGGTACGCTGTTTAAATAAATTAAGTACCTTTCATTAAATTAAATCAGTACTTATATGGAATAGGAGAATTATCACTATTGATTCGTATGTTCACTTCAAAGCCCCTTATACCCTGATTGATTTGGCGCAATTTATGATAATATCATTTTGTAACAAAATCGATTCATCTAAAACTGAGATATTAACATGTCAATTCAAGATGTGTATCAGACGATGACTTGCCGTACCACATGGAGGGAAGAAGTTAAATTAGGGGACGTGGAAAGATAAATGGCGAAAGCTGTCAATATCTACTTTTCATTAATGGTTCAAAAGTGTGTTTGCGTGGAATAAACGATGGCGTTTCTTGTATAGTCACTGTCTAATGCAAAAGTGAAAAGTTTTCCGTTTTCTTTTACGAACATTTCCTTCAGAATCTTCACCTTATTAAGTAGGAACTGTTAAGTATTTCCCTTAACAATTCGGAAAGCGTCGACCTTTTGTGGTCAAGGCTCTTTGAGTTGTGCCAAGTCATGGGCAACAGTATCATGGTTAAAATGCGCATAAGTACTCCCTTCCTGTTCTAATTCTCAAAGTAAGGCAATTATTATAATAATTTCCCTTTATTAATGGTTTTATAAATCGGCCCATATTTTTTCAATTACAAGCGAGTAATGTAATAGAGCTGAGTAATGAAGCTTTCAGCGTGTCGTTAAAATAATACGTCTTTACTGGTAAGTAAATATATTCATAAGGCGCTATGAATCACGAAAGCGAGCATGTTTGGTAAGCGTTTCGGTGGCGGTGCACGGTTGCACACTGTGTCCTTACAGTGTTAAGTATGCAGTAATTTAAGTTCTAATGATATGTGTAGGTACTTGCTTATGTGCTGATTATGGAAAGCGTTATCTTCAGTTATACATACCTAATTCTGGCGAGTATGGTTTTTGTTTGTTATTTATTATAATATATTGAAAGGTAATGACGGGCCAGGCTTTCTACCAACATTGCCTATGAAAGGTCTCAGTGAATCTACGGTCACTATCTATAATAAAAAGAAAAGTCCTGACTGACTGACTGACTCTTCAACGCCAAGCCCAAACCCTTGGACCTAGAAAGTTGAAATTTTGCACAGAGGTTCCCTTTATAATGTAGACAAAGAATAAGGAAGGATTTTTCGAAATTCAATCCCCAAGGGAGTCAAATAGGGATTAATGTTTCGCGCGGGCGAAGCCGCTGGCAAAAGCTAGTAATATGTAAGTAACCAGTGTCTTCGGGTATAGTTGAAATTTAGTAAGAAACCGATGAATATTTTCAATGGATTGACCTTGGTTCCTTATCTCTAATGGTAGTCACCATTAGAGATAAGGATAATCACTATACGTGATCTTTTTCAATTTTTTTAAAGTTCATTTGTTGTCATTGTACTGTAGCGACCGTGGAGCGAATGTGCTAAATTGCACTCAACGCTCAACAATACCAATTTTAATACCTTTGAACGAGCAATTCTTCTTTACGTATTAAATCTGAATCTTGGAAACAGCTCAAACAATTTTCATGCAATTTAGCAGGCAGGGGGTTTCAGGGGCGATAAATCGACCTAGCTAGGTTCAATTTTTAGAAAAAAAAAAAAAAACCGAGCAAAGTTCGGTCATCCAGATATTAAAATATATAAAAGACAGGATTTGTTTCATAATACGTTCCTCTAACAGTTTACGCATTTGAATAGGATCAAATGCGTAAACTGTTAGCCAACACAGCAGATATTGCCTTAGTTAGTTAACCAACACAGCAGATATTGCATAGACAATGCGCCACAGAGCCTGAACGACATTTTCTTGTCAAATTACCTGTAAAATTAAGTCTTTAAGACATCACGTGAAGAAACTTAAATACGTAAGCTCCTTAGAATCTAAATTACTTACGTTCGAATGAAACTGCAAGTAAAATAGTGTTTTGTAAGATATTAAACTTACTGAACTTAAAGTTAAATGTGTTATTACGTTAGCAAAGAATTATGTATAAGAGAAAACGTATTATTACAGTGAGACACGTTTAAATTTTATCTCACTCTACTTTAATTTGAGACGAACTCCGATACGTAATTTTCGACCTTACTCATTAGATTTTAAGGTCGCTTGTGATTAATTTTCATTAAAGACCGCAAAACACTGTGCAAATAGCTGGAAACATCTTTAGAAAGCGCCGCAGTGGCGTGTAGGGTAAACGTACCAATTATAGCGCGAGAGACGGCGTTCCTAAATCCCGCTGCTGGTTTATGCCTCTTAATTCCTCGTTTTAAATAACAAAAGGCTGTTACTAGCGTTTTTCAGTGCCAGGTACAGGGTAGCACACCCTCGCACCCTCTTAGCCGATCTAATAGGTTAGCTGGCCGCTTAATATGAATGCCGAGGTTAAAAGGGTTTCTTTTTTATAGATAAGATTTCCACTTTCAATTTTATTGCTATATTTATAGTTTTTGTTGGTTAACGTAAAATTTATTTCACTTTTTGTTGCGTTCATTTTGGAGGTTCATAAATAATTTTGAGTTTAAAATTTTGCAGCTGTAATTTTGAAGTGGCTTCTGTTATAAATGAACAGAGCCAAGTAATTTATTTTACATGCAATATCTGGGAGCTTTTAAAGATTTTATTTACCTGTTTTGTCTATTTTCTTGTATTGAAATCAATTTTATTTAATTTTTACGACTCAAATGCAAACAAGTTTTCGTGTAAAAGGTGGTTTTAGACAAAATAAATCTTTACCTTTTTTTTTTCTAGACTTTGTTTGACAGACATACCTACTGCAGTATTTCAAAGAGTGCAGATATTTTGTGACGGCTTATTTAACTATATTTCTTCATATTCATGCAAAAGACCCACAATACCCACAATACAGGAGAAATTCCTAGTGTGGGGCAACGTAAAAAAAAAAAAAAAAAAAAATTTTGAAGAAGGAAAGTAAAAGAAGCACGGAACAATTGTCACTCGTGGTTTATGTTCCTGTCTACCCGTTTACAGGAAAAAGGCGTGAATTTACGTATATAGGTATGTGAGAAAACCTTCTTGCTAAAGCCATCTTGTTGCGTACATAGCACCCAAGTCATTTCCGTTGCGGTGACCAATGCAATCGGCAGGTAACAGGAGTAATTACAACACTAATTATACACTGTATAATCGATAGGTTGGGTATACACTAGGTTGTACTTGTTAGGTGTAGAGATGTTTTAGCTTGACGCTATAAAACGAACAATAGGCAGCAGATCGTCAAGAGACGAGACAAAAATGTAAACGTCATTCATTTGCGTCAAACAACCGTTACAGTCAGGCTTTGCCCTACGCAGAGGCAAGCATAGGTATATAAAAAAATATGCTGTCACTGGCTTCTGACCGCTGCTTCGTTTGTGTGAAGTTCAGAAACCGGGGTAAAAAGTATCTTAATTGTTAATTTTTATACAAATTCCATCCAAATCCGGTCAGCTATTTTTGATTGAGTAACAAACATTAACATTTTCACATTTGTAATATAAGTACGATAACTTTTTTAAATCTAAGCCGTAAGGAAAAAACTAAAGAAGCAAAAGCGCAATGCATACGAGAGGCTGTCTTCTTTACAATAAAGCGATTAAAACAGCTGGCTGAAGCGGATGAATCTAGAAAATATAAAGACAGGACAGTTGGCGGTCGTTTATCTTAACTAGCCTTATAAGGCAAGTTGGCACTAGATTCTATACAGATCTGGGAAAATAATGGCGCATATCAAGTTCCTTCTAACATAAGTAGTATTTCAATTGAAATAGCTGACAATATAGTTGAAATATTCGAGGTGTAGGGCTGGGAACAACGATATAATTTATAGCTACGAGTCGCTAGCAACTGTGTTATAGAGTTATTCTAACTTTGCTTTGAATGTTTCATTTGATTTTGACCAGGCTCTAATTTTTACATGTTCGAAATTATAAGCATTCCTTTTGGACTACATTAATATCAGTACCTACTGAATTACTTGTTCTTATACAATTTGAAACATTATTTCAATGGAATACATCTCCACTAAATTAACTGGTAACAAGGCGTTTTTATCTTCCAAACGTGATTTGATGATCCAAACATGATAGTCAGCAGGTGAGTAACTTGACTGACCGTCCAGAGCACTCCAGATGAGGCCAGTCGTCGGTAAACGATCTGTGAGATTTTTTTGCGCTAACATTGAAAACCCAACGGCGCTGTTATTTGAGACATTAATTTACAGGTTTACAGACAGCTGTGCTGATGGGGAGTTTGTTGAGCCACTTCTTTCGAACTCTAAACACTATAGGCAGTGGTGAAGGGCGGGCGCTTAGGGGACAATTCAAAGAACACATCAAGCTGCTTAGCGCACGAGTCCGCAAACTGATATGTTTTTAGGAACTTCCGGCACGCTGCAGAACCTTATTTCCCAAAACAAATTTGCTATACCCTGGGACAGTCATTATTAAATTATTGCATTTCATCCTGGGGACACACACCTATAAAACCACTATGAAGTCCATTGAAATCGCCCAGCGTGCCATTCTAAAGGTGTGTATGTTTAAACCTATCCGTATTCCTACGTCTCTCTATAGGTATTAGATTTGTGGGGTTTTGACCGTAAGACAACTTTTCATCTTCAACATTATTCTGAAACAACATGTAAAACTACCTTATGACCCCCTCGCGCAGAAACGATGAACTAAAAAAGTATGTATGGAACGGACCACTTGAAAAACCACATTTAACGAAGGATTCATTGAATTTCTTGTTCCGTTTCTTTATAGCAGAATAAATATGAAAATGAATATTTACCCTCTTATTAAATCTAAATGTTAACAAGTAGTAAGTGAATATTTGCAAAAACTTAATTAAGAAGAAACTAGAGTTATTACTGAACGTTGTAGGGAGAATGTTATGTTTTAATTACTGAAACAATTTTGAATAAACCACGCTCAAACACTCACAATCATACACACTCACCTCTAAACTCACACACTCACCCTCTCACACTCCCATACACCATCACACACACATACGCACCGACATCACTCAAACTTCACATAAATCACCTAATAGTCTTCACACACTCACAAACACTTCACTCACATATATAGATCATTTACTCATTATATTAAAGGTAATAATTGTAATTTTAAATAATGTAACATTTCAGCTGGCTATAAGTTGTCCAAAATTAATTGGTGGTACAACTAACCATATTTGCTTTGTTGGCATTTTATTGTTAAAATGTCGATGTCGGGGGAAAAGGCACTGAAAACCGAAATACAGGCTACGCCTAGTTCGGTTGTAGTGGCTTCATCCATTTATTAGAAATTAATCCTACCAAACTATATTTCTGTATAATATAACTACGTATTTTGGAGAAATAAGTATGTTAATTATTCATTTACTGTATTAGTGCTGACTCTCAGCCTAGTTGAATACCCAAATGACTTTTGATTTGATTTGGTGTCGAGTGTTAATGTAAAGGCATAATAAGTACGACACCACTAATGGTTGTGGAGCCTTTTCTATTGCAATCCACATGCAAGCGATTTTGACAATTATACACATGTGGTTGTCCGCTCCAATTCACTTGAGAAAAGATGAAGCTAGTAGAATAGTAATCTACTATATCAAAGTGAACAGCAAGCCGATATCCACAAGCAATTATGGGTCGGTGCATTGTTCAATTTGACTTATTAGTGCGGCCCATGCATCCGTAATTGGAATTATTGGCTGGAGGCCGACGTCCTTTACACTACAATGGACGTCTTGTAATCTGTTTGCTGTAATCTTGTGAGGACGATGGTAGACCGTCGTCTGAGGATGTGGGTGCTAAGGTTCTGTTCTTGTGAGGTTAGTAGAATGAGATCTGTGTTTACAAGGAGCTGGTAAATCGGTCTTAGAGGTCGGTCCCGGTTTTCATTCTTGGATCTTTGACAGTCGTTACAGGTCGTTTGAAGCCCGGAAGTCTGAAAACCAATGTGTAGCCTGTTACT
Organism: Polymixis flavicincta; assembly: GCA_949987655.1. NCBI lineage: Eukaryota > Metazoa > Arthropoda > Insecta > Lepidoptera > Noctuidae > Polymixis > Polymixis flavicincta. Next base: position 21,290,667 of record OX465181.1, on the reverse strand, counting down.
CAGTAACTGAGTTGTGAAGGTGATGAACCCTGTTATCATCAGCCTATCCTGTAAAGTAATTTTAATTGAGCGCAAGATCGAAGTCTGTTCCAAAATACAGGGTGGCATGAGATTGACGCGCAAACTGAAGTCATGAACTCAGCACATGTTTTTAGAGATCCTAGCGCAAAAATAATTCGTCGGTTATAAGAAAAAAAAGATGTTTCATAGAAAAGTGCAATACCTACGCGGTCAAAATGTATGTAATGTGATGCTTTTTTTTTGTTGTGTGGGAAATCATCTTCTTCCGCTCTGGGCGGAGCAGGAGGGCGGGCGTGTCAGACTTTTACTGACTAAAACCCACCCGTCTTCCCTGAGTAGCCTGTGTGCCAGGGGCGGCGGCATCTCTTTCGAACAACAGCATCGGCCATTGCGGGCCCCATTAGGTTGTGCTAACATCTCTTTGAGGCGCGCGTGGAATACAACGCGCGGTCGACCTGGGCTTGGTCCTTACCGGACAGCGATCTACCCATTACTCGCCGTCCGCAGGCCCACGCCTACGGTGGCCGGGAATAAGCCTGGGATTCTCATGTGACTTCGAACTAGCGCTCTTATTAAAATTACTGTACAGCCCTTTAGTAGTTGGTTCAGAAACATATACTGAATCCATGGTAACAGATTTTTTGTAGACGTCTCTGCCACTGTATACTGTTGATGGAATAGATAACTCTTTGTGGATGATTAATCGGAAGACTCAACTTTAACAATTAACAGTAGCTAGTTAGAATTTCGGCTTTAGGAAAACGCCAGACAAAGCCAGAGAAAAGACCCATTACCCCGACAATTGCACGAAGTTAACTGGTCCAATAGTGGAACTATAGCGGCACGCAGCGTTGGACGACACAGCACAGTACCGTACACAACAAAGCCACAACAGCTACTAATGCGAGCATCGAGCCGCCCATTCAATGTCCACGTTTAATCACGACCTAATTCGCCCATAGACTGTATGCTGAAAAATATGTGCTCCTGGTACCAGTGCCGCGATTAATTACGGACAGCTACGTCTATCTACGTTCTATTAACACCGCAGCCATCACTAATGTGATAATTATAGCCTACCTCAAATTATGCAAGTAATTTCGTATGGTAATATAATTGTAGATTCCAGCCATTAGGATTCTACCAAGAAACAACAACCTAGACAGACGGATTCCACGTATCCCATTCACACACATATCACGTTGCCGCGACTCAATAAAAACCTAACCTATCTATCTGAAAAATCATTTCTGTAAAGAATCACGCAAACAATACAGAATAGTGTTGCGGCATATATCGTATTGTAACTTATCGATCTGTCGATGCATTATTGAGCAGACAAGCGGGAACTCGAGTCGATACCACGTTACGGGGCCGAACAACTCCTATTTACCTGGAGCCGTTCTATTTCTGAACGCGAACATTGTTTATGGAATCCATAATGCACGTTGGTGCGGTCGAATGACATTTCACAAAGAACAATCACTATTTCGCCATTTTGAAAATTTATTTGTCAAGTAATGTGTGGACGTCGCAATTTTGTTAGCTTTCTCTAGAGCTTTCTGCGATTTCTTTAAGTTTTTTTTTTTAAAGAAATCTTTCTAATATATTTCTATCTCTGGATTTTATTACTGATTTGTAATTTACCTTCACAAGGCGATCGTTATCAAATAAAATTTAAGTATTTTAATAAAATACTAGTTCAAAGCTTTCAACTTAGTTATATCAAACAAGAATTCCAAATAATTACGTTATTTTAACTATTAACAGACGAACGTGACTAAGAGTCGTGAAATATTTGGAGAAATACTCGTATAAAGAATTTCATTAATTCAAGATTACGTCGCTCAATTAAACAAAAATACGTCTCATTATAATCAAAGTTAGTTTTAAATATAGCCTCATAATATGAGCAGCTAAAGTACTAAAGACAATAATAATAAAAGCTTCTTGGAAGTTGAGACGGCAATAATTCATAAGTAGGTTGATGGCCCATTGTCTACGAGTACCGTATTAACTCATATCCATTGACATTCACTTAAGCAGTACATTTTATGTTCCATTTTATTCTTATATCGGTGGATACAAAGCTTAATAGCACTTCAATATTGTGTTGTAACCGGGACGCTTATAATAGGAGCGATGCCAGACAGTTATTACATTCTTGAATAATAGAGGGAAACTTTGCGGACTGAACTTAGTGAAATATCACGAGGAATCTCATTATACAACAAGTTGATTTATTTATTAACGATGCTGTAGTTATAAATGTTTGATATGTAGATTACTAGCTTTTGCTCGCGGCTCCGCCCGCGGGATGTAGGTTATCGCATCAAAAAGTAGCCTATGTCCTTCTCCTTCTCCCAGGCTATTTCTCTGCCGAATTTCATGATGATCGGTTCAGCGGTTTAGGCGTGAAAGCGTAACAAACAGACAGAATTTCTCATTTATAATGTTATAGATAGTACGGATTCTTGTGTTAGATATACAGTCCCGGAACTTTGGAAGGCGTACGAGAGGCTGAAGCTAACTTGCAGAGGCCCCTATGTTGAGTCTTTTGAGAGTATTTTTTATTATTACGTTTTTATAACCGTGTTTTTTTATATTTAATCTTTCCTTAAGAAATTTCACGCGAACGAAGAAGCTGGTATAAAACTCTTAATCAACTTTTAACTAGTAATAATTCAATAATAATAAATAAATAATAATAATAATAATTCAATTGAGTATGATCTTCTGAAGTTGCAAAACATTGAAATGTTCATTTCATGGATTATCATAAACGAAATTATTTAAGCTTTTCCACCCACGAATTAAAATGATAGAAGTTCATTAAAAATAATTATCATATATAACATGAAAGCAGAAACGTAATAAAATTAAGTAGAAATTTTATTTTCTGTTTCTACAAACACCGAATTTAATTATAGTCTGATACAAAAAGTAAAAATAAAATCTGTGAAATGAGCGATATAACTAAATGGAACAGTAGGTATCATCGCACTGACGTGAGTAAATACGAGGCTATGTTGATAATATCTAAAAATATATAGTTCTAGTCGCTCTTTTATTAAAATAACGGTCAAGTAATGTACAGAGGACTTCATGAGAACTAATAAAAAATTGCTCCATTAGTAGGAATTTTCCGAACGCTTTAAGTCCCGATCGCTTCGACATATCGCTGCTCTAAATCTCACATTCTCACAAAATAATGACTTCATCAGCACCAATCGATTTCTGTAAAGCACGCTCCACTGCCCGGCGTTTGATTCATACATTATGCTGTAACAGAGAGGATTCAAATTGCTGTTCAACAACGAAACCGCAACGTCACGTGTCAGAGCCAATTCACAGTTCAAAGGCATCGAGAGGAGTCAGAAAATTCTATCGATGTTTCAAATACAGGGCCATCACTATCGATACGGTTTCGTGTCAGAATTTCGCGAATGCATTACAGCCTTTTGTGGAAGTGGGCCAGTCGGCGGTGCTGTTGCAATTATCGAATGGGTGCGACTGTACTGATGCCACTGACGTTCTTTGAGCCGTGCTCGACTGTACTATCTGACTGACTTATATCCTTTATTTTGTGCGCGAATGTACCGCGCTGGATTTAAAGAGATTTGGTTCACGTTTCGACACTTACCGAGAATAGGGGATGATTGTATTTTCGTGTTTTTGGAATTTTATTGCGCTATGGGATTTATTTTATAGTCTAAAAAATCAGTGTTTGTTGCAATTAATCAAATTTAAGAGGCCAATGAACAAATATCTTGGATTGAGCACACTGAAAGTCTTATTCGGTTTATTTATTCGCAAAAAAGTATTAATTTGGACCCAAAAAAAATGCGCAAATTTTAATAGGAATCTTACGTTTCGGTGAAACTTTGTAGCATGTAAATACAACTCGAATTACGTTCTCATTCAAAAGTAGATTTTTTTCGTCGCACGAGGCGTCTAATTTACAATATAAATAATCACGAGCAATCGCGTTGAATCCGAGCTATTTACCTTTGAAATGTTCGCGGGGCGACAAAGGTGGCTTAACGAGCCACCGAGAAACGGCGGCTTCGAATTATAAAAGTTTCAGTAGAAATAAAACGGAAAGTGTTCGCGAGGGGGCGCCACTAGATGCGGGCGTGCCGCAGACAGTCACTGTACAGTTTAAATAAATTGTGATTTACAGGGGGACGAGGTGTGGTGCATTTACCTCACGGATTGACGGTTTTTTTTTTCTAAGAATAGAATTTTATTATTTTTATTATTGTGTCGAGACATCTGGATGTGAGGTCGTATTTTTTACACAATGAGACTGGATGTAGATACCAGACGTACTTGTACCAATCTTGTTTTCCTTCGCTTGGCGACCCTTGCCTTGTGTCAGTAAAACCCGATAAAAAAAAAATCAAAAAGACGAGTGTCGCAGCACTATTAATTTTTTAAATATCGAGGATAATCGGTACACTTTTCGAAACTATTTAAAATGGCTAAAGTTATATTAAAACTCAGATTATAATCTAACCTTGTATGAAAGTCGTTACGTAACATTTTGAATATAACTATCAAAGTTTAGTTTCAAAATAATACTTAGACCCTAATCTAAAATTTAAAAGCAAGCAAATAGTGGAAACCAAAGTAATATTTAAAGCCTAATCAAAGTTGTGGAGTGAGCATAACTAAGTTACCGCAACTTTGAACCTAAATGTACCGGGTTTTTTTTTTAAGTTTTGCTTATTCAGTTATGTAGACAGGACTGAGTTGGGCTAGTCTGGTTCACAGTCAGTCCAGCTGGTGGCAACAGGCTCACCCCCTGTTACATGGGACCCAAAATATAACTGGCGAAATGTGGGTGTAGGTGCAACTCTGCCTACTTCTCCGAGGAACACAGGCGTGAAGTGGTATAGACTCTCAGTGTGAGCTAGATGCGAATAGCCGCTAAGGACGAGGCGAGGCTACGAGAGGCCTTAGTATGAGTTTCATTTTACCATCTCGATCAAACGCATCGAGCGCGTTTGGCGCTCCGATTGGCCCTGGATTGGTGACGGACCAATCGGAGCGCCGAACGCGCTCGATGCGTTTGATTGAGATGGTTAAATGAAACTTACGCTAGGGCCAAAGGCTAAAAATACCTTCTTGGGTAGAGTGAGAGGCTACAATTAAATATTGGGCTCTAATTAAATTAGTGTGTTGTTACCTACTCGATAAAGTCAGTGAAATTAATTGTTAAACAAATGAAACTTAATTAAATTGAGTTTTATCTCTCCAAGGGGTACCTATCGAGTTACCCAGTAACTGGGTTGTGGAGATCTGATAGGCAGTCAATCCATGTGATATAAAATAAAATAAAATAATAAATAAAATAAAATAATTTTATTTATGCTTCAGTTTACAAAAAAGGGTTTCGTGTTTGGAGCCTCCTTTTAAGCAAACAATGCCTGTGTTAGGAGACTCCGCTCTTCCATAGTACAGCATAATATCAATAAATTTGCAAGACATCCGTAAGTACTTAAAATATCAAATAAAAACAAATATGTTAGTGAGAGTGTGATTCGAGTGTGAATACCTGTGCGTAGTGTGTCTGTATATGAAAGTGTCTGTGAGATTGTATGTTCCAGTGTAAGTGAGAGTGGATGTGTGAGTGTATGTGTGAGTATATGTGTGAGTGTATGTGTGAGTATATGTGTGAGTATATGTGTGAGTGTATGTGTGAGTGTATGTGTGAGTGTATCTGCTACTTTATGTGTTCCAAAAGTGCCTCTGTTTCATCATATGTAAGTGTCTTTATCCAACTAGTTATTATTTTCTTACATTCATAACTTTTTTTTGTGTATAAGTAAATATGTTTGTTAATTTTGTTGTATAGTTGAGCAGACCGTTTATTAAATTGCCTGCAAGCAAACATAGTTTTAGTTTTTGGAATTCGTGCAACAATGTCAGTCCGCCTTTTCCGTAATAAGTTTGGATCATATGGCAGGGTTTTATGCTTTTTTAAGACTATTTGGACAATGTACAATTTTCTTACGGAAAGGAGATCACTCATTTTATATAAGATATCAGTAGGGTATCTTTTATTTTTGAAGTACATTATCTTTTGATATACTGGTATTCAACTGCACCCGGCTAGACTGTAAATCGATTCCAACATAATTCGGAAAAAGCTAGGTAGATTAATTGGGTTTAAGAGCGATGTCACAGGTCCACTAGCGCCACTCTTTAAAAAATATAATCTCGTGACTGAAAAGGAATTAAGAAAAACGGCTCAATCAGCTGTCTCGGTGAGTGTGTCTAGAATTTTCTAATACCTTTTGGTTTCCACCACGGAGCAACAAAATACGATCTAAAGAAAAACGGCCACATTCCTCTATTGATTCATTCCTTTACTGCGACTAAAAAACTGTTTTCAAAAAAATAACAACCGACTTCCCAAAAAACACTACAAAGTGCAAAATAACTTTAATTTCGGAAGGCGGTGACTTTGGATGTGTATTTGAATTATTTGTCACCGCCTTCCGAAATTAAAGTTATTTTGCACTTTGTAGTGTTTTTTGGGAAGTCGGTTGTTATTTTTTTGAAAAAAGTTTTTATTTTTTACTTTTTAGCTACCTACCCCACACCAATTCAAAATTTCATCATCCTTGGGGTCCAAACAATGCATACTTGTGCGATAGCAACATTCGCGGTTGATTTGCTGAAATTTTGTGAAGAGTGTCGTTGTCTGTCTCCGAAACGCATCATCAGATCTATATGAAATTTTAATGGAACCATTTCGGAGTAAACCCCTTTCGAACAAAAAAATAATTTCGAATTCTGTAATTATGGTACGTAAACTTTAGTTAAAAAAAAAAAACACTTTTTCTGTCTGCAATTATTTTGTGAAGAATATGTATGGGCTGTATATACCACTGTCCTTAATATTATATAACTCAATAAGGGACTACTTTTTTTTTTTTTTTTTTGGGTGGGAAATCATCAAATAACTTCTCCCGCTCTGGGTGGAGCAAGAGGGCGTGTCAGACTTTTACTGACTAAAACCCACCCGTGTTCCTTCAGTAGCCCTTAAGCCAGGGGCTGTGGTGTCTCTTTCGAACAAACCCGCACCCCTGGCAGGCATCGGCCCTTGCGGGCCCCATCATTTTTTTTTTTGTGCTGACATCTCTTTGAGGCGCGCGTGGAACACAACGCGCCGTCGACTTGGGCTTGGTCCTTACCGGACAGCGAGCTACCCATTACTCGCCGTCCGCAAGCCCATGCCTACGGTGGCCGGAAATCGGCCTGGGATTCCCGACGCCCAGGGCGTCTCCTTATCCTGCGGCGGCTGGGGTCGCGAGGGCGCATATGCTGCCTCTCCCTCACGTGCGCCGCCTCCCTCTTCGCGAGCATCACTGCTTCGCTGAAGGAGGTGACGGCTCCCCATGCCCTCTCGCTCCGTACCATGGCCTGGACCAGGGCCGGACGCGAGAGATCGCCGCCGCCGATCGCCTCCACGAGGACACGGCGGTGCTCCGCCCAAGCAGGGCAGACCGCCACCGTGTGCTCCACCGTGTCCTCAGGGCGATCTTCGCAGTGGAAACACCCGGGCGTTTCCTCCCGCCCTATCCGAAACAGGAACCTCCCGAAACAACCGTGTCCGGTGAGGACCTGCGTCAGGCGGAAGGTGAGGACGCCATGCCGCCTCTCAAGCCACTCCTCAAAGAGAGGACTTACCGCCGCAATCGTGGCGTGCCCAAATAAGGGACTACTCAAACGACGAGTTTGTATGAGATGCGTACGCATCCGTTCAGTTTTCTACGGACAAAAGCTGAACAGAGCTGGATAAATTTGAGTAGTCCCTAAGGGTGCTGGTTGCAGCACCTGCCTGTCTGTTAACTAGCATAAGTCAAGTGTAGGTACCCATATAAGTTACTATTATTTTATGTTAACATTATTTTTTGATTAAATAAATTAATAAACGAAATTATCTGCTTAGACTTTATGGCTTGTCTCTCTTTTTTCAAAGTCATATAATTTATTTCAAGTAGTGCATTACTGAGGATGCGATAAGGTAGCTCGCAAAATTCATCGCAATATTCTTCTGTTTAAAAAAAAATACACAGATGTCAGGTTGTGTGTTGATCAAAATAACATACGTGCCCGTAACACATATGGCTTTACACAAATATAATTATTGAAATTGTAAATACAACCTTCTCAGTTCATTTTATTCTATCGAACGACTAAAAAAAGTCATAAATGGGATTGAATGAACTTAGACCTTATTTCAAAACGCGATGTAACTTTAGTTCTAGCGTAAGACTCAAGTCAGTTTTTGCATTACCAACTTTTCTTCTATTTGGTTAAAGTATTTAATACAATAGTGACAATTTAGCACTGGACTAAGTTGTCAGTTTTAGTAAAAGGAGCTGTATTTCGATTTCAGTTAGGTTCTTATTTCAAATACAGGCTCGATGGTTTAAACCATACCTAAAGAAAAACCTTGTTTTGTAATAAGGGGGAGAGGGTTTTCATGATTTTAGTAAAACAGCATCTTTTTGTTTGTGAAATATACTGTAGTGACTAAGGCACCATATAAACGTGGTGAACTAATAAAACTTAATTTATAAAAAAAAACAGCCTTGGACGCACAAACTAAATTAAATTAAATATAATGCCAAGTCTGTACCTACAAAAATTATACCGTCGAGAATTTCGTTCTTTAAAAACCTCATGATTAAATATTTATGAGCTAAAGTTCGGACGAAAATTGTAAAGCTTATCTACTATTAATTAATTTCATGGTCTATAACATGATTCTATTAAAATTACTTCTGGGCCTGAATTCACTATGATCACTTAACGATACCTTACTCGTAACCACGTCGAACACACACGAAATCTGCTAATATCGTATTAATAATTTCGACAAATTGTCTTGGAACATACAGAATGTGACATTTCAATTCGTTACCGTTACATTGGTTTCTAATAAACACGATAATGACGTAGTTTAAACGTAGTAACGGGCCCTGGTCGACTCTGTCAATACATACACTTGGCAGTATAGTGCATTTATTCCTTACCTTTGCATGCCAGCGCTGCGACATTCGAAAAATGTCGCAGCGCTGGTATTCTGATAGGGCCTGAGCGATCTGGAGTGACTGTCTATCGGACTTCCACAACCCAGGTACTGGGTAATACGATACTCTTTGGTAAGACTGGAGGTCATACTTCTGGGCTTCTGACGACTGCATCTACGAATCACTGCCGGAACCGACGGCTTAGCTTATTTAATTAATTTTACGGCTTAATTTATTTATTTATTTAACGTGCTTTCCTTGGCACGGAGTCTTGGTATGTCAAGATAGATAGTAGCCTAACGGTTATTACCTGCTGCCAGGGGTGCGGGTTTGTTCGAAAGAGACACCACAGACCCTGGCATACGGGCTACTGAAGGAACACGGGTGGATTTTAGTCAGTAAAAGTCTGACACGCCCTCCTGCTCCACCCAGAGCGGGAGAACTTGATGATTTCCCAACCAAAAAAAAAAAAAAAAAAAACCGTTATTACCTAGCCACATGATACCGAGATGATAAAATAAAATGTAACGTTGCCAAACATTTTGATAAACGCATGAGAATGGCAACCGTAACTGAACCATGAAACCAGAAAGGAGGTTTTAAAGCTCTCTTGCATCAATGGTCGGAGCATAATAATGATATTTTCCCATAAATGTATAATAACTGTTCATTACAATGAACGTGGCGCACTATATAATCATATAGCATGTTATTGTAGCGTTGATAAACGGCGTGACGGTAGTTTGACGTGTGACGTCATCGCTGTTACGTGGCGTGAGGTATTGTTTGTAGTTGATATATGTAATTAATATGCGTTTGAGTCTGTGGCCGCCTCATTGAGGCTGTGGTTGCAAGCTGCCGAGTGTGTAGTGTTGTGCTTGAATTGACAAATGTTTAGCAAACCCTGTAAAGGTGCTCTTCAAGGAATGATGGCCAAACGGGAATGTCAATCTATCTATATTAATAAATAAAAATTAAATGATGGTCGTTGGTAAACGCACCACTTGAATGGCTGGTCTGATTTGGCAATTGTTTGTAAAAAAAAATTTAAAGTAAAAAGTTTTTTTTAAAACATGCTTTATATAAAAGCTTGTCGCAAGATTTTAATTTATTTTTTACTTTTAAGTTATTTTTCGAGTTATTCTCAGCAAGCCCTTTCTTTTGATATCCATATTGTAGGTGTGCCAAAAAAAATTATAGTCCGCTATGGTTAAAGATATCTACTTCAAAATTGAGTTGCAAGATTCCACCCGAACTAGCATAGTTTCATACTTACATTGCAAGTTAATATAAAGCTTGTAAAATGTTCGTAAAGGGATGCTGTTGGGACTTTGGGAGTGCCATGGCGTTGTAAGGTTTTGGAATGTTCGCGGAGGGCAACAAAAGGTTTCCATGTCATCATGCAAAAGAAACCGGCCTCCATACTACAGCACCTGCTTGGTACTGACAACAGCAGCAGAATTGCTACCGGAGCAGACAGTCCCTTTCAGGGACACTGGGTGATGACCGGGACCACTAGGCCACCACTGCAGCCTTAGCACGAGAACCGTAGAGAACCGTTTTGTCGACGGAAGAGAGACAAAAATGACGTTTCCGTGTAGACAGTTGACAGTTTTGAACCGAGAAATGTTGATAAGCGATTTCTATTCTACGGTAGAGTAGAAATAAAAAGCGTCATGCTTAGCTTGCAGATCTTACTTACGCCGAATAACCCGCAGAAAAACCCACGAACACACAGATCGAAACTCCATTAAAACCATACCTACCCCAATACTTTTAACTGCACATTACAGTTTAAATCAGTATCTATTTGTTGAGAATATATAAAACAGTATAGAAATGTTAAGATATAAAGGGGAAGCGTCTGCGAGTGTCGTTCCGGGCCCGCAAACTTCTACAGTAAACACGGGTAGGGATGTGCCACCTTAAATATAGATACGGTATTATGTTATCGATGGAGCGAACGGAGTAAGTTGTGGGTGGAAGTTATGTTTAGGTTGTTTTTTTTATCGATAAAGGTGTTGGTGAATGCTGTAGCCATCCGACTAAACAGACAGCTGTGCTGCTGGGGAGTTTGTTGCGCCACTTCTTCTTCCCAGCTAAAGCACTAGGAAGTGTCGAAGGGTGGGCGTTTTTGGGGGACTGTCTTATGTATTTTGACGTTCGAAAAGTGCTGATTCTCAGCCTAATTTGAATAAATGACTTTTTTTATTTTTTTTTATTTTGATTTTGTAGAATTTTGTGATGTAAAAGTTGGTATTGGTTAGTGATGCGAAGATCTTTGAATGGTCTATTCATTTATTACGCAAAAACAACTGAACGGATTTGGATTCAAGTTGGCACACATTTAGATATTCAAAAAATAATTCTCCTTACCAACGTTAATAAGGTTGCTAAACTATCAAAATGAAATGTCCTTCTGTTAATGTGTTACGAAATTACCCCATAGGTCGAGCAAAGGGTTATTGAGATTATCCATCTGGTATGTCTAAGTAGCAGCAGGTTGATGGCAATAGGCTCGCCTCCTATTACATGGGACTTAAACATAACTGGCGAAATGTAGATTTACGCTTTACTATTAGGTACACCTTTACCCTAGCCTTTCGGGGAAGATAGGCGTGATGCAATGTTGTATGGTTCTTTAAATAAAAAGTACTTGGGCTCTATACATATTTTATAATCGTTTCATAAACTAATACCTATTTGTAAACACGAGCGACCTTGTACTGTATAATAACCGAGCTGTTAATCACACTTTCAGGCAAAGTAACTGAATAACGAAAGTGAAAATTGTATTTGCGTAGGTGTTCACGTTGTGGTCTCACCATTTCAGCCGAAAGACGTCCACTGCTGTACATAGCCTCCCCCAAAATTTTGCCAAAATCGTCACGCTAGGCGGGCGGGTTGGCGATCGCAGTATGGTGGTAAAATGCATAGAGAAAGCTGCTATGCTATAAATATATGAATTTTTGGACAAAATTATACAAATAAGAATTGAGATTAAGTAAGTAAAAAGTAAAAAAAAAAAGGAATTGACAATACAATACAATACAATTCACTAGTAAAAATAATTAGAACGGTTGAAATAAACTAAATTTTGAATACAGAACTCACACTACGAGTCTTTCTTTTTATCATTAGTATATGTACCATATACATTTTCATTAAATTGGCTTGGGTTGTTTTTGCCTAAGCTTTGATAGTACGATCAAATACTTCCTGTCATTGTTGTTTACATACCAGGTAGTGGTATACAAATTGGTGTGGGGTAGGTACCATAACAAAAAAGTGAAAAATAAAAATCTTTTAACAAAAAAAAAACAACCTACTTCCGGTGATTTATAGTTGGTGAAAAGATTTTTATTAGAATAAAGCTCTGCGTTGTGTCTCTGTCAGTCAAGGAATTTATTGAATTTTCGTAGAAACTTCTAATAAAGTTGTCTTTCCCTTGTGGTGGTACCACATCACTAGCCCAGTTGAGTTGTGCCATTCAATCGCTACGTCATTTTGCTGAGCCTTGCCGAGCGCGTTGTTACTTAGGCTTATGTATTGTTTGCTATCAACTTAATTTCTATTTCTATTGATAGAACATTCCTATAATTGAATTCGCTGTCTCGCTCTATTTTCTAGAACCTTGACTCGAGTTCTTAGAACACTGATTCGGTAAATTAACTTTTAACAAAATCTAATGTTAGTTAATTAATTGCGTGGGCTAAGATTCTAATTTAGATTAAATTGTCGTGTGCTAGTTTTGCTTGAAAATTATTTGATGTTGAACCTAGATGATAAATCGTAGGGCGAAGATTAGAGAAGCACGATTAGGCTGATAATGTTTTTATTTAATTATATTTTGTCAACTTCAAAGGTATATGATGAATAGCTTTTGAGGGCACAGAAGTGTCATAGGGTTCGTTGAGAGAAAGGACGTTTCATCCTAAGAAGGGCATTGTAGCAACAAGGGATGAAGGGAGAGAGAGTTCAACATTGGCCATGTTGTTGGCGAACCAAGCACCCCTCCACCACACAAACACAACCAGCTTAGGCTCTAAATAAGGGACGGTTGAGACAGACGCGCGAAGCAACATCCCCAACATTCTCACCTCGTAGTTAGCACGACTGAATGACTAAACAGGGTGTCCATATTTAATCTGCGCGCCGCGGTCGTATCGGTTTAATGTGCGGCGAATGCATGCATAATTCAGAGCGCACCGAGCAACTTGGCATGGTGTGTTCCGCGGCATAATGCGATGTCTGAGTTACGCTTCCACGGCGCAAATGTTGGCGCCAACCCGCTGTAATTTTCGGTGCAAGACGATTGTTGGCTGGTTTGGCCAGCATTGGCCCAATTCGAGGTGAGCTGTTTGACAGCTGAACAATTTTTAAACAGACGGAGAATGTAGATGCAAATGTTTGCATGGAAGGTAATATTACGAACGTTAAAGTTGATATTGCCATAAAAATATTTCTGGGTTATGCTGGGATTACAATCATTTCGTTCCATCATTTTAACTGCATGAGTGGGACGATACTTAACTTTAGTATTAGCTTCCAACGAAGTACTCATGGCAAAATTACCTTCACAAATGATTTCTGCAAACTGAAGCCAATTCACTTTCACTATCCAAGATACGGAACGATCTATCAAAACAAACAATTCTAAAGATACGTGAGTTCTAGTTTTTTCTTTAGCAATCGACTCATGTCCCTGGGTAGCGATAAATCGCGGTCATATTGTCCGTTCGCGTTTTTTCGCCATCCCCTATTCACCTGCGAGCCACGTATTTAATCTGGCTGTACTTCGCTTTGGCATGCATCCGCTCTCTTGAGGATTCAAAGTTTAGGGCCCTATAAGAATACGTTGGTTTTATAGCCGCTCTGCTTGGATGATTTTTGAGCGACAAATTTGCTAGTTGCAGCAGTTATTCTGCATAATGTTGAACCTGATTATGTGGCTTATCAGTCGACTCGTCACTTAAAAATAATATAATATTTTCTATAGGCGACTCCCACGAAGTCAATTTATTTGTAGGGGAATCGACAATTCTAGAAAGTCGGTTAAGGCAACTGGCACGTTAGAAAATATTGTATTATCTTAAAGTGACGATTCGCCAGATTCGGGCGAGGTTTAGTGTGCGAGTCGAGTAATAAGCCAATGTTTTCGATAAGAAGTGTGATTTTTAGAGGTTATACGAATATTGTCGTACTGTTTTTGGTACCTAAAAGAGAGAGATGTACCAAAGACATGGCTTTGTAAATTGCCAAACTTAAGTGGCAGTGTTCCGGGCACATTGCTCGCAGAACAGATGGCTGATGGGGCTGAAAGGTTCTGGAGTGGCGACCGGGTACCGGAAGACTTAACGTTGGAAGGCCTCCCATAAGATGGATCGATGACCTTGTGAAGGCCACAGGAATCCGCTGGAGTCGGGAAGCATAGAACCGGTCGAAGTGGAGGAGCTTGGGAGAGGCCTATGTCCAGCAGTAGACGTCTTTTGGCTGAAATGATGATGATGATGATGATAGTGTTAATGTGAGTTGCACGCTGCCGATTTTTCTGTGAACCAAACATGCTAGGAGGTAAGTGCTTCCATTGGCTTATTCGTCATCATCGTCACGTCAGTACCTATTGGTCACGGGTGGAAATTGAAGTCACGTTCTCTTGCTTACCTAACCGACTCCAAACCCGTTTGGCTGATACTGAAACACGTGAACGCTTTGCAACTCAATTTAAAAATAAAATGAAATGGACAGTATCGTCGGTAGGTCAATTTGACTCATATCGTTTTTAAATTACGAATATAATTCTCGAAGTAAAACCTCGTGGGTAATATTGTGAATGACGTTGTAAAGTATTGAAAATGTTACTCTTTTTATCCAGTAATTCCTTCGAGCTATTGACCTGTAAAGCTCGGATATTCTTATTTTAATTTGAGTCTGTTTACGGTATAATTGATAAAGAGTCCATTTTAATTGAACGCTTACAATCAATTCAGTGAAACATTACGGAACTGACAGCAACAGCATGCCAAAACGTAGCACTCAGGTACATTTACATTGTTTAACAAACCGCTAAAATTTATAAATATAGCAACCATTGTCAGCATTAAAATAATTGTCGCACACCCCTTTAACAACGTTGCGTTATTTGTGTTTAATTCTGTACACATTAACGAAATGAACATCGTTGTTCGCACAGTCCTAACTCAATTTATATAATGAATGCCATACATTACCCGTTTTCTGTTAACAATTCGCTATGAGCACTCCACTTGCAAAGTTTGTCTACGTTGTGTCAACAGCGGCTGAGGTGGCATTCGCTGCTCTGACGCCGCGGCGCGCGGACGTCTCATATTTATTTTATTAATAAATATGTTAATACCGAGGTAAGTAGCGTCGCGTGCATTATTCATCGGAACGGTGGCTCAGTTGACACAGCAACGGATAGTCATGCAAATTCAATCCGCCGAGATGCGGCCAAAAATTATCATAATTGTGACGTTTTTGTTTCTATACCTGCGCTCAGCTCGGGAAGTTTAATCTGAAGTTTGCCCGACACTTTTAGTTTTGTATACGCCGTCATCACATCCCCATTTGCAATTCAGATGGTCGGAAAAGGCGGACGCGGGCCGGATCCGTTTCGCCTCAACTTCTGCCGCGCACTGCGGGGGATTTGTTTGAAAAATACGCAGGTCCCCGGTTGAGGGAACTCTTTTTCGTCTTTGTACACTGCTTTTCAGCGTAACGACAAATTGAATAATGTTGTAAACGTAGGAGCGAGTTTTCGAAACTTTCGCCTTGCTGATATGAAAGTGGATGTTAGATTTTCTTAATTCTTTTTTTGTCGGACAGTGGGTCGGGCCGGGCGCTGACGTTCCGGGAAAGGTTGTGTTTAGTTGATAAAGCTGAATAGCGTTGGAACATTAATGCGTGTAAGATCAACTCTGATTAACTGGGGTGACGTCAGACAAAGGACGGACATCATAATCTATCTGTGAGATGTATTTAAGTGAAACCAGAGCAGGGCAACACTGCGAGGAGGCTTAGTTAAAGCGACGTAATGACTAGCTTTATTCGCTCTGACGCAGGACGACTGTGTAAACTGAAGTTATTAAACGTAATAATGTTCTGGACACTGATCTTTAGAAAGCTATAAAAGCGTGAATTGAGTTGTTAGCTAGCTGTGTTCATTAAATTGAAATCGTTAAAATCTGTTTAATTTTCTTTAACTAAATATAATGGAATACTTTTTTACTTTTCGACCATCCTAAATCACAGCAATTTCTAACAAAATGATTGAGCCTTGTAGGAGAAACAGCAAGCGGTTTGAAAATACTTTTTTTATGGTATTTTCAAACGATAAAATAATTAAGTGAATAAAAATATTTAAAGACTATTTGTAATACCTTTCAAATGAGCTTCAAACATATAAACAGTCTTTAAATCGAGTAATACCCGGTCGTAACCGGATATAACCGGTTTTATTGCGCCTAGATTGGAAGTCAAACGTTTACAGATATTATGTGAGTTTTTATAGTGTCATCATCCTGTAAATACCTACAGGGTGTTAAACTTGGCCCTTGAATCGTAAACGTAGGGTGTCGGATCGCTTTTAAGCCTACCGATCAGACTTTATGTCGCAACGAAGTGTCGTTTCGGATTTATTACATGATGTGAGCCTGTTAAGTGGGTTGTAAAGTTTTATGGAAAAGAAAATTTTACATAATAAGCTTTGTAGTGGACAATGGTTTGCGAATGGTATTTGAAGTGTAAATTTTAGAGTTACTTATTACAGATTTTAGTGATTCATTGAATGTGTATTGACAAAAGTCACGTACGAATCTTTAAATGCACAACAAAAGTAAACGTTGCGAAATTCTTGAGATATGGATATAATTTCTAATTTTGGTATAGGCTAAAGTTTATGCTAGGATATAAGCACAATCTCCTTCTTCTAGTGTTATTATTTATTTAACCTTTTTAGAATTTACCTACATAGTACTTATTCAGTTTTATTGCATGCGTAAATGTAAATAAAGTCCCACTTTGCCATATTTTTATAGGACTGCGATGTTTTGCGGTGTGGTCTGAATGTCCTGTGACATTCCGTGGGTGTTGCGTATGGGCAACTCAGTGGTAATAATAGCAATAACATCAATTTTGCAATAAATTCCGAAAGCTTTCTGAGGATATGATTGTATTTAACGTGTTATTTGCTTGGCCTCACACGTAACCGATCACAGAGCTAAAAATAAAATTAGCATTAAAAAAATATTTTACAAGTCCAAGCAATTTTATTAAAAGTCCCGACAAAATTGCGAAGACGTTGACAAAAAAGCATAAAAAATCAAATTTAGAATGTGACGTTCAATTTCCAAAATTCCTATTCAATTTTCATACGTCTACGACTGCCAATCAGAGCGAGGGGCGCGTGGGTCGCTTATTTCCGTTATGGTAGTGTTCGTGATTTTTTTTTTCGCGGCTTGACGTGGACAAACTTGGTGCATTCATCACTACGTCGACAAGTAGAGCTACGAAGAGATCGACTGTTCCCTTTCGTCGTAGCTTTTTGTGTGGTAAGGGTTTAATATCGTAAGAAACGAGTTTGTTGTAAGTACCTACTTACTTAGGTAGAAAAAAAAACTACAACTTTTTCCAAAAAATCGATTTAATCGTTTTTTATTCCTTTTACATGTTGAGTGTCAAAGTTTAAATGAAAAAACCGGCCAAGTGCGAGTCGGACTCGCGCACCGAGGGTTCCGTACAAATCTAATAATAGGTCTTTACCTATGAAATTGCCGTTTTGTATGAAAAAATTGAAACGAATTTTTTTCATGAATTTTTTATTTGTATTAATCGAAGTAATCACCCATGCAATCAATGCATCTTTGCCATCGCAGTGGCAGTTTATTGATGCCCTTCTTAAAGAAATCAGCTGGACGGGAGGCAACAAATTCTTCAAAGGCATTTTGTACTGCTTCTCGGGTATTAAATTTTTTTCCCGCCAAGAAGTTATCCAAATTCTGGAAAAAGTAGTAGTCTGTAGGCGCAAGGTCTGGTGAGTAGGGCGGATGACGGAGAGCTTCCAACCCCAGTTCTTGCAACTTGGAGACCGTCTGCTGTGCAGTATGAGGTCGCGCGTTGTCGTGCAGGAGCAGCGGAGACGAGCGATTGACCAATGCTGGTTGGAGATGCGCCAGCTTCTCCATCATTGTGTTCAGTTCTTCACAGTACACATCTGCAGTAATGCTCACCCCGTTTGGTAAGAAGCTGTGATGAATCACACCGGCGCTAGACCACCAAACAGTGACCATCACTTTTCTAGGGGTAAGTTTTCGTTTAGGGCATTGTTTAGGTGCTGAACCAGGATCCAACCAACTTGCTGAGCGCTTACGGTTATCAAACAGAATCCATTTTTCATCGCAGGTAACAATGCGGTTCAAAATTCCTTCATTTGTGTGTCTGTTGAGCAGTGCAAGGCACGTCTCGACGCGTACTTCGCGCTGGCGATCATTGAGTTCGTGGGGCACCCATTTGTCAAGCTTTTTTACCTTGCCAATTTGACGCAAATGGACCAATATTGTTTTGACGCTAACGTCGAAAGCTGCTGCTAATTCAGCCGTAGATTGTGTATCATCAGCTTCCACAATCGCCTTTAATTCATCATTGTCGACCAAAGTCTTCGGACGACCGCGAGGTTCATTTTTCAGGTCGAAATTTCCAGAACGGAAGCGAGCAAACCAATAACAGGTGGTGCGTTGGTTTGTAGTGTTAGCTCCGTAAACGTCGTTGATGTTGCGTGCCGCTTGTGCCGCGTTGCTGCCACGACGGTACTCATATTCCATAATTACTCGAATTTTTAACGTATCCATGATGACGAAAAAGATTGAAATGCGATGAAAATGTAACACTAATCAATAAAGAAATGACTACTTTTAGAAAAAAAAATCCATGTTTTTAAAATAAAATTAATTTGAAATTAGAATTCTTAGCCAAACAAAAATTATTTTGATTTGAAATGGCCAGTACTGCAGAACGGCAATTTCATAGGTAAAGACCTAATATTATATTACTTAACTTATTAAATATTAAAAATATTTTTATTATATGATGTAAAGGTAAATTGCGGTTTACGATTTATGACGTATTAAAAAAAAAACAACTTACTAGATCTCGTTCAAACTAATTTTCGGTGGAAGTTTACATGGTAATGTACTTTTTTTTTTAGTTTTATAATTATCTTATTTTAGAAGTTACGGGGGGGGGGGGGGGGGGACATTTTACGGAAGTGTCTCTCGCGCAAACTATTCAGTTTAGAAAAAAAATGATATTAGCAACTTCAATTTCATTTTTGGTGGCCTATCCATAGATACGCCCCTATGGGTTTGACTAAACCGTATAAAAATAAAATAAGTAATGTCAAATAAATAAAAACAATTAAAATAAGTAAAATTAAATTAA
This sequence comes from Polymixis flavicincta, assembly GCA_949987655.1. NCBI lineage: Eukaryota > Metazoa > Arthropoda > Insecta > Lepidoptera > Noctuidae > Polymixis > Polymixis flavicincta. Next base: position 21,271,141 of record OX465181.1, on the reverse strand, counting down.
AATCAAAGCAACATATACTAAATTAAATCAAATCACAATTATAACGTAATTAAAACAATAAAAGTAATACATTCTCTCCGACACTGGTACAGCAATATGTCTGCTGGGACAATGTCGGATGAAGGGGCAGTCCAGTCTTCCCGCAATCATCGCCAGTATCGTGTTGGGGCTAACCCGCACTCTGTGCACCAAGGACGCGGCGTGCTTGCGCATGGTCGCGTGGAAGCAGTCGGTGCGCGCCTCTGCGAACATACCCGAGGCACTGCAGTATCGGGGTAACCCCATCACCGCCCTGAACGCGTTATTGTACTGGATGCGGATGGCGCTGTAACTTCTGTTAGAGTAGTGAGCCCACAGACTGCATGAGTATAGCGATGTACAATACGCTCTAGAGTGTAGCCTTAACTTGATTTGAGCACCGCGCAAATCTGCGGGCTATCATGTTCGCTCTAACAGACAACGCCCTCCACTCCCGTTCCATGTCTGCATGATCCTTGAGGTCGACAGTCAAAATATGCTCCAAGTACGTAAACTGGTCAACCCTTTCCAAAGAGACCCCATTAAGTCTTACCGGAGGTATGCTACTTGGACATCTTGCACTGGCGGTCTCAAAGATCATACATTGGCTCTTCTTTGCATTATACAACAAACCGTGACCACAAGCATATTCCTCGCATATCTGCACCAGCTTCCTCAAGCCGCAGACCGAAGCGCCATGTCGTCAGCATAACTTAGATTATTGACACATGTACCGTCAATGTGCCAATGCATGTGTCAATGCTGGCTGCTGAGCGCCACGATCAGACTAGTTATAGTTTCGGAAAAAAGTGGCTGTGACATACGGACGGACAGACAGACATGACGAATCCATTAGGGTTCCGTTTTTTGCCATTTGGCTCCTCCTCCTCAAGTCGTGCTCCTCATTACTGAGGGTCGTGATCCTCCCTTGAAATCACTTTTTCTCTGATGATGTTTCGCCATCTCTGTCTATCCTTGGCCAAGTGAAGCGTATCATGAATTTTCGTTCCGATAGAAGAGTTTATCTGGTCGGACCATCGCAAAGGGCTGCGACCTCTGGGACGTTTACCATCCACCTTGCCGGTAACCATCAGTTGTTCGAGGTTATTGCCATCTTTCCTCGCTATATGGCCGAAAAATTCCAAAATTCTGCGGAGGCAGGTCGTAGAGAGTCTGGTCTTTATTTTGAGCTCGCGTAGGATGGACTCGTTGGTGCGGAATGCCGTCCAGGGTATCTGAAGCATCTTCCTCCAACACCACAGCTCGAAGGCGTCTACGCGAGCCCGGTCGGCCTTTCTCAAGGTCCAAGTTTCTGCTCCGTATCCAAAAATTGAAAAGACCAGCGTATTTACCAATTTCACTTTGGTATTTCGCGAAATGTTGCGATCTCTCCATATTTTTTGAAGCTGAGACATACTCGTAGCATTCTTGGCCATACCTATGCGTCTACGGATTTCTTTTTCGCATGACCCTGTGTTGTGTTGTTTGTAAATTTTTAGAATTATGTACTTATTTCATTATTTTTAATTTCTTGTGTGTTCCTATTGGTTCCTAATTTTATCTCTAAGTGATGAAAAAACTTGAATCACAAAGTTAATATAAATTATTTACAACATAGGTTTATGTATAAAATATACATATAAAACCTCCCAACATACTCACTGGTGTACCACATCCAAAATGTAGCAAAAATAAATAAAAAAATAGCTACTTCACTTCTAAACATTCCCAAGTCTACGCGGAGGACCCATACAGGGGGATGTTTTAGCAAATGAGCGTTGGCTCGAAGTCGACGAGGCGCCAACTGAAAAATTTGTACCACCCGTACACATACAATCACATCCTTTAGATTTGTATGTCTGAATGTGTGTGTGGTGTAAACGGGATATTGCCGTTTTCAAAGTAATTCGTATATATCGCGTAATAGAAGAAAAATACGAAATCGTAAGCTAAGGAATAGCCGATTGGATGTAACGGCGTCTAATAAGGAAAGATATAGAGCTTTACGCAGAGATTTTGTCCTTATTCTTAAATACGCGATAAAGTAATATGATTGTCTAAAAATAACCTTACTTTCCTTAGAATAGCAATAAATTCAAATTTTCCTCCAGAGAGGTAGACCGCTCTCAAAATATACTAATGGAAAGTTACGTCGACTAACCTCATCATCTGCCTAGCCTATTCGCAACTATGTCAGGGTCGGCTTCCAGTCAAACCAGATGCAGCTGAATACCAGTATTTTACATGGAGCGACTGCTTATCTGACCTCCACAACCCAGTTACTGGGTAACGCGATACCCCTTGATAAGACTGGTTGTGCTACTGACGACCCGTAACGACTGTCAAAGACCTACGAATGACAGCCGGGACCAACGGCTTAACGTGCTTTCCGAGGCACGGAGGGGTCTTGGTACGTAAATATGGTCAATCATCCACGGACCCACCGCGGCAAGCGTAGCTTAACCTGATCGATCGACTCGTGCTGTTGTAACTTACCCACAAGCCCCTCGTCGACTAACCTAAATCTTTATAATTATCGAATTCGATACAAGATTTTGTTAATTCAGTATTTCGAAAGGTAATGAAGGAAGGAAAATTTCTAAAGATATAATCCAACCTCGAAATCCACTCGTTCATAGAACGTTTTTGTATAATCAAAGTTTTAATTGGAGTATTAATACGCAGTACCTGTTAGTACAGGACTTGGAAACTCAACATATATTTTGTAAGGAATTTACGGGACGAACTTATGTTAGGAAACGTGACGAATGTATGTTGAAATGGATTGCGGTATAATTACTCCGACTTAATTTATAAGGGCTCGTGGCTGACTAGTAACAGCCGTATACGAGTCGATGATAAGCTTAAGCCAGTCCGTGGATGGGTCTTGGTCCAGCTGGTCCAGCTTTACATACCGAGACTCACCCGTGCCTCAGCAAGCACGTTAAGCTGTTAGTCCCGGCTGTCACTCATGATTCTTGACAGTCGTTACGGGTCGTCAGGATCCCGAACCTCTGACAACCAGTCTTACGTTTGGGTATCGTATTATTCAGTTACTGTGTTATGGAGGTCAGATGCTAATATGCTATTCAGCTGCATCCGGTTAGACTGGAATTCGATCCCAACACAGTTGAAAAAAGGCTAAGCAGATGATGATGACATCGACTTCATTTGGAAGAAGTGTAGTTCTTATTTTAGAGGCCTAATAGTAGCAAAGCAGCTTTGTATGGATGATCAGTAGCAGACCTGTGGGTAGTGATACACTGACGGTATGAAATGAATGAAAGCCGTTCCTTTCAACAACATGCATTGCATTTTTTACGTTGTCAAGCAAACTTTTCGAACATATGAAGTAATTGCTTAGCTATTTACAGGAAAAGTTTTTATTCAGTGGGCAAACTTTAACCATGTATTAAGCATAATCGTTCTAGACCCCCAGTGCATAAATTTTTCGTCAATTTTACAAAAAAAATCAGCTGTTTCATAGAAAAGTGCAATACCTACGCGGTCAAAATGTACGGAACAACTGTTTTTTTTTGTATAACCGACGAAAAATTCTGTACTGGGGGTCTACAATGATATGCTGAATTCATGGTCACAGTTTGCGCACTGGATAAAAACGTATACTGTATAATCTTCAAAAATATTTAGTTTCTGATTAATAGTGTGTTCAGGTGCTGTTTGTTTTTAAGTATCTACAATTCCGGTTATTTAGTTTATTATGTCTGACATTTACGTGTGACGTAACAAACGATGTTTTCATTCTGATTTCTTCTTATTCAGGGCCAGTTTCTCGAACGTAAATTAAAGTGACAATTTGTCAAGCCACGTTCTCATTGGTTAAATTACATATCAACAGCCAATCCATAGCATTGTTTATTGTGTTTGACTGTATAAACCATTTTTTTTTTAATTTTATTAATGAAATTTCCATTTTTTAGGGTTCCGTACCTCTAAAGGAAAAAACGGAACCCTTATAAGATCACTTTGTTGTCCGTCCGTCCGTCCGTCTGTCAAGACCGTTTTTCTCAGGAACGCGTGGAGGTATCAAACTGAAATTTCTATATGATACTTAGTTCTACTGTCCCTGGAAGCTGTAGAAAAATCAACCTTCTAAGTCAACGCAATCAAAAGATACAGCCATTTAGGCCGCAAAATTCCGCAAATTTGCGAAACTCGCACGGGAATCAAAACCTACAGGGTACTTCCCGTGAACTTAGAATCTTGAAATTTTGTACGAAGTCACGTCTTATAGTACAGATATAGGAAAAATTACGAAAACCGAATTTTTTTAGTTTCGTCATATAAAAAAAAATATTTTTGACAATTTTGAACTTTTACTTATATACCCACAGGTTTGTACGGAACCCTCGGTGCGCGAGTCCAACTCGCACTTGACCGGTTTTTTTATTAAACTTAATTACTCATCTATTACTGTATAGAATCAAGTTCTTCCAACTTATCAGACAGCTGTGCTGCTGGGGAGTTTGTTGCGCTACTTCTTCTTCCCAGCTAAAGCACTAGGAAGTGTCGAAGGGTGGGCGTTTTTGGGGGACTGTCTTATGTAATTTTGACGTTCGAAAAGTGCTGACTCTCAGCCTACTTTGAATAAATGACTTTTGATTTTGATTTTGAATCGCAGCGGTTTAAAACTGAAAGAAACTGGCTCTTAACAATTACATGTTAGAAGAGACAATCCCACTAATATTACTAATGTTATTCAGGATCAGTTTTTAACCAGTGCGCAAACTATAACCATGAATTCAGCATATCATTCTAGACCCCCAGCGTAGAAATTTTTTGTCGGTTATACAACAAAAAAAAATCAGCTGTTTCATAGAAAAGTGCAATAGCTACGCGGTCAAAATCTATGGGACAGCTGATTTGATCTAATCTGAGTTTGCGTACTGAAGGCCAATTCTCGTAATTAAAAACGTTCGCAGTGTCATCTCGGCGACAATCGAATTTTTAGGAATTAATAATTAATTTAAAAATGTTTAGGAATTTTTGACAGATTGACACTGAGATCAGACTGTGAATGTTCTTAAAATTACCGGAATTGCCCCTCTGGTTAAAAACTTATCCTGTAGATGTGAATGTTTGTGACTCAAACACGCAAAAACGGCTCAATGGATTTGGATGATATTTGGTACACCTATAGTTTACAACCTGGATCAACAGATATGATACTTTTTATCCGGGTAACATGTTTCAATGGGATCATTTTTGTTCTCCACGCGGGCGAAGCAGCTGGCAAAAGCCTGTAGACAATATTACTATTCCTGTTTACTCATTACGTAACGTAATCATTAAGAAAATCGTAACGAAGCCAAACAAAACCTAATTCCGTGTGTTTCCACGCAAACTTCCAGCTAAAACCGTTTAAAGAGATTACTTTCGTTTTGTACAAATATTAAGGGACTGATTGAGTTGAAAACTTCTTAATTACGTCAGTCGTAGCAACATTGTTCTGATTGGTTTTTTCAGTGAATATGTGAGCTATTTAAAGTTCGTATTGTTGCGGGTTTTTGAAGCCGCGTTTGTTGTTCGGAAATATCAATCGTGAATAATCTGATTTGTAACTCATTGTTGATTTAATTGTCTATGCAAAATGCTTGTAATCCTAGCATACAATAGAAAACTTACTGGCTTGGTGTTTGATCAATTGTTGCTTAGGACTGATGTTTTGCTTACCTGAAAGGAGAAATATTCATTGTTAATCATAAAATATAGTCAATTTTAATTAGTTTATCAACTTACATATAACTTCATGTACTTTAGCCCGGCAGCTTTTGCGTGAGAGCAGTGGTGGCCAAGTGGTAACGGCTGCGACTTACGAGTTGTAGGTCGTGAGTTCGAACCCAGACAGGCGCATTACTTTGTGTAAATTATTTCATCACCACTGCTCTCAAAACGGTGAAGGAAAACATCGTGAGGAAACCGGCATGTCCTAGAACAAAAATTCGAAGACATGTGACATCTACCAACCCTCACTGGGCCCGCGTGGTGGATTACGGCCCAATCCCTCTCACCGAGAGGAGGCCTGTGTCCCAGCAGTGGGAACATTATAGGCGATGATGATGACTTTAGCCCGGACAGAAAGTATCGCAGCGGGATTTTTCCGCGCTCTGGGCCCCAATTCTGTATGGTTATAATGATTACCCGCGGAATCTTACTACGATCAAACTACGTCAATATCGTGTTTTTTTAGAAACCAATGTAACGGTAAGCAATCGAAATGTCATATTCTGTATGTTCCAAAACAAATTGTCGATATTATTAAAACGATATTAGCAGACTTCGTGTGTGATTGACGTGGTTACGAGTAAGGAATCGTTAAGTGGTCATACTGAATTCAGGACCTGGATCTTCAACGCAGCGCTTGCGCCGGGAGGTGAAAATGGAATAGTGTGGGTTTTCGACACGCTGGGATGTAGGTACTCTGTTGGATTCTGAATTCTCCGTTGAACACCGAGGGTAGAAAATCCATTGCGCGGTAAAATCCCGCCACGATATTTCGTGGAGCCACAAATACAGCCGAAAATCAGTTCCTACCTATTTGCTTTCTTTTTTTTATTTGCACCAATAACAACCCCAGTTATATGTCCACGCAATCACTGTCCATTCCAAGGTTGCCTGGAAGAGATCGCAGAAAGCGATAAGGCCGCACATGGTATCTGTTTTTTTTTTGTCATGCATTTTCTGGTGTACATTAAAGCGTATATAAATAAATAATATATCTACATAGAAATATTGGATACCTAACCTTATTCCTAGGAATACATAGAAACTGTCATTAAGTCATCATCAGCCTAGCCTTTTCCCAACGCTGTTGGGGTCGGTTTCCAGTCTAACCAGATCCAGCTGAATACCAGTATTTTACATGGAGCGACTGCCTATCTAACCTCCACAACCCAGTTACTGGGTAATACGATACCCCTTAGTAGGATTGGTTGTCAGACTTTCGGACTTCTGACGACCCGTAACGAATGTCAAAGATCCACATGTGACAGCCGGGACCAACGGTTTAACGTGTTTTCCGAGGCACGGAGGGGTCTTGGTATGTAAAGATGGTCACCCATCCATGGGTCACCGCGGCAAGCGTAGCTTAACCTGATCGATCGACCCGTGCAGCTATTGTTACTTAGCCACATGCCCCTCTGTATTCTAAGTATATAACAGTTAATAGACTACCAGGCTTCTAGTTGCTTGACTATCATAACAAATAATCGGGTTCAATACAAATCGCAAATCCAAGAAATGTTTTATCTCAGCATATACAGGTTGTTGTCATAAACAACATCAGATATATCGTATCATTCTCACCAATCTAAGCGGTCCATTTATAAGGGGATTCGAGTGAAATGAAGTGGCGACAAATACCGGCCCTTCCATAACGTAAACATCAATACATAACTAAAATAAACTCGACCCGTTATGACGGATGGGATCGTGTATTTTCTACACAAAAATACAGAATTATTGTTAGAAAAATATGAGATATGAGCATTTTTGTTATATTGAGGAATTTCTAGCCTATTCTATAGGTGTAATTTATAGTTATTTATTGTACAAAAAGTAGAAAAACATGTTTTAGTGATAATAAAAGATTTTTACCTACAGCGGTGTTGGAATAAACAATTTGAGTACCATATCAGTTGCTTTGGTACTCCAAAGAGGTTTCTGATGTTATTTTGGAGTGTCATTTCATTGTTGTAATGTCTGTTCGATACCAAACGCTCACAATAGGATACAAAGGACTGGTAAACATAAAAGACTTTAAAGGAAATTTAAATTATGTGGTAGGTACGTAATACCCTTGTTGGTTATCAAACAAATGAAAAGAAATATTTAACTGTTGTTTAAAATTTTGGTGGAAAACAATTTTTATTAAAAAAAAACATACACGTTTTTATCTGTGCTTGAGGGTAATTAGATAATGGGCTTATAAAATTTATTGCAGGACAATATGATGATCATATTTCCTAATATAACTCGCGAAGTCTTCTTTATTTGTTGATGTTCAACAAGACCACGATTTCTTTTAACAAGACAAGAAAACGTCAGACGCGTCAAGTTATAAAATTGGAACACACTATTAACGGTCCACCATAGACATTTTCGACATTAGGCAGAATACTCGAAATCGGCTTTGATTAGAATAGAAATAGCATGAACAAGGGTAGGTCAAAGTAAACAAAACCTGCTCAGGTAGAGATTTACAAATGCAGGCTTGGTACGAGAACCATAGAGAAGCGTTTTGTCCACGGAAGAGTAAACAAAAATGACGTTTCCGTGTAGACAGTTCACAGTTTTGAAACGAGAAATGTAGACAAGGTATTTCTATTCTATGGTAGAGTAGAAGTAGACAGCGTCATGCTAAGCCTGCTGGAGTGTAAATGTGGTGCTGTCCCACAACAATGGGGAGCTTAGTATCTTGTCCACCGTGTCCTGTTGTCTGCACGCTTCAGGAGTTGATGGACGCTGCAGAAAGTGCTAAACTCGTAGCGAAATTCTGGGCTGACTGTATTTAAATTGCTATCGACACGCTAAGAAGAAGAAATAAAATAGAATAGAACATTCCACCAGAAACGTCACTCTCATATCGGACGACATACATCACGCGGGTCTTTAAAAAGCAAATATTTTTTTCTAACAAACTCATCAATGTACGTGTTTTCTTTGCATCGTTCGGAGTGCACCAAGCACCTCTTAAGGCGGGGTATAGATGTTTTTTTAAGGCGAAACGCACACGGTCATGTTTGCGTTCGATCATGACTTTGAAGTAAAATGGTGTCTCCGGCATTTTGAAATGTGTAATGTTACTCTATTACACGTGCCGGGTGGGTACTGTTTCAAGAAGGTACTTAGCTTTCTAAAAGGTGTTTGGACGAACATAAGAACAGAAACTGTCAAATTAGATAATGATCTAAGAAAGTTAAAAAAAAAACTATGGGCTTGCATACGTAAGGGGGCACGCCCTTTATCCCTGGAGGCTTTAATTTTGGTTTTAAGTTCTGTTTACATTTTTTAAAATATTTATTTCTGCTTGAGTAATTTTTTTTATGATTTTTTTGGTATATTGTTTCGTAACGTTAATTACGTATCTACTATTTATTGTACAGAATAAAGTTCTTCTGACTTAACAGACAGCTGTGCTGCTGGGAAGTTTCTTGCGCCACTTCTTCTTCTCAGCAAAAGCACTAGGACGTCGTGAAGGGCGGGCGTTTGGGAGCGTATTGGTCTTATGTAATTTTGACTTTCAAAAAATGCTGAGCCCAGCCTAGTTTGAATAAATGACTTAATTTTTTTTTGATTTGACTAGCCTTTTCCCAACGCTGTTGGGGTCGGCTTCTAGTCTAACCGGGTGTAACTGAATACCAGTATTTTACATGGAGCGACTGCCTATCTGACCTCCACAACCCAATTGCTTAAAGTATAAAATAAAATATATATATAAAATAAAATAAAACACTTAACATTTTTTTTGCACTAACTACACCAGTGGTGTTCCAAAGCGCCATTTCAACAACAATTAGTTTTAAATTATTACTATATTGCGTGCTTCAATAATTTACATACATTTTAATTTTAGTTACTAATTTCTCGTCCCTTGCTCAGTCACGAAAATAGCAGCTGGTACCAAAATTAACATTATAATTTTGACAGCTGGGGTACAAAAATTTAAAGTGTGATAATTGTTGTGTATCAACTTTTAAAACTATCTCATTAGCTGATATTAATATTTTGAGATGGTCTAAGATTTTGCAAGATGAGTTACTTAGACCTTGTGGACTGTACTTTTAGTAAGTACCTGGTACTTTTTGATAGGCCTACACAGTCCTAGCATACCTTAACACTGTAATTTGCCCTACAAGACGCTGGCAGAATAGTCGACATCGGCTCAATTGCCAAAAAGGAAAAAAAAAACACTGTAATTTGAAACCATTGTAAAAGCCAATTTTATTTAAAAAACAGTAACCGTGGACTTTTTTGCAGGCTCGTCTCAATAAGAAAAAAAAAATTTGGTTAGTGCACTTATCTTCTGACGTTTCATAAGTGCCCATGTAGGTATATGTGAAATAAAATATTTTCATTTTGATTTTAGGGCGCAACCTTTCAGTGTGGATAACAAATCATTGAGTTTTTACAAGAACATAATTATGTAAAATATATGATTAAGTATCATAAGTCACTATTTTAATTTGAAGCAATAGCTGCCCATTATTCTTTTGGATTCTAATATTATACGTAGTTCACAGTCAACATAAAATTTCGGCCAACCCAAACGCTAGTAGGTACACATTCATAACAAAAACCTGCATCACGTTAAGTAACCGAACATATTGTCCGCACATTAAAACAAATATAAATTAATAAGCACACAACTACTAATTAAGTATTAATGAAGCAATAAATTAATTTGTTAAAAATTCATTGGTAAAAACCGTTCGTGGGGGTTTTGGTCCGAACGCTGTAAAATGGCTGCGCGGTCGTTAATTTTAGTAATTGTTGTATACTTGTTATAAATTCAGGAGATTAAGCCATACTGTTCCGGGCGTTGTGTGCTCACCGCTTTAAATTAAGACTGTATTACGATGATTTATCGTAATTGAAATTAAATATTCGTTTGATTTTTGTTGTGTGAGGGAAACTGTGTGGTTCAGATGACAAGCATGGTTTGAAGAGTTAATGAGAGTGGTCGGGGATGCAAGAAATGAGTTAACAGCTGTTATTGGATTACCGGGATATAGGTATTGCTACATCTATACAGGGTGGCATCTTATTACATTGGATTTAGTACACCTCGAGTTGAAATTTCCGTTGGTTATTTTTTTTTCTGTTCTACAGGATAAGTTTTTAACCCGTGCGCAAACTATAATCATGAATTCAGCAAATCATTCTAGACCCCCCCAGCGTAGAAATTTTTTAGTAGTAGTTTCATAGAAAAGGGCAATACCTACGCGGTCAAAATGTATGGAACAGCTAATTTTTTTTTGTATAACCAACGTAAAAATTCTGCACTGGGGGTCTAGAATGATATGCTATAACTCATGGTTACTGTTTGCGCACTGGTTAAAAACTTATCCTGTATACATTTTCACCGCGTAGGTATTGCACTTTCCTATGAAGCAGGTGATATTTTTTGTTTTAAAAACATACAAAAAGAAAATTAATCTAGGGGTCATATCATATGCTGATTTCATGGTTTCAGTTTCCGCGTCGGTGTCCCGTCCGTACACATATTATAAATTGAAGTCCCTTTTCGTGTAGGTCTGTATGTGTGACCGCGTTATTCTTCTGAACTCCGCAATGGATTTTGAATGGTTTTCAACATTATATTTTATTCCGGAAGGTTTATGTTTATAATATTAATAATTAATGTTAATATTTAACTCAGAAAAATAAAATATTAACGTTTTGTCAGTCGTGAAAACCGCACGAAGCAGAGTTGAGTTACTACTTTTATATACGAGCAAGAAAATACTTTGCTACTTATTAGCTGTTGAGACCCAGTAAGTAAGTACTTTTAGATAAATGTATAGATGAGTGCACTGCAAACTGCATCTCTTTCGTAAGTTTTATGGGACCCGGTTTGTTTTTAAATGTTTAGAAAATTATTTAAAAAATTAAATAAACTAGATCCATCCGTCACGAGTTTCATAAACATTGTCTGTATAATGGCGATTGGCATGTTAGTTGGTCACGATAGAATAAATGTTCAAAGCAAAATAGCGCTACGTAAATGGAAAGTGTGTGCAAGTGTACAGCATGTTGTTTGTTTTCCCTCCGTCTATGCCCAGAAAATTTTTCGTGCATTCAACCCGTCCAAAACAAATACAAGAAAATAAAACAGCGAGTGTAACATCACAGCTATCTAATAAAAAAAATTAGATGTCATTCTACCGTGCAATCGTCGTAATGCAATCGTCCCGGGCGATAAAATAGAACGTCAATGCCTACGTTTAAATAAAAAAGAATAACGTAAATTCTTACAGGCTGTACACAAACAAAGGCGAACGCCTTTGCCTCACATGAGGAGTGTTTGCAAAAATTTCGATCGCCTTTTATCCCCTGCCTCCTCTTAACCCCCTAACGCCCGTCGCGTACAATCATAAGTGTTTTCTTTGTGGATAGCGGAGCCAACAGCACCCTTTAACGTGTTTATCCTTTTCGGTCGAGCCTCCCCTTTATAAACGAATATTTTGACCCTGTTTTTATTTTTTATACTATGTTATTGTAACTGAAATGTTTGTATTGAGGTATTCTGTTTACCAACATTGGAGTTAATGGACATACAGTACTTAGTAGGTACACAAACGGACCTAACTGTGGAAGCAATCAGTGGCGAGTTTTTTCATGAAAAACGAACTGTGATCCGTTGTTTAGTGAATGTGGCGCTCTTTTTGTATATAGTAGGTACAACAACATATTTTTTTTTAATATAACATTAAAACATTTGTAATGTTCAAGTAAGCTTTAACACTGGTAACTTTATTTAATTCTAAAATATCGGTCACAAAGAAGATTTAAAAAATCCTAATAATCATCATTATAATTGCGAAAGTAACTCTGTCTGTTACGATTTCACGCATAAACCGATGAAGCGATCGTCATGAAATTTGCAGAGATATAGCCTGGGATATGGAGAAGCCCATAGGCTACTTTTTACGCGATAAACGACATCCAAGTGGGCAGAGTCGCGGGGAAAAGCTAGTACTCCATAAAAGTAAATTCACCACAAAATAAAATCGTCGCAACGTCGTTTAAACTTAAACCTATTTTCCTATTACAAGCAGACACATTTAGCACCTATCTAGGGGCAAGACATTTCCTAATTTGGTAATAGAATTTCGGTTTGTTAGTGGACCACGCGCTGGGAATACGTACCATGTACGTGGTCGCTGCTGGCGATGTGTGGTCGCACTTGCAGCGTGGAATGTTCATTAAACGTCTACGTGTTACTAGCCTTATTGTCCTATATTCAATTGTTGGGGAACGTAATAATAAGTCATTTTTTTCCCTAATTAACAACTAAAATATTGTTTTAAAATTAGAAGGCACTTTACAATGGTGGAGAGGCGCGATTGCGACATTAAAGATCGCCATGTGTGTCCAACACACCAACCAACAAGAACGTTTTCCAATGCAAACTTAATAGTATAGTGCATAATTTAATTAATTTCACTCTGCACGAAACAATTTGTCACAACACCAATTTATCTCGTCTGCTCGACGGCGACGTCCGAAAGTCACTGCAGGGATCCAGCAGAATATTAACGTCAGGTATATTTGTGTGTCGTGCTATGTCTTTTGTGTGCACTGAATAAGTGTTTTATCTATATTTCTTATATTACCTTTCAAAGGCTACCTTATTAGGCCTTTCATAGTTAAATTATAACAATCGCACGGATGGATCGAGGACTAAGCTACGCTTGCCGAAGTCGGTGCGTGGATGGAGTGACCATCCATTACTACTGAGATCCCTCCGTGCCTTACAGAAACCATGCCAAGACGTTGGTTCCGGCTGTCATTCACAGATCATTGACAGTTGACAATTCCACGAAGTTAGAAGCCCGAAAGTCCGACAACCAGTCTCACAAAGGGATATCTTGCTACCTGAATCCTGGTAATCTGAATGAACACACTTCAGTAAAAACAAAACAAAAATTTAAGCAGGTTTTCATACTAACTGAACAAAACAATTTTATAATTTATAAAATGATTAGGTACCCATTTTATTACATTGCTTAACGCTGCAACTGGCACCACGACCACTGTTGTTGCACGTTTTGCCGGAGGCGCCGGTGGATTAAACGGATTACACACCACGGGATACGCGTGTTTTTATCACGTAATAGCTGCCAAAGTCACCGGTTAATACTTTAATATAAAAATGTTATCAATTTATTTGATACTAATTATACATTTAAGGTATTGAGTAAGTTGGGCTGAGGATCGATTCGGAAGTCACTTCTAAATGACGATACTTGCGAAAAAGGAGCGAAGTGAAAGAAATAACTAATTAACGAACATAAAATAATTATGAAAGTAATTGTCAACAGTTTTAGCATTTTTACATGATATCATACACAATGTTTGATCAATACGATAAAAACTCAAGTGCTGAGTTGAGCTACACGATTACTAGTTACAAATCTGGTTCTTTCCTTCTAGGCACTAATCTATATTGTCTTCACATGATCTAACCAAGATTATGTCCGGATTTTAAAAGAGACTTTGATCCTTGAGTTTGTAGCGCCATTTATTTTTAGGGGTAGTCAATAGGAAATGTCGACTCTATCTAAGTTTATTTAAATGATACAAATGACGTGTAAAAGTGATTCCGAAATCCTATTTACAGAATTACCTATTTTATTTCAGTTTAAATCTAATGTTTGGCAGGCGCATAATGTACTATAGGAGCCTTATAGTCTCGCTGTAGCTTAATCTCATAATAAAGCACCATTGTTGTGTTCTGCGGATAATTATTCCGAGAAATCATTCTAGGAGTCTCATTATAAGTTATTTATTCGGCTTGTTAGCTCAATCTCTCGTCTACTGTTTTTTCTCCTATTCTATTTCTAAATTAGTTTGATTATTCGAATGTCATTAAAGTTATTTGTCGCCAGCCTGTACAACGTAAGGTCGCCTTTTGCAGACAACCTTTACAGTACCTACTTACAATGAGCTTAGAAGCGTGATGCCTCCGTATTGTCAATATGGCAACCATAATTTTATCGGATATGCGCATAATATCTGCACAAGTATGACACAAGGTCTGTCACTTGTTTTTAAAACTTTTATCAGCTCATACTGGGGCCCCGACCCCTGCGCTGTACGTATCGCTCGAGGCGTCGCGGATTAAATGGATTACAAGCGACGAGACACGCGTGTTTTTATCACCTTATCATTACACCTAGATGCCGAATACAACGTCCGGTACTTTATTATTTTGTGTAAAAGAAAAAAATGTGTAAGCTGTCAATAATTTTCTACAACACGTATTGGAGGGTTAGAAAGAGGAGATGTGGCGTCGTTGGACATCTTTTTATTTTGTGAATTATTTTGGTTTTTAATGACTAGCTATTTTCATTATATTTTTTTATTTAGGTAAGCCTATAATTATTTACACGTTACATTTCATTTAAAAGTACACGATTTAATATACATTTTTAAGTAAACAATTACTTACAAGCTAACACCATCTTTGTGCTATACATTTTCATTATTGTGAATTATGAAATAAATTTGTGAATTATGAATGATTAAAATATTGTAAAACAAATCATACATCTAGCAATTTAACTAACAAATCAAGATAATCGAGATATAAAATAAAATTAAATATGTTATTAGATATTATTATTTGAGAAACAATAAAATAAAAATGAAGGATTTTTTTTTTTGTTTTATGAAAAGGTTTCGATCAGTCAGTTGTTCCTTTAAGCTGAATTAAAATGTTCATGTCAAGTCATATTATGTACATACTTCGATCGTTCCACTTCCAATTTCATCTTAAACTCCAGTTAACCTCGATATCAATTTAATTAGCGCTAAACCGTTCCACTTCGAAAATTATTATCTGCTTTAAATTTTAGTGAGGATTCCTGAAACTATACCGGTATCAAAGTTTATTATAGTTTGCCTAAGTAGTGCTTGAACCCTAGTTCCCTAACTATCGTTGGCTGAGAATTGAATAGCGGTAACGGTTCAAGGAAATGACGTGTGGGTACTCCAGTATCCAATAAGTAACAGTAGGAATTACTATTCCCTAGAAAGATTGAGCTAGTTGAGGAACCCGCACTGGGCCAGCGTGGTGGGTTACGGCCCACTCCCTCTCACCGTGAGGAGGCCTGTGTCCCAGCAGTGAGGCTGATTGTATATGTATGTAGTTGCCCATTCACAGGTAGGTACTCCTCTAGAGATGGAGCTAGTTGCTTCATCTTTCTAAATGACCATCTCCTTTGAAAATTCAAAAGTGCTTGTATGGTTGAATGCAAAAGGTGTATTAAAAATGCAATACGTACTGACAGCTATTAATTTAATAGAGGAAAACATATTTAATTTACTAACGGAATCGAACAGCACCATCAATTTTTTTTGTTAGCCTACATTTTGCCCCACTGCTGGGCAATGGGCCTTCCCGTTTTCTTTCCATACTTCTCTATTCAGTTCGATCTCCAGCCATGTTGGCCCCGCAAACATGATTAGGTCGTCACATCATCACCGTCTAGTTAGACAGCGAAAATATTAAGTTAGAAAAGGGTTTTAAATGATTTCGTTGCAGATATTAATTAATTCTTTGAATTAATTTGTTTCAGTAATAACTTTTGCAAGTGGCTGCTTAGTGGTCGAAAATTATCTCACGGGAACGTCATACTGGGATAAAAAATATTATATGTACCTATGTGTTAATGAAGGTTATAAACTGTGTGCCAAATTTCCATTCAGTTGTTCCAAACATACAAAATTTCACATTTATAATATTATACTGGGTGATTTGTGAGTCACTGTTTGAATTTTTCAGGGTGATAGTACCAGTGAAATTGAACAACCTTCTCCAAGGAACATAGGTCGAAATATGGAAAAATAAAACGGACCTCCCGTACAAAAGCGATCAGCTGACTATTGATTTTGCATAGGAGGTCCTATTTTTATTTCTACATATTTCGACACATGTTCCTTGCTGAAAGTTGTTCAATTTTACGGGTACTATCACCCTTAAAAATTTTAACGGTGACTAAAAAATCACTTTGTATAGTACGTTCAGTCAGTTGGGAGTTGAATACAAGTCAAGAAAGTAGAAAAACGCGTGTGTGAACACTAGAGTCGATAATCAGTCATACATCAAAAGCTCTACAACCTAGGTTGCGTAAAAGGCTGAAACTACATGGTCTTGTTTAAAAATACTAGCTCGTCCACACTTATCTATGGCAATTAATCATTTTTATTTGTTTAAAGCCACCAAAGCTGTAATATGCATAAATTAATACTAAGGTACCAGGTTCGATCTTGTTAGAGCTCACCGGGCAGCCATTTTTATCATTACGCGTTTTATAAGGGCCAGTCACGGCATGCGAGCTTCGTAATTATATTGCCACTTGAACTTTATAGCATTATATGAAGTCATTATACCTTTGAATTTAATGTTTGTTCTGTTAAAATATAGATCTACTGTTTGAATTGTATTTTGATTAGTGTGATCGCGTTGATAAACCCTGAAAAACGGTTACAATATAAGGTCATTTTCTTCTTTAATGTGTTTTTAAAAGGCAAGGCAAAAGGCAAAGACACAAAAATGCAAAAAAAAACTGCGTTTGTGCTACGCCGTAGCATGTTGTATCGTTGCTACGCTACGCCCTGCTACGGCGTAGCACGCGCTGTAGCTCTGCAAATTTTCATAGAATGACAGTCGACCTCACCAAGTCGACTTTTTGTTTAGTATAACGGTTTTTTTAATTTATTGCAGGCAGTAAGCATAAATAATTAGTACAAAAACGTATGTATCTACTAAACAATAGCAAACTATCTCCCTTCACTTTTTTATTCAAGCCAGGTACAACTATTCCTTCTTTTAAACGGAAGTAAGGAAGGATATCCTCATAATCGGCAGAAAAACGTTCACAAAGATTTATTTTAAGCCCGTCTGTGAGAGGTGATCATTATACATTTATAGACGACTGGCTGTGAAAGATTCCTTCGACATGCAGACATCCTTAGGATAATTTTCAAAAGCACGTCGCCTCGCAGACTTACCGCACCGTGATAATATAATGGTCTGCTCCTAAATGTTTTGGAAAAGTCGCTTCTCGAAAGACTATTTCTGTTTTGTTGGGATTCTGGGAGAAAATGGAAGAAGATCAAAGGCTATTGTTGCAAAATGTCGGGTTGTATTTTAATTATGCTAATATTTACTTTGTAGAAAGATTTTCAAAGAATTGAAAACTGGCACAAATTATACGCAACACTTGGCAATGTGGGATTAATTATTTTAAAATATTTACGTTATTTAGAAGCTAAGTCTTAAAAAAGTACAAACAGAAAAAAAACATCAAAAAAATCGTCTGCATCGTTGTGAACATGAAAGGTGCAGTTATAGCAACTTTCAATGTGATATTACATATCATTATATTACGGCAATACATTTATTTTTGCCAAAACCAACTCGATTTTCATTTCATTTTGCCAACTAAATGATAGGAATTTCATCAGCCGCTTGGTTAGTTTCAAAACAGTTTTAATAAATTAAAATTTTCGGAATACCGCGCAATTACTGTTGGCTTATTGTTCGGTATATTAATTCCTGGAACTGGTTTAAATGGAACTGTAATACAATATTTACAGTAACTGAAGCGGTTTTGTAAACATTCCAGGTAAAGGTTGTTGCAATTTAAAATATTCAGATCGCTTATATACAATGTGTTACAAAATTAAAGCAAGACCTCATACGCCCCAATTAGAGTATTTAAATGAAATGTATGTATTTGGCAGAATATAGGTACAGTCAGCGTCAAAAATATCGGGATAAACAGATTGTTCAAAATAATCTCAATAACAATGAAATTAAATATTAACTCAATGACACAAGGAATGTTTCAGAATGACGACTGTCATTCTGACGAGAACTTTATTCAATTGAGATAAAGTTAATTTGGTAACATGGTAAAATAATTTTTGTATCACTATATTCGATTTATCAGTCCTGCAAATATTTCTAGTACATACATCCATAATAATATCATGAAATTACATCAATGTCATCTCATAGTCATACATATTATAATCTTAATACAATTTAAATTTATCGAGTTAAAAACGCAACACTTAATTTTTTAAGCAAACTCGTATTATCAAGAAAAGCGTTGACCCTAGCAATACTTTATGCAATTAAAATTGAGTCTTATTGCTTTGTCATAAGATTGAATTTTCTCTGGCTCTATAGGTGGTAGGTATGGCAAAATACATAATCTTTGAAAAAAAAAAACTTTTGACAAAGACTGAAATGTTTTCAGTAGTCATTTATTAAATTTGAACTAAACTACTTTCAGGATTACGTCCATTCTGTTACACCTTGTATATACAAAAGATAACGAACATTTCCAGATTAAAGCTGAACAGGCGAATAATAATAGACGAAAACATTATAATCCCCCCTCCCCCCACTCCATTACCAAGCGTTTTACTTGGCGCGGATAAATTACACAGTTATGAATAAATTTCGCATAAAACTCGGAACTGCACCTTTACATGACGAAAGAGTAAGCAAGATGGACGATTGCGGGCGTTAGAGAGGGACGGACAAACCGGCAAGTCGTAATACGAAAATTTCATTAAGAAGTCAGGCCATCCCGAACAGTTTTGCTGATATCTAGAATATTCGGGCATACTTATTAAGACGTGGAATATCTTCAATTTCTGCAGATGATTTTAATATAGTAGCGTTCTGGAAGATGTAATTATGTTATGAACGATTCCTCGGATTGATGAGGTTGGTATTAATGTGATTAAACTTTTCTGTTTTGTCATCGATTCGCGAAGTTATTATGAGGTTAGATGACGTTGGCGAATTCATGGAGTGTAAGTTATGATCATGAAATAGATAAGATTTAAATTAAAATGGCTGTGGAGTTGCGGTACTTCAAATAATAATGTGCTACTTCAAAATCTCAATTTACATTACATTTCGTTTAACGAACATTTTACGGGATGATTTTCGAAAAAAAGCAAAACACTTTTTTTACATTAGGAGCATGATACGATGTTTAGCCGTTTACCGATCAAGAACAAAATTTTCGAAAAACGTTAGAAACACACCCGCCATTAATTACGGTCGTGGCGTAAATTTTTCCAGTTAATCAAAAAACTGTCTGACTTTTCTGAGGGTTACGTATCTCCCGTGACGTCATTAGCGACCTACCGAAGCGCCGAAGCACCTAAGTTGATTTTCGAACGAATTTAATTTAATTTACAATTAAACCGTGGTCCTCTGTTTATTTTTTCGGAGCACTGGCTTCTAATTTTGAATTTCGATGGAAGTTTGTTTTTCTTATTTTTGTTTCCGTTTGTTTGTGTTGCTGTTACTGGCTGGGTTGAATTTATTATTTTAACATTCAATGTTTGTCTCTGTATTGTCAGGGACATAACGATGGGTTTTTTTTAAATGAAAATAAATTTCCATTAAAGAGAGTTCTTTTTTTTTACATAATTTTTTGACAGGCCATACAGTACTTTTAACAAACATATTTAAGACCCACGGACGGCCCACTTTTCATTGCCTTTTAATCTTACAACCCATACAATATCTGAACCCAATTGACATTCAAACGCTCTCAAAAATTACCCGCAAAAATGCGTGCACACGATCACACACCCTCTCTCATCCTATTACACGAATTATCATATCAAACGGTAACCGAAGCATTCGCCATGAAAAAAAAAAAAACAATCATTCAAAACCTTTCATCCTCTTATTAGAGAGAAAGGGTTAGTATTCGGCGCCAAATTATTAATTTGCTGCTGGTGTATACAAATTTCAACTCTAACGTGTAGTGATAAAGTCGATTGGTACTGCAGCATTACGTTTGTTATGATGTAACGAGCTTACCTCGCATCGCAATCAAAGGTTCGCCTATTTAAATAAATCTAGATTGGAATTCACAATGGAGTTTTAAGGGAGTCGCCGTCGGTCGTTATGGGGGACGCACTCGGGTAGCTCAAACGGGTGCAAACGGGTTACAATTTATTGGTCCTCGTTTTGCATTCTTGAGGAATAATGTTGTTACAGACTTGTGGATTCGCATGAATGGGTACAGTTCCGGAATAAAATTTGCGCGTTGGGTACAAAAAAGTTATTTAGATACTTTTGCTCGCAAGTACTGCAAATCCGTGCATGTATTTAACTTCTTGTATTGCTCTCGGGTTGAATCGCTGAATACAAGGTTAAACTAAACAGTTATTATGTATTTTTTAATACTCCTCTATATTCATAAAAGTCCCCTATAAATATAAATATCAAAACCTCTCAAAAATAGACAACAAAATAACCACAGATAAAAAAATGATTCTTCCAACCGCCTCCGGCCCTGGCGGGGCGCTACCAAAAATTATGGACATTACTTTTGCCAGCAAAATTGGGTTACCGATGGCTATGTAATGAAGTGCTGAACTTTCAGGTCATGTGTAGAGGCTTCCTGGCGTAATTGCCTCTGATATACTGTGCCACCGAATCCAACCGAGCGGCCCCAATGATAATGGGTTTCCCCCATAGTTTTAATCTTCTTTATAGGTGACCCTTTCGGTAAGTTTCGAAGTCGTTTCGCCCCTATTATTTTATGTTTGTATGCGTGCTCGTTTGTGTGTGTAAATTGAAACGGATACCGTGGTTTAGGCTTGTTGGTGTCTGTGATCGTTAGAAGTTAGTGCTTAGATAAACTGATTTGATAGGCTTTAGAAGCCGCAGCTCTGAAAGTTTGTAATGGGTTTGTAACTAAAATAAAGAGCTGGAATTACGTGCTTGTGAGTTTTATTTTTAATAAATTTGTGTAACGTTCGTTTTTTATATTACTTTTTATTGGTATTTAGACTCACTGCTAGATACAATATATTCTTTGAAAATCAAATATTGGCTTAACTTTGTGAACTAAAATTATACCACAAAATATTTTTTCATTTTACGTTTTAGATGGTAATCATAATTTCAGCCGAAAGACGTCCACTGTTACACGCACATACATACATAGGCCTCCCCCAAGCTCCGCCACTTCGACCGGTTCTGTGCTTCCCGCATCCAGCGAACTCCTGCGGCCCTCACAAGGTCATCTGTCCACCTTGTGGGAGGCCTTCCAACTTTACGTCAGATGGTAACAGTTACTTGGAATTCATCCAGTGAATCTATTATCGCTCATTGCTGTAAATTAAGCTCTATTGTAACAAACCCGCTCAGTATACAACTACCCTTAACAGCCCATTTTACAATAACAATGCAATCTTCCCCTCTGGCACTTAGATAGTAACAAGTAGATAGTTTCTAAAGTTATAAATCTCATACCAAAAACCCAATGAGCGATGATTTTTCAAAGCGAATCGGGGTGTGCGAGCGACATAAGCGCTACAATTAATTTAACAGGCGTCTCCGCTTGGGTACTGTTTGTGGTGCATGGGAGGAGCGGGAGCGATTCGATCAATATTTGGTAAATTCATACAAATAAATAAAAGTGAAGTCTCGTTTACAAAATAGAGAATTCAACAATAGTACCTATAATTTTCAAAAATCGTCATTTGAAAGTTAGCTACAGTAATAAGTCTGACACAATACATGAGCTTAATATTTCATACCGACTTGGATAAGGGTCTGTCGATTTCTTCTATTCTTAGAGCAGCAGTGAATAGTCTGTTTGTAATGTCATAATGACAGCTTTTTACTAAATGCATATGAAAGTATATACGATACGTATAAAAATATTGTTTAATATTTTTTGTCAGTCTATCTGTCTGTTTGTTCCGGGTAATATGAAAAACAGCTAGACCGATTTTGACGAGACTTTCACAAGCAGATAGCCGATGTTACTTTTTGTCCCGGCTGCACGTTCCCGTGGGATAATTTTCAACATCCACGCAGGCAAGGCCACGGGCAGCAGTAAATCTGTACTAATATTATAAAGAGGAAAGATTTGCTTGTTTGTTTGTTTGTTTGCATTGAATAGGCTCCAAAACTACTGAACCGATTTGAAAAATTCTTACACTGTTGGGCAGCTACACTATCCCTGGGTGACATAGGCTATATTTTATCCCCGTATTCCCACGAGAACGGGAAATACGCGGGTGAAACCGCGGAGCGCTGCTAATAGATAAATAAAATCATAGATCAACGTAATCCTAATCACAAAACCGCCTACATTTTCTAACTTAGAGTAAGTTGAGGGGAAACTGGGGCAAAATTGTGAGACATTAATCTTTAGCTCACGCGAAAAGTATTGTACAGATAGCGTGGGGGAGTGAGATGTTTGTCCCGACTTCCGCAGCTAGTCAAAGTGGTATCCAATGATTACACGGGATCCGGGAATGAGCTGTATTTAAAGATGGTAATACAAATAATTCTCTGGTTGGTAAAAAAATATTATGTTCATGAAGGCACTTTTAAATACGTTTATTACTTGGGTGGCAGTCGTAGGTTCAAACCCAGTCAGGCGTGTTAGTTTGTCAAAGTTTTTTCCACTACCCTCAAAACGGGGTGAAGGAAAACCGCGAGGAAACCGGCATGTCCGAACCAAAAATTCGAAGACATGTGACATCTACCAACACGCAATGAGCCCGAGTGGTGGACATCGGCCCACTTCCTATCTAAATAGAGTTGGCATGTGTCCCTGCAGTGGTAAGATATTTTTTTTGTTATTTACTACTTACCTACTTTCTTTCCTTAATGAATTCTTTAAATTATTGTTAGAACAGTATTAAAATCCGTTGTGTAGTTTAGAAGAACAACGCGGACACACAGACAGACATGAAAATCGACTTTGATTGATGAAATGTATAGATTTAGTTTGATTGGTTGTGTTTTTAGGGGTACCAGAAGTGTTTATTGTAAACCATTCTTTTATTTTCTCAAAGTAAAAGGCTCCCTTGACAAGGAAAATCCTTGATGATTAATTAACACGTCTAATAATTTCTGGAAATTCATGTTACTTTTTTTTGTGTCTCATCGCATTATATGTTTTTATTCATTTGTAAGCTGAGGTCATACGTTTTTCTTGTAGTAAGATACGGAAACAATGATAGAAATATGGTACAATGCAAACAAACAAAACTCTCTTCATAAAATTAAGTATAGTCGTAAATTCCCACATACCAGTGTGGCGCTACCTTAATACCTACTACCAGTATTAGGGTTCCGTAGCTAAAAGATTAATCGCAGTGCTCCGTAGCTACACATTAAGTAAATTTCTAAGCAACACACATATAAATCGCGCTTAACGGGCGTCGTTGAGAAAACTGTAGACTTTGGCCTGTTTCAGCTGAATTCAGAATTGTTTACAGTTCAGTTGTTGATATTAATTGTTTTTAGAAAGTTTGTGTTGCGCCTTTGTTTAAATGTAAGTTGATATTGTGAATACAAAAAGGACCCAACGTTTTAATACACATAGTTTTAACTAACTTTAAAGGTCCTCTGAAGGCGCGTTTAACATTCTGGATACAAGAGTATTATTTGGTAAGCTTTAAACAGTTTTACAACTGTTGAATTTGATATATTAACAAACACACGAGAAAACGAAGGTTTACCTACGTGACCGAATCAGGGATGAAGAGTTCCGTAAATAAACCTAGGTAATCGACATAGCCCGAAGAATTACCAAACTGAAGTGGCAGTAGGTAGGGCACATTGCTCGCAGGACAGTTGGCTGATGGGGCCGAAAGGTTCTGCTGTGATGACCACGTACCAGAAGATGTATAGTTGGAAGACCTTCCACAAGGTGGACTGATGACCTTGTGAAGGCCGCAGATATCCGCTGGATGCGGGAAGCACAGAACCGGTCAAAGTAGCGGACCTTGCGGGAGCCCTATGTTCAGCAGTGGACATCTTTAGGCTGAAATAATAATGACACGAGAAAAGTGTCAGGGGATAATGAACTGATACATATGAATCGGGGACATGACTATCAAATAAGTCACAATATAGTTTCGAAGATGTCAGAGCGAAGTGGCCAAAATAACATCTATAAAATATAGGAGACAAGTGAACGTTTTGCAGATCGTATCCAGTGTCCGCCGTGCCTACACTGTAACAACTTGGCATCACTATCCAGGTCACTCCAAATATCAGACATAAACTATACAAAACGGTTTCCAACTACGTTAAAATACACTTTTACATCAGATTGTATTACTCTAACTCGAAACGTTTGCATAAAGAAACTTAGCTCGGAGTAGTTCAAACGAAACTGGAGCACATTCCAACTACGCTCGCCAATAGCGGGTAACAGATTGCTCCAAAATACACCAACCAACTTTTGAATTAAAAGCAATGCGACAACTCTGTGTGCTGTTATTCTGCTATTTCTCATTTAGCCAACGACTAAACGCGGATGCGTCTGACATCGTGGCTTCGTAATATCCTGTCACTACATTGACCTATTTCTCGCCCAACACTACGCGACACAGTGCCGCACTGTGCACGCCCTACGCCTAAACTTACCCGCCGACCCGCTGTAAATTAACACAGCAAGCTTCTGTGGCGCTTGTTGGAAAACTTACACTGTAACATTACTTAAATCTTTATTACGAAAGCAATAAAGGCCATATTTAACGCTGTCAAAGGTTTCGTCGAAATTAAAGCGTTGAAATGAAAGTTCGGTTGTCTTTTTGGGTGGCACTTGGGGTCTTGAAGAGTTTACTTAATGGAAAACTCCCTTTTGCCGCTTTAACTGGAATACTGTCTTTTGAAATTAATTATCTATCAATTAGAATATTTTTAATCTTATTTGAATTATTTAGGTAAAATAATCAATGTTTATTTTAATATCCTAATTTGAGTATCCGAATTTCGCAAGATTGCTTTTAGAATAACTATGTACGTTTTTATTTATAATAAATCTAAACCAACACTCTAATATTAATATACCAAGCCAGGAATTTGTTCTGGAAACGATGCCGCTACGATGAAGAAGTCCTTCTACAAAAATAGAGATGGCGTTAGTGCCCTTTGCTGCAAAAGTCATGAAAAGGAATAAAATATTAGTTTCAGCGAATGTAAGGTAAAATATTTTTTTCTTATCACTGTGACCCAAATACACGCGAATTAACCTAAAACTAAAGATACCGGCCGTATGCCCATTTATATATACGTAGTTAATTTATAGTAGAATAGTTTTATGTTTTTTACTTTGCCTATCGTACCCTTCTTTGACGACTTCTGGGAATATATGGGGAGGTAAAATATATTGATACTTTCCGTAACATGAACGTATGACAAACTGATTTAGTTTTTCTACGAATCAGTTTTATTAATTCCATTCGTAGTGCTGTTTGCTTGGGTACTGTTCGTAAGTAAGTAGTTCTTTGAAATTTCTAGTAGTTTTTTTTTTTACCTTCGACTTTTGTTTCTTTATGCCATTTTAAATGTTCATAGGTTTTCGATACTCACACTCAGTATTAGGTGTTTCTAGTAATTTTCGAATCAAAGGACCAGACATATTTTGAAAGTACAGCTATAATTTAATGCTCTCTATTGATAAATAAATGGAAAATCTATTAAATAATTAGTAACAGCTGTTCCGTCGGGCATAAATTATGAACGCGACGGGAACATAAATACCCGCGTGTCATATTACGGTCATTAATAGTCGATTATGCATCTCTGCTGACCTCTCAAAATACGGCTATAATTGAAAATATTGCATCAGTAGTCTAGTGGTTAAGATACCTAAGGTTACATGTGGTTCTATTTCTGGGTCGGGACTGAAAATTGTATGAGCAAAGCTTTCAAAAGGATAGTGATTGTGCAATCATTAACCATAAAGTGTCAAAAATAAATAAGTTTTATACTTTGTTTGCTCCGTATAAAAACAAAAGAATGCCCTTCCAAAATACTGGCATATTGTGATCATTTATAATTACCTCATTAAAAGTTATTTTCAATAACAATAAAAATATTTTAACCAATAAATAATGTAACTAACTATTTACAGTAAATACTAAATTAAATGGCTGACTAACTATAAATACAAAAACATCAAAATAGGAAACAGTAAACGAATTTATATTAAGGGCAATTATAGGAAGAGGCCCGATTTCAGAGGTACAAGCGTAAGCACAATGAGAGGTATTAGGACCATTGGAGGGCACAGTCCATAAAATAAGAAGGTCAAGCCCCGGGTTCTACGGAGAAAGGCATCGCCAAATTGGTAGTTAAGACTCCGGAGCAGACGGGCGACTGGATTTGACGCAGGTGAGAAAATAATGAAATGACCGCTGTGATCCTTCAAGGGCTTACGAATTTCTGTGCGTACCTATTGGAATATGTCATTATGAGTGGGAGGTATGTATGAAAGTAGTTCGGTTATTAGAACTACCATCTTTGAGCACCAAAACTTATACTATATAATATTGCGGAGGGATTTTATCGCGACTCGGATTCACAACTCTCGTGTTGAACCGAGTGCATCTCAGCGCGTCGAAAAACACACTGGTTGGTTTTCAACTGGTTGGCTCGAAGCAGTGCGTTGAAGATCAAGTAAGTGAAAAAATCCCCGCCGCGATATTACTACGTCCTAAGTCCTATTGAACGTTGTTTAATTCTTTGTGTAATACTGGCGTGATGTAATGTTATCTATTTTAAATACCAACCTATTTTAGGGTCATTTGACAATTTTTATTTATGGTGGTTAGGTGATTGTTGATTTTGAAACACACCCTCACAAATACTCAGACACATTGTCACTCACATAGACGAACATACTTTATGTTATTTTAGACCCCTGAAAATCGCAAGTCTGCGCGATCCCATCCTTCGGGTGCGTCGAATTTTTCGGTCGGTCATTCGCGTGACCGGTTCGCATTAGTGCAATGAATCAAATTGAATAAGGCCGCGGTCACATCCGCGATTGGAGGAAACGCCCGTCGCTTTGCTAATAAATAATCATTGTAACTAGTCGTGCCACTGAAGTCGTGTTAATGGAGTTTTCAGTCGCACCACTTTGTTTAGATTACGAATTGATTAGAATATACCTATTTAGGGCAAGGCGTGAGCTAATGGGTAGGCATTTTGCGGTAATTGATACAATTGCTTAATGTGTAGATGTGAGCTCGACACCCTATGTGGTGTGCCGTACGTGATTAAAAGGACTTACATAACCATTCATTTATTATGATTCACAGAAATGCTTTGTGTGTTTTGCTACAAAACTGTGAATTTAGTTGAAACTCAACTTTTGGTAAAGCAGACGATCAGTGGCCCAAGACTAGTGTTCCCGTGTAAAAAGTTGCATTTTACGAGTTTATAGGTCGTAGGTTCGAACCCAAGCGGGCAATTTACTTTAAAGATAAAGGAAACGTCGTGAGGAAACCGGCAAACATTAGAACCCACCACCCCGTACTGGGCTCGCGTGGTGAGTTATGGCCCATTCACTCTCACAGAGAGGAGGCCTGTAACCCAGCAATCGGAATATTATAGGCTGATAATTTTTTTTATTTATTTATTTATCGGTTTGTGCACAATTTTTTACCTTAAGATACTGCTGACAATACAATGTATACTAAAAACTGCCAGTAACAGTCACAAAACCCCCGTACTAGTTGATGCTGTATAACAGTGGGGTCTTATTCATCATTGCTGTGACCCGTAGACTAACAAAAGAGAACTTGACATGTATGACTATGTATGAAGTTTGCTGTTTCAGATTTTTAAATATGGCTTTAGTGAAATAAATTTCACTTTTGCTTGGCTAAGTCTTTTGGTAAACAAATTATTACTTATTTCAATAAGCATACCGACAAACGTTATTAATGTAAGCAAAGTTTCATCGACTTAAAGATAAACAGTAACAAAACGATACCGCCGTCTGCGGATTTATTGACGAGTTTCAATTCACGACATACCATTAACAATTACTTCGTGCTCAAACCGCTAACCCTAAATTGAAGCTCGCACATTTCAAACAATATTCCAGCCAACACTTTCGCCGCTGTGTCATTATGAGAGGTCGTAACTACCCCACAGTGCAAGGATTAGGGCGCACTCGCACACCAAGTTCAAAGTCGTACTGTGAATTAATAGGGTTATTGTGGCAATAAATACGGGAGGCGCCTAGTTTGTGGTGGCCTGTGGTCGGATAAATCAAGTGGGCGAATGCCGCAAGATGTCCCGTGCTACTCCCTTCCGTCTCTCAGTGGGCTGTGGTCGCGGGTGCAGGAGATAGCGGGCGAGGAACTTAGGTTTTGAGACAATTTTCATACATACTGAAGTCATTGTGCAGCATTGAGAAGACAGCTGTACCAGAAAAGTTTTTTCAAGGAAAATTTATTTGGCTTTTTAGGTAGACTTTTTCTCATATCTTGTTGCCCCAAAATTTCGTTATTTCCACGGCTTCGTCGGTGACAGCACAGAGGTCACTTTGACTAGAAGTTTTGGGACTCAGACGGCATAATAAGTGGAGTATAGTTTGCAACGTATAGCTCCACATCCCGAATTTAATTGCAACTAGTTATTGCCATCAGACAGTCCCGTGTGGTGTCCGGGCGTAAAAGAATAGCACCATCCCATTTTTTCCACTGGGTGTCGTAGGAAACGACTAAGGGATTTACTAGAGAATGGGCAGCAGCGTTCTCAATGCATTTTACCACCATACTGCGATCGCCAACCGGCCTGCCTAGCGTGGCGATTATGGCAAAGCCCCCTTTGGGGGAGGCCTATGTCCAGCAGTGGACGTCTTTCGGCTGAAATGATGATGATGATGATGATGATGATTGCCATCAGCTTCGCCTGCGTGGAGGTCGAAAATTATCCTACAGGAACACACTACCAAAACAAAAAGTATCAGAAAGAAAATATCCTATGTGCATATCGAGGTTGTAATTTTTATGTGAGTCAAATTTCATTTAAATCCGTTTAGCTGTTTGTACGTGATTGAGTAGGTAACGAACATCCAAACATACAAACTTTCACATTTATAATGTTACTAAGGTTAAGTAGGTTCTATGAAAAACAAATAAGCTCTGTTCTGATTACAGAAAACAGCCACTACTTTTAGTAAGTTGTTCATTCTTCATACTTTTGACCAAAAAAAAACCAATTAAAAACGGCCTCATCTTGCAACTTGGGCCACACTTCAAGACCAAAACAGCCAACTTTAAAGGCCGTACTAAAGTGAGCGTAGCGGTGTATTGGCCATGTTATATTGTTGAATGTACTGAGCTCATGATACCCGCACAGACTACTCAACTTATATGGATACATGAGCGAAATGCTCGTGTCATTTTAGGTGTTGTCGAGTTTCTGCAGAATTATGGAGTGTGAGTGATGAGCGGCTTGTAGCTAAGTAATAATAACCGCATATTCGATTGATCAGGTTCAGCTACGCTAACCGCTGCTGGTCCGTGGATGGGTGACCATTTTAACATACCAAGACCCCTCCGTGCATCGGAAAGGGGGCATCAAAGCACTAGGTCTCCGTAGCTATTTGTTGATCTTTGACAGTCGTTACTTTGACGGTTCGTCATAAGCCCGAAAAAGTCTGAACCAGTCTTACCACCAGTAACTGGGTGTAGAGGTCAGATAGACAGTCACCTTATGTAAATACTGGTATTCAGCTGCATCCGGTTAGACTTGAAGCCTACTCCATCATAGTTGGGAAAAGGCTAGGCAGATGATGATTGATTGAACTCTTTTTTAGACTATGAAACAAACGAAATATAGTTACTTAGTTACTCTAACAGCGCAAACTATTGTTCAAATTGGTATTGTACAAGTATAATGCGAAGCAAATTATGAAAATGATGTAGCATTAAATTATATTTAAACAAAGAGGATGGTATTAAATATGTACTACCTAAATAGCTCAAAGAGTAAATCATTCCAACTATTCGTACAGAGGACAGATTCGCACACAATTATTAATTTGATTTTGAATTTTCTAATTGTGGAAATGAACTGATAGATTTTGAATTGTAATGTAGGCATGCTTTTAATAAGGTCTCTTTTGCAATGCATCTAGCAATAATACCCTACTGACCAAGCTTTTCCTTTTAATTTCTTATCCGACTAGTTCATCAACAATTGAAATGGACCAAAGAGGTCACAATTTATGCGAGGACCAAACCACCTGAGGCCCCTAAAAGCCAGGGGTGACTAATTTATTGCAGCTTAATTTACTGGACATGTTTTATGTAAGCCCTGAGGGTCCGAAAGAATGTTCTGGCGTGATTTGCATGTGTTCACGTCTAAGTGGCATTTGGAACTGGCCATGGCGTTGATGTATCGTGGCCAAGAGTAGTGTAGCGAATTAGTGTGCGTATGTGTGTGTGAGTGTCGCCTTAATAGTTTTAACCCTTGCCTGCTTTGGTTTTAATGTTTTCGAGATCCCATTTAAAATAATTTGCCGGTCACGTTTGGAAGTAAATAATTTAGTGGGATATGGTACAGTAGTGACGTACCCCTTAGTAGGATTATACTTGGATTTAACTGCATTAAGATCTTTGAGTAATGTCGTTTAGTATTCCGTAAGTATAATATTTTTAAAAAATATGAAAGGTTTTTTTTTTTAAATCGCCATGCTTGTTACTTTATTGTTATAATTTTGCTACACAGAAAGACGAAATTGTTTATTTTCAGAACTTTAATCAAGTAAGGAAGTCGATAAACAAAAGTACACAATTATTTAAGGAAAGATACAGTTTTATATACCACAACGGTAACAGACACAGTTGATTTTCCTTCAGCCTGCTCTTGACATAAATAAATTCAGGTTAAATTCCCAGCAAATGTTTTAACTTGATAAGTGGTCGTACGTTTTTGTGCGAGTCTTTAAACAATACTCGCTGCGGTAAGCTTTGGAGGGTTAATGTAAGAGAAAAAAATGTAGTCTGTACGAGTCTGTGTTGTGCGAACGAAGTTCATTTACTAATTGATTTACAGAAGTATTGTATTTTGTTTTACGGAGAGGTTTGTGATTTCCGCTATTTACACGAAGGTTCATAATGTAATTATTTAAGTTGCTCATAAATTCATTTTGGATTGAACCACGGTCATATGAAATGAATGGCACTATTTTTAGTAAAAACAAGAAACTTATCTCTAGCATTCACGGCATCAATTTCTGAATGATAGGTTTCATACTATTTACGTACCAAAAATATGACCTTTTCAACCTTTTGTGTGAGTAGGTACCCTCCACGATGAAAAGCCAAACAATATGCCACTTAAGAGTTCCACGTGCCGATTCAATTTAGTAGAAATATCTGAGATTGGCAAGTTTAGGCTAAACGCTTCCGTGGCCCCGTCAGACCCTAAATTATCTCGGACCCAAATTGGACGTCCGTTAATTATAACTTTCATGCTGACGTGTCCAGTAAAACTGTGCACTTCAATTAAAAGTATTTGGTATTAGATAGCCCGGGCCTTGTTGTGTAATTATAAAGCGCTATGGGGTTCCAAAATGTTGGCAACTCCGACCTTCATTTTGTGACTGAATAGAATAATTGAAGAGTTATTTTGTTTCGTTTTTTATCGAAGTGTGTAAGGCGAGTGGGGGTATTTGTTGTTACATTTTGTACCAGGAATACATAACAGGCAGGCTATGATCTAGTTTCCATGGATAGCCGAGCAGGCGGTAGTCGGCGCTGTTCATCGGAAACTTGGTGTATGCGCGTATCTAACGCCAGTTTTTTCAGAGCAAAATAAAACCTACCTAACCGACAATAAATGCTAGAATAAAACAGAAGCCACACACTACTTACTCCGCACAAACGAACACTGGAAACGAATTTAATTTTTACTTAATGAGTAAACAGAAGCTTCACAAGTACACACATCCAAAGGCAGTATTTTCAAATGGATGCGAAAAACCAACACTGACAAATGAGAGCTCTGATTTTACATTCACAAGCGTGTTCGCATTAATTCAAAGATCGATCCCATCAATCAGCTAATGAAAAGGCTTCGAAAAGGATTTTTATTCCATTCATTCAATGCTATTCAGTATTTCAAGATTAAGCACTTAAAAACATTAAGTGCGAGTTTAAAATATGTGAGATTATACGAGTAAGTGCGATTAGGTTTCGTGTTTGGATTGTAAAATTGATTAGTAGGCATTTTTTGTGTAAATTTTGCGCATAGTACAAGAATACATACTACGTGCCTTAGACCGCATCTAGGTCCTTGCCTAAGCATAATCCTATAACGTTCCCACTGCTGGGACACAAGCCTTCTCTCTGTAAGAGGAAGTGGGCTATCCACCTCGCGGGCCCAGTGTAGTTTGGTAGATGTCGTATGTCTTCGAATTCTTGATTCCATGACATGCCGGTTTCCTCACAATATGTTCCGTGTGTTGCCGGACGTAAAAGAATAGCACCATCCCATTTCTGCCCGTGGGTGTCGTAGAAGGCGACTAAGGGACTTACTAGAGAATGGGCAGCAGCGTTCTCTACGCATTTTACCACTTTACTGCGATCGCCAACCCGCCTGCCAAGCGTGGCGATTATGGCAAAACCCTCCTTTTGGGGGAGGCCTATGTCCAGCAGTGGACGTCTTTCGGCTGAAGTGAGTGAGTGAGTGATGTTCCTTCACCGTTTTGAGAGCTTTAGTGATGAAATAATTGACACAAAGTATAGTGCCAGCTTGAGTTCAAAGCCATGACCTTTGCAGCCGTTACCACGGGGTCACCACAGCTCACTAGGTCTTTGATCAAATGCCAATCATTAGACCTACTCAGGCTTAAAATAAATTAGGTTATATGTATTGGAACCTGCCTATCTGGTCCTAATTAAGACCAATGACGTCAGTGGTCATGAGTGTAACAACCCAAATATTGGAAAATCGAAGCCTGGTCGCAATTCTAGCCACCAATAGGTTTAGTCAGTAATTACTACTTAGGTACTTTAGTAATTGCAACGACATTTGAGTGGTTTGCTGTGGTATTAGGAATTTCTGAATTGTTTCGTTGGCTGATTAGAGTACGTAAATGGGATCGAAAAACTTTACTAGCTGAAAATAAAATGCTCATTTAATTGTGACATTGGAAACGGTGATTAATGGATATGGTTGGAAACTTTTGTGGAGATCTATGTTGAATAGAGGAAGTTTGAAGGCATTTAAAATATTTTTCTGTGTGTAATGGACGAATTGAGAATCAATTGATGCTGTGTAGCGTCCGACATCTTATATTTGTACGCCGTTCAGACAAAACATGACTGTTATAATCTTAATTTGATGTAAAATCTTCTATGCTATGTATATACTAATGTTTTGGAAAAATAAAAAAATTAATTATCTTATCTTAAAAAAGAACAATGGGGGAATAGGCAGGTTAGTACGCAAATTTAAAATTTTCTTGTCTTCGTTTTTTGGAATTTGCAGGTAAGTTTTATGTTAAACAAAATATGATCCACGACAATAAAGAGTATGTATTTACTAGTAGACAAATCACCAAAACAACCCTCTACGTTCATATTAACCCTCTTTCAAGTCATCATCATCTGCCTAGCCTTTTCCTAAATATGTTGGGGTCGGCTTCCAGTATAACCAGTTGCAGCTGACTACCAGTATGTTATATGGAGCGACTGCCTATCTGACCTCCACAACCTAGTTATTGGGTATAGGATACCCCATTGGTAAGACTGGTTGTCAGACTTTCGGGCTTCTGACGACCCGTAACTACTGTTAAAGATCTACGAATGACAGCCGGGACCAACGCTTAACGTGCACGGAGGGGTTTGTTATGATTCATTTTCAAATATTTCATGAAATAGTCATTCAATGAAATATGCACTTAGAGGGTACATACATACTTATTATTGTCGCGAATCATAATTTAATCAACGTAGAACCTAAACGTAAGAAAATAATAATAAAAGGATTTTGTGGGGAGAACAGGCAAAATAAGAAGGGTTTTACGGGCTGCCTTAGCGCATTTTCCTTTAGCAAATGTGTGGATCATCGTTTCAGCCAAAAGACGTCCACTGCTGGACATAGGCCTCCCCCAAAAGGGGGGTTTGGCCATAATCGCAGTATGGTGGTAAAATGCATAGAGAACACTGCTGCGCATTCTCTAGTAAGTCCCTTAGTCACCTTCTACGACACCCACGGGGAAAAATGGGATGGTGCTATTCTTTTACGCTCGGCACCACACGGAACTGTCAAATGTGTATGTCATAAAATCTGTTTGGTCATTACACGTAGGGTAGCAAGAATATCCTTTTAAATATATTTGCCGGTATAAAAGAGAACGTAAGCCTAAGTAACTACTTGCCCAAATAAAAAGTACAGCGTAACAAATGAAAAAATGCTTTTAGCACCGCTGTTTATTACTCGTGTGATTGGAAATTCCCCAGTATTTGACGGATTGATTGAAAATCGACACAAGATTGCGTGACGCGCCTAAAAATCAGAATTACATTACGTGAAGATTGGTCGATTTCGATTTTGGTTACGAAACAAGTAAATAAGCGTATTTTTTCTCACTTTTGCCATTTTAAGGGTATGAGATGATCCGCAACCTAATTGCATAACACACTATCGATCACAAACGGAATATTTTGAAAGATATTGCTAATCCATTCCTTTATATGTTCGCAATGAATGTTGTTATATTCTCAAAATGAAAGCTATTCTTACTGTTAGTGTCTTACGCAATTACACCGCTGCATCGCTGTTAACTACCAATTATCTAATAATGATTCCGTCATCTCACTTCAGCTGTCACTGCTTGCGGTAGCATCGGGGGTCGGGTTGCCTCCTTCCCTCAAATATGGAGAGGGGAGCAATGGCTGATCTTTGCGTTATGCTCGTGAACGGGTGCTGTGCTGACTGGTCGTCTTGCTGACCATGGTTTTGTTATTGTTAATTGTATTAACTTTTTATTATTATGTTTTCCGAAGGTTCTAGTTTAACTTTTGTTACACCAAGTTATATTTACATAATGCAGAATTGCATATGTAAGTGGGCACGCCCATTATGCCTGGAGGGTTTTGTTAAGATTGTATGTTTTTTGTGTCGTAATGTTTTTTTTTTTGTGTTTCGTAATGTTAATTACCTACTATTGTGGGGAGTTTGCTGCGCCACTTCTTCTTCCCAGATAAAGCGACTTTTGAGGAGAATGTCTTAGGTAATTTTAATGTTCAAAAAGAGCTGAGTCACAGCCTAGTTTGAATAAATGACTTTTGATTTTGATTATCCCACTTCTAAAAACTATATTGTAATTCAGCAATGTTATAAAAAAAAAAACAGATTCTCAGAGAGTACCCATTATTAAAAGAACTTGTTTATGAACTGCTTCGGGCTACCTTCAACCTTCGCCCCAACAATCAGAATAAAAGTTGCAAATAAAACGAGACTAGTGCACCCTTAAAATAAAATAAATAAAAAACAAAACAGGTTTTACGTCCAACTCTCAGTTAGACCAAGTTCGAATGAAGAGGACTTTTTTAAAGAATCCCGTTTGTTCCTTTATAAAAGAAAGTCTGGGGCAAAAAGACGAGAATTTGACATACGCGCCTGATAAAACCAATAAAGGACTTGGGAGTGAATTGTTTACAGCCGATTCGGTGCTGTCCTTTTTTTAATGGGAAATTCTTTTACCTGGCCGTCGTCGTTTCAAAAAGTTTTAGTAACAACTTCCCAGCGAACTTCAAAAGAAATGAGACAAATTAAATACTGGGAGAATGTCACATAAACTGGTTTTTGTTTTCACTTTGTTTGTCTACTAATGTAAACCTTTTTTTTCCGTAAACTCTTGCTTATGTATTTTCTTTCTTTTGTACAAGCTGTTGACCGCGATCTCGTCTGCAATCCAGAATCAAACTATCTATCTATCTATATAAATAAAAAGAGAAGTCCTGACTGACTGACTGATTGACTGACTCATCAACGCCCAGCCCAAACCCTTAGACCTAGAAAGCTGAAATTTTGCACAGAGGTTCCCTTTATAATGTAGACAAGGATAAGGAAGGATTTTTCGAAATTCAACCCCTAAGGGAGTTAAATAGGGGATGAAAGTTCCGCGCGGGCGAAGCCGCTGCCAAAAGCTAGTCCATCATAAAAAGTAAGCTTTGTAGTTTTCCATGTTATGGTCTACTCATGTGCCAAATTTCATCCAAATCCGTTCAACCGTTTCAGAGTGAAAACGTAACAAACACAACTCTCTTTCGCATTTATAGTTAGGATGTCTAAGTAAAATGCCACACAAAACTTTAGATATGTTGCTTTTTCATAAACTAACTTAATCTTCTTTCACTAAGTAAAACATAACATAATGTAGGGTTGAACATAACAGGAGGTAGGTAAAAAGCATACAAAGGGTCTCCCTCTTCATATATTTACACGGTTTTAGGTTGTCAGCCCTTATCTAAAAGTGTTGGAATAACTTTTGACCGGGTCAACAGGCAGATAATGCTTCATTCTTTTTTTTGCTTTTACTCACAAAGACACACCCTAGACATACCTAGACCTATATTACCTAGATAATCATCGTGTTCCATTTATTTCCTAATTTATGGATAATGTATTTTGTATCCAACTTTATTGTTTTGTTTTATTTTAGTGTTTATCAGTTGTCCATAAAATGAAGACCACGGTCGGCGGAAGGTGTGACCAGAAGAAGTTCGCAATGAACACATACGAGGCAGCTTTAAAGTTGCACCACGGATAAAATGACCAAAAGCCGCTTAAGATGGTATGGACAGATCAAAAGACGCAATGAAAATCATGTGGAAGAAATTGCTCTAAATCTGCCAGAACAAAATAGAGGCAGAGGCCGCCCGCCATTGACATGGTGGTCAAATATAAAAAGAGACCTCAAGAAAGCCCAATTGCTAGAGCCGACAACCCAAGACAGAACAACTTAGCGCAGAAAAGTGAGGAGAGCCGACCCCAAATAACGGGACCAGGGACGGAAGAAGAAGATCAGTGGAAACCTGTTAATGGCCTTCAATTTCATACTGTTTAAGAACACTGTTAGTAACCTGTAAGTTTCGAATAGAATGAAATAAAATAAAAAAACTTTCCCGGAATATTTTACAAAACTCTATCAGAAAATTCGGAATTCGTCGTCCGTTCCGATAGCTAACCAAAAAACAGCGAAGTTGACCATTACTCACTAACATTCCGAAATCTTCACTTCGGATTCCGTAAATTCCGAACTGACAAAAAACTGCACAAGTTGAAATTGGATTCGGAAAAACTAATACTTTTAGAACGGCAACACACACAAAGGGATTCTTTTCGCGGGCCGCGCATTTCTGGTACGCGTTGTGCCGTGTGCGCTGACCTTAATATCTCCGCATCAAGTGTGTGTTCTTTATGTAGGTGTTGTTTACTAAAGTGGTTTTTACTCCGAATACTTGAGTATTTTTTACTTTTTAAAAGATTTTTTTTGTCCGTAATAAAAATACGACATTATCCTACTAATATTATAAATGTCAAAGTTTGTATGTTCAGATGTTTGGATGTTTGTTACTTAATCACGCAAAAATTAGTAAACGGATATGGATGAAATTTGGAACACAAATAGATTAATTTATCCCTAACACATGATACTTTTTATCCCGGTAGTACGTTCTCGACGGATAATTTTCCACTACTACGCGGACGAAGGAGCTGGCAAAAGCTAGTTGTTATATAAAGATATGGACGTAAATATTCCCTTAAATATACTTCTCTTAATTATTTGGTCCAAATAATTTACAGTTATAATGCACCTTCTTATAATAAACTCTTGCTTGAGGAAGTCGTGCAGTACTTGAAAGTGAAGACCAACTGGACTCTGAGGGTCGAAAGGTTGGAATCGCGCCACGACATCAACTACTTTAAGTCATTCGTCGTACGAATTCCAAACCACCATCTACAGCACTGCTTGAAAGAGGACTTTTGGCCGATAGGTGTCGTATATCGACGTTTCCGAGGACGGTTACGCGACACCTCGCAACGATACACGACGGCGACAACTTTACGTGTTTAGCTATAGTTTTAAGCTGGTTATTAATATGTATTCGTTTGTATTATTGTTTAAGATTATTTTGTGTATTATTGTATCTAATTGCCTGATAATAAAATGATTATTATTATTATTCCAATATATTATCTAATCTTAATGAGACTTTTGTGGTAAGTTGCTTATTTTTATTGCTTCATAACCATTACACCACTTTAATTACTTATCCTCACACACCTCAAGAGACATAGCGTGCCGAAGCCTTAAAAAGTCCACTTCTAGGCATTCATTCGTGCGAACGAGAAAAAATGTTACCACTTCAGAAATATAATTCATCTTGAGGTTACACGTAATGTTACGACTAGTTCGACCTTGCGTGAGAGAAGTCAAAAAGGTGATTTTGTATTGTTAGGTCACGTCAAATAACCTCG
This sequence comes from Polymixis flavicincta, assembly GCA_949987655.1. Lineage (NCBI taxonomy): Eukaryota > Metazoa > Arthropoda > Insecta > Lepidoptera > Noctuidae > Polymixis > Polymixis flavicincta. The sequence goes on along the minus strand of OX465181.1, from coordinate 21,232,056 downwards.
TTGTCTCCAACACCCAGGTTTTATTAGGACATTCTGCCAAATAAAAGACCCTTTCGATCCCCGCAAACTTTTTAATACCTAATCGTTCAGATGAGCAACTTCGTAGCAACAGTGCGGCCACAAAAAGTTGTTTGATTTGTTTTTACGGTAATGCTCATGGGGGTCGTTACTGATTTCACTTTCATAGACGTTTGTCGAAATTGCGAAAGTTCTTCAGCTAAACTTTAGATATTTATTTGTTCCTTTACGACTGAAATTTTTAATTTTTATGGGGTCTTCACTTGATCCCTGAAATTTATTATTTAACCAGGCTAATATACCAGGAAGCGGAGACATCGAAGCACAAACTGTCACCAAGGATTCAGAACATGTTTCTAAACCCCTTTTTGGTTGAAAATGTTCGTCGGATTTTAACGATCAGAGCAGATTTATTTTGATAACCGACGAAAAATTTCTACGTTTCGAATAATGTGCTGATTACATGGTTTCAGTTTGCTCTTGGAAGTCCCTGCCCTCCTATAAAGGTACGCACAAAGGACGTTGCCAAATTAAGTCATTCGGCTGTGTATACTTTCGTACTAAGAGTTTCTTTTACTTCGTAGCTAAAAAGCTTGAGTGATGTAAAAAATAAATACTGAAGATACGTCAGGCGGCACCAACAGCATACTCAGTACAGTCACGCAATGTGTCAATTTAAAAGACCCACACACGCTTTCCATCGCACTCACACACTGGCCCATCTTCCGACTATGTCTACACTAAGAGATTTCTGCTGTCTATAAGCCGTTTCATCTTTCCCTTTTGGAGAGAACAAGAAAAGTTCTCCAACTCCTTTAATACTGGCAATGTGTTTTGTCGCGGCGAACGCCCATTGTTGCTTTGAAACTTTTTTCTTTTTTACCTTTTTTTCTTTAATTTTATTTTGGCCTCGCTGTGTTATCTGCCCTTGGGGTTTACACGCGACGACTGGTAATCGTAGCCATGTTGAATAAGTTTATTGGCGCTAAATTCAAAACGTTGTGCCGACATAAAATGTTAATAGTTTTGATACTATATTTAGTAGGAGTTACACGTGTTGTTAAAATAATAAACGTTCAACCCTATGGTTTTAGTCTAATTTCAGTTACTTACAATAAATAAATTGCTGTGGGCATGACACAATACCTCATTTTCTTTCTAGATATTTTAGTGAAAAAAAAAAAATACGTTTAAAAATAAGTTTTTTAAGTTTTATGTTAAATTCTGAAAGTAACGTTACTATTTTATTTTGACCTCTCTATCGATTTCAGAACTTTACAAAAATCTTGAAAACGAAACCCTTGTTGAAAAAATTTAAAAGTCCACCACTATCATCAATTTTAATTTTGACCTCTTTGTCGGCGATAACGAGTAAGTTTTTACGGTTCAACTCTCTCTCTCTCTCTCTTTCTAATATAAATAGAAAAAAGTAGCATAATGCTTTCCGTCAAAAAAAGATTTAGTTCTTTCGATCCTAAGTAGAAAGAAGAAAACAAAGATACCAACTATTTATTAAACTATGTCCTACGTTGTCTGAAAAAGCTCTGAAGGCTAATTCTCGTAATTAAAACCGTTCAAAATCTAGTCGCAGTGTCATCTCAGCGACAAGCAAATGTCAAAAATGTATGAAAAATCGAGGTATGGGCAGATTGACACTGAGATCAGACTGTGAACGTTCTTAAAATTAGTAGAATTGCCCCTCAGATATCTTGTGGTAAAAACAATCGGAAACGCTAAACGCATCCATAATCGTATCGCAGTCGTGTCGCACAATCAAAATGAGACGTCAAGTAACTCTCACTTTTGAAAATGAATTAGGGCTGCTGATTTCGTTATTTTTATTCAGTGCCCCAAGTTTCTATTGCTTTTGTTTTGTGTCCAAGTTAACAGTCTTTTGTAAGTTAAGTTAGCCCACAGTTGAGATAATGTTCAACGAATGAAGCATCTTTTTTATTAAGAGATTTCTATCTAGCAGATTCATTTGAATACTTTTTTTGTTATCAGAAAAGCCTCCGCTTTGATAAATAGTTACGTGCAAAGCGACTGTGGAAGTTTTATTAGTTGTACGAGTAATACTGTTGTTCGTTTACGTAATGAAGCATCGTGAGTTGATGTTTATTTGTTGTTTTATCTGGCTGTATTATTTTTTGTTTTCACCTTTGTGTCTTGACCTCTGTTTTGCCATATGTTTTGACTTTTATTTTTGAAATAGATACTATCTTAGGCATACAATTCAAGTTAACAATAGCTTGAAAATCTGCTTCAAAAAGCTCAAAACCAACTCCAATTATAAATCACGCAATATGTTGCCTTTGCTTCGTAATGAAATTTAAAGTATTCTGTATATTTTCATACTAAATTAATCCTACAAACTAAACTAAACAGTAAAACCTTAATCACATAACGGACCGGAGCAGAAACCTTACGCATAGCTTCCCACGAAAACATAAATAAGGGGATCCTTCCAGACGGATTTAAAAAGAAAAAATCTTAAAACCTGAAGCAAGTGACTCGTTAGACGAATGGTCTGAACCCGTGTGTCGAACGCAGGATTCTCCCTCCCCCTCCCTAAGGATCCTCCCTGTTGACCTCTCTGTAGTAAATAAAGAGGCAGAAGGTATACTCCTAAACTATGATGGTGAATTAACTGAGAAAATTGGGATTTTATGCGAAAAAGCGGTAGTTTAATGTTGAGGTGGTGAAATCGTGTGTATGTAATTAGAGATATGCCAAAAAGGCTAAAGGACTAACACAGTGCCAAAAAAAAACCAAATAATGTCCTAACTTAGTTTTACTGGACGAATCCTGCCATCTTGGATGGAAACTGCCGAAATTCCGCCATTTTTTTTTAAACTCGATGCTAGTAGACAAAGCTACTGGACAACTTTGTCAGTAAAAAAGAACCGATTTTGATGTAAGAAATAACTACGCGTCTCAATTCTGTGAAACAACGTGGTTCTCAACTTTCAACTTTTTACAAAAATCGAAACAACGTGGAACTGCTTTCCCAATTTTTAAAAGGCGTGTTTTTTCGCATGTTTGGTTCTTCTGAATCTGCCCTCTGTGCCTGGGCTGTCGAACGCAGCCGATGCCTTCGTTAAAATTGCGATAAGAAGTTCGATACGTTACGGTCTCTCTAAGAGTAGGTGTGATCTTTATGATTGTTCGACGATTTTCAGGAGATATTTTTTATGAAGACGGTATTGTGAACCACCTGTCAATAAGATTTGGTACAAGAATTTGTGAAGGGTCAACGAAAATAAGCATATATTTTTTATTTACGTGTTTAATATTACTTATATGACTTGATAAAGTTAAAATTAAGGCCGAACGTAGAACACAGCTTACGGTCGAGATTGCTAACCATTCAGGTGTGTCGCCATAACCTAAGGACCAAGTCTTGATTGCATAAAGCCAACGTCTCAGCTCTCTGAGGCTACTGTGAGTAATGTCAGCATCGCCTTTGGCGAGGAACATGTCAATCGGAAGGCCGGAGCCTCAAGCCATAGCTCCGATAAAGACATGAGTCCAAGTTACGTGTGTACAACCAAGTTAAGTAAACACAATATGCTGGATAGCGGGAGAATTCCATAAAATGTCTTAGTCAATGTAAACAGTACGTTGTACTTAAATAAAGTTGTGGACAGTTTGAGGATACGAAATAACAACGCAATGTACCATCGCTTTGAACCGTCGTTTGTTTTTGCTAGATTCTTTTGTGTTATCTAAATTGTGTTTTTGTGTGTGTCTGTGTTTGTCTACATGTAAGTGTCATTTACATTTTTTACGTAGTTGGTCTGGTTGCACATAATTGATTTAGCAGAAAATACTATCAAGAAAAATCTAGTGCTAATAATCATTTGTTTGGTTCAGTAGACTTCACAAAGCTGTGAAATGGCCAACATTTCATCGCAAAATCGAATTCCCAAGCCCCTTGAAAGACGATCGATCGACGAAATCCCCGTCTTATCTACTTGCTTATTCAATCCTTTTATTATCCAAAAACATCATTATACAAATTCAAATTCGGAATGTAACCCTCTCAATTTGCGGAGGTAGGGTGACTAGAGGGTACGCTGTGAAACTTCTCTTATTTAATAAGAAAGGTATTTTAAAATAAAATAAATAGAATGTTCGGATTTTGGCAGTGTATTTGAAGAACCTCTGCCTATTTTTGGAATAAGAATTGATTTAGGTACACCGTCTTTTTTAAATCTGGAGTCTTTTATTATATATGGTTGACATAATCAATGAATCGTACTAATCCTACTAGTATTATAAATGTGAAAGTTTGTATGTTTCGATGTTTGTTACTCAATCACACAAAAACGGCTGAACTGATTTAAATGAAGTTTGGCACACACATAATTTATATCCTGGATTAACACATCCCAGGTTCCCATGGGTTAATTTCTGATCTCCACGCGGGCGAAGCCACTGGCAAAAGCTAGTACAAAATAAATAATAATAATATTTTCTAACATTTCATTTCTCAACTCATAGACTTACGTCTGTTACAGCACATTAATCACAACTTGTCTCGATCACAGCATTTTACGAGCCTTATTCACCGCAAAACAAAATCATACTAATTACTCGAGCTCGCCAACCCTACGCATAGAATAGAGACATCCCGTACATTTATTTCAGTCAATAATCAGGGGACCCGAAGCAGTAATAGCTTCAGGGCTGTCACTGGCATACGAGTCAATAGAAATCCTCATATACCGGCCAACTTTCGATTCTTCGACGAAACAAAATGAGCGAAGTTGTAACGTAAAAGAAATTGGATTTTCGTATTGAATTGACAGAGGGGTCGGGAGGTGCGGTGAGGGTAGAAGAGGGGGAAAGTAAACACAGGTGATAGTACGTGGTATGTGTCAACATGATCTGTCAAAGATCGCGACACCAGACATTGAATTGCAGTTTGATTGGGAAAAAGTCAATTATTATTGTTTTCGTTCTTTTGATATGGTGTATGTAACTGCATGCGATCGGGGGTCGGTAGATGTGTTTTGTTTTTCTTGTTTGTTGAGACTTAGACCGAGATCTATAAATGTTAGCACGTACTTTGGCTAAGCGTTAAAGGTCCTGCGCACAGGCGCGACGGCGCGTCTTTAATAGAACAATTTATATTAAAAGTTCATCGAAATTGATCTAGGATCGCATCGCACCGGTCTGTGGTAGCCTTTATTCCTGTAACTGTCGCACAAATGTCCAACTAGTAGTGCAATATCAGTAGGGAAAAAACATGTCCAATTCAAAGCACGTGCTTTATAACGATTATAGATCTCGGTTTGAGAAAATTTTATACGAGAAAATGCTTACCTAATCTCTCAAAACTGCCATATGATCTCCTTTTATTCAGAAATGTAATTAGATTTTCTGAAAACCGTACTTAATCTTATTGAATTTTGTTGAAAAGCCTTCCCACACACCCAGGAATCGTCAGACTGAACAATACATTGAATATTCCTTGAACCAAACTAATTACCAGAATGCAATAAGTGTGTATTCACACCGGCAGTGTCTATTGCTTTCCTTTGAGTCTCCCCTTTGGCGGTAACACGAAATTATTGCAAGCGTAAAATTAATTCGTATCAGACTTTATTCAAAGTAACAACGCGAACGCGTAGAAAAGCAGAAATAAACTATTTCTCTCTCGGTAAGGAGACATTTACATATAAATTCAAAAGACAATTCATTTCAAGTCGGAATCGAACCGGCTCCCTCGCGGAATGAGTTCTGCAAAGTTTGCGCGCTACAAGTACTTAATGTCTAATTAATAAATTGAGCAAGTTTTAATTACGAGATGTTTGAAGATATTGTATGAGGGATTGAGGAAGTGTATGGAATTGAAAATATTTTGGTTCTATGATTAAGGATTTTGTCTTAAGTGCAAACGTGAAGCGGTCTTTGGTGCAAAGTTCTGTTTTATTTTTGACACAAAATTAGGGTTAGCGGTATCGGCTACGACTTACGAGTTTGAAGGTCGTAGGTTTGAACCCAGACGGAAATTATTACATCTCCACAGCTTTCAAAACGGCGAAGGAAATCATCGTGAGGAAACCGGCATGTCCTTCAACAAAAAATTCGAAGACATGTGACATCTACCAACCCGTACTGGGCAAGCGTGGTAGTTAATGTCTTACTTCTCGAAGAGAGGAGACCTGTGTTCCAGCAGTGGGGGAACATTATACTTACACAGATTATGATGATGGATATTTTGTCCATATAAAGTACTCTCGCGAGATTGATATCTTGCTTTTTCTTAACCACCAAAAATAAGGTGAATGTGTTTTATTTACGAAACGCTTGTTTTCCTACTATAAACTAACCAAATAAATATAAAAGTAAAAAAAAGGATGGCAAATAATTTTGCCCCCGTATAGAGTGCTGTACTCATTTGAGTAGGTACAACGGCCGATTATCCTTGTCAAATTTTGTTAACACTTTTTCTCGACACATTATAGTTTTCAACAGCATATCAACTGTTTCTTAAACTTATGCGGATAATATTCAACCCGTTTTGAGGTAAGCCTTAGACCGACGAAGACTATTGCGGATAATATATTCAACCCGTTTTGAGGTAAATCTCCAAGGCTTCGATCTTTCGATTCTTCCGACGAAGCCAAATTGTTAGAATAATTAAAAATATGAATGAGTAAACATTCACTTCCTTGAAATCCAGCACCACAACACGATGCCTTCCAATAAAAGTAAGCTCAAAATCGCCGTATGCATTGCAACCAGTTACCATTTCAAAAAGGGATCACGAACCAATGGACCGAATCTTTCGCGTCTAAATTAGTATCCGGAATAGACTCGTACGCAGCAAGGTTCAATTCCCTATAATTTCGGGAACGTTTTATCGACCTCTCGTGTTATCCCTAAATCCGTAGGGACAAAGCGTTTCCGTTAGGAGCCCAGACGGTGAACTTCCGAAGGCACACTATCGCCCCCTATCGGACCTTATCGGGACCTTACGATCTTTTGTATGGCGGTTTATCTAGTTTCATATGACGATCTATTCATTCTGTTAACATCGCTGGCGTATGGCGTCATTTTGCAGTGTGGTAAGATGGATTTGGATTCGTATCGAAATGTTGCAAATGAGGACAAAGGAATGTGATATTTTTAAATCGCAGGCTTTAAATAAACTTGCACACGGAAATGCTGAGCATGAGGCCCTGGGTTCGACACCCAGGTCGCGCAAAAAGTGTTTTTCTATCTAGAATTTCCCAGTGGCAGCCCGGAGTCTAGATTTGTGTCCGGTTGATGGCTATAGGATCGCCCTCTACATGGGCCTTAAACATATATGGCGAAATGGGGGTGTACTATGGGTACACCCTTGCCAAACCCTTCGGCAAAACAAGGCGCGATGTCATGTTAGTTCTGAAAAATTCCATTGTTTTTAAACATTCATATGAAAAAAAAAGATGGTTATCTATGGAAATTATTAATACTTACAAGAGTTTAAAATATAAATTGTATCACAGCCCTAGTCCTATTTTTGTAACTGACACCATACCGCAAAAACCAGTATCTCAATTACATTTAAAACGACTTTTTAATACAGGGAGGGATTAGGTATCAGTCCAGTACACTAACGACTCAAACCCTTGCATTTACACCCCGATTTGAATCCCGTCGGGGCTATAAATCTTTGAGGTCACGGAAAAAACACGCTACGATAGATTGTTTGATTAAAATTATATATCTACTTTAAATAAACGCAACCGGTGTAGCAAAAAAATCTCAAGATAATTATGAAAACATATAATACGTTTCTGTTAATACGATGAATTTAACCATAAATAAAGGAAACAGAAACTGCAGAAGATATTATTTGTATCACAGCCCTAACATTCAAATATTATCTTCCCGGACCCACATATTATATCCAATCACATTCCAAAAGACTTTTTAGTACAGAGAGGGATTAGGTATCAGTCCAGTACACTAACGACGAACCCTTGCATTTACCAATTTACACCCCCGATTTGAACCCCGTCGGGGCTATAAATCCTAGTGGCCGACGAACCGCTTCCGTTTTACCTGCTTTCGGGTTAAACAGGGGGTTGTAATCGTCGAACGAAAATATTGCCGTATCACAACTTCTCTTGGTAATCATTAGATTTTTTTTAACAAGCAAGTTGGTGGTAATTTATTGGTAATTGTCACGCGTATGCGATGTTAATTCTCTATTTGTAGTCCTTGGGGGTGAATTGGTACAAGTGTTAACATCGGTGACGTAATTGCTGGATCGAAAGTGTCTACGTAACTGTTGGCTGGTTTTGAGTTCTTTTTTCAAAATGTAATAATAGTAAGAGTTTCTTTATGTAACTAAAATTAGCTATCGTTTTTACAACAGTTAATTTTTTAAATCAAATAAATATAAAAATGGTGCTACTTGGAGATCACCATCTGCTTAGCCTTTTTCCTAAATATGTTGGGGTCAGTTTCCAGTCTGACCGGTTGCAGATGAATACCGGTATTTAACATGGAGCGACTGTCTATCTGGCCTCCATAAGCCAGTAACACGATATCCCTTGGTAAGACTGGTTACTACCTGGAGATGTCATATTTTAAATTGGCTATCCCTAATAAACAAACGGTCATCTAAATCAATAAACTAAATCTATTAAATAAATAGGTTACCACGCGGACATTCACACGTCAAGTTAACGATGTCAGAAGCGAGTTTAACCAATACAATATTCACATAGAAACGGTCATTTTACCTACTGTTGTCTATCTGTAATTATAGTAATTGAAATATAAATAACAGATAAATACTCTGGCATTATGTCTTTTGAATAGAATTTTGATTGATAATTCCTATAGTGGAAGGTAATTATAATGCTTTAAGTAAAATAATTTTCCGTTGCTGGATATTTCCGTTTAAATTTAAATTTGGGAAGGTGCTCTTTACATCGGTGTGGTATTATTTTTATGTACTACTTACAATAGTTTTAATAGCTAATCTGCTAATATTAGGATTAAGAATATATTAAATTAAGTTATTTAGTGTTATTTCCTCTGACCTTTTCTATAAATACAAGTTCTTAGAACTATTTAAGAACTTGTATTTATAGAAAAGATCAGAGGAAATAAAGGCTGCTTTTATTTTTTACAATAGGTTTTAAACTGTTTTATCAATGTATTTAAACATCAGAATTTTATGAGTGGTCTTATTAATCTGTTAAACATAGGTCAGTAAATACATTCTTCGTTTATATTCACAGTTTGAATTATCCATTTAATAGATTGTATAAAGTAAGCCAGAGATACTGTGACATAGAATGATTGCTCATAAACAAAATTCATTGGTTTATTTATTTCTGAGTACTCCAGGGAAAAACATGAATTAGCCAACTCAATCTACACAGTATAACAATTTTAAGTGCACAGTACATACGAAGGTACCTACGGTAATACCCTATTAATTTGATTTCTCAAACTAGGGTGGCAAATCACCCCTCTGTTTATCGTTCAACCCCTAAGTAATATGCAGTTTTTCCATTTACGTGTTATGGACAGTTATTGGTAAGGAAGCGTAGATTTAAATGAATGTAAACTTATACCTGTTGGTAATGAAGGGACCGAAAGTAATTGGATGCTGATGTTTCAGGAATCCTTACCTGTAACAAATAGGAAACAAAGTATAAGTATCGTTTGTTTGTTTTGGTACAAAAATAGTTTTTAATAAGACACACAGTTACATTCGGTGAAATAGTGTGGTACAATGGTACATATTTGATTACACAATTATTGTTACAATTGGTTGCCGAGTGGTCGAAATTCGACCACAATTCATTTAAATATTAATAACAATCAAAAATATTAGCTTTCTGCAATCCTTCTCCATGTAATCTTTAACTGTGCGAAATTTAGTACTCCTCCGTCCGCGTGATTTTCGTAAAAAAAGGTAAAAAGTTTTCGCTTCCCGTATTGGTAAGATTGCTTGTGATAATAACTAATTCTGTGATGATGAGTTGTAAAAGGATGCTTTACTTAAATAACCGGAAATTTCCGTTAACTAAAATATTGAAAAAATAAATAAAAATACTACGGCTGTGGTATAAAACTTCACCAAAGGGGAAGACACTAGGAAAGAGGTTTTCCTTACCATTTTTCCCTATTAATAAGGCCATTGAACTATAGATTAAATAATTTCGACCCTCAGCGCACCCTTATTTTGATTGACGATGCGGTTGATTGAAAAAACGAAACCCACGCACTTCGAAAGTGATCCCTAGCCATGCTTAGGGTGGACGTGATTTCAAAAAATAAGTTTAAGCAAAGACAGGAAGTAATATTAAAAAGTAAACAGCAATCAGTAACATAGCGTGATGTTCCTTTAAAAGGGATCTTACTATACACCATAAAGACCCGATTTGTATGAAATGTGGAGCTGAAAATATTACTTGCGCGATGCAAGATTTCATAGCGTCATCTACCGGGTTCTAAGGCCACTTTCAACTATGTAGTTAACGAGTGGGAACATAGATGTCACTACGGGTATTTATTTATTTACACGATGCAAAACCCACCGTGTTTCATCGTGTATTCAGCAGTCTAAATACCGGCTATTAGACGTAAATATATAAAGAAAAAGATACGTATAAAGACAATTTTTAAGTCGGATAGTTGATTGTTCAGGATTTCGTCGTGAGCGAATGTATCGCTCCATCGTGCGGTTGTCCCCCCCGAGTGGGTTCCCACATTGTCGTTGCGGGGGGGCTCAGTTACCGTGGATTCCGGCCACGGTGAAGCCAAGAGGAACCCAAAGGTGGGGCCGCTCGTCAAGGCTTTTGCCTTCAAGCCATTGACGTAGCGGCCAAAAAGTAGGTTGCGGTGAAGTGCACCGCAACTGAGGTGGGCCGCGATGTCGAATGGGAGGCATCGCGGCTGAGGTTTGTTCGAAAGAGATACCACAGCCCCTGGCATACGGGCTACTGAGGGAACACGGGTGGGTTTTAGTCAGTAAAAGTCTGACACGCCCTCCTACTCTACTCAGCAGGAGAAGTCATTTCATAATTTGCCACGCAAAAAAAAATAAAAAAAATAAAATCGTGCGGTTGTGTTAACGATATAAAAATTGCATACCTTTAAAAGTAATAAAGGCCTTATTTGATCAATTTGCATGTAATATGAGTTTTCTTTCTAAAATGTATTTGCGAAAATAATTTGCTTTACGAGTAAGTGCTTTTGCTTATATGCCTCGTGTAGGTCATTACGAGCCTTTACAGGTAAAATGTTCATATGAAATATTTTGAAGTGCATCGCTGTATTTAATTATTTAGTAACGAAAGTAAAAAAAAAAGGGAAAATGTATACCAATTCATGCCATAGTGCTCTGCATTCGCGGTACTTATTGCATGTGGTCTCTATTTCAATATTTAGATCGGGAGAAGTGTTTATCATAATCAGTCTATAATGTCCCAAAGGCAACAAAGCAAAGCAAAAACAAATTAATTAATTTTATTTTAAGGAGAAGGATCATGCTTGGAGTTTCCCTACGTGATCGAATCAGGAATGAAGAGAACCAAGTGCTCGCAGAACAGATGGCCGATGGGGCCGAAAAGTTCTGGATAGGCGACCGCGCACCAAAAGACGTAAAGTTGGAAGGCCTTGCACAAGGTGGACAGATGCCCTTATGAGGGCCGCAGGAGTCCGCTGGATGCAGGAAGCACAGAACCGGCCGAAGTGGCGGAGCTTGGGGGAGGCTTATGTCGAGCAGTGGACGTCTTTCGGCTGAAATGAATGTTCCAACTACTGGGACACAGACCTCACCTGTGAGATAGAGTGGGGGCCGCAGGTGTAGGTTGGCGGATGTGTGTCTTCGATTTTTAGGTTCCAGGACATGTCGGTTTCCTCACGATGTTTTCCTTCACCGTTTGAGGGCAGTGGTGATTAAATAATTTACACAAAGCAAAGTGACTTGTTGGGTTCGAATACTTCTAAATCGTGGCCGTTACCGCTTGGACCACAACTGTAACTGTTCACGGTACATAAGTATTCTGTCGTTTATTAATCTTCTTATCTTATATATTAAATTCATTTAAAAATATTTTAACAAAAAAACATATAAACGTCTAAAAATATGTTGCCTATCGACATAGGAATAGGGTCCAAGCTGCCAGTGGTCTGGGCTCTAGAGGAAGGAACCTTATCACTATGCGGGCCGTATCCAGGAGTAATCATTCATCATTTCAGCCGAAACACGTCCACTGCTGGACATAGTCCTCCCCCAAAATGGGGATTTTGGCATAATCGTAACGCTTGGCAGGCGGGTTGGCGGTCGCAGTATGGTGGTAAAACGCATAGAGAACGCTGCTGCTCATTCTCTAGTAAGTCCCTTATTCCCCTTATACACCCACGGGAAGAAATGGGATGATGCTATTCTTTTATATCCGGCACCACACGGAACCAGGAACGGTGTCCAGGAGTACTGCTTTCTAAATCAAGCCCTTGACCCAGCCGCCGATGAGACCCTCCTGACGTGTTGGTTGAGGCTCTTTGCTATTAGGCCATTTACTGTAACGATTTATCGGTTCAATGATTGCAGAGTCCAACTTCCACATATCGGCAACCTCGTGTGCTAAGTAAAGATATTTGTTTTTTTTTTGATCATTATTAATTCTCCATTGTCTCCTGCTTGGATAACAGATTGGTATACAGTTTGTATAAGTAAACAACACAAATATTCTGCAAACCCTCTCGACATAATCAATGTTGAGGTGATCTGATTTACTGAAAACCACTCAACCAGCGTATTTATACACCGAATTCTATACGCAAACTGTTCGCATGTTAGTCAACAATACTACAGCTGTACCTACCTTAATAAAACAATCAAACTGATTCGATTGTCACTCACAAATTCAACAGTCGTTCATTAACAGGTCTGTCGATCCATCGATCGGGTCACGCAAACACGGATAGAGTTTAATGCGCAAACGACAAGGTCTTATGTAATTATCTAATTACGCGCAGCTCCCAACATGGTGGAGGCGCCAGGATTACGTTGTTTGCGCAAATTGTTGGAGTTCAAGATTTCTGTTGTTTACTCACATACTGTGACAGTGTTGTTATGCTAATTTTCGTTTGTGTTTTGCCGTTGTGAATTTGAGTGAGGTTTTTTGATATGTGTATGATTTTGGTGCGGTTATTGTTGAAAAGGTTGGTTCTTATGCTGACAGAGTAAGGAAATTGAGACGTTGGTTTGGCTTCTAAAATAGTCTACAATCAAGTTTTATTTAAACTTACTGTATTTACGTATTCAGAAATATTTTTGAAATCCTTTACTTACATAGAAAATAAAAAAGGAATACAAATCTTTAAAAATAGACCCTTTAATGAATCCTCTTTATCAATTTGGCTCTTTTATTTTTGTCTTAAATTTGGATCTGGCGCAGAATTTTGTTTGACTTCTGTCCAAAGGTACTGCTAAAATAACATCACACCTTGTGTGCCCGTAGAGTTGGGCAGAGGTGCAACTATAGCATAAGAATAGCATAATCAGCCTTTAACGTTCCCACTGCTGGGACTCAGGCCTCGTTGTCTCATTGTCTCTCTGTGGGCAAAGTGGGCTGTAATCTACTAAGCGGGCGAAGTGCGGGTGCCTTTGAATTTTAGGTTTTAGGACATGCCGGTTTTCCCACGATGTTTTCCTTCACCGTTTTGAGAGACGTGGTAATGATTTAATTTGCACAAAGTAACTATAGCAACACATCTACACCTATATTTCTCCAGTTGTGTTTAAGTCCCATGCAATACCGACGAGCGTATCTCAGCGTATATCATCAACCAGATTCCGGGATGCTATTGATAAATACCAGATAGAACAAACCAATCACACTTTGCCCGACATTGGAAAGGAACCCAGGTCCCCGTGGTCAGCGGTGCCGCTTGGAACTACTGTACCAACGAGGTTGTCGAGGTATACAGGAAAAGTTTTTATCCAGTGCGCAAATTTTTAGCATGTTTTCAGCATATCATTCTAGATCCCCTAGCGCAGAATTTTTTCGCCGGTTGTACAAAAAAAATACAGCTGTTCCATACATTTTGACCGCGTAGGTATTGTACTTTTCTATGAAACAGCTGATTTTTATTTTAATAACCGGCGAAAAATTTCTGCGGTAGGGGGTCTAGAATGATATGCTGAATTCATGGTTACAGTTTGCGCACTGGATAAAAACTTACCCTGTATATTGTTAATAACACACAATTCTGTGCTCACATTTATAATATTTTCAGTTGTCTGTCTGGTTCGTTTATTGCGAACACGAGTTATTTGGTGATGAATTGTGATAGATGGCGATGTCGGCTAAATGTTTTGCGCCTGTTATTAATTTACGTAACGAAAAGATACATATTGTTAATTATATTTTGGTTATGTAGCATGGCTGAAATGCGAGGATAATGCACTACGTTTAATGTATGTAAGTAAGTGGGGAAGCATTGTGTGGTTTTGAAACTCCCGACATATTTAATACATTGTTATGTGCGCGTTTTGATTGCAAAGTTTTGGATTATTTGATGAAAAGCGCTGGCAACACTGGTGACAGGTCGTGAAAAAACGACCTCGTAGTTAATTATTACTAAATTAGTTAAAAAATTGTGTTTAATTTATGTTAAAACTATTGTTTATCTTAGAATCTAAGTATAAAGTGTTTCACAAAGTGTTTGTGCCGTGTTTTTGTCGTGATTATTCATATTATATTCGATACCGAAAAATCATCTACCGGCTGTCAACTTTTGAAACTTTGGACTGCGGATTTGAATTCATCAAACCCGGGGAGTATTTTGTTTTATATTATTCATTGTTTTATTAATGTTTACTCAATACAACATCTGAAAACACTGCTCAGGGCTAGCTGAGCAACGTCCAGTACACACCGGCACCGTTTGTCTCCTTTCGCTTGACAATTATTGTGGAAGCAAAATCGAAGACGAAAACACTTGCCCCAGACATAAAACCTACACTACAAACTTTACTTCACACATATTTATCCCTAATTGATTGACTTTTATTTAATTGAATGGTAATTTGTTATGTACTAATCTCATGTCCAAATACATTATTACATTACTCTCTCTCTGTGGAAATTAGCTAGCCCAGTTATTATCCTAAACGATAATAAATGTTTTCCTGTAAACAGTTAAAATTGTGATAAGCCCCAGAATAAATTGAATAGCTTCCTTTTTCTTATAAGTACCTCCATTTTTATTTTATTTTATTTTTTATAATCTATTCTTAAACTTCATCTTTTGTCTGTTATTTTTATTTATTGTTAATTATCTACCTATTTCTTCCAATTTTACTCTCGTAATTATCTTCCCAAGTTCTAAACTTATCTAGCTTCCTCATACACTTAGCTGTTTCTTGTCACATTCCAGGTGCCACTTGGGGTAATTTTTAAACATGATGACCCGCGGAGCCACTGTTCGTGACATGAGTGACAAGCTGAAAGCAGCGCTGAAGGAGCTGGAGGCATCAAGAAAAGAATGTGACCAGCTGCTACAGGAAAGAGAGGACAGTGAGATTGAAGTGAAGAAGATAATTGACAAAAACACTCAACTCAAGAGCCAGCTTGTTGAACTTCACACTCAGCACATGGACATACTTGACCAGCATCGCCATCTTCGTCAACTAGTGTCAGACTTCCAACATTGCAGTGACACTCATGACCAGGCACTGAAACGGATATCAGGCCTTGAAGCAGAATTATGCAAGGCCAACAACAAGATTTCCACCATCAACTCTCTGAAAGCCAGCGAACAGGTTGCCAACACCAGTAACCTTTTCGATGAGCTGGTTGGTAGTATATCCGGACTGGAGTATGTGAAGCCCACCGTTGCCATAGACCTGACTGGGGACGATACCATAGCTAGATGTCCAACTCTAAGTAGTCATAATAAAATTAAGAAATATATTAAAATTAGTAAGAATATTAAAAAGTATAAGAAACTTTTGAAGACACAAAGTGTTTACAAATTTAACCTAAATCTTAGGAAAGAACGTGTCAACTTACAAAGCCAACTAAATGAATGTAATAATAAGTTGGAAACAAGTAGATTCATGTATAATGTTGACATACAAAACCTTCAAAAGGAATTACTGAGCAGGGAAAATACACTTAAAGAAATATCCTGTAAGTATGAGTCTAGTCAACAAATGTTAAGCGAACGTTTGCAGGAGGCCTGTGAGTTGGTGGACCTGGTTAAGTACAATGCAGAGAGGTATGAGTCACTGACAAACAATCTCACCTGTAGTTGTGCTCCCACTCCGCCACCTCTCATGTCACAGCATGTTGTTTCTGCCGCTTCACCCATTTTACCTCATACACTAGACAGTGTCTATCCCACTCAAAGTAATGTTTTGGTGTATTCTGATAGATTAGGAACAGGTTTTGGACCATTGTTAAATAACCGCTCTAAACTTACTATAACTAATTGTTGTTACCATAACCTGCATTTTAATGAGCTTGTTCATAAAATAAAACATACAAAATTGAATGAGCAGACAACGGTAGTTCTTTTAATTGGTAACAGTCTGAGCTTAACTAAAAGGGACATAGTTAATGGTATTGACACCCTACTTAAATTAAAATTAGGTAAAATAATATTATGTGCTTTGCCATATTCAAATCATTTGAATTATGAAGAAAATGATTACATTTTTAGCCTAAATAATTTAATGCATATTTTGACATGTCGTCATAGTGACCGTTTATTGTATTTTGATACTAACAATTTTGTTAGAGATTTTGTACTAGTTCGGGAACATATGTTTCTTCCCAAGACTAGTCGACATGTATTAGCTACTTTGTTAGCTTACAATATACACGCAGTTATTGATAATTTAACTGAGACTAGGTTAAGTGACGAAACAGTATTATCTAGTACTTCTAATAATACTGTAATTAATTCTTTAAACTTTTAGACGCGACAAAAGAGAAGCATAATAAGTGTATTTTACTGTATCACCAAAATATAAATCGCTTCTCTGGCAAAATTCTAGACGTGGAAATGTTAATAGATAAATATCATATGGATATCTTATGTTTTACTGAAACTTGGTTAAAACCGGATAGGATGTTGTTTAATGTAAATAATTTTTCAGTTGCCAGTGCGTACAATAGGTCTTCGATAGGGGGTGGTACTTTGATATTGTGTAATAGTTGTTTTAGATATAAGGAAAGAAAGGATATCACCGCTTGCTCTGTTGATCGCTTATGTGAGGTAGCATGTGCGGAGGTTGAGGGCCATACTTTCTTATCTGTGTATAGACCACCAGCCACGAATTTGTCATCATTTTTGATAGTTATGGAAGAAATATTAGGTAAACTTTTCAAAGATAATAAATTAGTTTTTGTGTGTGGTGACCTAAATATTGATTTATTAGTTAATTCACCAGAAAAAAGTAAGCTTATCTCTTTGTTTAAATCATTCAATTTAAAATGTATATTTAATGAAGCGACTAGAATAACAGCAACCACAGCTTCATGCATAGACAACGTATTTACTAATTGCAAAATAAAGGACTCCTCCTTAATTAGTGGCGTCAGGTCAGACCATACTGGTCAGCTTGTATTGTTTGACTTAGATCAAAAGTTACATCTAGATAAAACCATTGAATTGAGACCTCTGACTAAAAATAAATTGAAATCTTTTAATAATAATGTTCTTAGCAAGCTCTCAACAGCGAGCTTTGATTCACAAGACCCCAATATGAACTATGGCACATTTTTTTCTACAGTATGCAAAGAATTCAATAAAGCATGTCCTGTAAAAAAAGTTACGATAGCTACTAAACCAAAATTTAGCGAATGGGCCACTGCTGGCATTAGAAAAAGCAGAGATATTTTATATAATTTGTATCACGAAAAATCATTGACTTCTGATCAGGCCCTTCATAATTATGTAAGAAACTATTCTAAGATATTCAAAAGAGTCTGCGCTCACGCTAAATCTAAATTAATAAGTAACAAAATTAGTATCTCTAAAAATAAAATAAAAGCTGTGTGGCAGGTAATTAACAAAGAAACTGGAAACACAAAACAGCGAGATCAGAATGAGTTAGCTCTAAAAATTGATAATGAAACCATTTCAGATAAGTTACAAGTTGCTGAGACTCTAGAAAATTTCTTTACCAACATCCCAATAGAAGTTACGAAATCTCTCCCCTCATCATCTGTATTAGCTGAATCTCTTCTTAAAGAAAACTTCAGCAAGGACATTCCAAGTTTTGAATTCAAACCCATCTCTATTGCCACAATTAAAACAGCATTTAAAAGTCTTAACATAAAAAACACTGAAGACTTATGGGGGATTTCCGTTAAAGTTCTCGAAAATATCATTGACACAATTGCCCCTGTCCTAACAGGCATATTTAATCAATGTTTAGACAGCGGTACGTTTCCTGACTTAATGAAACATAGTAAAGTAGTACCAATTTTCAAATCGGGTAGTAAGAGTGATCCCTCTAATTATAGACCTATATCTGTGCTTCCAGCATTGAGCAAAATTTATGAAAAAATCATGCTGGACCAGATGTTATCACACTTTAACTCGAATGGGATTTTACATAGTCGACAGTTTGGTTTCACGAAAGGTAGGTCGACGACTGACGCAGGAGTAAAACTCATCAGTCACATTTTGGAATCCTGGGAGAATTCCCAGGACGCCATTGGCATTTTCTGTGACCTCTCAAAAGCGTTTGACTGCGTTGACCACAATACACTGATCTGTAAATTACACCACTACGGAATTCGTGGACAAGCTGCTGATCTTGTACTTTCCTATTTATCAAACAGGCAGCAAAAAGTAAACGTCAATGGGGCGACGTCCTCGGGGTCTCTAGTTAAGATGGGCGTGCCTCAAGGTTCAATTCTTGGCCCTTTTTTATTTCTAGTTTATATTAATGACCTTCCTTACCTGATGGCTAAATTCTCGGATATAATTTTATTCGCTGATGACACTTCTCTTATTTTTAGAATAGATAGGAAAGATACGGATGTCTTACATGTCAATGATAGTCTAGCTGTTCTTTCGAAATGGTTTGCTGCTAATAATCTTTTACTCAATGCGAACAAAACTAAATGTCTTAAGTTCTCGTTACCAAATGTACCCCAAGTAGGTCTAAACTTAAAACTTGATGGCAAGAAACTGGATGCTATTTCGGAAACTGTATTTTTGGGAATTACTTTAGATTCAAAATTGCAATGGGGTGCTCACATTAGAGCTCTTTCAAGTAGATTAAGCTCAGCTGCTTACGCAGTAAGAAAAATAAGGCAGTTGACTGATGTAGCCACAGCTAGGTTAGTTTACTTTGCTTATTTTCACAGTATTATGTCTTATGGCGTTCTGCTGTGGGGATCGGCAGCTGACGTAGATTCAATTTTCATTTTACAAAAGAGGGCAATCCGCGCAATCTATAAAATGGGGCCTCGCGAGTCTCTTAGAAACAAATTCAGCGAAATTGATATATTAACTCTGCCTTCTCTTTACATCCTAGAAAATATCTTGTATGTTCGCAAAAACTTAGGCCTTTTCAAAAAACGATGCGATTTCCATAATCTGAATACACGTAGTAAAGATGAAATTGTGATTCCAAAATTTAGATTGACTAAAACTAGCAAGTCATTTCTAATAAACAGTATCCGCTTCTATAACAAGTTGCCAAAGTCGGTTACAGAACTTAGCGATGGAAAGTTTAAAACGCACATCAAACGTGTCCTTATCAAAAAAGCATATTATAAGATAAAAGACTACGTTGAAGACAGGGAAGTTTGGCATTAATTCCTTCTGCACATGTGGCTTCCCTGGTACCTCATTAACAGCATAACTATGTGAAAGTCTATTAACTGCTCTCAAATACAAAGTTCTTTTTAATTCTTTTTATTTTTACAATGCTGACATATTCTCGTCATTAATTAACATTATACATCAATTTTATTTAGGTTCATTTTATTTATGTAGATTATTTTACATATTGTGAATGAGAGAACGTTGTAGGCCTTACTGACTGTAGATTTGTAGACGATTTTCTATTCTGTATTCGTCTAAGTACCTGGTACTTATTGATAGGCCTGCGCTGTCCTCCCATACTTTTAATCTCTGTAATTTGAAAATATTGTTAAAGCCAATTATTTTTAAAAGAGTAACCGTGGAGTTTCTTGCCGGCTCTTCTCCATAGGAAACAACAATTTGGAACCGTGCACCTAGCTTCTGACGTTTCATAAGTGCCCATGCAGGTTTATATGAAATAAAAATATTTTGATTTTGATTTTGATTTTGATTTCTTCATCATCTGCCTAGCCTTTTGCCGATTATGTTGGGGTCGGCTTTCAGTATAAAGGGATCCAGCTGATTATCAGTATTTTCCATAAAACGAGAATCTAGTTGACCTCCACAATCCAGTTACTGCGGGCTTCTGACATCCCGTAACGTCTGCCAAAGATCTACGAATGACAGCCGGCAGGATTTGGCTTCTTTTTTTTTGGGTGGGAAATCATCAAATGACTTCTCCCCGCTCTGGGTGGAACGGGAGGGCGTGTCAGACTTTTACTGACTAAAACCCACCCGTGTTCCCTGAGTTGCTCATGTGGCAGGGGCGGTGGTATCTCTTTCGAAGAACCCGCACCCCTGGCAGGCATCGGCCCTTGCGGATCACCCTGCGACGGGTCAGCACAGTGGTCGGTGGGATTGGGCTTGACGTGCTTTCTGGGGCACAGAGGGGTCTTAAGAATAAGAATAAGAATAATTTATTGTTTTAAAAGTTACATACAAATGCGTTGCTTCCTGGAACTCACACTAGGATTCCCTGTGTCGTGAGATCCAGATATGATATGTAAATATGGTCGTGGCAAAGCTTAACCTGATAGATTCACCCGTGTGGCTGTTATTGCTTAGTCACAAGTCCTTCCACAGATCTGAACTGTTTGTTACATAATTATAATTGTTGTTTAGCGGTATGAGGAACAGGGTGTAAAGTCCGCTCATACCTCTATTGAAAAGGAGGATCCTCCGACCAGACGGGTATTGTGTCTGGTCCGGGCAACTGCCCAACAGCTGATGTCGGGATTTTGTATATGTTCGAGTGCCGTCGAAAACTCTGATTGCGCGATGCAGAATTGCTCATTTAGTTCGCCTGTTGCATTGTAGATGGCGCCACTTCTCTTTTTGCGTTTCTGAGAATTTGTTGCGAAGCATTTTTATTTGTAGTGCCGCTACATCACTCCCCCCCGGAGACCGGAGGTCGATAGTGGGCTGAGTCAGTGCATATGTGATGCTTGCCAGGGCCAGTTTGTGGTTCCAGTGAGTCGGAACCGGGTGTCGCATAGTTCGCGGTGAGTCGGAACTGTCTACGACGATTCCCCAGTGAGTCGGGGTTGCGCTGCGTTATGCTCCAGTGAGTCGGATCTGGTACAGCGCTGGGTTGAGAGGTTGAGGCTGACTGCTGGCGTCGACCGGGAGATTGAGCTCTCGACCGGCCGAAAGTGCAGTGTGCTGGGCCATGGTTGCTGATGAGGCTGTGTGGGTGATGACCAGGCATGCGGTTCGCTGCATGCAGGTGGTCAGGATACCCGTTGAAGCCGTAGGGTGCTGGCTGGCTGTGTGACTCGCCGCTCGAAAGCTTGAGGAAGTGGTCTTGATAATGACGTCACGCTGAAGTGTTGCACGAAGGCTGCGCTGACGTTCTTTCACGGGGTCACCAATTTAGCAGTATGAGGAACAGGGTGTAAAGTTCACTCATACTTATGCTGGTAAAGGAGGATCCTCCGACCAGACGGGTATTGTGTCTGGTCCGGGCAACTGCCCAACAGCTGATGTCGGGATTTTGTATATGTTCGAGTGCCGTCGAAAACTCTGATTGCGCGATGCAGAATTGCTCATTTAGTTCGCCTGTTGCATTGTAGATGGCGCCACTTCTCTTTTTGCGTTTCTGAGAATTTGTTGCGAAGCATTTTTATTTGTAGTGCCGCTACAGTTGTAAGCAACAATTACCTACAGTTTTAATTCACGTTGATGGACCAAACCGGACCAATTTTGATTGAATACCTTGTGCTTCCAGTTAATATTATTACTGCCCTAGGTTTCCAATATAATATAACATATCTATTACGCCATATTTCCCCGAAGGGTTGGGCAGAGGTGTACCTATCGGACACCCCTTTTTTTGTTGGGAAATCATCAAATTACTTCACCCCGCTATGGGTGGAACGGGAGGGCGTGTCAGACTTTTAGTGACTAAAAACCACCAGTATTCCTTCAGTTGCCTGTGTGCCAGGGGCGACAGTATCTCTTTCGAACAACCTGCACCCCGGGCAGGCATCGGCCCTTGCGGGCCCCATCAGGTTGTGGTGACATCTCTTTGAGGCGCGCGTGGAACTTAACACGCCGTCGACCCAGGCTTGGTCCTTACCGGACAGCGAGCTACCTATTACTCGCCGTCCGCAAGCCCGCGCATAGGACACTCCTTAGGTTCCTATGTCCTGAAAATGACCCCTCATTCACAATAGTTCAAGATATTTATCTCCAGGGAATATTTAGTATGAGATGTAAATCTTCACAGACGGAAGGTTGAAAAGATATTGTAGGTACTGAAGGTACCTACAGTAATTACGGACACATTCATCTACTTATCTCCCTCAACGAAAACTCGGAATTATCCTTCAAATTTGTCTCGAAAATTAACATATTTTCAGCAAATTCCGCAAAACGCAGGTGTTATAGTAACAACTTATACCGATTTGGGGGAAATAGGGGTGTTCGGATACCGTACCTGTATCCCATAGGGGCAAGGCGGGGTAATTGCATAATATTAACATTTATAACTTCTGGCGTATTGTATACGGGACCGTTATTATACGGAAAGCTTTATTGCTTGGCTATAGAGTTATGTGGGGGACGACGGGGAAAATTAGAACGTTCCTGAATATTAATAATTTTTTTCTTGAGGACGTCAGGGTGTGGTAAGCTGTTGTTAAATATTAGCTTCAACATGTGTAAACTGTGTGTCGTAAAACACAATGGAAAGTAAAAAATGTGTTTTATCCAACTAGATAAACACGATGTGTTGTGTCGGTCCATCAATAAATTATATTTTCATTGCAACTAGATATGTTTCACAAATAAACTATCGTTTATTTTTAACTTATTATTATAAATGTGAAAGTTTGGATTGAACACAAAGTTCAATCACGTAAAAACGGCTACACAGATTCGGATCAAATTTGACGCATCCATTTATTTATCCAAATTGAAATCACACGGGATCTAGATTTACGCGAGTAAAACCGCGAGGCGCTGCTAGTGTACTATAAGTTATGTAGCCTACACAATACCTTTACAACTGTTAAGGAAAATGACATAAAGAAGTTTATTCTAACACATAGCTAAGCTATAAGACTAACTTATAACTACAACTTTTTATTACACATTTCCGTGAAAACATGTCACACAAGTTTCTTCCTCATTTGACACCCGACTAAGAAATAAAATCGTCGAAAAGTAACGATAAAACATACTACTATTAATATACCTGAATCGTAAAACGAAGTTAAGTTATGATTCTGTTTCTGTTAGTAAACACTCTTCTTTCATAAAAACTGGGCCAAGGTGATTGAAAACTTTCGTCGATAAAACTTAATAAATTGCATGTTAAGGCTCAATATGATATTCTGCCTATTCTATTTGGGCCCACTTTCCTTGGCACTAAGTGTAGACTTCACTCTGCTTTATGGGGTTTGTTGCTAGTCGTCGTATTCAAGGTTTTCTGTGATTGTCTAGACATTTATTTTTCTAGTCAATTCATAATCGTCATCTGCCTAGCCTTTTCCAACTATTTTGGGGTCAGCTTCCAGTCTAATCGGATGCAGCAAAATACCAGTATTTTACATGGAAGACTGCCTATCTGACAATTTATTCTTGGTAAGACTGGTTGTCAGACTTTCGGGCTTCTGACGACCCTTAAAGACTGTCAAAGATCCACAATGACAGCTGAGACGAACAGTTTAACATGCTTTCCGAGGCACGGAAGGGTTTTGGTATGTAAGGATAGCCACCCATCCACGGACCGACTGTGGCCAGCGTAGCTTAACCTGATCGATCGACCCTTGCAGTTATTATTACTTAGCCACAAGCCCCTCCTCCGTTTTTACTCAACTATAGGAAAAAATTAAATGTTATAAATTACAGGGTTTTGAAAAGTGTTTTATTGGTACACTTTCAAAGATTAAAAAAGCAACAACAACGTTTTATTACAAAGAATAAAATAAATTAGGTGTTGTTAGATTTATTTATGCTTTTCCTGCCTAACTTAAGATTAGGGCATATTTTTTTGGGCAGGAGGAATTTAAATGGAGCTATCCAGAAATTGTCAGACACGAGTTATTATAATACAACTTTCATATGCCCAGTTAAACGTCTTATAGTCAGTAAACTGTTGTCATTTCTATCTACAGGAAAAGTTTTTATCCAGTGCGCAAATTGTAACCATGAATTCAGCACATCATACTAGACCCCCAGCGCAGACATTTTTCGCCGGTTTTAGAAAAAAAATCAGCTGTTCCATACATTTTGACCGCGTAGGTATTGTACTTTTCTATGAATCAGCTGATTTTTGTTTTAATAATCGGCGAAAAATTTCTGCGGTAGGGGGTCTAGAATGATATCCTGAATTCCTGGTAACAGTTTGCGCACTGGATAAAAACTTACCCTGTATAGCAATCATAGCATAGCATATTCAGCCTATAATGTTCCCACTGCTGGGACACAGGCCTCTTCTCGGAGAGATAGAGTGGGCCGCAATACACCACGCAGGCCCAGTGCGGGTTTCCAAACGATATTTTCCTTCACCGTTTTGAGAGCAGTTGATCAAATAATTTACACAAAGTAAAGCGCTTCTCTGGGTTCGAATCTAAGACCTACAACTCGCAAGTCGCAGCCGTTTCAACTGGGCTACCACTGCTACGCGTATTTATTTACAAGATTTTTGCCAGCCGCTTCACCCACGTGGAGGTCGGAAAAAATACCACGGGAATGTACTACCGGGAGTAAAAGTTTCCTACACATTAATGTAGGCTCAAAATTTCATCCAAATTCATTCAGCCGTTTTTGCGTAATTGAGTAACAAACATACAAACTTTCACATTTATAATTTTATAGTAGGATAGTAGAATTTAATTAAGAATCAGTAGGATATTCAACATTGGCTTGCAATAGTTTTATACAGTATTAAGTACGGCTATGTTTGTTACAACAAAACAACATAAACTTTCACAATCCTGCGCATACTTCAAGCGAGTCTTCAACGATGGTTTACGTACAATTATACCAGCAACGACTGGTCGCTGATATGCTGACATGATGCTGCTCAAATTGCAGGCACATCACGACCACTCGTCACGAGGAACCGGCAGTTTTACTGCCTCATTGACTACTACGGTAAGTTAGGTGTTGGGTACATTTTTACACTAATATGGTAAGGAGGAAAGATTTGATTGTTTGTAATGGATAAACTCAAAATCTACTAAACCGATTTAAAAAATTCTTCCACTTATGTAAAGCTACATTAATTGTTAGTAACATAAGCTATAAAATTCACGCGCACAAAGTCGCGGGCAATGAGCTAGTTTAAAATTAATTTGTAAAACGTGATCAAGATTTTACGCATAACATCATGACTGTAATTCCTGAACGGTCAGACAGAGATGACCTATAGTAGGTACACCCACGTTACGCCAGTTTTAAGTTCTACGTAATACGGGGCGAGGCACAAACCCAGAAAATACTGAGAAATTTCAGATAGAAAAATTTAATTTGCCTGACCTAACAATCGTACCCAGGTTATGCTCAGCAAAAGGGCTAGCGACTACCGCAAGCAGTCAATTATTAAAATGTATTACGTAATTAATATTTTACTCATATTATACTCGTAACTTTAACGATTGCCTACAGCGCCTACTATTATCGCTTTCGCTTGGGTGATCGCAATGTGGTGGTAAAGGCTTAGAGACCGCTGCTGCCCATTCTGGAGTCCCTTAGTCGCCTTTTACGACACCCACGGCAAGAAATGGGATGGTGCTGTTCTTTACGTCCGCCACCACACGGGAAAGAATGACCTCACACATGATTAAATAGCGTTTTCATGACAATCAAGTTAATGCGTGATTGTGCCGACACAATGATCAATGTCTCTGAAGGCATGTCAGAGGTGTCAAAACGAAACAGAAACACGACTATCCTTTGACGCGGTAGGACGTATCTAACGATTTAAATCTGTCTTGTTCACAAAGATTTTGGTACCCTGCCTTCTACAACTTCTAAGATTTAATTTGGTTTTTTGATTGCTTTTTAACTGGTTGAAATCATCGAACCTGTTTTTAAATTAAGAATCCAATATGGATAGAAATGCAGTTGTTTTTATAAAACTGACAACTTAGTCCGGTTCTAAGTTGCCATTTTTCGAAATAAAGTAGGACATGCAAAAACTGTATCAGAGCTTAAGGCTAGACCTAATGCTAGATCGCGTTTTGTATTAAGATGGCAAGAGTCAAGACCATAGGCTTGAGAAATTTAACTTAATTATTTGACAGCTACCTCATCTGCGATTTCCTGAGAGTCAAACTGAGGCCTTCATTAACATAATTCTAACTAGACAGTAATGTAATATTATTCAACCGTACCTATCTATTTATCTGCTTTGATGCTCATTTTACGTCGTTTCCAGAGAGGAAACGGCTTTAGCATTGTCTACAAAGAAACCACATACGTAATACAATATGGTTGAATTGAAAAACCGCAATTAGAAAAGCGATGATTTCCTTTCTGATACGGACAATATTTCCATACAAGACGGTACTCAAGCTATTGAAACTTTTGTATCCGGAAAATTAATGGATGTGTGTTTCTATTCTATATCTATTGATTTTTTTTATTCATGAAAAGTAAAATATGTTATAAAATCCGCTTTAATCAAGTATAAGGTACTATTTTCTTTGTTCTTTATCCAATCCTCATCAATCATCTGTTGGTTCAGTTAACCAAACCAGGACGGAATCTTCTAAGTTGAGTGAAATATTTGGATTATGTTTTCTTGTTTTCTACAATATTATCTTAAAACCGATGGTGAAGTTTAGCCTCTCCAATTTTTTCATCAATTGTTGCACCAAGAAATCATGGATGATATTAGAAAACTCATTCAACATTTTAGAATTTGAACGTCGAGCAAGTACTTAAATTATATATTTATTCCATTATAAACACCACAGGAATAAAACCACCCCAGCATCAAAACATCTCATCGTCCAAACTCCATAAGCTCAGTGGTATAACCGGTGTTGAACGAGAGCGGAGGTCGGCGATCGCTGTTAAGATTGCCCGGGCACAAGTTCACCCTTCATTGTCCCGGACGATGTTGGCAAATGTTATTGTCTACACTAGGCTTTATTATAACTTTGAGATGTTACTTTGTGTGTTGGGAAAAAATGGCATTTGTTTAGGTAAAATGTGGGAAAACAAAAATTATTAGTTGAAGTTCTGTGCCTGTAAATAAATGTGGTGTAACTACTGGTGTTATTACTGAAGCAAATCATCCTCTATGTTACCCATAGGTACTTATTTCTTCTTCTTTAATCGGTCCCTCATTACTGAGGATCGTGGTCACTGGACGCCTTTAAGCGGACAATCTGCTTCGACTCCGGTCTGAAGTTGCTTCCTTAGGTACTTATTTAGTCACTTTTTCATATTATTACTAGCTTCTGCCCAAGACTTCGTTCGTGTGAAATTTTGGCCCCCGACCTATCTCGTCGTATCCTATTGCCACTATCACTTCGATTATACTTAGCGTTCTTTCTGACTTTTTTCATTTTGCTCGGCTCCTAAGTGTCGTAGCGTGATGTTAATTAACCTTTATGAAGAATTGGACTATCATATGAAAAAAATATTTTTTCAAATACGACTCTAGAGTTCTAGAGATTATTTCCTACAAACAAACTCACGAACTTTACAAACGTGTTCTCTTGTAGGTAAATTCTAATTTAATAAAAGTACTTGCTCGAAGTCAAGTTAAAACTCAAATATCAAGTTTCTAGAATATTCATTTAAATTAACTTGCCAATCTTTACTTTTCTTGAATCAAGATTAATTTTACGTAGGGTTTTGTAAGAAAATCCTTCTAAGTACGCTAAAAACGAAAGTGTAAAAAACAAAACTCTATCGGTCTGTTTGTTTCGGCTTATCTTCAAAACGGTTGACGGATATTGACGGGACTTTCACTGACAGATAGGTGACGTTATAAGGAGTAACACATAGGATACTTTTTGTCCCGGTAGCACGTTCTTGTGGGAGTATTTTCGACATCCACGCGGGCGAAGCAGCGGGTAGGACCAAGTCATCAATATAAACGAAATGGAAAAAACTTTTTCATAAAAAATTAAACCGCCGAAAAACTGAAAAGTAAAAAATAATAAACTAGCTTTGTCCAACCCCAATAACTAAGTTCGGAAGTCGGTGACATTGGATATGTATTTAATTATATGTCACCGCCTTCCGAACTTAAGAAAAAGTTTTTATTTTATAATTTTTTTGTGGCTATAATCTACTAATTACTACATGCTTAATTTTTGATTTAATACACAACTCAGTATTAAAATCTGTGAGTAAACAATCAATCATCCCCTGTTTTCTTACCCTTAGGGTTGGCATTTTTCTTCGAAATTTATATGGGACCAACTTCGAGGTATACCCTTTCCAATAAAAAAAAGAATTATCAAAATCGGACTACTCTGGAAAAAGTTATGCGTGATCATACATTAAAAAAGAAAAAAAAAAAATACGCGTCGCATTGAGTAACCTCCTCCGTTTTTTCGTCGGTTCAAAAATACGCATTATTGAAGCTAATTCAAAAACCACTAATCAGAACTTGAGCAATTTTTTTCTGGATCACTCGGGAAGTATACAATATGTCTGGTTTCGGACTGTACTTAAAGGGGTTGTAGTTTGCTCTGTTCTATCAATAAAATCATTCTACATGTGGGGTCGGAACCCACACCCCCCTGAATGACAGCCATTTTTGTGTTTTGTAAAAGCACAGTAACTTGGAAATTTAAAGCCCAATTATCATTAAAAAAATACTTTTAGCAACGGAAAAGTATTAATAATGGGTTAAATAACTCAAATAATATCATTAAATGCTGCATCATCTTGAAATAAAAAAAATGACATCATTGTTTTGGTTAATCAAGGTTATTACAAAATTCACCCCGGGGAACTACCTTTCTTTTTCTACACGTCTAACAAATGTTGAGTTCACCTAAACAATGATACCAAAAACTAGATTCTATGACAAATGGTTTAAGAAATATTGTTGCTTGATTGCTGATTTAGCATTTATTTCAAGATGATGCAGCATTTAATGTTATTATTTGAGTTATTTAACCCATTGTTAATATTTATCTGTTGCTAAAAGTATTTTTAATGATAATTAGGCTTTAAATTTCAAAGTTTACTGTACTTTTAGTATGCTCGCTCCATAAAAGGCGAACAAAACACAAAAATGGCTGCCATTCAGGGGGATGTGGGTTCCGACCCTACATGTAGAATAATTTTATTGATAGAACAAAGCAATCTACCACCCCTTTAAGTTTGTACAGTCCGAAACCAGACATATTGTATAACGGAGTTCTAATGTAAGTAACAAATATATTAAAAAACACCACCGGATTGAGAACCTCCTCTTTTTTTGTGAAGTCGGTTTAAAAGGACCTTTAGTGAGATGATAGTCGTCACCCTGAAAAGCACACCCCTACTACATATACCTCCCTATTGTCGAAACTAAAGGCCTACTCGTGTATTGTCTAATCCAGTCTTTTAATTGTCTAGGGTTAATTCAAACGGTATCCCATTTTCCAAGAGATATCATCGTATTAGCTAGGCGAGTCTCCGCTAAATTGTAAGGATAAGACGGAGGTCACATGACGCTAGATTAAGTCGATCGAACGAAATGTCTGTCGATATCATTGACATTTTATTTTCGACGAAACATTTGTGTTTTTCTTTTTCGTGAAAAGTGTTACAACTACATTATAATTCGAATAGGTTACTATTTTTATTTAGACAATCCTTTTCTCTATCATAGCGTCTCTTTAGCATATTCACGTTGTTTAATATGTTGATGTTTAATGTGGATTAAAGTATGTACACTGGATTAACTTTCCATGTATTTTTTTTAATGATATTATCATAATGTACCACATACTATGAATATACCAAAATAACTAAAAAAACATTAAAATTAATACATAATTACATATGTTAATCTATTGCACATAACTACATATGTTAATATATTGGAAAACTAAAAAAAATCCTCTGCATCGCTGTCGACTGGCAATGTTCCCAAGACACTGGCAACATTGCCATATTATATGGCAATGCCGCCAGTTCAGATAGTTGTTAAAGAAATCGAATATTGATAAGACCCAAACGAGAACTCACAAAATAAAGCTAGATTAATTACTTCTAGACAGTAATCTAACTCAATTGTATTCTATCAAAAACCATCAATGTAAAACCACCCTAGTAGTCGTAAACCGACTAAACACAGGCAACCCCGCGGGACCGACCTATGTTATCTTACGAGCTTCAGTTAGATTAGTTCCCGTTCTTATTATTGGAAATATCGTCTGCCCTATTATGTGCCGTTGATTTGTCCGGATAATAACATGTCTGCGAACCCATGGCTGATTTATTAATGTCTTGGGGATAATTTTCTTAGACGTGAGAGTTGAGAAGTCATTGTTATTGGTGTTTGTTTCATTAATTCAGGTGTATCCTTTATTTAGTAGGCATTCTTAAAAAAACAAAATACGTATTGCTATTCTGTCTATGGTATGTAAAATGTCATACATACTTAGCCTATAACGTTCCCACTGCTGGGACACAGGCCTCCTCTCTGTGAGAGTGAGTGGGCCGTAATCTGCCACGCGGGCAAAGTGGTGGTTGGTAGATGTCACATGTCTTCGAATTTTTGGTTCTAGGACATGCCAGTTTCCTCACGATGTTTTCCTTCACCGTTTTGAGAGCAGTGGTTGTGAAATAATTTACACAAAGTAAAGCGCCTGTCTGGCTTCGAACCTACGACCTACGACTCGTAAGTCGCGGCCGTTACCACTGGGCCATCACTGCTCCTGGAAAATGTCATGTATTTTTATTAAGTCAGCTAACTTTTCCCGTTCTCTTTATACAAGTACCCAGTTGACAAAATCTTTGATTTCTTTTCTTCTCAGATTAGCATGAAAATACCCAATTTATTTCATTCCACGATCACAGTTACTTAACATTCTAAAATTTAAATGAGCTCATCTCAATAACTGAACAACTTTGATGTAAGTAAAACACCCACAAAAATAAAAATTCAAACAAATAAAAGGAAATTGGAATTCTTCAGAAGTCCCATTATTTCAAGACAAATAAAAATTTACAGAATTAGCTCCTTCGAATATCGACGACGGTGGAATTGAACGTGAAACGGAATGCAAAGCAAACAGTTTTCGATCTTAGGGTATTAACAAAAGATTCCCCTATTCGATTAAACTGGCAGAAATATAAAAAAGGAGCCACCCCATCTCTATTTCATAATTTGCATCGTAGACGCAAATAAATTTAAAATATTGCTTTGGGAAACCTTAATTTTCCCTTTCTGCTGCTCCAATCAATCTTCAGTGTATTCGTGGGGTGGGTTTCCGATGTTTTTCTGAACACACAGATAAACATGTTGGTTCGAATTGGAAAAGTTGGGTGCTTCACGTCAAAAGATTAAAGATCTGCATGGATAATCACCCTCGAATGAATGCCAATATTACGTTGGTGATATATTTGCTTTACTGAAATAAAAATAAAAACACCGACGAATTTTGTAAAAAAAAAAATGTTAAGAGTTTTTAGAAATGATTGTATTGATTCAGAGAATAAACTCATCATCATCATAATTTCAGCCGAAAGACGTCCACTGCTAGAAATAGGCCTTCCCCAAAAGGGGGGTTTTGCCATAGTCGTCACACTTGGTAGGCGGGTTGGCGATCGCAGGCAGTATGGTGGTAAAATGCATAGAGAACGCTGCTGCCCATTCTCTATGACACCCATGGGAAGAAATGGGATGGTGCTATTCTTTTACGTCCGGCACGAAATAATATAGAGAATAAACTAGTTTGGCTAATATCAGTAAAGCTATCAGATTCCAGTCAGTACTGACTGAAATTCCGAACAAAACTTTACACAATACATTGTTTAGAACAATATACTGTTTAGTAGTTTATAAATGACTGCTTTCTACCTACATAACATAAAAAACTACGCTAGATAATATTATAACAATAATCACGTTTCGATTACGTTACTTGTACGCCAGCACATCAAGCTACCCCAAACTCAAATTATCCCAACTGAATATGAATCTTATGCTTATGTTATAAAGATGAAAGTCTATTAAAGAAATTTGACAGATTGGGGTAGCTTGATGTGCTGGCGTCTGTACACTCACGACTGTTTTTGTTTGTCGTTGAGTGACCTTTTTTAAATAATCTACAATAATATAGCATCACGCATTGTTTCCCTGAAGGCTTGGGCAGAGGTGTACCATTTCGCCAGTTATGTTTAAGTCCCATGTAATAGGGCTAGCCTATTGCCATCAACCGGACTCAAATCCAGACTCAGAGCTGCTACTGAGAAATTCCAGATAGAAAAACCCAAAAAACTTTGCCTGACCCGGGAATCGAACCCAGGACCTTTTGCTCAGCAGTAGCGCTTACGACCACTAGACCAAACGAGGCAGTCACTAGTTTAAATAATCTACTTTATTTTCTACAAGCTTTTAGCCACGGCTTCAACCACGTGGATGTCGGTTATCGCGTAAAAACGTAGGGTATGTCCTTCTCCATATCCCAGGCTATATCTCTGCTAAATTTCATGACGATCGGTTCAGCGGTTTAGGCGTGAAAGCGTAACAAACAGACAGACAGGCAGACAGAGTTACTTTCGAATTTATAATACATATTATTATATGGTATGGGAAGTAGAGATGACCGTTACCTACTACTTTATTCACTTAAATAATTTGACCAATTCTTTATTAGATAAATTCATCTGCTGTAGCTATATCATAAATTTTGGTTGAGCAAGCATCAATGCTTTCATTGAACACCTCTTTTAATACGAGTTTTGTATTTTTCTCTCGATTTTGTATCGTTCAAATTCCCTAGTGTTTAAATCACCAATAGTATAATTTTATACCTACTATAGCAAGGCTAGTAGAGTGGGAAGGCCTCCCATAAAGTGAACCGATGACCTTGTGAAGGCCGCGGGAAATCGCTGGATGTGGGAAGCACAAGACCGGTCGAAGTGGAGGAGCCTGGGGGAAGCCTATGTCCAGCAGTGGAAGTCTTTCGGCTGAAATGATGATGGCTATGACACCTACTATAGCATGGCTATTCTTGAGCTTGGGCCTTACATTACCAAGTTTAAGTGTACCGATGTAAACGATTGCCATAGCTACAGGCGAAGGCTACCAAACCGATCATTTCTAGCGACTCTATCCAGTGCCCCTCTACTTACTCTGTCACTATTTATTCATTATATCTTTAAGCTAACACGTTTTGCAGCACATCGCTTGCAGCAGTACTGCATGGTACCTATTAATGAAGGGCGGTAGATAAGGAGTCGATACGTTTATGCTGGAGAAATCGGGTTTTAGATAACAATCGATTTCAAATAGTAAACGTTGCTTGTAACTGTAATCACTACACATTAATGCCTTCTACAAAAATATCTTTAAGACTCCCGTAGACTAGCGCGATGAGAATCTACTCTATCAATTTCCATGAAGTTTTAATAGAAATTATTCCAGACGAGTCGCGTCGCACTTGTCTGCTCCAGCCTTTAATCGATTGAAAGAATCTGAACATAAGTTTTATTGTTAGTAGAAGTCGTCACACAGTGTTCGAAATTTGACCATAATAAAAAAAAAACTTTCTGCGCTGCTTCTCCATATAAACTTTTAACTTCCGGCGTCCGCGTAATTTTAGTAAAAAGGGGTACACGTTTTTTGCTTCACGTAAATAGAAGATTATGTCGGGGGCGTTTAGTGTCCCGCAAAGTAATTTATTATTTCCATTATTCAAGATAGTAATAAAATTACCACTTTATTGAAACTCGATATATTTTTAGATAATAAACAAAATTTTAGACATCAATTTTATTTTATTCTGACTCAAGACAATCAATCCGAACACGTAGCATCAATAACTCAGTTACAAAGTAGAAAAACTTTATTACAATACAAACACAATTAATTCCCTTCGTCCCCTACAAAGATTACAATCTTAATTCCAGAATAATACCAGCTATCGGTCAAAGAACATCAAAATATTACCACAAAACCACTGCGAGAGAATTTAAATCGGAAATCAAATAAAATTGCGAATTCTGTGCGCGTCCCCTGCTGACAAGGAACCCAGGGTATGTTACTGCTTCCCCAAGACGTGTCAGTATACAGTGATGTTTTTGAATGACAAGTACCTAAGGTTTTTATGGCTGCAGCCCCTTGTTTGGCCTTTTGATGAAGGTCACGCGTTGTCAAACGGAATAGGGGATTACGGGATACTTGAGTTTGCTCGAGCAGCGTTTTTTAAAGATGTGTTTTTGTTTTAGGTTCTTTGTTTATACAGGGTTATTGGAAAAACACCAACGACCTCTTAAGAGGTCATTGTACTCACCATTATGAACAACTTTTACTATGGGATCAAACCTCAGCTGTTCCCTATATTTTGATGAGTTCTAGGAACATAAATGTAAGGACCAGCTGATTTTCTTTTCGCGATTTCAGGTTTGGTACCATAGTAAAAGTTTTTCATAATGATGAGCACAATGACCTCTTAAGAGGTTGTTGGTGTTTTTATAATAACCCTGTATACACTGTTTGATTTAGTAGTGTTTAACTATATATATAAATAACTTGCCTTTGATAATATAATTAAATTTAACTTCAAGATTTTATAAAAATCTCACAAAGTAAACTAGTTTTTCGGACGTAACCGAAATATCGGTTTCATTTTGAAATATCTGAGCAGTAAATTACTTATTAGGTACATCACAGTACACCTACATAAGAAAAACAAATAAATCAAATTGACATTTACGTCCCACGTATCCAATTTGTAATATAAAACAGATTTTCCTTCGAGAGAGATATAATTATTGTTGACTTCACATTTATCGAGTAACAATTCGAGATTTTTAATCTACATTTTTGCATTGGCTGATATCTTTCAAAATGGCGGCGCTGCTGATACTGCTAAAATAACAAAAACGAAGATCAACGTTTATGAGCACTTTGGAGTCGGATCGTTCTCAGTAATTTCTCCCCTATTCAGATACCTTCCGACAATTTGATTCAGAATCGCTGACTGCGCTGTTTAAATAATTTGTAAAAATATTTAAGAAGGTACTTTTCGTTCGTTTGCTGTTCCATAATCTTTATAATTGGGGCTTCAATAATATTTGTCTAGATGAGAAAATAATTTCTAAGAACATTGTGTACCTAATTAATATCGATAGGTTTATTTACTTTTATGTCATCTTTTCATTAATACTATCGAGTCATTTATTCAGAACTGGTTTTTGCCAGCGGCTCCGCCTGCGTTGAGGTTCGTAATTATCCCAGAGGCAGTTCTACCGGGTTCCTATGTGTTAATACTGGTTATAAACTATCTGTGTGCTAAATTTCATCTAAATCAGTTCGACCGTTTTTGCGTGATTGAGTAAGAAACATCAAAACATACAGACTTTCGCTTTTGTAGTATTAGCAGGATACTAAGAACTAAATAATGTGAACTTAAATAACAACGAATACCTAATTAATTAGTAAAACAAACAACATTATATCCTAACTTCATTACCTACTTATTCAAGATACCGGCACGTGAGTTTTAACTCCACCAAAATTTCTAATCCCGAAACTAAAACTCTCCCCATAAACGTTCTAAAACCGCTTAGACTTAAACAACCGTGGGGCTGTTTTTGAAATAATTCAATTTCGCGATAGAAAGACTAAAGCAGCTATTATGTTAAGCTGGTCCCGTAATGTTGGTCGTGATCGTATCGCGATGCCACCGTTGGCTACTGACGGACGGTCCGCCTACCGATCTGCGCGAACAGGAAATTGAATGGAGTTGTCGACGTAAATTTTATTTGATGAATATGTTTTGTTGTATTTCGTGAATGTTGAGCGAATTTCGGGAATAGTGATGTTACAGTTGTTGAGGGTTGATAAGTTTGAATAAAATATTCTGAGTCACTACGTGTTTATGAAAATTTACTTTACTTTTTTATGACGAGTCTTCATCATACATTTTATTCTAATAATATTACAAAGGGAAAGTTTGTATGTTTGTTACTTAATCACGCTGAAACGGCTGAACGGATTAGGCACGTAGATAGTTTATAGCCTGGATTAACACATACATACATACTTTTTATCGCGGTAATAATTTGCGACATCCACGCGGGCGAAGCTACCGGCAAAAGCTAGTTTAACATAAAATAATTGGTTCATTACCTACACATTCAACAATTACAAATTAATGCAACAATTTAAAAACCGAAAGAGAATCACAGAACAAAACAGCGACACGATCTTAACCTAGAAAAAGATCGCGAGGACAACAAGTACATAACATCTAATCCCCAGGGAATAGCCTTAACAATCTAGTACTCGGGCAATTGGTAGCATCTACAGAGTACCTTGCCCGTAAGCTGGCCAATCAATATAGTGGCTGCAATTATGTTAATGCACCGCCCTAGGCCGCGAGCCCAGACGCAATTGAAAATGTAAACGACCGCTGCACACCTCTACCGGCCCATGATCGCCTGGTACTCAGCCCTGATGTAGCCGTTCAGTTTTAGATGGCCATAAACAAAGTGGGAGGGAGGTGGGGGGGAGAAAATGATCATTGCCTTTCAATTTATTCCCAGTTTTCGTACTGAAATTTATCTGAGGCCAGATAATGGAGGTGCAATTGGTAGTATTCCGGTAATTTATGATTTCATTTAGTGAAGTAAGTTGTGTATTTCGTTTCATTGCGATTTCCTGTAGGATTTATGGAATAACTGCATTAATGTAACACATAGTACCTCCATACATGTAGAGCATAATCAGCCTATAATGTCCCCACTGCTGGGTCACAGGCCTCCTCTCTTCGAGAGAGAGTGGGCTACAATCTACCACGTGTACCCAGTGTGGGTTGGTAGATGTCACATATCTTCGATTTTTTGGTTCTAGGACATGCCGGTTTCTTCACGATGTTTTCGTTCACCGTTTTGATGATGAAATTATTTACACAAAGAGCACCTGTCTGGATTCGAACACACGACCTACAACTGGTAAGTCTGAGCTGATACCACTAGACCACCACTGCTGTAAATGTATGTAATTATGTAATTTCAGTACAACACACAAAAAATCCTGAACATTTCCTTGCGCTTTGTAAAATAATTTTAATTGAAACTAAATCTTATCTTCACACAAGTAAGCTTACATTTGCAACAATGTAAACATTTCTCGGTAAAATTATGGAAACAGTTCAAAATGTTACGTTATTATCAAGTGTGTGCACTAATTTCACTTCACAGTAACCGTTTTACTCAATGTTCCACGGAACAATAAATGGTGGCTATTTATAACGACAGTGTTGTATTGACTTTATCGACGGATATTGCCTGAAGCCATTGGTTACGAGAACTAATCATAACGCGGGGTATTACTTATAAACTATGTAGGTATAAGAGTTTTCTTGATTATAACTTGTTTAGTGAAACTAACTATCATGTTAAGAAAGTAAGTACTTACAGTGAAAAATTATAATTCTAAATATCCCAGCATTATACTGGGACCCCTTTTGGCCTCCCACGGGTGCGTTTCCCCAAAAAAAAAATATTTCTTTAAAAAATGTGCTATCTTCTAGCACATTTTTAAAGAAATATTTTTTTTTTTAAATAAAATTTTAAAATATTTTTTGAACCTTGAACCTTGAACAAAAAAAAAAAGAGGAACCACTTCTATTTTCTTCAACACCAATTAGGGTAAATTAAGCCTTTAAAACTTAGGCATTAAAAGCACACCCATATTATCTACTACAACATAATACCCTGACCCTGGATATTAAAACATTTAAGCGACTAATAACCTGTCACTTCCTAAACTAATATCCCAGGGTAGGTACCTATTAATGAAGAAAAAAAATATCTAATTACAGCACAAAATTAAAGGCCGGTCAGCGGCCTGGCCGTGGCGTGACTGTGGCGTTGCTTCTGCGACGGAATAGTAATTAAAAGAGGCGAGATTTTTTTGCTAGTATGTCAGGAACGTCTGTGAAACCCCCCTTCTGTTTGCAACTGGTTTGACTAGAATTGCGCAAAGAAAATGGGTTTTGGTAGGGGATTAATTAAATAAATCCTTACTTACTTGCCTGATAAATTGTTTGAGTTAGTTTGTTTATTGTATGGTCATAAATTGTTCTGATTTTGGCATGGTTTGCGTGCTTTGAGACCATTCTTATCTCAACTCTCCGTTTCATTATTATGATAGTATTTTTAATAGTTTTTTTCATTGTTCTTCTCAACCAAAGCCATCCAACATGCCATCTAATCTCTTAACCACACTTGGTTGACTAGTAAAAAAGGCATTAAGGCCTAAGGCATTAAGTCAGCCTTTCTACTTTTTAGGGTTCCGTACCTCTAAAGGAAAAAACGGAACCCTTATAAGATCACTTTGTTGTCCGTCCGTCCGTCCGTCCGTCTGTCCGTCAAGACCGGTTTTCTCAGAAACGCGTGGAGGTATCAAACTGAAATTTCTATATGATACTTAGTTCTACTGTCCCTGGAAGCTGTAGAAAAATCAACCTTCTAAGTCAACGCAATCAAAAGATACAGCCATTTAGGTCGCAAAATTCCGCAAATTTTCGAAACTCGCACGGGAATCAAAACCTACAGGGTACTTCCCGTGAACTTAGAATCTTGAAATTTTGTACGAAGTCACGTCTTATAGTACAGATATAGGAAAAATTACGAAAACCGAAAATTTTTAGTTTCGTCATATAAAAAAAAAATATTTTTGACAATTTTGAACTTTTACTTATATACCCACAGGTTTGTACGGAACCCTCGGTGCGCGAGTCCAACTCGCACTTGACCGGTTTTTTTTTGTGTGAAATCTTTAAATAAATATGGGTAGTTTATCACATCAAAACAGTTTGCATCAGATTTATTTTTATCGTGCTAAACCGAAGCGAGCCCCTGATAAAAGGTAGACACTTGAAAATGAGACTCCAAAAGGATTTAAAAAAAAAGCACAAGCAAATGTTCCACATACACAACAATAGAACCAATGGGTATTTTATAATTAAAGCATTATACCAAATTGTCTCAGGAGCAAATAAATCACGGGATCATTTCCCATGGGGGCCGTAAGGTAATTAAGGGATTACATGTATCAAAAGGTAGGGATGCAACCAGCATACATTGCGATAACTGCTTTGCCTAACGTGATGTTTATGCTAACTCTAAATAGTATAAAACAATGTCTCTTTTCGTGTCTGTACGCTTTGACCTTTTAAACTACGCAACAGATTTTAATGCAGATTTCAGCAATACACAGAGTGATTTAAACCGATGGTTTATATGTATCGACTTTCACGCATGAGCAACCGCTGGCAAAAGCTAGTAAGTAGTAGATAAGCAAGTAGGTATGACCAGCCAACAGTATTTCATGTTTTTGCATATTTCATTAGAAGAATATAATAATAGGTTGCTGCTGGGGAGTTTGTTGCGCCACTTCATCCTTCCAGCTAAAGCACTAAGAAGTGGTGAAGGGTGGGCGTTTTGGGGGACTGTCTTATGTAATTTTGACTTTCAAAAAGTGCTGACTCTCAGCCTAGTTTGAATAAATGACTTTTGATTTTGGTACCCCTTTGTTTATAAACATTGCTTAAAGTTAAGTATACGAAATTTGGACAATTTCGCTGATTTATTTCATTTTACAGACGTAGTATTACAGTAAAAATTCTGCATTTCTATAAGTTTTAATGGATAACTTACAGTAAAAGAATAATGAAAACATTACTAATGGATAATTACAAAAATGTTCTCTAGTCAACCAAACATAAAGTAAACCAAAACGAAATTAGACCAAAACAGCGCAATTAATAGCATAAAATAAATAGTCTTAACGCTTGTCGTGTTAAACCAACGTTCCGAAAGCCGGGCTTATCACTGTCAGAGGAGCAACTAACTGCAAGTCAATAACTGAAAGTTTAACTAATTAACGAGGGGAATGTGTACCCTTCAACCATATTTGTATTTATTTAGCGTGTTTAGATGTTCATTAAAAACTTTTAGCGCCAGATACATAAATTGTTGTTTATCTAATCAGTTTTCTGAAGAGCTAAAATGTTTATTTTGTGTTTAAAAAAATAGGCAATGAGCTCTTTTTTATGTTTCAACTTTAGCGGTGAAACGACCTACTTAAAACTCGACCACCATCATCTGCATAGCCTTTTCCAAACTATGTTGAGGGTTTGCTTCCAGTCTAACCGGATGAGGCTGAATACCAGTATTTTACATGGAGCGACTGCCTATCTGACCTCCGCAACCCAGCTACTGGATAGTACGATAAACCCTGGTACTCAGACTTTCGGGCTTTTGACGAAACGTAACGATTGTCAAAGATCCACAAATGACAGCCGGGGCCAGCGGCTTAACGTGCTTTCCAAGACATGGAGGGGTCTGCATGTAAATATGGTTAACCATCCACAGACCAACCGTGTCAAGCGCTTTTGCTGATCGATCGACCTGGGCGGTTGTTATTACTTTGCCACCAGCTCCTTCCAAAGTCGACATATTTTTAGCGGCACTACAGAAAAATACTTCGCAACAAATATCATGAAACACAAAAAGTGATGTGGCGCCATCTACAATGCCACATGCGAACTACACAAATCTGGACGTCACAGAAATCCTACATCGAGCGTCAGAGTTTACCACGAGACTCACATATATACAACATCCCGACATAAACTGTCGGGCAGTTGCCCACCGGACGCAAGACCCATCTGGTCAGAGGATCCTCCCTTTTCTATAGAGGATGAGCGAACTTTACAACCTGTTCCTCATACCTCTATATATTAATTGACCTACTCAACTCATTTTTTTCAGATCCATATCGAAAAAATCATATAGAAAATGAGTTCCGTAACAAAACCCGATTTATAACCGAACAATGCCGAACGAGTGCGCCGAAATTATCTCGTTTTCAACACAATGCCGTTATGTCGAATCAACAATTGACAATGTCACATGCAACGTACCTACTACGTAGTATCTACAACCAACAAAGGGGGGATTTTGTTCAAATAAGCGCATTGATCGAACATTCTCACGTAAGATCAAATCTATGTATTTTAATCAGCACACGAGTCCTCGAGAGGCAATTTTGAAAACGCGCACGTTTACGTTAAGCTAACCTCGGATTTTTGATGACATCGACCCGTTTACCCGCTACGTTTGCCTGGTAGAACGTGTGCAGGATTACTTCTCATTTTCTGGCGGTTCGTATGTTTCAATGTTTACGGGAGGTTGTAACGCTAACTTTGCCATTTTAAGTCTTAGTCCACCTGGTACTAATGGATTTGATGAACTTTA
The DNA here is from genome assembly GCA_949987655.1 of Polymixis flavicincta. Lineage (NCBI taxonomy): Eukaryota > Metazoa > Arthropoda > Insecta > Lepidoptera > Noctuidae > Polymixis > Polymixis flavicincta. Next base: position 21,190,272 of record OX465181.1, on the reverse strand, counting down.
GAACTTCTTGAGTCTACTAATTCAAGATAACAACCCGTTTTCATTATCTAAGACCTACTTTAGTCTGCCCGAATGATTGCAGACTGTTACGCTGAGGGTTGAAACTGACACAAGATAATATTTCATGATTTTATCTAAATGTAAACACGAATTTCAATAAAATTACTTTCACAAAGCAATAGAAGCCTGTACTTTTTTAAATTGCTGGTAGATTTCAATAGTTGCGTATTAAAATTATTTCAATGTAAAACGAATTTTCAATAAATACTTCATCACATCATTTCAGCCGATAAACGTCCACTGCTGGACACATGCCTCCCAAAAAAAAAAAAGGGGCGTTTGCCATAATCGCCACGCTTGGCAGGCGGGTTGGCGATCGCAGTATGGTGATAAAATGCATAGAGAACGCTGCTGCCCATTCTCTAGTAAGTCCCTTAGTCGCCTTCTACGACACCCACTGGAAGAAATGGGATGGTGCTATTCTTTACGTCCGGCACCACACTGGGCCACCATAAATACTTACATACCGACATATAACCCGCGTGGTGGATTACGACTCACTCCCTCTCACCGAGAGGAGGCGTGTGTCCCAGCAGTGGGAACATTATAGGCCGATTAAGCTACAAACATATTGTTGTGTTCTCTCAACCGGAACTAATGTGATGAAAGCAATTTAAGTTGATGGACACAATACATAATATGTATACATTTCAAATACATAAATTCCGCAAATCCCTATGAGATTCCACAAAATGTAACGCATACATTTCCTATATTTAAATGTAATCGAAATAATTGAAGCCTGTTTATTACCTTTATCGATGTTCTCATTAATGATGCATATCTGTGTCAATTACATACCTGAAACAAAAGAATTTATATTTATGAATATTTGTACATTAATAACAATGATTTACGGTAATAGATTTCAATAAAATTCCATAATAATCATGTTTATTCTGACAAAATTACGGAATCAGACCATCCTGTCAGTAATCGTAGGTTTGGTGAATCATATCCTTGGTGGTCATATCATTTCGACAATTAGAAGCATTTATTACACAGTTGTACCTACTTAGAAAGTCATAAATTAATAAAAAAAGTAAGTAATAAGTTTTATAAGTCAGATTCCCACGGATGAGCCCATCAGTCTTAATACCATTACTTTGAAGAAAATTCGAAAATATGCGATGTCCTAAATAGACTGATGACCACCATACCCTTAAACATGTAACCTTTAATATAAATAAAAGTAAATAAAGGTCAAAAACCCTAATATTAAAACGTCCACCGCAGGTTAAATCAAAAGCCGCTATATCTAATGGTGTACCTACCTATAGATAGATTTTAGGTCAGATTAGTTGTGGTCGCATTATACGCAACACTGCCACTGGAAAGAGCAGCAACTGGAATACGCCACTCACAGTATTAAAACTGATATACTTTATACTTAAAATAAACAACAGTAAGTCTACAATTTGATACGTAGTGTTCGTAATTATTTACGGTAAGACTAGTCAACATCCATTATTATTGTGGCAAGTATCATACAGGGACGTCTTACTAGAACTGGCAAAAGATTTTACTTAAGCTTTCGACACTCTATTGCAAGGCCCCTTGCATAAAAACGAAATGCCATCGCTGGTTTCTTTACGTAATAGCCGAAAAAGAATGTCTTCCAATCAGTTCTAGAAAGACGTTCACTGCTGTACGTGAGCCTAAAACACTCTAAATGGTTTTACAGAAATATTGCAATAACCAACTGACTTAGCTAGACTAGAAAGCTTAGTTAGGTAACTACATAGGATGCATGTATGCCGTCTGTTGGGACGGGTCAGCTCGAGGCTACAATGTCCCTTCCAAACATGGGCCTCCATTGTTAGACTCACATGAAATCCTAATAATATAATGTTTGGACTTTAAAAGAGACCATGACCTCCGAGTTTGTTTGGGCATTTCTTTTCAGGGATCAATCAGTTAGGAAATGCCGGCGCCACCTAGTTTTAAAATATTGATCTACTTACATAAATAAACATTTCATTTCCATCATCATCATCATTTCAGCCGAAAGACGTCCACTGCTGGACATAGGCCTCCCCCAGGCTCCTCCACATCGACCGGTCTTGTGTTTCCCACATCCAGCGGATACCCGCGGCCTTCACAAGGTCATCGGTCATCATCATAACATTTAATTTAATTTAATATCAAACTGGTTGCCAATAAATTTTTATAATTCATTCATTATATTTATGACGTTAATTTATTCATTCACTCACTCAGTGATTACATTAACTCACACACTGACTTATTCTATTTTAATGTAAATGTTGACATTCAAAGTGCCTATTTGAAATAAATGCTTTGACTTTGACTTTGAAATACTATTCCAGTGTAAATACGTACCAAAGCCAAATACAGAACCGAAAACCCGTCTTCAAAACTGACAAAACGATCATCTCTCTAAACGACCACGACTAAGTTAATCAAAATTGTAAAATGTGTATATCAGAAGTTGCGGCTAATGTAACTAGGGCAGAGTGGGGGCCGTGAATAAATGAGGAGTCCGCAGCAATCCAGTTAGCTGTGCAAACACGGGCTGGGAACAAACAACATTGCCCTGGGACACTGAGTGACGCGCGATTTGTGTGTCTAATAACTTTGGACCAAAAATCGCTTTCCTCCGTCCTCACGGATGGTGGAATTAAACATAGTGGTTGGTGTATACTGTCCGTGATTTTTTTGATGAAAATGTAGGCCTTGTTGTAAGACTTTATAAGTCCTAATGTCCTTAATGTTGAAATATCAAACCGCTCTAGTAACAACCCTATCTTGCTGTCACGCAGTCGGATATTAAAATATAGTTTGTAGATAGCTTAAAGATTGACAACTTGCCCCAAGCAGTATGTTCTATCTACTTTCAACGCTCTGTTTATACAAATTACTATATGATGATACATCTCTTGCAAAAACATCTGCCCAGAAGAGTTGTCGGAAAATATTCAAGGATCCTCAAACAAAGTAGAATAAACATATGGGTCTATCGACAGCTCATTACCATTCATAAACAAACGTTAAAATACACTGCGGATATTTCTAAACGCTTGAATAAAACATTCTACAAGACACAATCCCGCAACGAAAATTACACCGACTACTGCCTTTCCGAGGCGATTACAAACAGCTATAAAAACAAAAACATAACCCCTCACTCACAATACACTGGGGGAAAATAAACTCTGCCACGCAAATAATAAGGTTCAGTTTTTAATGGAAACTTATGTTAATAGCCCGTCCACAGGTGATCCAAGCATCTGCTCGGTTATTTTGTGAAAATATAAAGTTTTTCCCCAATAAATAATGCAACGTTGCTTTGAAAGCGAAAGGTATGGAAATACAAGTAACTAGTACCTACCTACGTGGAATATATGGTATTTTTGTCGGAGAATTATTATTTTAGGGATAAAACTAATTCATCCGGCAAGATAATGTTTGTACAAGTTATGAAAACATTCGGGGATGTGGTGTCTGTAATCCTGCAGATGTGACTAAAGAAGCAAAAAATGTACGAGTGGGTTCATGATATATTATGTGAAATAAAAAAGTGAAGGATTATTAATCATAGGGGTTTAGGAAAAGAAGTATTTGGTATTTCACTACTGATAATTTTCGTGTGTACTAGTTTCTAGGTATTTTTAAACACCCGACATATAGTTTTACTAGAATGGATATAACTACTATTTATTTTCAAAGCTTTATTTACGTTTTGATGAAAGATTCCAGGAACCTTCTCATTAAATTTTTTCAATTTTTATTTTTCCTATCCAGGTTGTGTAGGTACTTACAGGTTTATATATTTTTTCCATACAAAGGTATTTTAATTGAATTATACAATATTCTCTTGAAATTCACAGTTCATAATAGTAACGTACCAATAAATATATTTTAACCTCTATTTCAGTTCATTGTAAATAGTGATCATGAGGGGGCTTGTAGTTAAGTAGTATTAGCCACACGGGTCGATTGATCAGGTTAAGCTACGCTTGCCGCGGTTGGTACGTGGATGGGCGATCATCTTTACATACCAAGACCGTGCCTCGGAAAGTACGTTAAGCCGTTGGTTCCGGCTTTCATTTGTGGATCTTTGACCGTCGTTACGGGTCGTCAGAAGCCTAAAAGTCTGACAACCAGTCTCACCAAGGGGTATCGTACTACCCAGTAACTGGGTTGTGGAGGTCAGGCAATCGCTGCATCTGAAATATTGGTAGTTCAGCTGCATCCGGATAGACTGGAAGCCGACCTCAACATAATTGGGAAAAGGCTAGGCAGATGAGGCAGATGATGTAAATAGTGATAGTCGGACAGTTTCAAAATATAGCTTTGTTTTCATTGTTGGAAAATTCAGTAAACCAACCTTTACAATATTTCAAAATCAGTGTTTCAGTAATAATTATGTATATTCCTAAAAGTAACTACACTGACTGAACATCCCTAAGAAACCATGGGCAAAATTTCAAAGTCAAATCTTGGCCCTAATACGCTTTTAGGACGTTCGTAAAACTGTTTATTTAAACGATTACCGCACCAAGAAAGCTGTTAAAATTCCGCGTGACAACATAACCTGTCAAAAACACGCTTATTTTCATTTTAACACGTATTTAAAACACAAGGCAAAAGCAAACTTTTCCAATATCATCGATTCAAGTCTAACAAACTTCACAGCACATAAAAATATTCACGTGTTACGGCAGCGCCGCGCTCACAAACAAAGTAATATCAAGACGTAAGATACTTACCGTCTACTACGAGGATTATCCTCAACTTGACTTAGATATTTTGATGTTTTAGCAACGAAATTGGTTTTTCCGTTCAGCAAAGAAAACCCATTATCGTTGCTGTGGAAGCCGTCTCGTTACCGCGTATCTAATTTGGGATCATCCAGATTTCTCTTTCTTTGCCTTTAGGTGTGAGATTGACAGCAACGTAAGTAGGGATTTGTACAGTATAATGGTTAGTTCAAGGGTGCGTTGACTCGCGCGATAATGGTGTATGATGGGACCTTTTGAGGGCTGACATTGTGAGGCTGAATCGGTTTACGATTGTGTGATCACGTCTTTGAAACGCTTTGATCGAATAAAATCTAGGTCGGTCGGATAGAGCTATCTTATGTGAAGTAGATGCTACAATCTGATGTAGGTCACGTGTTCTCCGTGTCAGAAAACACTAAGTGGATGTGGCTGTTTGTCTTGTCCAGATTGTAAGCGAACAAAGAGAACGAATACCGACTGAAGCTGAAGCTAACAAGTAGTTAGTAATTTACTTCTGCACTTTGGAACTAAAATAGGAAAACAAATGTTATATTAATAAAATTACTTTATACCACTGTGTGACCTAAACTCTCACTTAAGTCACGCTTTTCTGTGTCTGTAATAGTCCATTTTGACGCAGAAAAGCGTCACCTGAATGTGGGTATAGATCAAACGTGCTATAAAATAGTATAGGATACGTGTGACTTAAGAAGTCCATTAATTCACGCCGTTAAGTCACACGTACCGTAATGTACCCACTATTTACAGTTTTATTAAATACCACTTCGCAATATATTTAAACTGCGACCAAATGACACTGAATATGCGAGTTAAATTAATTTGTTTTTTACCATCGACAAAAAATACAAGTAAGTGTGAGTGGCCCAAATCAATCTTGTCAAAAACACCACAAAATTAAGACATTTCACACACCCACTAAATGTAAAACCTGGTGTTGAAATAAATTTGTGAATTGATTACTGGCATCATTCACGAGGCAACAAAATGTTTTGCTTTTGTCACATCCACGCGTATAGGGGTGCATTGTGTCTGGCAGCCGTAATGATGCATTTGGCGATGCACGCCAGTCAGGGTGGGGGCGCTTTGTGACGTGCCGCACTGAACACTACGTTTTAGGGAGACACATTTTGGGAGACTATAATGGGATAGACGTTTAGGTGACATTAAGTTGTAGGTGAAATTATTTAAATATATCATCATCATCATCATTTTAGCCGAAAGACGTCCACTGCTGGACATAGGCCTCCCCTAGGCTCCTCCATTTCGACCGGTCTTTTGGAGGGTGTTGCCATAATCGCCACACTTGGCAGGCGGGTTGGCGATCGCAGTATGGTGGTAAAATGCATAGAGAACGCTGCTGATTACTTACTGCTCATTACTTACTAACGGTGAAGTTTTTTTTTAGTTGATAGTTCATGAAGTACATATGTAAAAAGAAATATACGCGTCAAACTGCTCCTTTTTAAACACTTTTAAGATAGTAGAAAATGTAATAAAAGATATCGTGACTAACATAAAAAAAATATTCTTATTTAGGTAACCTTTTGTTTTCTTTTAAGTAACCCAGATAATTAGAAGGAGAACAAATATATGTTCTACAAAAAGTATTTTCTACGAAGAAAAGATAAATATTTGGTCCATTGCGAAGTAAGTATGTAAGTAATTACGCTTTTACGATTGTCGTAGACACTTCTATTTCTTAAAATACAACTTAACCTTAAAAATCTAATAACGTTATTACATTTGCTAAAGGATATCGCGACAATCTCCTCAGGAATGTCTTATAATTTAATTTATTTGTTTTATTTCGTCTCTCTCATTGTACTTTTGTGTACGAAGTTATAAGATTAACTCAATTTTTGGGGCCACGAGTCTTCTTCTGTGATGAAAAAAGTAAAAAATATGGCCAGGGTACTGCTGAGAGTTTTAATGGAATTTTGGTGAAGCGAAGTACGCAAATCGGTTTTTATTGTTCCATGAATTATGTATAGGTTTAAGCTTTACAATATATGGACGTCGAAAGAATAAATTGAACATTTTCGTGCCAGAATACATTCGGGACTAAAAGTTTTACCGAGAGGTATTATGATGAATAAGTTATTTTGTAAACTGAATAGATCATACCGAGAAATCCAACTTCAGAATGTTTGATCAGACCACAGTTGTTGAAATAGATACATCAGGCATCTTTTTATACAATTATATTGGATTGGATAGTACCTACACTATTCATTGAAAGTAGCAAAATAAGTAGAAGGTATTTAAACATAAACAGTGTTTATTATATTATCATTAAGAGTTCCTTTTATAATACCTAGGTACTTACACAAGCCACAAAAGGGAAAATTCAATAAAGGCAGTCCTTTCCAGGAAATTCAAATAATTATTTAAATTTGATTTTCTATAAACACGAAACCCGAACGTTAAGAATAGGGAAAGCTTAATTAACTCATCAATACACGTTTTCTTTGAAAACACCATCGTGAGTCGAGGGATCTTTAGGTATTCCACGAACAGGTTGTAAGTGTTGAATCGACTGTGGGACAAGTTAGCAGTAAATAGAGAGTTATAAAACAATATTTAAGAAAACTAAAGTATGAAGGTAAAGCAAATGTCAATAAGGTAAGCAGTACGACAAAAGAATATATCGTGGAGAATAGATAAGGATTGTCGATGACGATTCAGAAACTAACGAAGGATAAATTTTGAATATATTGAGTATTTTGAACATCTGAAAGCAAGGCAAGGTAAAACAGGCGAAGCAGGAGTGGATGGACACCAAACCAAAATCGTGAGTGAGTGTGAGGTGATAAAAAAGAGCCAGATCAGTGTATTTATGAACATCTAATGCCAATACAGGAGGGTGATACTGTGATCAATACACCTAAATACATTTTAAGTGAAACTAGATAACAACCGCTATATCCCATAGCTTGTAGCCGAACAGGAGCGATTCCCCGGACGGGTGCTTACTAGAGATCCCACCGCCTTATCAAGGCCCTGCAGGCATTGCGGGCCTCAGCGTATTTTTGTTAACAACTTCTTTTCAGAAAATTTTTACTTGACGTACTACATTGTGAAGATGGAATTTGATTTTGTTGTTATCGTCTTCCAGCGACACGTAACTTTTGCTGAGTCCTGTTTTTGTCACATGTTTGGGTTGTTCCCAGTTTCTGTTATTGTGTGTTTCTGTTGTTCTTTTTATTTCTTACGTAAGTAAGACTACTTTGGCGCTTTGTTTTTCCTGAAGGTATTTGTTTTTATTACTTACGGTGCCAAATGTTCAGTCATAGAAAATATTTGTAAGTACTTCTCATTGTACATATCTGTTTATGTAGTATTTTTTAAATCAATGATTAGAAACAATGAGGGTTAAAAATATTGGTAACGAAAAGACCCATAACGAAATAAAAATAATATATACCTACAATAATAAGCAATCATTACAAATTTTCTCAGATACCTCTTGGAAAAAAGGAACAAGGCATCTGCTTTAAAAGAACAATATTTTACCTTACCGCAGAACAATCAAAAACCAATCTTATGTAAGGGAAGTAAGGACCATAAACGTAGCAAAAACGTTTAGTGAAAATGAGGAAATCTTTCGCAGGGCGTCAAAATTGCTACTTTCGCTTATATCCTCCCTTTGTGTCGGCGTTGCCTCAATGCACTCACTGTTTCAACTTTTATCAGTAGATATTGTACTAAAACATATTGCTACTTGCAAACTCTAACAATATAAATAAATTGTGTGGAAGCATAAAAAAAATTCTTTCGAACAATGATTACAGATCAATATGTTTTCTGCTTTAGGTAGTGCCTTTCTTAGTAGTGGCGGTTCATCAACAGCAGCGAATAGCCAAATATGGGCAATAAACAACAAGTTCAAAACCAAACAGTCATTACCGATATACTTAATGATAATTTGCAAATAGACGATAGTATACCATCTTATAACCCTCTGAACAACTCGGTAAAGTCTATAAATATATTCCACGATAACATAAATCAGATGACCCCCGGTCTTGCCAGCACAAGCATGTTCACGTTCAATACATTCAACTTTATTTAACAATTTCCAATTTTCGATTGTTACACGGTATCGGCCCGATCGGCGAATATTGTCGATATTTTATTACTTATTCAGTACTGAATTCCGTGCTTTTGTCTTCCTATAAAATACTACAGCCACGATATCGGCCACCGCAATATTACTCAGCTTTAAGTTCAAAATGAGCCGTTAATGCTGTAAGAGGTACTCAGTGTTTAGCTACTGTAGTTTAAGCTTTATCGAAGTGGTAGTCTAGATCTAGAATATGGTCTACTTCGTGGTCATTATAATGATTTATAGATATTTGGGCTCTGGAGAGTGGTCGTTTTTTATACTGTGTATGAAGTGTGGTGTTGGTTAGAAATATACTACATACTTTAACTGTTTTTGGTAGCGGGAGACCGTTTAGAGGTATTGATTTCTGAATCTCGAGCTGTATTTTATATTCATAATTTATCCAATGTTGTATGATTGGTCATTGTTCATGTACCTAATGGTGTACTTAGAGAGTAGAATTTTCGATGTATTTCCAAACAGGTAGACCTGTCTATTGCGATATCTCCACTGGGTTTCAACCGAACAATAACTAAACAATTATGATAAATCAATTCAATGTCTACTCCAGGCAGAATTGTTTAATCATATTAATTATCAGCAATAACTAGTAAAGTTTCCTCTTTACTATAAACAAAACAACAACTACCATAAATAAGTAATAGTAGTAGGCACGTAACATGAATTAGAATTAAATAAAGTGGAGCACGTTCTAATTAAAGCAAAATTATACAATTCTAATTATCAAAATGAAATGAGTAAAGCTCATTAAATAATCCCGAGTATTTTTGTTTCTGTTAAGTAATTGAATGTCGCTAGCAAGATTATAATTATTATTTTGATACCTGCGCGAATGACAATTATAATAATATTTATTTTTTATGAAAAGATGAACAATGTTATTATTTTAATTTTGTTTCATATTTTTTTCTTAAAGTTTTTTATGTAGGACGTAAATGTCATATCAAAAGTTAGAACACTATCTAATAGAAACCTCGTTTAGAATATCAATAGTCTATATGCTTCTTTAGATAGCCCGTCAGTTTTACATTCATCTGAAACCACTGGACGTAAACTTCGCTTAGACAAAGGATGTTGCCGACTGAATCATGTCTGGCTTCGACGGGATGTGAACTATCGACAACCCGAAGACGTGGAAAATGTTCCATACAGTCTTCTACCCCAACCGATATTTTCATTTAAGTTTGAAAATTGCTACCGCTCGCCCGCGCAACTCGCAAATTGTACTGAAATAGGGATCGATAATAGGATTGTAGGTGCGATTTTCTTTCGCAAAGATGACTGGAGTGTAAATCTTTCTGATAGAAAAATTTCGGAAATTGTCCTCGAGATTTATCGCCGCTCCCGCCGTCGTTGTCGCGTGTGCTACGGTAAATTGTCTTTTGATATTACACTGACATTGGATGGGTTATGGAGTTAGTACATAAGGATGAGGGAAAAGTTGGCGTTATTCGCTTTAAGTTTCGGATTTCAGTGATTTTGACATCATCTAAGGTGCCATTTATTTTATCGATGAAGTGTGATAAAAAGAATTTCAGCGAAATAAAATACAGGGGAATACAAAACTATTACCGTAAATCGTTTCATGTACCCCAATTGCGGCATTTTTATTTTCCATGAACAAAATGAACCATGAGCGATAGGTACTTAGGCCAAATAGCTAGGTAGGTGCTTTCTAAGTTTCTACTTAAAGATTTCCTATTTAATGTAGGTAATATGCAGATAATAGTATTTAATTCATTTTTCATTAGTCACAAAAAACACACATTCACGCACATGTATGCCACAACATTTTATTTTATTTATTTTACTTTCTTATTATATCATTAATTCATTACGGACACACACTTCAATATGTCTTTATTTTATTATTCTAGCGTATGGTACTCGTGGGTTGCAGCTGAAAATCAGCGTCAGGTGGTGCATACTGTGTTGCCATCTGACAATATGCTGAGCTGAGGCCCTTTTGGCATTATTATTATTGTTGAGGTCATTGTTTTCTGTTTTTTTTTTTTTTTCCTTTTAAATAATTTAAGGTTTTTACTACCGATATAATGCCAATAAACGCAATTTTCTTTCTTTTCTTTCTTACTTAAATATTTATCGATTACTAAAAGTCACATTTTTTTAATTGCTTATATTTCGGCCCAGATTTCGCTGTTTTTCTTTTAAATAAACTGTTTTCATGATGAAATTAAATAATACGGTAGTTAATGAAGGCACAATTTTTCAAAATATTAAAGTATTTTACGAAAACAAGTTTAATTAAAATGACTAATGAGTTGCTTTGCTAAGAGATAAAACAATAGCAATAGTTAAGTATCGTTAATTCGTTACTAATCACTTAAACATTTCTATTTTAAAGTAGTTTTTATCATAAAATTGGAAACGAATGTCACTAACGAAGTAGACTCAGAAATCTCTTTGGGAAAATCTGCAACCATCACTTGTAAACATATAAATTATTAATATCACTGATGATAAATGATGCCGAACTTAAAGAATAGCACTATTCCATCTCTTCCCGTGGGTGTCGTAAGAGGCGACAAAGGGACTTAATAGAGAAACGGCAGCAGCGTTCTCTATGCATTTTACCACCATACTGCGAGCGCCAATCTGCCTGCCATGCGTAGTGATTGTGGCAAACTAAATTGGGGGAGGTCTAAGTCCAACAGTGGACGTCTTTCGGCTGAAATGATGAATGATAAAAATAAAACGAAAAAACAGTTGTATAAACTGATAAAACCAATGTTGTACTTTTAAATGCTGTTATTACATCACAAAGAAAACAAATACTTGTTGTATTTACTCAAAATAATAACAATAAATTTATAAACAATATTCTCAGAATGTACATGAAAGACGTTTATTCCAATACCAACTACACGAGTGCTTTCTAAACCTTTCAAACTCGAAATTATTACGATGCCTTTGAGCCGTCAGAGGCAAAAAAGATTTACATAAAAAGAAACTTCCAGTCTCCTAAATTATGATTCAATTAGTATTAAAGGATTGGTCTCTCAAAGGATTCGTACTTTTTCGGGTCTGGCGATTCGCTACTGAACTCCTTTGTGCTTTCGACCAAACTAAGAAGGTTGTAGCTTTGTGCCATGGTTTGTCGCATAGAGCTTTTGGTACAAATTACAAGCGGATTTATTTGTAACATGGCGATATGACAAGGCATAAACGGAACATAATGAATTGATTTTCTTTCCGCCTTTCATGTAAGTGAGTTCCCCAGGGACCAACTTAGGACCGCTTCTGTATGTATGTAGACGCTTGTCGCTCGAAACTTGTACTCGGGTCACACGAACGTAGTAAAAGATTTCAGTTCATTACGCATTACAGTATTTCTTCCTTCGTCTCCCGTTTTCGGGTAAATTTTTACGCTCAATGTACTGTGAAAATCTACTCTACTGTCGTCCCTTTGGTACGAAAGTCCTTTGTAATACACTTTTAATCGTTTATTTTTCTAAGTAACCGATATCGGGAATTAGAAACTGACGATAATATCTTAAGTGAGATTTTGAAAAACCAAATTAAATTCCGAATAAAATGTTTTAATTCGTTTTGCAATCCGCAGACCCGACATTTGTGACAGCTCTATGGATACTCTTTTTTATTTTATGGATGTTGTAATGATGATTTTAGAAGAAAGCTTTCCCCATCCCCGTAAGTGTGTTATCTTTTAAGTGAGATTTTGAAAAACCAAATTAAATTCCGAATAAAATGTTTTAATTCGTTTTGCAATCCGCAGACCCGACATTTGTGACAGCTCTATGGATACTCTTTTTTATTTTATGGATGTTGTAATGATGATTTTAGAAGAAAGCTTTCCCCATCCCCCGTAAGTGTGTTATCTTTCTACTTCAGAGGGGGAAAGACCCAAAGATCTTTCCTTTATTTTTGATCACATAAAACTCAAGCCTGCGTTTGTCACAACTAATACTAGGTATTTGTTTCACTAACCCCCCGAGATGTTCGGATTAAGTGACGAATTATATAATTTTTTTCAGCTCGTCACAACCTCGCGATTATTCCGCTCCGTCCGTGAGTTTGAGATATTCGTCTTCAGGATTAAGGGGATGTCTTGAGCGAACGAAATTTCACAGTATCCCCTTGATGGATGAATACGGAAACATTAATTCCGCAATTTCGGGGTGTAAAATAGTGAAAGATGCGAGAAGCGGCGCGCGCTGAAGCTAATAATGTCATACTCTTTCTATCTATTCTTATACATTCACTAATAGATTAATGATCCTTCGTAACACTCATTCCACATTTGTTTTGTTAAGTCTGACTCGACGCGATCATTAAAACAGGACGGCACCATATGGAAATTTAAAAAGGCATTCATTCATTAAACAAACACACATAAAATTTAACGAAGCGCTGCCATATTCGTTAACGAATTTCCGGCTTTCATTATGATTATCCCACGGTAACTGAAACACTATGCATATGCATCTCTTTCTAGTGCAGTAGTTGGGATTAAGAGTGAGCGAGATAAATATTGGTTTGTAATGTGAAAAATAATCGGGATCCATCTATCGCTCGGCGATTCGTCACAAGCATGCGTTTAATGGCAGCAATTAAAGGCGACATTCGGTAGGTTTACCGAAATATCGCGACATAAAAACGTCATTGTTACCGCGTATCAAATTGTTTAACACATTCACTGGGCGAGATCACATTTACGACTTGTCGCCTGTTTATGACGGCAATTCAAGCGATTTGTGATACGCCATCGTTTTAAAGCGTAGGCTCAATCCGTTAATTGGTCCTCGAAGCCAGTATTTAAGTTATGAAAAATGTATTTCAATATAACCAAGAAAGTTTATCTTCTTGGTAACAATTTTAAGTTTTGGCTACACAAGCTAAGAGAAAACTAATTTCGATACTAAAAAATTAAGACAAAAGGGCGAAAAACTAAGTGATATGGGAATGACAGTTCTCTATTGTTCTTAATTATGCTGCGGGTTACACTCGCCAACGAAACTTGCTCATTCAAGTGAAACCACTACACTTAAACTACACCTTATTACTTATGTTAATGTACGTCCGTTGCCGAAGACAGAAAAACGTTAAATAGGATCGTATCACTTAGTTTAATTAACGAGTGGAAATGAACTCGAGTGACACAGGACGACCCAAATTAAAGATGAAACGTAACATCCATTACATACGGACAAATTATCCCGGAATTTGGTGAAAGCAAAACACAGGCGGAATAAATTCAAGACCGCAAACAAAGGTCTACGCACAAACCGCGGAACGACAAATGTTGTACTAAACGACAAATAAAAGCAGCGATAGTTTAAATTAAATTGGGACCCCAAAAACTGTATGTAAACAAACATTGGCCCCAAATTTTCAACTGAAAACTTTTGAGGGACGAAAGTGAAACATTGAAAACACGCGGCGGGTATCGGAAGCGTTAGTTAGTAATTTGTATTTACAAGTTATAAGTTATAACTAACGCTAACACGTAAACATTTAACTGAAAGAGGAAAATGTTGAACAATTTGTGTTAGAGTTAGTAACGATAGGTGAGACAGAGATTGTTGGGCTTGGCAGCTGGAGTTTACTGAAAGTATGAGACGAAAATTAATTAAGTTAGTAATTAACTTCAATTTGTTTTGAATATCAGTGCCGTAAGATAATTATTTTCCCAACTTAGCTTATATAGAAAATGGTCCGCATTTCTGCAAATATGGTGTGCATTTTAACTAGATAAGTAAATATCCAAAGTACAGTATGTTTAAAAATTCAGATAGCAAACTGTGAATCGCAAACAAATTAAAGAGATAATCCCTAGAACTTACGTGGCTCTGAATAAAATACCAAATAACGTCGACCCACAAACGCAGTCGATTCAAATCAAACCGAGGGAATTCCAATTAAATTGCATTTCAATGAAATCTAGAACGATTATAGAATCCAATGGTTGGCAAATTAAAACCGGGACTCCCTAGGATTTCCTGTTCAATTTTCATGGAGCGCGACACGATAAAAACCCATTAGGAAACCGTCGCGAGAGGCCTCTGTGACACAGTGCTTTGCTAAATGAATTTAGGGACCGCTGGAAGCGATATTAACGGGGAAAAATTAAAAGTCTTACGTCAAAAATTTCAGCATTTTTGCCTAAAATATTTTAATTAAATCTGTCCGGAATTTTGCATGCATGTGGAACAATATTATGAGGAGCTTTGAACAAAATGGTTTTAACATTTGTTGGTAAATTATTATGAAGTGCAGCGATTACAACTGCCTATAAAATATTCTGTGTCACCTGTTCCAAGTCTACCCACTAGCCTTCTAAATAAAAATATCGTTTCCAGTGCCACGGGTCGATATCCAGGACTGGCATAATGCGATTCCGTAGCAATCACATGCTTCATTTTGCATTCCAGCAAACACTTTTACCGCGGGATCCTCGCAGCCTCTAACATGGAGCGGTGGCCCTTTGGCTTTACCGTTTAAATTCTAATAAATAACGTTTGTAGATAGATATCCGTTAGAATTTCTGACGTCATATCGTTTTACTGGATCTCTTGAAAATATTTTAATGTCTTTTTTTTAAACGACTAAGTTATCGTTTGGGTAATTTGCATATTTACCATTTTTAATTAACCGACTTCAAAAAGAAGGAGGTTATCAATTCGACATGTTTATATATATATATTTTTTTTTATGTATGTTCGGGCATAACTCCGTCGTATATAGACGGATTTGCAAAATTATTTTTTTGTTCGAAAGGGGTTTGTTCCGAAATGGTCCCATATAAATTTCATATAGATCTGATGATGCGTTTTGGAGACAGACAACGGAACTCTTCAAAACTTTACAGCAAATCAACCGCGAATGCGGCTATCGCATAAATATGCATTGTTTTGACCCTGAGGATGATGAAATTTCGAATTGGTGTGGGGTAGGTAACTAAAAAGTGAAAAATAAAAACTTTTTACAAAAAAATATCAACCGGCTTCCAAAAAAACACTACAAAGTGCAAAATAACTTTAATTTCGGAAGGCGGTGACAAATAATTAAAATACCTACACGTCCAAAGTCACCGACTTCCGAAATTAAAGTTATTTTGCACTTTGTAGTGTTTTTTCGGAAGTCGGTTGATATTTTTTTGTAAAAAGTTTTTTTAAATAACAGTGTTAATATAAATCTTAAATCAATTGTGGGTATGTAAGCTTTTAAAAAAATACTACTTATATACTTAATATACTTTCTTTGAAACGAAGCATCAATAATTAAAATACCGTATCAACTTCCATGACATGTGGCAAAGCAAAACCATTATTGTTACAAGTTTTACCCTTAGCAAGAGCAAACACTAATTACTTTCGACACATTAAATGTAACTTAAACTGTTACTCGAGCATTCGATTACTTCGCCACGTGGACACCCCACACGAACAAAAGTCTATCCAGCAGACATGTTACAACCTCCATCATAGAGATATGGGAAAAGGTTTTATCGATACTGTTAAAGACGAAAATGATATTAATATAGATCACAGGGAAGATTTAGATATAAGACGCGTAAGTCGTATTACTGAGAAATAATCTAGGCACGCGGTAGCGTGTCAAGCCAAGTTCAAGTAATAGAATTGGCGAGCAGCACCGTGTGTAATATTACACGAACCATTTGGAGCCACTTTTGACCCCCTCATAACTCAAAAACTATTTCACATAAACGTGTCAAATTTGGCTCATATATTGAGATTTGCAAAATACATATGTACTGTAATTTTCCAAATAAACACATCTCAAACGGTTATTTAGATATTAACGTCGAAAAATCGTCATTTTTATCACTGACTGATCTGACCTGACTTGGCTAGTTTTTATTAACCGACTTCAAAAAGAAGGAGGTTATCAATTCGACATGTGTATATATTTTTTTTTTTTTTTTTTATGTATGTTCGGGCATAACTCCGTCGTATATAGACGGATTTGCAAAATTGTTTTTTTGTTCGAAAGGGCTTTACTCCGAAATGGTCCCATTAAAATTTCATATAGATCTGATGAAGGGTTTCGGAGACAGACAACGGAACTCTTCAAAAAAATACAGCAAATCAACCGCGAATGTTGCTATCGCATAAATATGCATTGTTTTGACCCCAAGGATGATGAAATTTCGAATTAGTGTGGGGTAGGTAACTAAAAAGTGAAAAATAAAAACTTTTTTCAAAAAAATAACAACCGACTTCCAAAACCAACACTACAAAGTTCAAAATAACTTTAATTTCGGAAGGCGGTGACAAATAATTAAAATACATATCCAAAGTCACCGCCTTCCGAAATTAAAGTTATTTTGAACTTTGTAGTGTTGGTTTTGGAAGTCGGTTGTTATTTTTTTGAAAAAAGTTTTTATTTATATACGAGTTAAATTATAGCCTTCGCAAGTTCTAAACCTGTTACTTGTCGGTTCTTATTTCATTATTCCGAAAATTTGGCTTTCTGGTAGAAACTAGCCATCGAACATAATAATTCGTATAGGAGAACTAGCCAAGTCAGACCTTAGGCTACCAATATATTATCCTAAGTTATAACAAGAAATTATATTTTATGTAGTTATAAAAAAATTCACGACTGACCATTGAACTTGGCGTCCATTTAGATTTTACTTCTTTTGTCGTTGAAGTGAACAACCAAGGCATATATCATAATATTGAGCTTGGCTCTCATTTCACATTTATGTTTTTGATGGGATAAGTGTTTCTTGTACATACAAGGAAACAGGAAGTCACAATTAAATGAGTTGTCGAAATGGAAATGATATGTGCACAAACAATAGATGTCACTATTCATATCCATCTTAATTTTCCTGGACTGTTGTTTTATAATTCCTTAGAGAAATGTACATTATTGTCAGTGGGTTTCTATGTAAATCTTTCTATTACCAAGAACAAGCGTATGAACAATGTTGTTATTCAATATATGGTTGTTGACGAGTTCCAAGAATTGCCGACAACAGTGAAGTCTCTCGATAATGGACACCAAAAGAAAAACTTACACAGTGAAATAAATTCTGCAAATACATTCGAGTGAAGAATTATAGATTATTATTAGGGGCCGTTGTAGGTAAAAGTTTAAAAAAATAAGTTGTTGGAACCTAGGCACCAGAATCAGAAAATGGCGTTTATTTCGCTTGACAAGCGAAATATATTGCATTCTACTTTCACAGAACTGGCTCCAATATTCGTGGCGCACGAGATCTAAGTTCATAATTTATTTATTTAATTTCTCATCACAAATATTGTTGAGGACAGAAAGTGCTTAATCTAATAATAAGGCTTAACTTTTGTGAGAAATTGGTGCCCGAAAAAGGCATAAAATGCCTATGTTACAGGTCACCAGGCCCCCGAGACTTACATGTCTATAAATTAAGTTAGATTATGGAACAAAAACAATAAGAGTATGGGAAGAACTTAAATTCGAGGTACAGTAAAAAATAAAGAAAAAATAAAATTAATGAAGACCGGACACGCTCAAATCACATAATGTAATTTTAGCGTGTGTGAGCGTATGAGTGTGTGTGTGAGAGAGGATGTATTTGCGTGTGCGCGCGTTTAAAAGTATATGATTGTAAATGAGACAAAAATTTAGCGAATTTTTTATCCACTTCAGTAAATGTTACTTCTGCAAAATATAATGCAGTTGATCAGCCTACGAAAACAAGAAGGAAAGTTAAGTTCCGTGGGAGTTTTGGAAGAAGAGGACATGCTACCCTGAGCCCAGATAAATTGGGATAATGGCGATAATGAGACCATACACAGAATTATTGTGTTGTTAAACTTACCGTTATGCAGCAAGGTGGAATCCCTAGCCAACGGCAGCTCCGAGTCCGTTAGGGTTGCGTCGGACGCGTTGTCGGAAGCCGACGTGGGCGTAGCGGGAGCGGTCGGCGAGTCGGAAAGGCCGCTGCGCGCGCGCCGCCGCCCGCTTCCGCTGCTTGATCCGCTGCCGCTGCCCGAGCCGTACGGCTGCAGCCGGCCCAGGCCTGAGAATAATTAAGACTGTTAATTATTGAAGAGTTATAATCCTACATACTATTCTTGAGTAGCTTGTGATTTCATTGGCATATCATGAGAGGTCCTTGACGACCAATCAACTGATATGTGGTGTCATTGATTCAAAGTCTAATGCTGATTGAGATCACAGACAAAACACATGTATTTACCTGGATGGCAGGCAATTAGTCAGATTGCTCGTACTTAAAATAAATCTTAATGAATTATGTAAAAGATTCATGAAGCGGAACTCAAACAAAAGAATATCAATAACACGAGAGAGAAAAACTTGAATTATCCAGAGAATATAATTGAAGTAGACGATTCATACATATCCTGCATTGCGTACATATAAATAAAGGAGATACTATCGACAATAAATATAAGGAAAAGAAGTCGCATAACGAACTCGGAAGGAAAGGACAGAAATAATTAGGAATAATATGGCTTCAGAACATGACAAAGAGTACAATAATAATGCTTCGTGAAATGATTTTAATGTTGGGAATGAAAATAAGAAAGTACGCAGTAAATTTAGGCGGGATGAAAGTATTGATGCTCCACTCCACTGTTTAAGGCGTAAGTAGTAAAATTGTAAGCTATATTGGTATTTTACTCTTCAGGTAAAACCAGGAAATAAAAATGAAGGTGCATTGGGAAAGTAAAATGTTAAGGCATTCAAGATTCTATCTTAAAAAAAAAAAGATCTTACGCACCCTCTGCTAAATACAGATGAAATAGTCATATAAAAGACATAATAATATGATTGAAACGTCAATCCCTAAAGCTGAAATATATTTGTATCTTGACTGACCGACTGACTGACTCCATAACGCCCAGCCCAAACCCTTAGACCTAAAAAGCTGAAATTTTGCACAGAGACTCCCTTTATAATGTAGACACGGAATAAGGAGGATTTTTCGAAATTCAACCCATAAGAGAGTAAAATAGGGGATGAAAGTTCCGCGCGGGCGAAGCCGCTGGCAAAAGCTAGTCTTAAATATACATATACTTTTTCGTATTATAAAACGAATACTCCAAATAGAAATGCATACCTTCGAAATGAGTTAACCAAAACTGAATTAAAGTAAGAGGAAATTCATGTTGTGATTAAAAAAGCGCAAAGCCAACTTGGAAACCTAACCTCATTAACAATATTTATAAATATTTTCCTTGTATTTTAACCCGAGTCGTACGTAATCGTACGAGATCATTAGGGAAAAGTATCGAAAAGAAATAAACGGGCCATGGAGGAAGTGCTCTTGAGATGTAGAGAGGAAACTTTTTAATTTAACGCAAATATCCCGGGAGGCCCACTCAAAGGAATGGAAGAAAATAAAATTAGTTTCGACTCTGCCTCATTACTGGACTTGGGCGACTGAATGCTGGTTGCATTAAGACTGCTCTAGACTACGGAATTAGATCTAAAAAAAATGAACTGCAGTTTAGCAAAAATTCGGACCAAGATTGATAGATTCAGGCTGACAACACTAAACGTTTGAGAGCACGTGCTTTGACTTAGACAAGTTGGCATCTCTATCTTGCATTGTAGTTTGAATGTTGTACGACAGTGGCAGGAAGAACGTTGAGCTAAAGCATAAGAAAGTAACGTTTATAGATCTTGGTATTAGACACAGAAGGAAAAGTAATAGAAAGAAAGAAAAAAAAGTAATCGTAATACCTTAAGGGGAACCTAGTCGCGGGCTCGAACTCACCGATGGGCCTGGCTAAATATCACGCTGTCTCACCAGGCTTCGTGTCTGAAAGAGGTAGTACCCGTGATGTGCAGTTAGACGCTAATCTACGCGCACAACATTATTGAGTGAGCAGTTTTAGTAAAATAGGCGCGTAAAAAAATTTGTAAAGTCCTTCGGAAAATCGGGTTTTCTGAAAAAACCACTGCATAAATCAATGACTCATCATCATCTGCCTAGCCTTTTCCCAACTATGTTGGGGTCGGCTTCCAGTCTAACCGGATGCAGCTGAATACCAGTATTTTACATGGAGCGACTGCCTGTGTGACCTCCACAACCCAGTTACTGGGTAATACGATACCCCTTGGTAAGACTGGTTGTCAGACTTTCGGGCTTCTGACGAACCGTAACGACTGTCAAAGATCCCCAAATGACAGCCGGGACCAACGGTTTAACGTGCTTTCCGAGGCACGGAGGGGTCTTGGTATGTAAAGATGGTCACCCATCCACGGACCAACCGCGGCAAGCGTAGCTTAACCCGATCGATCGATCCGCGCAGCTATTGTTACTTAGCCACAACCCTCTCCATAAATCAATGACTAATAAAGTTTATTGAACTTTTCGATAAATGAGCTTTGTCGGTACTGACTTAGTTTTGGAGATTTTACAGTTCTTTTATTACTTAAACACGCCCATAGTTAGGTTAAATTAGCAAGAAAAACGAATCTTTATTGGCTCCTCCTAACTTTTTAATGGTTTTTAAGTTTGGTATTCTGTTTCCGTACAGACATTATTAATAATAAGACAAAACCATTCCATGTTTAATTTTTGAAGTACATTGTCGAACAGTGGAGTTAAACACTCCCGAAGTATGTATGCGAAAAATGTGGACTAGGTTCACCTTAAAGTCTTCACATACAAAGTTTCATCATTATACATATTGTTTGCGTCCAGTTATGTTGCAATAGAACTTTGTGTTGTAAGACTGCTCAAATTTTACAAAAACCCTTTATCAACTTCTGATTAATAACAACGTTAATTGGGTCACCATAGGTTATACTATTCGTTAACGCTGTTGTTGCAATCTTTAAACCCATTATTACTAATTACATTCGTTATTTCATGCCATATGGTAAAGCCATGCGTGACTTAAGCGATTTCAACACTTTGTTGCATACCGCTACCATATAAATATGAAACATGCTTGTATAAACAGAACACATCTCCAAACTGAACCACTAACGAGAAAGAGTACTTAAATATTCAAAAAATGTTTTTCGCCATTGAAATCATCTAGTCAAATCATTTTGGATTCTTCAAGCTGTTAATTAAGGACTGCGACGGAACCCTTTGGCCCAAATAAAAGACAATGAGCTCGTTAGGTGGAATTTTTTGCCAAGTCCTGTCCCCCCCTTCCTACTGTGGTGGTGGAACTAGATAATGGAATGCTAATTGAAAACGAGTCGCAAAGTAATGACTATGCATTTTTGGTTTTCGGGAATGTTTGTGAAGTATTAACTACATTAATTCATTGTTTGGAAGGCGTATGCTTCTGTCATAATTATAAAAAAAAATACCGCCGAAAAAACTAAAAAGTAAAAAATAATAAACCTTTTTTGTTTAATCTTAATAACGAAGTTTGGAAGTCGGTGACTTTCGATTTGTATTTTAATTTTATGTCACCGCCTTTTATTTAGTAATTTTTTGTGGCCATAATCTACTAATTACTATATCCTTAATTTTTGATTACATTTTGTAATACACAAATCAGCATTGAAAATCTGTGAGTGAACAATCAATCATCCCCTGTTTTCCTACCCTTAGGGTTGGATTTTTTTTAATTTATATGGGACCAACTTCGGGGTTTACCGTTTCCAATAAAAAATAACTATCAAAATTGGACTACTCTGAAAAAAGTTATGAGTGGCCATACATAAAAATAAAAAAATACGCGTCGATTTGAGAACCTCCTCCGTTTTTTCGTCGGTTAAAAAGAAAAATGAGAGACTACTTCAAAACAATACGTACAAAATAGAGAAAACGCGTAACAAAAACATAATCGATTTAAAAAAAAAAAACACTACATCGTGAAAATTACCAGTAATTTCGGAAGTCGGTGTAATTTTTGGAATAAAGTATTTTTCAACACACTTGCTCATAAAATGGCTCTAATTTCACCGCAATTAGGCACATAATGACACCTATTATCAAACTGTGACTTTTTCATTACTATTGTTCACTAGTGAGTTATAGCTTCTTTTTTTTATTAGTTGAGTTGCTTAGTTCTTAAAAAGTTTCAAAACAAAAAGGTCGTGCTCATTAGTACAAATAAATTAATATACCTATTGCTTGCTCATTTCATGCAACTTCGTAATTAAATAGATAATTTCAACTTGTACGTTTTTAATAAATAAAACTTTCACTCAAACATAACTTTTGTTTTTTTCTGTAATAAAGAAAACTTTGAATCCCGATTTTGTACGTGGCTAAAGCCCTATCCGCGAAAAGCAAAAAAAAAAAGTCATTCTTTTAGGCCACGTTCCGAGTTACAATAATATCGATTTGACCGCGCTCACACACGACGTCGTGCGAATACTCATAGACGACGTCATGACATGCGCCATCTTGTCAAAAATGACAGTTGTGCTGTTTTGTTTTAAGTCACATCGAATCTTTAGTTAATTTAGATTTATTTGAAATAGTGCTACTATCTAAGAAGAAAAAAATGTGTGGTGTATAGAAGTTGAATAAGGTGAATATATGTTTTAAAGTTGAGTGAACACTTTTATAGCGATCACGAGCGTTCCGTATTGATGCCAAAAATGACGGTTCTTAGCTGTCAGAATCGTGATATCTAACTCGGAACGCAAAATATCGATGTGAGCGCTCACAGCGTTATTTTTTTAATTCGGAATGCGGCTTTAGTATAAATAAGGCCGATCGCCATTGTTAGATGCGCGCGCATTGGAAAACTGATAACTTTTTCCCGCCATTGACAAAAAAAAATCTCAACTCATTTTCACTGTTGAAATTATAGTTATTTATTCATTAAAATGACTACAAGTACTAGTTATGCAGAAAATTATTTATGTTGTAACACCGCGATATAAGATGTGAAGCCTTTAACGTTATGGAAAGTTTACTACCTAAAAACTCTAAGGACAAAATAATTTTTTAGTATTATTTTCTTCACAAGTGTGTTGAAAAACGTCGTATGATACACGTGTCTATTGATGATTACCGTCCTCGGCTCTCTTAAGACCCTCGCCTAACGGCTCGGGTCTCAATGGCGACTCAGCGGTAATCACCAACGTTATACACTTGTACCATAATGTACTATTATTAATTACTTTTTACTTATGGTACTTACTCCACACATTGTATATCAGATATGCCTTCACTGGCTAAGTAAATAACAGTTTCAGGAAGTTATTATTATTATAAGAACATCTATCTACATAAATAAAAAGAAAAGTCCTGACTGACTGACTGACTAACTCATCAACGCCAAGCCCAACCCGTTGGACTTAGTAAGCTGAAATTTTGCACAGAGGTTCCTTTTATAATGTAGACATGGGATAAGGAAGGATTTTTCGAAATTCAATCCCTAAGGGAGTTATATAGGGGATGAAAGTTCCGCGCGGGCGAAGCCGCTGGCAAAAACTAGTCGTCAATAAACTAAGTCGTCAAGAAAAATTACGTATTATTGTAGCTAACTCAGATCTTGAACAAATTTTTGTTTGACTACTTGATATGTTTATCAAACTATAGAAGATTTTTTCAAATCGTTTTATGGTTGAGTTCTGAGGTAACAAACAAAAAAAAAAAAAACCGCATCGAGAACCTCCTCTTTTTTAAGTCTATTCAAAATAACGTGTAAACAAAGTATCAATGACGGAAAATATGACAAAATAAGCTAGCGTTGAGCTTTTCAAAGATGAGGTTACAATAAAATTTTCTTGCTATTAAAGCCGAGTACACCTTTAATTGGCGATGTTTAAATGTGGGCACTTAAACTGTGGCGTTTAAAGATACGATTGTAGCTGTTGGTCCCCCCACATCACACCCAATGGATCTACTCCACGTCGGTAGTAAACTGACAGCGGCAGCCCAACGTCGCAAGAGCAATGCACATTTAAAATTTTATTACAAACGGTTTTGTTCCTCTCCATGACTTCCTCTTTCCATAAATCTTGTTTTATATTTCGTGTAGCATTTGCTATTCCCGAAGTTTCAAAATCAATTGAACATAATTCCGCATTAAGTTGTTAGGAATATCAGTAGGTAGGTAGATTCATGTAATGTGTTAATTTTAAACGAATAATATACCTTTTGTACTTTTAATCAAACAAAATTTGGAAAATTGGTGTTTGATCATTCAACGCATCTATCTATTGTTGGGTTTAATCACTAGCTGGCAGATTTAATTACTAAACTTTAACGTTCACTGTTGACACTATTCCACACAAATTGCAAGTTGAACAATATTTTTAGGTTGACAATGTTTATCTTTTTTAAACTATCACATAAATTATTAACGGACTATATCACTGGCACTCGAAATACTATCCAATATTTTTTCGCAATCACTGCATAAATCACGTTCGTCCTTCGGATAAAATGATGCGAAACTAATTCGTGCGACAAAATCATGGATATTCTAGACTTCAGTGGCATCAGGCGTGGGCGGTGGGGACTAACACAAATAAAAATACTGTCTGTTTCCTCTTTCGGTGATAATGTGGGTGATAAGAGGTCGGCGCAGGACGTCCGCGGTGATAACCGTTGACCGGTCAACTTTAATGAAACGAATATTGTTTTAAATGTAAAACAGCTCTGTTAATATAGTAATCTATGTATATTGAGTCACACTGATACCAAAAATAGTGACAGGAGTGTACTCCCGAATAAGAATGCGTCGGTTGATGCAACGCCGAGAACGAAATAAAAATAGATTTTCTTAAGTTTGTGTGACAGGTTACGCTTGTTTCCCTTCCGAATAGAGCCACCGTTGATAGATCTATGGTTATTGACATCATTTGAGCTAAGCGGAGTAATATCCTACCATGTCAGTTTTTAAATATAAAAAATATTGCACAATTAGTGGCAAATTGCCAACGCAGCGCAACGGCCAGGAAAATGAAACAAACCATTTTTTTTACAGAATAAAGTTTTTAGTTGCAACACTGAACTTCAACAATATTTCAATCCTAACAATGATTCATAAACTACCAATTTCAAACTCCATGCGAACTAATCCCCAGCAGATTCAACTCAAAATTGATATAACAAAAAAAAAAAAAAAAAAAAAAACTATACAGCGTAATAGTGAGCTCATAAATATACAATTGGTGGGTTGCTTACCTAGCTGAATCACGTCTACTGCCCTCAAAATATACACAAAAAATATATAGAATAACACGCAAAATCCTCTTTCCGCACGTATTGTTGGGAGTTCGTTACTAGCAGAAAGGAAAACTACGATTTGAATTCGACAAAGTCGCATAAACGAACTGACAAATCTCCTCCCTGGGGGGACACCAGTTACAATTGGTGCAAAAAAGTCGCATGTAGGTACATAGACAATCGTTATTGCATACCCCTTGAGACGCTTGATGTCGCATATTGATTTATCGGTAAACAGAATTAGGGTTATTCTGATGTGGAAGCGAAGAAAATACGGAATATGACAGCTGTTGATTCAAGTATTCATGCATTTTTTTTGTCTGATTCTAAAGCGCCTTTTGCAAACTTTATTTTTGTGATTGGTATTTATTACCCTTTGCAGATGTAGTACCTATTGCTTTGCGGGTACAGACGTTAAGTAACATAAATGTTAAATTTAAAAATTCGATGTTCGTGAATTGTGTATGAATCTGACAGCCTCTACGAACAATTTAAATCAGAGTTTAAAGATATAAAAGACGGGCTATGCGTTATTTGTACAGCTATATCGAGGTAAATATTGGCTCTAAATCCATTTATAATGAGGTCTCTCTAATTCACCAAATTAGTTCTAAAATATCCGGTAATTGGCCCTAATTAGCTCATAATTATCAGATATCGAGTATAATCAGACTATCTTGGGGTTTGTTGTTGTTAGTTTTAGACTTTTTAACAACATTTTGATTTATCTTGCACTCTGGTTGTTGGCATAGACTCAGATTCGATGCCTGTATTAGAAGAAATATTGGTTTTACTCACTAAGCCAATAATACTCGTACGTTGTTTTAAGATTTGTAATTTGCTTTCAACCAACAGGTACTTCCCAGAAATCCAAAGAGTGGTTGTATGCAAAGAAGTCTCTTTGAATGAAAGAGACTTAGAACATAAAAAGAGAAATGCTAAATAAATTCGCTTAAAATAGAATCACACACGTGAAAATATCATTTCCACTCATACCCCGTACATTTCCACGTCACTCAAGATTCATTTCATTTGTCCAGAATCCTACAGCATTTTTTTCCTTATGTAAATCAATATGACTTCCCAGAGTCCCTTCTTCAGATATAATATTCTAAACACGGTGGCCCGCGTTAAGGCAAACGTAGAAATTTGTCACATGAGCGATGGTTCGCCTACGTGTTTCGTCGTCCAAATCCCAAATATAATCCGTCGCAGTTCAAATAAAACACACCTTTATTACTTTAAAGAGAAAAGCTTAAATCCAGCGCGGCGTCCTTCGGGGATTTCATATTTCATACGAGAGCGGACGTGGATTATCGTGCGAATTTATGTCTTAGCGTTCTAATCAAAAAGTACGCTTTCTGTCGACTCCCGAGCTCTCCACGTTTAGTGTTGTAGTTACGCAAAGTGAGACTGTATGATTTCATGCCAGCAAAAGTAAAGAAGGTTGACAAATAGGTCGGGCGTGCCGATGTTCAGTTTTATTAAAATTAAAATGTTCTATCGTGACATTAATAAAATGCGCTAAGGTTTAGAATCGCTTGCGCATCGCCGTTTAAATTTACAACGGGAACACGAGGGATAAGCGGAACATTTTTATTATCATCGCGCTAGTTTATTGCGTCTCGAGTTTGAGCATTAGAAATAATCTTCAATATGGGGTGTATTATTTACGTTTCCGAGTGCTGGAGGTTTGTCAGGGCGTTCTTAATGACAGCTTTTCCGTGGAGAAAATCAATGCAGATAGAAATAGACGTTTCCGATATAGAGGGAAAGCATTCACGAAGGCGAAAATTTCTAAAAACAAAGCGAACGATAAATCTGTCGGGCCAAAGCAAAACAGCGGAGTCGAAGGGCCCGTCCACAGTCGTAACTCACTCCACGTACAATTTTACCGACAATTTATTCGACATGAACTGTACTTGTCAATCGCTGACGTTTGCGTATCGGAAGAATAAATGATAGACATAAAAGAGTGGCCGGAGACAAGCGTGACTTAGATATTGTGGTCACGTAGCAGACGCGCCACGACGGAGGCGCAATCTTCGAGGAAAGAATTACATTTATCCAAAACATGGCAAAATATTGAGTAATTCAATGCATACATTCGATGAATAGAAGGATAGATAGAGAAAGCCTTTGAAATGTCTGATACGACGGCGCCTAATATTATTTCTCATACAATAAAAGGAGAAAGAAAGAATAACAAATTCACGTTGAAAATAAATACTGTGTTCTGTTGATTTAGTGATTGGATTTGGTGCGAAACTCTATAACTCCCGACAACAGCTTGTCTAATAAATTATGGAAGACTAGAATATATTTGAATGGATTTTTATTGTGCTGGCCCGTATGATTCATAACAGATACAACAAAAAAACGTTTCGATATTTTATTTCATATTTTAATGTTTTTATTAGCAATATTGAAACATATTGAGGTTGTTATTCTCACTTTATGGGATTATGAATGTTCATTAATTGTGTTTTTCATATCGGCATTGCGAAACAAAGGCTTTTCAATGATGCCGGCAACAAACGGTCAAAGGGAAAATTGGCATATTAAGATATCACGCTCGGTTGATCTTGACAGGATTCGTGATCGCAGTTTGTAGTCATTAGCCAGGAGGAGCAACCCATTCTTTGGCAGTAATCCTATAGGCCACCTTAATGACACCATTGGGTAGAAGGCAAAGGGTGGCCGGGTCTGTACTGAGCCTTTATGGAATGGGTGGGTTTCCACTAGGTGCTTTTCCAAAATTTAAAGCT
This sequence comes from Polymixis flavicincta, assembly GCA_949987655.1. Taxonomy (NCBI): domain Eukaryota; kingdom Metazoa; phylum Arthropoda; class Insecta; order Lepidoptera; family Noctuidae; genus Polymixis; species Polymixis flavicincta. The sequence continues at coordinate 21,161,424 of OX465181.1, read as the reverse complement.
AGTAAGTATTACTACGTAATTACCAAGAATTTTCGTTGAAAAAATTACATCATGAGGTAATTTAAATTTGCTATGTGTAAAAGATGACTTGGAAGATTTTTTATACCATATTATTGGATGACATATTTGAAGGTGTCATACACATGAACCCGGGTCAACTCCCCATTTTTTTTTGCAGATGTTATATTGACGGCTATATTTGTGATGTAAGCAGTTGTCTAATAATATATAACATTGAACGCCGACAGCTTATAGACCTCTAAATCCCAAACGTACAATCACAGGTCAACACACGATGATTGGGAGTCATCCGAAACTTAGATCCGAAAATCCCGCCGGCGAGTGTTTGTTTTTGATTTTTGTCTAACGAGACAATGGGGAAATGATGAGCACTGTGCCGTACGTCGCCTTTGGGATTTCACCCCATACCCACTCTCGAGTTGTAAGTCCAATCAAGTTTGAACTTTATTTAGTTGGTGATAAAGTTGGAGTCCGTTTTGAACGATTATGGAGTTAGGATGTTTTTTTGCTGGCGTGGTCACATATGGCGTCGAACGGGCCACGCAGAGTGACGGCATGCCACTCGGGGGACCAGGATTGGCCTCCAGTGCTCTACGGGACATTCACTATGTCGTTGGACACTGGAGTTGTGACGAGATTTAAAAATCAGGTGAATTTGCTGTTTTTTCGGCCTTGTGTTATATTCCTTCTGGCATTACTGTCGTAATTGACTGTTATTTTGTTCAATAATGTCATTTTTTGGCTAATATTTTTTGACTTTCGACTTTTATATTTGACTAGCTGACCTGATAGACGTTGTCCTGTCTTAACTATGAATATTGAATTCGCATTAGCATAATTTTAGAAAAGGTAATATGGTAGCTAAGTTTTCTTATGTTACGCGCAAATATCTAATTTTCTTTTTTCATAAGAACCTTCCTCTGACAATAACAAACACAACAAAAAATTGAGCATAATTGGTCCAGTCGTTCACGTGTGATGCCCGGACCAAGGGAAATAGGGAATAATTTTTATCCCCCTTATTACAAAACAAGGTTTTTATTTAGGTGCGGTTTAAACCATCGAGCTTGTTTTTGAAATGAGAACTTAGAACTGAAATAGAATTACAGCTCCTTTTTCAAAACTGACAATTTAGCACTGGACTAACTTGCCAGTTTTGTAAAAGGAGCAGTATTTCGATTTCAGTTAGGTTCTAATTTAAAAAAAACAGGCTCGAAGGTTTAAACCATACCTAAAGAAAAACCTTGTTCTGTAATAAGGGGGTATATGTTTAGATTTTCGAACCAAAACATACGAAGATAATCAGCCTAAAATGCTGCTACTGCTGGTACACTGGCCTCTTCTATATGATAGGGAGTGGCGTAATTCACCACGAGGCCCAATGCGGATTGATGGATGTCACGTCTTCGAATTTTTGGTTCTAGGACATGCGGTTACCTCACGATGTTTTTCTTCACCGTTTCGAGAGCAGTCATACAAAGTAAAGTGCCAGATTCGCACCCACGACCTACAATTCGTAAGTCGCGGCCGTTACCACATTGGCTATCACTGCTCGGCGCGGCGAGTATTAATACCTGAAGATCATCACCAATTAATCTCACAATACTCATCATTATAACACAATATGAACGATATGATCAGCTTACATAATTCAACTCATCTAAATATCTTAATTAACCAAGTCTTTTGTTATGATCACTATTGATCAGTACCGAGTTCGATATATACGCCTTAATTGTGAGCTTAGAAGCACACCGTCACATCATTTACGCAATTAGAGCAACGAATCAATGACCTACTAAATTAATAGCAGCAGTCACTAAATTCGTGGATTAGTTAGTGCTAACCGAAAATCGATGACATACGTTCGTGTACCGCTAATTAGTCGTTCTTGTTTACCTTTGTAATGATTTGACATCAAAGTGGAGGGAAGACGAGTCACACGATAGTTTGGTGTTGAAGAAGTTGTTCAAATGAGATAGTTAAGCTGGGAGTAAATTCATTGCATGAAAAAGATTTAAATTTCAGCAGACGGTGTCTTTGGTTTTGTATTTTAGTTTTTGAACCCGTTTCGGAAATGAAAGTTATTTTTCAATTTATAGTGTTTTTTTTTTTGCTATGAGGGGCTTTTGGCCAAATAACAATAGCTGCACGGATCGATCGACCAGGTTAAGCTACGCTTGCCGCGGTTGGTCCGTGGATGGGTGACCATCTTTACATTCCAAGACCCCTCCGTGCCTCGGAAAGCACGTTAAGCCGTTGGTCCCGGCTGTCATTTGTGGATCTCTGGCAGTCGTTACGGGTCGTCAGAAACCCAAAAGTCTGACAACCAGTCTTACTAAAGGGTATCGTATTACCCATTGTGGAGGTCAGATAGGCAGTCGCTCCATGTAAAATACTGGTATTCAGCTGCATACGGTTAGACTGGAAGTCGACCCCAACATAGTTGGGAAAAGGCTAGGCAGATGATGAGTGTTTCTTTTGCTGGAAGTCGTTTAAGTTTTTTTGTTTTTTAGTTGTGGTAGCTACCCCACCCTTATTCGTATACCACTACTTGCTATGTGAATTACAGTGACAGAATTATAACAACATTATTATAAACTAATTGGAAAAAAATACGCATTATTGCACCTGACTCAAAAACCACCTAAGCAAAACGAATAAAAATAATTTTCAAAATCAATCCACAATTGCTGGAAATATTGCGAGGTGTGTAGAAAAAAAAAACGAATTGAGAATCTCCTTCATTTGAAATTAAAAAGAAGAGACCATAACCTAGTAGTATTTCCTGCAGAAAATGATAGGTATGACATCTGCGTCCGTGGAGTGTCTTTCCCGTTCTTGCCTATAGGAACCTACTACGATTTGAAATGAGCAATTAGCTTTAAATTTTTGACTGAACGACGACCCCTGGACGATTCAAAAGTACAATATAATACAATACAATTAGTTTTATTCACATAAAAGTATACACAAATTTGAATCCCCTGGTCCCTAAACTAGTGTTAACTGTATCATAGGGACCAGTGTCTTCGCCTGTTTAATTTATAATGACAACAAAAAAAAAAGGTAATATTAAAAATAACTACTAAGTGCCTGTTATTGGTATCATCATCATCATTTTAGCCGAAAGACGTCCACTGCTGGACATAGGCCTCCCCAGGATCCTCCACTTCGACCGATCATGTCCTTCCCAGCTTCCGCTGGAAGTTATTGGTAAAATTGAAATAAATGCTTTGAGTTTGCTCGGGCTACATACGCATGGCAGGTAGGTCCGATGACACATTTCGTTGCTCAGAAGGAAGATTCAGAAGCATGTAAGTACCGTGTTTTTAGATGTCCATTAGTGTATTTCTAAGTGAATCTTTCACTGCCTTACAGTTCCTGAAAATATCCTCGGGAAGTCTAATAGTGTGAAATGGCTAACGTTCTAATGGAACACATCCTTTATTTCTCTATAATAAGGTAAGTGTAAAGGTATCGTTCCACCGTGAGACAGTAGCAGACAGATTATTTATTCTTTCGGTTATTGTCATCGCGGCAGGCCCAAACGGAGACGGCGAGATGAGCTGAACTCCTATAATAAAGACTGTTCCTTGGCAGCTCAGCAGGCCTCGACAAAAAACATTTCTGTTAGCGTTCACGCCAAACGCTACGCCAAAATGTATGGGAATGACATTACCAGCGGAAAGGTTACGTCGTGTTCTTTCCGCAGGTAATGTCATTCCCATACATTTCGGCGTAGCGTTTTGCGTGAACGCTAACAAAATGTATTTTGTCTCTAGGCCCTGGACAGACAGAGGTAGAAAGACAGTAGGGAGGTGTTTGCCAGACTGTGGGATTTTAGAATAATCAGCCCATAACGTCGCCATTGCTGGGACACAGGCCCTCCTCTCTTCGAGAGGAAGTGGGCTGTATCTACCACGCGGGCCCGGTGCCGATTGCTATATCACATGACTTCGAGTTTTTGGTTCTAGTACATACCGGTTACCTTACGATGCTTTCCCACATCGTATTGAGATCATTGGTGATGAAATTATTTACTATCAACAACTAGTAAGTTAGCTAGTAAATAAAAAAATAAAATGTTCTACCTAAAATGTTCAGAGTCTGTTTCCACGTATGTGTACCGAAACAGTTTTTGTATAGCAATTACCTCCATAGTGTCTGACTATATGAACGTGAAGCGTTTAATTCATCAATATCTAGTGCGTCAACACCGATCCAAATATCCATGCATGCATATGCATACAATTACAGTCCGCTCGCTAACACCCTAAAACCGGCGCTGTAACCCGTTTCTGTCACTCAACTAATATTATTTGTTGGCCATGATAAATTGCTGAAACAGCTGATAAATTCTGTGGTAGATACATTGTGATGATTTTGGCGTATTAGCCGTTAGTGCTAGTTTTCGTTTTGTGTTGGTTTTCCACGCTGCCGTGACGATTTGATCTAATTCTAAGCCGATTGGCTAGAGAAGGCGAAAGATGAAGAGATTTGGAAGAGTATGGGGAGACCTTTCAGCCAGCAGTGGGAAGAAATACTTCAATAAAAATACGGTTCATAAAAGTTTGCTAATTCTATCTTGAGGGTCACCGAGGTTATGACTTCACTCGTCTTGAGGAACCGATTGTTCGATGAATTATTCGTGATGTCTTCCTTGTTTGGTTTGATATTTGAAAGAAAAGTTATTGAAGTGAAAACTTCTTCAGGCGCGTTGGGCATTTTTTGAGATGGGAAAAACAATTGAACTTGCGACACTGTTACCGTAACCGACACCTCTGTTTATAAGTTCGTACATATATTGTGAATGTACGTACATAGATACACATGCATGTAGGTACAGAGGCCAGCACATCAAGCTACCCCAATCTGTCAAATTTATTTGATAGTTTTTCAACTTTATCACATATGAATAAGGTTCATGTTCAATTGGGAAAATTTGACAGTTTGGGATAGGTTGACCTGTTGGCGTCTGTACAATAGCGTATTAAATGTAAATTGTAAGTTTAATAAGTTTAATTACAATTAGTTCGTATAAGTTTTCACTTCTGTCGGTATTCCTGGAGTGCCACTGTTTTTTTTTTATGTTCAAGGTTTCGTTCACCTCCATAAAATCTTGCTGGGCAGTATCTTGCTACTGTAATGTAAATAATAAACTTTTTCAACTTCCTATTGGTCACAGTAGACTCTCGTTCTAACAGCTTAACTGTTGTTAACCATATGTCATGTTATGGTGCTCCAAAAAATGCCTCTTTTTCCACAACCGAAACCAATTCCTTTGAATGACACACATGGGAGTAATTCTAACTTGGCCTACTGAATCTGTCTGTTACCGTCAAGCTTCGTATCGCGAAACTCAAACTTAGTGATTTATTTACGTTGCTGTATTGATCGAGTGTATGAAGGTACATTTAGGGAGAAACGGGGTCAAGTTGCTACTGGTACTCTTCGTACTCTCGGGTACTCTTGGAACTCTTGCTTGGATACACTCCGTGTCATTTTGTTTGTTTTATACGAGCAAATAATCTGAGAGATTTGATTGAGTTGTATTCTCGGGAGGGGGGGATTATTTGATGTCTTTGGATGTAATCTGAGTTTAAAGGCTGTTGGTATTTTGTGTTGCTTGTAGGTAGTTGTTTCGAGTAAGTTTTGAAAATTTGGTGATCTTCTACGTATCCATATATATTATATATTAATAAGTGAAACAATAACTTTGTACCGCTTTTTACGAAAATTACGCGGACGGTGGTGTATGAAATTTGGCAAAATTTAAGTGTATATTTAGAGTGCAGAAACCGAATATTTTTATACATAAAAATAAAAAAAATAAAAATAACAACCGACTTCCAATAAAAAAACACTACAAATTGCAAAATAACTTTAATTTCGGAAGGCGGTGACTTTGGAGGTGTAGATATTTTAATTCTTTGTCACCGCCTTCCGAAATTAAAGTTATTTTGCAATTTGTAGTGTTTTTTTGGAAGTCGGTTATTTTTTTTTAAGTTTTTTTTTTCACTTTTTAGTTACCTCACACCAATTCGAAATTTCATCATCCTTAGGGTCAAAACAATGCATATTTATGCGATAGCAGCGTTCGCGGTTGATTTGCTGTAATGTTTTGAAGAGTTCCGTTGTCTGTCTCCGAAACGCATCATCAGATCTTTATGAAATTTATATGGGACCATTTCGGAATAAAACCCTTTCGAACAATTAATACTTTTGCAAATCCGTCTATATACGACGGAATTATGCCCAAACATACATAAAAAATAAAAATAAAACATGTCGAATTGATAACCTCCTTCTTTTTGAAATCGGTTAATTTTTTTATTTATAATGCATTAAGTTTTAAATGAAAAAAATCATTTAAAACTTAATGCCTCAGTCGATTTTCGACCAATAGGCGACCAGTAGTAATCAAATTAATAGTGGTAGTACCTATAATAGTAGTAGTATTAATTATTCATGTTCCTCCTGTATTTCTGTTGCTCAATTCTTACACGACCGTAAATTGTGTGTTTAAAACCAATTCGACAAAACTTTTCAACTTAGTAAAATCTACGTAGTAAGTACTTACTAGTCTAGTTATGTAAATATATATATTTGGCAGGTTTTCTCTATGTTAACAACCAAACCTCAATTTTATAACGGATAAAAGAACTTTTGGAAAATCAGCCTTTAAATCGCAGTAGCAATGTATTTACATCTGAGTTAACAAACAATGAATGATGTTACATCGTAAAAGATTTGCCTACGAAGGGAAAAATACGGTGTCACATCACACAGTTAAATCTACAGTGGGATATGTCGATAAGCGATCATTTTCAGAACCAGAAGCGTGATGATTATGAACTTGAACTGCAGGCTCAGCACGAGAACCGTAGACAAGCGTTTTGTCGTCGGAAGAGTAGACAAAAATGACGTTTCAGTATAGACTGTTGACAGTTTTTCAACGAGAAATGTAGACAAGCGATTTCTATTCTACAGTAGAGTAGAAATAGAAAGCGTGAAAGCGTCATGCTAAGTCCGCTGGAAGAAAAAAGAGGCATCAGCTGAGCGTGCGGGCGCAACAGCTGTGCGACTGTTGGAAGAGAAAAATATGTTGCTTAGGTAATAGGGTGTATTTTAGACCCTTACAATTTACAGTAATAAACACCCGTGTTAACCAAGCGCAAGATGACATAATATTTACGAATACTGATATTTTAACTATGAAGGTGTAATAAGTTTTATTGTTATTAGTTTAGTAAAATATACAGAGTGACATCGACGCACAGACTGTTGCAATGAAATTAGTACATGATTCTGAACATGGGAACCTACAATACTAACCATATACCAATCTGCGATGAAATTTTCCGTCGATCATTAAAAAAAAACCTGTGCCATATATCGATGACCGCATAGGTATTGCACTTTTCCAGTAGCAGTAAATTTTATTTGCTTTGGGGTCTAAATTCATGCGCTGAATCCACGCTTGTGTCACCACGTATAGGTAGCAGTTTCTATTATTATTTGACTGAGGAATCTATTTTTAAACGCAATGACATGGCATAAAGCATAATCAGCCTATACTGTTCCCACTGCTGGGACACTGGCCTCTTGTCGGTGAGAGGGAGTGGGCCGTAATCCACCACGCGGGCCTAGTGCGGGTTGGCTTAACGCGAAAACATCTTTGACCTTAACCTTTTAAAACAATAACAAGCAGTTACTTCTAGACGCGGGATGTCTACACACGAAACTAAAATAAAAAAGGCTGTAAACTCCAGTCACTAACTCAAACTTCCAATACATCAATTGACATTGAACATTTGAACATTGAAGGCATTGACTCCAAATTGTGGTCTTATTAATTCTGATTACGAATCGAAAGCAGTTTCAGGATAATTACATTAATTACTAGAACATCGCTAATGACGCGTCGGCCGGCGTATGCACCTACATATATGCGGTACGCAAGTATGGACCTACATATATGCTATATATGCACTTATATGATGCGTTGATGGATTGTAACCAGCCTAATTACGTTAGGTATCGGGTTCACATTAGCTATTACGGCTTTTATTGCAGAGATGTAATTTTAAGCGCTAATTAAGCGGTAGTTAAGGGAGCTGTTTGAGTGTTGATCTAAGTTTATGTTTATTTGTTGTTTTGTTACTGGGGACATGTGGGTGTACTCTATAGAACATCTGAAGTATGTATTTACGGATTTATAATAACTAGTGGTCGCCCAGAAGTTGAAATTTGGCTACAATTCATTTAAATAGAAATACATCTATTTAAATAAAAAGAAAAGTCCTGACTGACTGACTGACTCATTAACACCCAGCCCAAACTCTTGGATCTAGAAAGGTGAAATTTTGCACAGAGGTTCTTTTTATAATGTAGACAAAGAATAAGGAAGGATTTTGCGAAATTCAACCACTAAAGGAGTTAAATAGAGATGACTGTCCCGTGCTGGCGAAGCCGCTGGCAGAAGCTAGTCTTTATAGTTTAAATAAAAGAAAAGTCCTGACTGACAGACTCATCAACGCCCAGCCCAAACCCTTGATCCTAGAAAGCTGAAATTTTGCACAGAGGTTCCCATTATAATGTAGACTAGAAACAAGGAACAACTTTTCGAAATTAAACCCCTAAGGGAGTTAAATAGGGGATGAAAGTATCACGCGGGCGAAGCCGCTGGCGAAAGCTACTTATAATATAAAAAATATTTCCTTTCTGCACTCGTTTTCCATATAAACTTTAACTGTGCCAAATTTCACACTCCTCCGTATGTGTAATTTTCGTAAAAAAGGGTAGGTATACAATTTTGAGTCACTTATTAATACACAAGGTTATTGGAAAAACACCAACAACCTCTTAAGAGGTCATTGGTGTTTTTTCCAATAACCCTGTATAGATTAAAATCATTAATACGATCCCCTAAGTTCATATAACACAATTGAATGACTATTTCATGAAATATCAAACAATCTACAGTTTGACAATGAACTGAAAAAAAAAAAGGATGTCACGGCCAATTTTGGCGCTTAAGGAAAATAAAGGTCCATCTATTTATGTTTGTCAAAACCGGATTCCGTGTGGTGCCGGAAGTAAAAGAATAGCACCATCCCATTTCTTCCCGTGGGTGTTGTAGAAGGCTGGTGACTAAAGGACCGACAAAAAAATGGGCAGCAGCGATCTCTATGCATTTTACCACCATACGGCGATCACAAACCCGCCTGTCAAGCATGACTTATGTCCAGCAGTGGACGTGTTTCGGCTGAAATAATGATGATGTCAAAAGCGGTAACGAAATTATGAGGCGACCACTACGTACAGCCCAACACATTTAATATGCTAGCCAATTAATACAATCTTTCAAAGTAAAACAATTCAGCCAATCGTTAAGAAGTAAAGACAAAAGACGGAACCTTAATCACAATTAGGAAGACACCAATAAATAATTCAAATTAAAGTCGATACTAACTATCGAACTGCACAGCACTGTACCGGAGGTAAATAATTGAAGTAATTGTTGGGTCAAATCGGGTCAATTAATCATCGGATGCGGTCCAAAGCCGCATTATCAATTTATAAGCCGACCAAAATACTCCATAAGGGTTGCTACACACATGCTCGGGTGTGCCGGTTCGGCAGTATTTTTTGAACAATAAAACCGACCCTACACTAGGGCCTACACTTATTCGACTTTCATTCGGCTCGTGCTGATTGGTTGACCTTGTTCAGCATTTAAGGCTCCTGCAGACCAGTGTTTGGCGAGTCTAGTGCACCTTCTTACGCATTTATCCTCGCTGACGGCACAATTCGAACTAAGACGAGCGGTTTTATCCCGAAAATATTTATTAGCTACTTCGCGAGAAATTAATTATTCCCTCGACCCACTCCGCGTCGCATCGCATCGCTTACCCGCCGTAATACTTCTTTGCTGACCGGTCTTTCTAACTTGTTTTCTTTTTGCTCGGCTTCTACGACAATTCTGCAATATGACCTAGCGCGTTGTTAAGTAGCTTATAGCTTTCCTCAAAAATTGGACTATCAGAATGCAAAAAGAATTTCTCAAATCCGACTGGTAGTTCTTAAGATGCGCGCGTTCAAAAAAACTCTTTAGCTTTATTATTAGTACTAGCTTCTGCCCGCAACTTCGTCTGCGTTAAATTTCTTGCTCCCCGACCCACCCCGTCGTCGCATCGAATCGCCTGGCCGTGCGAGTACTTCGTATTCGTGACTTTTTTCTTTTTTGTCGGCTCCTAAGGCCCTAGCGTGATGTTATATATCCTATAGCCTTCCTCGATAGATGGGCTATTCAACTCTAAAATAATTTTTCACTTCGAACCAGTAGTTCCTGAGATTAGGGCGTTCAAGCAAACAAAACAAATTCTTCAGCATTATAATATTAGTATAGATAGATATTCAATTTTGCCGCGTGGCTGTGCTGAATGCCGAACCGAACTTGTCCGTAACAACCCTAACGTTTGAAAGCCTCGCGTTCGGTTTGTTCAGCACAATTTTGGTCCTAACAATGTAGCTGATTTTAGACTAATACATATTTACTGGATGGCGAGCTGTCGACCAATAAATTATGGGTTGAGTGATGTTACAGTTTGTTGGAAAGTGACTGGTTGATAGTATGTGGCATATTGTGGCTGTGGAAATCATCGACTGCCTAGCCTTTTCCCAACTATGTTGTAGACGGCTTCCAGTCAAACCAGATGCAGTTGAATACCAGTATTTTACATGCGACTGTCTATCTGACCTCCACAACCCAGTTACTGGGTAATACGACACTTCTTGGTAAGACTGGTTGTCAGACTTTCGGTCTTAGGCTCCCACCTTACGGTAAGACTGACGACCGGTAACGACTGTCAAAGATCCAAGAGTGACAGCCGGAACTAACGGGTCTTGGTATGTAAAGATGGTGGCCCATCCACGGACCAACCGCGGCAAGCTTCACCTGATCGGTCAACCTGTACGGCTGCTAATTTGTAACTTAGCCACAAGCCCCTCTTGTAGCTGTGTTTATGGCAATCGTATATACTTACATAATGCTCTCGTGAGTTCATTTTACTAGACTAGATATTTAGTATCTCTGAAAATGGAGGCGAAGTTTCTGCAGGTTTTCTAAAAGGCGACTAAAGAATTAATTCTTATCTATCTAGGTATGCATGAATTCTAAAGTTGCCATTTACCACCACTGAAAATACAATACTGTGGGATTTTGGTACCCCTTAAGGTTGTACAGACCACCCCTAAAGGAAGGCATAAACAAAATTTCGCATCAAAAATGTTAATAAAATAATCTCCCGGAGATAATCTGGATATATGGAAAGCAAGTGATTTAACGCATCGCCACATCCGCCCGGGACCCCATAAAAAGTGATAAGTAACGCGGGCCACCATAAAATCATGGATTCATCCCGTGGGACACAGCACTTAAGTGTCAATATCATAACGCCGATACACGTCGAGGGCGGCTTGCGTTGGTGGTGCGATAAAGACGTACAAAAAATACCAGGCCACTCAATTTGATCCGAGGATATATTCTGATAATACCAGTACATGTCTATTAAGGTAGGATCTAAATAAACTGGTCCTATAACCGTGTGGGTGATCCGATTTAAAGTTCAACTCAAATTCTTTATTTTTTAAGGATTTTATTGATTAAGTTGTAGTTCGTGTTACTCTAATTTGATCAAGATGAATCTTTATATAAGTAGAAGCATCGGGCATCGTTATAACAATAGAACTTTCAACAATGAAAACCCATTCAGTTTTCCGAGAACTGCTTAACTAATTATGGAGATAGAAAGAGAATAACGATCTTAATTCCCTTCAGAACATAACCTCACAACAAATAGAGACGAGCTGACAAAAATAGCGACAGCAAAAAAACTATATCGTTCTAAATTCAAATGCGACGAAAAACTCATAAATATTATATCATTCGAGAGTGCAGCACGCTCCTAAAAGCGCACTAAAAAACCTTTGTCCCGTTTCAAACAATAAACCGAAATATCCGAGTGACTAGAGACGCAACATTCGAATGCAGTAAAGTTTATCTTAATGTCTCCATACAGTTTAAAAATATCCCGTCCATATGTTGGCTGCATTCGACGTAACAACGACGGACGTTGTTTGTCGTCCCACTTTGTAATACGCGTGTATTGATGGCAGGATTTCATTGTTTTTTTGGCCTTTCAATTTGTAATATATAGAGTATGACGGCCGGTCACAGAGAAAAGGTTGTTTTAAAAGTTGAGCGCCGAAATCATAAAGGCCGAACCCGAGGTGTAACGTTTTGTCAATCTTTTTACGTGTAGCCTATTATTGTGAGCGATGTTTTGTGGTCAGTCAATCATGTTTCTTTCTTTGGTAGCTTGTAATCGGACTTGTACGGCACAAAAATAACGAAATAAAATTGGACAAATGGTTGTTTTTTTGTAATGTTACATGTTTCCGAAACATAAACGAAATATTGAGGAAAAGTTGGACCCAAATCTAGATCGTTTAAATTTAAGTGATTCCACACTAGTGTTTACCCCCGGTTCGCCCGAGTGGTCATCGGACACGGGAACGTACTATCGGGATATGTAACCGACGTGTTAATCCAGGTTATAAGCTGTGTACCAAATTTCATCCAAATCCATTTAGCCGTGTTTGCGTGATTGAGTAAGCACATGTCCCCTCGGACGTAATAAAATCGCACAGGGATTTTTCTGCGCACTGGATTTTCAACGCACTGCTTATTAGCGCCGAGAGTTGAAAATCGAACACTATGTTTTATCGATGCGCTGAGACTTACTCGCGCTGCAATCTGTGACACTAGTGTGAGTTTCGTTAAACCATCTCGATCAAACGCATCGAGCGCGTTCGGCGCTCCGATTGGCCCTGGATTGGTGACGGACCAATCGGAGCGCCAACGCGCTCGATGCGTTAGATCGAGATGGATAAATGAAACTCACACTAAGGCCTCTTTGGGATACTCAATACTCGATTCAATTCAGAGAGTTCTGTGTGTCTCGTGTGTGTGTGTGTCTAAATCCCGTCACAATTTTATTACGTTCGTGTGAATGTCGACTTACAAACAAAACAAACATTACAAACATCCAAACTTTCACATTTGTATTCTTCTTCGTCGTGTCGATGATTCCAATTTTTGTTTTATACAAGCTTCGAACAGAATTCTACTATCGACAGCGTATCGTTAGCCTCGCAAAGATCTCCCATAGTGCAGGTGCTTTTGCAAAAATACCGTGACAAGAGGTGGGGCATAGTTTGCGATGTGGCTCCACAGTTACACCGCATCTCATCGGAGTACCTACACATGACCAAGTTGTACCGGTAGCGGCCCACCTAGCTTCTTTGTAGATTAAGAGATTTCCAGGTGAGCTATGGCAGTTGCATAATATTAAGTTGTATTATCAATAAAATGCTTATTTCCCAATACAGTAAGGTACCAAATACAAGCCAGACAAACAAAACCATTCCATAATAACAAATATTTCTGTCTAAACAGCGGCCCAACCGAGCATATCGTCGCCATAAACTAGTCTAACACACACCCCCATTACCATTCCAAGTGCCGCCATTTTCACGTAACAGTTGCATATAGACTAGGAGCTTGGTCATAAAAGTAACGCACTGTCTTATCAAATGCCATGGGAAATGTGATGGTATCGCCTGCCATGGCAACATTATATGCAACTAGGGACCCATCGAGCACTACCTTACAACTCACGTTTGAAATTCAAAATTTTCATATACTCGTATGTACCGTCACCAAAAGAGATAAGTAACCAGGGTCGTCGAATACAGTTGAAGTTTAGTAAGAAACCGTTGGATGTTTTCGAATGACATTTAATTTGGTAAATTAACTGTGTAAATTGTTATGCATTCAATTAAATTTTGTTCGAAAATATTAATCGGTTTCTTACTAAACTTTAACTATAGAGGGTTATTGGCAAAATACCAACAACCTCTTAAGAGGTCATTGTACTCATCATTATGAACAACTTTTACTGTGGGACCAAAACTGAAATCGCGAAAAAAAAATCTGCTGACCCTTACATTTATGTTCGTACTAGCTTTTGCCAGCGGCTTCGCCCCCGCGGAACTTTCATCCCCTATTTAACTCCCTTAGGGGTTGAATTTCGAAAAATCCTTCCTTATTCCTTGTCTACAGTATTAAGGGAACCTCTGTGCAAAATTTCAGCTTTCTAGGTCCTAGGGTTTGGGCTGGGCGTTGATGTCATTCAATCAGTCAGTCAGGACTTTTGTTTTTATTTATATAGATAACTCATCAAAATTGTTCATAATCATGAGTACAATGACTTCTTAAGAGGTTGTTGGTGATTTCCAATAACCCTGTATACGAAGACCCTGGTAACATATCTCTTTTGGTGACTGTGCACCAATAATTGCTGTAAGGGTGAGAAATGTATATTGGAGTAAAAAATCTGCAAATAATTTTAAACATTTTAGCTCTTTGAGAATTGTAATTTAATTTGTATAGTGGAACTTTCTATTTACGATGAGAAAGTTTTATAAGGTTTCCTAGTACTGTTATTTATGTGGAAAATTACTCTTTGTTTACAATTAAAAGTATTTAAATAAATTGCGTCGGCGTTTTACCTACATATTTTATACTAAAGGAAAGGTTGGTAGAAAAAAAAATCTCCACTGGCTTTAACCTTTTTCTACGCAATTTGGACAATATGATCAAACCTTCCCTACTGTTTTTTTTTTTTCATTTAGTTTTAACCATGGTCTGGCAGTTTGAGTACTTTATGCGGCCTACCCAAATGTCCTTTCTCTGGTATTGTTCGTTGAATCGTTAATTTGCGTAAGTTCGGAGTTGAGCTGCACGGTTACTGAAAAATGCGTGCATAGACTGGACAAGACCACTCAATCTGTAAGGTTCTTTCCATTTCAGACACCAATCCACATGGTCTTCGTAAGATCTGGACTTTGTCTTTCTTCTAATCTCTGAGTTTGTTTCGGCCTTTCTTCTCAGAGTAGTCAGATAGGAAACGAAACTTATGACGTGTAAAAGTGTTTGTAAAGACCTACTAACAGAAACTTAAAAAAAAACAACTCAATTTTTTCACAAATTGACACATCACAGGACGTTTTGCCCTGAAACCAAATCAATTTCAGCGATCTCTAAACCAACGAAGCACATACTTTATATGTAAGAGAAGCTATGAAAACTCAACTCCCTTGCTGCCTGTCCCATAAATACTCCATCTCGCCGCCTATAAACATACAATTTTTCGTCAAATCAACACCCGGTGATGTTCGCACGTGCAACCTTTCAGAACGCTTTGCTATCAACATACAGATATAATTGAACCGTTTACTCGTGAAGTGGCCGATTTAACGTATGTTTGCGTCCCAAAGCGATTCCGTATCGATTTATAAAAAGATGATTTGGTAAGCGATTATATATAATTTGTTGATATTCTGGGTTTTTAGCCGACGATGAAAATGTTTTTGCCAATAAATTAATATTTTTTTACGTTCTGGCGTTTTTTTTTTTGGTTTATTGACAGGCTCTGTTTTTTCTTTGAAAGCTTTTTGATCTATTGCTGAACTACCTTTTCTTTTGTTATAGGTAAATGTGAAAGTACCTAAGTAATTTTTTGTTTGTTCTTCTTTTGTACCTAGAAATATGACTGTTGACTGCTAAGTGTGGATTTCTGTGCGATTGGAGTCACAACTCAAACTGAAATTCAAAGCATTTATTTCAAATATACCAATTACAGGCACTTTTGAATTGTCAAGGTCGGTGAGTTAGAAAGATGAAGCTAGTTGCGCCATTCACACAAATGTTAAAAATTCTAAATGTTATTGCTGCCCGTTTTGACTGTCCTTTCCAAACTCATTGGATAAGAACGGCCATAGGCATCAGTTATTCGTACTTAAATTTATATGATTTTTTGGTACTAACACACAAAAATATTCTTTATGAATTTTTATTTATGATTTATATGTTGTTTTTGAATTTTGTAACCATACGAGTATATGGAGTTTTCTCAGATATAAATAAATTGAATTGAATACTCTTACGCTTTAACCTCTCTTAAACGAAAATTCGCCCCAATTACAAGGTACCTGCTTCAGTCATGGGGTGACTCTACCCGTCATTTTAAATAACTTTCGCCATGTAACTCTTATTCTATTTGCAAAAAAACCTCGAATTCCTATGCAACAGTAGATAGACTATATTTCGATGCATGTGTGAAAAGTTATTTTTTTACAATTCGGGTATGAGTTTCATACCGAAACTGTTTTTGAATTATGTCTAGAATCACCCCCTTGATCATCATCATCATCATTTCAGCTGAAAGACGTCCACTGCTGGACATAGGCCTCCCCAAGCTCCGCCACTTCGATCGGTTATGTGCTTCCCGCATCCAGCGGATTCCTGTGGCCCTCACAAGGTCATCTGTCCACCTTGTGGAAGGACTTCCAACTTTACCCCCTTGATGGATGCAGGTAACTAAATCGCCACCCTATATCCTACTAATATTATAAATGTGAAAGTTTGTGAAGATCTTTGGATGTTTGTTACTCAATCACACAAAAACGGCTGAACGGATTTGGATGAAACTTGGCCCACAGATAGATTATAACCTAGATTAATACATAGGATACTTTTAATCTCGATAGTACGTGCCCGCGGGGTTATTTCCGACTTCCACGCGGGCGAAGCCGCGGGCGGAAGTTAGTATCAATATAAAACAAGGCATTTTAACTTATGATAGTCATCATTACATCTCCCAAAAGTCTGCATGCCATGTAGTCCAAATCATGCTTCAAGTACTCCAGGGACTGACGGCTAATTCTATCTGAAGAATAAATCTGCCAGTTATAATATTTTAAATAAGAAAGCTGTCAAACCGACCTTTTTGTTTCTAAAAAAAAGTTATCTGACCATTGAAAAATCAGCCCTTAGTCAATGAAATTCACCCACAAAAACCTCAAAAACGACTACGGACAAAAAATTTGATAACACGGTCAAGTT
The DNA here is from genome assembly GCA_949987655.1 of Polymixis flavicincta. Classification (NCBI taxonomy): domain Eukaryota; kingdom Metazoa; phylum Arthropoda; class Insecta; order Lepidoptera; family Noctuidae; genus Polymixis; species Polymixis flavicincta. The sequence goes on along the minus strand of OX465181.1, from coordinate 21,144,368 downwards.
CAATAAAACACGAAAATGTATTTTTAATTCATCCTCATCCCAAAATGCAAACTAAATAAAGCATCGAATCGAAATAACGACGGTGTGAATGCAAATTATTTAATCACCTCACCAATCGTTGTGTAGCGTTGAAATATAAACAAAATGTAAAGAAGCAAAACAAAAATATTGGCGACAGAGCCGAAGTTTCAACAGTTATGCCGTTTTATTAATTATTTCGTGTTCGTAGTAAAATGGAGAAGAACAGGTTCACGGGGTAATTTACAATTTGTAGCGATTCGAGTGTTGAACGAAATATTATTATTTGCGAAAGCAGTAGATTGTTATTTCTTAGAACCTACACATAACAATCCCAGGAACCTTTGCTAATTGACATACATAACATCCACATAAGACCCCAGGAACCTTTGCTAATTGGTATACTGAACGTACATATAAAACTCCCAGGAACCCTTGGTAATTGGCATACAGAACCTACATATAAGACACCCAAGAACCTTTGCTAATTGGCATACTGAACCTACATATTGGTAAGACTCCCAGCAACCTTTGCTAATTGGCATACTGAACCATTATTAACAAGACTCCCAGCAACCTTTGCTAATTGGCATACTGAACCATTATTAACAAGACTCCCAGGAACCTTTGCTAATTGGCATACTGAACGTATATATAAGACTCCCAGGAACCTATGCTAATTGGCATACTGAACCTACATTTAAGACTCTCAGGAACCTTTGCTAATCGGCAAACTGAATCTCCATATAAGACTCCCAGGAACCTCTGCTAATTGGCATACTGAACGTATATATAAGACTCTCAGGAACCTTTGCTAATCGGCAAACTGAATCTCCATATAAGACTCCCAGGAACCTCTGCTAATTGGCATACTGAACCTACATATAAGAGTCCCAGGAACCTTTACTAATTAGCATACTCAACCAACATATAGGTAAGACTCTCGAGAACCTCTGCTAATTGGCATACTGAACCTACATATAAGATTCCCAGGAACCTTTACTAATTGGCATACTCAACCAACATATTAGATTCCCAGGAACCTTTACTAATTGGCATACTCAACCAACATATAGGTAAGACTCCCGAGAACCTCTGCTAATTGGCATACTGAACCTACACATAAGACACCCAGGAACCTTTACTAATTGGCATACTCAACCAACATATAGGTAAGACTCCCGAGAACCTCTGCTAATTGGCATACTGAACCTATATATAAGAGTCCCAGGAACCTTTACTAATTGACATACTCAACCAACACATAGGTAAGACTCCCGAGAACCTCTGCTAATGGGTATACTGAACCTACATATAAGACTCCCTGAAACCTCTGCTAATTGGCATACTGAACCTACATCTAAGATTCCCAGGAACCTTTACTAATTGGCATACTCAACCAACATATAGGTAAGGCTCCCGAGAACCTTTGCTAATGGGCATACTGAACCTACATATCAGAGTTCCAGGAACCTTTTCCTACTGGTAAACAGTGATATGGTATTGTAGCATGTGCATATTAAAGACAAATGCTCTGAGAGGATCTACGGGTGACGAACTTCAGCCAATCGTGTTGTCTGGCCAAGATTTTCACTACGGCACGAGCAATTTTCGTAAAACTCGCGTGGTCGCGACTTCTTTTCCTGAGTAAATGCTTCATCAATTTTTCACCAACATAAAATAGCTAGTATGAGCATGTTATTATGTTTCATATTATGCAATTGATTTTCATACAAAATGGCCGCTGTAACAAGCTTTGTCGCTTAAACAGAAAACAATGAACAAAACAACGCAGAACAGCGTCCACACAAAGCCTATCGGGCCCTATGTGACTTTGCAATGTCGGCCTCTATAAAATATTTTCAATACCGAGGGAAATTGGTCAAAAATGACTCCCCAACAAGATTATCTCGGCTGCTCGAGACCTTAAGCAGAAATGTGACTTACTTCTCTCATTTTAAAGTTGATTTTCCTTTGATAACTTTCAAGTATTTTAAGTATACTGTTTCAGCATTATGTAAGTTACTTCGGGGACTAGAGAAGTAATTTGTTGGGGGCTTATTTAGTGTTCTTTGCTGAGAGATGAAATTTATTTCGTAACATGTATATTGCGACTGGCTTGAATAACTTGAAGTAGCGGGCATAAATATGGGAAAAAACAGGGACACGTATTATGTATGTGGGAAATATATGGAGCTATTATAGACTCGGTAAGAGGCTTGTAACGCTTTTCATGTTTTATAACCGATGGCTATTTTTAAGTGTAAATTTTTTGAGGGTTTTGGCGCTGATAGCCAAAACACAGGCTTTCGCCTAGTTTGGCCACAGATGTCTAATTCATTTGTAAAAAGAAAATATAGCCTGTATGATTTTTGTATAATTTTAAACAATTATTGAAATAAACCTATTATAAACATATGTATTATTTCTAACAGTCGGTTAATCGTGCTATTGTGTAGGCAATCTAACAGTCTTTATATTCTTCTGTTGTTTAATGTTAATACTGTCCCTTCATTAACCAGTTAAACACTAAATAAACACATAATGGTAGGTCCACAGTTCCACACGACACAGACTTTCATCAACTTCTATAGAATTTTGTCTGTGCAACAAAGCAGTACAGACAAAACTACAAATTGACGAAAATCCAAATCTGAACTAATGAAAACTTTGCGCAAACATTCTATGAAGATGGCTGCGTCAAAATTTTTACTCGGACTTCTCAGTCTACATATATTTGTGTGACCAAAAGTCTGTATATTGTGAACCCACTATAAAAATCCCCCCCGGGTGGGTTCTCGCATTGTCGTTGCGGGGGGGCTAAGTAGCCGTGGTCTCCCAGCTACGGTGAAGCCAAGAGGAACCCAAAGGTGGGGCCGCTTGTCAGGGCTTTTGCTTTCAAGCCGATGACGTAGCGGCCAAAAAGTAGGTTGCGGTGAGGTGCACCGCAACTGGGCGGGCCGCGATGTCGAATGGATGTCATCGCGGCTGAGGGTTACGGGCTGCTGCAGAGGAGGAGCGCTGGTGCTTCTGAGCAGCACTCGATTCCGTGGCCTGGACGGGGCCGCCACCGTTTGATGGCGGACGCGGTGGGGCCGCAGGGGAAGAGGAGTGTCGGTATAGCGTTGGCCGCTCTCCCTATCCCCTGCGGCCGAAAAGTGGTAGGCGAGACGGCGCGTTGTGTCCCACGCGCGGCGTCGGAGATGTCAGCGCCGATTGGGGTCCGCAAGGGCTGATGCCTGTCAGGGGTGCGGATTGTTCGAAAGAGACACCGTCGCCCCTGGCACACAGGCAACTGAGGGAACACGGGTGGGTTTTAGTCAGTAAAAGTCTGACACCCTGCTCTCTACCCAGAGCGGGAGAAGTCATTTGATGATTTCCCACCCTCCAAAAACAAAACAACCCATTATAAGAATTAGAAATGCCCCACATAACAAATATCTCGCAAAACACAGCATCATTTGGCTAATACAGCAACCAAGCATTGTTACCTCACCCATAAGAAAAAAAACCAAAAGAAAGCAAGCCTGCTTACTCCTCGCACAAAGACATAACGACGCACTTTCCCAATTGACAGTACGTATTAGAACAACGCCCCCCATCCCCCTGGGAGACCGTAAGAAGACAGGATCACCAACTTTTTCCATCTGAAACTTGCACTATAAATCGTCACGGGCCGCCAAACGAGAACCATCGAAACTATCCCCCGCCCCCCGGTTTATTGACGATTTATGGCAGATTTGCATTAGCAGTGACTAAATGACTCGACGAATTCCGAGTTAGAACGGGTTGGATTTAGATTTATTTTTGTTTAGTTTTTCGGAATTGGTTTTGTGTGAGAAAGATTATGGGTGGTTTGAATTTTTGAGCAAGTCCGAAACGAATTTAAAAGCGCCTCTTCGTCATTATTGCTTGAGAACTTAGACTTTTAGACGTAGCTAAGGTACTTGTAGGAGCATTATGGGCCCCCCTGCTCCATCTCCTATGCAGAACGAATAAACTATAAAAAAACATACGTTTATTTCACGCTTTCATTAGAATTTGCTTGCTTACTGGTAGGTCATATCTTCATTTATAAAATTGTTTGTTTTTATTTGACTAGAAATTCATTTTTATTTTCATTTACTTAGTATTGACATAATCTACTCATTACAATGTTTCTTTTTTAATAATGAGTTATATTGCAACATGTAGTTACCTAGCGACATAGACAATTGATCTATTGTATCTAGTTATATCATGTACCTATTATTTTAATTTTATGTTTCGTTACGTTAATTACGTACCTGCCATTGTATTGAATTATGTTCTTTTAACATAACAGACAGCTGTGCTGCTGGGGAGTTTGTTGCGCCACTTCTTCTTCCCAGCTAAAGTACTAGGAAGTGGTTAAGGGCGGGCGTTTTTGAGGGACTGTCTTATGTAATTTTTACGTTCAAAAAGTGCTGACACCAGCCTAGTTTGAATAAATGACTTTTGATTTTGATTTTTTCTTTCGTGTTTACAGCCCCGCGCGTGCCATAATAGTCTGTATTTTCGAAACAAAATACCTATTCTTATTTAATAATAATAAAATAATAAAAAGTTTATTTATTTCTCTCACAATGGTTGGCATTTAACAGTTTTGGACTATAATATAATAATTCACATTGTGAGAGCTGGTGCCTGACGTAGGTTTTAGAAAAGCCTGTATTACAGGTCACCAGACCCCACTTTGTGGCATCATACGAATAGACAGGCGGGTAGAAGGTGTTTCTACTAACTATTACTAGATACTTATGCAATGAAAACCAAAAAAGAAAAAATAACTAAGCAAACAATCAAAAAGAAACATAAATAAAAAAACACAACTGGAACAGTCAGAGGGTGCGGTGTGAACATTATGGTTCGGAATGTGTAGGTAGGTGAATGTTTTTTAATGTGCACGTGAATGGAGGTGTGTGGGAATGTACAGATGAATGATGTAGAATGTGTAGGCGAATGGAGGTGAATGTGTAGTTGAAAGGAAGTGAATGTTGGTGAAAGGGTGTGAATGTGTAGGTAATGATTTGAATACAAGTTTTATTTAATTGAGTGGAGCAGTTTCTCTGTGTCCTCATATGAAAGAGTTTTCAGGAAATCAGTTATTTTTTGCTTACAACTGGGTTTCAGTAGAGGATAAATATTTTGAACCTTGTTTATAACATTGTAAAGATAATCCCCTAGGTAGCAGAAGAACTTGTGGGATAAACTTACACGGAAGAAAGTAGTATTGCACACAGTACCTTTTCTTCGTTTATCCTTTAATAAATGCGAATCGTAAACTAGCTGCGAATGCTTTTTCAGGACTGTATGCAGAACGAAAGTTTGTCTTATAGACAGTACATCCCACATTTTTAATAAATCGACTGTAGGAAATCGAAAGGGAAGACCCGCAGCAACCTTAAGTATGGCACGTTGAGCCCTTTCCGCCTCTATCATGTGGGTTTTTGCAGCTCCTCCCCAAGAGATGATGCAGTAGTCAATAAGCGACTGACACAAGGCATAGTAGACCATCTTAATGGTATGTAGGTCGGCTACATGTTTTAGATTCTTGAATATGTATATGAGTTTACGTAATCTTGTTACCAGAACGTCTATATGAGGTTTGAAGCTGAGAAATTGGTCTAAAGTAACTCCAAGGTATTTAATGTTATCTGTCCTTTGAAGAGCAGGACATACGCATGGCCGGTTGTCTGACCAACACGAGTGGGCCGTTAATGAAAGTGAACATGGTGGTAGGACATTTGAACGAAGTGCAAATGCCACGTATTTAGTTTTTGTGACATTGAGAGTCAGCACATTATTCCGCAACCAAGCAACAACCAAATTAATCCCCTCCCGAGCCACACCAAAAACCGCATCCCAGCTATCACCACTAAAGAAGAGAGCAGTGTCATCTGCAAAAGTAAAAATTTGACCATTACTAAGGTGAAGCTGGCACAGGTCGTTGATGTAGATCAAGAAGAGAGTCGGTCCGAGTATACTGCCCTGAGGCACTCCAAATGTCACTGGCTCTTCATTACTCAGCATACCATCAATTCTAACTTGCTGCTTACGGTTAGATAGGTAGTCCTGGAACAATTTTAGGGGAAGACCTCGTACTCCCATATTTTCCAATTTGTGCAATAAGTGTGGGACAGAAACCGTGTCAAAGGCTTTAGCCAAGTCCAGAAACACCGTCAAGCACTTTCTCTTCTTATCTAAGTTCGTTACGACCGAGTTAACCAACTCATGCACCGCGTCATTTGTAGATTTACCCTGCCGGAACCCATACTGGGAAGATGAAAGAAGGTTGTTTACCTGGAGGAACCTAATCAGCCGGTCATTCATCAGGCGCTCCAGAACTTTTGAGAGCACTGGAAGAATAGAGATGGGTCTAAAGTTGTTAACACAGTCCCGGTCACCACCTTTATGTATGGGTTTAATAATAGCTGATTTAAACGCCTGCGGAAATGTCCCTGAAGAAAGGGCGAGGTTGCAAATGTGGGTAATAGCGGGGCACAGAACTTGGGCGTATTTTTTCAGTAACCGGCCCGGGATCTGGTCAACTCCGACAGCACAATTATCTTTTAATCCTTGAACGAGTCGCAGGACCTCAGAGTCGTCCGTTGGGAGCATAACCAAAGAAAGAAGAGGAGCGGTTCCCGTGAGGTTATCAGCTTTGTTTCTGAGGGGGAATGGATGAGTAGTGATTTGCTCGGCCAGGTTGCGTCCAACGTTTGCAAAGTAAGCATTAACCTCGTTGAGACTCTTGTGCGGGTTTGCGCTTGAGATGAGACAGGAGGAGTGATCTGTAACCACGTTTGAGCCGCTAATCTGCTTTATAACATCCCATAACTTTTTTTGTTGCCACTTGCGCTCTCGATCTCTTGTTTTTCATAGATTCGTTTAGCTTTCTTCAGAAGTGAAGTGCAGAAGTTTCTATAGCGCTTATATGTTGTTTGAAGTACTTCGTTATTTGGGTCCCTTTTCAACTTTTTGTACAGATTATCCCTGTTACGCATGCATTTTATGAGGCCTTTTGTAATCCACGGCTTACTGACTAGTTTCCTTCTAGGTATTTTAACTACTTTGGAGTTATCTTTTATAGCCCTTGACAGGCAACTAACTAGCAAGTCAGTTGCATTATTTACCTCGCTGCAACTTAATATAGTTTGAAAATCTGTCTTACGTATAGCTAAGTCTAGGTTGTCGTAATCAATACGGTGTCTAATTTTATTTGCATAATTGAGCTGAGACTTGTGGGCAAGGTCAAGGCTAACAGCCACACTCTCGTGATCCGTAATGGATGATTCGACCACAAGGCAGGTAGCCTTCAATTTGGTCTTAACCATGATGTGATCCAGACACGTTTTTCCATGGGTCGGTAGAACATGTCCTGGCAGCATACAGTGACTGGCTAGGACATTAAGATATTCATGAGATCGTTTATCGGGGCTGTTTATCGCTATGTCTATGTTTACATCACCACAAAGTATTATATTTTTGTAGCTGCTTAAGGAAGTGAGGAGTACATCGATTGAGTGCGTAAAATTGCCAGTGTTTTGTTGGCCGGGAGGGCGGTAGATTCCAAGAATACAAGTATCTGAATTTAATTTAAGTAAAAGACAATTTGCGTCACTAATTTGTGGTTCTTCAATCGACACTTTGAGTTGTTTATCATAAAAAATTACGACTCCTTCGTTTTGTGTCCTATGTAAAGTGGTTGATGCATAGTTATAATTGTCAAGGATAGGTACATCTTTGGCTGAGCGTAGCCAACATTCAGATAGAACCAACACGTCCCATGCTACTTTGGACCTATGCAGGAGTGTTATGAAGTTTGGCAAATTGCACGAAACACTACGTATATTTTGCGCGAGAATGTTCAGTTGGGAATTGTTAAGATTCACATGGGTTTTTATTTCATCTATATCACATCTAATAACTCGAGCCACCGACAAGGAATCCAGATCCGAGTGAATAGCTTCAATGTTTTGCATCTTGTGGAAATTTTATTAATGAAACATGCAGGTCACTATAACGTGACCTGTTAGCTACGTTAAGAAGTTGGATGACACTCTGGTCTGGTATATCGGTGGCTATTTTCATAATAATGATAGGATGTGATATTATAAGTTGAATCGAATATTTAAACAGACAGTTACTATTGATGATTACCGCTCGATTTAAAAAATCTTGATTCATATTGTGCGTTATGTTAAATGCACGTGTATTAGGAGTAAGTTTATTGTGTGTAACAGACAGTTGAGTGAGTTGTGCGAGACTGCAATTGGTTATAAAATATGGTGACAAATAAGTGTTAGTATATTTAACGAAAGGCATAATCCAAATTGAGACTAAACTAAACACAGAAAATAACAATGGAAGGCAATTTATAATAAGTACATTAACCAGTCACAAAATGAGTTTGTTTAACTCAGACTCATCATTAATACGCACTGGCGATGACCCTTCTTCTTTCCTAACGTAGACTTTCCCATAGGCTGTCCAGGCTGCAACGAGCTTTTTATCCTTGACATTTAGGCGCGCAACATAAAATAATCTTCTTGCTTTGCTTGTTAAGTACTCAGATATAAACAGTGTACGTAAATCACCAGGAACATTGATGTGTTGTGAGTTCAGACGTGGTTCATTAAGTTCCCGTCTAGACTTATTGAACGAAAAGTACTTGTTGATTACAGACTCCTTCCGCAGTGTTGTATTAAATTCAACAACTACAGCTTCGGACTTTGAGCGGTATATGTCTCTTATCTCTGACCCCTCGATTGGAGTCCCAAGCCCCAGAGCCGAGCCAAGGTTCTGAACTATATTGCATAAGATGTTTTTGTTTTCGGTTTCCTTCTTAGGTAAGTTCCGAATCTCAATGGATGTACAACGCGCATTCTTTTCGAGAAGGTCAATCTGGTTTTCTAGGGTACTTACTCGGTTTTTGTATTCGAAATTTTCCTTTTCAAGGCCAACAATTTTTGAAAGAAGCTCTTGATGTTGGGACGTGAGCGTTCCCATAGAGTTTTTGATCTCCTGATTTTGCGCAGCAATAGTGTTCAAGGTGACGCTCAATTGATCAAACTTGTGGTCCTGTTGTACTTTGAACTCAACGAACATAGATTTAATTTCTGAGATGGAGGAGGCAGGCTGATCAGCAAAATCGCCAAACGTACGTTTGAAACGTTTAGTTACGTTAAAATAACCATCTTCAGAATCTGATTTATTGGTAGTTTCAAGAGCTGAGTCTGAATTGTAGTGTATTAGAGGATTTGGTGGATTTAATTTACATTCCGATTTAGGAGGTGAGCGCTGCACTGCCATCTTATGATGGATATCCAAATAATTTAATAGCACGGGTGGCGCCACTAGTCACATTCACTCGCAATGCGACACGTACGCACTATATTCGTCGCTGGAACGCTCACGCTAACTTCGTCGCCAGCAGGTTGGTATTCCTGACAGTGCAACGAAATTTAAACGTACGCAGAACTTTGAGCTCTAAACACTTTGCACAACTTCGAGAATTCCGTGCACTCGCGGATTAGTCACTATGATACGGCAGTTTAAGAAAAAAAGTTCAATGTTTGTTTTTGATTTAATTTCACTTCACTGAGGCCCAAAAACAATTATTAGTAAATAAACACTACACTAGACTTGTATTTGTTGGAAAAGTAAAAGTATTGACAACTGATAATTAATTTAGCGGAACGAAAGGACTAAGGGTACGTCTTAACGGTCTCAGAGCGCGTTCTCGGATTTGATTAAATGTATTTTATCGCCAGCCTGTACAGTCACGAGCAATAACATGTAAACACATCGCCAAATTCAAAAGCGATTTTCTTTTAAATAGCGATTGCAGCCTTGAGATAACTAAGATATTTCATTACAGTGTGGGTTTGAAAATATTATTTTCATAATAAAATAAGATTACAATTAGTAAAAGTGGAGAAAATTACTTTTAAAAGTTGGTAAGTGTATACATATTATTGCTCGTGACTGTACAACATAAGGTTGTCTTTTGCTGCGAACCTTAACATGAGCTACGTTCATCCTGGAACAAAGGGACGTTTTATTCACAACACTCAGGCTGTACCTGCGAATGCCTATAAAACAATCAGCTAATGCCAGAAATCTTGCAAGAGAAGGTTTAAAACAGGACGAACGAGTCGCGAATCTGACACTACGATAACTGTCAGAAAATTTTAACATACATTTTCACTAACCTGCACTCACACAAATAAACTAACGTCGTCATGCTTAAACCTCGTCTTGTAGTCGCTACGTTCTAAGAAATCCCAGTCAGAAGCTAGTAATGGATGTTGTCCATTTCTATTACTAATCTAAGTGGAATGGCTCTTAGCTGACTGGGCTCAGTCGAGATTTACCACGAACCATGTCTATAAGTTAGAAGATATACTTGTTTAATATAAACAGACATCCTACCAAAACATACCAAAGCAAACTACTGATTAGCATCGGTCGAAGCCATACCAAGTGTCGGATTTAAAGTACCCTACACTGCAAACGGTATTGTATTTCAGTTATAGCACCATGCAATCCTTTGTCTTTACATTTAATTTAATGAACGCATATCTGAATAAGCAATTGAAATGTTCTTACGGGAGGTAATGTACAATACGGTTAAATTGTGCCCATATGAAATTCTATTAGGTGCCAATTTGTTCCCGCTTCCAACCGGTTTTCTCGACGAAGACTGTATTAGGTAAAGAAATACTCTCGATGTATGTAGATTGGGCTGCGGGGAAAGTGGAGAAATATAGAGATCGTAAATGCTGGCGGTTGAGTTCATTCTTACTTTATAACGTGAATAGTACTCTTGAGAATACACACAATGTTACAGTCAGCAATGAAAGTGATCGGCACGTTTTCATGTGTTTTCTGATGTAAATAAAGCCTTTGCACCTTTTCAGGAGCAGTGGTGGCCAAGTGGTAACGGCCGCAACTTACGAGTTGTAGGTCGTGAGTTCGAACCCAGACAGGCGCTTTACTTTGTGTAAATAATTTCATCACCACTGCTCTCAAAACGGTGAAGGAAAACATCGTGAGGAAACCGGCACGTCCAAGAACCAAAAATTCGAAGACATGTGACAACTAACAACCCGCACTGGGCCTGCGTGGTGGATCACGGCCCACTCTCTCTCACGGAGAGGAGGCCTGTGTCCCAGCAGTGGGAACGTGATAGGTTGAGTATGTTATTGTGATTAGAAGGATCATTTTAAGGTTAACATTAAACATGAAACAAACAGAATACATTGTGAGCACTCTATAATAACACGTCATCATTTGCGTTGCTTTTTTCACCTATGGTGTTGTTGGCTTCCAGTCTAAACTAATGGAGCTGAATACTAGAATTTTACATAGATCAATTGCCTATCTGACCATCAAAACCCAGTTATTCGGTAACACGATACTCCTTGGTACTCCTAAAAAACACGTACGTACCTGTTATTGAAGAGTGCTTTAGCCTTCAGTACATTATTACATGGTGTTTTCGTTATTGATTTCTTAACAAATTTTTAATGACTTCACAAGTCTGTAGTCACCGAGTATCGATGCCGTGACCGCACCGACCGCAAACGAAACACGATCTACTCGATTAGATATCTGTACAATAAATAATCGATATCGCTCATTCGCTTCGACGTTCACAAATAGCATTTTAATGTTTTATTCGACAGCTGTATTTGTAAAAATAGAAGTTTTGGAAGCAATCGACAACGTAGGGAGCTGAGACATATAGTGGTGTAATACCTATTTACTTAAATTCTAAATAGCCGCAATAAATGTTGCCACCTATTTGGGCCCACTGTAAGAAACAGATGTATCGTCGAAACGAAAAACAAAGCGTGTTTATATTTTTTCTCATCATTTAATCTCATCGGGAACGTGTCGATAGGTACAATATAATAAGAAAGCCTCCGCTTATCTAATTTTACGTATTTTTTTTAAACACATTAAAGTTCACAACTGGACCAGATGATTTCTTATGCTGTTTGAAATAATTCCAACCTGTGTAATTCGCATCAGGACTGCATAGATAGTCTGCCTTCATATCCTCCACATCTCTTCGTATTGTGTCTTCTTCAAATACAAAGATTAAACCACTTTCCTAATAGCGTATAACATAGTCCATTGCCAAAAATACTACAGTTAATTCTAGTTAATATCAGAGGAAAATGTTTACAAAGAGATCCCGAAGAGAAACCGCCTCATTCCGCTGCCAAATCAGCTTGAAAATACCAGGACTGAAGTGCTGTTTTAATTCGTCGTGTTACTTAACAAGTGTTGTGTAGGTATTCAAGTTTCCCTTTGATTAAAGACGCGAAGATTTCTTGATTAAAATGTCTCAACGAAGTGACTGCGGTTGTTACTATTGAAGAGCGTGTTTTGAGTTACGCTCGCCTCTTTGAAATTTGAAAACTTTAGTTTATCTCCTCTAAGATTGTTGGCATACTGTTATACAAATGTTTTAATAAGTTCTACATTATGTATATTTGTATTTGTTTGTTAATAATTTTAATGATGCGAAAGCGAACATTTTGATGCCAATATTTGTATTTTCGTTCAAATATTGAGCATATTTCAAGTTTTTGTCTAGAATTAAATCTCCTAAACCTGATTCAGTATTTTAGTTATTACAGATACGTAGACCGAAGACGGCACAAATAGTCTAGCCACGAATTACGTTCAAGACAATTGTGTCATTGATGAAGTATGCCCGGGCCGTACCGAGGCAACTGAAAACCATGGCACGTAGGGGTGCCGGAGCCGGCACTTATGAGAACCATAACACATAAATACAATTTCGGTCGGTATCATATCCATATTTCTTGCCTCACTGATTAGATATGAAGAATAATATTTTGTCGGGGTAAAATAATATCCTGATTTATTCTTACGGGCAAGATAACGGCGCGAAGGATGTGCTCGTAATGGTCGGCACCGGGCCGAAATTGTCCGAAATGGCCCGAAACGGGCCGAAAGTGGCCCCTACCCAGCGCGTATTTTTACATATTATTTTCAGGGGAAGCATTAAATTACAGGGGATTTTTTGTGGGGAGTTATGAAAGACCATATTTTGCGGAGGTGTGTGGAATGAAAACGACTCCTGCCTTCGAGAGGCGAGAGAAAAATATAATTATATGTTTTATGTGGTTCTCTATTTTATTAGGGTAGGCTTTTGTACGTAAGTTTCAGGGTGTTAAATCAACGAGGAAAGCGTTAATGTGCTATTTATCAGTGTAAACGCCACGCTCAGACATTTGGCTTAGAGGATGCAATTTTCAACAAAGCGTATATACAGGAAGGGTCATTTACAAATACGGTCAACTTAGTGATAACGGCACATTTTTGGGGAAAATGCAGCATACAATACATTACGATAATGCTGATTTATTAAAGATTATTTAAATACATAAATACAGGTTATAACAAATCTACACATTCTTGTAAAAATAAAGGTTTATTCAGACGTCACAAACAAAATCTATCTAAGTAATTCGTGCTTCTGTGGTAAGTACATGATAAGGTATATTATAAGGGATTATGAAGCGGTGATCAAAGGTGATGAAATAGTTCAATACCTTCACTATCAGATCATCTTCGTGGATCCAGTGTTCCCAAAACTGGAAAATAAAAGAAAGTTTCAGAACAAAACATTGTATGAAATTATATTTTGATGACGTTTGTTCTTGTGACTAATAAATTAATAAAGATTCTTTACGCATTCTTTACACAGGCATTCACACACTTTGAAATTCATTTAACGTAAAACTAGGCTTAAACCAGTTTCCAGTACTATTTCCATTAGTCCATTATATCGGCATTTCAACGTAGAACAATTACAGGAATTCAATTCAAAACATATGACCAATAAACAATGCGTTGAGTAATTCGGTCCAAATCTATTATGCGAGCGTAATCCTTCAGGGTCATGACGTCAGCAGTGAGGTCATAGCTCCTATTATGTATTCAGTGAACCGTAACCATTGGGACGACTCGAATTTTTATATGTAATAAACAATTGATGAGCGATTCGGAATCGTGAGAAGATTTTTAATCGAGAATCGGTCAGTTGCTTAAATAAAGATAGGAATACACTGTCAGTTAAGCTTGCAAGTCATAATTACTACTTACGTACCTTTCTGTAATCTACCTATACCAATATTAAAGAGGAAAGATTTGATTGTTTGTTTGTTTGGATTGAAAAGGCTCCGAAACGATTGAACCGATTTGAAAAATTCTTTCACTGTTGGGAAGCTACACTATCCCCGTGTGACATAGGCTATATTTTATACCCGTATTCCACGGGAACGGGAAATACGCGGGTGAAACCGCGGCGCGTTGCTAGTCGTATATAATAGACAAATAGGTGACTCCTGTAACACAGGCACCTAGCGTTAACCTAGTGTGGGGGTTAGTGATAAAATGTTTGAGCACCTGTAACTCCTACTGTCAATTTTGAGCATACTTTTACATTATATTATTATTGTTGTACACATTACTAACTTCTTTTACTGATGATGAGTGCAGAAGAGAAGTGGTGGCCAAGTAGTATAGGCCCTGACTTGCGAATTGTAGGTCGTGAGATCGAACTCAGGTAGACACTTTACTTGGTGTATTTAATTTAATCAGCACTGCTCTCAAAGCGGTCAAGGAAATCATCGTGAGGAAACTGACATGTTCAAGAATAAAAAAATCGAATACATGTGACATCCGCCAAACCGCACTGGGCCCGTGTGGTGGATTATCGCCACTACCTCTCACAGAGAGAAGGCCTGTGTCCCAGTAGTGGGAACATTATACGCTGATTGTGATTATTGATGATGAGCTTGCCACAAAAGTGTTGTAAAAACCTTGCATGCCATTGTGTCAATCATCAATTCGCAGTTGTTATGGATACAGTGGCCTACTTGCATACTTTTGTGCAAGTTGCGGGCATGTGTAGTCTTGGCTTAAATGGAAGATTCCAGGTGCACCGATATAACATCATACGCTTGACTGTGGTCGGTTCACTGCATCGATTGCATTCAAACAATAGTAGTTTGTATCAGAGCAATAATATGGTGGGTTTAAGGAGAGCTAGTGAGCATAAAATGTAATGGTATCTAGTCCTATCGTATAAACCGTATCCTTGTATTGACTTTTACTACTGCATGGGATACGAGGAAGTCGAGTTTTGTTTTGTTTTCAACTTCCAAGATAGAATAGCCTTTATAAAGCTAGTTTTCACTGAAAATGTATTTTTACAGTATCGAATTTGACACTAAAAAAATTTCTTCCACACAAAAAACACTTTTCCGACTACTAAACTAACAAATAGCGCGAAACAAAAAGAAAAATCAAGCGAACTTTAAAAATCGCGTTTCCTCGGAAAATTCTATGTGGTCCCGTTCATATGTGGCATTCAAAATCAGTACCCCGACGCCCTGTTCGAAACAAAACGTGAGAATGGTACCTTTGAAATCGGCTTTCTGCAATCCAATGCATTAGAAAGAGACGGTCTCACAAAAAAGTGGTTGTACAGAAAAGGATAGATGATATGCGGACAGTCTGAGACGCGAGTTGAATTGTAAATGCGAATTGCGAGTCGTGGATGCAGTTTCAACCTAGTTTGCGTTACCGGTTAGTTTTCTGTTGCAAATGGACATAATTTGTAATTCTTTAGATTGGAACAGTAGCCGCAGAAATCAGGAGAATTACAGTGAAGATTTCACCAAGAAATTAGAAGTTGATGTAAATTATTGTGGTTTTTAAGTGCTTGTCGTCATAATTGATGAACAGGAAAACCTTATGTAGTTATTATCATTTGATATTAAGATCCAAACTCATTTCAAAGGGCTCCAACTAGTGATGGTGACTACGAGTTGAGGTGAAAAGGGATGAGAAAAGACAGAAAAATTATAACAGTATTGGCGTATTTAACCAAACACACGTTTTTGGCAATGGTGAAACCGAATAACACCAAAAGTCATGCTTACTTACACAGCTAGAATCATCAGTCATAGAGTTGAGCCGTATAATTACTGATACATGCGTGCACTGAATGGACAGGTCCACTCAATCTATGTGGTTCTTTCCTCAAAAGACCATTTCAGACAACAATCCACATGGTCTTCACATGATCTGACCAAGATTATGTCTGGACTTTAAAAGAGACTGACCTCTGAGTTTGTTTCGGCCTTTCTTCTCAGAGTAGTCAGATAGGAAACGCCGACCTCATCTAGTTTAAAAAGATATGATTGACGTGTAAAAGTGTTTGTACAAACCTACTTACAGAAATAAGATCATTTATCATCCCTGAAGGAAATAAAAACCGCAGTTACAAGTCGAAAGAAGATCTCCATGAAATGAATACAGACCAACATTACTAATTAAGTTATTGAAGAGTCGCACAAACTTGTTGAAATTCAAAGTGGATTGTTTTTACGCCGGGGCATAATCAAACTAAGGAATTCCAGCAATTTTAACGGTATATTTTCAGGTGAAGTGAGCTGGGTTGCCTTGCAATCTTATTATTATGGACCAAGTTACCTGAGTTTGTTTTTCAAGTAGGTACCCCATGGATATTTTTAAGGTAATGGAGATTTTATTGTTTACTTTTGGCTTGTGGAACGTTTTAGTACGTTAGTTTGGCTCTTCAATATTTTCATGATTTGGTAAGAGTGAATTGAATGTGAGTTACTTCAAGTTAGGTACTTTATTTGGCAATGAATTCACTTTGTAATGGATGAGTTCAGTTAGACTGCTGGTGGAAATATTGAAGTGGAATAGTTAGTTAGAATATACCTACTGGAACATTATTGTAGCTGTTTCATGAAATCATGACTCATGGAAATGTTTGCGGTAAGTTACCGCAAAAATCTTTACATATCCTTACCCTTATATTTATATGGATGATGTAATTAATATAGTGTTGCAAAATAAATTACTCTTACAAAAGTATTTGTGACGAAAAAATATCGGATGGCACAGTAATAATTGTTTCAAAGAAATACACTTTTTAGGTACCTATTTGATTAAATATGGTTTTACACACGTATTGAAAACACACAACTCGAAACCTAATTCAGCACTTTTCGAGATGAAAGGAATAGACATTCCCACATAGCTACAAACTTTGTAAAACTACCCACGAGTGGATAACCCCCAAACGAGTTGATACATTCAAATCGAGATATCGGTATTCGGATTCGAATAGGCATTATCGATCCATAGGACATCGAAACATTTCAATTAGGTCGCCGTAGTTCCAGAGGCACCCTTACGTACCTAGATACAGGTCTATAAATTCAAAGGGAGGTTACCTGGTTTATAGCGGCAGGCACGGTTTCTAGTAAAGTCTAGGTTTTAGCTAGAATTTAAGTACTTTTATATTTGATTGTTTTGCCTTGATTTAATAAACTTAGTTTCTAATTATAAATCTTTCAATTCTTGCGACAAATCTTGCGTAACTTTATTGTTAAATTGTATGTCTCTGTACATTTTTGTCGTCTTTTTCGTTTCTCAGTATTAAATATAAAGAAATACTCACTTATATAACTATAACTGCAATCATCCCCATTTTGTTGCGACTCACCTGCAAAAAAAGAAATAAAATTAAATATTGACTGAAATGTTATGACTTGGAAATCTGTGTAGTAGCTACGTTTATTTACTTCTGTTTTTTCGTCTGTAAAGTAGAACACGATACATCTAAAGGGCTCACGTTGCTCCGTCGACCGCAAAACCAAACTTTGTGGAGTCGTACAAACAAATTCATTCACGTCCATTACGGAATCGTGACGTCACGTACAGGAATAAAACATGTTTAAACATCTAAACACTTTTGTAAGTATACTTTATTGGAACAGTTCATTCACAAAATAATCCCTACTAATATTATAAATGCGAAAGTAACTCTGTCTGTCTGTCTGTCTGTCTGTTACGCTTTCACGCCTTAACCGCTGAACCGATCGTCATGAAATTTGGCCGAGATATAGCCTGGGATATGGGTAAGGACATAGGCTACTTTTTTACGCGATAACCGACATCCACGCGGGCGGAGCCGCGGGCAAAAGCTAGTTATCTATAATTTGACATGGAAACTTGCACTTTTACCTCCAAAAAATAAAGTCTAAAATCGAGTCGAAACTCTCGGAAAGCTTCACGAAAAACTCGACACGTGTCATCTCTCTCAATCAAAATTGAATTCTATTACTAAATGGCTAGGGTTGAAGTGGGAATGGTGGATTTAAGCATCGTAACGTCACGCCAATGTATATCGCACCGTCACGCGACATTAGATATGAATCTGGAACTCCTTAAAATGTCGTAATGACGTCTTCCGTGTGTTTTGTTTGAGGATTTCAAAAGCTATTCTCAAGTCACTGTGACACGTATGGTTATTAATATAAAGTTACTGAGGCGTAATCAATCGTTTGAGTTCTTTTGTTTTTAAAGGCCTCTGTTTTATTTTATATTTATACGGCTTTTGGCCATTAGTCGAGTTGTTAACTAACTAATAGACAAACAACCATTGTTATGAGTCGTTCGACTTGGCCCGTAAAACTGGGTCAGTCAAATCTAGAACAAAGGGCGGTATTTCAACATATGATCACCTTACAAAAAACCTTGTTTTTAGTCGTCAAAGGTATCATTGCCGAAATATCAAATGACAAAAAGCTAGGAAAACTTTTTGACGGAAAATCGCTAGTCGTCTTTTTATCCATAATGACGTAACTCTATACTTTATGGGCCGCTAGGAATTTCATTTTGGGCCTTTATATTTTTGACCACGCGGTCCCCATGGAGAGTGAGGGGGTGAGGTTTAGGAGGGGGGAGTGTTCTTTATCGTGGCCATTGCGGGCTCTCTCACGTACGCATATTAGGAGAAAGGTCCTTCTAAAAGTCGTAAAGAGGTCGACTAAGGTCGGTGCGTCTATGATGTGTCTTTAAGCTTCTTTTTTATTTCTTCCGATCGACTTTTCGGTTTGGAATTATGTATGTAAATAAAAAGGTTGTGTGTTACCTTTTTCTATTATTCCGTGATAGGTAAATGTGTTATTATTCTGAGATATAGGTACATAACATCGTTCTGCCTACATAATTGGAAAAGCAAAATTCACAGTCCGACTAACAAACACATTCACATCGAATCTCAAACTTCAACATTAATTAAAATTCATCACAATACATTATTACCAGCAAAGCCAATGAACAAAAAAAAAAAAAAACTGATAGTGTCGGGAAGCAGATATACGGGGCCATTGTGGTTGAAGAGGCTCTGCAGTCACAACACTAGCGCTGTTCAATACCGTGTGAAGTTTTTTTACTTGCAGCACTATCTTTGTATGCATCATCACGATTGTCTCCCTTATAGAGTGATCTTTAACATTCCAACGAGACGTTGACATATTCCGAGGTTTAAAACCACGTAAAGGAAATAAAATATTGTCAAACGATTTTTTTTAAAGAGTGTTATATATTTTTATCTTCTCCATACGATACATCTTTCTGGAAGGGGCCACTACATTTGATTCTTCTTGTTTTTGTAAATTTTGGCATTCAGAACTGCATTTAATGGTATAATAAAAAATAAAAAAAACCAGTTGACTTAGACTTTGCGTTCAGTATTTAAATTTATAATTTTAAACAGATAGATATTGCATGAAATAGTATAAATGTGGCTCTAAAACTAATGTCGTGCGAAAGATGATGTGGCTGGAAAGACTAAAACCTAAAATAACGACTGTTATAGATTTATTGAATAAGAAGGTATGGTGCGTAGACATAATTTAATGAGGTTAGGGTAGAAAGATGATGAGAGATAGTGTCTATAATAAAAATCAATCAAAATCTAAATATTCCCTGCATGGAGGGTAATTATGAAACGTCAGAAACTAGGTGCATAATGAGTTTTATATACATATGCAAGTAGCAGTGGTGGCCCAGTGGTAACGGCCGCGACTTACGAGTTGTGTAGGTCGGGCGTTCCAACCCAGCCAGGCACATTACTTTGTGTTTCCTCACCACTGCTCTCAAATGGTGAAGGAAAACATCGTGGAGAAACCGGCCTGTCCTAGAACCAAAAATTCGAAGACATGTGACATCTACCAACCCGTACTGGGCCCGCGTGGTGGATTACGGCCCATGTCCCAGCATTGGGAAACGTTATAGGCTGAGTATGCATGCAAGTGTATAGTTACATGTTAGGCTAAGCTCATTTCACACCGTACCATGCTTAAAATTTTAAGAAAGAAAATTCGAAATTAATTTATAAATTAAATATTCTTCTGAAATAGTCTACATTTCTAAGGACCTAGACAAAGATCGTTACAAACGAAAGACAAAATTACAGATTGTAGAAGGATATCTATGGTGCGATGTCAAAAATGGAGAAACGAAATGTCACTTTGTATTGAAAAAGTACTGTCTATTCTTCGTAGAAATAGATAGCGTCAAGCCTGCTGGTCGGGCAAAGTGTTATTGGGTTTTTCAATCAAGAGTAGAAGCTGGCCTCAGTCTGAATTTGTATCCGGTTGATGGAAATAGGCTCGCTCTATATAATATGAGCCTTAAAACAAAACTGACGAATTGTGGGTGTACTAAAGGTTCACCTCTGCCCAATCATCATCATCTGCCTAGCCTTTTCCGAAGGGGTCGGCTTCCAGTCTAACCGGATGCAGCTGAATACCAGTATTTTACATGGAGCGACTGCCTATCTGACCTTCACAACCCAGTTACTGGGTAATACGATACCCCTTGGTAAGACTGGTTGTCAGACTTTCGGGCTTCTGACGACCCGTAACGACTGTCAAAGATCCACAAATGACTGACGGGACCAAGGGCTTAACGTGCTTTCCGAGGAACGGAGGGGTCTTGGTATGTAAAGATGATCACCCATCCACGGACCAACCGCGGCAAGCATAGCTTTACCTGATCGATCGACCCGTGAGACTTATGTTACTTAGCCACCCTGCTCCTCCTCCGGAGAATACAGGCGTGAAGTTATGTGAATAAATACACTGTTGATGCAAGTGAGCATTTCTTCGAAGTGCTTCAGAATTCTGAAATCCAGTGTAGCCTATCCCATATGTATTTATATATCTACGGATCAATCTGATCTCAGATTGCAGGCCCGTTGAGGGACTTTCAAAGAGCAACGCATAGACTCGTAATTCTCGGAACTGGGCATAAAGGCGGTTCTACACGATTCTCAGAAGCGAGGAGCTACGCTCGGACAGGCATAAAATGACGTAAATGCCAGTCAGTATTAGCTGTATTATGGCTAGTTTTAGGTATCTGTTTGCATAGAGACAAAGACTGAAGATTCTATTAGGTACAGCTATTTGATTACAAGGGTTTAGGTGGACCAGCGATGACCTGGTGAAGGCTGTTGGAATACGCTGAATTGGAGAGCACAGAACCTGTCGAAATGGCGGTGCTTGGGGGAGGTTTAAGTTCAGCAGCGGACGTCTTTCGGCTGAAATGATGCTGAATTGATGAGGTAGACCAGTTCAATGATTGCTTGCTATTATATGAGACCTACTACAGCCTATAATCGTATTAATTTATGTAAATTAAGTTTCTGAAATTCGGCACACTGACGTAGTCCTCGAATACATCACAATATTTACAACGTTCTTTCTTCATTCAACTTACATCGCACAATAACTAACGAAAGATATAAAACTTAAAACGTCTCGTTTTAAAACTGGCGAAATTCCGTATAAATCGACAACGTCTTCACGTATAAAATTTATAGTCTAATGAAATATTGTTTAGCACTCGGCGCCGGTATTACCACGGGTTTACGATTCATCTCCTCCATTTTTTTCGCAGGTTTAATTTGAAGACGCATTGGAGTGTTTGCGGTTTTCTTCAGTATTAGAATGGAGTGTAAATATAAATTATAATTTTAAAGTTATTTGTTATTTATAGGGAAAGCAACAGGTGGTTGGGCCAAATTTTGGAGTTTGAGGACTTAATCTAGTATTTCTACCAGTAGTAACCTACCACTTGTCTGTGTTCTACAAACAGTAAACTCAGTGTTATGATTTTTTTTTCACATGCAACTGCTAGTATTCTGTCAAATGAAAAATCTCTCGCGTAGGTGATTCAATATTTTAAACCTTTCAAAGACTTATTTTTCCAATAGTTTATTTGTCCGTACTTCTCTGTGTAAAAATGGGTTGATCTTCTTCTTAGAGGTGTGCGTTATTTAACGTAATCGGTTTCAGAAATTGCTTACGAGGCTGATAATCGTGTAACTAGTTTCGTGGACAAAAAATGTTACGATTATTTTACGTGTGTAGTTCACAGTTGACATGACACTCACACAACGAACGGCGTATGCGTAAGCGTTTCGTTCAACAGATTTTTATTAAAATGGTTATAGGTACGCACGGCTACACATCAAGCTATACATTTCCAGTTTACGCTGATCTTGAACTGTACGGAAATCCTATACAATGCCAGATCAGCTTATACTGGAAATGTATAGCTTGATGCGTAGCCGTGTGTACGTTACGTAATACGACTCGCACACGGGAGTAGAGTCTATAAAGAGGAATTATAAACTGTTACATATTCGTAATTATAGGTAACATAACACACAAGTAAAACTAATATTATAATACGTACAACCTGTAACATTTTTGTAATCATAACATAATACAAACGCAAAACCAACCAACTCTTTACTGTATACAAAAGTAACTAGTTACAAAAATAATCGGTTTTGAAACTAGTTACTCATATCCACGAACCTACGTGTAACGGATTACGCTCAAAAGACGTTACGACCCACGTCTACTTCTTCCTACTTTCCTATCCTTACTTATGTAAAGACAAGCCATGTACTCGATGGAAATTAAAATCGCCAAAAATAATGAACTCCTCATTTATGCAACTCTTGAGCAAACTTTCATGTTTCAGCTGTGTGTTGTCTGTCAGTCAGTAAATGAATTTAAGATTTTTATTAAGTAGATTTTTCTTGGTCGCAATAAGTATTTTAATAATTGTTCATCGAGAACCCATAGTATCAATACTTGGTCGAAAGTGCGAAGGGTGGGGGCGGCGACATTTCCGACTCCGAGCCGCCGAGTTCTCCTAATGACGCGAATATTTCCCGCTTGACGTTTAATTAACTATCAAAAGAGGGTAGTTTGAATAGCCTCCTCTAATGCGACGGTGCCAATCCTCGGCACAGCTTAGGAATCGCTTTTTAGTCCCGTTAACCTAATAGTTGTAGGTGCTGACTTTTAATGATAAGTACGAGCATTCGAGCAATATTTGAATTATGGGCTTCAACATTTGGAAATAAGTACTTCAAAAATTAGCAAAGTATAAGTAGAAATCAATAATCGGTCGAAACTGAAAAACCCGTAAACTAGTTCACGCTAACTTTTACCAAATCTGCTTCAAAAACTTTTATCGATATCTAAAAATAAAGCAAAACTTATCGTGAATTAAATTTCCCTTAGGAGGCGAAGTTTTAAAATTGGTTTCGGTATTTTTTAAGCTATTGGAAGTCACGTCTAAGCACTAAATATAAAGATTTAAAATGTTTAAGGATTACATAAGAGATAACAAAATAAATTCAACATTAAAGCTTTCCAATTCAAGACTTATCTAGCATGACAATCGTGGTGTTATACAGCCATCTTTCTGAAATTTTTTGTACCTTGCGGTTAGCAATTCAGATCTCAGTAGCAACGACAAAATCAGGGCACAATTTCTCACAGTTCTATTTACAATGCAATCATCTATGACCGCACAATCAGTCTTTGTGCTCCAAATAATTCTAAATGATAGTTTTGTGGGTGCTTCGGCGCAATCGTGCGCGACGCCGGCGTCGTTCGACATCCGATCGAGAACTTTACAATCGTTTTTATCGAACAAATGGAGTAAAAACTGTTGAATTTATATACAAGAAGACGACGGCATCCTGAAGATGATTGTTAATAGGCCAGACTGTCCAATACAACGGCACTGGGTGGAGCTAGCTATAGGTACACGCAAATAAATCATTCCATCACATAACGTCACGCCTGTGATTCCCCAAGAGTTAGGCGGAGGCGTAAATGTACCTATAGCGGTTCCACACTGAGCCTCGAGGGCGGGCTTAGGCAATTTTTCTGTGTTTGTGTCTTTACTAACAATACTAATATAGACTATAAGTACTTTCTGTTAATAACTCATCACTAACCAATCTATGGACTGTTAATGTATGTGTTCATGTCTGAAATAAAGATTTTTATTTTTTTTTATTTTTTATTGTGAATCTAAAGAGGCTAGTTGAGATTGGAATTGTATGAAAAACATTAAATGGTGTTCACAAAAGCATGCTGGTTGGAGCACGTTTCATTTTTGTTCGTAAGAGCATTATTTTAAAAGTGGACTGGTTTGGAGATTAAAAGTAAACAGTGAAAGTATATATAGATTATATACTTTCACTGTTTACTTTTATCACGTTTAGTATAGTTTTACTTTTTAGGGCAGCGTCTGAGCTGTGAAAGAGTAATAATAATATTCAGTGTGATTCACTTGCCCAATCTATTCAATAAAAATGTTAAATTCACAGACACACAACCCACTGCAAAACCGATCGAACTAGAAGCATGAAATTATGCACAAGTTAGTTCATAAATTAAAGATTTTTGAAAAATGCATCTCTCAAGGGAGTCATATGTAATAAGAGTTATAATTGTATGAAAATTGATAATGTTTTACTGAAGGGAAATCCCCTGGAAATTACATGACAGTTTTAAGTTATTGGAACTAATGTCTGCACAGCACAGAATCAACAGAAGTACATAAGTCCACGTGTACCATAACAACTTCTTCAAACATTTGCTTCCCCCAAAAGTTTCGAACAATAGTCACAAACTGTGACCACTACTTCTCCATAATAACAAGCTCGTAAATTACATTTAATTTCACCTAAAATCAAACACTTAGCACAAATTCTAGTAATACTTAGGTAAATAGTCCTAAATCAACAATTTGTAAGTTAAAATCGCCCGCTGCGGGCCTAAGAAAATAAATCAGATGAAATCCATTCAAAGCCACTAACTTAAAAAAGCATTTATTTAAAACTAAGTGAGTAAAATGTATAATAATATTCCTTCAGTTCATTGTTTAAAAGGAAATTTTGTTAATGCAGTAAAGTCATATTCGGGACGGGGAAAACCCAGGATTTATATCTCGCGTAGAGGTAGAGCTACATTGTCATCGTTTGGGACACTTGTGACATTATTTGTTCATGTTATTAAGTTTTCAAACACTACTGTTATCTACCTCACAATAATTTGAAACTTCTGCATTAATAAGAAGGAAGGCCCAGCATTTTCGATGACTAATCGATTCGAATCGATTTTCATCAGCATCTGCCTAGCCTTTTCCCAACTATGTTGGGGTCGGCTTCCAGTCTGACCGGATGCAGCTGAATGCCAATATTTTACATGGAGCGACTGCCTATCTGACGTATAACCCAGTTACTGTGTAATACGATACTCCTTGGTAAGACTGGTTGTCAGACTTTCGGGTTCTGACGACTCGTAACGACTGTCGACATCCACAAATGACAGCCGGGACCAATGGCTTAACGTGCTTTCCGAAGCACGGAGGTGTCTTGGTAGGTAAAGATGGTTACCCATCCACGGACCAACCGCGATAAGCGTAGCTTAACCTGATGTATTGACCCGTGCGGCTAATATTACTTAGCCATAATCTCCTCCAGTCAATACAAATCAGTTGTGTAGGTTAGTTTTCCTTAACCTCTGCAGCTGGAAAGAATTAATGAGGGAAACACACGATCATCAGGAAACGCGAGTAACCAAATATCGTCTTGAGAATGAATAAAAGCCGTGTCTCGCACACAACGTTAAAATAAAGAAGGCCATTCATACAACTACATTCGCGCGACTGAAGCCACGTTACGAATTCGACGGCAATTTTTTCACACCGTCGCAATACGGTCTACAATTCTTTGAAATATTGCCTCGACGCGTGCAAATTTCGCTCGCGTACTTTTGTACAAACTTATGGAGCATTAAAAAGGACCTTAGCACGACTGTTTACGGTTTATTCTCGCTTGTGTTAGCTGCAAATGAAAATTGGCGTCGAATATAAGTTACATACGGTTGCCTACACAAAAATAACGAACTGCGCCGTCGAGACGGCTGTAGTAATCACGACGTGAATGGCCGACCATGGACTATATTATGTAAAGGATCTTTTGAGCTTTTCAAAGGGATTCTGAAGCGTTTTCAGGGCGGTTAATTACACGATACGGAGGCCGTAAGCCTGAAGTTTGTCTTCAGTACTGAAATTCGTAGCTATAAAGCGATTTTATGCTTCTTTAGGAGTTTCTTGACGGTTTGTGGTTTGTTTTTTCTTTGTTACGTTCAGAATATTTCCCCGTATTACAGTTTTGTGGAACATTGGGCAAGATTGAATATTTAAGAAGCATTTGTGGTTTTGTAATTGGCCTGTAAAGCGAAGTTAATTCTTTTGATAGTACCATTTAGTTTGTGTTAGGAAACATCCGCTAGAATGAAACGGGAAATTGAATCACGAATTATGAATAATCTAGACAGAATACGATACAATAATGAACAATCAAATAATGAGAATTGCGTTTTTATCCACATACTGTATACAATATGTGATATAGCCGTATTTGTTCGAAAAAACATTCAAACCAGAACTAATATTTTAAATTAAAATCCACACAAAGGTCCAAAACCCAAAAAAAAAAAAAACAAAATGGATTCAAATCCTGTATGTAATGTGAAAAGGTGCTCGCACAGTGTAACATAGCGGCACACTAATTCGCAATACAATTTGTCATAGTCTCACTGCATTGCAGTTTCCTACTGCGACAAAGAGCCATTCTGATACATCAGAACGACAAGCCATTGTCAGAACAAAGTGTGGGCCACTACACCAGAGCTTAAGAGAACATTCATTATTGTTGGTAACATTACTAAACAAAAAATTGTTGCAGTAACTGCAGTGCTATAATTCAATTTCCAAGATAATATAATTATACATAATTTAAAAGCTTGAAGTCGAGAAATAATAATAATTACAAGTATCTAAAAAACCGACTTAGTGTAAGTCGGATTTGCACACGAAGGTACGTTTCCGTACCACCGTACAACATTTAACACTATTATAAAAAAAAAAAAACATTTTTCTTCACTCATCTAATTTTTGTTAATTATTTTTAATAGGTGCAGTAGCATTTAAGCGTGAAAATTTAAACTATCTACCTGTTACGGTTCAGGGGGCCTACTCTCTAAGCACGAAATCCGTAATCTCGGTCGAAGTTACGGGCGTTTCCTCCTCCGTATCACTTACGGACCTATGATTAGTTTAGTATAAACTAAGAATGAATTACTTCATGATTTGACAGTTATCCCTACTGCCTATATGGTTTTACCCGTCCATAAAAGTTAATTAATCGGCTGTAGGAGTCACTTCGAAGTTCAGAACTATTTTCAGTCGGGCCCGTATTTTCGTTGACGAAGTTAGAAAGTAGCCTCTCTGATACAGCCTGTTGTCCGGCAGACGGACGGACGGATGAACAGCAGTAATAGGGTTCTATTGGCACTCTGTCGCAACAGAACCATAAAAAGAACGGGGAAGAATCATAGGGCATCAAAAACTCCTCCATTATTACAGTAACTTTTTATGTAAGTAAAGTCTAAAGCGTGATTACATAAAAATACTTTACATAAAGGAATATTTTTATATTCCTTTAAGTAGTAATATGTTATAACAACACATAAAATATTATAAGGCAGCAAGTTTCCTGAACAGTAATATCAACATACTTGACTTTTACAACCACGCTTTGTTTCTGTTAAAGCTTCTATAAAACTGTCGTAGGCGTCTGAAAATATCAAATGCCTGAAGATTATACAAAGTTAGAAAGTGTTTGTTTCAAACTGTATAAAACCTATGAAAACGGGGATCACTTTTGGAATTGTTTACATTATACTCGTTACTTGTCAACGATGTAGCTGTTTTTATCATTTATGTGCTTTTGCTATTGGGTTTCAGAACCTTGTTTTCTAGTCCCAGTCTTAAGGCTGGGCGCAGTCAGCAGTTTCTTAACGCCGCGCAGTCTAATACGCCAGACTTCACAATGAAAATCTGTCACTTTGTAGGACTGACGTGTACCTACTCATCCTATTTGAATCTCGTTACCAAAAACAAACTCTTTTGGTGTATGGCCAAAATCGGAACTAATGCCGTCATCTTGTTTAGTCAATGCAATTTTTGTATCAGTTTTACAAATGTTTATCAAAAAGAACCCCCCCCCCCCCTGTCGATGTCATGCAGGCGCCAATTGAACCATGTGATCTCTCTACAGCAAATTTAAATCAGCTAATAGTCAAAACATTTAAAAAAAACATTTTTTTACACAACAAAAAGCGGTACTACAGTAATAAATAAAACTGGCTTATTACTAGTGTGTGTCTATGTAAGGCCAACATTTTCATAGGCTGACTGCACTGTAGTGAATCAATCGCTAGTTTAGGGGCTTGAGCAGAACGTGTTAAGCTGACAACGCATCGGGCAGTGTTACGATTGCGAATGTTCGATTTATGTGTTGTCGGCTTGTATTGTATGCGCCCCGCTTGTGGGTCATTTAGCACTGGACGCTAAGCGGATACTGGAATATTTTAAATTAAGTACTCAGATTCAATTGCCGTTTGAATGTATCTAAACAGGCAGTTGATATGCATCGTAGTACTTTTAAGGGTATCGTGAAATTATGTCAAGATTAAGATCAACACCAAGATAACGTGGCCCCAAGCACACAGGCAAGTAAGGGAACACGGGTGGGTTTTAGTCAGTAAAAGTCTGACACGCTCTCCTGCTCCACCCCCAGAGCGGGAGAATTTATTTGATGATTTCCCAACATAATAAAAGGCACCAAGCTTAGACTGCCAAATAGGAACAGCAAGCCATCTTCCAATAGCGGTGATTGTCAGAATGTTGAATGAATGTTCACAATATACTGAGAAGTAAAAGAGGCGTTTGAAAAATTACAACTATAAGTAAAATAAAATTGGAAGATCCTCTATACGGCACGCGTGGCTTTTTGTGATAGTGACCTATGGCACTGCAACGTGATCGCTCACAATGGGTCTCATTAGAAGGCTAAAAGTCACCTAAAGGGCAATAGAGAGGGCTAATCATAGCCCTGTCCATTGCCATAGGGAAACTCCCCTACGTGATCGAATCAGAAGTGAAGAAATCCGCAGGAGAACCAAGGTAACTGACACAGCCCGAAGAAACGCCAAACTTAAGTGGCAGTGGGCAGGGCACATTGCTCGCTGAATAGATGGCCGACAGGGTCGAAAGGTTCTGGAGGAGCGACCGCATACCGGAAGACGAAAAAATTGGAAAGCCTTCCACAAGGTGGTCGGATGACCTTGTGAAGGCCGCAGGACTTCGCTGGATGTGGGGTGTACAGATTCGGTCGAAATGGCGATGCTTGGGGGAGGCCTATGTCCAGCAGTGGACGTCCTTCAGCTGAAATGATGATTATGATGATGAAATAAGTGGAAACTATAACTTAAGCATCAGCGAATTAAATTTTTATATACAGTCCTTCGAAACAGCTGTCTATGGATTGCTAGCACGTGGAGCACTTGCTTATATCTGCCCCGTGGGAGAGAGGCCATTGTCTGTATGTGTGCACACAACTCAGCCAGCCAGGCCCATGCTAAATAAATAACAAAACAGACTTCGGCACCAGGAGAGCTAAATTCTGTACCGACAACACGATATTTAATAATATAACGTTTGGGGTAGTAAATCTAGGAAACTTGAAAGCTGTTCGTTCAACAAACTGTCGGGAAGCGAACCTGTACATTATGACTTACATAAACTGCCAGACTCCAACTTTTATGCCACCAATAAATCCTACGGTGCCCACTGGTTATTTCTAGAAATAACTAGAGAAATACCTTTAGTGTTTCCCCTGGCTGCGCTTTATGCACTACATAACGGCGTATTTCTTTCAAATTAGCGCAATAAAAGTTTTATTGGTCGTAAATAAAATCGAGAGGTGACTGTTGCCAGTACGACGGAGGCACATGATCATGCATAATATATTTGTTTTCGGTTTATTTTATTTTGATATTACAGCAAAAGTCATTGACCTTTCAATCATAAAAGGTCAGAAGGCAGTTATTATCGCAACCTTTAATCGTGTTTGTAATAACTTCGTTTTTAGAACAAACAAAAATATAAACGTAAATGAAATATCAATTCAAACTGTAAACCAGGTTTTACACATACATTATTGATATTTAATAACCCCTCATTGCTTGTGTTTTTTGATTTTTTACTATTATTTTTTTTTCTTTATTTTATCGTTGTCATGGTACCTGCCTGTTCATTTTTATGGGGCTATTAAGTGGTGCCTGGTGACCTGTTTAAAGATTTTTTACAATAACCTAAATCAAGCACCAGCCCCCACAATGTGAATATTTATATCATATTCCTGTAAAAATTTAGAAAAAAATATAAACAGAATTTAATCTAAATAAATAAACAACAACAAAATAACACAAATAAAATTGTTAATTTCATCAAATTCGTATTTTGTTTGCGTTAAAATAACACATATGTACAGTTTGTACCAACAAGCAAACTCCAGAATCAATTCCCTGTAATTCGTCATTTCCCCTGTCAAACACCGAAAATCGTCCTAACTTAACGAATTAATCTTCAAACGTCGACAGTGAAAAGCGTCTGCCGAACACATTTCCGTGTACAAAGAGATTAAAACTGTTTGCCTGTTTGTTTGTTGTATATCCATGTTTGTACGGCATGAATGACGCTAGGGTAGGCCAGGGGAACATACACCGATGTTTCGGTAATTACAAACCGGTTTATTCTATAGTAATTCTGAAGTCATCGTCCATCATAAACGCATAAAGTTGGAAAATAAAGGGGTAGGATTCGAGATTATTTGTCTGCAGAGAGTAATAAAAATGTGTTAAAAATTCATGGAATTCAATTTAATTTTTGAAATGTTTTCCTGATAATACCTTTTGCTTTTATTAATTAAAGAACACAGTATTATTAAAAGTTTCTGCGAAAATTAATTATTTACCGGACGCGAAAATCGTGGAAAAAAACATGGCTGGGAGAAATGGTGTTGCATTAAAAAACGTAAAATGTTTTTAATGCCTTTTATTTTTTATTAAACCATGCATTTTGGCTGAAAAGGTACTTTGGTCTAACCAGCTTCTAAACACCAAAATGCAGTCAAAATATCTAACAATATATAGATATACACATTACACATACACTGTAATCTGCTACGCAATAACCCGCGGGCGAATTCAAGTTCCGTAGAGTTTAGTGCGTGAACGCTACGACGCTACGCCTCTACGCCGTAGGCTATTGCTACGGACCTACGCTACGTGTAGGTTATTATAATGCGAAATTCATTTTAGAATTTTGCATTTACAGATTGCGTTTCACGAGGGTGAGATATTGACGTTTATTTTGTAATATTATATTTAGTTTTTGGCATGGGAACTTTTATCAGGTTTTGCAGAGTTTTTAACATTGATTCAAGTCTACACAGCCAGAAAAATTCTGAAAAAATACCATTAAAAAACACCATTCACTCCAAAATAATACCGACGCAATACAAATGAGTTGATCCGCGCAGAATCCCATTGTTATTAATACGTACAATAACTGGCGGTCCAAAACGTTTGTCCCACAAATAAATTGTCCGCTTAATCATTGTGCGTATGAGCGATGTCCTCCATCAGTTATGAGGTTCGCTGTTTTTTGGTCGCGCGACCCCGTTGCCTCGCTAATCGACGATATTACGGGCTTGACGTTTAGCTCCAGGCTGCTGATGCGAGCCCGAGATTTTCGGGTCAGGCGATGAGGTATGTGTTTTGCTGACGTAGTTATGAGATAGCCTTGTCGTTGTCATCTTTAGGGCCAGTTACTCGAATGAAAATTATCGCAACATTAATGTGACAAATTGTCAAGCCGCGTAAACTGCTGCGATTGGCTTTTGTTAAATCTTTCAACCAATCAGAGCAGATCACGTGTGCTTGACAATTTGTCAAGGGGTACTACATCACTGTCGTGCGTTCTGTTTTGAATCATTATCGTCATAATTTCAGGTGAAAGACATCCACTGCTGGACATAGCCCTCCCCAAAGCACCGCCACTTCGACCGTTTCTATGCTTTTTCATCCAGTGGATCCCTATGGCCTTCACCAGGACACCGGTTCACATTGTGGGAGGTGTTCTAACGCTACATCTCCACCATCGGGAATCTGTTCTGCGAGCAATGTGCCCTGCCCGCGGCCACTTAAGTTCGGCAATTCTTCCGGCTATGACGGTTACCTTGGTTCATCTTTGACTATGGAACATCAAATGCGGCACCGGCTTAGGATTGCATCGTCAGTTTTAACGGTACCACGACGTGCCATGCATCGCACCATGATGCGACGACGTAGATCTCCACGACACGACATCGCATCGTGTGTATGTGTTTAGGCCATCACTCGGCGCGTGGCTAGAATTAGAACTAACGTTGCCATCTTGGTTTTTAATAAGATTTCTGTGAAAATTGCATGCATGTTTACCTTCAACCCTGTCAATGTCATTCAGGACCCAAAAGATCCATATAGCACTCTACATATTTTCTATCCTCCTACACTGTATTATAATTTTTTCACTACTTACAAAAAGTCTCGCTCGTGTGTTCGCGCGTTACGAAACTTTCTTCAACTTCCTTGTAAATATTATAGATTTCATCATGACAACACATTATTCTAAGACATTATGCCAACCCCCCCGAGTGCGTTCCCGCATTGTCGTTGCGGGGGGGCTCAGTAACCGTGGATTCCGGCCACGGTGAAGCCAAGAGGAACCCAACGGTGGGGCCGCTCGTCAGGGCTTTTGCCTTCAAGCCATTGACGTAGCGGCCAAAAAGTAGGTTGCGGTGAGGTGCACCGCAACTGAGATGGGCCGCGATGTGGAATGGGAGGCATCGCGGCTGAGGGTTACGGGCTGCGGTAGAGGAGGAGTGCCGGTGCTTCTGAGCAGCGCTCTTCCCTTCCGTGGCCTGGACGGGGCCGCCACCGTTTGATGGCGGACGCGGTGGGGCCGCAGGGGAAGAGGAGTGTCGGTATAGCGTCAGCCGCTCTCCCTATCCCCTGCGGCCGAAAAGTGGTAGACGGGACGGCGCGTTGTGTTCCACACGCGCGCCGTCAAAGATGTCAGCAACCACCAGTGGGGTCCGCAAGGGCCGATGCCTGCCAGGGGTGCGGGTTTGTTCGAAAGAGATACCACAGCCCCTGGCATACGGGCTACTGAGGGAACAGGGGTGGGTTTTAGTCAGTAAAAGTCTGACACGCCCTCCTGCTCTACTCAGCAGGAGAAGTCATTTGATGATTTCCCACCCAAAAAAAAAGCCATTATGCCAATATTATTAGGTATTGTAATTGGTTTGTATAAGAAAGCCAAAGAAATGGTAACGTGATATCGTGAAAGCTAACAAACTGGATGTATAGAATAGGAATTAGCAAACAATATAAAAATACTGAGATAGATGCTCAGTCCATGACGATATTTTTCCAAGATGCGGAAAAATTATGTAATTTTTTAAACAACTTTTTGAGCATTTCTCATGTTACATGTTAGGTTGAAATGAAAATAAATGCAATTAATTAAATATGTTAAACATAGCCAGTAAGTTTGTGGTCCAATCAGAATCAGGCAGTGTCAAATACATTCCTACTCGTAACATCAAAACAAAATATCTATCTATCTATCTTCTATTTAAATAAAAGAGAAGTCCTGACTGACTGACTGACTCATCAACGCCCAGCCCAAACCCTTGGACCTAGAAAGCTGAAATTTTGCACAGAGGTTCCCTTTTTAGTGTAGACAAGGAATAAGGAAGGATTTTTCGAAATTCAACCCCTAAGGGAGTTAAATAGGGGATGAAAGTTCCGCGCGGGCGAAGCCGCTGGCAAAAGCTAATATAAAAATAAAACAACGAAATTCTACCTGCTTTTACGCACACAGCAAAAAATTGTCAACAATTAATTTTGCAAATGGAGTTAATTAAACGATAAATTCATTGTCCAGCAGACGTCCGCACACTAAAAGCCTGAGAGGGTGTTACAATCCGATCGATCTCCTTATCTGCAGGTTCCAGTTAACGTTTTAATTGCTTTATAAATAACTCGGCTAACCCTTGCGCCCTAAAATACGAGAAATTATGACCTTAGGGTGGCACATGCTATATTAAACATGGCTAAATCTTTAGAACAATGCTTTGTGGGCTTAGGCTTTTGAACAATGAGTGTGATTAAAATTTTGGGTTTCCATTTTCATGTGTGGGACGCAAGTGATTTTTTTTTTGTCTGTTTTAAATAAAGGTTTGAATAGGATTAATGTGTCTGACAACTTTAATATTATTATCTATGTGGCTTCTAGTCCCTTAAGATAAAGTGTTGAAATCGTCTGTCAAAAGATACTGTGAACAATTTAAGTCTCAACCAAAATATCATTTTCATTAAATGAAATCCTGATGTTTTACATTGTTTGAAAAATAAATAGATTACATTGATATTTGAGCGTTTTACGTGGGTTTTAAGTAAGTTTAACTTTTATATTAATTACCCTTTTAGTACCAAGTTGTCTAGATAAGAGACCTTTTATTTTATATGTCACTAGCTTTTGCCCGCAACTTCGTCTGCGTCGAATTTCTTGCTCTCCGACCTACCCCGTCGCATCGAATCGCCTGGCCGTGCGAGTACTTCGTATTCGCAACTTTTCTTTTC
Source organism: Polymixis flavicincta (assembly GCA_949987655.1). Taxonomy (NCBI): domain Eukaryota; kingdom Metazoa; phylum Arthropoda; class Insecta; order Lepidoptera; family Noctuidae; genus Polymixis; species Polymixis flavicincta. The sequence continues at coordinate 21,109,476 of OX465181.1, read as the reverse complement.
TTTTTGCTCGGCTCCTAAGGGCCCTAGCGTGATGTTATATAGCTTATAGCCTTCTCCAATAATTGAGCTATCTCACCCTGAAATAATTTTTCAAATCGAACCAGTAGTTCCTGAGATTAGCACGTTCAAACAAACAAACAAACTCTTCGGCTCCAATAGGTTAACAAGTACTGTATCGACTCAAAAAATAAGAATACCTATTTCGTATGTTTTTAAATCAGCTTCGAACAAAAATGAACGTTATACTGACTGTCGTGGATAAAGTTTGAAAAGCGGTTTCGAGTTCTGTTAAAATTCCGGGAGTTTGTCGAAAAAAACACAAAAACAGTGGCAGTCCGGTAGTGCCGACAGAAGTGAAAACTTGAACAATTACGTGGATTTGAATAGGATTACACATTTTACATTATCATAATTTTGGTAATATTTTCTAAACGGGTTATCCGATTTTCGTAATTCCAAATTCGTTATTATTTGCATCTGGACCTAAACCTATGTTTTGAGTCTTAAATTATTGAAATACGTCTACTAAAAACGGAGGTGTCGGTAACGTTGTCGCGAGTTCAATTGTTTTTTCCATCTCAAATAATGCCCAACGCGCCTTAAGAACTTTTCACTTCAAAAAAACAAAACTTTTTGACCCGCTCTAGGCCTGTATGGAAAATCTGCTTTCATAATACCTAAGTCGATTGATGTCTCTATAAAGCAGATTCGATTTAAGTACAATACACAAAGTAGCATAGCTAGTAAGGAATCGTTATAAATACATATATATTCGTTGAATAACAGAAGTAAAGAAAGGAAGAAAATGTATTTATTGAGACTCGGATAGGTAGATTACACATACTAAATAGTGTAAATAGTATGACACAAAGAGAAAAACACAACGGTATATTATATAAAGTTATCAGGAGGCCAGAAAACCCTTATGTATACGTAGTATGACTCATCGTTTCCATTTTTGCCTGATCTTTTTGACATTTCGATCTCAAGGAGGGTTAGATCCAAAGTTTTACTACTAAATTATTAGAAGTAGCAACCTAAAACTTATAACCTAGTCCATAAATCCTCTAAAACGAAGACCATACATCCTAAGACCCAAATCAAACGCGTAACTTCGACCCATTACAGTTACTACCTAATTCTGCGACGGATGCCGCTAACTGCGGGGAATTTCTATCGTTATGTCATCACTGTAACTGTTAGTTGCTATTAGGAACCGCGAGTAGGAGGGATATTGTTTAAGAATCGTTTATGACCGGGTTCGGTTTTTATCGCCGATCGTATCTCGTTGTGAATTGGCTGAATAATGGGCTGGTTTGAATGGCAATTGTGGTATTGGATGAGTGTTTTCAAGGTTAATGTATCTAGTAAGTACTTCTCATCAATATACGCACCGGTGGATCAAGTTCTGTTAATTGGTTGAAAATGATTGCTTGGTTAGTAATTACTACCTCAATAACCTCATCATTTGATTAAAATGACGTGGCAATGCTTCGAGCCTTTTGGGCACCTTTCCTGTTGGCAACGATGTGGACGACGACGTTTTTATGCCATATGATTCTTTTCTTTTTTATACACTTACTAGCAGCGCTCCGCGGTATCACCCACGTAGTTCCCGTTCTCCTGAGAATACGGGGATAAAATATAGCAGATCTCACCCGGGGATAGTGTAGCTTCCCAACAGTGAAATAATTTTTCAAATCGGTTCCGTAGTTTCGGAGCCTATTCAATGCAAACAAACAATCAAATCTTTATAATAATAGTATAGATATTGTATATTATTATGTGACGACATAACTTTTAATTTGGATTCAAATTTAGTGTCGTGATATGTCTGAAATAATTCTTCCTAGGTTGATCGAAAATCTCCATTACTACGAATCCGAGATACACTAAAATAACGTTGCTGAACCTAAAACTTTTGGAAAGTCAATGAATTACAGAGAAACGTTGAATATCCGTTAGCCAAAAATAACAGATTGTGCCTACACAATTAAAATCATAACGAAAACACATAACGTTTGCTTCATGACGCGTAACTTCAAACAAAAACTAAATTATGAGGGTGGGTTGGTTGGCATTTGTTAGTATCGAATTGGACCCTCGCAAAATATTGTATCTACTCGCAGCTAGCTTATTAGACAGCGGTTTCCAAATAATTGGAATTGTTCTCCATTATCATTTAGGAGACAAAACATAGGACAGCTTAAGGTTAATTGATTTCATCTACCTAGTCGTTTTTAGTTCCAGCTGAATACCAGTATTATACAAGAGACTGTCTATCTTACCTCCACTACCCAGTTACTGGGTAATACGATACCCCTTTGTTAAGACTGGTTATTAAGACTTTCAGGCTTCTGATGACCCGTGAGGAATGCCAAAGATCTACGAATGACATGCGGGAGCAACAGCTTAACGTGTTTTCCGAGGCACGGAAGGGTCTTGATATGTTTTCTTTATATCAACCATCCACGGAACAAACATGGCATGCGTAGCTAAAACTGATCGATCGAATGGTGCCGCTGTTATTATTAAGGGTCGCGGGCTCGAACTCACTGGTGGGCCTGGCTAAAAAGCACGCTGGCTCGAAGCCTGGTGGGACACCAGGCTTCGAGTCCGACAGAGGTAGTATCAGTGATGAGCAGTTAGACGATAGTCTACACGCACAACATTATTGAGTGAGCTGCAGGATCAGTTATAGTAAAACAGGCGCATACAAAATTAAGAAAAGTCCTTCGGAAGATCGGATTTTATGGAAAAACCACGGCATAAATCAATGACCAATTAAGTTTATTGAACTTTTCGATAATTGAGTTTTGTCGGTACCGACTTAGTTTTGGAGATTTTACACTTCTTTTATTACTTAAACATGTCCAAAGTTACGTTAAATTATCAAGAAAAACGAATCTTTGTTGGCTCATAACTTTTTAATGGCTTTTTATTTTAGTATTCTGTTTCCGTAACGACAATATTAATAATGAGACAAAACCATACCATGTTTAAGTTTTGACTGATGTACATAGTGAAACGGTGGAGTAAAATCCTCCCGAAGTTTTTATGGAAAAAGTGTGGACTTGTTTCACCTTAAGTCACGAATGTGCAAAGCCATCTTTAACCAGTAAGCGTAAGTTGTCTTAGTAGATAGTAGGTATAGCAGAGACACTCACTTTGTAACATTTCAACCATTCAACTGCGAAATAAAAAGGCTTTTTCTTCTATTTTACGACAAAAACATCATTAACGAAGCATTTCCTAAGCGCTAGAACGAATGACATCGTATAGAACTCGTCATTAAATGCATGTTTGTTGTGACTGCAGTTCAGCCGGCACATTTATACGTAACGAGGTTGTTACCTATCACGATTGTCACACCGATAATTACAAGGCACCTGTCCCAGCGCTGGCGATTAACGAGAAGCGAGTAGAGCTAGCAACTAAATACGATTAGGCGAGCAGCTGGTGCGCGACGGCAACGAGCGATAATTCGCTGGTATAGTAACTAGCGTGAGTCTCTCGGCGAGTGTTTTGCCCGCCAAGCGAGCGTCGCTGAGCGTGTAGGTACTATCTTTGAAAGCTCTTATCGCTGCAACAAACAAGCACCCGCCGGCGTGTGAACAGTCAGCGATCAACTATTTTATGGACCTCTTTTACTTACACGGGACCTTCAACCGTACATTTCCTGAGCGTGAAAATCGTTGATTCGCTATTCGCTTGACCATCAGCGGTGGGACAGGTCCCTAAGTTCACATACACACGAACCCACACGTTCCAATTGCATTACTAACACTTGTAAAATCATAGATACGAGCTTAGATATGACACGCGATACGTCACCGTGAAATATTCTATTTTTAAAATTGCTATTATTTTTCTGTTACAGCTGAAGTTTTGTTGACAAATAATAGTTCGATTGTTTTAATTGAATGTCTAGACTTTAGCCAGTGCTTACGACTGACTTCGAAAGTTTGCGACACTGCCATTATTGCCTGGGTATTTTTATGTAATACCTCCTTTTTTAAGGTAACACGAAGTGACTGCTGAAAATATACTTTAATCGCGTCACGAAATTATAAAATCGATTTCCTTGAGGGTTTGAATATGTATTTTTTTTTTGCCACAGACAATAAGTTTGGAAACCATTGTTCTACACAATAAATTCAGTTCGCAGAGACATGCGATTGCTTTGCATCTTTCGCCACCCCATTGAATAGGTTTCGACGTTTGATTAATGGTATTGAACTGGGGGACGAAATAATTTCACATATCTTGACGACACCCTTATGTATTCTAGTCTGACATTCTTTCCCTAGAGTACTTTTTATGACATTTTTACTTAATGCGTTTTGGATACACATTAATTAATATTTTGAAATATGGTGCCGACTGCTGATGGACTTTTATTAATATTGATGATGAAATCTCGTAATGTTTGAGAGGGAATTGAATTGAGTTATCGTATTTTGATTTGTTTGATTAATGGCAAAACGGGGTACACTTGATATATTTATATTACTGACTAAATAAAGTGGCCGAAAAGAATTATATAAACATTGGGGTAAAACGTTAAAGTGATTTCGTCCCAAATTGAATAGCTAACGAGATTTTGTAAACAAGTTCAAAAGTAAACGAAAAACCTAAAACAGCAAAAAAATACTTTTAACATAATGTTTGCGAACTTCATCAGTTTCCAATTAAGATCAAAGTCAACACACGCAAACTTAACTTACAAAGTTATTTTATATAGCAAATTAACACCCCAACATAAAATCAGCGCCGCGCACTAACGAATTGGACAAACGATTGATCAAAGGAACATTCATGGTCTACTAACGACCGAGCCAAAGCAAATGCCACTAGAAAACGTCAAGGGAATGGCACGACCATCGATAGAATTTCACTTGTACGCTCGAATTCGGACGAATAAAATTTTAGCCGAAATTGAATCGGCCGGTTGCCGGCAGTAGACCGTAAAATTGGTCGGCACGCTGACCGTGCCGTGCCGTATACGGTATCTTCTTCGGCGTTTCGTCGAATTATGTGTGTATGTTGGGTGTCGCGTTCAGCCTCCTGAATTATACATGGGCCGAGGCGACCTGTGATTTACTACGCCGGCTTCCGACCGGGACGCGCCGTTTAAGAGGTATATTCGTTTCCCGTGTTATAGATATTGTAACGCGGATTTTTTTTTTCTGTTTTGCTTTTGTTTTCTTTTTAGGATATTTTTATAATAGGAATGTTATTTATGTTAATATGACACATGCTAAATATAAGATTTAAGTAGGATGCTAGAAATCCCAAATTGTAATTGTACAGTTATGTAAAAAGTTACAAAGGCTTTGTTTGTTGTAACGGAAATACAGGTAACTTTTGATATTTGTTATAAATACCTGAATGAAGTTTTCCAACAAACAAGTTTTGCTGAACCATTTTTTTCCAATATTTCCTGTACAAAAGTGCACTTTATGATATCATACCCCGATAGCGGAAAACAAATCTGCGAAACGCGTGATATTGTAAGCGTTTTAGGATTATCGAGTGCTCCATAAAACCCATTGGCAAATCAAAAATTACATCAATTTGTAGGATGAACCGTACCTATACACGAGGGTTTGTCCACTTACGCTCATATATCTACGCTCGGGACCCACCTCCATCCGGGTACCCGTGTAAAAATATTTTAAAATTAAAATACATTCGAAATTTAACTTTGCGTAAAGTCAAAATTGGATTAAAAAGCGAGTGGGGAAACTTCCGGAACCTTTCACACGTGTGCTGAGTAAGACGAGCTTTTAAGCTAAAATTATTAAGCTCAACTTGCACCGCCGTATAATGCTTAAAGTAAGCTAGCTGACGTATAACACCTCCACAGATTATCGACGTTTTGTTGTTTAGTTTATGAAGAATGTAAAAGATATGGGTTAGAGCATAAACCGATTTTTAAGGCCCCGATACATGGACATAATAACATCCATTGCCGTATCTTTAGTTCTAAAGACTAAATAATAATTGATGGAGGATTTTTTGCTTGCTATCCTGCTTGTTGGTATAGATGTGGTTATGTGGTGGTCTTAGGTTTGAAACCCGGTTTGGAAAAAGTTTTATTTCGGTTTTCTTTGAGAACACTCAAAACTGGTAGCTTGGAGTTCTACTATTACTAATTACTACTATTCACCTATCTTATAAAGTCAAATTCAAATAGTTTAGTAATCTTTTATTTTGACCTACGACTGTCAAACTTACTCGTAACAAGAGAAAATAATTTTCGAATTGAGAAAATGCTTGAGAACTATTTTGTTATTTAGGCGATAAATATTCCAAAGTGCATGCAATTTTAACCGTCAGACATTTCTGCTATCTTTCCTACTACTAGAAGTATGGCAACCTTTGGGAATAAAAGAATGAATGTGAAAGAATATGGAGGATTCACAATGTGATTCGAACAAGTTCAATCGGTCATAATTTTTGAACATGGTGGGAGCCAAAGTGGCAAGTTTTCTAAAATTTGTGCTCCATGTTCAGACAGAGATTGCACATAAATTGTCTCGTAGTTATCATTTGTATGGAGAATTTTTGAATTAGGTTTGTAGAAGATAGAATTTTACAAACTTGAGGTGAATTTTGAATTTTTAAATTCTTCGTGACTTTAATAGTTTTATAAACGCAATGGTTATTAGTTGCCTAATGTTTATCGTTATTATTTACATTTGTGATACGTTTATGTAGGCAGAGAAAAAAAATGACGGATTTTGAAAATGCCAACGAAACCTATCAATCCCGAATATACCTATAACTTTTAACAGATATCCTACTAATGCTAATAATTTTATAAATGTGAAAGTTTGTATGTCTGTTACTCAATCACGCAAAAACGGCTGAACGGATTTTGATGAAATGTAGCACACAGATAAGTTATAACCAAATTGTGCGCCAAATATCATCAAAATCCTTGAAATATCCCACGCTGTGTGTTGTTGTTGTTGTTTATGTTTTTATCCTGGTATTACATTCCCGTTTTATAATTTCCGACCTCCACGCGGGCGATGCCGCTGGAAAAAGCTAGTTAATAATAAAATTCACCCAAAAAATAATTGAGGTAACGAAAAAGTATATGCAAACAATCTAGATATGATGTATATAAATAAAAAGAAAAGTCCCGACTGACTGACTCATCAACGCCCAGCCCAAACCTTTGGACCTAGAAAGCTGAAATTTTGCACAGAGCTTCCCTTTATAATTTAGATAAGGAGTAAGGAAGGATTTTTTGAAATTCAACCCCTAACGGAGTTAAATAGGGGATGAAAGTTCCGCGTGGGCGAAGCCGCTGGCAAAAGCTAGTAGTAAATACTTGTTTTAGCACTCCACCTCTTCAAGAATCCTTCAATTATTCTGCCAACAAGTAAACACACTACCAAACGCCTCGTTTCTCCAGAAACAGGACAAAAGCAAGAAAATCGAACCTTTCCACAATAACATCAACTGAAACAACTAGTGGCCCCTCTAATTCCCGTTAAAAGCGAAAGTGGGTCTGCAATAACAAATAGTTATTGTCGGAACTCGGCTAATAGATAAAGACTGAAGAAAAATAAATTGCGATGCGACTTCCTGCTTCGGAAGAATTCTTATAACGTTTTTCATTTGTTTTTCTCATGTTTTGAAAATATATTTTCACAGAATGTTTCTAGAATTGGACGACTTGATATAGAAAAGTAGTAAGTAAAAATACTTTTGATACAAAAACTCTGATCTTATGGATAGAAAGTAATAGCTGATACCTTTCAAATAATCTCTAGAATAATAAAATGAGTACTAGTTCGCAAAGAGGAGCTATCATTGTATTATTTATACAAGGATTAAAAATAACATCGTTTAACCACCTTTTATTTTTGATATTGAAAAACACAGAAAGACAGTTACAAGTAACACACTTAATACTGGCAGTCCACACTTAATCCACACCAAACTCGCAAAAAATCGAAATGTAATCATCACATCGATTGCATAGTATAAAACCACGCACATACAGTAGGTAGGATATTTTATTTAACCCGCGCACTGCTTTCTGATAAATGAACGGGTCTGTGCGGCCACTGGGTAGGAAATTGATATTTCACTCGAATCGTCGTCGTGTCGAGGGAGTTTGCCGTCTGGAAATTCATCCGACAGATAGACAGATGTTTCAAATTTTGTATAAGTATCGATTTTCGTTGATAATAATGATGGCGGACGAGGTTCGTTTAAAAAAAATGCTAAAATAATGCTGGCCGTTTCTTTTTTCGAATCAAAACTGCCATTCGTGTTCGGTGTCTTGTCTTGTATTCGAAATATGAATGGAATTGGATTTGATTACGGAATGGCATGCGGAACGGCGGATGAGAACGAAAATGATGACGTACGTTTGATTTACTCACAATTTAGTTACTCAATGGATACTGAGATCAGTGTGTTATTCTTATTCATCTATATACTAATAATAATAATCTACTAATATTATAAAGACGAAATATTTGATTGTTGGTTTGTTTGCATTGAATAGGCTCCGAAACTACTGAACCGAATTGAAAAAATCTTTCACTGTTGGGAAGCTACATTATCCCCGTTAGACATAGGTTATATTGTATCCCCGTATTCCCACAGGAACGGGAACTATGCGGGTGAAACCGCGGAGCGCTGTTAGTTGTACATACAAATGTTGTCAAGGTACTTTTTTATTTTCATTCTTAGCAAATCATTTCCCAACATACATAGTTTGAAGCGCTAGAAATCGCAAAAAAGCAGAACAAGTAAAAATCTACGTAGTATTAAACTTTGAAGTATAAACTATTTTCAAGGAAAATTAATTCTACGTAATATATTACTTGATCGTAAACTAATTTATTAAGAATTTCTACTGACTGGTGATTAAAAAGCGAAGTAATAAAGTAATGGGTTTCCCGTCCTCGTGCAAATATTTTTCTTTGCATTATCTTTTATAAATACGTACTTACCTACGTACTTTTTTATTTTATTTTTTATAGGCGGTGTTATGATTCATTCTTAAATATTTATCTAATCACTACTTTCACCAAAGTATATAAAACATTTTGATACCTAAGGTAACGAAACAACCAGAAACAGTACCTACCTAATACCATCCTAAAAGCTTCGTCTTCGGCTCAACGGCGACTGTGAAAACTCGGGGGATATCCCAAAACGATGTTAATATGACACTACTATTGAGTAAACAATAGCGCACGGTAGGTTACAGCTTACTCCTTCTCATAGAAATGAGCCCTGTGTCCCAGCAGTGGGACATTATATATAGGCTGAATATGATGATGATTGTCTCAAAAAACTATACGGAGAGTTTAGAGGAAGGAGGATAATAGTGAAGAGATTGACGTCCACTTCGTATGACTGGATTCGAATGTCGTGTCTAAGATAATAAATTATTTTTAAAAACAAATCCTCTTTTAAGCCAACCGTATTTTCTAGTACTGTGTAAATATTTTAATACACGAATTCTTTTACACAAGATACTGATTTAAAACGGTATTTTTATTTACGCACCCTAAACTCTTTTTTTCTCCCAATAGGCAGAGAGGGACCTTAAATAAGTTTTAATCATCAAATTCTTCATCATAAAACCGAGTTGCTTATTCAATAATGCGGCGATTATTGGAAAATTCTTTCGATGAAACCCGAAGGCCTTTCAAAACGCCCCCGTTTCGGGGAAAAATTAAATATTAAGTAATGAACGGAACAAATAAATGAACCGCTCTCTCAGGAATTCCTTTCATGAACTCCTTTTAGGCTGTCTAAGAGTTTTAATGAGACCCATTGAACCGCTTTTCAAACTCAAATAAAAAGATCATAAAAAATATAACGAAGTTCGGGTAGGTACTAAATTTGGGAACACCCTTTGAACGAACTAATTGTGTGAGAAGACCTATTTAATATTCCAAAAATGTACGAGTCGCTTTCTGTTTGATTTTCACAAGAATTAGGAAAAATCGCTTTCGTTTTACAAACGAACTCAATTTGGTTAATGTTTTGAAGCTAAGATCAGAGGAATTTATCAAATTCCGGCGAAAATGCCCATAAAACCCAAATATTTCACAAAACGTTTAATTTAACTGAAAATTGTGAGCAAATAAAATTATTCTTCACAAAATCACTACACCGTACTAATAAAACTCAGTCCATTAACTTTTACAATAACAACAAATAATCCTCAATTGCTTACATTGGACACTATGGGATCGTAAGTTTAAAACTAGTTGAAACTTGCATAAATATCCGAATATCCGACGTAAATTTCCGATTTTATCCATTTGTATCCCTAGGCAATTAGATACAAACCGCGATCTGCATATTTACTTTAAAGTTAACGACACGTGACATCAAGTTTTATTGCAATTAACTTTACGGTCGTGTTATAAACCGTATGATTGCTTTACGATGCTGTAAAATCCGTGGTTTTACAATTGTTCGCGTCCCTACGGTGTGACGCGAAACTAAGGAGCGAAACTGTTTTAAATTTTATTTGTCATTGTTTTATTTACGCAACGGATTCTTTTTTTAAATGATTTTGTGTAAGTATGAATCAATAAGGCAGACTATTTCAAGATGTTTTTTTGTTCAATTTTAAATATCTGAATATAAAAAAAAAGTACGTATATAAACACGTTCGATTTTTTTTCTAAAGATGAATCAAAGTAATGCTTCTGGTCCTTGAAAGAGTAAAATACATAAGTAATCGTAGTACCTACAAAAAACAAGTTGACATTTGTTTTTTATAAGTCGGTAGGTTATATTGTTTTGTCTATTTGTTTACGTAGCGCGGTCAATCTATCAACACACTCCACGCGAGCTTTATTTATTACTTGTTTACTACTCCTATACGCACTAATATAAACAACATAAAGTAGTAAGTTTTCCAATAAACTGCCTGCTTAAGAATTGTTGGGGATTTTTTTGACCCATACTTAAGTGTTGACAGCATATATTGCGCTTTTATATCTGCTTTTTCTTTTGTGTATGTGTATTTTCTATAGCTTTTCTATCCTATCGTATGGCGAATTTCATCGTGTAAATCTCGCTTTTGGTTCACTCATTTGTAATAAATTATATAAAAATGACTGCTAGCCAAGTATGTGCTTATGTGAAAAGTTTGAGTATTCACACAACTAATGAACGGAAAAAAATCAAAACGCACAGAGACGCTGCAGTCGCGAACTAAAGAAAAAAAAAATGAAAACGATTTTGCGAAATGGCCGATTTAACTTTTTCAATTAAGCGAATACGGGCCGCGCGGGTATATTCTGACCCAGATCCGGAGTCAGGCGGCTCTGTCCGATTCGGACCGGTACAGTCCGGTACGCGCCGGTGCGTTGCCGAAATGAAAACCTTTTGATTGTGTTTTGTGGCACAACTCGCGTGGAATAATAAAGAAAAACAAAATTCTACTTCGAAAACGTTTTGATCAAATTTGATAGTTCACTTTTATTTTCTACTTCCCTTTAACGTGTGAGTGTGACTGACGCTTTTTTGTGTCAGTTTTTATATGGTTGCCCGTCAAATATATTTGTAAAATAATTTTTTTACTGCCAAGTTTAAAAAAAAAACGGGTGATTTTTATGTTTTATTTTTGTACATGTTGGTAAAAGTTTTTATTATTTTTGCACGTACAGTTTAGATATATTTTAACAAGACTCGACGTAGGTACCAAAACGAGAGCCTATCCATGGTCCCATAAAATATTTTTATGAAAATAAATAAAACGCAGATACCAGCCAGCCAGCTTATTTATCGACAAATAAAGTTATAGCGTCAACAAAACACTTTTTTTTTACACAGTGGGCACCAAATTTTCCTATCTCAATAAAAAAAAAGGTCACGACGAAACGCCAATTCGTTTGGAAACCTTCTTAGATCGAATTGTCTGAAAGCTACCTACACGACAATATATTTGCATGAGTTGACATGGCAATCTTCTTATATTTGAGCTTATCAACGCACGATTCTTCGTCATTCAGGCCTAAATTGTGTTTGGTAGGTATCTCAGGGGCTTCGGCGCAAATAAGCTTGCGAATATTCGAATATCCGAATCTGTAGGCTTGGTTTGTACGCACGGCATTTTGTAGAGTGCCTACAGCCTACCGTGTTAACGTTTGAATGCTGATCCGGGAGATCTAGGTTGAATGTAAATTTAGATCTTTGAGGTAAATCAGCATGTTGACAGGAATAATGCTTTCATTCATAAAATCATTACAAAATTGGCAACACTATTAGTAATATTATTAAAAACATCAGGTTATTCTAAAAATGTTTTAAAGTTATTTAAACATTCTACTCGATAAAGCTCATTCGCTGGTTAAATAATCATTACATAATTAATGAAAAAAAAAAAATATCTACATCAACTGTCAAAAACTTCTGTTCTACTCAACACGTTAAACATTGCATGGAGCTTGACAGTATTTAATCAAATGAGTCAAGAAATAAAATAAACTAACCCACGATAAAACGTTATTTATTCTACTAATAATAACTCCATGGAATGTAATTAAAAACATCGCTTTTAAATTAAACTGCAGGTTTATGTTACACGGGCCAAATTGGTGGCTTCAAATTATTCAAATACATAACACAATATTGCGAACTGATTCAAACTCAATCCGGTAACCTTGTCCCAATTAAAGTTCCAATCAACTCGATGCCAGTAAAGTTGACACGCCAACTGACCAAATAGTCGGCGGCCTGTGGCTGCACCAAGTATGACGACCCTCAAGTAAAGCCGAAGTCGGTCGAACTTTGCCGAGGGAGTCCGAAGTGGGCCCGAGCATCCGCGATCAATACCCCACACTGGCACCCGCGTTTCGCGTCAATTCCGGGGGCAAAAGTCACGCTTTCGGGATAGCCGTCGATTTCGGCCGGTCAGGGCCCGATCGAGTGCGTCCTGCCGGTAGCTCTGTGACTAACGAGGCACAAGACACTTTAATTTAAATCTTTTAAACTCCGATCTTCGGGGTCATTTCATAGAAATTGCAGCATTGCAGTGGGGTTTTATTTTGATTTATTTTAGATCTTTTCATTTGTTTACTAGTGTATTTTCAATTACGAATATTATTCAATTAAGGAATATTATTCAAGAAGCTCTTTGTTATTAAAAGAACGTTTCGTGGAAAATCACACATCAATAAATTACGACCAGCAAATATTTGGAGCAACTAAACAGTTATTTATATTAAAAGGTACGGAATACAGAAAAATATCTTGATATATTTACAATACAAAAAGTGTAAACAAGCCAAGAGAACGGAGGCGGATGTACACAGAAATGCCGAGATAAAATTGTTGGTCCTTTTTGATAAATAGGTCACGAAAGCAATGTCAAGTAACGCCGTGTTGGGGCGTTGCGAGACACTTCGCCGCATGGACTTGAAACGTTTTGATAACTTTGAAAAAATAAACAACTTATTTAAAGAAACTGCCTCGACAACTTCATAGAAATATATCTCTTAGGAGTGACAATATTAATGTAACAAAGTACTGAAATAGTAAAAAAAAAAAATGTTATTGAATGTAATAAAACCATTGTTGAGTAGCCAAAGTATTTGAGATATTTTAATATTGCAGAGTACGGCACTGTTCTCAATGCACTTGCTCGATAGCGTAATGTAAAGTCAGTATATAAAACTGTTTTATTTACTATGTTAGAAGAAAGCTTATGTTAATGCTACCTTTTTTCCCCTTTTCCTAGACGTACAGCTGAAAACTTCGTTTCTAAATGTTGTGTTAATGATAGTAAATAGATTCACAAGGACTGTGTTAGCTACTTAAACATGGGTACCAAAACAACCCTTTACTCTTACTCAACACAAATTGGGCGGGATAACAATCAGCTGACTCACGAAACATGCATTTTTCTTGTCAGCCAGTTCATCAAAAAGTGTTACACCGTCGGAGATAAATCAATATAATCGATTACAAGGCGTACAGATTACAACTGAAATGTCACTCGAATCTTTGCAACTTTTTTTGCCATAACTAGGTCACGGTCGGAACATTTCGAAGGGAGTTGGAAAAAATACAGTCCTCCCCTTCGAAGCGGAACATTGCGAAATTAAAACGTCGCTGTAGGCAAAACTAGGGCTTTCACGGAATAAGGATGTCATTATTCTAGCATACGAAATACGAGAGGGAAAAAAAATGTTTTCGGTATGTTGTCGCAGTTGAAAAATTGGACGTTTTCCTGTTCAACACCAGCCTAATTGTGGTGACAGAATTAAACGAATTGTTTTCATACGGGAAGATTAAAATAATACTGATAATTAGGAAAAATTACACTACATTTTATTTTTAAACAAGTGACGTTTCTTAGTACTGAAAATGTCTCTTATAGTAACTAATTTAGTGTCCATTGTTTTATCCATTGGTCAGCAAATTTTTGCGTTTATTTTCTAGTACTAAAACAATTCAATGCTGCACCAGTGATCCTTGTATCAGTCGATTTTAAAATGTACACCAACAAAACATAAGTCTGTAAAAACTCTTCCCTTTGTGAATCAAAAACCGATTCCAGCGTGCATTACCAAGTGGAAACGATGCATGTACTTCTGGACGTGTCCACTTAAAGCCGAATGCCTAGACTTCGCACGTGCGCGTCCAAGGATTAAGGGATTTTAACCTCTCGTGGGACGTACTGAAGGCGACATGTGTCATGTTCGTACTTGAAGTGGTTTATACAAATGTTTTAGTGTAATTGGGAGTAGGGATGAGGATTTTTGGAGAAGTAAATGTTGGAAAATAAAGACTTGATTCTTAAGATTTATATGTGGAAAGATCCTAGGATTGTTGTTCCTAGTAATGTGTTTAGTCAAGAAAAGCTTTGTTCACACTTCGATCGTTACATACAGGAAAAGTTTTTATCCAGTGCGCAAACTGTAACCATGAATTCAGCATATCATTCTAGATAGAAATAGCGAAGAAGTTTTTCGTCGGTTATACAAAAAACATCAGCTGTTTCATAGAAAAGTGCCTACGCGGTCAAAATGTATGGAACAGCCGATTTTTTTTTGTACAACTGGCCAAAAATTATATGCTGAATTCATGGTTACAGTTTGCGCACTGGTTAAAAACTTATCCTGTATAAAGCGTCTTAAAGATACGTCTACCTAAGTCTAAAACATTTTCAACGAATTCAGTTATAGCAAATTACAAAATCCTTTATTAATATTGATCAGTCATCCACATTTGACAGATAACAGCTGATCTGATATCATAACTCCAAACAACTTGTTGGTATTGGACATTCCCCACATAGATACAGGTGGGACGGACTAAAATAGGTTGATGCGATGCCTGCAAGCGAAGGGCTCAATTCACAGCTGTTTGTGAGTAATTGCCATTTATAGAGTAGGGTTTATACCCTTTCTATATTGAAATTGAGAGGATAATACAACATAGTTATATTTTATATTGAATCATGGTAACGATAAATAGCTCTTGATGGTTTTTATGGTACACTAGCTTTTGCCAGCGGCTTCGCCCGCGCGAAACTTTCATCCCCTGTGTAACTCCCTTAGGGATTGAATTTCGAAAAATCCTTCCTAATTCCTTGTCTACATTATAAAAGGAAACTTCTGTGCAAAATTTCAGCTTTCTAGGTCCAAGGGTTAGGGCTGGGCGTTGATGAGTCAGTCAGTCACGACTTTTCTTTTTATTTATATAGATATTCTGTTGCTGGGGAGTTAGTTGAGCCTCTTCTTCTTCCCAGGTAAAACACTAGAAAGTGTTGAAGAGGTGGGTGTTATCTAATTTTGAATTTCAAAAAGAGCCTAGTTTGAATAAGTGATTTTTTATTTTTACTTAACATTCTCCTCTTGGTATAGGTACCTTAATCAGAAAGGTTTGTAGTGGGGCAGATTAAGCAGGGTGTGTAGGACCGTAAATGTAGACAAAAGGAAAAAAATATCTACTGTTTTCCTGAAACTTATCATTTTGAAACGTGACAATGCATTATTTTGTTATAATTGATGACTTTTGGGTTCTGGATTTGCACATACCTGATGGCAATAATAGCCTTTTGCTCCATAACATTGGACATTACGTTATTTTATTTTGATAATTTTGGTAGGTAACCGAATAGATCCATACATCTCGGATCCCTCTCGAAAGTCTATTTCAATTTACAATATCCATTGATAAATGATTTTATTTCTGTAAGTAGGTTTGTACAAAAACTTTTACACGTCAATCATATTTTTATTTTATTTTTACTAGGTGGGGTCGGCGTTTCCTATCTGACTACTCTGAGAAGAAAGGCCGAAACAAACTCAGAGGTCACAGTCTCTTTTAAAGTCCAGACATGATCATGGTCCGATTATGTGAAAACCATGTGGATTGGTGTCTGAAATGATCTTTTTAGGAAAGAATCACACAGATTGAGAGTGGATCATACATTGATAAACATGATCATCACATTAAACTTGTGTGCATGTTTTAATCAGCTTTTGTTTTTTTACTATATTTTTATGCATCTTGTTTCGAGTCCCAAGATTTCCTAGGTCTTACGAAAAGTAAGTTCGTGCTGGATCCTTTAAAACGAACTTATGCTACGCTCACACTCGTAGCTTTAACTTAAAGAATCAGTGTAGAGCTTTAAGTGTTACAGATGTGTGGTTTTAAGCGAAAAGATAGAGTTCTCGACATTTTGTCTCACTCAGTCCAAACGATAAAACTTTTGAACGGTTTAATGTACGAGTTTTAGAAGGATTTCGATGACGTTTCAATGTAAGTTTAGCTTTGAATTACATAATATGGTTTAGTTTATTTTAACGTGGTTGATATTAAGTTTCAAAACATTTCCACTTGTTGGATTATTATCATCTGAATTTTAAGAATTGCGTTTTGAACCAATCAAAAGTACAGGTAAACTAATTAATTCTAAAATTAGTTGCAGAAACACAGCAAATATTGTGTTGGTAAGTTGGTAATTTAATACAATCACAACGTTAAACACACACACCAGAAAGTACTATTCTAATATGCATAGCTAATCTTTAAAAGTAGTAAACATTTAGCGTTTAATAAAACAATGACGAAAACTCGACACCCATACTAACCCTAAAGCTGCAGCGCTAAAAATCATTGCACCAAATCCTCACACATTTAAGGTGAAACAAAATATAATTCCCACAATTCATATAATTATTATCACAAGGAAAGTGCCTTTATCACGTAGTCACACTGTATTTTAATAAGAACAATGACAATGAAACACAATGCGTACAAAACAGTGCTCTTTCAACTAGCTTGACAACCACTAAAAATCGTTGCACCATATCCACACACATGCCAAAATATATATAATTCCCACAAAGCCTAAAAAGAAGTTTAAATTTATCGTCATCAGTTTATCACATTTTATTATGGAAGAAAGACAAAGATAGAAACACCAACAAGTGTTCTTTCAACTTACACTGTGTACCAAAAAACTGGACACCCCTACTAACCCTAAAGCTGCAGTGCTAAAAATCGCTGCACCAAATATTATTCTCACAAAGCATATATAATCAGCACAAAAGTACCTTTATCACGCAGTCACACTGTATTGTAAAGAGAGCAATGACAAACATAGTCGCTGAAACAAAAACCAGTGGTTTTTCAACTTACACTAAATACCAAAAAAAATCGACACCCCTAAAGCTACAATGCTAAAAATCGTTGCAACCGATCCACACACGTTTAAAAAGCAAAACAGATATAATTCCCACAAAGCCAAGCAAAAATAAGTTCAAATTATCGTTGTCACTTTATCACACTGTATTATGGAAGAAAGACAAACATCTACTAACTCTTTCAACTTATCCAGCGTACCAAAAAACTCGACACCCCTACTAACCCTAAAGCTGCAGTGCTAAAAATCGTTGCACCAAATCCACACTCGGTTAAGGCGTAACAAAATTCTCACGGCGCATGCATCGTAAATTTACAGTACACCGGAGGGTAAGTTGTGTACTTTACTGCGGTAAGCTTTTACGATATGGCTTAAGTAATAAGCTCAGCTCAGCTTAGCTTCCACGTGAGCGCTATAAAACTTCGCGTTTAAGTGTTATTGGGAGTCGTGGTGACATGTTAATAGTGATGTCCTTGAGACGCGGTTTTCGATCTAAGAGAACTAATTTCGGCTTTGTTCGATTTCGTGTTTGCCTGTCGTTCTGTGAATAATTTTGAGGGTTGTAAAGTTTTGGGTTTATTGTATTGGATATTTCAGAAGGCTGTCAATGGTTACTTCGATTCGATACCGAAGATTCAAATTGCATAAATTAACTCTAAATTTAATAAGAATAGTTAGGTACCTACCTACTTCGAATAACTGACGTTAGTAACACAATCACAACAAGATTGTGCAAGTAAGTAAAATGAAGAAGGATCCTTTAAGGAGTATCTTATTCTGAAAAACAATAAGAGCTTATTAGTTAGTAGTTCTTACTACAAAATGACAATTGTGGACCAATTTATTCATAAAATCAAACAGATGAGAGAGGCAACAGCATTAATAAAAAATATAACAACGCACACACAGGAGAGAAAAGCTTCTTTAAAATAAGAACAAATTCAGACGCTAACTAATTATTATTATTTTAGCTAATAAAAAAACATTTTCTTTTAACTTGTACCATACGCTCGATTCACAGAACATCGACCGCGGTAAATACCTAAACTATTGGATCACAAATTCTACGTTAAATAAAATAGCTGTTACTTAGCGTGATTACCCATTTCTTCGTAATATATATAGGAAAAGTACTTCATTAAAAAGTTTGTGATAGCAAAAATAAAATCCTACTAATATAATAAATGTGAAAGTTCGAATGTTTAGACGTTTGGTTATTTGGATGTTAAAATGTTTGTTACTCAATCACGAAAAACGGCCTAACGGATTTGGATGAAATTTGGCCCACAGATAGTTAGTAACCTGGCATAACATATAGGGTACTTTTTATTCCGGTAGTACGATACAGTTGGATAATTTCCGAGCTCCACACGAGCGAAGTCGCTGGTAAAAGTGAGTAAAAAATATAACCTTTCCAAGGTGGTCCTGGTCTTTTACTAAAGGATATAATCAGAGCAGCCAAGATACGACAAAAACAGGCAACCGCATAAAAAAGTTACAAGGAAAAACTACATAATAGTTACAGCAAATGAAATACCATCCACAAAGTTTATTCGTTTTGGTCGCGTGTCACTTTAGTCCGTGCACTTAAACGGGCTATCCGTGGCCTCAAGTGTACTCGCTTGCTTGTAACTTGATATTGAACACTACATACACTGGCGGCCAAGTTAAGTGGCAAAATCCTATGGTTTTCGTATCGAGTTCTAGAACTACAGTGTGTTGTTTGTTTAATCACGTTTTCTCTTGTTTCTGGTAAACAAAGCAGATTAAAGCAAATGGGCCAGGATACCCCGATTAATTGTTTTCCATTTGTTGCAATTTGCATGTCAGTATCAAGTTATATATATTGATCAAATTATAATTCGCGACCATAACAAACATGTATTTATCGAATTACAATCAACAATGTAATTCTTTGTCCTACCATAACAGCAAGGTTATGTTCAAATTGCTACAATGTTCATGGCCTGATATGGGCCAGTGTGTAAAGAATAATGTCAATCGCTCCATTCTCCTATAAAAGAGATCTATCGTAGTCCCCAGTTCGTAATGGAACGATGGGCGTCATTCATAATCGTTAGCCAGGCTCGTGCGAGGCAGCGTTATATGCAGGAGAAATGGGTTACGTTGACACTCTTCGGCCATGACCAGACCATCTGTTACTTACGACATTTAGGATTTGATGCTATAGTTTCTAATGGCTCGTGACTATTACCTGCCTACATACCTACACGTTCAGTTCACGAGCAGTGGTGGCCCTGTGGTAACGGCCGCGACTTACGAGTTGTAGGTCGTGCGTTCGAACCCAGCCAGGCGCATTACTTTGTGTAAATAATTTCATCACCACTGCTCTCAAACGGTGAAGGAAAACATCGTGAGGAAACCGGCATGTCCTAGAACCAAAAATTCGAAGACATGTGACATTTACTAACCCGCACTGGGCCCGCGTGGTGGATTACGGCCCACTCCCTCTCATGGAGAGGAGGCCTGTGTCCCAGCAGTGGGAACGTTATAGGCTGTGTATGTAGGATGTATGTATGTATACCTACACGTGCCTTCAAAAGATGTTTGTTTTCTGAAATGCCTTCCTTTCCAGAAAGAGATAGCGGGATGAGCTAGACTCCTTCTTAAAGAAGAATCGCTGTAGACCGGGTAAAGTGGAAAGAAGGAAAAGAGGCCTTTGCACTTCAGTAGGACACACAGCAGGCTAAGCATGATGCTTTCTATTTCTACGAAGAATAGACAGTGCTTTTTCAATACAAAGTGATATTTCGTTTCTCCATTTTTGACATCGCACCGTAGATATCCTTCTACAACCTGTCATTTTGTCTTTTGTTTCTAACGATATTTATCTAGTTCCATATAAATGTAGACTTTTTCAGAAGAATATATCTTCCCAAACTGTCAAAATCACACTGACAACAAACTTTCTGCTCGACGGCCACAAAGTATATACGATTATCTACAAAATCATGATTCGTTTAGAACGCATAACTGTGAAAATTGATAGAAAAACATAGCTATCTTCTCCTATTGTACATCATTTAGCTAATAGTCATGTCTATTCTTTCGTCGTCAAATCGGTGCTCGTGCTAAGCCTGCTGGATTATCATTAAAAAAATAAAACTAAACTTCCTTTGCTGAAAATATTAAACTCAGACAGGAATTCCGGATACAAAATCTGTATTTACCGATAACCTCAAAGGGCATGAATATCTAATTACATAAATATCAAAGAACATCCGTCGAAAAATGACAAAAATGTTATTAATATCGAACATCACACGATTCATTATGTTCAGCGGTTGCCAAGCGAATACCTATTTAAATATCGGAATATTCATATCTCGTTTAATAACAAGGCATGGTAGGCAGCCCTATAAATATTTTCATAGGTCGTATTACGCATTATTTCCGTGGAATCCGATATTAATAAAATTATGTGCGTGGTTTTAGTATAACAATAATTAATCTTCAATAATCGAGAACGCGGTGTTGTTGGGTTCGCCTTTCTGTGAAAGGGGGTCTTTTTAATTAACGCTTTGCTATAGAAATGGAAATGTATCAGTATATTGTTTCAGTGTATGATGGAATAACTTAGTGTTTGCTTGCTTTTTAGAACTCCTTCAACTTTTGTTTACGCTCATTTTACTAGCGTTAGCCCTTTTGACACCTATTTTAAGGTCTGTTAAAATTTCTTGAAGGCTCTACACGATTGCTGTTTAGTTACAGAAAATATTTCACCCACTTAACTTTATAGGATTTCCAAATCGACCAAACACCGGGACAACAATTCGAAGGGATGTGAAAGCGAAGCCTTAACCAATTTCATACAACCGTCAACTGAAAACGAGCTACTAAAGATAACTATCGTTATGTAAAACCAGCTATCTTGTTGGCTGCTACCTCAGTTAGCGCTGATTAAACCGCAGGAGCTTAGATTAGATAGCAAAAATCCAATTGCATCCCTGCAAAGACAAGGTGGAGATAATTTCTAAGAAACTACTTTAAAGAATAAAAAGAGGTAGGTAAGCTTAGATAAGTTTAAGAAAAAGTATACTTTCCTTGAAGTGCGAATACAACAAGTGAGATTTTCTGTTAAATAATGTAGATTAAAGAAGAAAAACGTTTTATTACTTTGTTTGAAACAAGGTCAGTTAGGGCAACCCTTAACTAACGTTCACATTTTTTTTTCAAGAATACAGAACAGGAAAAGTATATTATATATACTTATTTTGCCTTACCTAAGAAGTAGTAAAAGATATGTAGTAGAATTGTTAGCACTAAACCAAAAACAGTTCAACGAAAATAGGGTCAAAATTACCATAATTCGATAACGTTTTACATTAGGGAGCACCGAAAATAGTACAAAAAACAATGTATGTAGCACATGGAAGCAATTACAATTTATCTACAATTCACTTTGATCATTACGCGGTACAAATGGGGCCAAGTTAATGGCTCACTTCATGCTGCAGTCATAAATATTTTATTTTTGTTTCACTTCCCGCTCCTGGCGATTGCTAGCCTCAAAAATATTAATGTAAATGGCAGCTTCAATGTGGGTACATTATTTAGGCAGGTAGTGCCATGATGACTGCTTCGTTGGTCTACTGAGCTGGAAGTCCTGGATTCGGTTCCCAGGTCGGGAAAAGTGTTATTCGGTTTTTATATCTGGAATTTCTTAGCAGCAGCCCGTTGTTTCTATTTGTGCCCGGTTGATTGCAATAGCGAACCTTCTATTATATGGGACTTAAACAAAACTGGCGACTTGTAGGTGTAGTATAGGTACATCCCTGCCCAGCCCTTATGTTATATTAGTATGAAGAGTATAGTTAACAGGACAAGTTTCATAAATACAGGCAATATACATAAGTTATCAACCAGTGCGCAAACTGTAACCATGAATTCAGCATATCATTCTAGACCCCCAGCGCAGAAATTTTTAGTCAGTTATACAAAAAAGAAAAATCTGCGAAACGACGATATATTTCTGCGCTAGGGGTCTAGAATGATATGCTGAATTCATGGTTACAGTTTGCGCACTGGTTAAAAACTTTTCCTGTACATTATGGCCTGTATGTAACTTTTTGTTGGGAAGACGACATCAAAAAGATACCACATTGGCTGTAAGTAGCAAAAAATAGGAAAGAATGGAAGTCTTTGGAGGAGGCTTTTCTCTTTACGTTTTAAGGGGGGTCCATGCATGAAAAGAATAAATAAAAATTGATTACTTGAATACTTTTATAAAAAGAAAAAAATAACATTTTTTATACTTAGAAAAAAAACGAAAAAGTTTAATAATTATAACTATATAGTTAATTAACTGCTTTGTGAAATTTAATTTGCATGAAAAAAAAAGGTTCCGTGTGGTGCGGGACGTAAAAAATAGCACCATGGCATCTCTTCTCGTGGGTGTCGTAGAAGGCGACTAAGGGACTTACTAGAGAATGGACAGCAGCGTTCTCTATGCATTTTACCATCATACTTCGATCGCCAACCCGCCTGCCAAGCGTGGCGATTATGTTAAACCCCCAAATTGGGGGCGGCCTATGTCCAGCAGTGGGCGTCTTTCGGCTGAAATGATGATGATGACCTTTTCATTTTATAATGTATAACTTTTTAGGTAATTTATAATTGCTACAATAATACACTTTTTTAAAGCGCAAACGCTATATTATATTCCAAAATAATGAACAAAATTTATCATTTAAAAGACATTCTCCAAAATGCTATGAAGGCTGTCTACCTACCTACGTAACAATTAATTAAAATGTCTCAATTTAATTTTACGTACTTAAATAACATAGCAAGTCTCTTCACACAGACATGACGAATGTGAAAATTTTCGCTAAAACAAAAAGACAAGCGAAACAATTTCAAGAATAATAACACTGAATTATAATTTGACACCTTCAACGTCTTAAAATAATTTCGTTTAAGTTGAATAGACTTTCAAATAAACAGTTTTACGTATAAATTATTTATAAATAAGAATGGCCCGTACATTTCAGAAAGATATCTGAACTAAATGAAAACGGTCGAGAAGAGTGTTTCATAAAATGAATACAAAACTATTGTATTGAGTCTCATTTGTACATGAATATTTTATAACCAACACCGAAGGTTTTTCTATGATTATCAATAAAACTATTGTAGCTAACCACAGCCCAAATTAAAACGAATATTATATTTAATGAAACCATAAATTTATTATGACAGTGTTTGCTCGATAGAAGCCCAATTACATAAAATACTAGTGTTAAATAAAATAAATACATTTAAATTCGTTAATTGATTTCAAATGTGTGTGAGATTTAGTTAAACCGTCATGTCTGTTAAAGTGATCAAATTAATCGGGCCTGCACTGTAATCGTTTATGATAACGACTGTTTATCGTATATACAACTAACATTTAATATGGCTAATGGGTTTGAGTGTGATCTCTAGTAATTAATATTTATTTTAAAGGGTGTTGATCATATTAAAACTTTTTTCAAAAAAATAACAACCGACTTCCCAAAAAACACTACAAAGTGCAAAATAACTTTAATTTCGGAAAGTCTTTTTTTTGGGAAGTCGGTTGTTATTTTTTTGAAAAAAGTTTTTATTTTTCACTTTTTAGTTACCTACCCCACACCAATTCGAAATTTCATCATCCTTGGGGTCAAAACAATGCATACTTTATGCGATAGCAACATTCGCGGTTGATTTGCTGTAATTTTTTGAAGAGTTCCGTTGTCTGTCTCCGAAACGCATCATCAGATCTTTATGAAATTTTAATGGGACCATTTCGGAGTAAACCCCTTTCGAACAAAAACATAATTTTGCAAATCCGTCAATATGCGACGGAGTTATGCCCGAAAATACATAAAAAAAAAAAAAAAAAAAATCGAATTGATAACCTCCTTCTTTTTGAAGTCGGTTAAAAACAGTAGCAATGCGATAACTTGATAAAGTCCTTAAGACGACTTCCGTAAAGAAGTCATCAAGATGGTCAAAGTAACAATTGTATTTCAATTATAGCCGACGAAATCCGAAGCTCAAGCGGCCCCCTCTCACAACGGGTTCCTTAAATAAACAAAAGCCAAAAATCTTAACAGGCCTTTAGAAATTCCGACCGATGCCCAAATTCTTGATGGACGGTGACAGTCCTCGCCACCCCTAGAGAAACCACTTAATCCCGTCTGAAATAATGACTGAAACCCCTTACAGGTTGCGAATGGACCGAAGCCGATTGTAAATAAGCAGTCGGAAACGTACAAACTTACTGTGGAAACCGGTAATACCTACTTAATGACGTACTCTTACCACTCATAACCCGGATTTAATAAACAGCGCTGCGAAAGGTAAAAGATTTGTCTATTCTTGTGATATAATCCAACAGTCACGTCTACGAAAAGCGTAGAGCTGCTACGATATTCGTAGCACAAACTAACTTCGTAGAATCTGATAGTTCGATTTTCAAGCATTCGTAAGTGAGAGCTTCAAGTGGATACTGTGAATAGGCGCAAAAAAGCGTAGCGTAGGTTTCTGCGATGTACCTACCAATAACCTTATGTGGAAACTATCCAATATATATCGGTTTTCTTTTCTTGGAAGAGGTCTACGGGACTACGACCAAGAAATACTGAATTTAGTTCTACCATGCTTGACGCATTTCAGATCCCATTATTCGAAATCTCAAAGCACAAACAACTTACAATTCAGTTATAAACAACACACTACACACATACAAATAGGACGTGAAGCGGAGTTGAACAAGTTTAAGCTTACGAGCCTCGTACGCACGCAAAGTTGTTACTTTATTATTTTAAGTCGTGTTTTGGACACACTGCCGTGATAAGCGACGCGCATGTGGGATTATTATTGTTATTACTTGTGTCAAGATATCGGGATGTTGAAGTTAAGAAAGGATTAAGTCTATTTAGAGGAGTGTTGTGTTCCCAAATATAATGTTACGTCTTGATGAATACGCGTTGGTGGCGATTTGTTTCTGTCAATCTTAAATGTATTTAACGAAAGTATAAAACAGGGTGTCAGAGATAAAGACGCACTACCTGTATCACGGATCCGGTGCATGATTCTGGACTACCCTGAACAGAATTATTAAAAACTAGCAGCGCTCCGCGGTTTCACCCGTGTAGTTCCCGTTCCCGTGGGAATACGGGGATAAAATATAGCCTATGTCACCCGGAGATAGTGTAACTTCCCAACAGTGAAAGAATTTTTCAAATCGGTTCAGTAATTTCGTTCAATGCAAACAAACGATCAAATCTTTCCTCTTTATAATATTATATTATATTAATTAATTATTAAGTATGGATAAATCGCTGTTCAGTAAATTTTAACCTATGAAACAGGTTTTATTTTTTGATTACCGACCAAAAAAAAACTTACCTAGGGGGTCTAAAACCACGAGTTTAATTTATTCATGGTCATAGTTAACGCATCGCCCCTGCCACCCTGTTTAGCGAAAAAACTCTTGTGGGGAATGTTAGCATCTAAATCCCGACAAAAACAAACGACAAAAGTCATGTAATAACTGAAACTAGAATCTATACTTACCATAATTATTTCACCCACTTGCCAAAGGTTAACAAACTACCCACTGACGGCAAGTCACCCGCGCACGCCGTGTGTCGCCACAATAACATAATTAGACTCAGTAATGAGCTAATGTCTCGAATATTCCGCGCAAAATTTGTTTTGAAAGTCATTACGGCTTACTGGGTGTCAGTTTGTCTCGGCTTAAACGCTCCTCCTATGACAAATTGTGTTGGAATCGTGTCACCGATTGCTGACGATCGATATGGTTTGAGGTTGCTTCGTTCCTGCTCGTAGAAAATCGTGCTTGCTTAGGGTTCATTTAAGTTTGGTATTATCTAACAAAACGTTGCTTAGCTTGACGTTATAATATAATACTCTGGTAGAAAATTAAATTACATTTAATTTATAAACGCTTTGCGGGGTGACGCTACATAGTAGATCAATTTCTATGATGTTTTCATATAAATTGTTATATTAAAGTCCCATCGCGTTTTTGCACCTGTCTGTGGGAGGTTTTACGTTGTTCACTCTTAAGGGGGCTCTTGATTTCCTTATTAAGTTAAGCACTTAATACGGTTTTGGCATTTAATTGATTCTAAACTATGGTATAAAGTAGCAGAAAACAAAAATAAATAAACATGTATGTATAGATAATGCATCATTATGTAGTTTGTTTTTTACCTGGTTGATACTAGATACTACAATCAATTTCGTACTCTAATTACATCCATCACTAATAGGTACGTATATTCGTTGAGCTATTCATAGGCGAGACAGAAACGATAAATTATGGAGTGCCTACATGTAACACTTATACATCCACACATATACAGCATGTGCCTTTAGTAGGGCACACGTTTTGGGAGTAGCCCGCATCGCATTGTTCATCGGACGGCAATTGTCAGTCCATAATTTTGTATGAATTATCGCCTACGAGAGATGGATCGGAATAGATCGCAGACGAACGGAATTTTTGGTAATATCCGACAATTTCAAACCGGGTTTCACACGACATCGTTACTCATTTATGAATTTCCTGGTAAAAAAATGGGATCGAATTGACAAAACTGTAAATATACTTTATAATCAGCTTAAAATGTTCCCACTGCTGGGACACAGGAGCCCACTCTGTGACAGTGGGCCGTAATCCAGCACGCAAGCCCAGTGCGGGTTGATAGATGTTACATGTCTTCGAATTTTTAGTTCCAGGACTTGCCGATGTTGGTTTCCTTACGATGTTTTCCTTCACCGTATTTGAGAGCAGTGGTAATACAATAATTTACACAAAGTAAAGAGCCAGTCGGGGCTCGAACCTACAAGTCGTAAGTTGCGGCTGGTACTACTACTGGGCAACCACAGTTCTCTATAAGTAAGTAAGCTAAGTATAATTAGTTCCATATAAAATTGTACATGTAAGCAAGAAGTAAAACAAGAAACCCCAATTCAGAAATAAAAAAAATGACCGTAGAAACAACGGACTTAATTTAGCTTAAAATAGTGACACATTTTTTATACAAGCGCCCAGAGCGAGATTTTAATTCGGACAACCGGCTGTCCGACGTTATCGCCGTCCAACTGTTTGAACAAAAAAAAAAAAACTAGTAAATTCTGGGCGAATTCGGGATACAGAAACACGAGTAGCATTAGTGAGGGGACGTTTCGGACATGCGGCGATACGTCCGGACAGTTTTGATAAACGCCCCGCAGCATCGGCTTGTACGGGGATTTTTTAAATATACAACTGCGCTATGGTGAAAATCTTACTTTTTTTAACGCTCTCTTTTCACGGTGGGATTCGTGGAAAGACAAAAACTGGAGGTCCCAGCTCTGCCCGAAGAGTTGAATCTATGTTCTGAACGAATACAAGTTACGTATTAGCATATGATCATAGAATATATTTATAATATGTAGTATAGTTTAGCGAGAGCATTGGTAGCCCAGAAATAACGGCCGCCACTTAAGGTCGTAGGTTTGAACCCAGATATGCGCTTTACTTTGTGTAAATTATTTCCTCTTCACTGCTCTCAAAACGGTGGAGGAAAACATCGTGAGGAAACCGGCATGTCCTAGAACCGAAGATTCAAAGACATGTGACATCTACCAACCCGTACAAGGCCCGCGTGGTGGATTACGGCCCACTCCTTCTTAGAGACAGGAGGCCTGTGTCCTAGCAGTGGGAACAGGATGATTATACATAATATGTAGTTTCGATGTAGCATTTGGAATGTGCGAGTACGAGCAAGATTTCCCAAAAGGTAACATGATAAAATTGCAGAGCTACACCACAAGTTGTTATCATTATTCTGTGTACATTTTGCAATTCCTTGGAATAACAAAAACCTACAATTCCACAAATTACTAAGAATTGAACCCCGTGTAATGCATCTGTATCCAACTACGGAGCAATATTTTTTGTCTTATTTCGCCATGAATCGTGCTGAATGAAATAAATGTTGCCATAAAGAAACCAATTTTATTGTAGTTCCGCGTTTCTATATTAGCCGTGCGATTGACAGAAGTATAAACAGAGTTCATTTTAAACAAGGTCTGCGTTGAATACGGCTCGCTTCGGCCCATTACTCTTAATCAATGCCGCAACAATAGTTCGGATTTAGAAGTCTTATCCTGACAGAATGAGAAGTACATTTGTTTCTTTAACACGTTTGTGACTGTACGACTTCGCAAATCGACCGTGTTATATCAAAGGTTGGGGCACGCGGGAATTGTTAATGTTCGCGCTCTCTTTTTCTTTAACGTTAAATATAATCATGGTAACCTTTAAAGTCATATTTGTCACTTTCTTGGACATATCCTTAGGCATCAGCCCAAGATTAGTCCTCTTCAGTTTTATGATGACAAACCTAATCGTGGATGATGACGCTTACTAAAAACCATTTAACAAACTGTACAAAAGTACCAAGTTCCCTATCATTTCCTTGAGACGCCATCGCCACTTCTGAATAAACAATTCACGTACCTAGATATTATGAAAATCCTTGAACTGCGTTGAACGTGAATTCGAATTGTTATTTTGTATTGAAATACTTTCGACGCGGTTCTTCACTTATTGATCCCTACTTTAAGCTCTTGCATTCATGAATGCGTCTTTAAGTACTCACATTTGTAACTGTCGCCACGATTGGTCATCATACATTTTTTGTCCAGTTCGTGTCACTCCTTTATACGGATTATAGGCTTTCGAACTTTACATAATTCATGTACTGATATGGATGGGTTTGTCATACGATTAATGTTCTCCTCGAGTTTTTTCTTATGTAATTTTTATGCAAGGCCCTTCACCGACCTTAATTGAGTGCATCATATTAGGAGTTTGTTTCGTAACTGTACAATGATGCATTGTTTATTTTTGTGATTGAATATTTTTAATACAATTACTTACACTCTTTTGTGGGCGAAATCGATTAAGGTTTTAATAAACTTAACAATCGCGACACAGATTATTGATTCAAATTAATCTTTATGACGTTTTAAATCATCTGCAACACCAAAAGTGGACGAATACAAAAAGATTATTGAATTCAACAATGACAATGTAGGTAGAATCCACATATTTTAGCGTATAACAATACGTTCCCGCCAAAATGGCGGCTATTTTGTCGTAGATATCCCAAATCCCTCTCGTCGGTTCAAGCATGTGTGATCGTCTCAACGCAAGGGCTAGAAGCAGTGATTGACAGCACACGCGTTGCCCCGGCTAATCTCTAGTGTCACAGCCTGCAGATTGCCGACACCAGAGCCCTGTGACACCGACCATCTCCACGAGACCTTCCCATCCCCTCCCACATCACCCAGAAACGATGACTTAGGGCTAAACGACGTGTGTACAGAGGTCATGCGAAATTTGTCACGCAAGAACCTCGTATCTTGTGCAAGTTTAAATAGATCTTGTTGGTCCTAATTTAGTGTTCAGTTAGCTGACCGATTGTTGTGAGAAATCGATACTACCTCCACTGTAATTACGATAATTATCACCAAATTACGGATAAATAATTCCGTCAATTGGAATAATTACATATTTGGACCAATTAGTTTATAATAGTTTCCTATGAAGAACGGTAATCAAAGGGCGAGTAAGTGTTGGTATGTAACATGTATCAAAATAATATGGGTACATTATTTGATCCATGTTACTTAACATTTTTATCAACCCTGGATTTTAAATCAGTTTACTTTACGGCAGAAAATTCCTAAGTTTCGGTATTCTATCCGATTCTTCTTGTCTTGATCCGCCCCGATCTCAGATAACGTACGTATTCGAATAATCTAATTACTTATTGAACTGAAGCACCACAGTCATTACAATCGAGTTATTCGAGGATGGGCGTCAAACGTAGACCATTAGGCGTCAATCAATTTACTGGAAAATAGCTACTGAGATGTTTATTTGATGTACGGTAGTCTGTCAACATAGTCGACGTGATTATAATTATGGCGATTTATGATAATGTTCAATGCTTGAACTCGGAACAATAGATTAAAATATTATATAGACCCTATAATACAATACGAAGTAAATAATATAATCGGCATTCGAACGAGTATGATTGCAGTATTCACTCATAAAATACTTTATTTAATCGAACCAGCGCATATCTTATAATTTAAATCACGACTAACGACAGTAGATGGCGCTGCGATGACCTCAGAATATTATAAGGGTCGCCAGTCGGACGGTCAAAAAGTTCACTGCCAACCATTACCGCTACTCCCCAATAGATGGCGCTACTAGGCACAATTTCGTTTCGGTTTTTGTTGATAGAATGTTTGTTTCGTAATACATGTAACTAGAATCAAATGAGAGATGACATTTTAAACACTTGTACTTATAATTTATTAAAAAAGAAAAATATTAATTTTCGTTACAAACTTCCGTAGGCTAGCAGATGCGTGACCGATACAAAACTCCTTCATTCATACTTTTTGTCCATCCAACCCAATTTAATTCTTATACCCGAGAATAATCGTCAAAGAAGCCGTTCGAACGAACTAAAGACGTTAGTGCAGTTGAAAAAAGTCGTTTACAGCTACGTTTATATTGTTATGATGCGTTTATTATTATTATAGCCCTTTTTGTGGGAATTCTATCTACGTGAAGTGAAAATTGGGAAGTTTTTTCGTTTTATCGCCGTGTCGAATGAATGTTATGTTACTTGGGATTTCACTGTTGCGTCGGTTCTGAAGGGAATTGAGAGTAGGTACCTACTACTGTTATTGCAACACTGACACTGTAATAACGTAGATAGAAGATGGGAAAGTTAACGTTAACAATTTTAATATACTTTGACTTGATATACGAAAACTAGTTTTTATGAGTTGGTTACGGCTCTGATGATTTTTCCAAACACAACTAAAGATATTAATAATTAGGTGGCTGGGACTTCTCGACACAGCAAGCATCGTTCGTATAGACTTTCTTTTAGCTGGAAATGAGTGAATTGACAATGACATAATCTTACATCACTCGCATTAACATTCGGAGGACGTGACAATCTAATCTAACAAAAAAACATGCCAACAAAACACTTTTCGAATCTCCATTATAGGTTTTTCACATCCATAATTGTATTATCAATATAGAAAGCGAACACATATGGTAATGAGTTATCCATTCATGGAGCCTATTGTCACGGAAAATTGAAAAATAGTAGAGTACGCTTATATACGATTCATATATTCATAGAAACACATGTACCTCGCGCCAACGTGTGAACAGTAATATCTTAGTTTTATTTCCTCAAGAATCTACATACATTGCCTGCTTTCTGGTACTTCCAAACTGATTTTTGAATGAGGATAGTGTGAGGTAGGGTCATTTCGCCTGTTCGCGTCCATCGCCCAATTCGCGTCCATTTTACGGATCTCCCTTTAAAAATCCTCGAAAATAAGTAAACTAACACACCAATCAAACGAAAAGTCATTACCGCTAATACCTCAATGTATAAGAGCCACGCAAACATGGACAAAAGGTCCGTGCGCCAAACCAATCCCGTTTAGAAAAAATACTTAAGTCTCGGCTGTTCATCAGGGAGTGGTACGCGCGGGATGTTTAGATAAAAAATAGTGTGCAGCGGCGCGTTCGATGGTAAGTTTTTTATTGTTTTATGTGAATTTTAGGATACACAGCTGTTTCTAGACTTTTATAATAAAAAAAGGAATAATATTAATTATGAATTTGCTTATGATTTTTATATTTAACGAATAAAATAAGGTGGACGCGAATTACTCCATCGAATTTACAAAACGTCCACTTTGCGTCCGCAATGGACGCAAACTATACCTACATGGGATAATTATAAACCAAATTGCGTCCACTATTTTCGTTAAATACAATTGGCTTGCTTGTAAAAATAATTTAAAATGTGTTGATTTTTATTCTTGTACATTTTTTATTATGACTACCTACGTGTTTATAATTCTATTTTTAAATTAAATGAGTAATTTCTTTCATTGTTATTTTTTTCTATTTAACATGAGTTCTTCGGAGACAAGAAAGAAGAAGGAAAAGAGAACATACACAGAAGACGATAAAAAAAGCGTTAAATGAAATTCGAGAGAAGAATAAATCGATAAGACAAATATGCAAAGAATATGCTATTCCCAAGACCACAATATTGGACCAAATCAGTGGGCGCAGAACAGATGGAGTAAAGAAACCGGGACCAGAACCAGCGCTAAGAGTAGATGGTGAAAAAAAGTAGTTGAATGGCTTCTTAACATTTCCAAATGTGGATTTCCTGTGTAAAAGCAAGAATTGTTGGATACTGTTCAGAAAATAATTCGAGAAGAGGAGTTTCAAAATAATTTCAAAGACGGTTTGAAAAATTTTGGGGTAAAACTAACAGAACTGATTACTGTTTATTCTTAAAGGTGCAATCATTATTTACCTACTACTTACCTAATTTTATGTTCAATCAATGTTGAGAAGATTTTTATTTTTAAGTGATGTTTTTAATGATAATAATGTTGATTTTCAATATTAATTATATTCTTAAATAAAGAAATTGTTAAAATACAATCTTTCTTTACAAATTCTTAAAAATGTCACCCCTATATTCCTTTTCTAAGCTGGTGGACGCTAAATGGTCCACGGGTGGACGCAATTTGGCTTTTGTGGACGCAAAGTGGGTAAAACGCCTAATTCTGAAGTTTATCTATTTAAAAAACAAACAAAAGATGTTTCGAACAAAACTGAAATTTAATCTTAAAATAGACTATATAATTAACACATTACATAATTTTTTCATAGAAATTAGTGCCGGGATATTTTTATCATCGCCGTCAAACTTGCCAACTGCACTAAATGGACGCGAACAGGCGAAATGACCCTATAAGTTTTGAGAGCTGGGCTGTAATAAATATTCAATTTCGACGCTAAATACTGAAAACTACACTTAATTATAATAACTTAACAGTTCCCACGTTAGTGAGATGCGTTTATTTACTTCTATATTTTAGTAAAAGCAGACTAAACTTAAGGACCGGTGCTGCCAGGGGTGCGGGTTTGTTCGAAAGAGATACCACAGCCCCTGGCATACGGGTTACTGAGGGAACACGGGTGGGTTTTAGTCAGTAAAAGTCTGACACGCCCTCCTGCTCCACCCAGAACGGGAGAAGTTATTTGATGATTTCCCAACGAAAGAAAAAAAAAAAAACTTAAGGACAGGTTAGCGTGAAGAGTGATATACAGCAAATGTAGTAGCCACTACAACAGTAGACTTTCTCATTGATAATGGTTAATGCTTAGATGGTTTTGTCATGTGGCGACTAAAAAAAGGTATTTATAAGGCAGATGGGCAGATGGTTACCAATAAGGTCACTATACGCCCTAGGAGGACGTTATTGGTGATGTTCTTCAAAGAGTGTTACGCACCTGACGTGCGTAACACTCGCAACCCACTTGCATGTATGACCAGTGGTTCTAGTGTGAGTTTTATTTAACCATTTCGATCAAACGCATCGAGCGCGTTCGGCGCTCCGATTGGTCCGTCACCAATTGAGGGCCAAGCGGAGCGCCAAACGCACTCGATGCGTTTGATCGAGATGGTAAAATGAAACTAAGGCCTCTGATGAATGAACGTAAACGATGCAAAAGGAGTATGTACAGTATTGTTACAGGTGACGTTCTGAAGTTCCTGCCTACCCCCATAGGAAGAAGGCGTGAGTTTATGTATGTACGAAAGAATGTATCGGTTAACTAGCTTCCGCCTGCGGCTTCGCCCGCGTGGAAGTCGAAAATTATCCCACGGGAACGTACTACCTAGATAAAAAGTATCCTATGTGTTAATCTAGGTTATAATCTATCTGTGTGCTAAATTTCATCCAAGTCCACTTAGTAGTTTTTGCGTGAAAGAATAACAAGCATCTATTTTATAATATTAGTAAGAATATACGCCACAGAACTTGTAGCCACCCAAGAGTTGTTGTCATCACTGTTACGCCCAAATCACTTTAGACCACCTACATAATAATTGTTGTCAGTTCTATCCTCGTATGAGACAGGTTGATGCGTTGATGTGGCACCTTTCAATATTATACTGACTATTTTGTTACTATTTATTCTGTCAACATGCATGTGCTCAACTTCATCAGGTCTGAATTCTCGAATAGAGTAGGCAGTAGTGCGTATCCATATTTTGCCAGTTGCATTGTTAAATTCCATGTCATAATATTTGCCATGTATAGCAAGTCGACTGATACATGATTTTGATAAACTAGATGAGGTCGGCGTTTCCTATATGACTATTCTGAGAAGAAAGGCTGTACAGACAAAATAAGGGGTCACAGTTTTTTTAGAGCCCAGAAATAATCTTGGTCATTTCACGTGAAGACCATTAGATAGGTGTCTGAAATTGTCTTTTGAAGAAATTACCAAACAGATTGAGTGGATATTGATAAAGAAAACAAATTAATGCATCTTTACTTAGACGTTTGTAGATTATTAATAAAAAGAAAACATCAATGTGCAAACAATGAAGTGTGGAACTTAGGAAAAGCAGGAAAAAATATTTACAATGAAAAAAGAAAAGTATTGGCTTAGTATTTATAATTTTATTGTAATACTTACATAACTTTCTACATCAGCATTAGTTATGAGATCTAAAATGAAATAGGTCAGGGATTCCGCAGCTGGCATCGAGATTGCACAGTTCTGACATACTGTCCAAGATGTTAACACACTTAAATTAGAACAAGAATAATATTTCAACAAGTATTAGATTATTTCTAAAATAATTCGAAAGAAAAAAATTAAAGCGTGTGAAAATTAACAGCTGTCTATGATTCTACAGAGGAAGTAGAATCATCAGAGGTTGATTGTTTATAATTGAGTAAACTAGGTGTCTTACTATAATTGTCTCATCAATCAAACTATTTTGGGCTTGTTCTTTGTTATTTTAAGGGTGCGGGTGGTTACAGTTTCCATAAACCATATCTATCAATGCAACGTGCCCAGCTGAAATATTCAACTGCCAGCTATAATAAGTAGTGTCAGTCGTTTGAGCAAACGCAATTTCTTGTATTTGGAATTCCACCTCCTTTGAAAGGGAACACAAACAATTTATGCTCCCGAATTATTGGCCCCTACAAATGTGTTCAATAGACATTTAATTAGTCAACGATTTATCTGTGAAGCTCCTAATACTAATGAATCCAAGATGGCGGATAATCTTACTTGGTGATAATTAAAGCCCTGGAGACGATCGGGAATTCAACGAACTAGTGGAAAATTATCGCACACAGACAGTGTTAATAAAGTGAAGTTTGAACAATATTACGTTCAGCGATAATTAATTGATAAAGTGGGTTAATTAAAAGGCGAATGAAATTACAAAAGCTGAAGATGCAAGGACTCGGAAAATCTGAATCCTGAAACTATAAAACAGTGTTATTAAGCCTTTATTGTAAAAGCAAGTAATTTGGAACAGGAACATAATTATACCTTAAAGGTAACAAAATAGTTTCAAAACGTGTAACGATAGTAAAGATTCATGAAAAGCTAAATGAGAGCCAAAGTATAACAGTTCAAGGGAGCAGATCTTGACCTCACGACCTTTATCGCTTCGTATTCATGCAGATTCTTCAATGAAGTAAAAATAGTATTTCATCCATATCAACTCGCGTAGCTTCAACTAGAATACGGGAAACGAGATAAATCTGATATCGATCGGCAATGGGCTATTGACTTTTACTGTAGCTATTAAAGACATCCATGTACTGCTTCAAATTACTTATGTCTAGACAGATTCATTACAAAAATACGAAAGTTCTTACGGGTATCAAAAAGCTTGAATCACCCAAAATCTATCTCCCTTAAAACCAATTTGTTTAAAGTTTACGATCGCGGCTAAAGCATCAAACAATGAGCGAAAGTATTGTGTTTTTACGGCATTTTAACTTTGATCGTTTACTAACATAACTCTTTTATTGGCCACCATAAAAATTCTGTATCTTTTTTTTATTTCCACCGCATCGAATATCATTATCATCGAATGAAATCATTTGTTCTCTTTAATAGGTTTTTAATGACACTTCGGCTAAATAAACGATTATTGACTTCGCCAGGAGTTTCGGCAGTGATACAGCAGTTATTGACAATAAGTAATACCAATAATGCAAACTTATTTAATTAGAAATCTGATACATACTGGTTTCCACTTCAGACAAAATCGAGGTACATTGAGAATACACCCTTCACACTTGAATAAATGCCCTTTATTTCGACTAACAAGCGACTAACAAGCGCCGAAGTCCAAGCATAACCATGGAAAACTTTTCTCCGACCTGTGTTGCAGGTTAAGAAGTAAAATAATAACCAGTTACGAGTAGACAAAACAGGGTTTCTTCAAGGTATAATGGTTTCCTAGACCAAAACAGTGGTACGTTAATAAGCCCTTTCTACACCATAGGCAATCATTACGATGCACTAAATACACAGTATTGGCCTCACGAACAGTCCGTAATTATCATTGGGAAGAACTTTTGTGGTAATAGCAGGCAATTAGGGTGCAATGTTTTTGTTTCTGATGACATTGTGTTTTCTGGGAAGTTTGTTGTTTGTACAACACACGTGGGAGTCCCGGCTGTGTTGTCTTTCGCCTGTCGTTTGGATGCATACGACGACCCCGCGTTAAATTAACCGGAAACTTAAGGGAAATAGTTGAAATTCGGCTCAGGTACGCCGTACGAAGTTCCACATAGCGCGGGAATACGATTGTGTATCAAAAAATGTTTAGTACAGTAATAACATGGCTGTTATTTAGTTTGGTAAAATGATTCAACAAGGTGTAAATAAGTTTTCTCGAATTTTGACGCCACAACTGAAATTTTAAAATATTTATAAAGTTCTAAGCTTTAGTTGAGCAAAATTGTATTTGTTGAATAAATATTAAATGGCCTAATTATTTGCTTTGATGTGAAAACTGTATTTAGTCGTAAACTTGCCGAAGACAACTTGTTTATTTACACGGTGATATTACGGCCTTTTTCAACATTCACATTTAATTATTTGACGAAGGTAGATCGAAGGTATCAACGTTGTGTAATGGAAGCCATTAAACCAATATTATGACATTTAAATCTGAGGATGATATTATAGATGTTGTAAGCTCGTAAGAGGTTGCGCAGGTAATTAAGATCGAAGTTGCGAGATTAAATAATTAAGTAATTTAAGCCACAATTTTAAGGAAATTACTTGATCTAATAATAACATAGAAGTTTAAAATACTGAAACAAATGAATCACACAGAAATAAAGATAAAACGTATCCTCAATAACAATAACGAACTAAAAAAACAAACCCAATCACCGGTAGCGAACAATGTAATCGATAAAGATGCATCCAATTTAAACAGGAAAGAAAACAACAAAAGCCGGATGATGATGCAGTTTTACACGCGACACATTCAAACAAAAACCTGTCCCGTGGAGATCACAAAACGAAAACAAAATAAGAATAAGAATAGAAGAGATGTAAATTACGTAAAAACTGAATACAAACGGGCGGGTCCAACTATCTTTTGATAGTATAATGGGGACGTTCGTTCGTGCCGCGGATGAAGTTGAACGGATCGCGCGGGTGGTCCAGTGCGGTCGGACTATTTAAATATTACTTTTTTATTGTTTGCCAGCACTATTTGGTGATTTATGTTGGTTTAACACGAAGGTGTTTGGGTAACATAAGTGTGATTTGTTTGCTCTTTATTGGCTATCGATTTCAAAATGCCCAAAAAAGAGAAATATATCTTAATTTTTTTGGAGTTTAGGATGAGTGATTGCCGTTAATACGCTGAACCAGTTCACTTAGAGGTTTTATTATAGTAGGTGATGAACGAGTTATTGATAGCCATAAAGAAGTTTATAAAGTAGAATTGAATTCAAGATAAGACTATCCTGCAGAACCCTTAATGGGTAGAAAACGCAGTACCTATCAAAAGGAATGAAGTAAAAGATAGTAAAAAGCAAAAGGCCTTTAAGTGCTCTTTAACTTCAAAAAGACTAAAATCACACAAAAACTGAACAAGTTAATCAAATACATATAAGAATCTCTTCGTCTCACATGAGATATATAATTCAAGCAAAACTGATTAATATGAACTTTCTTGGAACTGTTTACCAGTTTAATTATGTTTCTATATGCTTTACTGATAAAATTGACATAAACATATAAGTTTATAAGAACATGTTTAATATTAAGCGATTGGAGGACGAGTTTTATGCTAGGGGCTGTTCGTTTCCTATGCTTTTCGTTTCATCAGTCTTCCTATTATTTGTAGACCTTCATTGCGTTACTACTTTAGCCACGAAAATAAACAAACAAGCCAAGTAATGTAATGTCAGTTCACTTACTCTTAATACTGTCAAAATGATCTAGCTTCTGTTCAATCTGAAAGTGATTGACCATGATAAAAGTGTTCTCATAAGTCTCCATTAATATCATTATGTAGTGCATCAAGCAATTCTTTCATTAAATCAATTACTGTCCAAGCATTCCTCAAATCATTTCCAATGATTTCACAACAAGCCATCCTGTTTGTACCATCGTTTGCCCTTTCGTCTTAATTGGACAAATCATTACCAATTTAACTGGTACCTACTTCGTGTTCGTGCTCATATCTTAACAAAATAAAGCTGTTGACTCAACGGTCGTTAGTAGTTATCTTGTTGGATTTAATATATTCTCGAAGTTCGTCCTTTTCGGTTCAATGTTTAAGTGGACTGTGTTCTGTTCTGTTAGAGCAAGTTCATCTACGATAAGAATTACAATGCTACTGTTTTATCTTTCACTCTTCAAATTAGTCTTGAACAAGTAGTTTATGGTATTTCTGACATATCAAGAATTCAATAGGTTTTATTACGAAACGTTCACATCACTGCGGTTCTTTGCGGACTTTGGAAATTTATTGAGAATATCTTGATCATTCGATACCTACTTTGAATATTCAATGAATTGTTTTTACACAGGTTGCATTATTTCAGTCAAATTCATTTTAGGATCTGTAACACTATTTATTTTCATTTTGCAAACTGGTGATACTCGTTTGTTTATATTCTTGATTATGAAATTTTATCACAACTTCCATTTCAACAACATAAAATTCCGCAATTACCACAACATAAAAAAATCGTGTTATCCTTGCTTTGAACTTGTAGTTTATCTAAATAACAAACGAAGCTCATCCCAAATGTAATTAACAGCTCACTGGAAAGTCCAGCCATTATAATCACAAAGTTTAAATTTAATGTTTACATTGTGCAAACCTAATTCCTACCCACGCGAGAAATTGAAAGAGAATCATATATGAAATTAATTTAATAATTACGCGACCCAAGTCACCGCATAGCCGCTGAAAATGCTGAAATGCCGCAACGCACGTCCCATTACACGCGAATAAAGCCAACGCTAACCGCAGCCCGAACGAGGCAATTTACGAATTTCCGCCCAATTCAGCATTAACAAGAACCAAACATAACCAAAACACAAACTTACGTTGATCGAAGAAGCAGCGGTCCAAACCATTCATAACGTTGTAAACAACCTCATAGTGCACTCAAAACACCAATTTTATGCGTTTACGTTCACAGCTTGCACTAGTGACGTCACACTCAAAACAAATCACAACGTATTCGTTCCCACTACGGTTAACACAACGTCGGGGCGGGTTCGTTTAGGGTAAGTTTATATGACGTGTTGCCCATGCGGCGGTCGGCGCGCGACTGGTGTGCGCGGCGCAAGGAACGAGGGGCGCGGGGCGAGAGGGCAGGAGCGGGAGGGGGTGCGTGCGTTCGGAATTCACTTCCCACGTGCTAGCCACCCGTCCTTTTCTTGCGGGACGGGTTAGCTTTTTAAATGCGGCGAAGCAGGGCCCGTCGACGCATCGATACGGCCGGAGGCGACGTTTAGCTGTAACCTTGTTTATATGCACTGAACGCGAATAGCACTCGAAGTGAGCGTTTGTTGTTATTTTTGTATATGAGCTAAGTAACATTGTGCGTTAGTTGAGTGGCCAGTTGAGTTTGTTTATTCGAGTTTCCGATACTCTCGTTCCGTTTTCGTGTTTCCTGTTTGGTGTTGAATGAGTGTTGTTATTGTTTTTTATTCGATTATATTGTTGTTCTTTTTCAGTCTCGAATTAACTTTTGTTTTTTATCTCTTTTTGCCTCATGAAGCATTGCTGTACATATTTTAATGGGTTGCTCGGCATCCCTGTCATGTACCTAAAGGTTTTTTAAACGGAATTTAAAGATTATTTCTATCATAAAATATTTAGAGCGGTTAACGAGAATGGTATCATGGCCAAAGAATTCTTAGATAAGCTGCAAGTTGAGTCCAAAAAATTTTGTAAATGTTGACTGGTAATTTTGGGGTTCTGTATTAGACATTTTTCATCATTAAAGTTTAGTATGGTTCTTAATTTTGCCCACATATAAATAAGTACAGATCTTTGAACTTCAATCTATCTAATAATTATCTATCTGTCGTTATATTTAAAATAAGAAACCGACTGACTGACAAATCAACGCACAGCCGAAACTACTAGGTCTAGGAACGTGAAATTTTGCACACGGCTTCCTTTTATAATGCAGGGGAGCACAAAGAACGTTTTTTTGGAAATTCGACCTTTAAGGGGGTGAAAAGGGGGGATTTTGTTTGTATGAAAACTCTTATTCCTTGAGTTAATAAACTTGAAACTTGGCAC
The DNA here is from genome assembly GCA_949987655.1 of Polymixis flavicincta. NCBI lineage: Eukaryota > Metazoa > Arthropoda > Insecta > Lepidoptera > Noctuidae > Polymixis > Polymixis flavicincta. Next base: position 21,068,052 of record OX465181.1, on the reverse strand, counting down.
AAATACTTATCTAAGTAAATTATAAAGTTAGTCATTTATTATTTTTCTAAACTACCCTCCATAGGGGGAATACAAACTTTGACACCCCTGTGTCAAAGTTTGCATGGAAGAATTTTAACGCGCTGTCTGATTAACTCGAAACTCAGTATTTATAACTAAAACCAAAAATAAAGAATAACGTGTATCAGAATTTTTCGAAAATCTACCCCTAAAGGGGTAAAAAAGGGTAGTTATTTTTACAAGGGATGATGTTACTGCGTGTCTTGATAACTCGAAAATTGGTATAAATAACCTATACCTTTAGGTATAGGTGGTGTTTACTACGTCAAAAAATGTAAAAGAAACAAAATACTTTAAAAAAATTAACCCCTTTGAGGGTGAAAAGTACCTAAATAATATAATATACACATTTACCTGAGCCATATTATTATAAACCTGAAACTTGCTGAGGTGGTTTTGTGTGAAGGATAGTGATTACATCACTGTATATTGTTGACGTCAGAAGATGATTATTTATCCTACTAATATTATAAATGTGAAAGTTTGTGAAGATGTTTGGATATTAGATACGTAATCACACAAAAACGACTGAACGGATTTGGATAAAATTTGGCAATCTAGATTAACACATAGGATACTTTTTATCCCGGTGGTATGTTTCCGCGGGATAATTTTCGACTTCCACGTGGGCGAAGCTGCGGGCGGGCGGGCGGGCGGAACCTAGTTACGATTACGAGTATGCCAAAATGTCAGAGTTTTACAACTAAGCTCATTTTTTAAACAGGTATAATTAATTACCCAAACAAGAAAAAAAAAAGTTTTTTTTTTTGTGTTTTATGTTGAATCAATGAGCTACTGATGGATTGCCTTTAACAAACGATCCGTTTCCAGAAAACGTCACGCGTGGCCAGCAGCTGATAAATTTCACCTTTTTAAATTCCAAGATCAGCATTAAGATTTGAGGGAACCCTAAAAATAGTTAATGCATTTCTTAGAGCTGTTCTGGTGGGCTGGTACACTCCTTATCGACTTGTCATTCAACAAGGGTTTTTAGTTTTTTACTACTATTTAGTTCTGTGATGAAAGGCGAGACTGACGGGTTAAAGACAAAATGGATGATGGATTTCGGTTGTGCATTACGCATGCATAACGTATGTTAATGAAAATGTGACGTATTCTTGTCGTGACAAAAAAATAAGTGCACTCCGCATAGAGATGTTGATATGTTTGTTCGTTTGCTTAACAGAAAGTTTCAACGGGCCGTAAATAGTAAACGTGTGAGCGAAAATCAACGCAATTTGAAAAACTGAAGAAAACAGAACGAGCTATCTATCTCGTTCTGTTTTGTTCAGTTTTTCAAATTGCGTTGTTAGTCCCTGTTTGGACGTTTTGATCGGGGACATACAGTGACCGTGAAATAATCTAATAAACTTTAGTTAAGTATCTATTTAATATGTTTAGTTAAGTTAAGGTATTGTTGTGTTATTTTTATTAGCAAAGTATACTTATGTATTCGTTATGTATATTTAATTTGAATTCTGAATAAAACATATGAATTTTCAGGTTGTAAAAGGTACTTACGTTTCTTATTCAATCTACTTTTGCAAGTAGCGTCTCTAACCTCAATTAATTTAGTTTCGAAAATTAATTAATTTTATTGAGGTTAGAGATCAAGTACAATCAGAAGCTTACCAAACTCATTTCTAATACAAATATAATGAAATTGAGGTTTTTCTGAATTAAAAAAAGGTTTTAGAAAAAATAAAAATAAAAACGCAGATATAACTTTGCATTATCTACCAAATTTGATTTGATAAATGAACTGATTGTTTTATATCAACTAAATTAAGTTTTATTCGAAAACATCGATTGGGTTCTTATTAAACTCCAATAAACCAATCTCGTTACATAATAAATGAATTTCTGCTCAGTTATTAAATTAGGTAAAATAATAAAAATTAAAGACATAAAAATTGCACATGAACGCAAAAGTACCAACTTTTTACTTTAGAAAAGCAGCCAGTAAAAAATATAACAGCTGATACAAAAGTTAAAAACTAAAGTTTTGATTTAAAGCGAACAAAAATGTTCATTTAGTAGTAGATAAATAGAGTACTCAAAATTTAAAACTTATATTTTAAAATAAATATGACGTTTAAATCTCAACGAAAATCTAAAAACTAATTTAAATGACGTTTTGTTTCAGCCATTTAATGGCTAAAACAAAACGTCATTTGAATAGTGATGCAATAGATAACGTTTTAAAACTTTTATAATAATTTTGAAAAGTATTCAATAAACCTTAGCTCAGGGTAATGTCAGTAAAACTTACATGTGATTACCTAGACTAGTATACAATGCCTTGCATTACGCATTATCTATCATCAGATGGGGCTAATACAGAGCAGCCCTGGATTTACAATAGAACAAAAATGGATTATATTATTATCAAGTCCCTGTTCCCGACTCGGCGACAGCAAAGACAGGGTTTTTACTGTGTCTTTAGGCTGGCTACAAGAGCTGCGTGAAGAAGTAGAATTGTATCACTTCGAAACATTTTGAATATGAAGTATTCCTAGGGGTGAATTTTCCCTCGTTCACCACCAGCAGGCTTAGCACGAGTTCCGTAGAGAAGCGTTTTGTCTGTAAGAAATGTAGACAAGCGATTTCTATTTCTCGGTTTCTCAGTTCAGAACTGTCAACTGTCTACACGGAAACGTCATTTTTCTCTACTCTTCCGTTGACAATACGCCTCTCTACGGTTCTCGTGCTAAGTTTGTAGAATCTAAGCAAAGTTAAACTAACATCTTGATTTTTACTTTTCATCATAGATTTTATGATTTTTACTACCCTTCTACATTCTTTCTTTTTTAAAATTGTAGAATCAAGAAGAATAATAGGCAGGCGCATACACAACTAAAAACATCCCTCAGGCCACTGATTTAAAACCATCTTCCTTCTTTCTTATCTTCCTTTCTTTTTAACCGACTTCAAAAGGAGGAGATTTTGGTTTTGTTTTAATTTTTGTATCATTAAGAATATTAAGTAGGCGACATTCAAATAGCACCCTGTCTCGGTCGACTGATTTAAACTGTCTTCCTTCTTTAAGTTTTTGTCACTTTTCTTGGAATTGTAGAATCGAGAAGAATACATAACTAGAACCAACTCTCAGTTAGTCTATATTTCAACTTTAAACTCAACGAACCGAAATATATGTTATATTCTCCCTTAAATCATTAGGCGCGAATGTCCTTTTAGTGTTTATTTATTCTATTAAACGGAGTGGTAATGTATTTCCCACTCTACGAGTAATCCTAATGGCTGCCTCGATTGTACCCACGCGTGGTTTTAATTGGATCAAGTTTATGGAACTGGTGAACATATTGTCATTCCTGTTCCTCTGGCGAATTGTAGCATTCCAGGCTGCGCTAATAGAGTTACACAAGTCGCTTTAAATATTACTGTTCTAGGAATCTAAGTAATTTTGACGCTAAACTAAGGGGAGTCAGAAAATTCTGTCTATTTTAGTACCTAGTAACCAGTTAAAAACTAATAAAAATTAAATATAAATATGGTAGTTTGTGTATTTTGATGCTTGGATGTTTATTACTCAATCACGAAATAATGGCTAAATGGATTTGGATGAAATTTGGCACACAGATAGATTATAGCCTGTCATAGTATACTTTTTTTCCCGGTGGTACTTTCCCGTGGGATAATTTTCAACTTTCACATGGGCGAAGCCGCTAGTAAAATCTAGTAGAGTTGGTTTTGATCACTGTGTGTGGGAGTCTAAGCAATTGGCGGTAAATTAAGGGAGAGAGATTTTTTTGTCTATTGTAGTACCTAGTGACAAGTTAAAAACAGTATATTTTATTCATAATTTGAATTTGTGATAGAAACGTTTTAGTCACTGTGAACGTTTATTTTTAGGAATTTTAGATATTGTGATCGGAATTTGTTAAAATAATCATGACATATATTTTTTTACTTTTTCGTCCAGAATACGTTTTAGTAACAAAAAACCGTATTGGTTCTTTCATACCAAGACCCCTCCGTGCCTCGGAAAGCACGATAAGCCATTTGCCCTGGTTGTTATTCGTAGATCTTTGTAAGGCGTGTCGTCAGAAACCCGATTGTTTGACAACCAGTCTTACCAAGGGGTGTCGTATTACCTAGTAACTGGATTACGGAGGTTAGATAGACAGTAGGTCCATGTAAAATATTGGCATACAGCTGCATCCGGTTTGTCACACAGTTGCGAAAATGTGGGACTTCTAACGAATCACAGAAAATATTATTTATAATCTCCGTCATTAGTTGAACGTTAGAACTTATCACAAGTCACCGCTTTGCTCTTATTTCATCTCAGTATTGCCGAGTAATAATGACATCGAAACATTTATTGCCCACACGTAATGCACAAGTCCATCTATTAATAAAATAACTTGCTAGCACTTAGCCGGCACTAACAAGGCAGTAAGCAACAGATTATACGGCAAGATATTTTTAGTTAAAATTATTATGCTTTTAGATTATGGTGCATTATTTCTGGAAGCTGTTCGTTGTGACTAGGTTTAGAGAGCTCTATTTACGAGATAGATTTAAGACATTTTTAATATTGGATTCATTTATTTAAGGGGAGTCTAGTAGCGGGCTCGAACTCACTGGTGGACCTGGCTAAAAAGCACGTTATCTCACTAGGCATCGTGTCCGACAGAGGTAGTATCAGTGATGAGCAGTTAGACGCTAGTCTACATACACAACGTTATTGAGTGAGATGCAGGATCATTTATAGTTAAACAGGCACGTAGAAAATTAAGAAAAGACCTTCGGAAGATCGGGTTTTATGAAAAAACCACTGCATAAATCAATGACCAACAAAGTAAATTGAACTTTTAGATATTTGAGCTTTGTCCGTTTTGGAGATTTTACCAAAGAGAGGTTAAATTAGCAAGAAAAACTACTCTTTGTTGGCTCATAAGTTTTTGATGGCTTTTTATTTTGATTTTCTGTTTCCGTACAGACAATATTAATACTGAGACAAAACCATATCAAGTTTAAATTTTTGATGTACTTTGTCAAACAGTGGAGTAGTACATTTTCGAAGTTTGTATGGAAAAATGTTGACTAGATTCACCTTAAGAGCCTGTGTTGTTAAAAGGGTAGACTGACAAACGATGAGGTACTTAATATCGTGTGCAGCGTATCCTGTTGTCTGCACGCTACAGGAGTTGATGGATGCTACTGTAAGTGCCAAGCTCGTAACCAAATTCTGAGCTGACTGTATATACATAGATTGCTATCGACACGCTAAGAAGATAGATTTACATAGGTGAAAAGTTTCAAGCCGTGTTTCTCTCGCCAATACTACGATACGATACGATAACTTTAATATTTAGGTAATTGCGGGCTGGTGTCCGCAGCTCCACGTCATTGGTGCATATTTTTCTTTCGGAAGTATAATATTTATGGTTAAATAACGATTGAATGAACAGGACCGTAATGACTTCCAAGATGGAATGGTTCAATAAAACATATTTTATTTTCCTTACACATGACTGCCTAGCAAAAATAAGACGTGTTTTTCAGTTCAAAATCCATCAAATACGATCGAATGATTTTCGCAAACAGCGTGCACCCTAACTATCGCACGTTACAATGCGAACGATACATCATATACGTCACGATACAATGTATAGATATTTATCACAATTTGTAGCCTAATGCGCCGTATCGTCGCTGACAAAGGGACTGCCCTGCACACTAGACCGTGGCCGACGATCAATACAAATGACGTATCGATCGAACCGTTATTTTAGGCGCCAAAGATGACATAATTAGAACGAACCACATCGTTTTAGTTCGATATTAAAAAAAAAAAATTGGAACAATATTTTTTTTTTCAAATTGTTTGTGTTAAAACGAATGGAATACGTTTCTAAGATGTGGTTTATACCTATTCTATTTTACATAATTGTTTTCAGGAAATTGACTAAAAAAGTTGTGAACGCATTACGTAATGTACATTTTTATTATAGTTATTTTGAATGTTTGCACTAAACGAATTATATAGACTATCAGAAAAACTCCTGCTGTGCATTATTTATTACACTCAGAGGTTCCTTTTGCGAAATATTGTAATAAAATTTGTAACAACTTCATTTACATCTGTATACCTAAAACGCACCTACACAGAATGTTGTTCATATTTCAAATAAAAGTGTGAAAGTTTGCAACACCAATTTTATATTTATTTTTTAATGTTGCCATTGACATACACTTGTCAGTTTATTGTGGTTGAGTCATAACACATTGCAGCTCGCTGAAGCGGTATGTTTTCTTTGAAGAGCTTTCGCACATTACTCACTTTGTACTGTAAGAAACTATCGCTAATAGTTATTCTATGTTTTACTTAAAAACATCTACAATAAAAAAATTGTTTGATTTTCTGGAGCTTATTTTACGCAAAACATTTTTTTTTTACCTTTTTCATCCAGCATACATACGACAGTAGCCAAGCGTTACAATACTTTGATACCCGCCGCGTTCCAACAAAATGTCAACAGCCGAGACAAGAGGGCACCAGTGTGAATTGACATTTAAAATTCGTTAATTACCCTTTACTCCGACGCGTGCATCCTTTATTTCATCAACTCACAAGATAACGAACAATAGCAAAACGTTACAGAAACGCGCGTCACACATCGTCAGGCCTAACCCCACACATTAGTGCAATAAACTTGACAATAACTTAATTCTGAGCAATGAAGGGCGATTCCCCCGTGGTTCCTTACAACTCCGTTAGGGATGACAATAGTTCGTAGCGGAGTTGAATTTAATTAGAATTATCGATCGGCCGCTTTTCCGTCCTAAACTAACAATTAGGTGAAGGTATATCTGTTCGTCGGCTGAAATATTTGTGGGTTAATCTAAAGTTAAAACTCAATGTATTTACATTGTTAAATAGGATAGTGTAGTGCTACCCGATTGTGGTAAGGTTGTGTAACTAAGTCTCGATAAACTAAAAAGTGAGCGGACCAAAGTGAAGCTCTTTGGAAATAATTACGAATGATCCTCTCTCGTACCTTTCGTAAATGTATAACTTAGTTATACATTTTACTTTTAGATGTATAACTAGCTTTTGCCCGCAGCTCCGTCCATGTGGATGTCGGTTTACGCGTAAAAAAGTAGCCTATGTCCTTCTCCATATCCCAGGCTATATCTCTACCAAACGTGACTATCGGTTCAGCGGTTTAGGCGTGAAAGCGTAACAGATAGACAGAGTTACTTTCGCATTTATAATATTAGTAGGGATTGTAAGTATCAAGCGTAAAAAAAAAAAAAACATTGAAATTTACCTTACTTGGAAGCCCAAAAAGTAATTCCCGACCACATTCCAGAAATGAAATTCAGATTTCGCGTGAATGTTGCCAAGCAATATTTAATTGAATAAATCTTAAAACGTGACCGTTAGATAACTAAAAGTTTTGTGAGGCACACCCGGTATAACGTGTTAAGGCTTGTATACACGCCAAGGACCTTCAGCATTTGGGCGTACTAAATTTGTGATGTAGCCGCAAGTGCGGGGTGATGTAGCCGTGCAGTCTTTAATCGGTCGCATTTTTAGTTTATTATAACAAAAATAATGCATATTTGTAAAAAGTAACAAAACCAAATCATTTTCCTTTGTATTGCAAAGCAGAGCTGTATAGATTTTTTTTTAACTCTTTTGTTAAAAAATGAAGGAGTAAAATGGTTTCATCTCAACGATTTGGAGGTTATTTGGTGTTTTTTTTTTCTTATTATTTGACACCCATACATACCCATAGAAAAGTTATGCCTAAACCAAATGACGTATCATAATATATTATGTAGATTACTAACTATTTTTTTCAAATGTAATTTCTTTGTAAATGCCGACGAAAAGTGGTTTCATCTGCATGCTGTTTTCAACCATTTTTCGAGAGGGCAGCCTTATCTTGTTTATATATAGGCGTACAACTAACCCATGTTTTTTAAAAAAAGGTCAGTTGCCGCAAAAATATTCAGTAAAACATCAATTTATTTACAAGTTTCCTTCATTCTTCTAATTATATTTTCAGTCATCTATGGTCGTCACGAAGATTTGTGGAAATACGACTTTAGTATTAACTAGTTTTTGCCAGCAGCTTTGCCCACGTCAAAGTCGGTGTATTATACATATAAACCTTCCTCTTAAATCACTCTGTCTATTGATGAAAACTGCATTAAAATCCGTTGTGTAGTTTAAAAATCTAAGCGTACAAACACGAAAAGCGACTTTGTTTAATACTATGTACAGACGCCAGCATATCAAGCTACTCCAATCTGTCAAATTTATTTGATCGATTTTCAACTTTATACCGTAAGCATAAGGTTCATGTTCAATTGGGAAAATTTGACAGTTTGGGATAGCTTGACCTGCTGGCGACTGTACTACAAAGATTAATGGAACGGAAATATAAACCAGAGTAATACATAGTTACAAGGCTAGGTTGAAACTAGGTTTCCAGACTAAACATTTTTAGATTTGGCAAGACCCAATTCGTTTTCAATCTGATTCTGATAGCCAGATTGAAAGCCCAAATCTCTTCTAGATTAATGATTCAATGAACTAAGATCAGAATTATACTGTTGCGGTCTGTGAGTGGAAACAAGGACACTATATTCATTCATGAATTCATTTGGCAGTGGTCCAAATCACAATGAATGAATTTAGACATGTTGTCAACGCCGCTGTGGAAGACTCGAAGACGAACGGAGATTTTAGCTTGAATTGAAATAATTGTAACTGTCAATTTAATTTAATTAGAGTTCGAGTAAAACATATGGCTGATTACATGTCACAACTATGTTGTCTTATTCTATTTAAGAAAATGTTGTCTAGAAAATAATTTAGGTTAGGGGTACCCTTCTCTAAGCCGATATATCATCATCTGCCTAGCCTTTTTCCAATTATATTGGGGTCGGCTTCCAGTCTAACCGGATGCAGCTGAATACCAGTATTTTCAATGGAGCGACTGCCTATCTGACCTCCACAACCCAGTTACTGGGTAATACGATACTCCTTGGTAAGACTGGTTGTCAGACTTTCGGGCTTCTGACGACCCGTAACGACTGTCAAAGATCCACAAATGACACCCGGGACCAACTGCTTAACGTGCTTTCCGAGGCACGGAGGGGTCTTGGTATGTAAAGATGGTCACCCATCCACGGACCAACCGCGGCAAGCGTAGCTTAACCTGGTCGATCTACCCGTGCAGCTATTGTTACTTAGCCACAAGCCCCTCTCTAAGCCGATATATGAATGAATGAAATGTACCTACCCCAGCGTTGTTTGAGGACACGATTTATCGAATGAACCTTAAAATTTCTACTAGCCCCCCCTAAAACCTCATGCTTTATGGTGCTACAGAGACCTTTTCATATCAAGGATTAGACTGCGGGGTGACGTAATGTCAGAAAAGACGTGTCCTTAGGATAGGGAAGGATTTGTGACCGTACCGAATATGCATCCTAGAATATTCTAGGATTAATTCCATTCTCTAAACATACCGGAAAAATTACATTCTTAATGCAGAAATAAATTAATCTTCCTGAAGAAGCGTAGTCTTCCTGAAGATTTTTCATGTTTACAGTTAGGTACAACAACGATAAAAATATTATAAAACCCTCAGTCAGCATTGTAACACATTAAAATTTTAAATATGAACACAGAGACAAGCTAAGCTTTACGCTGCGATTTAGCAAAGAGAATTAATTATAATTATTCTTTTTGTTTCTTTTTTCGCATGGCAACTAGCTAGGTTTCATTTTTGCTCACGACACAGAGCGAGGTGGACGTCATATGCAAATGTTGCCGTGAAAAATATATAAGAAAATGCAACATCAAATTTCATTTCCTTCACCGGATTTTATTATACATTTTCGATGTGTTCGTGACGCAACGTTGATTGTATAGTCGGTCGTAAAATTCGAACTTTAAATTTTGTTGCGAAAATGCTTTTCTAAGTTCTAGAGCGAGGGGTGACATTTTTGTTTATACAATACTTGGTGGTTACGATTGAACTTTATTGAATTTAGTAGTTTGAATTGTTTTGAGGTTGGTATACTTGTGGTTATGTTACAGCATTTAAAACTTACTAGGCGGGATTAAATATTTCGGCTATTTTTATTTATAATTGGACTGCCTCGTTGGTCTAGTGGTTGCAAGTGCTATTGCTGAGCATGAGGTCTTAGGTTCGGTTCCTATGTCGAACGAAGTACCATTGTGTTTTTTTGCCTGAAATTTCTCAGATAGCATCCATGATTCTGGATTTTTGTCCAGTTGACAGCAATGGGCTCGTCCCTAATACATGGGACTATGTATTATGTTGTGTGTGTGATTGTAGTGTATTTGGGTGCCTATTCATTTAAGTTTGACGTTGGAATGAAGCTCGTATGTAAGTCTTGTACTCACGCGAACTGGAATGGTGTGCTCATAAGTTACCTGTGAACAAAACAAAAATTCATTAGTAAGTTACATTTGAGATTTCTTAGCAAGGTTAACAAATTAGGTAACGAGGAATGCTAATGTATGACGCAATGTCACTGTACGAATCTATTACTAATAATTAAAAATGTTCAAAATCTACTCGCAGTCTCATCTCGACGACACTAAAATGTCAAACATGTATGGAAACTCGAGGTATTTTTGACACATTGATTACGAGATTTTCCTCTCTACAATAAAAAATGTCTCAAGCAAATAAAATAAATGTTGCAGACCGACCCTAACATAGAATATCAATGAAATAGATAAAATTAATGATTTTGAAGTATTTAAATCATTTAAACAGATGGCTGCCCGTTTTCAATATTTGTTTTAAACAAATATTTGCTGTATGACATAGCCTAAATCACGCGTAGGGTTACACAGACTATCAACGAAACTGTTATGTCGTGGCAGTGTCCCAATTGGGAATAGTAGGCGACACTGCCAATAGTTTTACTCTATGGCAATCGTGTATTAAGTATTAAGGATAATATCTGGATGTTTTTTTTTTGTTTGACGTTTTCTAAAAATGTACCTAGCTAAATCGATCTATCGCCCCCGAAACCCCCTGCATACTAAATTTCATGAAAATCGTTGGAGCCGTTTCCGAGATTCAGATTACATATATATAAACAAGAATTGCTGGTTTATAGGTATTAGATTAGATATATATAAACTATCATCACAAAATAATGGACGTGAAAGCATCGTGTTTTGGTCGGGTAAACAGGCTTGTACTTTTCCGTAGTATCCATACCTTTTCCGTGAGCACCATATTGATACTGGTTTGAACTTAGCACTGCATTCCAAACAACAAAAACATAACGTTAAAATTAACGTATTCTAGATTTCATTAACATTATTCCCTTCCTCTCCTATTCATCTACAAAAGCGTCGACTCAAGATATGCATCTTTTAGTCCCATTATTCCGACAAATCCCTAAAAGAACATAAGTTTCAACAAACTTTCCGATGTTGAACTAACAAACTAAAAGTCATTAAAATTATCGTTTAACTTGTTTTTGTACTTAGGAATTGCAACGCGAACCAACTATAAGGAGGGTTGACCCACTTTTGTTATCGCGCGTATCTGCGAACAAAATCTATAGACGCAAAAGTAAATATATAACTACAGTATATAATTAAGTTGAAGACTCGAAGTTGCCAAGCTGTTTGTTTAATACAATTAAAAGGAAACTCCTTTAATTCGTTTAAAGGAATAAACGAAAACGTCTATTGAACTAACTTAAGGTACTTTAAGTACCTACTCAGTTGAAATTCCGTCCTAAAATTTAACCTGTGTATTTTCTGGGGCTCACAAGCTGGCTACCCTGATCGAAAATGGTTGCCACTTTTAGCCATTTACGAGGTGTTCACTGATACTTTGCTTACCAAGAAATACATTTTCATGGACTTATGTATCGATATCTGATTCGATTCAGAGTATCATATTCTGTCAATGCTTGGCCTTTGAGGTATTCCCCTGACCTGCTCTTTTTTAAATGCTCCTGCAGACATGTGCGATGTGTTTCTAGTAGAATAATTTCCATGAATGTTCAGGGAAATGCTCTACCAGAATCGCGTCATACCGTCGCGTCGTGCGTGTCCGCGGGAGTCTTAAAAATCTCTCAGTATCCTTCTATTTCTGTCACGCAAAAGCCAATATTGCTCATTGATATTGCTCAGAAGACAAGATAATCTTTAGCAACGAATAAAGATTTAACTTTGTATAATAGAAAAGTTACACGATTTTCTCTGCTGGAGACTGCAATTATATTAAACCATAGAATTCTTAGTTCCAGAACTCATTCTGACTCACTACAGTTCCCTCGCCTGGGGAACTGTAAGAGGAAAGAAGTAAAAATAAAGAAAATAATCTAAACATAGTTACAGCAGTAAAATCAGCTCGCACTGTTCTCAAAACTTATCCCCGCTTTAGGAATACGTAGTTTTTGTGCAGTACTGTGTTTAAGTTTTAGATACAACGCGCTTCTGAGCAATGGTGGTCACATGTTGTTGAGGCGATAGCGAGTTAGAGTACTGTTGGTAAGTATATGTTTGATTTATGTAGCTTTTGCCATCAGCTTCGCCCGCATTAACCAGTTTACATAAAACTTTGACAAATTATACAATTAAATTGGGAGGTTTTCATGAATCACTCTGTCTATTGGTGACAACCGCATGAAAATACGTTCAGTTGTTTTTGAGTTTATCGCGAACAGATAGACGAGCGGGGTGGGGATCTTGTATTATAATATACTAGCTGACTCGACAGACGTTGTCCTGTCTTACCTATGAATATTGAATTGGCATTAGCTATACAAACCTTGTCCTGACAATAAGGAACACATAAAAAAAAGAATCATCCAATTTGGTGCAGTCGTTCGGAAGTTATGCGCGTACATACATTTTGGCGATTCATTTTTATATATATAGATAGATTAAGTAGTGATAGTGATGAAAGGCGTGATGGCTGGCCTTGAGGTCTCTTGATCGGTTTTTTTTTCTGCTAAAATTGTAACTGTTAAGTCGAGATCTTATTAGAAAAACATTACCAATAAAATATTATAATCTTGATCAGATTCAGACTCAAAGTAACGTAATTTTCAATTCTGGCATCAAAGCCTTGCCAAATAAGTCATTTTCTTTAGACCGACATTTCATTACCGGATTGCTAAAACCGCTCAAACTTCTAAATATTTTCAAGCTTTTCACCTAAAAACCTTATTTTTATTTCATCTACAGCTCGCGCTAACGTTGAAATACGTATGAGCTTAGTATTTTCTTTTTAGAACTGGAACAAACTGGGAACTGAAAATCTAAGGAGATTCTACGCTAAAGTTGGTATTGACAAAACAAAAGTTATGGTTTTAAGTTTCCCAATGTAATATGGAGAGAGATGTGTGTAGCATTTGTTTTGGTTACAGCTAAAGAGTTTTTTAACATAATTTAGTATGAAGCCGATGATGGAAAGCAGTGGAAACGAGTTGTAGGTCGTGCGTTGGAATCCAAGCAGACACTTTACTTCGTTTAAATTACTTCATCACCACTGCTCTCAAAACGGTGAAGGAAAACATCGAGAGGAAACCGGCAAGTCCTAGAACCAAACATTTGAAGACATGTGATTACAGCCATCCTGCACTGGGCCTGCGTGGTGGATTATGGCACAATGTCTCTCACAAAGAGGAGGTCTGTGTCCCAGTATTGGGAACATAATAGGCTGATTATGCGATGATGTTGTATCATAAGTAAAAAGAGGTAAATAAGTTACCTATCCAACATTCGATCTTCAAAAAAGCCGACTGACTGTAAGCCGACCCTAACATATTTGAGAAAAAGCTGGGAAAATGATGAGTTGAAAGTTTGCGAAATAAAGTGTTAAAATCGTTCAATCGAAAATTGCATGCCAATGGAATGAGATACATTCGTAACAATGCGATGCATTCTTCTGGAAAACTTATTAGCGCAGATCTCGACCCAAGTTAGATCCTGAACGGTTCAGGATTCAAATCTTCCAAGAGATCCACCTAACCTTCTTTGATATTGTATTTTGATATGTGTTAGTAGGTACTGGTATACACTAGAGTCTTTATTATTCAAATTTGCTAAGAAATATAGGTAGTGATTAAAGTAAGTGGTCTTTGATTGATGAAGTTCTTCAGAAAGGTCAGGTGCGTGGTACTGGCAACCGACGTGCGTTTATGACCAGATGTAAGAAAGTAAACGCGTTCTGAATTTTCTGCTTTTCCTTTCAGGAAGATGGCCTGAGCATAAGCAGGTATGTTTTCTGAAGAGCTTGACCATCACAACAATATGATTGACTCTTCAAAAGAAATTAGATGTAATTCTTTAATCGCAATCTGGCGGCATCTACAACGCCACATGCGAACTACGCATCAAAGACTTGACGTCACACAAATCCTACATCGCGCAACCAGAGTTTACCGCGCGACTCGAATACAAACAACATCCCGACATCAACCGTCGGACATTTTCCCACCAGACACAACACCCGTTTGGTCGGAGGATCCTCCCTTTTCCATGGAGTATGAGTGAAATTTACACCTTGTTCCTCATACCTCAATAGCAACATTTGACTTAAGAACAGCTGTAGACACTTTGTCACAATGCTGTGACGTAAAGAATGACTTAAAAACAAAGATTAAAGAGCCAATCTGCCAGACCAGCACCACTACATAATGAGCGCCTATTTAAGTGCTCATAAAATAATCAACGCAAAACCGCTTGTTGCTGTAAAAAGCTGCTTTAGTTCATGCTGCTTTTTCTACCTTTCTAAGATTCTTATTTTCATAAGCTTTCAGTGTCCTAAAATTGGATGAGCAGTAGTTCAAGGGACCGAAATATTGTCTCGCTTAAATGCATGTTTTGAATGCAAATTAAATTTATTTGGATGTAAGATTAGCTATATAGTGAGGAAAAAATATAAAAAAAAACCATAAAAAACATACTTTTTTTTAAATGGATTGGCGGAAATTTACGTCTTTATGTAATTAGAACTAACCTAGTGGGAACGAAATGTGCAGTGAGATAATAAATTTAAAATATATAATTCCTGTACTCTGTGTTAAAATTTTGAGACATAATAATCATTCTCAATTGTAGATGTTGTGTTTTTAAATCGTCCGGTGGACTCTGGGGCATCAGCCCCATATTATCTAACCATAGTCCGTACAATTACGACTTGAGAAGACAAAGAGTCTACTTCCAAAGCAGTCCGTAGTTTCGGTCAAGTCAAATCACGGATTGACAGTCCCTACTCCCGATGTGTTTTTACTCGTCTAAATAAGTTTATTAATTGGGTGTAGGGTATACCCTGAAATTTTGAATGGGCCCGTATTTCGTTGACGGACTTACGGAGTTAGCGCTCAGGTTTGATTAACAGTATAGGTCATTTATGACCTACATACACAATCATATACCCTTAACTACACTGTCGAAACTGATTAGTTGTATTCAATCTATCAGAACCAGCCTATTGCAGTCCACCGCTGGACCAACAGCTCTCAAAGTTGGGCATAACATGATTGATGCGCTGCACCGATTGATTAATATTTTGAACGGACTTACAGGTGGTTGTACCTCCCGGGTCTTCGTGTTTTTGCGTAGGATTTGTATACGTTCAATTATACAGGGCGTTCATACTGTGGGGTGAAAATCTGATGCGGTATTATAAAGTTACGTGACTCATTCGTTTGTGAAAAGCAGTATTTAAGTAATTTTTGATCATTTTATTTGTGAATGTGAACTTTATTACTTTTGAACTTTATTTTAATCCGCCGGCAGGCGGATTAAAATTGAAATAATCATATAATAAAACACGAAACATTTTATTTCTGTCAACTTTCAATTAGAAAAATTAAAATTATAAATAAAGATTAAAAATAGATTAGATACATAATAAATACTTATAATAGTAGAGATAAAATTAAACAAAACTTGGAAAAAAACAAGATTTGAATATTAAACCAACCAACTTCCTATTTAGGTAAACTTACCTAATACTATCTGGTAAGGTAACTCACCACGTTGTATGACTAGACCACGTGGTAAATAATAATATAATAAGCATGAAACATTGTGTTACATAATTTTAAATAAACTGGTAAGTCAGTATACGATTATTTTCTTTTAAATTTTATTCTAATCTGACAGACACGAGTTTTACACCTTGCTAGATCTTATCCTTTATTCAAAATAGTAAAAAACACTACCACCAATTACCAATGATTAAAACGTGAAGTATGATTTCCAGTTGTATAAAAGGAATATAACGATGTAATCGCATTTGATGGCCGGGGGCGATCGCGCTTTGAACCCGCGGCCCGTTTGATGTTACCGCGAGAGCGGTCAGAGGAAGCACACTCAATTTTGGCAGCAGTTACACCGTACTGCAACTGTAACGTTTGCTGAAATAGTGTAACGTAAGACCTGCACCTTAATTGCGTTAAATCATTTTAAAGTAATTTGAAGGATCATCATCATCCTCATTTCAGCCGAAAGAAGTCCACTGCTGGACATAGGCCTCCCCCAGCCTCTTCCAGTTTGACCGGTCTTGTGCTTCCCACATCCAGCGGATTCTCGGGGCTTTCACAAGGTCATCGGTCCATATTTGAAGGAAATATCTACTAATACGTTGCCTCATTATCGAAAAATTAGTCTACCCAACAACGTAAACAACGCAATTAATGTTGTTGATTTGTAATAATGAAAGTTATTCCTACTGTTCCTAATTGCCATACCGTAATTGTATGGCTATTAGGGTACCTTACTATAAACTTGCTTGAAGCTTCTGCTGATAACGCAATTCTTTACAATACCGAATGGTAGTTACTTGTTTATTCTATAAAGTGCAGTAATAACGATACTGGCACATTACCTATTCAGGTTTGGTTTAAAAACCAACGCCAAGAACAAAGAACAAAATCAAATGAAGGTGTGAAAATAATACAAGCTTCGGTGTAACAGGCGTCCACTTGAAGCTTTCTATTTTTACACTGTCAGTTTGAATGGGCCCCAAGGTGCATAGGTCTCGTGGTACTCCAACCACGTTTTTTTCTAATTAAAGCCCTGGGATTTCCGGGACGGTACTCAGATTTTTTGCGAGTCAAGAGATTGGTCCGACTATCCGTTTACCTACCGATTTAAAGCTACCTATGCGATTGGTTTTACTTCAGGGACAATTGGGTACCATGTACCATAAGACAATTGGATAGATGCGTAGATGCGGTAAAAAGAGTGAACTTTTTTTAATGTTTTTACGTAAGAATGCTTTTAAATTGCGATAGAATTTTGACAAGCGATTTTGACACACTGATGTACTGCTTGCTTTTCTAAATACATAGTTAAAATTGCGTTGTAGTCGTAACTTCTTACAGAGAGGCTTTTGATTTGAGAAGAACTCTAAGGTTTTTTAATTATTATCTTTTCAGCCTTCAAACATACACTGCTGAACAACTTGATTAACTTAATTATCCACACGAGTTAAACAATTCAACTAACATCAAACCAAACTACACAGTTCTAGGAGGTGCACATACTAACTAGCAGCTTATTGTGTTGCACGACCAGCTACAGCAACATTATGTTAATCACGTGTTGTAACGTGTTACATAACAGGGCAGCTGGACAGACTACCTTACATTATTAACGACGAGGACAGGTGTGATGCACTTGTGTGCATACAAATACCAAGTACCTAGGTAACCTCTGGTCCAGAGGTTAAAAGAAGGATTCCAGATTTGAATGGGGGTCTGCATTAAGTCCAATGTTTTATTTTCTTTTCCATAGTTTTTTTGGAATAAGTTCATTTGGATCCGGATCCAGGTTGAACAAAATAAGATTAACCTGTTCAATTGAAAATTCATGAATGATTCCGTACCCTGGAGTGTAAATGTGGTGCGCTGTTCCATAACCGATTGGATATTTAATATCGTGTCCGCTCGTCTGCGCATTGCAGGAGCTGATGGACGCTACTGATAGCGCCAAACTCTAGCCCAATTCTGGGCAGAGTCCATTAAGATTTACATCTACATCCTCAAAAGAGAAAGAATAAGTTCATTTTGGATCTAAATGTCTGATGGAGAAAGAAAAACATTATGAGGAAACTAGGGTTAAAAAACAAAAAAAAAACTTTGTATCGCCCACACCCAAAGCGCAAGCATAGTGATCAAAGTTTGGGCTCCGTATGAGAAGTAGACATGTTTGGTCTTAGAGTTTGCCCTGGACTGGGAAAATTAGCTGGTATTATTAAAGTACTGCCTCGTTGGTCTAGTGGGGGCAAGCGCTACATGAGGTCCTGGGTTCGATTCCCAGGTCGAGGAAATTGTTATTAAGTTTTTCTGTCTGGAATTACTCAGTAGTAGCTCGAAGTCGGGAATTGTGTCCGGTTGATGGCTACTACACTAGGACTAAAACATAACTGGCGAAATGTAGGTTTAGGTAGGTACCATAGGTGCACCTCTACTTCTGCTTCGAGGGGCTTGTGTACTTTACTTTGACGGGTACCTTGAGTATCTGAGAAGTATGATGTGAAAGAACTAGATCGATTATTTCCGCTTTGCATTCTTTTCGGTATGAGTGTGCAAAGTTGTCGATGCAAGAGTTACTACATATTCTGGTCGGTGCGTAGAGGGCCAGTTTGAGATTATACTGCAAAAGAAAATTCTCAAATTCTAGAGTACTTTTGTTTCTTTTTAGTACATCGATATTGAAGTCTCCAGTTAAAATTATATTTTTATTTGTAGATGAACGAATTTTTCGCATTATAATATCCAGTCTTTCATAAAAAACGTTAAAGTTACATTTGGGTATTCTGTATACACAGACAATAATAATATTATGAGATATCAGTTCTATACCACATCACTCGAAAACACCGGTCACTGACTGTTTTGACATATGCGATAATTCTTTATAGTGTAACCCTATTCGGACAAATATACAGGTACCTCCTCGTTTAATATTTCTCGAAAAGAAGGCAGCTAAGCAGTAGTTAGGTAGATACAGTAAGCTTTCATAACCTGTCTCAACAAAATGTTCAGTGATGCATATGACATCTATATTGATCTCTTTGTTAAAAAGCTCTTCTAATTTAACTGTTAATAAATCCACACAACTAGTCTTACCAAGGCGTATCGTTATTACCCAGTAACTGGGTTATAGAGGTTAGATAGGCAGTTGCTCCATATAAAGTACTGGTATTCAGCTGCAGCCGGTTAGACTGCAAGCTGAACCCAACGTATTTGGGAAAAGGCTAGGCAGATGATGATGTAGAATTATAATACCTATCAGAATACAATACACCCGCTGGTATATATGTTCTAAAGAATTTCTAGTAACTTTTACAATGGATAGTAGGATATTCAATCTCCCCAATTCCCCAAACAAACGATGATTGATACGAGGGATAAGGCGTATTTCTAGTCGAAACTATATACCTACCTTCACTAGGCACCTGTCACACAGCCTACAAGGAAGTGACAAGCTATAAACGATTTTCTCGCTCAAGAAACTTACTAAACATTTTAGGTATCGTGTAAGTAAAAAAAGATAAATAATTATAGAGACATTGACGCGCAGACTACAACACATGATTCTAGACGCCCTGCGTAGAGTAGTCGGTTATCAAAACAGAAATCAGCTGTTTCATAGAAAAGTGCACTACATGGAACATCATTTTTTTTAATAGTAATCGACGTAAACAATGTTAGTTGCTTTCAGAATCATGTGGTAAATTCATTGTTGAACTATAACAAAGAATTTAGCACGTCGATAAAATGAAATGTAATCAAAAATCTTGTATTCAAATTAGACTGGGAATCAGCACTTTTCTAATGTCAAAATGATGTCCGCCTCACGAAACAGGTTCTCCGTTTAACAAAACCACAGCTGCGTACAGTTACAGCAGCTGTAACTGGCCATGGGTCATTTAATAAACATCTCTTTGTCATAGGAGTAACAGACAGTCCGCTGTGCAGGGCCTGCATGAAGGACGACGAGACAGCGGCTCATGTGCTGTTAAACTGCCCGGTGGTCGCTCATTACAGGGCAAAATACTTCGGTAACCCAGGTACCCTACGTGAGAGTGTCAGCAACACCAAGGCGTTGCTGGCCTTTCTCGAGGAGCTGGGGTGGATCGAATGACCACCCGTACGCAAAATACACGCTTTGACGTGGAGTTGCGGACAACAGCCCGTTTTACCTATTACCTAATGTCAAAATGACATTAGATAGTCCACCACTTCCTAGTGCTTTATATCTGGGAAGAAGAAGTGGCGCCACAAACTTAGCAGCCGCGCACCTGTCTGTTCAGTTAGATGTCCCTACTACCCTGTATATTAATAGTTGGTAGCTGACTGTTCACTACGCCAGCGAGTACTCGTTTGTCGCAGCAACAAGAGTTATCAAAGACTGTAGTTACTCATAGACGCTCGCTCGGCAGAATTTCACTGATATACTCCACGCTTGGTACATACGCATTCCACGAGAAATAGTTGGTCGCGCGCACGTGAAAATATCGCGTCGGAATTTTCAACTCTGTGTTGAACTGAGATTTTGTGAATCCAACAGCATCCCAGCGCGTCGAAAAAACACATCGTTCGATTTTCATCTCTAGGCGTTACGCATTTAAGATTCAATGCGAGAAACAATCCCACCACGATATTTTTACGTGTAATTTGTTGCTAGTTCTACCTGCTTCTCGTTAATCGCCGGTGGTGAGTCAGATGCCTTAGGTCTTCGTCGCGACAAATCTGATTACTTCCTGTATAACCTGGCTTTAGTTGGGATTGACTAAGGTCAAGGTCACACAGGTGATAGAAGTGGAATGAATACGGGGTATTGATTACAATGCCTCACTAGGTTTTAACGTAGCTTTTTATGACTTTTGAACGTTCGTAGATTTGTTACCAAGCACTGTCACAGCGCAGTGTTAAACTATTATTATTGTCCTGGGTTTTGTCCGCGTCTTCCGCCGCGTGTAAATAAAAAATGATTCACTATCTTTCATTCAAATCTGTTCTGCCGTTTTTCATGATTGAGTAACAAATATCCAAACTATCACATTTATAACATTAAGTATGATCACAACAAGTGTTGATAAAAAGGCGTTATATTAATGTCTTGTTTTGAAATCTCTGTGCTTTTAACATTTAAATTACATCCAGGCACTCCGATAATATCACAATAAAGTTGTTACAGAGAAACTTGAAAACTAATCGAATAATTACAAAGGATCGATCACAAGAACAAAAGACGGACAAGGATAACTGCTCCAAACAAAGAGAAAATATTATTAATAACTTACACGCATATATACCGAATTATCAATACCGTTAACACGTCAATCACTATAGCAATAATGATCCTTATTACTGGCATGTTAGAGTTGTTTAATAAGTTACAGGAGTGAAGAATTATATTTGGAGTTAATAATGAAAAGAATCTCGGGACTATTAAGGCGTGTCCAGGCGTACATACTATTATAATTATTATCTGTCAATGTTTAAGCATGGATTGTTTATTACACATTCCATGGAATTGTTCGAAATCGTGTTAAGTTGGTGTCGTATTTCTCTAATAATTAATTAATTAAGACTATGAGTCATTATCGAGAGGTCGGCGCTTTGACACTGGTCGATAAATCTTTTATATCAGACCGTTGAACGCGCAAGACTTTCTATGAGAGGTTTAAAGCAGTATTAATGATGTGCAAAACGGTTCATAATAATCTGAATTGATTGGATTTTGGTTAAAATTGTCAATACTTAGATTACCTACTTATAAAGTTATAAATATTTTCTACCAAAATTCAATTAAAGAGTGATGATTTTAAAAACACGAGAGCATACCAACGTAGTAACTACGAGGATTATTGTACAACGTAAGTAGGTACGTCTCATGTCATAGAGGGTGAGCTTATCGTCATCAATCGAGCAGACATCTAGAGTTTTGGCTGCTACTGGGACATTTCTGGTAGAAAAGCCAATTTATATTTTACATCGGTTTTCAAAAAAAAAAAAAAAAATATGCTGTTTCATAGAAAAATGCAATACCAATGTAACACAATAGCAGGTTTTTGGAACAGTAGATCTTGTATTCTACCTTTGTAAACTAACCATTATGTACTTGCATGTTGTTGTCGTTACAGTTTGACCAACTGCGCATGAGTTCAAAGAAAACATGCGGCCCGTGTAAAAGAAAAGTACTAAAGCTCACAACTCCGGTTTACGAAGCGAGATAGCTTTCTAGATCTGGTAACATACATCACGACTGAAAGAAATGCTTGAATGAGACGTTTAAAACAGCTAAGTTAGCTTTAAAAAAAAAGAAAAGTAAAAAATAATAAACCTGCTTTGTTTAGCCTTAATAACTAAGTTCGAAAGGCAGTGACATAAAATTAAAATACATATCCAAAGTCACCGACTTCCGAACTTAGTTATTAAGGTTAAACAAAGCAGGTTTATAATTTTTTGCTGTTCAGTTTTTTCGGCGGTTTAATTTTTTTGTTAAAAGTTTTTATTAAAAAAAAAAAATGTGGCTATAATCTACTAATTACTAGATGCTTAATTTTTGATTACTTTTTGTAATACACAACTCAGTATTTAAATCTGTGAGTAAACAATCAATAACTGTTTTCCTACCCATAGGGTTGGACTTTTTTTCAAAATGTATACGGGCCCGAATTCGGAGTATACCCTTTCCAATAAAAAAAGAATTATTAAAATCGGTCTACTCTGAAAAAAGTTATGCGTGGTCATACATTTCAAAAAAAATCCTCGTCCTCCGTTTTTTCGTCGGTTAAAAAGAGTGTGCATTATAAGACAAGTTCAAGAACAATTTCATATATAGAAGAAATTATTAAACCAATAAAATAAAAATAGAGTTTTCGAAACCACTTCTGCCATAAAATCGATGAAATATGATATGGAAACAACTAAAACGAAACGTAAATTAGGCACGAATTTTACGACAAAAATGGTTGAAGACGAAGAACAGTGACTGAATGTGAGCATAAGAATATAATGCAATTACTTACTACTACGAATAACCTTTCAGTTATATCACTTATATGTTGCAAATTAATGAGAACATACAGTTCTCATTAATTTGCAACAGCAAGAGAATTGGACTCTCGCTTCCATATTTATGCGAAAACAACCTACGCAAAATCATTCTTCTTCCCACATCTGAAACTGAACATCCTACACAGAATAGAAACAAATGCCAATTGTTTAGCAAAATCCTTTACTGGAACATTCCAACCTACTAGCATTAATTACTAACATATTCTTACTATGCTAATAACTGTTCGAGCCTGAACGCGCTCTTACGTTGTATGTGTAGCGCAGCCCACACGTCCGATGCCGATAGAGAATAAATGGATGCACCTATTTTTGTTTAAGACGATCCCTCATTTTGATTAATAGTTGTTACCGGTACCGTATTGTTGGACTATCTTGTTCTGATTTAGTCGTAATGTCGTTTAAAGTGCGGCATAATGTTTGTACGTAACGTTGGGAATGTTTTTTAGAACGGGTTTCTAAAGGAGTTGTCATGATTTTGAATATATCGGTTTTGTTTGGGTGCCTTGTTTGTGAACATTGACAACAAGACGAACAATAATGCTGAGCGTTCACTAATACATATTTCTAAAGGGACTAACACCTGAGATGGCTTTACCCATGACCAGGCGATCGATATTTACCTGATGACAATATTTACTTCCACGATAGTGAAGTCACCAAAATCAACTTTCGCACCATTACTCAACCTCCACATATGTAGAATAGTAATGAATGCGTCACAGTAGACGTTTATCAAGACATTCTCAGTACCGTACTTTTGGAACCAGTCATCGGAATTTTCTCTCAGACACATCGCGAGCATTTAGCACATTCCACCAACTGTTCTACTTAGGCAATGTGAAAGAAACAAAATAGAATTTTGAATCAGCAATTCACGGTGCTCTAATGAGTTTCCAATGCAATTAGGAGGAAACATTTTAACAAGGTTCCGTTAAATATATGAGAAAAAGAAGTAATGGAACATTTGTACCGGATTTTTGGTAGAAAGGTTTCTAACGGTTGGTTTTTGAATTACTTTCACGTAAATTGTAATTTATTCGTATCTGGTTCAGGTAGATTTTTCTTTGTTTTGTGAGTAGATATAGGTACAAGAATGAGCAGCTCATGGATAAATAATAACAGAAGGGGGTCGATTGAAGGTTAAGCTATGCTTGCCGAGGCCGGCCCGTAGATGGGTGACCATTCGTCACATATCGAGTCCCCGCCGTGCCTCGTTGGTCCCGGCTGCCATTCGTAGATTTTTGGCAGACGTTATGGATCGTCAGAAACCATAAAATCTGACAATCAGTGTTACCAAGCGGTTTCTTGTAACCTTACTGGATTGTGGCGGTCAGATAGGCACTCAATTCACTGGTATTCAGCTGCATCCAGTTAGACTGGAAACCAACCTAAATATAGTTGAGAAAACACTAGGCAGATGATGTATAGGTACAAGAATCCATGGGTGACTAACCTTTGATAGAGAATCCTCGTACTTTATGTATGAAAAAAAAAAAAAACTGTTAGGCACTTGAAATGATGGATGTACGAGACACCAACTAGCATATTAAAAACACAAAATAGCGTCAAAGAATATAGGCACGCCAATAGAGGATGTCGTTTATCAATCCGCAACAATGACGAATACAATGTAGGTAAAGCGGAAATCCTACAAAAATATGGTTCGTAGGTAGTTGCCTAGTTGAACGCTCCATGTTTTTCGTCATCATCATCCGTTAACTTAGGATTACAAGATGCTGATACCCCATTCATTATAGCCTTTATTGTTTGTAACATTTAAGCATATCTTAAACGAATATTCGTGCCTCGTCCATCGGTCTAAGCTTTCCTTATCAGATTTTTTAACAATAGACCCTTACTTCGGCTACACCATTTGTCACTAAAAGCGTTGCGTAAAATTGTAGGAAAAAATGTTCTGGGTGGAATGCCCAAAGCTTTTTTATAGTGTTTACATATTTAGTGGCGCTTTATATGGTATGCTAACATGATTTAATTTTGTTTGTAAACCAAATAGTGTGACACAGTTGTGCTGGAAAAATATTTATTGGCGTCCACATTTTTTTTTTGCTTTAAATTTTGTAAAATACACAGTTTAGGCGCGTTATTTTGTTTGTAGGGTATTTATTTTGCTATGTTTGCTGTGTATTTCTATGGCAATTAAGCTTTTATTTAAATCAAAAGAAAGCTTCACTTAAGTACCTACGGAGGGATTGAAAAAGTCAGGGAATTTAATTGTTTAAGAAATTGAATAATTGACTACTTTAATTATCCATTACAGTTTTGATTTGAAACCGTCATTTTCTTACAGGTGTATGAAGTAGCTATTACTCGGTAATTAATGGTGTAGTGTACCAGCTTGATGAACATTTTCCCAATTGTAATATAGGTTATTTTCAAAAGATTTTCGGAATCAAATGGATCACAAATCGAAAATAAAGCGAAATTGAATATTGTGCCTAGTACTAATTTTCAAGGAGATACACAGAAACTTCAGAATGTCACATTCCCAAGCCACGTTCCTTACATACCTATTCCTTTTGTTCCACATTTTCCTGTGTGTGTATGTTTGTGTGAATACATGTGTGAGTTATTTACTCATTTCTATGTGCGGTACCAAACGCAGTGACCCAGAAGTTGGCCGTTTACCATTGAATGGGCATTTCACGTCTCGTTAGAACAAAAGAATTACAAATGTTCGCCGCGCACTTACAAAACAATGCTAAATGATGCGAGTGGAATTAGTACGTATGCTTGCGGTTCATTTCATAACGGGTTGGACAGTGGTCTTCGGGTTCTGATATTACAAGTCGTTGATTTGGTGTAAATTGAAGACCAGTTTGCAGTGCAGTCCTTCTCCCTTCATTTTAGACGGAGCGAGCAGTTATGCCTGCTGACTGCATGTTACAGAATCTTTGCCATTATAAGTCGATATGGGAGGGGTAACGGTTTTGCTGGGTACCTGCCAACCGAATCCCCAGTATGGCGAATGCTGGGTACCCGGCCTGGTAGCCAGCAGCGCTGACATGGTGTGACACGTGGGTGTTTCATTTTTAAAGGGCTGCTAATGCTAATAACGTATCAAACAGTGGTGAACTAAATGGTGGTTCTCCCCACACATGGGGATGGTTGGGCTACTGGAAACTATCCGATATTACGAAAAGTTGCGGAAAAATATTTACGCTTGCAATTTCTATTTACAGCGAACGACTGTTTTCTAAAGCAGGATTAAGTTTTAAGAAGAAAAGAAGTCGACATGATGCCAAACGAATGGCAACGAACGATGCCGAATTTGCCAATTTTGAATTTATTTATCCTTCTCTATGTTCCGAAAAAAGTGCCGGATACGCCGGGCACCGGTTCCAAACCGGGTACCAGTTCCATGTCTAATTGAGGCTATCAGCGCAAAAGTGGTGTAACCCACAATTTTGTTGGTTACACCGGTTACAATTATAAGACCAACTGCTGGGCACACGCGGGCAGGAGTTAGTACAGCAAAATTACCAATCCAGTCTAAGTACATTCTTTATCCACGTTCCAATTACGTGCTAACTTGCTTTTAAACCCGAAGATGTTGTGTAAAAAGATAAAGTTTAATATAATTTGGATAAAGATCTATTGATGCAGACTCAATTGGTTACTGCGTATTGTTAGTGGAGCTGTATTCTTAATTAGGCGTCTTGTAGCTGAATACGAGTGGGCGGTTGTGGCCCCACAGGGATGCATTTTTGTTAAGGCTCAGTTGAATGATCCTTATCTGATTACTCTTTACGTGCAGCATAGTAAGTCTAACTTGTTATTTTCTAGCTTTTACCAGCGACTTCACCCGCGTGGAGGGGGAAAATTTACCAGATAAACGTACTACCGGGATAAAAAGTACCCTATGTGTTAATCCAGGGTATGAACTATCTGTGTGCCAAGTTTCATCCAAATCCGTAAAGCCATTTAAGCGTGCTTGAGTAACAAACGTCTAAATATCCAAATATACGAAATTTTACATTTATAATATTATAGTAGGATTTAGCAGTTAGCTACCGCGAATTTGTTAATTGGGCATGTTGCTTATATATACAATTTGAGTAGGTACAGTCGAAGTATGAAATGGTTATGCCTTGTTTGTGATTTACGGGAACAGTGAATGGGACTTTTTTAAAGATGCTTGAGCCTGATATGCTGCAAGATTTGATCCTATATAGAAATTTGTAAACCCTTTTCGTCACGTGATTGTATCACTATGCTCATTGAGGAAAGAAAATTAGAAAATAGGTATGAAGGTATGTTGCTGTGTTTGTATAAAAAAACAGAAATAGTATTGTTCTAGAAATAAAAACAGGAAAATTAATTATAGGCAAAGTTATTGAACTCCAATAGTTCAATTTAACTCCCACGTTATTCGCAGAAATTAATATAAGATTATCGCCGGCTCCTTAACAGTTTCTTTAGTAATTAAACAGTATTCGAAAGATTTTTATTTTATTTCATCGGAGCTACTAATTATATGTCTTGTACAAATTATACTTTTTAACTTTATTTTTAGTTTGAGGTAATGTTTACTTGCTTTGGTTACTATATTTCAAATACTTAGGGCGGACGTATCTTGAGGTAAAGTGAGACGTAAGTATGTAATATATTTGAATGTTCTGAATTGGTTTTAACTACATATTTGTGTAACTAGGACTACTTTGAAGAATGCAGTGATTTTTTAGTCATCGTCCAAATTTTTCAGCATGATAGTACACGTGAATTTGAACAATTTTCTCCTAGGAACATGGGTCGAAATATGAAAAAAGAAAAATCGGACCTCCCATGCAATATCAATAGTCAGCTGATCGATTTTGTATGAGAAGTTCAACTTTTATTTATATATTTCGACCCATGTTCCTAGGAGAAAGTTGTTCAATTTCACGGGACTTTCACCCTGAAAAATTTCGACGGTGTCTAAAAAATCACCCAGTATACGCATCATGGTTAGGCCGAAGTTTGAAGGCTCCCGCAGATCAGCGCTACACAACACAACACCACGCCTTGTTTCTCCGGAGGGTAGGGCAGAGGTGTCCCTACTTATAGTATATCAATATATTTAAAAAAAAAAAAAAAAAACATTTTGGTTTGCGTGCAATTGTTTACACGTTACATTCAATTTAAAAGTGCGTGCACTTATTAACATTTTTAAGTACAACAATTACTTACAGGCTAACACCACATGTACTAATTTATTTATACTATATATTTTCATTAAAATAGTGTAAAACAGAAACCTCAAAATTAAATAACAGAATAAATTAATTAAACTATGTTTACATTAGAAAATAATTAAAATTCAATAACATTATAATTAAAGTAAGGCCCAGTTATTAAGTCCCACGTAATAGAGCCTTTTGCCACCAACCGAGCACAAATACAGATTCCGGGCTGCTACTGATAAATTCTAGGAAGATAAACCCAATAATACTTTGCCCGACCTCGGAATCGAATCCAAGACGTCATGTTCAACAGTAGCATCTAAAACCTAATAAGATGATATTGATTATTGATAGTAATTTGGTACTAATTTAAAAGTGTCGCTGAGACCCTGAACCTCGAATGACCCATAGCATTTACCAAGGGAGCGGGTTGTTTGAAAGAGATACCGTGGCCCCTGGCACACAGGCAACTGAAGGAACACGGGTAACCCACCCGTGTTCCTTCAGTTTAGTCAGTAAAAGTCTGACACGCCCTCCCACTCCACCCAGAGCGGGGGAAGTTATTTGATGAAATTTCACCCAAAAAAAACAATAGCATTCGTATCTGGCCTAAAGAGATCTCAAAACGATTCGTTCTTAATACTCCCAAAGTAACTGTACCAAAGAAAACCGTCAGGTTAGCTGGCTCGTCAGTGGTTATCTATGAGATAGCATCTGTACGTGTCGATGCGAGCGATACCGAGCTAAACAATTAGACGCCATTACACGGATCGATTCGGTACAGTTTCGTTATAACGAACGTGGCTGACTGTTACACCGTAGCGTAACTAAACGACAACTCATATAATGATCTAGAACTTTTTAGTCACAATAAGTCATTAGGTACCTGCATAATTAGGTTGAGTCTGAGAACTTGATTGAAATGCAAACTGACGACAAGCGTTAGCATGTTCGTAAATTCAAATCACAACTGTCGTTTTTGTCAGTTGTAATAAATATCGACATATTATATTACCAATTTTTATGTCAATGACGAAATAAAGGGCCGAATCATTGGGAATAATTTTTACTGTGACCTTTTGGAATTTAGTTAATTTAGATAAATTACACAAGACCAGTGGTGGCCCAGAGGTGTCGGCCCCGACTTACAAATTGTGGGTCGTGAATTCGAACCCAGCCAGGCTCCTTACGTTCCCACTGCTGGGACACAGGCCTCCTCGATTAGAGGGAGCGGGCCGTAATCCATCACGCCGGCCCGGTGCGGATTGGTCACTTAGTGTGTAAGTCTGCGCTAAAATCAAGTTCACTGTTTATGCATGGCAACCGCCACGCTAAAGCTGTGTATGGTACGGTTCAGAAAAACTGCTAACTAAAGTCCGAACAATATAGCCGTACCCATCATTTCGCGCAGACATTGTCTAGTTTAAAACTGCACACCCCTCCACTGCTGTTTGTATACGTATTTCAAATGCTTGTATATACATTTTACATTTTAGTGGAGAGGCGTGCAGTTTTAACTTAGACGATCTCTACCTGTATGTGTTTTTGTAACTTGCACAACGGTGTGACTGCATCCACCTTCGCCGTTGTAGAGGTTAAACAGTTCATAGTGCGATCGTATCTATCGAGCCGGTATTTTTAGTGCCTTACCGTACCTTAAGTGACTGACTTACATACTTGAATAAATTCTCTTCATGTTGTTATTATTGTTGTAGTGCCTCCGATGTTAGGAAACAGAACCATGATCATTACTACAACGTGTTTCTTTTTAGAAAGGCTTAAGGAAAAACCATAAATATAACGTTCTATGGGATTATCAAAAATACTAAAAAGTGAAGACATAATCACTTCAGGTGATAATTTCATCACCATTTTATTAATTAATGCAAGAAATTCTAATGTCTTTTTATGTTGTGTTTTTGTATAAAATCAAGTTCTTCAAACTGTTGAGTTTGTTGCGCCACTTCTTTTTCCCAACTGAAGCACTAGGAAGTGGTGAAGAATGGGCATTTTGGGGGACTGTCTCTTGTCATTTTGACGTTTAAAATGGGCTGATTCTCACTGTCTTAGTTTGAATAAATGAAATTATACTTTAGACTCTGTTCAGGTACCTAATTAATAATTCACTGTAAAAGGTAAAACATAAAAATTAATTCAATGTCAAGGTATTTTTTTTTTGTCTACTAGTATTATAGATTTTTTCTTTTCTTTTGTAAATTGTAGTTTTAGATAATTTGTAGATACTATTAGATATTTGTTTCTGTTTCGAAACCTAGTTTGTTTTCTATTAAGTATTGGAAGTCAATTCCTAGGCTACAAGGTTGTGTCTATGTAGGTAAGTCCTGCATTAATATGCATATTCTATATTGCATATTTCTATTATATAGTCAAGCTTGTATTTTGGAAGTTGGTGGTTCTTAATAGAACCACCAACTTCCAAAATACAAGCTTGACTTCGTTTGTGAGTTTGTAGATCATCTATTATGTGCTGCTGTACAACCGTCAAACAGCTTTATAAATAATTGTAATTGTAAATTTTAATACTTGTTGTGCATTGAGAGCGAAATAAAAATAATTTATAAAAAAAATATATGTAAATTATGTTGTAATAAAATCACGAATTCAAGATTTAATAGCGTATAGTGTTCCAAAAACTGGTGCCATTTTGAGTATGTCTTGTCATAATGAGCCAACAATGTTCCCACTGCTGGGACACAAGCCTTCCGCCTTCAAGAGGTGTGAGGTCTAATCTACCACGCGGGCCCAGTGAGGGTTGGTAGATATCACATACCTTCGAATTGCTGGTTCTAGGAAATGCCGGTTTCTTCACGATGTTTTTCTTCACCGTTTTGAGAGCAGTGGTGATGAAATTATTTACACAAAGTAAAGTGCATGTCTGGGTTCGAACCGATGACCTACAACTCGTAAGTCGGGCCTGTTACCACTGGGCCACCACAGCTCTTTGCGTACGTCTATCTAATTGTAATTACCTAGTTTGATTTCAGCTAAAACTTTGTGTACCTAGTCTAAATCCGTGGAGCAAATAATTACAAAAATCTATACAGAGTAAGTTTTTATCCAGTGCGCAAATTGTAACCATGAATTCAGCATATTATTCTAGAACCCCTAGCGCAGACATTTTTCACAGGTTGTACAAAAAAAAAACAGCTGTTTCATAGAAAAGTGCAATACCTACGCGGTCAAAATGTATGGAACTTACCCTGTATACCATAATAAATTGTACCTGCATTATTTTTGTAAATAAACAGTTCACGATTGAACCGCACGTACAATATGTGGCGATTCGAATCCCGCACAGCCGTACGCAAATACTGTCAGTAAATACCGAACAACATTAACGCAGCGGATAAAATTATTTTTGTTGAAATAAACCTCCCGTATATCGCAAAAACGACATAATAGTAGTCGACTGAAAACCTGCTATCCAATAATCCACTTTTATGTTCTGAAATTAGAGTTCAATGTTCGATGGAGGTGAAAATTGATACTATAAATATCATTCATGGAATCAATGTAGAAGAAAATATGACTCAGTTTCGGTATCGGTCGCTATTAAATGTTTAAAAGAATCTGATAAATGGTATAGAAAGGTGAACGGTTCTCTTTGAAGTTGGGGTAACTTGGGATAATCAACTGGATATCTTATCTAAACTTGGTTCACAAAACTCTTTGTAACTGTGAGGTTTCTTATGATTGGTTTTGTTTTTAATCTGCTATGCCTAGGTTCACTTCTACCGGTGTTAAACTGTGAATGGTAGATGGATAGTTTGAAAACGACCTCTTTTCCAATATTTTTATTTCTCTTGTCCTCGGGTTTGTCAATAGGAGAGACCCTAATCTTATTAAAATCTAGCCCTATAGATAGACTAATAAGTAATTTGAATATAGCCTAAACTTTTAAATTGTCCTTATTGTCTTTATTAAGGCGAATACACTTCGTTCTTGCATTTGTTTGACTTTTCGAACATGAAAATATTATTTACTAGCACTTCATCCGCGTGATGTTTAGACCCCTAACCTGCCGCGTCGCATCCCATCCCCGCGCTGTTACTTCGTTTTCATTTAGCATTATTTCCGACTTTTTTTTCTGTTTGCACTGCTCCTAAGGGTCGTAGCGTGAAGTTAAATTACATAAACCCTTTCTCAGGAATTGGGCTATCAAATACAAAAATATTTTTAAGCTATTGCATAGCTTCTATCGCGGGCCTTGACCGTGGAGACCGAATCCAGAAATTTCGTAACGAAAATAACCTAACACCCCCGTAATTCGGCCCTTAGCAACAGGTCGGACTGTTGCATAGCAACGGAGGAATGACATGTTAAAATTGCAATTTTGACTGCTTTATCTGAATTTTCATACACAACATCGTATATTTATGGATAGTTTATGAAATTTTCTTACCGTTTTAGCAGTATTTTAGCCATTTCATACAAAATACGCACACGAAAACTCACCGCAAATATTTTATGATTTTATATGGCGGCCATTTTTATGTATATGGTACGACTGTACGATATAATAAAATTTGTTTTCTTATCGGTCACCACGCTCAAAAAGTATAACTTGAATTAATATCAAAGAAAAAACTTGAATTAATATCAAAGATAAATAAATTATTTCTGAGTCGTAGTTCTAGAGATTACCCCTACAAACAAAATTGAAAACGATTATGTTTTATCTCTTTAAAGTTTTATATTCAACACTATTTTTAGAATAGGCGAAACCGGAATATAGTTTGTTCAGAATAAGTGACTGAATAGATTCCAATTTTTTTTTCACCTTGACATATTTTCCCAAAAAGTTTTGCAAGTGTGATGGTTAATGTTATCACTAGTTAATTACAATACAATCGCAGTACGGTTAGGTACCTACTCCCTAATTATCATCAATGAACACAATACGACGTTGGACGCGCGGGCGGCGCGGGTGTCGCGTGGTGACCATGTTTGTAGACTACTAACTAGGTAGGTAAAATAACCAGCATATAAGGTCTATCTATTCATACACTAAATATATGAAGGGGTCACTGTACTCATCATTATGAACAAATTTAACTAAATGAAGCCTGAAATCGCGAAAAAAAAAATCAGCTGTTCCTTACATTTTGACGAGTTATGTGAAATGTAGGGAACAAACAACTGATTTGTTTTTCGCGATTTCAGGTTTGGTCCCATAGTAAAAGTTGTTCATATTAATGAGTATAATGACCCCATCTGATATTTCGTGTATGAATAAATTGACCTTATATAAATGTGATTTTACATGATCAACATCATCATCATTTCAGCCGAAAGACGTCCGCTGCTGGTCATAGGCCTCCCCCAGGCTCCTCTACTTCGACCGGTCTTGTGCTTCCCACATCCAGCGGATTTCCGCGGCCTTCACAAGGTCATCGGTCCACCTTGTGGGACGCCTTCCTCCAATTTTACATGATACAGTTTTGAAATGTACATAGATTCTTTACATAAAAGTACTAGATACGTGTTTCGGGTTTCGCTTATACTAAAACTAGGGTTGTGTAAGAACAGATGTATTTTAGATTTACAGATCGTTGGGCCTAACTATTTACTTTTACACGATACACACTATTAGGTACATCCAACTGCAGCTAGTAAAACACTGTCCAATATTAAATGAAATGTATTTATTTAGCACAAAAAACATTGCACAGATAACTAATATCTGGCATTCAGTGTGCTTTTAACTGACCATCAAAGTGCGTGACATAACTCAAATTTAAAATAAACGCCAAATAGGGTGACAATCAAATCAAATTAGCCGAGACTGTCCGTGAGCACGGGACGTGTAAATTGTGATGTAATTGCACCTATTACGGGGCCCGTTGTCCGGCATTTCACGGGAGTGGGGTTGCCCTGTAATTAGCGTGTCTGTCCATCTGTAATGTGCCAGTTGTTTGAAAAAAAAAAGTACATAATTTTTTAATGGAAGGCGTGTTTGAACTTTGACATGGCTGAGTGGTCTGTGTTTAGTGGACAGGGTATACTTTGTTTCTGAATAAAGTGTTAATGTTTTGTTAATCGGCTTTGGGTTGACCCTCTCGAATCGGACGAGTCTCGTTATATTAATAGATATGTTGCAGGAGTTAAAATTGAGATGTACAGGATTTAAGGAGGTCATCTCTAATCCTGTTTCTCACTTTTAACTCACTGCAATGTTTCTTTTAAAATGTAAAATGACTGTATACCAATTAACAGAGAAGTGTTTTTCTTGTTCTTGAATTGCGGGCGAATTTGTTTATGTAGGTAGTACCAGCTTCTGACGGCGACTTCACTCGCGTGGATGTCGGAAATTATCCTGCGAGAACGTGCAACTCGGACAAAAAGTAGCCAATGTCCTTCCCTAGGATGCCATCTATCTCTTTGAAAATTTTATCGAATACACAGAATATACGACAGTAATTTAAATAAAACAATAGTACAATGCTCTATTAATAATTTGTGGATACGATTAGGTAGTACGAAAAACAGGTCGGCGCAGCGCGCCAGACGGGTGAATTAAAGAGTGGCTGGAGTAACGTGTCTGCAATGCCTACGTCTAGTCTTCAGGCGCGTCAGCTCTTCAGGGGTGTCTGGACTTTAGGCGCATCAGGACCTCGGGCAAGAGCGCACCAACGTATGTCAACGCGAACCACGCCGTTATTATGCCCGTGGAGAAAACCGAAATTCGGCTTATAGCTTGACGTCTAGAGACAAACAGAACCTTCAGACCACAGGTACAAAGCAGAATTTCCGATAAAGAGGGAATCGACAGCAGATAAGATTGAAATGATAAAGAGAAATAAGTGACGGAATAGATTCCCAATTAATGTCGAAGGAAACACTTTTGCGCAACCGAAACAGCTTTTTATTGTTGCCGTATTTTCATCTCAAATAAATAAAAAGAAAAGTCCTGACTGACTGACGGAATAACTCATCAACGCCCAACCCAAACCCTTGGACCTAGAAAGCTGCAATTTTTCACAGAGGTTCTCTTTATAATGTAGACAAGGAATAAGGATGGATTTTTCGAAATTCAAGCCCTAAGGGAGTTAAATAGGGGATCAATGTTCCGTGCTGGCGAAGCCACTGGCAAAAGCTATTCTCAAATAATCATAAACATTCCTTAAAATTTTGGTGTATTGGTTCAAACAAGAAATTTGTACCACCATGGATGGCTTCCAAATCTGCAGTGCGGGATGTTAAAAAAAAAAAACAATCTGCGATATTTTTTCAGATTCGAAGTTTAGAATGTGTTGTGTGTGTGTGTTTGCTTAAAAAGGTTGGAATGGAAATCAAAAAAGTTTTTAACCGTAACGGATTTACGCTACAGTACGTAGGTATACTCGATCCAGACTGCCATCACAAAAACTTATGACTAATGATAATAAAATTACCTACATTTACATGACTGACCATCGCTCATCTTAAACTTTTTACTTCTTTGGATTAGTCACTTGACACTTTAGAACTTTTTGCCGACTCCATTTAACATAATTATTATTTTAGACAGTTTTTGTTAAAGTGAAGCTTAAATTTTTCAAAGTCAGAGGTTTATGTTGATGAGTATTTGAACATCAATTAACTATTTATTAAACAGACATACATAATCACTTAATAATCATGAGGGTAGGTAGAAACTTTTATAATTTAATAATTTATTTAATCAAATAATAATGTTTTTAAACATTAAAAGTAATATAAATTTATTTATTTATTTTCGGAAGGCTTACAGACTAATAATAAATTAATAACAATAACATATAACTAAGTTGCTAATTACAGGCCCCCACAGATAAATACAAAGACTCCCACATAGTCTAAGTTACATCGTGTCTTTATATGTACTTGTAAGCAAATATATTATTTCTAAGCTCTTTAGTTAATTTCCTCAAAGTTCCTTTCAATCGTTTGTTTTCAAATTTGAAGCCAATTCGGAAAACAAACTGTTCAAGTGCAGGCAGGTGCTTCTTGTACAAAAAATGGCTTAGCTAAGAGGTTCCTTAGTGTGCTTGCATTGGTGCAGAAAAGGTCAATGGGCTCCTCACAACGAATTTCGTTAAAACTGCAACTGGCCCTATGAAGGTATGCATTACGCCTATAATTAGTGTTTGCATAAGGTACATGTAGAAGTGGTCGCCGCCGCAACCCCATGTGATTAGTACGTATCATTAATTTTGAAACAAGTTCAGGACAGTGAATTGAACCATTTGCGATATTAACCAAATAACATATACGTATACTCGTATCATTTATATGACGTCTACATTGAAGCGGTAGAAAATGATTTATATTTTAATATTATTATTTATTTATATAAATGGGTAGATACACTTGACATACGAGTATGCTAGATGCGACGATATTTTTTATTTGACATTTGTATAATTAGTGTGTGTGTGTGTGTGTGTGTGTATGTGTGTGTGTGTGTGTGTGTGTGTGTGTGTGTGTGTGTGTGTGTGTGTGTGTGTGTGTGTGTGTGTGTGTGTATGTGTGTGTGTGTGTGTGTGTGTGTGAACACAACCTGTTACGATCACGTACCTACACATAGCTATTCCGTTTGCTTCGTAACACGCCGGTTGAAAGTACTACGTACGTAAATAAACCTGATCTATCTTTATGAAGAACATTACCAACAAAGTGTTGTGGCTAAGTAATAATAGACGCACGGGTCGACCGATCAGGTATAGCTATGCTTGCCGCGGTTGGTCCGTGGATGGGTGACCATCTTTACATACCAAGACCCTCCGTGCCTCGGAAAGCACGTTAAGCTGTTGGTCCCGGCTGTCATTCGTGGATCTTTGACAGTCGTTACGGTTCTTCAGAAGCCCGAAAATCTGACAACCAGTTTAACCAATGGGTATCGTGTTGTGGAGGTCAGATAGGCAGTCGCTCCTTGTAAGATATTGGTATTCAGCTGCATCCGGTTAGACTGTACGCCGACCCCAACGTAGTTGGGAAGAGGCTAGGCAGATGATGATTACCAATGAAGTTACAAAACATCCCTCTAGTTCCCCTCCTAGCCCTCCACTGAGGTATTGCAGTTTTCTATGAAACAGCAATTTTTTTTGATAACCGACGTAAAATTCCTACACTAGGGGCTCTAGAAACATGTGCTGAATTCATGGTTTCAGGTTCCACGTCGACGTCTCTGAGACCCTGTATAGTTAAATGCAAACTTACATGTGTTCAAACCCTTCATCATCATTATCATATCAGCTGAAAGACCTCCACTGCTGAACATAGGTATCCCCCAAGCTCCGCCACTTCGACTGCTTCCTGCATCCAGCGGACTCCTGCGGCCCTCACAAGGTCATCGGTCCATCTTGTGGGAGGCCTTCCAACTTTACGTCTTCCGGTGCGCGGTCGCCACAACTTTTCGGCCCCTTAACCCTTCAACCTCGTAACAACTCGAAATCCGTGGCCATTGCCACTATGCCACCACTATTCACATTAATAAAGCGATCAAAAATAACCACAACAAAAATTAACCGATTCACACTGGCACGTGTTATCTCCATAAATCACAATTATTAGCACTATCATTACTCTACAATAACGATCATTATCTAAATCGCTGTACAATTATCACGTTAGCGTGTCACAACTAATATGTTAAAACGCTGCATCTCATTAATATAACCGCTATGTAAATATTGAATGGGATTTAATTTCGTTATTTTTATGTAGGTATTGTTACATTATTTTGATGTAGGTATCGTATTATGGTGGATAGATTTTTTTTTTTTTTTTTTTTTTTTTTGGGTGGGAAATCATCAAATAACTTCTCCCGCTCTGGGTGGAGCAGGAGGGCGTGTCAGACTTTTACTGACTAAAACCCACCCGTGTTCCTTCAGTAGCCCTTAAGCCAGGGGCTGTGGTGTCTCTTTCGAACAAACCCGCACCCCTGGCAGGCATCGACCCTTGCGGGTCCCATCACTGTTTGTGCTGACATCTCTTTGAGGCGCGCGTGGAACACAACGCGCCGTCGACTTGGGCTTGGTCCTTACCGGACAGCGAGCTACCCATTACTCGCCGTCCGCAAGCCCATGCCTACGGTGGCCGGAAATCGGCCTGGGATTCCCGACGCCCAGGGCGTCTCCGTATCCTGCGGCGGCTGGGGTCGCGAGGGCGCATATGCTGCCTCTCCCTCACGTGCGCCGCCTCCCTCTTCGCGAGCATCACTGCTTCGCTGAAGGAGGTGACGGCTCCCCATGCCCTCTCGCTCCGTACCATGGCCTGGACCAGGGCCGGACGCGAGAGATCGCCGCCGCCGATCGCCTCCACGAGGACACGGCGGCACTAAATAAGATAAAAATTACAGTTAGGAGATGCCCCTAGTATTATTTTTACCTAATTAAGGCTCGAGTTCGTGTATCCAGATTTTGGTTCAGATTATTATTACTTACTCACTTTTAAGGGTTCCATACCGAGAGGGTGCCAACATGCCCCTTTTTCAAAACTTACATAGACTGTCTGCTATGGGGCTATATCTTTTTTACTGTTACTGTAATAGATAGCCCGTAGATTTTTTGTATCACGGAAAATATGCCAATGAGATCCTTACTCAGATACCTAACTGACCTGAGGTTTACTTTTATGTTCTTACTCCATTTTAAGGTTAACATCATCACCGTCATTTTAGCTGAAAGACGTCCACTGCTGAACGTAGGCTTCGCCCAAACACCGCCACTTCGACCGGTTCCGTGCTTTCCGTATCAAACACAGTCCACCTTGTGGGAACCCTTCCAACGCTACGTCTTACAGTACGCGGTCGCCAATCTAGAACCTTTCAGCCCCATTAGCCATCTGTTCTACGAGCAATGAGCCCTGCTCACTGCCACTTAAGTTAGGTAATTCTTCGGGCTATGTTGGTTACCTTGGTTCTCCTTCGAATGTCTTAACTTTTTATGCGATCTTGTAGGATTCTCCAAGCATAGCCCTCTCCAATGGCAATGGATATTTGTTTTGGGTGACTTTTAGTCTTCTAATAAGGACCATTCAACATCTTAAAGTAACGAAAACCATATTGAATGAGTCCGTTTTACACTTGCTTGATATTTTTTATTCGTCTCACTACAGGGGGACATCAATTAATTCCACCTCTACCAGGCACCAAATTTGGAAAGAACAGAAATATCGCCAAACATTCTATGGGCCCAGTTCGCGGCCATTTTGGCCCGAAACACATCATTTAATTTACTCCCAATTAACGTAGGTCGACCGATATTACGAGCAGCGCTAATGTGTGCATTGAACGAACCTTTAAATTTCCTGCCTGATATAATATAGATACGGCATCGCAAACAGATTCTAATTAACTATGTTTTATAGCATAATAATTAGGATGTGGTTTTCTTCCTAAACAATGTGAGGATTTTGCAATTTAAGCTATATTCATGTTGATAGTTAGTCTGGAAGTATCCCCTCCCGAGTATGATTATTTAAGTACCTACTTAAACATAATATATTTTATAATACTTTTTTGGCCATAAAAAGTACTTATTACCTTTACCAGGAATTATAAATGACATGAGACGTTTACATTTCATCACGCAACTCCAGCATTAGGTATTAGTGTCAATGATTGGCAACAAATGTTATCTCTAACCACACTTCAATCTTTGTTCTATCTGCCAAGAAACTGGTTGCCAAGCTGTCACCTATTGGCACGACAATGACCCTTTCGATCTATCAGCTTTTACATTCCTAGTGTTATATCCGCAAACCTGAAATTGACACTGTTTCTTTTGTAAAAATCTACTGGAGTAGTTTACAAAGACGTGACAAATGTAAGGGTGTGATTTAAACCATCAGACTGAACAATTTACTCCATGGAACCAATGTCGTAATCGCGAAAAAAATGTGGCATCCCATACATTTCAAAGGTATTGAATTTTTGTATGAGACAGGTGGCCATACAAAACCCTTAAATTTGGCAGGTCTTTGAAAACTAACCCTGTATAGTATGAAATATGGTTCTCATTTAAACGTGGACAAGTGAACGTGAAGTAGCTATAGTCAAAGAAGTGTTGCCAGCCGCTCTCTTATTTAAATTCAATGTTTGAACTTTTACTTTTCATCTTCTCATACTGAAGTATAGAGAGTTAAGCTACTGCGGATGGTTAGGTTTCACCGAGTCAGTGCACCGTTTTGCTATTCAGGGCCGGCGCATCAAGTGTCCAGTCCAAAAAAGGGATGGTGCTATATAGTATGTCTATCTCTCACTTGCATTGAAATCCTGAGGACATTAAAACGTCATCATAATACAGCACAAGTTTGCTCTAAATCTAAATTGATTTTTAATTTAGTCATGTTGGCGAAGCGAAAAAAAATACCACGTAAGGACTAAACGTGTGGTGTTCATGCACAACGCTAAGAATATCCCTACATATAATAGGTGCCCTCAAGTGACGCAAGCCAATTCCAGAACATGCCTTATCCAAGCGTAGATCATGATTCCTGTGTTACCAGCATTATTGAGCGGCGGAACACTATCGGAGTAACCGAGTTAATTACAACGCAGATTGATATGTCCTCATAGGCCGCTGTTTGCTGAGCTCGCCTGATAATACAGCATCCGTGCCGTTAGATATAGTGGCACAGGCAGGCTAGATCCTGGCTGTGGACTAAGGCTCTTTTTACCTATTGCGTTATAGTAATTTGTTTCTATGTACATTGTCTTCACATATGTATTCAAAATAATATAAAAGAGAAACGGTGGCGTTTCTTGCCCATTCTTCTCCAAACGATTCTGCGTTTTAGAAGGGGCAACTAGATTCAATTCTTATTTTTTTTTTTGTAAATTTCGTCGTTCAATAGTGGCTTTTATGTGCCCATGTGCAATAAATTATTTGACTTTGACTTATTAAATTGTCATTTTATCGTAATAGACTTAATTTAATTTTACGATTTTTCCATTTCCTTACTGAAGGTTCATTTATGAGAATGATAAAGAATACAGTCATGTCAATACATTTGGTGACATAAAGTTTAAGGTGTCTTCTGAATATTAAGGTAAGTAAGTCTCGACCCAGTGTTTTTATTTTTATCCCAGAAAGCGGTGGCGAGATGACCTGGATGCGTACCGCGAGGGCTGGTTCGAAGTGGCGCGGGAAAAGAGTTCCTGGAAGGATTTGGGGGAGGCCTTTGCCCAGCAGTGGGACAGTATAGGCTAGTAAAAAAAAAGCACTTACCTACTCAGTAAAGTATCAATACATTAATTTAAAAATAGATGTCTAAAATTAATTTAAAATAAGTTTCCCAAGTGACCCCAAGTAACCCCAAGAGATAAAAAAGCTATAGAAGAAAAGGTTTTTCTATTAAATATGTAAGTAGAATTCAAACAAATAAATTAATCTGCCTTCAACAAGTAAAGTTTAAGGTCTAATTTAGATATTTTTACTTGCAAAATAATATAGATTGGCTCCAGAGGTCGACGGCAAAGGGTGACCTTGATTAGAGACGTATAAAGTATCGATATATTGATATTGTATTTTTTTTCTGGATATTAAATTACAGTTATTGAAAATAGCAAGTATTGTGATAAAAAATATTTTATTTTACTATATGTACCATACAATATTGAGAGAATGGGTTTGATAAAAATGAACAAATGTAATAATAATGAACAAGTGTATTATTTTTCAGTAAATATGTATTTTGCTTTACTTTATCGACTCGGTTTGTGCCAATAAGTATGACAGAAGGACCATTAAATTATATCCTATCTTGGACATAGTTTAAAGGACATCCCTTATTAGCTAGCGATAAGTACCTATTAGTGATATCTGAATACATTCTCCAAAAGAAAAAAAGAAAAAACGTTCGACACAAAATTTGAAAAAGTATAATATCGATATTTTTACCTTGGGTAACAGCTCTATTCAGTCGTAGGTAACACAAATTAAGGGAGGCCAGAACTCAGGTTAATCTTTTAATACGAACCCAAATCATTCATTTCACATCAAAGCCCTGTGCGATACGGACTGCATTAAAAAATACAAAACACCTAATTATCCTTGGCAGTAATTAAGAAAAGAAATGTTCTTGCTGAACAAAAGCGCGCAATTTTACATTGAACAATAAAAATAATTCTGTCCAAGATTTTTGCACAATATGCTTAGAATTAGAGGAAAGTCGGGAACAATGTTATCTTAAGCAAAAAAGTTCAATTTGGGGAGAAAGGGCTGTGAAGGCGAGAAATGGAGCAAGTAATGAAGTTTATTATTTCCATTATTAAAGTTGAAAAGTACTGTAATGTGAATGTGGAAATACGTGTTTCACGGTGTACTCATTTCTAAGGGCTGATTTCACCACTGAAGTTCACTACATCATAACTGATTTCAACGGCTGTCACTGTCCAATCTAACCTAACAATTATGACAAAGACAGCTCTTGAACGCGGTTTAGATGTGCTGATCGCGTTCAGTTTCATTGGTAAAAAAATTCCTAAGGCCACTGGTGGTGGTGTTGGTGATAAAATTATGTAAGTAGAACTTAACATAGTTGACTGTTTGTTGGTACTTCATAGGTCAGGTATCATGTATGATGAGAACTTACTGGGTGTTGAAATGTCTCGAAAATAGTGGAAGATAAAGATGCCATTTGAAAAACTGAAAATATATACAGATTTGAGCATAATGATTGTGGGTCTCACTCTAATTTTTAAAAATCTTAATGTGCTAAGTATACTGGTATTCCTAGTGCAGACATCCGTCTCTCAGTGCCACAGTTTTTAAGCTTTTATGACATTATGTTTCTGAAGAGATTTTTTTTTAAGTGTAATTAAAGACACACTACTTCAGAGGAGGTAACGGACCGATTTGATTATTGCTATGGGATCCAGAAGGGTTAAAATCTTAGTAAATACAAGTGCCACGATGGATTATGCAAGACACATTCTTATGGTTGGGAAAACCTAACCAAGTATTGTACCTATGATCTGGAGTTGGATCTAGTATCGTTTGGCAGCAGTTAGGGGGAAAAGTGGTTAAAACTGGTAGGGCTTGGATCCCCGACTATAACGCTACCACTTTTACCAAAAGGCAATGCATATTTTTCGACAAAAGTTTCTAACCTGAAATCAGCTAAAAGTGAAAATGGAACGAAATTGGTGATTGACAACCAAATCTGACACAATATATTGTCTGTGGTATAAAATATCGTGCAAAATCGATAAAACGGAAAGTAAACAAAGCAGAAAGTAATTTGACATGAGTGTAAATATTAAATTAATCATCAAATAAAATACAGACAAATGTCATTAAAAAAAAAATAAGCTTAATATAAATACACATGTCTACATATGTTTAGAATATACAAATATACAATACAAGTAACAAAATAAAACACACAAAAAATTACATATCACGAGGGGAGGCACTACTATGAAGCTGCATCCAAATAATTAGCTACTAGGAGAACTTAGGATGTAAGAGCGAGCGGAGCGAGCGAAGCGAACTCGGGACTTGGGACACCCCGACTCGGGCAGGTTAGGTTAGAAGGGAACACAGTCCCCGCCATCCCCTTCGTGGTTATTTTTTTAGACGCTTGAGCCCCGCGAAGCGGGACCCCGACTACGCCTGTTAGGCAACTTTTAAGTGTTTTGAAGTTAGGTTACAAAAAAACATTTTTCTCGAAAACCGTGAGTTACGTTTTCATGGTATTGGTGCCAGGGAGGCTCTTCCACTACCTCCAATCCTACTCCCCCCCTCCTGCCAACCGATACTAAATTTTTACCATGATCTATGCTATGTGTATATCTAATCTTACTTAGACTACTTGTAATAATAATACACTCTGTATACACAGTATTCAACACATTCGGTAACTCAAAGTAAAGTTTCCAAGATGTAATATCTTAGCTTGCGGGTCTTGTAACTTGTGACCTGCTTAGAACTGTAAAA
Source organism: Polymixis flavicincta (assembly GCA_949987655.1). NCBI lineage: Eukaryota > Metazoa > Arthropoda > Insecta > Lepidoptera > Noctuidae > Polymixis > Polymixis flavicincta. The sequence continues at coordinate 21,023,786 of OX465181.1, read as the reverse complement.
CTAACTACTACAAACTATACAACCCCAATTTATTATTGACTAGCAGCGCTCCGCGGTTTCACCCGCATAGTTCCCGTTCCCGTGGGATTACGGGCATACAAAATAGCCTATGTTACCCGGGGATAGTGTAACTTCCCAACAGTGAAATAATTCTTCAAAACGGTTCAGTAGTTTCAGAGCCAATTCAATGCAAACAAACAAACAGTCAAATCTTTCCTCTTTATAATATCAGATAGATAAATAATAATATTATTATAAAGTATAGATTTTGGTACAGGTACATAATAGATAGATACAGAGGGTTTCTTTTTGTTGGGTGGAGCAGGAGGGCGTGTCAAACTTTTACTGACTAAAACCCATCAGATTTGCAGGAAATTGCGTAGGCCTTATACAAAATAATCAAAACCGCCAGACAGTTATATATGTAGGAAAGGGTCTAAGTAAAAAAAAAAAAATACTTCGTTTGTACTTCTTCTTTTTATTATAGCTTTCACCTTTGTAGCTCCGTTATACTGAATTAACAACGTTTATCGTAGTTTATCTTTTCTTCTAATCCATTCTCACTTCGCTCTCTAATACCCTTTCACTGAATGTTCATAACCTTATCACAATTATCCGTTTAGTAACTCTTAACAATATTTTTAACAATGAACATCCTACATATATACTCGTAAAGTCATATAATATTCAATATAACTTGTTTAGTACTCACATTCACAGTCAGTTTTCTCTCTAAATGTCATCGAAATATTATATCACATCTAGCCTAACCTGCAAACATTGAACAGGAATAACTAGTTTGTAGATAAGTTGTATCTTTCACAATTTATGCGTGATTGTAATCTAGTCATCTTCCAGGAGCAAAGCACTTCATGTTTATATTAAACTGGCAGATTCCTGGTTTGTAATTATTACGTCAACGGCTTTTATGATTAAAAAGTAAGTGCTGTTCAAAACTAAACTCGCATGTAACTAGTGATTTCTGTAATTAGTACATACACGCAAACTGATAGTTGCGATTGTTTTTTGTTTGACAAGCAGAAAGTTATAATATGACTTTGTAAAATGTTAAAATTTATAGAAATTTATTTAACTAGATTATGTAAGGTTTGATGACATATGGAACCGAAACGTGGTCGCTCACAATGGGCCTCATAAGAAGGCTTAAAGTCACCCAAAGGGCGATGGAAAGGGCTATGCTTGGAGTTTCCCTGCGTGATCAATCAGGAATGAAGAGATCCGCAGGAGAACCAAGGTAACCGACATAGCCCGAAGAATTGCCAAACTTAAGTGGCAGTGAGCAGGGCACATTGCTCACAGAACAGATGGCCGATGGGGCCGAAAAGTTCTGGAGTGGCGACCGCGTACCGGAAGACGTAAAGTTGGAAGGCCTCCCACAAGGTGGACAGATGACCTTGTGAGGGTCGCGGGAGTCCGCTGGATGCGAGAAGCACAGAACCAGTCGAAGTGGCGGAGCTTGGGGGAGGTCTATGTCCAGCAGTGGACGTCTTTCGGCTGAAATGATGATGATGGTGATGATGTAAGCTTTTCAAAATGTAGGTCTGAGTGTTTAATGATGATATATAATAGTATTTCATGTGGGTATAGTCCTCCAAACGACATTTCGGTCATGGCAGTCAATTTCACCAGACTAGCCATCGACGCGACGCGGGAGATGTTACAGTGTAAAAGTGTGTGCGCAGACACAGATGCGTCCCCTCTTCCCTCACTCCTATAGTCCGATGGGAGGACAATCTGAGCGTAGGACCAACGGCTTAGCGTGCTTTTCGAAATCACGAGAGTACCACACCGCCGAATTTCAAACTCCGGGTCTCCGGTTACTGAGAAATTCCTAACAGCAAAACCCACAAACATTTGCCCTGCACTTGCGATAACGGGGCAGCTATGTGATGTGGGTAAACAAGACACAAAGTAAAAACACAAAAACCGAGCTCAATATTAAAGTAAGATATCATAGGACACCTTCCACGATTTCCTCGACAGTGCACGCAATCACAACAAGAAAACCGCATTACACTTTTATAAAAATGACGCTATCACCGCGCCCGTCCCTCCGACAAGGTGTTGGGGTACAAATAATTTATCGTCTTCAAGCCACAGACAACATAAGCCGGGAGAAAAATAAGCAAACTACACACTTAAAAAGACGTAACATTTCTTACGAAAGCGAACCTTGTGTCAACGGTCCAAATTCAAAAATCAACCCGCTCCCTGCGACCATCGGTCTTTTTTACCCTGCAGAATCATAGTTTTCTACAAAGGGGTATAAATTTCGAGTTGAAGCGGGGGAGTCGAGTCGACCTTATTTAATTTCATAATAAATTGCAATAATTGCATTAGCGAAGCGGGGAGGAATAAATCAAGTGATACGAAAGATTTTCCTTGAAGAACACTTCTGTCGAATTATGAAATTTGTTGTGGTTAATGTTTTAAAAAGCTCTTGAAATAAATAATGGAAAATGCTTTTTTTATTTATGAGAGAAGGGTTTCTTAAATTTAAATTTATGAAACCAGCTTGGTAAATGGTAATTTCATTTAAATAGATACTTCGAGGTTTGAATGTGATCACTTAGATGGAGAATATATTTAAGCCTAATTCGAAAAAAATATTCGTTTCGTGTCGAGTAATTGTTAGTGAAAAGTTCACCTCCACAAAAGCCTTTGCATGGACAAAAATAACAATGAGGCACCTAGACTAGCATACAAATTCACTTAAGACATTTTCTCGAAACAGTACTAATAAAATTAACATAAAATTCCGCAGCAGACTTTTAACCCTGTAATTACATCCATATATCTCTCTACGACGAATAACAGACTAGCATTGTTCAACCCCCCGAGAGTGTATTATCGGCCCAAAGTACCCCTGGACTTATGAAGATTCGATTAAGCCAGCGTTAGATTAAACCAACCCTGATTACGAGTGAACATGGAAAAACAATTACGGAGAATGCTAAAACAATGACATACTATAAAGTTTGTCTTTGTTTTCTGTATCTTAACGTTCGCTGCGGTGGGCGGGTCTGTAAGACCAGGGGTAACTCCGGTGCCTCGGTGGAAATATGCACGGCATTTTGAGGGTTGAACGTTTAAGCCGTTACAGCAGAATTTATAGTTTTTAGATAAAGTGTAATGGAGAATAACTTAGTTTAAATGCTGAAAAGTTTTTCTGCGATTGTATGGAGTTATGGGAATACTTATTTTTTATTACGGTTTTCTAGGTCTATGTTAAGCGGTTTTAAGATATTGGCATTGCAAAATAACAAAAGGAATGCAGTGTATTTTTTAGGAGTTGATTTAATGTCAACCTAATCTTTTCTCATCATGTTGGGGTCGGCATCTAATCTAACCAGAGACAGATGAATACCAGTATTTTACATGGATAGACCACGTATCTAAACTCCACAACCCAGTAAGTGAGTAACACGATGCCCCTTGGTAAGACTAGTTGTCATACTTTTGGGCTCTGACGACCCGTAATCACTGTCAAAGATCCAAAAATGACAGCAGGGACCAACGGCTTCGGGTGCTGTTAATTGTCTAAGTCTTAAATCATAATACGAGTATTCCACTATTCTCTCATTTTCTGTGTTATTAAAAAATATAAAGCTATTTAAAATAATGCATAGATACAGCCAAAAAGTGTAGTTCATAGTTACCCCAAGGCATAATACAAATGAAAAATTATAACAGTATCACATCTCCAGAACATATTAACATCGCATAAACAATAAAACATACTATATCATAGCCATAAAACAAAAGATACCCAATCAACATACTTAGTTTAAAAAGTAAAATACAATAAAAATGCCTATAATTAACAAATGATGCTATGAATCATATGAAAATGACGTTGAATATGGAGCAGATAATAAAAAAACCCCGGGATTTTAATGAGTACAGAGTTAACGACAATAGTTGTTAAATAAAAACAGATAATGTATTGACTCCCACTGTATATACATGCTTTTGTTGAGATAAAGGCTAGCGCAGACGGTACAAGTTGATAAACGAGTGAATGACTAATTATTGCTTACCGAATTTTCATATGAATATTAAAAAAAAAAATATAGGCATGAAACGAGATTGTAAAAAAAGGTCCGATAAAAAAATTAATTTTACTTTTATGTTTTTATTAAAAATGCCTTAGTATTTATTAATATTCTGAACAAGCTTATTGGTTTACATTGTTATGTACCGACTTTGATGTTAATAATACGTTATGAAAAATGAGATTAGTTTGCTAACTAAAACAGTAATTGATACTGCCATCCCATTCTAAAGTAATTAGGTAAATTTTACTTTAAGCATTTTTATCTCACGAAGTGACACGGGCTTTACTTGTGGTATTTAAGTGTGCGTATTTTAGCAAGGGGTATCGTGTTACCCAGTAACTGGGTTGTGGGGGCTATGTATTCAGCTGCATCCGGTTAGGCTGTAAGCCGACCCCAACATAGTTGGGAAAAGGCTAGGCAGATGATGATGATGAAGATGATTTAAGTGTGCGTGTGTGTGTATTATGTGCTGATGAAACTCGTCTTCACGCACATATTCACAGCGCGTTTGTACACTTGGTAACCACAAGTAAAGCGCACGTCGCTTCGTAAGATAAAAATACTTTTTCAACACATTTGCTCAAAAACTGCATTTACGAAGCCTGTATACATGGTTCGAAAGTTAAAAATTACGCACTAATACAACGGAACGTGCGGTAAAATAGGTACTCTCACCTAAGTACCTATTTTACCGCATACCTCGTTGTATGGCACCGTGCGTATTCTTTACGGTTTTTTTTTAATTTCCATAAAATATTATAAGAATTTCGTCCAAGGAGTTTCACATTACGAGAATAAATAAGCTGACTGATCGAACCTCCTTGGAAACGATTTTGCTCAATACGTTTGTCTCACTTTAATAATAAAGAGTAAATGAGATGAAAGATGTAGTTCTAATTTTCACCACGGGCATGTGGCGCCATTTGTAAATTCGCGCCATTTTCATATTAGAAACGTCAAAGATTGTTGCGAGTTTCCGACTGATATTTATAAACAAACTTTTATTATGAGTTCAAGCGAGGAAACTGATATTAATATGGAATCTACTCCACCTGATATTTTGAATGAGGCGCAAGTTGCAGGAAACGGTCTCTTGCCGCCAAAATTGGAGAGCGCTATTTAATGATGTATAGGTTTGTTTAATTACATATTGTACTGTTTTCTCGCAAATGTGTTGAAAAACATTGTATGACACACGTGCAGAAATTGGTTTTTACAAACTCGTGACTATGGTAAGCCCTCGACTTCGTCTCGGGCTTACATTTGTCAACTCGTTTGTAAAAACCAACTTACCGCACTAGTATCATAAATAACTATTATGATACTAGTGCGGTAAGTTGTTTTTTGGCGGCTAGAGACCGTTTCCTGCAATTTGCTCCTCATTCAAAATATCAGGTGGAGTAGATTCCATATTAATATCAGTTTCCTCGCTTGAACTCATAATAAAAGTTTGTTCATAAATATCAGTCGGAAACTCGCAACAATCTTTGACGTTTCTAATATGAAAATGGCGCGAATTTACAAATGGCGCCACATGCCCGTGGTGAAAATTAGAACTACATCTTTCATCTCATTTACTCTTTATTATTAAAGTGAGACAAACGTATTGAGCAAAATCGTTTCCAAGGAGGTTCGATCAGTCAGCTTATTTATTCTCGTAATGTGAAACTCCTCGGACGAAATTCTTATAATATTTTATGGAAATTAAAAAAAAACCGTAAAGAATACGCACGGTGCCATACAACGAGATAAGCGGTAAAATAGGTACTTAGGTGAGAGTACCTATTTTACCGCAAGTTCCGTTGTATTAGTGCGTAATTTTTAACTTTCGAACCATGTATACAGGCATCGTAAATGCAGTTTTTGAGCAAATGTGTTGAAAATAACTATTCTGAAACTGAACGATTAAAAACCATCCTACTATTCCTACTTGATATTATAAATGTGAAAGTTTGTATGTTTGGATATTTAAATGTTTGAATGTTTGTTACTCAATCATGCAAAAACGGCCGAACAGATTTGAATGAAATTTGGCACACAATTTATAACTTACATAGATTAACATACAAGACACTTTTATCCCGGTAGTACGTTCCCGTGGGATAATTTCCGACCTCCACATGGGCGAAGCCGCTGGCAAAAGCTAGTTATAAACAATAATGAAGTTTTCTATACTGGAGCTGTCTAAATCCTCCATTATTCCGTTGTATACCGTATAGTTCCAAGCACTAAATAACAGAGAAGTGAAACATTGACCGGCGTGCGTTAAATTATGAGTTATGTATGAATATCGGCTTTCGACAAGTAAACATTCCAGTCGACCCGCTAGTACCGGCTAGCACCATGTAGATACAACTTTTGTTTTCAATTTTGTAACATTTTACGTAAGGAATTTTTTATGCTGATAGAAGTGAAGTGGTTGTTACAGTTTAAAAATAATGAGATGATTCTGGTGTGCACCAACTAAGCTTAACTTAGGCTTTTGCTATCTTTTTCCTTCTAATGAAACAGAAAGAGACGGAAATAAATAAGATCTGGCAAATTTAGTTGAACAAAGATTTTCTTTGAAGCAACAACAACTACATGCAATCGATGTGTTATTTCGTTTGGCAGTTCTTAAAGGTCACTTGTGTTTTTCTTTCTGTCGGTCAGAACGAAATAGCAATACTCTTATTTTAATTAAGGTTGTGAATGAAAGAATCAGTACCAATTTCACTTTTTTTTTTGAAAACAGGAATTCGACATACTAATGGTCAGATGTTTTTTTTTAAACTAAAGTATTACATTTTATAAAATAGCTCAATTAAACATGCTTAATGGGCTTTTGGTGAATAATGAACGTGAAACTGGTAGCCCTTTGGCCATAGAAATATTCGTCGTGATTTGCGAAACAATATCCGGCTCTCAACTCGCAAGACATCAAGTGACGTCCCCCAACGTCGTCAGTGCAAATCAATTGTCACGTACTTCCTTGTACATTGCAGTTAACAAAATGTTAGTTAAACGAGCAAACAGTACACAAGCCTATAAAGCGAGTTCAATAACTGGCCGCCCGTTACACCGTCGCGCGTCGTGAATAGCCGGGCGTCGTGCATCAACTGAATACTGCCGCGCATACTAATCCGCCTTCATACGCCACAATGATGGCACTTGCTTTGCTGGAAGAGCCTACACTACGAAGTATTTAGATTGTATGTAGTCTCACGTCTTGGGTATTGCTTGTTGATTAATCAAGAGAAAAGTAGTTTGAAAGAAGAAGGCAGATGAAATATACAAACTATTGAGTTTAAAAAGAGGTGGAATATAAACTGTTGTAAAATTGATACCATTTACATCAAACTCAAAATATTTATTGCAATCAAACCATCTACTGGCATTTTGAGTTGTCAAGGAGTCGGTAAGTAAGAAAGATGAAGTTATTTGTCCATTTCGAACTGTGGTATGTTTTTATGGAGAAGAAGGGGCAAGAACTGTCATGGACACTCATATGAGGAGGCTTGTTCCAAAAATCAACACATTGTTTCCCATGGTACAAAATTCACATAAGTTTTTTTTTTTTTGGGTGGGAAATCATCAAATAACTTCTCCCGCTCTGGGTGGAGCAGGAGGGCGTGTCAGACTTTTACTGACTAAAACCCACCCATGTTTCTTCATTAGCCCGTATGCCAGGGGCTGTGGTATCTCTTTCAAACGAACCCGCACCCCTGACAGGCATCGGCCCTTCCGGGCCCCATCACTTTTGTGCTGACATCTCTTTGAGGCGCGCGTGGAACACAACGCGCCGTCGACTTGGGCTTGGTCCTTACCGGACAGCGAGCTACCCATTACTCGCCGTCCGCAAGCTCATGCTTACGGTGACCGGAAATCGGCCTGGGATTCCCGACACTCCGATTTTCCGTACCATGGCCTGGACTAGGGCCGGACGCGAGAGATCGCCGCCGCCGATCGCCTCCACGAGGACACGGCGGTGCTCCACCCAAGCTGGGCAGACCGCCACCGTGTGCTCCACCATGTCCTCAGGGCGATCTTCGCAGTGGAAACACCCGGGCGTTTCCTCCCGCCCTATCCGAAACAGGAACCTCCCGAAACAACCGTATCCGGTGAGGACCTGCATCAGGCGGAAGGTGAGGACGCCATGCCGCCTCTCAAACCACTCCTCAAAGAGGGGACTTACCGCCGCAATCGTGGCGTGCCCAAAATTCACATAGGTACTCATTAAGGTTTGAAGGAACTGCTTTACTGTATATACCTAAGCACACCCACATTTCGTGAGTTACTTATAAAAAAAAAAAACTAGTCTTGGAAAAATGTGGTTACAAAATAAATACCTAATATTTAATTTGTAACCACATCCAGTCGAAAATAATCAACGCCACGTATAAAAAGATCGTATGTTCCAACCATTGTTCTTGTAACTTGATAATCGATTTATCGGAAAATATCTAACGTCTGTGGGCGTCCACACTCGATACCTATCGATTGTATCTCAGCGGGTTCCTTTGACTCCTAAGAAATCGAAATTGTAAATGTTTGTGTGTAAATCCGATCGTTCACTATTAAGAAAGAAAGCTCTGGTATTGTTTGGCTTCATAGATGGTTAGTTACATCTTTAAAGCCTTGTTGGATAAAGATTGTTGATTTTCCTTTTGAACACACTGGTTTGAATAAACCTTGATCGGGCAAGTCGCAACCTAACATTCTAATCCTGGAACATTATTACTTGCACTTGTAAAAATATATTTCAGAAATAATTTAATAATTTTTAGGCACTATAATTCTATGGGAAATTTACTACTGTTCACATGTCCTGTTTTTGTATACGTTTTTATTAAATAAGTTATTATTAAGCTATTGCATAGCTTCTATCGCGGGCCTTGAGCGTGGAGACCGAACCCAGAAATTCCGTAACGAAAATAATGTCACACCTAGCAACAGGTCGGACTGTTGCATAGCAACGGAGGAATGACATGTTAAAATTGCAATTTTGACTGCTTTATCTGAATTTTCATACACAACATCGTATATTTATGGATAGTTTATGAAATTTTCTTACCGTTTTAGCAGTATTTAGCCGTTTCATACTGGGGGGTATAGTATCTGTTTATTACCTGATACTGTACTTACGCTTCTTTTTCATTCATCCACATCATCTTTATGTTTTAGTATCCTTTTACGACTTATCATTTTACATTATTTATATTTCACACTATGTTTTCTGTATTAGTACTCTGCGAATCGGTCTTAAACGATTCGTCTATTTAAAATTACCTGATTTTACATAGAATTTTCTATGCAGTCTATTCAAGGCAAGGAAGGTTGCATTATGCTTGTATTTACTAAAAATAATTTTATATCGTTTTGGATAGCCCAAATTTGGTCTTTTCCACCTAATTACGTTGTCTACTAAATAACGGAATTCTAAATTATTATTATAAGATTCTTAAACGCACTCTCGGTTTTTATCAAGGAGGTTTGATGTCTTGGCCGACCAGACCGAAAAAAAGGATAAAAGGGACATGACTGGAGAAGTCAAGGGGGAAAAAGTTACTAAGCTGAAAATTCGGGGCTAAGGAGATGGGATTGAAAGTGTCTATCATCATGAAGAACACGTTATATCTATAATTGCATCAATGTTACGCAATTGCCGAGTCAACTAAAAGACAACGGTTACTAGCGAAGTTCTCATGAAGAACACGATACTCATAACTGCATCAATATTATTCAATCGTCAAAGCAGCCAAAGACAACGGTTACCTTCTAATGAAGCTCACTGAAAATTACCTTGAAAAGGTGGACCGGCTCCTAGAGTGGCATTTCAAGTATATTGACTAGTGGATCGAACTTTTTGACACCAAGACTGAAAACATTGCCATTGTCAATCTTACCTATTACTTTCCTTACCTCTACCTTGAGTGTATACTTTCTACACAGGTACCCTTTTTTATAACTACACTATTTTGTTTATTTTTCTTATTTATTAAATTGAACTGTCTACCCTATTTCTTACCTTTTATTTGTTAGGAATAGGTAGACATGACAGGGGTGTTAGGTTATTTTCGTTATAATTGCATAAGTTGATAAAAAAATGCTATGCAATAGCTGTACCGCGGCAGTCTCCGAGTGCCACAGGTTTTTTTTTTTTATAACTTTTCCAAGCCTTGGGTTTCGTTTTTTTTTAGACTAAGTGAGTGTACCTATGTACCTACACTCCTGCCTAACCCTTCGTGGCTCAGTTCAGGCATGATGTGTTATTAGGTATATCGAATAGTTTCTTTGAGCTGAAGCCACTGCCAACCATGGTAGTTGTGAAAATCAGGTTTGAATTAGATGCTTATTTGATAAAATATCATTAGAAAAGAACAAATACATTTATTAATTTACAACAGCGTAGGTACCCATTTGAACACGATTCAGATTTTAATTCAAAACCTAATAAAATCTAGGTTCAAACCTTTCATTTCAAATGCTCAAGAGGTTTTAATTACTGCTCGCGAAACAAGTTTTAAAATTGTATTGTTTCTAAATCTTGAATTCTGATAAATATTTTTTAATAGAGTCGACAATAACTTAAAATTTCGCTGAGAGTCTCCGTTAAGTAAGTACAGTTTTAAGTTAAGTTATTAATAGAGGGTATCGGCCAAGCGTTAAGTTACAGGGGTACAACGAACACAAATACACCTACACATTTGAATTCTAAGTTTTGGGAGGCTTCGTCATTTTGTTTTATGAGAGTGAAATTAAATTACACCATTTCGGTTTTCTATAGCTTTCATTAAGTTTTAGGTGGGTTATTTAGTTTACATTATTTCATTAAAACACTGGAATTATTGCAACTAAAGTCAATGCATATGTAACAATCTATAAAAAGTGTGCGGTCGGGGGACCCCCGTCAGGAACTAAGTTCCTCATGTGATTTTCGTACGCGCACACACTCGTATAAAATAGAAAGAGACAGAGAGATCGAAAAAGTGTCATTTGAATACTCGTTTTTAGTACACAGACATCTAGTATACGTTTTTAGAAGCTCTAATAGTATACCTAGTCTACCTATCTTGGATTTTCATTTTGACCTCACTATTTAGCACCCCTGAAAACCATGAAAACGACACTTATGACGAAAAGTTTTAAAATTTTCGCTGCCGCCATTTTGGATTTTCACAGAAAAGCGAAACAGATGCAGAAATTGGTATATCGCTTTTTCGTAATTTGACAAATTCTACCAGTTTACTCCTGGCGCAAACCGCTTTAAATAACTTCGTTCCAAGAAGATATACACGTGTTTCTTTTCGGCTAGTCAAGTAATAATGACAACGACAACTGTAATTTTCCAGTTCCTTTTAGCAAGTTAATCCTATTCTATTCTTACTAAACAATTATTTAATGCGAACCTGTTATACATTTGATGTTACAGTATAAAATACACAAAACATAGTGAGCAGTAAATGACAAATATATTCATGACACGATTTTGAGCTTGTATGACTAGTAAGCGGTGTTAAAACATTTAAATGAACTATCTGTATTCTAGATGTAATGCGAATTATTCATTAATGTTAGGTATATAACACGCACAAATTATACGTAATGAATTTTATTCATCCGGGCCGCATGTCTTTGCAGATTAATGTCGATGATCAAGTACTTAGATAGTCACTTTTTAGTACCGATTGCAATCTTCATCATCTATGAATATGTGATGAAAGCTCCTTGCAATCAACTAAATTTTAACGTCTATTTTAAGTGATTTTCAAATCGATTGTGTAACTCCTCACCAAAGGTTTTCATGCAACACCATTAATTTATAAAGAATTATGCAGCGCAACTTGTTAGAGACCTTCGTATATCCATAATCTAGCATGTGACTATGATAGGGTGAATTGATTCATTGATTGATGTGCTTTGTAGAAGTTCTCACAGGACTTGTGCAAAGTTTCACTGTCTTATATGAACATTGACTGGCATCCGCTACCCTGCTTTCGCCGAAATCTTCCACCGCGCCGAAAGGCTTCAGCAAAGTTTAACCGTTTAACGATTTATGGTGATGCGCTAAGAAAACCCGCGAAATTCAAATTTTCTTCCTTTTTTTTTTTCATTTTGCATGTCAGTGTCTGTGTAATGAACAAAATATGATTCGATGACCATAACACGTAGTATAATACTATTACATGAAAAAATAATAATAATAATGAATGTATTAAATGGACTTAGAGAGCCGGATTTTTGATTTTAATGATAATAATTCTGTAAAGTCATTATTGTAACGATCGCGAATCATATTTCAATCAACATACAACCAGACACTGGAGTGCAAATTGCAAAAAGCTGAAGAAAATTTGAACTTTGCGCGCCACCTTAGTAATTTTGACAAAACGTAATACAATTTGCACTATACCAAATACAGTAGGCACTGGACCAAATACAGTAGGCACTGGATCAAATACAGTTGGCACTGGACAAAATACAGTAGGAAATGGACAAAATACAGTAGGCAGTGGACAAAATACAGTAGGCACTGGACAAAATCAAGTTTTAGCGTCTAAATCAAAACTTCACTTACCTACCCTCAGTTCAGTATCACGACTTAATATTGCCTTTCGCTCCTAACTTACACCACGCAGCTTACCCCAAACTACAGTCATCCGAACAAAATTAGCACACACTTGAGGGGCTGCCTAAGAAACTGCCTTTAACTCAATGTTTACGCAAGCAAGAGTTTCTTATACTTTGCATCTACAACCCTTTATTAAACATTTATATTCACACCTCTGTTAAAGGGTAAAGGGTAGATGCCCCCTACAGTTTGCTGAGTACGTTAATGAATTTAGATGATTCAAGTGCCGAAATGACTTCAATTGTAGCTTTGTTGGAGTTCTTCACTGTATCCTAAAGTGGGGAGAGAAAACATAGGGAGAGTACAGAAGACAGCTAAAGAAACGAATCTAAAACAAGAACCAGCACGTTTGGTTTGCAAAAAGACATTAGAACGAAAAAAAAAAAACAATTAGAAAGTGATAAATGACTTCCATTTCGGAAGTCAGTGGCAAAAAACGAAAATACAAAATCAATGACACCTACTTCTTCGGGATTTTTGTAATGGTCTTGTTGCTAACTAGTCAAAAAGTTTTATTTTTCAGTTTTTAGATGTGACTTGCTAAGAAAATACCAGTTACTGGAAGTTATTATTATTATACCATCATCAAACACACTAGGTGGAAAAAATACGTATTATTGATGTTATTAGTAAGAAAACCACTTATAAGAAAGTGACCAAATTTACATGGGCCCGCCCTATAAAGTATACCCTTTTAAACAAATGAAGAAGTTTATAAATGACGGAGTTCTGAACAACGTAACAATTACTAAAAAATCTTTTTAGAAGGCGTTTAATTAGGACAACACAATATACAATAGTAACAGTAACCACACGATTGCGATTTCCATCTTCGGGTAGTTGTATTTAGTAAATCTAGACTCTAGCTAGACCATCACGTGTTTCTAACAAACCTACGTTGGTTCTGGGAACTGGTTTTAGTTACATAAAGTTTTAGGCATGTCCTATTGGAACATCGATGTGTGGGTAAGGTCGAATTAGCAAGAATATGAAATTCTACGTGATTTTTTTAAGTTTTTTTTTTTTTTAAATATTTTGTTTACTTCTAACACAGTGACCTCGATCAAAGTGAATGTGTCAAATAACAATTGCTTGATTTATTTTGAAAGATATAAAATATAAAAATTATTTGGAGAACAATGAAACCATTACACTTCTGTGGTTATGCAATTGTGCTCACAATGATAACCGAAAAACACACAATTTTAACTTATTTATTTGTTTAAGATTTTCGCCACGTAGACTATTTTTTAGCTCTATTTGACTATTTATTGCAAGTTCGCTACTAGTTCAGCAGCACATTTGTTACGTCATCCAGTCACAGGTCCCAAGCGTGGTGAATATGGAAATTTCTCCTTTGCTAGTTCATTGTAGCGGTCACGGCCTAAGGTTAGGGTAAGGTTAAGCATGTTCTTGGATTGCCATTTTGATATACATGACGTGTGAAAGGGATGAATTCTGAGATGACGGCTGACAAGCTATGGCCAAATCTTTAAGGATAAACTCAGAATGAAGAGAATGATCCGGGTTAACATCATCTGTTGAAGACCTGGTTGAAGAGGTCGATCAGGATGATTTTTTCTTGTATATTTTGACTATGGACACACAAGAAGTGCCCATTAATGGTCAAATTAAAACGATCTAATTGTGTATTTATTTTATTTCTATCATATCGTATACTGGACCTGTTGACGTCATCACGTCAACGCCGACTGTAGCTAAAAACCAGGCGCTGAGGCTCTGTCTCGTATAGGGTCGTAGCATTATGCTCAGTGATGGCCATTTGGCGAGGAATGTGACGTATATTTTGCCCCAACTAGTTCTTTTTTGTATCTGTCTTCTATCTTGCGTCATGTATTGAGTATACCGCAAGTACGCGTATTTTTTTTCTAAACTAATGGTTTGAAATTGATATGACGTGAAGCACTCTTTGAGTACCGTTATGTTCTTCAGATATTCTGACGATCGGTGAATTCTAGCAGACAATTCAAAATTGCAATACATATGCCTAGTGATCAGTGATCCCTGTCATCGTCAAACACATGTAATACTCATTTTATGTGGTTTTAAACCGTTTAATATTACAGTCGAGTCTGTTCCGAGAACGTTTGCAACGTAAACGAGATGTCTCGGCCATTCAATGCAAATTCGCAATGACACATTGAGACATTCAATATCTCGATCGAGATTTCATAAACAACTTAATTTTACGGTTGACTGACTGAATTCGGTCGACATGTTTTTTCGACGGTGGGAAAATAAAATCGTATGACATGATACTTTATAATACCGTTATGGCTTTTGGTGGTTTTGTTTTTGACAAACTTCTATTTTGCCTGACATATACCTACACTCAAACTTGTATGAATCTTTCCAAGGACTATGATCATAATCTGACGAAGATTATGTCTGGACTTTAAAATAGATGTGATGTCTGAGTTATCAGAGTAGTCCTAGTCGGATAGGAAAACCCTACCGCATCAAGTATTTTAAACAATATTGACTTGTAAATGTGTTTGCATAAACCTACTTGGGTTCCTTCCTTAGGTAGTATCGTGTGGTGCCGGACGTAAAGAATAGCATCATCCCATCTCTTCCCGTGGGTGTCGTAGGAGGCGACTAAGGGACTTACTAGGGAATGGGCAGCAGCGTTCTCTATGCATTTTACCACCATACTGCGATCGCCAACCCGCCTGCCAAGCGTGGCGATTATGGCAAGCCCCCCAAATTGGGGGAGGCCTATGTCCAGCAGTGGACGTCTTCCGGCTGAAATGATGATGATGATGACTTAGGTACAGATATTAATGTTATTTACCTTTCTAGATTTTTAAGATCATGTGTCAGCTCTTTAGAGGAGATTATATAAAATAAACCAGTAGCAAAAAAGTCATATGAAATTGATGACTTTCAGTGACAAGATTGTGTCAATAACATAATAAACACAGCACAATGGACATAACAAGTGATGCAGCACACTTTTGGACAAACAAACCGTCCGTGAGCGCGATAATATCCATTACAAGCCTTCACTATTGACGAATGATCATATTAGAACCGAACAATATACACACACAAATCAATACAACACTAGAACAAACGACAACACCTCTATCTCAATTAGACAAGGTTGAAATTCGCGTGGTAAATCAGTTACCAAAGAAGATACGAAGTTTGTCTTCGTAAATGATCAAAATGAACTATGAAGTTGTAAAATGGTACCGGGCAGAGATGTATAACAATGTATGTGAGATAACGCATAACATGCGTTTACGTGGGATGCACACGATCGGATAATAGTTTTTTGTTTGCATGTCGCAGGCGATAATCGGAATCGGATGAATTGTGAGTTGTCATGATGCTTTGTGATCATCGATTTGTTTTAGAATAAAATCTGAGGTTGGGTTTGTAATTTTAACTTGATTTAGATATACATCGTGATTAAGTGGCCTGTCACAAAAGCAAAAGTGTAATTTTAGTAGGATTAGTGTTGCTTTTTATATCGATAATATCAACATTAAAGAACTTCTAAAAAAAATAGATCAAAATCGTGGAAATAAAAATCCAAAGCCACCAATGGAAACTGAGAAGTAATAAAACCTACATCCGAATTTTACGACTGATCTAATATCCTGAGAGGACAAGTCACTTGATAAAACCCCTGATAGCTAGAACTAACTACGGCATTGTCTATCCGACATTTCATCGGACGTGGGTGTCCGATATCGGATTTTATTTTACGTTTGTTTGTTTTGGTTCAATAGGTTTTATTTTCGCCTTCAATGCAAAAATATTTGTGTCACATCAACACAGTCTATCCAGCGGAATGGCTCTAAACAATCATGCTTTTTGCTAAACAAATAAACATCAGTTTCCCAATATGTACCACGATTTTCCATTCTTCTACACAAGATACAAGTGAGGGAAAATGAAATGAAACACATGAAACATAGGTGAAAAAAACACCATTTCCAAGGACCGTCTTTCAAGCAAAAACCATAATAGGTCAAGATTTAGATTCAGTCCGCAAGGCAAATATTATACATTTCGTTCCTAAAAGCCTGATAGTTTGAACTGACCACAACACTGTATCGGACAGAACGTGGGACATGGGTGTCCGGTATCAAAGTTTTCTTTTTCTTTGCAGCGTGCCATCGATGTCTTGTTTTGTTCCATTCCAAGTTTGAGGTGACACACAATGAAAGAAACACAACACTTCTTACTATTGAGATAATACATAAGATCATGTTTATTTGCCTCGGTTAGTCCACCAATCAATGAGACGCATCTGATACAAAAATCATATTTAAAGATTTTCATGTGCGCAAGTCAGTTTTCAGACGAAAACTCAATATTGGAATCATATCAAGCTACTATTAAATAGTTCATGAATCAAGTATATAAAATCGTAAGCCGGAAGCTTCTGAAATAGTAATGCCACATATGTACATAGAACGGTAAAGGATTCCGCAGACCTGCTCGACGTGACTGCGCGTCGCAACTCTAGTAGATCAAATTCCATGAAGTTTTCATAGAAATTGTTACATTGCAGCCGCGTCACGCGGCGAGCCTTTACGCTATTGACTTCTACTTTCCTCAAGTACCTCAGTAGGTAATCTCCCGAAACGTTAACTAAGTCACACAGTCATCCAAATAAATCATCTAAAATTAAACCGACTCTAAATTCCGTTACTAAGTACATTCAAATTATAAGCGGATAAAAGCAACATCCTAACTTTACAAATATTATAAAAAAAGATAAAAGAGCATTTAAGCTGTACGCGGTAGAAAAACGTAAAAACCCGTCTTGTCCCGCTATTCTCTCGCACCTTACAACTCAAGATATACTAAACGAAAATTGATCACCAAATTAACTAGGAACATCACGCGTTTTGTATAGGTCCGATCCGGGTACGGGTCCGGGGGTGGCGCATGGGAATGAGGTAATAAGTCTGATACAACGAAAAACGGATTATGTTTGTACATGTTGTCTAGCGACATTAAGATGAGATTATTTTCATTGAGATGTATTTGGATCTGTTTTATAACTAAAAAAACAATACCGAAAAACGATGGATAGGCTGTGTGAATGATGACATGGCTAGAAATGTGGGGACTACCGAAACGACTAATAAGGAAGTATTGAGAAAAAGACATGTTGCGTCTCTGTCAAAAAATTGGGATGATGTCAAGAAGATGATAATGCTTTCACAATACGAATAGTAAACATCACTTTTATAGTAAATTAGTTTATTATTACAATTATATTATTCAAACCAGCCATGTTTAGGCAAGGATTGGCGTAGTTGTTGCAACTTAGTACAAAATATATCTGTTGGCTCATATATTGTGACATATCTAGATCATTAAGAGATGCAAAACATACGTGTACTAGAATCCATTAGGATGAAATTACACATTAACCGACCACCCAGCCATAACAGCAGCTAAATACTCGTGCAGACAACCAGACAGAACTGTTATTTGTACGCAAAACGTCAGTTTAATTGCCTCGATCGTGACCATCCAACGGGCAATCTGCGACCCAAAATCGGTTGTGTGCTCATACCCTAACATCATCACAGTATCCATCGATTAGATGCCACTTTTTGACAGGACATGTATAATCAACCCAATTTAACTTGAGCTACGTCATCATCAAACAAATTGCGAGATACCGCTTTGATCTGCCGCATTTTGATTTTGTTCTGTTCGTGGCAGAAATTATATTGCGAATCTGGTTTATTGGAGGATTGAAATGTAAGGTGTATGACGGATTATTTTTATGGAAGTATGTATGTATGTCGAAATACGATAAAAATAAACCAATAAATCCTTCTTTGGGTTCCGTACCGTCGTTGAAGCAAAGAGATTACGTCAGGTGGATTGGTAGCAATTTTTTTTTCCTCAATAACGTGCTACTCCAATCAGCAATCATTTTGTCTTGCTGAATACTGGTCTTCATAACATGCTTGCTGCCTGCTTTGATATAGCCTATTGTCTGACTACACAGCTGGCTATACTATGTATATTGTCGTAATTATTTCAATTTTAATCTAAGTACAAGTTTAGTACGTCGGTGGCTTCCTAAGCGATCGCTCACAGCCTAAGTTCACAGTTTAGTTTCTCTATCCCGGTACCCCCAGGTCAACTTGTACAAGACGTAGTTTCCAAGGTTGGTAACTTACGGAATAAGGGCAAACTTGTTACTTCATAACTTTGATTGGTACGTCGGAAGTAATAAATTGATTGCAGTTTTCATACAAGTAGGTAAATGTCTATATAAAATACCATTTAAAAGTGTAAAAGAAAATGAAGAACAAATTCAGCAATAAAGCTGTCCAATACAAAATAATCACGAGAGAAATCCATCAAAAAATTGAAATATACATCAAAGAATAAAGTTTGCTCCAATCGTGTTTTGAATTCAAAAGCTTTTATTTATAGACGATCATTCTAAACTTTACTAATAGTTCCAATCATGGCTGAAATGTATGAATTTGTGAATATTTAAACTGTAAAGATTTTGAATATTAAGCCTTTATCGAGAATACGGTTCAATCAATCATATTTTTATTAGAAATTGTGAAGCAACGAATTTGCCAATGTATGGTTGGTATTTTGAATATTGAAGCACAAAGCCTTGTAAAAGTCAAAAACTGAGTTGACTTAAAAATGTGCAATGCTAATAACCTATGTTCATAATACATTGCACATACCGATATGGCTGGTCAACTATTTCAAACACAAACCCTACAAATCACAGAACACTAAGATTTCCTAGAAGAGAGAGGCAAACCTATTGTTGGTACATTATCAGAAGCGCCTACATCTGTGGTTCAAAATGTTATCATTCCCTATATATACGTTAATGTCGATATAGTTGCATTGAATCACGAAGTTGGAACAATACGTTTCCTACATGCTATTGTCTTTGTGTTGAAAGTAGATATGAGTGATACTCGGTTATCTCGGACGAAGATTCCTATTTTCTACATTTCTTAAAAGGACACAAATATAAAGAAATGCTTTGACGTCTATTTTGTTTTGTATTATTGCATATTGCTGAAGTTAGGAAGTCAGAAGACCATTGACATTAATAGTGTATTTTTTAACAAATTAAGCATTCATGAGAAAAGACAAAATGTGCAAAGAAACCGATACAATGTAACTTTAGGACAATAACAGATAGTTCTATAATCCAATTATAACCTGCCTCATCTGGAAACTAAATTCAAGACCTCAAGGTCCTTATTCGATCTTGTTACCACTAAAACAATGGCGCGACTCTGCTCTAATTAGGAGACCTATTCATTGTCTTGCTCGTTAAATGGATTAAAGGTATTATAATAAGGTTCTGTAGTATTGTTTATGTTAGCCAAAGCATGTAGCACAGTCGTTTTATTAACGATGACTTCGAGCTTTAAATATTTGATTTGCTTTAAAGTTTTTCTGCAGCTGAAATCATACCCTCATCATTATCATTATCTAATACTGGATGTAGTACATCCTAATCACACCATTTGGGTCAAGGTGTTCACAGAGCTTCTTAGTTTCTGGTTTCGGCATAATATTCTACTTACAATGCATCACTTTTACGTTGACGATCATGAAACAATGATGGGCCATATAGGACACATCTATTATCACCACCTTCAAATTTAATTTATTATTTTACAATATCGCCTTTCCATATTAACCCTCTTTACTTCAGAACAAAATTTACTACTAATGAGTTTCAAACGGGGATCATGGTCCACATATACTCGATCATTGTCAAAAATGACAATCGTAGTGCGATAGTGGATGACTTTCAAATAAATTCAACGTTCATTAGATTCGCTTGCAGGGGACTACCCAGTAGAACTAATGTTTTAGATTCAACCATTAACGCGATCCAGTTCGTGATTTGAAAAGGGCACACTGTTTTGAAGAATAGTCAACACATACTACTAATTTATAGTTTATTAGTGGACTATAATGATAAGTTTTATATTCCCTCTCTTTTTCAGATCGTGTTAGTTGTCTTATTGATTTCTTATACGATTCGTTGGTTAGATGATCATCTCCATCATAGTTGGTCCTTCTATTAGTGCCACTAGTACTGTCATTCCTGGATCGGCACTTAAAGTACAGCTAGGTCCAGTAACACAGGTTTCTTAGTCATTTATTAATGTTTCAGATCAATGTTTTTCATACTGTCGTGTTTATTTTATGTTTGACAATGTAACCGTCTGTGTGTTCCACAATTATGAAGATGAGTCAGCAATCTAAAGTAATGCGTGTGTGGATGTATGGGGTTGCGATGTTAAATTTATTAAAGTACGTAATTAAATGAATAATATTCCTGCTCATCTGATATAAGCTTCTCATCTTTACGTAGGAGATATTACTTCGGTTCATTCATTTCCACATATTAGAAAAGTTAAAGGATACAATGATATTTCAGATTCAAATCATAATATTTGCGCAACCCTCTGGTTATCCCTGTTATTTCGTTACAAACATTTTAATAGTATTAAGGTCCACGTCGGGGACCGTACGATTGTTGTGTGTATAAATAAACGAATCGGACCAAATATAGTAAACATTACTACAGATCATTCTGTTACTGAAAAAAACTACCAATCACACAATCTGTTTAGCCTTTTCCCAACTATATCGGGGTCGGTTTTCAGTCTAACTGTCTTCTCTATGCATTTTACCAACATACTGCAATCGTCAACCCGCCTGCCAAGCGTGGCGATTTTGGGAAAACCTCCCTTTTGGGGGAGGCTTATGTCCAGCAGTGGACGTCTTTCGGCTGAAATGATGATGATCATTAGTATATTATATAAAGCGACTGCCTATCTGACCAATTACACGGGGAATACGATGTCCTTTGCTAAAACTGGTTGTCAGACTTTCGGGCTTCTGACGACCCGTAACAACTGTCAACAATCTATGAATGTCAGCAAGGCTTAACATCCTTTCCGGGGCACGGCGAAGTCTTGGTATCGTAAGGGATAGGCACCCATCCACGGACTGACCTCGGCAAGCGTAGCTTGCTTTCTATCGACACGTGCGATTATTACTTGGTCATGAGCAACGTTATAAGTTACCTTTAATAAATAAATAATAAAAATCATGCCTTACCTAGAATAACTTTGCAGTAACAGAAAAAGAACTAAAAATGGTCGAGTAAACAAACCGGCATCATTGTTTTATTTTTAAAGTTGCCTTTATTAAATTTTAGAGTTGCAGCAGCCCTTGAGATAGAGGGGTGAGGTTTTATTAGGGGCGACTAACGAGTGCCGATAAGGAGGTATAATGCCCCTCTGTGTCATTGTTGGTACAAACTGCAAGATACAGCGTAGTTATGAGTATGTGTAAAACTATAACACAAGAGTTCCCGAGTTTATACGTACCGAGTCCATGAATTTAGATGAAAATCTTATCTTCATCTGAATATGGAAGCGACAGTAGAATTCTGGTTTTACTTCCGTTTTTTTACTAAAAGCGACGAGGCCCAGCAAATAATATTTTATTCATAATCAAACGTCATGTTAGGCATCAAATTACTTACGACCACATTCTCCAATTACTTTAAACTGTTCAAGACTATATTGATTGACTCCCAAAATACTGCTCTAGCTTAGTTTGGAAATCAGTTTCAGTACATGCTGTAATAATAATTGAATATTGAAATTCTTGTATATGTGTCTGATGTAATAAACTTTTTATGTAATCATCTTCAGATTCTTAAACTACAACATAGTTTATCCATCCCGCTTCATCTTCCGAAATTGTACCACCACATAGAGGGGGCAAAACCATCCACTGTTTAATCTCCAGTTCCATCTTGACTTAAATGAACACCTAGATGTTCCCCTGTATCGATTGTAGGATAGTGTTAAGCCACTGGTTTTGCTAATGAATTGATTTGCCGCTCTCGTCAATTTATAATGGAATTCATTGGATTCTGCGCAGGGATTTCGACGAAATTCAAAGGGTTAGTACAAAATAGATGTCGATGAGAGCGTTTGTTAATTTAAAAATAAATAAGTGTGGATGAGTAAGGTGAATTTTCCGGGTATTTTACGGTACATTTCTTTTTTGTAATTGTTTCGCGGAAATATTTAGTTACCATGTTTGTTGTCTGACAAAATATTATTTTCGCTATTAAAAAAAAAAAAATGATCAATAACGTCAAAGATTATTTGGATGATATCATATCTGGTTTTAAACACGTTTTGGACAATGTTATATTCTATGCCTCACTCGACCGGTTGTTGCAATATTATGACATTATGCGGAAGACAAATTCATACTTACAACCAGGTGCTTTTAAAGTATTAGAATTTAGAACTCCATTCTTACTTATTTCTGATACAAAACTGACTAATCCTCTCCAGATAGGAAAATCAGTGTTGCTGCACAGGATTTAATTAAATCCCATTGAAGCTTCCCATCCCCAAACATCAAAATAGTAAATCCAAGTACAAATGGGTCGCAAGCCATTAAGTTTTATATCTATACAGTTTCTACTTACTCCTTTATACAGACGATAAGGAGTTCTATCATATTGATTGGGTATTGGCAGGAACTAAGCCCCGTTGCATGGCAAATCCACATTCACAACCCCTATACTTTATGATGGTATAACACTAAAAAACCCTTATATTGTACCCCCTTTCCTATCTGTAATGGCTTCTTATCATCTTTATATACGTAAAGCCTGTCTTTTGGTACAAAAACACGGCAAATGCATTGTCCTTCCCTTCGCTAAAAAATAAATCCTTCGTCGTATCTCTTTTGAAGATAACGTTAGATTTATTCGTATATGGATGTCAATCTACCTATACAGGGTTACACGATTTTTTTCTTTATTGAATTGGGGGCTAAAAAAGGTAAGTGCTGATAGTGAAAGATTGGGTGAGTGACTGACTATTCTTCAAAAAAAGCTGATTTGGTATTTCAACAATTCGTCTTGGTATCAGTACTTAACCAGGCGTAGGTAAAGGTTGCAGTTTTAAATATGAATTTCATTGGAAGTTTTGTGATTATAGTCTTTTACCAAATCTAACTTTTCCTTTCGTAGAAGTAAACAGGTTCCTGGATGACCCGACCCTATCTAAACTAAAACACAAATACTTAATTTCGTGGCTAATCCAAAGCGTATTGAGACTAACCGATGGCATGTCGAATTCCCCAGATTGGTCTGGCATTATCATCTTGTAATGTTCTCACTGCTAGGACACAGGCTTCCCCTTGGTGAGAAGAACTACGCGTGTGTCACATATTTTCGGATTTTTGATTCTAGGACATGCCACTTTCCTCGAGATGTTTTCCTTTATCGTTTAGAGAGCAGTGGTGATGAAATAATTTACACAAAGTAGAGCGCCTATCTGGGCGAACTTCCGACCTACGAGTCCAACTCGTAAATCGCGGC
This sequence comes from Polymixis flavicincta, assembly GCA_949987655.1. Lineage (NCBI taxonomy): Eukaryota > Metazoa > Arthropoda > Insecta > Lepidoptera > Noctuidae > Polymixis > Polymixis flavicincta. The sequence goes on along the minus strand of OX465181.1, from coordinate 20,999,668 downwards.
TGTTACCACTGGTCCACCAATGCTCTCCAATTGAATTGCCCAAATCTGACTTGCCTATTGCGTTATCTGCATACGGAGTCGGCACGTGCACTGCCATATTGGGTTACAACCAACAACCCCATCGTTTACCAGCAACCCATGATAGTTGTTTCGTAAAATAAGTGCCAGAAGATAAGATGGTGTTAAGTTTTATGCAATTTAAGTTAAGAATTTTAAATACTTTTTAATTTATAAAGAAACAATACAGGCCAGTTTTTCCCTACGTGCATATAACATGGAATTTTCATATTATCAATTTTGTATGTCAGGAAAAAATATGTCCCAAAATACGTTCTTACTGAAAATTCTTAGGCAGTTCTTTCACTTATTATTATCCTTACTTTTAACTTTCTAGAAGTAAAGTCTTTGTACACACGGCTACACATCAAGCTATACATTTCCAGTTTACGCTGATCTCGCACTGAACGGAAATCCAATACAATGCGAGAGCAGCTTATACTGGATATGTATACATTGTAGCCTTTGAATATCATAAATGTGTCTTCTGTTATAAGATAACATAATTTGATAGAAAACACAATTTCATCAATGTTTATTTGCTTAGTCTTTCAATACTGAAGTTAGTTTGAAAGAATTTAAAGTGACACTCAACTTAACTACATAATTCAAAGAAAAACCTATGAGATGTAAATAAAATTATGTCAAGTTAACATTTAAGTTATTTGAATAACATTATCTGAATTTTAAGTGTGTTTTTTAATCAATAATTTATTTTAATCTTATTTTTGATGAATGCTTAGTTTTTATCATTTTGAAAAATATGTGTGTACTAGTTAGCATTAATTCATTTTTGATGTTAGTATTTGCTTATTTTTTCAACATGAAAAAGAAAAATCGTGTAATTTTCAGTTTTCATTAAACCAAGGCTAAATGGATTTTATGAAGCGCTAGCTGGGTAGGTAGCTATAATAAAATGATTTGTTATTGTTTGTACGTACGTTAGGTTAGAAACAAGTACAACAAACTGTTTCCAATCTTCTTACAGCCGATCCCTTGGGAAAAGCAAGCCAAATACCTTGGAGTGATTCTAGATCAGCACCTCTCCTTCTCTGAGCATATCAGGAAGGCGCGCTCACGCGCCGCCTTCGCTCTCGGAAGGTTGCATTCCGTTCTGAACGCACGTAGCAAATTGTCACTCAAGTGCAAATTGCGTATTTACACGGCGTGCATAAGGCCCATCATGACGTATGCATGTGCAGTCTTTGCACACACGCACCCCCGACACATCCATAGGATGCAGACCCTCCAAAACCGTTTCCTCCGCCAAGCCACAGGCTCCCCATGGTACGTTCGGAACGAGATCCTCCATCTCGATCTGAAAATGCCCACTATTGCTCAATTCATGAAACGCAACTCGAAGCGTTTCTTCGATAAAGCCGAGATACATCGCAATCCCTTGATTGTGAAGGCCGCTAGTTATGTCCCCAGTAGAATCAGTAGTATTCGCAGGCCGAAACATGTCCTCTCAGACCCAGACGACCCCATCACTGTTCTCCAAGAAAAGAATAGGGCCACCAGTACAGTACACAAAAACAAACGACGACCGTCCTACCGACCTCGCCGCCGAGGTCCTCGCGCCCCGCGAAGACTCCCGAGTAGCGATCAGACCCCCGACCGTCCCTTGCTCGTTGATGCGCCAGCCCGCGCCGCAGCTGAGCCAGTAGCTTTAAATTCCCCGTCTAATAATCATGAAAATAATACCTTGATCCAGCCTGTCCCTGTTAGTACTAGCTGCCCCCCCCCCGCCAGCGACTCTCTGAGCCGAGGTTCGTACCCCACAGGGGGTGCCCTCAGTGCGCAGTCGTTTTAGGTTTAAGTAGGTTTACGCCCTGGCTGGAGGCTTTTAGAATCCTAAAAACCTTCACAGGAAAGTCCGGTTGAGCAGTCACGGCCTCTCAAGGTCAACTGCGAGATGCCATTCAAAAAAAAAAAAAAAAAAAAAACCAATCTTCTTACAAGTACTTGTATACAGGGTGCGGTGGAATTCTTAGAATTACATTTGTGGATTTTGAAAGTAGGGGATGTAGTTACGCTGATGGGTGTACATCAAGATTGCAATACAATGAAATTATATTTTCGTTTCTCCAAGAAACCGAACCTAATCTAAATTTTGCTAAAGGCGGAAGTATTGGTAGCCTAGTATTCTGGTTAACTGAGTGAAAATAATAATTTCATGAACATGGGGTGGAAAGCTAATCTAGATTTTAAGATTGTCAAGAATTTTTCATTTTGTAATTATTATTCTCATTTCCGACACTTTTCTCAGTTTTTTTTCCTTAACAAGAAATACATTATTGGGTTTATTTATTTTGCTACTGAACTTTTCCATCTTTTGCAGACTCCTCCCTATATCCGCAGAGCAACAACGGCCTGTTCCAGCGGACTTCACGGCACTAAAACTGCGGGAGGTCATAAAATAAAAACTGTTTACTTGCCCCGCAGATAACCAGGAACAAAGTTCCTTGATAACTTTTTATTTCCTCCGGGGATAAGCAGGTAACACAGCCCAGTGTAATCCGAACAACTTCAGAAGTTGTATTTGGAAAGAGATTTCTTTTAATTTCTTTGACGTTTGAATTTGGTTGGTTATCTTCACCTAGTTGATGTGATTTGTTGAGTCAATATAGAGAAAAAGTGTAATCGGTACGATAGGTTTGTTTGTCTATGTCTCATCCCTAAATATCTATGAATAAGGCATGATATTCGTTCAAAATTGTGGCGATAGTGATAATCAAGATTGATAGGCATGTCCATTTTTTACAGATTCTGTCGTCTTATCAAGTGGATATCTTAGACATAAAGCTTAAACCTACGACAGTCGATAAGGCTTATCAACCTCATCCATTACTGAATAATTAAGAAAGCACTAACTAACTCTTAATATTATTAAGACAAAAAATAATCCCACAGCCAAAAGACATTCCTCACGCTTATTAAGCCGTAAGGACGTGAACAATGCGAGATAATTCTTACCTGCAGAGATGAATCATATTTACTGTCCCGTAGGAACGCCGGCGCCCGACAAACTTCCTACAATGGCCAATAAACACGCCATAAAATATGAAAAGGCCGCACTAAAAATGCCATTATTGTTTGCTAAATGTCCACCTTTTGTTAAATGAACCTGTCAAATGCTCGCAACATGCACATCCGTGTCCAAGGCTGTCGATCTGACAGTGCCATAACTCTTTTTATGACGCAATAAAAATCGAACTTGAATTCCACCGTATACACATTCGCACTCCATAAACTCCGTGACACGTTAATTGCGTGGTATGACTTACGACTTTCATGGAAAATTGTTCACGATTCGCTTTTGGGTGGTGTAATTTATTCGTCTTTTAGGGAATCGTTCCCGCGATTAATCGCAATATCGAACCTGGCCAGCCGTTATTAGTACCTACAATAGTTGCCAAGGTGTTCCACCCCTCTATAAATCTTGTCTAATTTGTGTGTAATTACAGAGCGGTACAGTTCCCGCTGTAACAAGGAGTGCGTAGCAGCGGGGAGTCACCGGCACGTGCTTACGCGTGCTCCACTCAAGACCCCCGCTAAAAGAACATATCATTCAATTTGGTGACATTGAAAATGATGCCTTAGATAGTTCAGGTTATGGATCTAATTCCAATGCCATTAATAGTCAAATATAATTTGAAGATGTTTCCAATAAAGCTTCAACTAATTTCGATGCTACGTTGAAGGTGGAAGGTAGAAATTACCCTAGCAAACTAATATTTATAACGACCGAGGCTCAAGTTTTGATCACTATTAAGTAACGCTGCAAACGCGTCGAAAGGTTGATGTTAAAATTTAGTAAATGTGTTCTTTGACCCCTCGGTGAGATGATAATTTTAATATGTAAAGTACGGGGGTGCACTATTTCAACAATAATTTAAGTTCCGTTATTATTTTCTAAGCCCTCGTGTTCGCAGCAGGAGCTCGGACGTTGTAAAGTCACATTTTATTCATATTTATTCAAGAAGGGTAGCTTGTTACGTTTGGAATCGTCGCTGTTGACTGCACGTGTTGAAAATGCCGCTTCCTTAAAAATATAGTTCATTTCGAATACAAGACTCGGCACTTCAGAATATTTACTGCCAGATGGCACAAGTCTTTTAATCCGAATGATCCCTTCATAATTAGCGCAGTCAACTCTATACAGCCAAATAAATCCTTCCTACAATTGTCATTTCAATACTACAAATAAATCTACGTCATGTAGGTACTGCATTCGTCGCCAAACTGCGTGTGCAGCATTGGAGTGTTTCGATCGCAATCAAAAACGTATCTTGCTGTCATTGTTTTAGCATTCAAAATGGAATGCACACATTTTTTTACAGTTGCAACCCCAAAAAATATCGTTTCGAGTGTCGATCCGAAACTGTACACCATTTACGAGCTTGATTGAAATTTTGCAATCAACAGGGGGAGTGGTATGATGAAATTATTCGTGTATATTTTTTTCCCTCAAACCCGCCGACGTTGTTCCATTATAATGGCCCTTCGGAATAGAAAATTTACGGGGGATTTAAGATTGTAATCACGGACCACTCGGTTGTTCAAAGTGATTATGGTGCAGATAAGGGCCTGGAGCGAAGCTGGTCGTCCCACGCGCGATGCATGCCGCTATATGTATGTCGGGCTATCTGTGATGTTAGCTTGTACCTGACCTGGCTTTGTCTTAGTTATAGCTATTTGGAAATTCGTAGCTGTCTACAGTTTTGATTTCAGATTTTCCCGGAAACAATATTTCGTGAAATGTAATCCGAATATTTTGTAAGAGCGAATTCTACTGCATTCATACGGAAGGGATCATTTGTGGCAGGTTTCGTTATACTACTAGGTACTTTCATTCTTGTCTGGACTGAATTTTTAACCGACTTCTAAAAAAGGAGGAGGTTATATGTTCCACTGTATGTTATAATTTCGGAAGGCGGTGATAATAAATTAATAAAATACATATCCAAAGTCACCGACTTCCGAAATTAAAGTTATTTTTCACTTTCAATTGTTTTAAGTCGGTTGTATATTTTTTTAAGTTTTTCGTTTTCATCACTTTCCAACTGAATATTACATGCAGCAAAATTTTCCAAAGATCGGACGCTACTTACTTGAAGAACTCGCATGAACACGAACAATATATAATTTGAATTGCATGACCATAGGTCGTAAGAGCTCACTTCATATGCGACCTACTAACTAAAATATTCATATAAACATTCAATATGAAAATAAACGTGGTTCCAGCAAGTGCTGAGCAATTCAAAATTGATGTTTAACTCGAAGATCAGGATATTGTTTATTTTCAGTGGTTTCCTTGCGGCTTCGTTAACTATTGATATGACACTTGAAAGATATATCATCGTCAGCTGCTTAGCCTTTTCTAAATTGTGTTGGGGTCGGCTTCTAGTCTAACCGGACGCAGCTCAGTGACAGGATTTTACATGGAGCGACTGCCTATCTGACCTCCACAACCCAGTTACTGGGTGATACCATACCCTTGGTAAGACGGGAATAAATACAAATAAAATGTCTCATATTATATTGAACAAATAGGTATTGCAATTTAAATCCACTGTAGACTAAACCTTTCATAATTATGGTCCCAAAATCAGATTTTATTTTTAACATTAAAATATTAAATAAATCTGAAGCATTTTAAAATGTTACCTAGCTAAACAGCAACGTTAAATAGAAGAGAACCCGTGTTGTCCACACTTCAAATAAAATTCTTACTGGCGATGACCTGAGATAAGAGGGCAGATCCCAAGGCAGACAACTTAAAATTATATGAGACGTCAGGTGTCAAATTGGACATAAAATACTTATGCAATGTGCTCACTTCCAATGCAAAGCAATCTCTACAATAAATGATGCTCGATCCTTATCATATAGTAATGATACTACCAGTTTCCGTCACAAATAGCTCGTGTGGGATGAGCAAATTCGTATTCTAAATTCTTGCATTCAAATCTGGATATTTTTCTTTGATGAAAATAAAGTAAACGTTTCTATACACAAATCTAACTATGTAAATTTTTTGACATAGCAAGCAGTCAATATTTAATTTTAAGGACGAACGAGTTTTACGAGCCATATTGAATCGCACTATTATTCAGATTTCTATGGGGGCACGCACTACAACGACGGATATTCTAATTTGTTTGTCACAACGAGATTCCTTTCATTATGCGTTCGTGCTCCATAAAATATGCATCTGAAATGAGAAAAATGTGTCGCAGTGTCGCGAGTTTTAGTTATGGTAACAAAACAGCTTATAACTGAACTAACATCCATCCCAATTTGGGCTATATTCGCTTTGTGTAAAGTGCAAAGTCCAGTGTGTCGTGTATCTGAGTTAGGATGTCTTCCACAAAATGCGTCAAAGAATCATAATCTCGGCTTCCAGTGAGTTATACACACGTCGTCTATTCACATTAGTTTTAGAAATATACAGTAAACACACTTTCGTGAAAAAGTAAGCAATGGCATCTGTTATTATTTTCAGTCAGTTCTATTGTTGCCAAAGAGAAAAAGTTTCTGCGTGGCGAAAATGATGTCTAGAAGAAGTTTTTACGATTTTTCATGTCATTAGTAAAGGTACGAGGTGGAGATAGTGCTCGTATCAACTCGAAAATAATGGCTTTTCAGGTTTATATCTTGACTTGTTACAAATGAATTTAAAATTACAAATGGTAACAATGGCTATGTACTGAAATATTTTTTGTGTTTATCACAACTTTATAAAGGCCTTTGAAACTCCAAACAAACCATTATCAGGATTTGATATTAAATTAGGCCCGGTGTTAAAGACGACACTTGTTCAAGTATTTCACACGTAATCCCACACAACGTTCATCATAACTTTTAATGTGAAACTTGGAATCGAAATAGCGCCATTACCAAAGCTTAATGCCGCTCCACATTCAAGATTAAATACTCGGTAAGTTGGTCACAGTTATATACTGGTATAATCGCAAATAAATTTGGATAAACCCCGCTTGTATCGAGAGTACAGAAATGGGAGTAAATCAAGTCAGATTAGTTGGCTCTTTTTGTTTCCAATATTGGTAAGGAGGCAAGGAAGATATGATAATAGAATGAGCTGCTTATCAGCTCCCGTAAGTTGTGAGAGTAAAATATGGAAGCGGTTTACTTCTGTGCTCGGTAAGTCCTTCGATCCACAGAAAACTGGTTGTGAGCGGCGCAGGACCATGTTGGGAGTTTATGGTCTAGTTGGGCCGATGTCACAATGATCTCGGCGCAGACGCAATCCTATTAAGAGTAATGTGTGTTCAATGACAATGGGGAAGGTGCTCATTTATTCGTAAATTGCATATAATTGACAAGTTAAGCATTATATTGCAGTTTGAGCAGTGGCCGTCCAGTAGTATTTATCTCAAATTACGAGTGTAGAAGATAGGTGTAGTTCGCGAGTTCGAACCCAAGCAGGCACTATAGTTTATGTCTTTAATATCATCACCACTACTCTTAAAATGATGAAGGGAAACGTCGTGAGAAAACCGATACGTCTTAGAACCAAACATTCGAATTTTCGAAAGCGTTTGGACATCTATAGTAATGACATTTCAGTTGTATCTATTTATGTTATTAGATGCTGACGTCCCGGCTGATAGTCACCACTAACAACCACAGTGTCAGTTGCATAAGGAATATGCTTTACTATCACAGAAATCATGTTGAAGTATTTTATTTCCATGTTGCATTTGGTCCACGAAAAGTTTGCCAGTAACTGTGAACCCTTTCAAATAAACATTACAACTACAAACATTCCCCAAAATTGTAACCCCCTAACATAGATATAAGCCAAAACCTGGTCTCCTAAATAAAAAAATAAATCAGTCGATAAGCGTAAGTGGTTTTATTTTTAATGGGTCATAAAAGTTTAGTCGGTACCACCGATAAATAATATGTTTATCCTTAGAAAGCGGCCATAATGATGGCCGATGCATTATAATAATGGCTGTGTTGATTTGTAAGTACGAGTCAAACTCGGTTTAAGCCCAGGAGCGGTTAAGACATTTGGGCGACATACGGGTGGATGTACGGTCGAGCAGTGGAATAAGTTTTGAACGATTTTAAAGGTTGGCTTTTGAAATTGTAAATTACATACTAGTTTTAAACTACTTGTGCTACTTGTGCTATACACAGTAAATTCATTCTGAATACTCTTAGCAATCCAAACGATCTAGTTAAATACACGATCATCACCGTCATAAACAACCTATAACGTTTCGACTGCTGGGACACAGGCCTCCTCTCCATGAGAGGGAGTGGGCCGTAATCTACCACGCGGGCCCAGTGCGGGTTGGTAGATGTCACATGTCTTCGAATTTTTGGTTCTAGGACATGCCCGTTTCCTCACGATGTTTTCCTTCACCGTTTGAGAGCAGTAGTGATGAAATTATTTACACAAAGTAATGCGCCTGGCTGGGTTCGAACGACCGACCTAAAAACTCGTAAGTCGCGGCCGTTATCACTGGGCGACCACTGCTCTCAAATAAATGCAAATACACAATACTGAAATTGAAGGACATAGAAAAAAAAAAAAAAAAAACTTTGTCTGCTTAGAACAGAATAAGATTGATTTCTATATTTTTTAAACGTACATAATATTACAATGTAGCATAGGATAATTTTAGAGAAAAAAAGAGTTATTTTGTCCTTGTTGAGTTTTGATATTTTTTAAACAACATTCCATCGAATTGAATCCCAGTTGAAGCAAGCATCAACATGCATACCACTTGAAGCAACAGTCTACATAATAATATTATATTATTACAATGGATGTAGACAGTTAAAGATAAGAGAAGAGTTGTATTGTCCTTGTTGATTTTTGAGATTGATTAAAACCAGGATCTAACCATTTTTTTTTTTTTAGTTTTTTAGTTTCAAAGAGGCTAACTACTGTCATCTATTTCATCTTTTATTAAAATAATAATAATGTTTTATATGTGTAATGGCGCCAAGATATAGACTGTGCGTGGTTTGGAACCAACGCTACCTCAATATTGTAATTTTAATGTTAAAATAATCAGTTTTTACTTTTTTTACTTTATACATAGCAGCGAATTCAATCTTACTTGATGCAAGCATAATCATACAGAAACGAATTACCAAAATTAGACTAAGGTACATGCAAAGCTCTACAAATCCCTTTACCGTATATCCACATATTCATAAGCTTGTACTTATACATCATTCAAGGCTTCTGTTCAACTGTTCCCCTACATACACCATAACTGAGCCACGGAGCCACTGTGTGGGTTAATTTTAATTCAGTACTCACAGTAGTTGCTTCTTGTCGTAAAATATAAGCGCTATGGAGAGTCTGCATCTTTTGTGAACTTTATTGTCTTAATGCGATTACTGGCTTGTGTTGTTGCCGCTTTGTGGTTGAAGTAGTGGGTTGAAGGAAATTGTGAATATGAAAATTAACAGACTGGTTTTGACGCAGCCGTAATGCACACATTATTGTCGTTAAAACAATATTTTATTTATTTTTATTTCTTTTTTTTGTGTTTCACGCACTGTATGTATCCCAAATAATGATGTTCTTTCTTTCATTGGCTGTGTAAGGACTTACAGTTTAGATTAAAAAACCACAACCCAGTTATTGGGTAACACGTTACCCCTAGGTAGCTGGTAGTAGACTTTCGGGCTTCTGACTACCCATAATGACTGTCAAAGATCTACAAATGACAGCCGGGAAAAATGGCTTAGCGTGCTTTCCGAGACACGGAGGGGTAAATAATGGATGGTCACCCATCCACGAATGGACCTCGGCGAGCGTTGCTTAACCTTGAAGGTCGACCGGTGTGGCTCATATTATTTAGCCACTAGCCCCCAAAAGCAGATCTATTTAACAGTAAAACTTAGGTAAAATAAGCTTAAAGTGAGCTGCAATTACGCCTATGATGCTATGGATTGATACTATTTACAGGTCACTTCGTGCTCACTTCGCGGTGAGATTTTTGTATGATAGGCCGGTGGGAGTTGTGATATATCACATTGCATGGATAGAAGAAGAAATTTTCTTTCATAGTGGTTTGCAGATGCAGGGGCTTGTGGCTAAATAACTACAGCTGCACGGGTCGATCGATAAGGTTAAGCTACGCTTGCCGCGGTTGGTCCGTGGATGGGTGACCATATTGACATTCTAAGACCCCTCCGTGCCTCGGAAAGCACGTTAAGCTGTTGGTCCCGGCTGTCATTTGACAGTCGTTACGGGTCGTCAGAGGCCCGAAAGTCTGACAACCAGTCTTACCAAGGGGTATCGTGTTACCCAGTAACTGGGTTGTGGAGGTCAGATAGGCAATCGCTCCATGTAAAATACTGGTATTCAGCTGCATCCGGTTAGACTGGAAGCCGACCCCAATATCGTTGGGAAAAGGCTAGGCAGATGATGAGTGGTTTGCAGATGCAGGCATTACAATACAGATATCTTAAGATGATAATTAAATAGAGGATAGACAAAACGTTAACTGCACGAGAAGCCGGGCAATGCAATAAGCTGATAGTTTCCTCTAATTTTGAGCTTTTATAGGCGTAACCATTTTTAGGGAATTTTATTTTGTTGAATTACAAGAATCTGATTATGTTTGCAAGGCCAACATGGCCAGAGATCGCATATAATAGTGGTTTGGAAAGGAAAAGAGGATGTTTTTGAAACCAAGTAGACTGCCAAATCATCATAATCAGCCTAAAATATTCCCACTGCTGGGACACAGGCCTCCTCCCGGTGGGGCGGAGTGGGCCGTAAACCACCACAAGAGCCCAGTGTGGATTAGTAGATGTCACAATGTCTTCGATTTTTCGATTCAAGAACAGGTTCTAGAACGGTTTCCTAACAATGTTTTCTTTCTTTGAGTTTTGAGAACAGTGGTGATTAAATAATTTATACAAAGTAAATCGCCTGTCTGGGTTCGTATCTACGACTTACAACTCGTAAGTCAAGTCTGTTACCACTGGGCCACCACTGCTTAACCGACCAATAACCCTTCCTTTTTTGGCTTGCCGTAGTAGAGTTTTTTTTTTTACCATTCATCACCACATGGCCATAATAGTTATCATCAATCAAAATTCACTTATTCAATATCCACATAATCTGTCCGTTGACAAAACGCGTAATAAATAATAAATCACGCGTCCGTTTGTACGTTGTTTGTTTTTAATTAGTGGCTGCAGTAATGCCGAAACAGCTGTTATGTTCAGTGTTGCCAGATTAGTGATATATTGTCGTTATGGTGGCAGTTAATTAAAAAACTTCCAGTGCGGGAATGAATGGTAAAGTGCTCCTGAATTGTAGTTTTTTGTTTTTTTTGTTTGATGCACTGATATTGGGTTGGATGAAAATTTATGTGTGTATGTGTGCAGTTAGTTCTAGATTAAAAGTTCTAAAATCATTTTCCCGCAGCGTAATTTGTTAATTACTGATGAAATATCCTAAAATATGAGTTTAGTCCATCCTTTCGCGTAATATTAATGAGCTTGGATAATTTTAACGACAGAAATGGCAGAAAGAAGATTTTTATCTTCTTGTTAGCGTGTCGATAGCAATCTATATAGAGTCAGCCCAGAATTTGGCCACATCATCAGCTCCTGTAGCGTGCTGACATCTGAGAGGCAATTCTCGTAATTTTAAGAATAGTCTGATCTCAGTCACAATCTGTCAAAATTACCTCGAGTTTCCATACATTTTTGACAAGTTTTTGACATTTGGTTGTCGCCGAGATGACACTGCGACTAGATTTTGAACGTTTTTAATTACGAGAATTAGCCTTCAGGACACGCTGAATAAAATCTTAAGGGCCCCATTGTTTGTGGGGCACCATGACACTACCGAGCTCATCTGTCAATCTCGACCTGAGAAGGTTTACTTTCATTCCTATTTTCATCCTATTCTGGATCTGGGATACTTGCGCGAATGACATTTGCGCGAAAGACACTAGCGCGAACCCAAATGCGCGAAAAGACATTTCCGCGCATGGACTTTTGCGCGAAGGGACACTTGCTCGACAAGACATTTCCGTGAACGGACGTTTGCGCGACTGGACTTTTGTGCGACTGTACCTTTGCGCGAACGGATATATGCGCGAACGACAGTTGCGCGAAGGAAACATGCGCGAAGACGCTTGCGCAAAAGATACTTGCACGAATCCACTTGCGCGAACGGACAGTTGCGTCATGGGTGTCGTTTTCAGGGTATTTGGAGGATCTAAAGCCGATGGTGGGGTCAAAATGAAAATCCAAGATGGCGGCACCCATGATGGAAAATTCGAAAATTTTCTCGGCCGCCATCTTGGATTTTCATTTTGACCCCACCATCGGCTTTAGATTCCCCAAATACCCTGAAAACGACACCCATGATGGAAAATTCTAAAATTTCTTGGCCGTCATCTTGGATTTTCATTTTGACCCCACCTTCGGCTTTAGATCCCCCAAATACCCTGAAAACGACACCCATGATGGAAAATTCTAAAATTTTCTCGGCCGCCGTCTTGGATTTTCATTTTGACCCCACCAGCGGCGTTAGAACCTCCAGAAACCCTGAAAACGATACCCATTATGGAAATTTCGAAAATATAGGTACCTTAGGTAGGCACTTACAATGAAGTATGAAGAAAGAATTTAAAAAAATGTGTCGTAAAAGGCTACGAAGATTACTATTAAAGTCTAATTGGACTGTTTATTTCCAGTCTGCGACACCACTGCCCAACCCTTTGATAAAATACAGGCGTGATGTTATGAAGAAATTTCATTTCCGCAACTTTTTCGCGCAACTGTCCGTTCGCGCAAGTGAATTCGCGCAAGTGTCTTTCGCGCAAGCGGCTTCGCGCATGTGTCCTTCGCGCAACTGTCGTTCGTTGCAAGTGTCTTTCGCGCATATATCCGTTCGCGCAAAGGTACAGTCGCGTAAACGTCCGTTCGCGGAAATGTCTTGTCGCGCAAGTGTCCCTTCGCGCAAAAGTCCGTGCGCGGAAATGTCTTTTCGCGCATGTGGGTTCGCGCAAGTGTCTTTAGCGCAAATATCTTTCGCGCAAGTGTCCTGATACCCCTTTTCTCCTACCTCTTCACACATCTTTGAAATCATCATCTGCCATGCTTTTTCCCAACATTTTGGGGTCAGCTTTAGTCTAACCGGATGTAGCTGAACACCAGTAGGTATTTTACATAGAGCGACTGCCTGTCGACCTCCACAACCAGTAGCTGGGTAATACGATACCCATTGGTCAGACTTTCAGGGTTCTGACGACCCGTACCTATCAAAACCACGAGCTGGGACCATTCGCTTAACGTTCTTTCCGAGGCACGAAGATGGTTACCCATCTACGGATCAATAGCGGCAACCGGAGCTTAACCTTATCGATGGACCCGCGCATCTGGTATTACTTAGCCACAGGGCGCCTTTATACAACAATACAATCCTTTTTTCAAATCGTCTATGGGTTATCCGTGAATCGAAAATTCACTGAAGGAATACAATATCCGATTCGACGCGTCAAAACATACAGGATGTATTAATAACAGACTTGCTGGAAACCATACAGGTGCTAAATTAATACCTGACGTAGTTAAGTGGAAGTTTGTGTGAAACTGGCGTCGTAAGTACATTGCCCCCCCCTACAAGTTACAAATGCACTGTTAGATGTAGGACTGAAGTTTTGAATGAATGGAAAATGCATGTGGTTGGTAATTACTATTGATAGTTTTAGTTGCCCCTGAGAATTCATTGTAGCAACCAGTCTTACCAAGAGGTATTGTGGTATCCAGTAACCGGGTTGTGGAGGTCAGATAGGCAATCGCTCCATGTAAGAGTATTCAGCTGCATCTGGTTAGACTGGAATCCAACCCCAAAATACTTGAGAAAAGGCTTGGCAGATGATGATATGGATGAGCGAAACTTCATTGTGTGCGTATTTTTGGTGTTGATGACGTCTTTCGTTCGACTCATAACAATATTCACACAATATGAACAGTTCGTCTTCCTTGGTCGGGCTAAGTGTTATTGGGTTTGTCCATCTAATATTTCTCTGTGGCAGCCCGATATTTGCAATTGTGCCCGATTGATTGCATTAGGCTCGCTCTTTATTACAAGGGACAAACATAACTAGCGAAATGTGGGTGTAGGTACCATAGGTGGTACACATCAACTGGTTGTAGCCTAATGTATCAGTTTAAAATAACTAATAAACCTTTGACGAAAGCATACATACTAAAAATGTCCCTCCAACTTAAATTCTTCCACCAAAACATTCACTCATAGAAATATTCAAGCCATACTAGATATAAATTCTCAATTATCTGAAGTCTATACCGAAATCACGGTCCGCCATTACTGCCAGTGTATTTCTCACGGGGAAACTAGCTCCTTTAGTCCTTACATTGGAATAGGAAGATGGGGCGATAGGGCAATCTATCAAGCCATTTAGGTTTGCTTCCATTTTATATTAACTTTGTTTTGTTTAGATGTGGGTAATTACAGAAACGCATGAACTATTTTCATCATAGTTTCAGCCGAAAGACGTCCACACATAGGCCTCCCCCAAGCTCCACCAGTTCAACCGTTCTGTGCTTCTGGCATCCAGCGGATTCCTGCTGCCTTCACCAGGTCTAAGGCCAAATGCCTTTTACAGAAACTACATACACCAAAATATTTGAACTTTTGTCATCCCACTTCAAACAAAGTAATTAACGATCAATAAATGGTTGGTAAACACATAGCTTAAAGACTATAGTCTTCAATCAAAACCTTCTGCCTGTTATGTTATGACCTGCAAAGTTGGAACGTGGACACTCATGGTACGGCTGGTACATAAAGTTCAAGGGCGCTCAGTGAGCAATGGGACAAGATATGCTTTAAGTCTCTTTGAGTAATCTGGCAGAGAACAAAAGTTGTCAACATAGCTCACATAAGCAAGCTGCAGTGGCATTGAGCCGGCCTTATACGTAGAACCGATGACCGTCGGGGTAGACGTGTTCTTGAGTGGACTGGCTTGGCGGAGCGACGATCTTCGCAGGGTGGCTGGTAGCAGCTGGGTGAGAGTTGCCAAGAATCAGGCTGAATGGCATGCAATTGGAGAGGTCTATATACAGCAGTCGACTGCTGTAGGCTGATTATCCTGTACATCATTCTGGCATCGGAAACAAAAAGAAAATACAAGAGTCTAAAACATCTGATTCATTAATGTGAGTGTGGCAACAAACAGCCTACACAAATTTTCTAGTAAAACATGTAACAAAACCTATCCACAAAAACAGTTTCGTAGTGACATGTTTGTAAGCAGTAAATTCTAGCCTGAGGGCCACAGAAAAAGTATGCCTAACCCTCCAGAGGCGCGTGATCCGACAATTTACCGCCGACCTCCATTGCGATTGAGTCGCCATTTTGGATAGATACGTTTAATTTTCGATTCCGAAGAGACTGGCTGGTTGGAGGTTTAAGAAAAAAGCGTGCACTTATGGATTTAATAAGCGAAGAGCTTTGTTACTAAGGCTTGATAAATTCACGGAGCGATCAATCGTGTTGATCCTCCATTATCAGTAAATGTGAAAGTTTATATGTTCGGATGTTTGTTACTCAATCACGCATAACCGGGTAATAGGATTTGGACGAAAACTGGGACACAGATACATTATAACCGGAATTAGCACAAATCATATTTTTTATCCCGGTAGTACGATTCCGTGGGATCATTTTCGACTTCCACGCGGGCGACGCCGCTGGCAAAAGGAAAGGAATCTGAAGGTCCTAGGCCAAGTCTCAATCGCTAACAAACCCTTTCGTATTCTACAACGACTTTTAGTGGATTGGCATATTATAATCTCTTCTGTAGCTTCTGTTAATGCAATATATGTTTGACTATTCTTTAATCGTTATTGCTGTCAGAATATCACTTTTTCTATGCCCTCTGGTAGATATCAGCTGCATTTATTAGCCAGTAAAGCATCGAGAGTTGCATTAGCCAAGTTATGGCCAGTAGCCAATAAAATTATTACATTACCTATCACGTAGAAAAAGAATATACTTTCTCATGTTCCATCAAGTTCTGAATTTTAATGGCGCTAACTCAAAATACAATTAACACTGAAGATCTGTAACCCACATAAGAGGTAGCAGTCGTAAATGTAACACCTAAGTTAACGACTGTAATTCCTCTCATTAGTTGCCTTTGAGAGGCCCTGCAAAACCAATAAGGAGTCGCTAAGCTCTTTGCCAAACCTATTAGGTACCTACTAAAGTAGCACACGTATTTTAGGGGATGGTTTTAACATTGTGATGTGCTTTGTATTTCAAAATCTTCATTATATATCTATCTTCTGTACTATGTTTGTTTGAACACGCTAATCTTTAGAATTACCAGACAAAAACATCTTTATGCTTTGGATACCCTAATTCTTTAGGAAGGTTATAAGCTATTTAACATCACGCAATGACCAGAAGGAGCCAAGTAAAAAGAAAAAGCAGATACCAAAGCAATAGCGTGACTGACAGGATGCCACACGTTTGGTCGAGAGCCGAAATTTCACGCGGGTGTAGTTGCGGGCAGAAAATAGTTGAGTTTATAAAATAGGAAATCTAAATGGTTAAAAATGTGTGGGTGACTGAAATTTTGGTCAGCCCAACGATACTGGCGTCCATTTTGATGTGGTGAAAAATAAGGATAGCTAAGGAAATACAATAAAGATACGAGGCACACATAGTGAAAGCTACCCCAAATTTTAATACTAACTATATTTAAATTCGTGATTATGGAATAAGACTAGATCCAGAAAATGCCACTCTACGATTATTCTATTTTTTTTTATAATTAGGAAAAGATCAACTTATCCGCGAAAAGAACTATGCTGTGTGTGCTCTTCATACAAATTACATTGCTCGCGTAATACTATAATTTAACGTTTTTTGATTTTATTTAGATTTGAATGTACTTAAATGATTGTACGTTTAACTATATCGCTTCAAACATATTCATAAACTGCATCTAAGCGGACAATAATCGGATCGTAATATCGTTAATTAAACTATATCCCAGTGATGTTAGCTTCTCATATGAATAACATTCCGAATCGTCCTTGTAGTCCCTTGTGACATCGCCAACGATTCAATTACAGAGAACGGACCGACAAAACACTGTTATTGTATAATCGGACGTTCACAGAAATAAGTGTTTGGTAGAAACGATACACTGGTTGAAGTGAAATATAATAAAAGGGATTTTGATTGTAGTTGAGATAAACAAAAATTTTGTAGAAATGTAATGGGTGATGAACGACATCGTAGAGGTGATAACAGCAACACGGGTCGATCGAAAGCTAGGCTATGTTTGCCGCGGTCGGTATCGTGGATGGATGACCATTCATTACATATCGAGACTCCTCCGTGGCTCGGAAAGCACGTTAAGTCAATGCTCCCGCTGTCAATCGTAGATCTTTGACAGCCGTTACGGCTAGTTTGAAGACCAAATGTCTGACATCCAGTCTTACCAAGGGGTATCGTGTTGCCCAGTAACTGGGTTGTGGAGATCTGATTGGATGTCCTTTCATGTAAAATACTAGTATTCAGCTGCAACCTGTTAATCTGGAAGCCGACCTCAACAGAGTTGGTTAATGCTAGGCAGAATGATTGTTTATCGTAGTGGTCAAAAATACAAAGCAGTTATTGCTTCAGGTTCATTAGAAAACCTGCGTCAGCCAGCATCTGTCTGGCATTAACGCCGAAATGAACCTTTTTGGCGCAGCCGTGAGGCGCACACTATTGTTGTTAAAACTTTATTTCACTTTTTTACTTTGTTATTTGTTTTACGTATTGTGTCCAAATTCGCAGAACAGATGGCCGATGGGGCCGAAAAGTTCTGGAGTGGCGACCGCGTACCGGAAGACGTAAAGTTGGAAGGCCTCCCACAAGATGGACCGATGACCTTGTGACGGCCGCAGGAGTCCGCTGGATGCGGGAAGCACAGAACCGGTCGAAGTGGTGGAGCTTGGGGGAGGCCTACTCGTATGTCCAGCAGTTGACGGTTTTCTTTCTGTATGTTTCCTGCTTTACGTGATGATCACACTAATAGCCTGTTTATAGCAATGACATCGTCATTTTTGACAGCAACGAGAAGCTTCAGGGAATTTCCCTGTAGTTATGTTTGTTTCATTTCCCAACCAATTGTTTTATTTATGTACTGTTTCAATAATTTTCATAGCGGGATCCATGTCTAGAAAATACTTTAAATAAATCTCTTCTTACTTCAGCAATGTCCCCTATGATTATGCGACTTTAAACTCGTATGCACGATAATAATAGTAATGTTCTATGTTCTTTATCTATCGACGAAGTAAACCACACTATTATAGAGAAGTATTCATTAGCGGTATTGATACAGTTCAAGGAAATTAATGAGTCATTGGATTATTACGTTGTGATGTCGCAACACGAGTTTACACGAGCGACTGTTTGGGATCGAAGGACGAATGTGTGTGTATTTCTAAGAATTTTATGTTTGTTTTCGGAATAAGGTTAAGTACGTAAGTGGAAGTAGGAAGGTACTTGTATTAGCACTCGTGAGTAAATCGGGGTTCCTTTGTCGATAATTACAAAAATTAATATGAATTTATTGTTTTATTGAATCACTTTCAGTAATCGTACTGTTGTATGGTTTGAAGTAACCTACTGTAAAAGACTGCCGCGCTGGTCTAGTGGTCGCAAACGCTACTGCTGAGGTTCAAGGTTCGACTCCCTGGGCGGGAAAAGTGTTATTAGGTTTTTTTTTCTGGAAATTTTCGGTAGCAGCCCGCAGTCTGGATTAAGCAAAGTTTTAAGGGGGTTTTCCATCTGAAATTTCGTAGCAGTACCCCGAGTCTGGATTTATCCCCGGTAGGTGACCAATAGGCTCGCTCCTATGACATGGGACTTAAAAATAACTGGCATGATGTAGGTGTTCTATAAATATACCTCTGCCGAACCCTTCAGGGAAACAAGGCGCCTATTTTATTCAAGAGTTCTTAGTGCAATACAAATTACTTAGTTATGAATATATTTTTGTCAGACTTACTGAGCACGGAGCCTTCAAAAGAACCCGAACCTTACCTGAAAACAAAATACAAATAAAAAACTAATTATTACAAAATATCTAGAAGAACAATCGACCGCAAAATACCCTGACCAAACACAAAAACAGAAACCGCCGCAAAACGAAAAATCTTCGACAAAACTTAGCGTGGAAACTGAGCAACAGACCAGAAAATGAATCGAAATCAAATATGAGCCTCGACGAAATGAGTAAGACAAACACGGGCCCACATTGTGTATCGCACAATAGGGACGTAGGCGAACAATTCTTGACCCTTTTTACTAAGTACCGCCGACAATGGCCGCTTAGACCGATTACATATTCTGATGCAAATATATCACGGGCCGCAAGCGAGAATTAATTGAAAAGACCCTACGTGACTTTGATTTATGGTGCACGGTGCGATACGGGACAACGTAGATTCTTAGGTTGTATCTTGTGTCATCTGATGGGTGGTGTAAAGATGGATGGTGTGGCAATTATTTTAATATGCGTGAGAATTAATTACTACAAGTGTCAAATTAATTATGATAGGAATTACACGTGACTCAAAGAAGTCAAAAACCTCGCATGACGGATACAAAGATAACGCTTTCAAATAACCCAAGTATTGCTTTCAAAACGGTTTTAAAGGAAAACATCGTTAGGAAATAGGCATGTCCTAGAATCAAAAATTCGAAGACATGTGGCATCTACCAACCCGCACTGGGTCCGCGTGGGGGATGACGGCCCACTCCCTCTCACAGAGAGGATGCCTGTGTCCCAGCAGTGAGAACATTATAAGCTGATTATACCCCATACACTATGCAATTTTATTATTGCCTGTAGCAAAAATACGATTGAAGCAACAAATAATAGCATGCATAGTTTATCACGGTTTAGATGCCGCAACTTTTATTGTTGCTTCTACATTTAATAAGCCACAGGCAATAATTGCATCAAATCAAATCAAAATATTTTTATTTCACATAAACCTGCAAGGGCACTTATGAAACGTCTGAAGCTAGGTGCACGGTTCCAAATTGTCGCTTCCTATGGAGTAGAGCCGGCAAGAAACTCCACGGTTACTCTTTTAAAATCATTGTCTTTAACAACGTTTTCAAATTACAGTGATAATTGGTATGGGAGGACAGTGCAGGCTTGTCAATAAGTACCAGGTACTTAGAGGAATGAAAATACAAAATAGGAAATCGTCTACAAATCTACAGTCTGTAAGGCCTACAACGTTCTCTCATTCACACTATGTAAAATAATCAACATAAATACAATGAACCTATTTAAACATAGTGACATGATTTCCATGACAATCACTCAAAAATAGTCGATATTAAAATTGATGCTAGTCTCAAAAAATGACGAGAATATATCAGCATTGTAAAAATATAAAGAATAAAAAAGAACATTGTAATTTGGGAGCAGTTAATAGAGTTTCACATAGTTATGCTGTTAATGAGGTACCAGGGAAGCCATATGTGCAGAAGGAATTAATGCCAAACTTCCCTGTCTTCAACGTAGTCTTTTATCTTTTATTATGTTAATAATATAATACTTGACACTATATTTTGATAGTAGTTTTCCACATCCTGGACATTGTATGGTTTCAACAACTAATTTTGACTTATTATACTGTACATTTAATCTTAATTCTCTGAAATATTTGTACGCTGGAAACAGCAGAATATTATGGACGTCATATTATGTGTAACACCTTTATAACAACAATATTCTAACAAATAAATTTTAAATAAATAAACATGCTTTTTTGATAAGGACACGTTTGATGTCAGTTTTAAACTTTCCATCGCTAAGTTCTGTAACCGACTTTGGCAACTTGTTATAGAAGCGGATACTGTTTATTAGAATCGTCGTGTCAATCAGGCTTAGTAGAATCTATCTTTGCTTTTTGTATCCTCTACAATAGTTGTAATCGTCAAAAAACAGTTGGTTTTTTACTTTCTTAAGTTATTTAATTATACGTACTTATTTATTTATTAACTGAAATCTACAGTTATAGGGTAACCCAATGTGATAAATTAGCTTATACTAACTTAATAAATACTAACAACTATAAATTTATTTCCTCTCCAAAAGTTAAATTAGTCAAAAGCTAGCCAGTCCTAAACAAAAACATCGAACATTTAAATATCAAACCTGGCGGCACCATTCCCCGAATTTCCATTGAGGCCAATAATTTCAGCTACAGAACCTATTCCTTTCCATATCTGATCACTAGCACATGAATAATAAAGAGCCTCTAGTAATTCTCCATCGCAACAAAAAGGTTTTTTTTACACACACATTATTTACGTTTGAAGCGACCTCGTAAAAGGTTCAGTTAAGCTCCATTACATTTTAGCATAATGAAATATTTACATGCGTATTATTTTCATGAGAATATCTTATTAGATGGAATGATGAATGAGTGGGACGAACGTAAAACTGGCTAGTCAATGAAGCATTGTATTTGTGGTGACGAGGGAAAAGGCTTAGGCTCAGTTCATACGGAACAGAAAAATGCACGAGCATTTCACTAGCTCCATTAAAAATAGAACCGTATTAATCCTAAAGTAGAAAAAAGAGCAACCGACTCGCAAGCATGCTCGAGCCGACTGTGTCGATATTCATACTATTTTCTACTTTAGTAATAGATTATTCTTATTATTATAGCCTCTTTATTTCTATAATGAATAACTTATAAAACAAATATATTTTAAGATTATATTAAATGTGCCTGCATAAATTAACAAAATTATTACAATTCATATCATGATTATTTAGTTACAATGGCATAGCAAATAAATTGTAAATTAATTAAATCATTAATTACTAAAATATTAAATAAATATTCAATTTTCAAAACATAACAATTTCATTTATAATTTTCAATATGGACCCCTCAACGGGTGAAGGCCTCCTCCATTTTTTAGATAATAAATTTTAGAATAGATACGGTCCTATTTTCATTTGGACCAGTCAATTGCTGGGACATTTTTTCATTCTGACAGAACAGATGGTTCAAGATCCAGATCGCAATGCAAACTAAAAAACACAGAAAAAAAGATTATTTTTGTATGTTTGTTTATTACGCTTTCACGCTAAAACGGTTAAACGGATTTGGATGAAATTTGGCACATACGTAGAACATGATCTGGATTGGGACATAAGATACGTTGTATCCCGATATTCTTCGATATCAGTATGTTGGGTTCATAACAGCATAAAAACTTTTTTAACTCACAACTATTTTATTTGTTTTAGGGCGATGGCACACAGCTAGCGACCGCTTCGTGACTGTATCGATGCGAACGCGCGTCAGCATAGCTACTGCATCGCTATAAAAAGTGGCCGTGAGCGAGGGCCCTTAGGCATTCATGTAAATGTGCAAGATGGCTCGGTACAGGAGTCCAGGAGTGTAGATTAGATACGAGTATTAGGGTATTGGAATTCATTCCAAAGGATAGATAGAAATAAAGCAGTACATTTTAAACGACGATTTCAAAAGCTACGATAAGTAGCCCCAGCGAAAAGATCATTCCAATCCCTAGAGGTACTTAATATTATGAATGCGAAAGTAACTCTGTCTTTCTGTCGACGTTTACGATTTCACGCCTTAACCGCTGAACCGATCGTCATGAAATTTGGCAGAGATATAGCCCGCGATATGGAGAAGGACATAGCATACTGTTTTAGGTGATAACCGATACCTACACGGGCGGAGTCGCGGGCAAAAGCCAGTAGAATAAATTTTTCTAAAGTATACATATAGCTGGGAGGATACTTATGCTTTACTGGGAGTATATCTACACATAGCCGGGAGTGTACCCATTTCACTTTCCAAAACCAGAACACGTATTAACTCGCTCCTAACACCTGCAATTAATACTTACAAGAGTGTAATAGAATGCTCTGAAACAATCCAACTGAGTATTGCATTATCATCAACCGTCGTCTCGTAGCAGCAATTACATACCATCGCATTATCCATTTGGAAACAAAATGCCAGAACATTAGGTTTCACAAAATTTCCTTATACCGTATTAACAGCGAGTACTAACAAGAACACACGAATGAATGCACAAGTGCTTAATATCTGGAATTCCTTGCTCCAAACCACCAGTCTAAGTTGAACCCCTAACTTTGGAGTTGTTCCATCTCTCTCCCTTAATTTTGGAAATTCGAGGAGGGGAGGGAGATCCAGATGTGTTGGTGGGACTGTACCTACATCGGGGCTCCTAGTTACGATCCACGATAAACTTTGAGTCTCGTGAAGAGTGAGAGCGTTTAAATTGTCGACGCTCAACGCTGCTAACCGTACATTCTTCTATGGTTTGTAATGGCAGCAGAAAAGTCATAAGAATTTCCTTCATTTCGTTTAGTTTCTTGTTCAACGTTTATTGTGAAGTTTCTTTTAAATGTGGTTTTAATTTTTAAATCTTCATTTTAAGCTATATACTAAATGAAACAATTGTGAATGCTATGCTTTATCGTTTAAAACTCATGCAAAAGGGATAATTTGCAAATAAAAAAAACATCAGTATTCGTTATAAAATGTACAATTATAAATTATAACCTCAACGCAACATTGTAACACCAGCGCACTGCTTACAAACACACAATATTGTTTCTATTCACCCTAACTCCAATATACTATGAAAACAAACTGACAGCAGCGGTTTCACTCACGCCAACACACGACATCCCTAAAAACAGTTTTTACAAAATAAAAAATAAAAATCCCAGCGCCACAACCTGTAGCGACAGCAAAAAAACCACGACAATCACCTTTTTTGCCGACTCTACAATAAAAGAAGTATTTTAATCAACAAAATAAATGTTGCAATTATATAAGTGATTAAGGTGCACTATACCTATCATATATTATGTCGCAAGTGGCCGGGTGACTTCTAGGGAGGTCCCTCCCCCTATTTGGTACCCTCGTGGGGTAGATGGGGGACGAAATTAAACATTTTGGGGGCTCTAACGGGTTACGTGTGCGACGATCTTAACACTGTATGTGGAGGATAGAGACACTGGAAGGTACAATAACTGATAAGAATAATCTTGCATTACATGTATTTATTCTTTCTACATGTGTAATATGTATGTAGTAGAAATATTTTTATTGAGATACAAAGTGCAATCCACGACATCTGCAGCAAAATCAAAAGAAAATGCAACTGTTTATTTTGTGTATAAAAAAATCATCATTTTTTTTTATATTTAATTAAAATGGCAGAACACCAATTAGGTAGGTACATTAATTAATAAACACACAGAAACAACGTTGACAGTAGGTACTTATATCCTAACATAAGTACTGTCAACGTATAAAATAAATTGTAAATTATTGATAAATCTAAAATACATATAATTAAATTTAAAACTAGCATGGAACAGTGGACTCCCTTGAATATGTATAATATGTGGGAAGGACGCTATGCCAACTATACCCCGATGAATTTTCATCAGCATAATCTATGGCAATAGTAAAGTAATTTGTTACACAATCTCCTCTATTAATTTTAATAAGCTGTACTTTACGATAATACTCGAATAATGACTCATTCTTGTGCCAAGTTTCTAAGAAATTCGTCGACTCGTTCTTTCGCAGTTTAATAACCATAACAACGGCTTATTGTTCTATTCAAGATGCAAATAGACGCGTTACACATTATTCATAGATAGAACAAGACAATTAGTAGGTTATTCAATCAATCCACTCGGGCTATCGCAGTCCAATGCTGGACAAAGGCCTCTCCCAGGCTGCGTCACATCAATCTGTCCGGCCTTTCGTTTCCATTCTGTCCCAGCCACATTTTTAAGGTCGTAGGTTCATCTAGATAGGAGGCGTGCCACACTACACTATTGCCGATACGCGGTGTCCACTTTAGGACTCATCTGCTCCACCGGCCATCGGTCCTTTGACAAACATGGCCAGCCTACTGCCACTTCAGCTTGTTTACACAAGCTGTGATGACATATGGAACCGAAACGTGGTCGCTGGCAATGAGCCTCATAAGAAGGCTTAAAGTCACCCAAAGGGGCAGAAGAGGGCCATGGAGAACCAAGGTAACCGACATACGAGTAGTCCGAAAAATTGCCAAACTTAAGTGGCAATGGGCAAGGCACTTTTCTTGCAGAACAGATGGCCGATGGGGCCGAAAAGTTCTGGAGTGGCGCCCACGGCGGCGGAGCGGGAGGGTGAGTCTCACTTTTACTGACTAAAACCCACTCGTGTTCCCTCAGTTGCCTGTGTGCCAGGGGCCACGGTATCTCTTTCGAAGGACCCGCACCCCTGGCAGGCATCGGCCCTTGCGGACCCCATCAGTTGGTGCTGACATATCTTTGACGCGCGCGTGGAACACAATACGCAGTCGACTCGGGCTCGGTCCTTACCAGACCGAAATTACGGTGGCCGGGAATCAGCCTGGGATTCCCGACGATTTGTGCACGGTTGATGCCAATGGGATCGCCCGCTATTACAAGGGACTTTATCATAACTGGTGAAATGTGGGGTGTACTACAGGTATACCTCTGTCTAGCCCTCCGGGTATTACAGGCATGATGATTTTGTTAAGCTTGAACTTCTAGTTAGAACTTTACTATGACGTTCGTTCTAGTGTCGGTCGGTGTAGTTCTTCTGGTGGTGGAAAAAAACTGGTATTTCTAGTAGGAAGTGGTGTGCTCAGTGACAGGAAAATGTAACAAGATCCTACTAAACTTGTATGTTTGTATAGTGTTCACTGGGTGGGCTCAGCTTCTTACAAGCCACATCTAGTACCAAAATATCCTTAAAAATTAATGTGTACGCTATATTTGCATGTTCATTTCGCTCCAGAGATGTTATTAGAAATTCAGATTTTAGGGTATGTACGTAAGCATCGCTTAGTTTTTACGGTCCTCATGTAACCGCCATGGGTTACGTTTATAAAGCCATTGTATGGTCTCTTGATTAAATGTAATGCTCTCACGGTCCTACATATAAAATGCCAGGTAATGTCCCGTACAATTTGTTTTGTAATTGTAGTGTGAAGGGACTAGTTGTAAAATTCTCTCCCTGGATGAGTTTATAGTCGAGTAGTTTATTGTGGTAAACTCACTCGATTAAAGAGGAAAATTGAAAAAAAAAAATACTCTCTATGATATCCGACGTTTTGCTGGAAAATAGGTCAGGTCTACCGCGTACCGGAAAACTTAAAGTAGGAAGGCCTCCCATAAGGTGGACGCGGCGGAGGAGTCCGCTGGATGCGGGAAGCACAGAACCGGTCGAAGAGCTTGGGGGAGACGTCCACTGCTGGACATAGGCCTATGTCCAGCAGTGGACGTCTTTTGACTGAAATGATGATGATGATGATGATGAGGTCTGAATATAGGTATATACTACTTTGAGTCCTCTATCGTGAAGAGGGTGGGCAGATGTTTGTTTTACAGATTAGATATTTTTGTGATAATCTCTACTGATCAAACAAAACCAAAATCAAAATATTTTTATTTATTTTCTTGTAAACCTGCATGGGCACTAATGAAACGTCAGAAGCTAGGTGCACGGTTCCAAATTGTTGTTTCCTATGGAGAAGAGCCGGCAAGAAACTCCACGGTAACTCTTTTAGAAAACGGAGAGATTACTTCTGTAATGGCCGATTCCTACGGACAATTAATGTAATGTAATTTACGGACCGTTATTGATTAAAATTAAGACCCGCTTAGCTTTGCATAGTAGACCTTCTCATAAGTAAGTAGCAATCACAAGTAAAGTTTGCTTGCGAAACTATTTAAAAGCCCAGTTTGGCAATAAAAAATGCTACCATTAGTAAGCAAAACGACTCGTTTTTGTTTGATGGAACGGAGCATAAAACAATTCTCATCACGTACCCCCTGCGTAATAATGATGCTTAAAGTTAAGATAGTATAAACGTCATAAAACATAATTATGGTTAATTATTACTTAACTTTAAGCAAAGTTTACAAATAAGGGTTGCTCGGGGGATTATTTGTAGCGAGAACCAAACGCATAACATATAGGGTGGCAGTGAAATCGATGCGCGATCTGAAACCAGGAATTCAGCACATGATTCCAAAACCCTTAGGGTAGAAATTTTGCGTCGATTATTTAAAAAAAAAACTGCTGTGTCATAGAAAAGTGCAACACCTGCGCGGTCAAAGAGTATGGTAAAGATTTTTTTTGAATAACTGTAGAAAAACTTCAACGCGTTCAGAATCATGTCCTGAATACAACAGTAACAGGTAACATGTTGTACGTGGATGTCCCTGCCAGCCTTTATATTATGTATGTTTCTGGTATATAATACGGGCTGACATGACAGGACATTTAATTTATTATGGTATAATTCATATAGATACAAAACAACACCAATTCATCATACAATTTAAATTATACGTAACAGAAACTCATTACTAATATTCTAACAAATGAGATTGCCCGAAATTCATGTGCCCAATGTCTGGTTATTCGGGTGGACAAAAGCCGAGTTTAGCCGCTATAAAACTACCAAATACAATATCACACGATGAGATAAGGATCGCTTTAAGCTCGCACCACCCAAACTTGTTCGGGTAAACTGGGGTCTCAATACAATTTTCCGGGTGGATGCATTTTGAATTTATAACTAGCAAATTGGTTGAACCAATTTATACGTTGAATATCTTGGAATTAATTGGTCGGTGACCGTGACAGTTTCGCTAGGCCTTAACAGCGTACTAACTACCTACGTAGTTTATAGTTTAATAAAACTAGTGCCCATTGCTAGTATTTAGGGTTGACGCTGAAATTCTGTGTTTTTTGGATAATTTGATGGTTTTTGTGTTCCAATGACCAGTCTAAGCTCACTTGTGTCAGTTATTCATGTTTTAGCTGGACTTTGTCTAATACAGCACAGCCACATAAAGCACTGTTAGTATTAATTACCATCTGTGCCCCGCAGTTACACCCGCAAAAGACTCGATCTCGTGGGAATATCTGGATAAAAAATATCCTTTTTGAATTTCGTTCAAATCCGTACAGCCATTTTTGAGTGAAGGCGTAATAAACAAACATCATTATCATCTGCCTAGCCTTTTCCCAACTATGTAAAGGTTGGCATCCAGTCTAACCGGATGCAGCTGAATGACAGTATTTTTTTGCATTACATGGAGCAACTGCCTATCTGACCTCCAGAAACGAGTTACTGGGTACTACGATATCCATTGGTAAGACAGGTTGTCAGACTTTCGGGCTTCTGACGACCCGTAACGACTGTCAAAGATCCACAAGTGAAAGCCGGGACCAACGGCTTAACGAACGAACATACGTAGGTACAAAGAATCAAATCTTTTCTCTTTACAATAATAGTGGTAATATTATATGTAAAGACTAGCTTCCGCCCGTGGCTTCGCCCGCGTGGAAGTCGGAAATTATCCCGCGGGAACGTACTACCGGGATAAAAAGTATCCAACGTGGTTTCGAGTTAATCAGAGAGCGCGTTAAAATTCTTCCATACAAACTTTGAGACCGGGATCCCCATTTAGGGGGTAGTTTAGAAAAACAATAAATAAGCAACTTTATAATTTACTTAGATAAGTATTTGTGCCAAGTTTCATGTTTATTAACTCAAGGAATAAATTTTTTAAAACAAACAAAATCCCCCCTTTTCACCCCCTTAAAGGTCGAATTTCCAAAAACCCCTTCTTAGTGCTCCCCTATATTATAAAAGGAAGCCGTGTACAAAATTTCACGTTCCTAGTCCATGTAGTTTCTTTCGGCTGTGCGTTGATTGATCAGTCAGTCAGTTTCTCCTTTTATAATAATAGTGGTAATATTATATGTAAAGATGTTTATTGTAGCCTTATTTTGATGAGCACATCCCTAACTGTAATAAATTGTCACGGTTGACTTACTGTCCCATCTAGTGAGAATTTCGACACTTTAACGTACATAATAATAAAGGCCCAGCCTATTTGTTAAAATTGACGAAATTGGCCTTGTGTGATAGATAATAATAGACTAGTAACTACTAGACACGTGTAAATACCAGTCCTAGGTTAAGTGTGAGGATAAGTAAGTAGTGAGGATCGTTTTCGTATGGAGAAAGTTGCTCCAAAACTTGCTGCTATGCCTGCTTGCATGTTGAGAGATATTACTCCGAAAACTATAAAACATAAGTAGGTACAGAAAG
Organism: Polymixis flavicincta; assembly: GCA_949987655.1. Classification (NCBI taxonomy): domain Eukaryota; kingdom Metazoa; phylum Arthropoda; class Insecta; order Lepidoptera; family Noctuidae; genus Polymixis; species Polymixis flavicincta. The sequence continues at coordinate 20,970,351 of OX465181.1, read as the reverse complement.
TTTATTATCGATTTAAATGTTTCCTATTTGAAAATAACAACACGCTAATAATCCCCAATGTTTTGGCAAAGGTGTACTCATAGTACGCCCATATTTCAAGATTTTCTTTTTTGGGTGGGAAATCATCAGATAACTTCTCCCGCTCTGGGTGGAGCAGGAGGGCGTGTCAGACTTTTACTGACTAAAACCCACCCGTGTTCCCTCAGTAGCCTGTATGCCAGGGGCGGCGGTATCTCTTTCGGACGAACCCGCACCCGTGGCAGGCATCGACCCTTGCGGGCCCCGTCATTTTGTGATGACATCTCTTTGAGGCGCGCGTGGAACACAACGTGCCGTCGACCCGGGCATGGTCCTTACCGGACAGCGAGCTACCCATAACTCGCCGTCCGCAAGCCCACGCCTACCGTGGCCGGACTGTTTATGCCTCGCGTTTCATCACCATCATCTGCCTAGCGTTTTCACAACTATGTTGGAGTCAGCTTCCAGTCTAACCGGATGCAGCTGAATGCCAGTATTTTACATGAAGCGACTGCCTATCTGACCTGCACAACCCAGTTACGGGGTAATACGATACCCTTGGTAAGACAGGTTTTCCGACTTTCGGGCTTCTGACGACCCGTAACGACTGTCAAAGATCCACAATTGACAGCTGAGACCAACGGCTTCACGTACTTTCCGAGGCATGGTGTTGGTATGTAAAGATGTTCACCCATCCCCGGACCAACCGCGGCAAGCGTAGCTTAACCTGATCGGTCTTCCCGTGTGGCTAAAATTACTTAGCCAGATTCTATATTATGTTTACGAGACTATGGACAAAAAATACGAAATCCGGAAATACCAAGTGTGCAGCTGCGTCCGCGAAAGTAAAACAAAAAAAAAACAACCAAATACATCCGGTGACGCAAATTTTAAATTGTTTGTCTTGTCAGCCAAGTTGCAAGGTCGAGGTCATGTGTATTACAAAACTCAGAACAGATTGAAGAATGAGGAAAATGGTAGTCCTTGTTCTATTAGAGACTTCATGTTCCTTCAAGCGGTACACTGGAGAAACTTGTTTTTATCTCGGCTGAGCGGTAATGTCCTGCAGGCTTAGCACGAGCACCGATTTTTCGACGGAAGAATAGACATAACTATTAACTAAATGATGTACAATAGGAGAAGATAGCTTTTTCTTCTATTAATTATCACAGTTATGCGTTCAAAACGAATCATGATTTTATAGATAACCGTATAAACTTTGTGGCCGTCGAGTAGAAAGTTTGTTGTCAGTGTGATTTTGATAGTTTGGGAAGAAAACTTTCTTCTGAAATAATCTACATAAAAAAGGACCTAGTTAGAGATCGTTAGAAACTAAAGACAAAATGACAGATTGTAGAAGGATTTCTATACGTTGCAATGCCAAAAATGGAGAAATGAAATGTCACTTTGTATAGAATGAGCAGTGTCTATTCTGCGTAGAAATATAAAGCGTCATGCTAAGCCTGCTTGCTGCAGAAATTGTTTGACACTTAACTCAATATACGTATGTCGACATTCACACAGAAATAACAAAATTGTATCGGGATTTTTTTGAGCACCGGATTTTCAACTCTCTGTGTTGAGCCGAGCATAGAAAATCCATCAGATTGCATCTTAGAGCGTCGTAAAATAGTGTTTTTTCTGTTCAATTTTGAACTCTCGGCGCTATGGTGTGAGTTGAAGATCCATTGCGCGAAAAAATGTTTGAGTTATCTTGGAATGTATTTTTTTTTTTTTTTGTTGAAAGGAAAGATACATCCAAACTTTGCCGAAAGCTATTTCCAAAAATACTATTAGGTATCCAATTTGATCATTTACAGCTCTTTCTAAAAACTGCCAAACCAATTTAAGTAGGATAGGTCCCAAAAACAAAAAAAAACAAATCCCAGTAACAAAACAGCGGGCAAAAAGGTCTTGCTTCTGACTGAAGATAAGAAGAAAAGAAATTATACCGGCTTGGAGCTTAAGGACAAACTTTATACGCAAGTGGAACTCGACACACTATCTACCAGGATTAAGTTTGAAACTTCTTTTTTTAGAATTTTTGTAGTAGTTTGATTTGGGAGCTCAAAATGTACGTAGGTTTAGGAGGCTCGGCATTGTCTGACTGTATAATATTTTGATGAGAAATAACTATCTTAAATTATCTAATGGCTTCCCATTTGATTTACCAGTGCGAAAATGAGTTTTAAAAGTTTTATAACAAAATGGTGGGTATGGCAACTAAAAATTATCAACAACATTTCAGCCGAAAGACGTCCACTGCTGGACATAGACCTCCCCCAGGCTCCTCCACTTCGAGCGGTCTTGTGCTTCCCACATCCAGCCGATTCCCGCGGCCTTCACAAGGTCATTGGTCCACCTTGTGGGGGGCCTTCCCACTCTACGTCTTCCGGTACGCGGTCACCACTCCAGAAGTTTTCCGGCTCCATCGGCCATCTGTTCTGCGAGCAATGTGCCCTGCCCACTCCCACTTAAGTTTGGCAATTCTTCGAGCTATGTCGGTTACCTTGGTTCTCCTGTGACTAAAATAACGCATAAAACGAGCCCTGTTTCCCAGAAGGGTTGGGCAGAAGTATACCACATTTCACCAGTTATGGTTAAGTCCCATGTAATAGGGACAAGCCTATTGCCATCAAAAATCCAAACACCGGGCTACTACTGAGAAATGCCAGATTGAAAAACCCAATAACATTTTGTCCGACCTGGAAAGGCAGTGTAACTGAAAAAAATGTTTTTTCCTGAAGGATGTATTTTTTTTTTTTAATAGCTTTGTTTTGGTGCTCCCCTCTAACCACCTGTTAAGATAGACTCAAACAAAGATTAAAGAAAATTCAACCAAATGAAACCTAATTTCGTTCGATACAGTTATTAACCAGCAAAGGGAGAGTTTAAACCGGCCACAGTGTTTACAGACGTCACCTACTGTGCAATTATTATAATACAAACAATAGGGCGTCCTAAGCCGGCGTTCGGTCGCATTCCCTTATAAAATCACTTAGTTAAACCGATGCTGTCACTTCTGTCCAACCCAGAGACGATTAGGACAACAAAAACAATTTTCTGGACACACTACATTTCTGTAGCAATCGAATTCACACCTTGTCCTGTCAAAGTTAAAGTTTGATTTCATTTGATGGGGAACAGTCAAATAAAATTAATGAAAATGAGCTTTGCGTGTCAGTGTTAAGGTTTATAATTGATATTAAAAGTGAAGGTGATGTAATATTGAAAATTTGGCGCCATTAAGAAGCGGAAAGTGACCACTGCTAATTTGCGAGGGTCTTTGCAGCCATAAACTATTGTTTTATACGTAGTTTTATTGTAGGCCCTAGTGTCAGTTATTTGAATTGGAGGGCCGCTTGCCCCATCAAGGGTACCATTATTTTGTTTGCCTTGATTAAAATTCAACTGAAAATGTTTAGTCACACTTACATTGGAACTTTGCCACGTGAGTGGTAGTACAATGTGCTAGTACAATATATGAAGCATTGAAGCGGCTTACAATAATGAAATCATACATAATCAGCCTATGATAATGTTCCTAATCCTGGGACGCAGGTCTCCTCTCTGTAAGAGGGAGTGGACCGTAACACACAATAACAGTTTATAATCTACACAAAGTAAAGCGCCTGTCTGGGTTCAAACCTACGACCTACAACTCGAAAGCGGCGGTCGTTACAACTTGGCCAGCACCGCTCTCATTCACATGTCATCATACCCGTATTTAATTCATTAGATATAAATAATATGGTAATACAATCGTCAATTGTATCCAGCATGTAACGAGTTAAGGCTTATCAGTGCACGCTTCAATGTCGCGATAATAAGACACAATACGCCTGCGTGTGATCACGCCTCAGTGGACTTCAGTAAAGCCATACTGTTAGAACTGCGGGTTCGTGTTATGTGTGTCACTTGTTTTGGGATGAATATATTAGGGACATCTGTGTTGAGAACGTTCCTATATTAGAAAACTAGCTTTTTGCCAGCGGCTTCGCCCGAATCGAGGTCGGAACTTTTCCCACGGGAACGTAACTACCGGGATAAAAAGTATTCTACGTGTTAATCCTTTATTATCATAATAATTATTTGTGTGCGCTGCGCATCCGCTGAGCCGTTTTTGTGTGATTGAGTAACGAATATCAAAACATCTAAGTATCCAAAATTGCAAACTTTCACATTTATAATTCCTTTATTTTAACATAAACATATATAAATTACATTTTTAAATATTAGTATAAAAATACAAAAACATTTAAAAATATAAAAAATAGTAACCCACCGGCATCGGGAACAACATTTATAATATTATTAGTATTTACTTGTTTATTTTACACGTTTGTAGGATATTTAGATAGTATCACTTTACGGGGCACTAAACGCCCTTTGACGTAAAACTTCTATTGTGCCTCGTTCAGTGTAGCTACTTCAACCGATTAACTATGTACATATTACATTAAGTCTTGCTGGGACGCTATGGTTCCAGCCGACAAAAAACGGTTAAAATATTTTAGCTCAATATATACCAGCCAAGTCTAGTCAAAACATTAGATGAATCCAGAAGGCTCTCACTCACCCAAGGGTTTCGATAACAGCCTGAAATTTTCCGACTTTAGTCGTTGAAATTTCGTAATTCGAAGCAAGCAGACGCCTTCATTCAGACGTGGTCTGATTGTTCCGTACAGCACGTAGATGAAGTTTTTTTCCATAAATATTTGCCTTTAAACTGCACCTGACATTCACTACAAAGGGATCTTCTGGAGTTAATCCACGCAAGGTAAATTCTCAGATCTTTTTTTACCCCAAAATGTTGTCGTTCAAACATGCAATAACAGAACTATCGGCCACAACACAGCACACGTGTTACCGTAGACCACCCCTGGTGTCTCCGAGACTGACATTTTTTACTAATTTCTCCCTCTGACATGTGTTTGCAGATAAGCTGGTGCATTTTGACCAGACGGCACGAGTGCGTGACGACTTTGGAAGACTTTCAACTAGAAGTACTGTAGCTATCTATAATGAATTAATGACCTACCGACGGTACTAATGTTTCGAGGTAAAACCTATTTCCTTAATCTATATACAAAAATTGCGCGGACGGAGGAGTATTAAATTTTGCACGGTTAAAGTTTATATGAAGGAGGAGTGCAGAAAGCTAATACCTATAATAATGCATTAGAAATATATTCATTTTTAAATTAATTATGGTCAATTTTCGACCACTGGGTGACCTAGTATTTAAATAGTATGAACCTAAAATTTAAATACGTTAAATAAAAAAGAAATATCGGTAAGGAACTACATATAAACAAAACATAATCGGTACCCGTGCCATCTGAATGGTAGGTACTTTAGTCTTGATATATTGAGGGATTCCAATCAAGGCACTGATTTCAATGGCACTTGCCCGAACGGCACCTGAGCACTTCCACTAACGAAAAATACATAAATAAATGATGGATACCAAAAGTGTAATAAGTGATTCTAACATAGTTTTAAGTTTTATTTAGTAACACAAAATGTTATTATTATATGTATATTTAAGTTAAGGTATTTATCTCTGGGTCTTTGTAACCTCAAAATAAATGATTTATTATTATTAACCCTACGTTAAAAAAACTCATAACATCAAAACGTCGCATGCTCTAAAACTCGCATGTCTGCCGGAATCGGGTTTTAAGCAGGCCTGATTTATGAGTTCCAAGTTATGGTGTCGTGAGACAAGTGGCCCTACTCCAAAGATTCCGTACGTCACGTTCGTATGTCCCTAAACGTTTTTGAGAATTTCTCGAGTGTTTAAAATATCGCGAAATGTGAAACCGACGGGCACAAGAACGCTTATCTTGAGTTTTGGTAAGAATTGAACGAAAAAGTAGACCTCCAGGGTATAAATAGCAGAAAGTTTATGAGCTTTTGGTAAAAAAAACTGTGCCTAGTGAATGGTGGATGAATGCGGTGCGCAAAAGGGAATGCTGAGTGATTGAATGATTGGCGACGGTAAAATGTGCACCGTATGCAGGCTATTGATTTTTGTAGTGCAAGTGTCAATAGGAAACGGGTTTTTCAGTTTGGTAGGTTTATCAACACATCACTATTTATGTGGTACAATTTACAATGACAAGTCTCAGATTGGCATTCGAATATTATTTAGAAATGCAAATCACGAGATCAATCTAGTTTCGACCTTCGAAACAAAGTTAAAAGTTTCGTATTTCTTTGTGTAAACACGGTTATCTTGTCTAAGCTTTATCGGCTTTAAATATATCTTCGCCAGAATTTACAGGATCAACGAAAATAATTCCAAAGGCGTATATAATTCCAGAATCAGCACGGCAATAAAACGTCTTCAAAGACAACATTAATGTCGCATTAACTTTCTTAATCCTATAAACTGTAACATCCATATAATGTTGCTGAACTCGCGAATATCTTTGGAGATAAACACGAAACAAAGTCAAACATCTGAACTGCAATAAAGGAAGTATACAATGATCATCATTTACTTAAATTACATATTACGCCATTCTCTGTTGGACTGATATAGTTTCTCGCTGATATAAATAGAAATAGACCTCTGTTGTAAGATTGGCCTATAATGGACCTAATATACGAATAAGTATGCCCATACGAAATGTGGAAATGAAACAGTGGTGTTATACGGGAGAGAATAATGATGTCATGAAAAATTACTTTTATGTTAATGGCAGCGTTTCCCGCTTGGTTATTCGAGTTACTGATTGCAAGTTACATAGCGATATAGTGTTTAGCCAACAATATACTCTTGCTTATGGGTGTGTCAAGGTCACTTTCTACGTCAGTAAATGCATCAGTATTAACGTTAATACTAGCACCACTGAACTAGATTTAGTAGAGACGGGTCCATTGCATTCAATAGGTATCGACTTTTAAATTGAAATCAGCAGGGAAGAGAAGATAGTTACTCATAAAATATATGTGTCCTAAAATAGAGAGTCACACACAAAACACCAAAGGGCTAAAAAGCTTTTACCAAACGTAAACAGCAAAATAGACGTCCTAAATCAAAACGTTTCTCCATCGGAACATAACTGCCTCATACATACGTTCGTACTAGTGATAAATCTTTTCGTGCCATCCAATTGTCCACAACTAGGTCATCTGATTGTCCCCTACCTATTTACTGTCATGTCTTTTGTGTTTGAGTTTTTTCCTGTTTCAATTTTCTTTTGTGGTCCCCGTTGTATTAAGTTGTTTCGTACGATTTTGTGGACGACGAATAATGTATATGTTGGTTTTGTTATCTTTCGGTTCGAAGTATCTATCTATCTTTCTATATATACTGTTTTTAGATGAGTTCCGACAAAGCGTTTCTGTACTTTCATCTATCTATTCAGCTTACTTTTTTCCAATTCTGAATTCTGTATTTTCTGCTTTTTCGTTTGCTTTGATCCTACATCGGTCTAATTGTTTTTAGCTTGCTATGGTTTTTAGCTTTGTGAAAATAATACGTGCAACTTCATCGAAATGAAATTTATTCGGAAAATAGAAATAGGCTAACCTAAAGCTCTGTGTATATCATGCATAATTTTATTTTAGTTGACATTTTTCTTTTTAACGGGCTCGTTAGCCAAGTGGTCAGAAAAGTTACTGCTTATCATGAGGTCTTGCATTCGATTATCGGAAAAAGTGTTATTGAGTTTTTCCATCTAGAATTTCTCAATACCAGCATCTTAGCTTTGCGCCCAGTTGATGGCCTTTTGACATCCCTTATTACATAGGTAGGTCTTAAACATAACTGGCGAAATGTGGGTGTACTATAGGAAGAAACACCTCTGCCTAACCCTTCCGCGAATACACTTTGTTTATTTTAATTAATTATGAGAAATAATTGATGCAAATATCTCACACAGTTTCCATACTGTATTACAAAATGTCGATGATATTACTTTCGGGATTTGGTATGCTTTGCTTCATCATTCACATTTGAATTGTGAAATAATACGCGAAACAATTGATATTTGAGGTGAATATTAGCTGATCTACCTATATGTATATTTTACGAACGGTTAATTGCTGATCATGGATCTATTTCACAACGAGATAGGTAGGGATATCTATTTGAGTGAAATGGCTTTTGACATTATTCATCTCGGCTGGTGGACGAATTGATAATATTACGAGTGTCTCGTACTTTTTTATGAAGATTTAACATATAGAACAGAACATCATCCTCTCCTCCTTTCTACGAAAGGTTGAGCAGAGGTGTACCTACAGGGTAAATTTTTAATCAGTGCGCAAACTGTGACCATGAATTCAGCATCTAGACCCTTGCGTAGAAATTTTTCGTACAATATACAAAAAAAAAAATGCAATACCTACGCGTTAAATTTTTTTTTTTAAATAACTGATGAAAAATTTCTACGCTAGGGGGTCTAGAATGATATGTTGAATTCATGGCTACAGTTTGCGCACTGGTAAAAAAATTATCCTATACAGAAACATCCACATTTCGCCAGTTATGTTGAAGTCCTATGTAATAGTGGTTGAGCCTATTGCTACTATTTACTACGAAATATTCGACGGAAAAACCCAATAACTTTGCCCAACCTGGGAATCGTACCTAGGAACTCACGGTTAGCAGTAGCACTTACTACCACTAGACCAATAAGGCTGTCGTTTAATATATTATGTTATAATTATATCAATGTCCTATGATTAACTACAGTCTAGGTCTTGAGCACGTTTTGCCATAATCACTATCATGCTTGACATATACATCATAAAGATCTCTCATTGTCCATAATCTCGATGAGATGTCTTGTGTGATAATTATATAGAAATGTTAAAAACGAACGTAAATATACTGTAAACTAGTAACTAACTCCGCTCACCTTCATAACAAAACCTTTTAATCACAACTCACAGATGAGGCGGCATTCATAACTGTGACGACACAGGACAATCCTCCAAACAGAAATTCAAATGTAAACACAATTTGACAACGCTTGAGCCAAGTTTCGAGGACAGTAGTTTGTATAACTGTGATCCCTGTAACAAGGGCCAAATGAGGTAGGCATTTAGTAGTGTCCCGGTACAAAATACAAACGACACGCCTGTTCAATCTGGGCAGGTTGGAGTTATGACGGCCGCGAGTCCATTTGATGTCCGAATATGGCCTAAAGTATAAGTAGCGGCGGGGTTATAAGTTTACAAGCTTAAAAATATAATTTTGTCAGTAATACGTAACACGTTAAGATTTACTTTGGTTAAAATTGATTTTTATAAAAGTCAATAGAAATTGACTGATTCAGATGTGTAAAGCTTGGCGTGCCACAAGGTTCATATTGAGACCGATACGATTACGAAGTCATTTTAATAAAATAGTAAAAAATTTAGTTGACGAATTAAAGACGTTATTAGATTGGCGTGCCACAGAGTGCTCACTTTGATCAAAACAAAAACAGGGACATATCTATTACTTCTTTTTTGGAACAGAAGAATACAAATAGTTAACATTGTCTTTTAGGGAATTAAATACACGCGCTAGTTCGAAATTTACATCATAACTGTGTTCTTCATTAATCGCCTGCTTCTCATAACTTGGAACTTTTATAACAATGAGCAATACAAGGGTCCAGTTTGGACCCATTTCATTCGGCATTAGGCTTGATAGCAAGGATTTCTTGCCTTGAAATTTTCTCGTCAACCATAATTAATAGGGTGGGCCGCCCATTAGTATGCCCCATTGAATGCGTGACCCTGATAGGACATCTGTATTCGCCATCTGTCTATTGAAGATTGGATGAAAGGTTAATCAGGGGTACCTTGCCATTGTTTTGGTATTTGTCAAACGAATTGATGCGGACATTGAGTGGCTAATCATGAGTAATGCATTCTGTTGTCCAGGACGATGTGGCCTGGTATATTTAGAAGTTTGGCCGAAAATACAGTATTAAATGTAACAGCATAAAAAAAAAAAATAACTTCAAATCAGAAAACTTCGAGTTTATATTGACGTACGTCATTTTAAATTATTTAAATTTCGTAATTTCAAATTTTCGTACATAATTTTTTTCGTAACTTTTTTTTTATATTAAAAATATAAGTAGTTGTATTATAAGACTTTCGTAATGATGTTATAAAACCATTTTCGACCAATACGAAACAGGGCAAATTCAAGAAGTTGATTTCACCCAGAAAATCGCTGGATGTGGGAAGCACACGACCGATCGAAGTAGAGGAGCCTGAGGAGGCCTAGGTCCAGCAGTGGACGTCTTTAAGCTGAAATGATGAATGATGATATCACCAAGGACTTTCCATCAATCATTTTTTTTCTAATGGAACAAATATGCGGGGCTCCCCGATTTTATTACATTACAAAACTATTTCTTACTCTTTTAACTTTGGTCTTATTTAGTAGATTCAATTTAAATGTATGAGAGAAGATAAAGTAGTGTATAAAATTGCAATGCAACAATTTCATCCTATTTCGAGTTCCGATAGTATTTTCTTTTTGCAACTGTTTGGTGTTCAAGTGATTCATAGTCCAACAGCGTCAAGTCTTCTCGTGGGGGCAATATACGTTGATATTAGTTTTGGTTTTATAATAAGAGTTCGTAATGTGAAGATATACAGTGTAAATTACACTAATCATTCATAGAAAGGGAAGGATCCTTCGACAAAACGGGTATTGTATCTGGTGAGCAAATGCGCGACGATTGATGTCAGGAACTCAGGGCGTTGATATGTATACTCGTATGATTTTGAGTGACGTCAGTATGATGCCTGGTTCGCATCTGGGGCGATGTAGATGTTCACAGTTTATATTCAATAAAATTGCAAAATTATCCTGTACCTACACATAATTATTTTCCCAAATCACCATATACCTACGTCATGACAGAAAATAAAACAAAAAAATATACAGCCAATTGCACGAAAAGCTAGTGATAAACAAGTTTTCTTGACCGTCACTTTTTCAGTTCCAACTAGATCTGAACTATTTATTAGCATTCCCTTTCATTTGCTCGTTGCAAAGCTTTGAGATATTACAACATGCCCCTCGTTCGATTTCAAAGAGCCTTTAGTTAGTAGCGGGAAATAAGAGGAACTTTCGCGTAACCCAGTTAAAGAGTAAACTATTAAAATACAACTTGAACGTGGAACTTTAATGACGTTAACCAATAAATTTAAGTTGAACTGAAATGGAATGAAGACCCAACAAGATTATGCAGGGGAATATGATTTATATACCGCCATTATTTACAAAATCACGTCTATTCAAATCAAAACATCCAAGATGGAACAGACAATGAATTAACAATCGAGATTAAAACCTGCAGGTATTTTTTCTTATCACCCTTAAATTTTTGGGGATCCGCACGGTTACCCAAAATGGCAATACAGATCGTACGTGAGATGTTTGGGACGTAATCATCTAAGTTATGACTGAATTTTAAAGTAGCCGCTACCCCATTGACCGCGATAGGATAGGTCAGAAAGCTTTCATAAAAAATATTTTTATCGTATTTTTGGACCCGATTTTTTTTAAAATGCTGTGCTTGTTTCAGAACAAAATACATTTTTAACATCATTTGTATATAAACGTACCCGCATAGTAGCGTACCGTCATTTCGTACACCGTTTTTTTTTACCGTGACTATGTGCTACTAAATAACTCGCACCTAAATTACGAAATTTTCGAAATAAACCGATATAATATAACTCAATCTTGCGAACCTCTTGTACCACGGGACATGTCTCATCAAACGTGTCGCTACGCAGGACTATAATTAAATTTTGCTCACATTCGGTGATTCAATTAGGGTTTAATATTGACATTCGGTAGTGAGATCCGAAACTCCGGGATCAACACCAAAACATTAGCATAGTTGATTAAAAGGCCTCCGTAGAACTGTTAACTCGTAAATGTCATACATACAACATCATAAATCATCTTAAGATTATGCTTCACTTGCTAAATTTCGTATAATTTTGGAGGGAATGAAACGTAGTTTAGAAACCTTCCAAAATTACACTTTACGTGTCAGTGTTATGGTTCAAAATCGCAATGTTTTCGGTCGAGATTTGGAACGTTTCGGTAATTTAGATGATTTTGCAAGTGTAGGAAAGCCAGCAAGTACTGAATCAGCACCTAGGTGGTTCTCATATAATGAAGTAGAACGGGAGCTATGATTTATAGTCCAATTATGAGCTCATCGATTATTTCTTATAAGGCTAAGTAGGTAATTGTTGGCTCTTTAGATCTTGTGTTATTGGAGATTCGGATTATACATGACAAGAAAATCAGATGATATCTAAATCCCCGTGTAAAACACGAGAATCTGACAAGATGTATTCTTAAAGGACAGGGCTGATTTAGATTTGAGATTTCTGCGTTTCGTTAAACGGCTTTTTTAACTTCTTTAATCCTTCGAAAAATGTTTGACCTATGATTTTATCGTATTATGTAATTTGTCACAAAATTATACATTCTGTACTTCTCTAAAAATTAGATTAGATTAGATTTAGATTTTTTTTATTATTATGTATAACTTGGTGACAAAAATCAATTGTACAATTTTTTGGAACAGAGATGTGAGTACATAAAACTGAGTTCTTCTTATATAGTTATAGTTATGGTTACTTATCAACTAATTTACAAGAGTATTAGGAAAAAATTACAGAAGAGAAATGTATGTGTGTGTGCGACCGCGCGCGCGCTATGTGTGTGTGTATGTGTGGGTGTGTGTAAATAAAATACCTCTGTGCTTCTTACGTCACCAGCAACAGTTGATAGACCATTCTATTCTTAGCCAGAGACCACAAGCACAAATAAACAGTCCAGACTGTGCCAAACTTAATCCAGTAAGCTTACCCGGTAAAATGAAATAAACGTGGTTATAATTAATATTTCATGTGAGGTCTCTCGGACGGTACATGTATGATGTATCGCACTGAACATCAGGCTGAGACCGACTTGCATTGTGATATTGTGACCTGATTTTGTAAAGTGCTTTTAGAGGTGACGATTTTTGATTGGGTCGTTTCGGAATCGAAATTGTTTGGAAGTCGCTTATTCTGTTTTATTCACTATAGTAATAAGAATCGTGACATCTTCACTTGCGGGCCCCATCATTTTTGTGCTGACATCTCTTTGAGGCGCGCGTGGAACACAACGCGCCGTCGACTTGGGCTTGGTCCTTACCGGACAGCGAGCTACCCATTACTCGCCGTCCGCAAGCCCATGCCTACGGTGGCCGGAAATCGGTCTGGGATTCCCGACGCCCAGGGCGTCTCCGTATCCTGCGGCGGCTGGGGTCGCGAGGGCGCATATGCTGCCTCTCCCTCACGTGCGCCGCCTCCCTCTTCGCGAGCATCACTGCTTCGCTGAAGGAGGTGACGGCTCCCCATGCCCTCTCGCTCCGTACCATGGCCTGGACCAGGGCCGGACGCGAGAGATCGCCGCCGCCGATCGCCTCCACGAGGACACGGCGGTGCTCCGCCCAAGCCGGGCAGACCGCCACCGTGTACTCCACCATGTCCTCAGGGCGATCTTCGCAGTGGAAACACCCGGGCGTTTCCTCCCGCCCTATCCGAAACAGGAACCTCCCGAAACAACCGTGTCCGGTGAGGACCTGCGTCAGGCGGAAGGTGAGATCGCCATGCCGCCTCTCAAACCACTCCTCAAAGAGGGGACTTACCGCCGCAATCGTGGCGTGTTCTCCTAATGGGTGCATCAGTGAACGGTATTTACATTGCTGAATTTTGGGCCAAACAAAAGAAAACTATAAAACCTATTCACTTATACATGTTATTTTTGAAATCGACACGCTTCGAAGATTCCAAGATCCCATTTCTTCCAGTGGGTGTCGTAGGAGGCGACTAAGGGAAAGTACCTACTAGAGAATGGGCAACAGCGTTCTTTATACATTTTACCATCATACTGCGATCGCCAACCCGCTTGCCAAGTGTGGCGATTATGGCAAATCCCCCAAATTGGGAGAGGCCTATGTCCAGCAGTGGATGTCATTCGGCTGAAATGGTGATGATGATGATGACGCTAAGAAGAAGAGCAAACCCAGATCAATAATGATTTTATCAACTGCAGCATCTTCGGCGATAGGTGCTTTTATCGTAATTAGGAAAGCCCGTTAGAAGAAAGAAGGTTGGTTGCTAATATTACGTACATTGCTTTATTTGTTCGAAAAATTTGTTAGCTCAACAACTCAAATAACGCAATGAATGTTGTTTAACTGTCAAAATTGAAGCCATTTCTACTGTCAGTGTTCTGTTTATGTTACCAAATATTTATTTTTGAATCTCTTTTTTGCTTTGATGGCAGCGTAAGTAAGGTGAAATCTAAGGTCAACATCAACGTAACTATCAAAATACCTTCGTAATTTTTCGAATCACTGTCTTTCAGACTGCCTACAGGTACCTTCAGACGAATTATTTTCTGCCACGTCACGGCCCGATCGTATCGTATAGTGTAAATGATATAATATGTTATGAACTGTGCCGTTCCAGCGACCGTCAGTGTCACAGATAACGAATGCGCCCTTTGTGATAATATCTCGGTATTGTGAGTACTTGTCCTATTCGCCGTAGGAATAGGCGCAAAATATTGCCGCATTAATTTTTTTTCCCACATAGAGGTATATGTAGGCATAATTTTTGACTTTTTTAAGTCTGGCCTAGGAATTTGAGTGATTGGTAGTAGAGTCTGTATTGGCAGTCTATCACACCACAGGGGTCGTCATGCCTCATTTTCGTTTGTACTTTATAGACTGGCTACTTACCTAATATGTGGTATTTTTGTTTTTTGTTTTTGTGTTTCATCTTTTTTTCAGTTCGTTTTTAATGTTAATCTGGCAGTTTGAGCACTTTATGCGGCCTACCCAAATGTCCTTTCTTTGGTATTGTTCGTCAAATCGTTGAGCTCCTCAAGTTCTGAGTTGAGCCGTATGATTACTGATACATGCGTGCACTGAATGGTCAGGTCCACTCAATCTGTGTGGTTCTTTCCTCAAAAGTCCATTTCAGACACCAATTCACATGGTCTTCACAATCTGACCAAGATTATGTCTGGACTTCAAAAGAGACTGTGACCTCTGAGTCTTCCCAGAGGAGTCAGATAGGAAACGTCGACCTCATCTAGTTTAAAAAAAATATGATTGACGTGTAAAAGTGTTTGTACAAACCTACTTACAGAAATAAAATCATTTGTCATTTATGCATAATATTGGGCCTTATTTCCCTGAAGGGTTGAGCACAGGTGTACCCCACACACACACCTTCATTTCGCCAGTTATGTTTAAGTCCCATGTAATAGGTTCGAGCCTTTTGCCATCAACTAAGCATACAAATCCAGACTCCGAGTTGCAATAACACTTTGCCCGGCCTGGGAATCGGACCCCGGAAAACCTGATGCTCAGCAATTTCGTAAGACGACCACAAGAACAGATAATTGGTAACTATATCAATATGAGGTACAACAACAGTTTCTTTTGGTCATATAGTTCCATAAAAGGGTGACAATATTTTGACCATTCGTTTTCTACCAATGGCAACTGACCTGCAAACTGGTCACTATATTGTCAAATATATCCTTGACATTTTAGCATGACATTTACCCTCACTTTATGTTTCTAATCTTACCAAGCTGCCATAACCCCAAACTGCTCTCTAAATGCCAGCACAAACCAAAGGCACGTGTGTTTGTTCGGGAGCACATCGGGTTTGTTCGGAGCACTCGAGTACCTCTCGTATGAAATATAAATTCGATTATACCGTCCGAACGCGGCCAAAGATTTGCCTAATTAAACAACGTTGCTTCAAATTATTCAATTTAAATTCTCGTATCATTTTATTTGATATCGATTAGAGTACTTGAAACTGTTCAGTTATGCATATTTACCATTCTACAACATGTTTTAAATTCTTGTTCAGGTGCTTCATTTTGGTAACTTACTATTTTGTATGTTTTTCGTAGGTTTTTTTTTTCTGTTGTGTCTATGGTATTCTTCCCATCAACCTTGAATTCTTCAATAATTTGTATTTAGAAAGAATAAAAATAAAAGAGGAAAACTTGTTTGGTCTGCACTAACAAAACGCACATTACAAAAAGAGAAGATATAAAATACATACACCCTTCGAAGCAAAATTCCTCTTATTAAACCAATTAATGTTTTTCGTTTATCCATTGCTTGATGTTGCTTGATTTCGGCAAGATCAGACTATATTTGAATGATCTGTGAGAATAAAGTCTTCTTTTCAGCAGTGTATGTATACATACATTTTACACCTACGATGAATTATGTTTATCAACAGTCGATCTGCAGTCAAGTATACAGGATAAGTTTTTAACCAGTGCGCAAACTGTAGCCATGAATTCAGCATAATATTCTACACACCCCAGCGCAGAAATTGTTCGTCAGTTATACAAAAAATTCCCCCGTCTTTGTAGAAGTTTCACTTAAAAATCAGCTGTTTCATAGAAAACTCCAATACCTACGTGGTCAAAATGTATGGAACAGCTGTTTCTTTTTTGTATAACCAACGAAAAATACCCCTGTCTATGTAGAAGTTTCACTTAAAAAATCAGCTGTTTCATCGAAAACTCCAATACCTACGTGGTCAAAATGTATGGAACAGCTGTTTATTTTTTGTATAACCAACGAAAAATTTCTGCGCTGGGGTGTCTTTCTAGACACCCATATCAGACACGCATATCATTCTTGATATGCTGAATTCATGATAACAGTTTGCGCACTGGTTAAAAACTTATCCTGTAGAAGATTATAACAGGAATCTTAGACTTTCACAAAAAGGGCACTATCAGCAAAACTATCCCGCTACGCCACTTTCGATTCAGAAAGCCAAGTGCCCAACTCAAATCAGCTTTTATCTTACCCTGGCTTATTAGTTCTCCCTTTTAATAGAAGCCGAAGCAATAAAAAGACAGTCTGTATCTATCCGTAAATAAACAATAGGAACTGATAATTATTCTCATACGTTAGGGTTGCCATTGTTTTAACCTCCCCTTCGATATCTCCCCTCTACTTAGACTATACTCGATACGATGGCCCTACAATGTAGGGTTATTACTTAATTGAGCGACCATTTTTTATTTTCGTTTTTAATTGCGAAGTTATTGTTAGTCAATATGTTCTGAATAACGGAGGGAGTTCTAGAGCTTTTTTTTTTTTTTTTTTTTTGGGTGGGAAATCATCAAATAACTTCTCCCGCTCTGGGTGGAGCAGGAGGGCGTGTCAGACTTTTACTGACTAAAACCCACCCGTGTTCCTTCAGTAGCCCTTAAGCCAGGGGCTGTGGTGTCTCTTTCGAACAAACCCGCACCCCTGGCAGGCATCGACCATTGCGGGTCCCATCACTATTTGTGCTGACATCTCTTTGAGGCGCGCGTGGAACACTACGCGCCGTCGACTTGGGCTTGGTCCTTACCGGACAGCGAGCTACCCATTACTCGCCGTCCGCAAGCCCATGCCTACGGTGGCCGGAAATCGGCCTGGGATTCCCGACGCCCAGGGCGTCTCCGTATCCTGCGGCGGCTGGGGTCGCGAGGGCGCATATGCTGCCTCTCCCTCACGTGCGCCGCCTCCCTCTTCGCGAGCATCACTGCTTCGCTGAAGGAGGTGACGGCTCCCCATGCCCTCTCGCTCCGTACCATGGCCTGGACCAGGGCCGGACGCGAGAGATCGCCGCCGCCGATCGCCTCCACGAGGACACGGCGGTGCTCCGCCCAAGCAGGGCAGACCGCCACCGTGTGCTCCACCGTGTCCTCAGGGCGATCTTCGCAGTGGAAACACCCGGGCGTTTCCTCCCGCCCTATCCGAAACAGGAACCTCCCGAAACAACCGTGTCCGGTGAGGACCTGCGTCAGGCGGAAGGTGAGGACGCCATGCCGCCTCTCAAACCACTCCTCAAAGAGGGGACTTACCGCCGCAATCGTGGCGTGCCCAGCACTGGGTTGCGACAATCGCTCTCTCCATGTCACCATGAGATCCCGCCGGAGCTCTGTCCGCTGTGCCGCGATTTCCCGCGGCAGCGGACTTACGCCCCGGCGTTTGGCCTCCTCGCGCCACTCCCATATTTGCGCGAGGACCTTTGCCTCCAGATCCCATGGCGGTAATCCGGCAAGGCGGTAATCCGGCAGGAGTTCTAGAGCTTAGGGTCTGTCTGCGTAGACAAAAATCAAAGAGTATTCCTAAGTTTTCTACACCCTAATATGGAACTTAGGGTTACTCTTTCAGTTTTGTTTTAAGAGTCGTAGTGTTTTTTAGGTATCTGCCATAAAGTGAATATATAGTGCATAAAAAGAAGGATTTAGGAGTTACTGGTTGTTTAAATCTTGAAGTCGAGACTTGACAATAGATTTGAAGAAATGTGATCGTTTAAAAATACATAGGGATTCTCAAAACAGAAAATCACATTCCAAAACGGTAGAGATATGAACCCTTTTTATTATAAATTAAAAGCGAGTCAAAACCACTAACATTCCACGTAACCAAAAACATTATTTACAAGATTAAAAGCCTTTAAAATCTGCACTTTAAAGCCCACGAACAAAGTTATACCAGTAACAAATTAACGAAAAATCTTCCCTTGGATCGTAACAATCATAGCTTCAGAGCGAAATTCGCCGAAATGGTCGAACTAATGTCAAAATAAACGTTTTTACAGCCGCACGTCACATAAACATATTAAGTTTATTCGACATTCAACTTTAAGCGGCAGATAATGGTGTAAAGGAAAAATTATCGTATCCACATTGCGAATCTGTTTAACGATTATATTGTTTTTCTTAGAAACTTATGCGTCATTAAGGAAGCAGATGTGATAGTTCGTTTATCGGTTGTAAAAAATTAAGAGATTTGGTTGCTATGCGGATTAGTGTGAGATGAGAATCAAATTGTTTTTTTTATTTTTCGTGATTAAAGTATCATGTATGAAACAGGCACTTGAAAACGCATGATTGTGCAGCCAGAAAAAAATAATAGTTAAGTAATTTGTCAGTCAATGACAATTTGCCTTTGATTGTGTTACAACTATTTTATATACAGAAAAGAAAATAATTAGAGAAATTCAAAAGAATGATGAGTGTGATTTGAATATACGAGCAATTAAATATAGATTTAGATAGAATATTCCGTGCCTCGGAAAGCACGTTAAGCCGTTGGTCCCGGCTGTCATTTGTAGATCTTTGACAGTCGTTACGGGTCGTCAGAAGCCCGAAAGTCTGACAACCAGTCTTACCAAGGGGTATCGTATTACCCAGTAACAGGGTTGTGGAGGTCAGATAGGCAGTCGCTCCATGTAAAATACTGGTATTCAGCTGCATCCGGTTAGACTGGAAGCTAACCCCAACATAGTTGGGAAAAGGCTAGGCAGATGATGATTCTTCATTAACCAATTTATAGTTGGTATTAAGTAGCAAGAAAATGTATGTATGTAAAATGTTTGTTTACTTTAGGTGACCTAAAAGTCACAAGATATTACGTTCTACATTAGTTGCAAAACCAGCAAACTAAGGCAGATTTAATATATTTTTATGTCATTCCTATTTCGTAATGAAAGTAGTTTTAGCAAGTTTTTCTTAATATCTCTCAGAGCATCATATTCTATGTCAAAAATAGGCATCGTCAGTTTCTGAAATGTTGCCCATTAAGCTGACGAGTTATTAAGCTAGATAGGTTCAAGACTTGTATCTTTTAGTAACACTGACGGCTGTAACTTGTGAGTCAGCTTAGAAATATTTTTGTGCTGATTTTACGTTTTTTTTTTTTGCTGTCTTTTGATATGAGAACGCGGCGATCGTTAGTTCAAAAATACGACTTTACGTAGCAACAATATTTTTCGGATTTTAATACTAGACGTTCTTGATTTTATTTTTATGTAAAGGTTAAGTATGTCTACTAGTCTAGCCAGCTTACGTCAGAATTCGCTTCGAAAGGATCAGGGGTTATTATTGTGATATTCACAAATATACGCAGGTGTTACTTGGTTTATGTAAGTACCTACGGATTTTTTTTTTGCTTATACCATTTTTATTTTGATGCTAAGCTGTCTTTGACTACCAGAAGGTAACAATCAACGAAAGCATGGCAAGCATGCTGACGTACACAGTCTGTTCATAGTTATTTAACCTCTGAT
The DNA here is from genome assembly GCA_949987655.1 of Polymixis flavicincta. Taxonomy (NCBI): domain Eukaryota; kingdom Metazoa; phylum Arthropoda; class Insecta; order Lepidoptera; family Noctuidae; genus Polymixis; species Polymixis flavicincta. Next base: position 20,950,173 of record OX465181.1, on the reverse strand, counting down.
TTAGCGTCACTGTCAAAATTAAAATGATCTTTGTTCTATTTAAAATGAGGTTATTTTTGTATTGCTGCCACTATCAAGTCTTTCAATAGCACAATGATCTTTAGTTTGGTTACAATAAGGTTGCGGTTTAGTTGCTGCTGTCAGAGGTAAAATAGCTGTGAACGGACGGTAGTAACTGCCCATTTGCAGTATCTGATGCAGCAATATCTGTTTATACCACGAAGAGAGTTGCAGTAATCGATCTTTATCTGGGACCTCATTGTTTTTTCCCTTCATAGAATTAATACAATTTTCCCTTCCTCTTTTTCCCATACTGAAACACTTTATACGTTTACCGCTTTCGATTTTCCAGCACAATATAGTGAAGATTTACGTTACAGTGGGTAGCTTTAGGAATTTATTCCTAGTGGTGGGGGGTTTCATTGTTCGTATAAATGAGTGTTATTCTTTTATTGTCGAGACAAAGACGGCACTTGGCCTCAAAGCGAGGCGCCAATATTTATACAACCTTCGCCCGCGCCCTTCTTGAAATAACGCTGTGGGGGCTGTTTGATGAGAGGTAGCGGGCGATTATAACCTGTGGAACGATGAGGTTGACATCATCGTCATCAAATTGCTGTCTCTTTCTTAATGTTCTTTTATTGGATTAGAAAAAGCACACCACACCAAAATCCTACGTAATGACTTAATACAAAAAAAGGTTATTTTTAGATCAAGTTTAAACCATTGTGCCACTTTTTGAATTAGGAACCCAATATTTATAGACATGCAGTGATTTATGCAAAAGTGACAACTTAGTCTAGTGTTAAGTTGTTATTTTTAAACGACTTAAAAAAAGGAGGTAATTGTATTAAGATTTTTATCCAAATCGAAATAAAGTAGCCAGTTGTTGTTCCATCTTAAATACTACTGATTAAAGGCTAGAATGAATGTTAAATCGCATCATGATCATAACATGGCGCTTTATAAATGCTTGATTACGGTATAAATTCGAAAACAACAAGACAAATTGTCTACAATTACATCATACTCTTATCCCACTTCCAAAATAAGACTTAAATTGCCTGAAGAAGGGTTACAAAAAATCTTGTTAGTCACGCATTGCATTACCGCTACCTCTCCCCCATATGTGATCCCCTTAACTTCAACATCTGAGAAGCGGCTCTTGATTATATAAGAAAACGTTCGATGCTCTATTGTTGGATCAGGGATGTAAGTTGTTACAAGTGCTAGCTGGTTATATTCTGCTTACAACGTGTTTATATACGCAATATGGGGCGTACAGCCAGTTACATTTTATCGATGAAAGCAAAGTTCTAAGAAACAGGAACTTAATTTCAGATGTCGGGGAAATGGGTTGATTGAGTAATCTCTGGAAGGGAAGTCGGTTCAACGTGTTGTCAATGTTAAATATTTCTTTTTGAATACAGGCAAGTTTTTATTGTTACTAAGCGCGATCACCTGAGCTACCGTATGCACCGGTCGCACTTACGCTTTTTTTTTTTTTGGGTGGGAAATCATAAAATGACTTCTCCTGCTGAGTAGAGCAGGAGGGCGTGTCAGACTTTTACTGACTAAAACCCACCCGAGTTCCCTCAGTAGCCCGTATGCCAGGGGCTGTGGTATCTCTTTCGAACAAACCCGCACCCCTGGCAGGCATCGGCCCTTGCGGACCCCACCAGCGGTTGCTGACATCTATGACGGCGCGCGTGTGGAACACAAGGCGCCGTCCCATCTACCACTTTTCGGCCGCAGGGGATAGGGAGAGCGGCTGACGCTATACCGACACTCCTCTTTCCCTGCGGCCCCACCGCGTCCGCCATCAAACGGTGGCGGCCCCGTCCAGGCCACGGAAGGAAAAAGCGCTGCTCAGAAGCACCGGCACTCCTCCTCTACCGCAGCCCGTAACCCTCAGCCGCGATGCCTCCCATTCGACATCGCGACCCACCTCAGTTGCAGTGCACCTCACCGCAACCTATTTGCCTTTTTGGCCGCTACGTCAATGGCTTGAAGGCAAAAGCCCTGACGAGCGACCCCACCTTTGGGTTCCTCTTGGCTTCACCGTGGCCGGAATCCACGGTTACTGAGCCCCCCCGCAACGACAATGCGGGAACCCACTCGGGGGGGGGGGGGGGGGATCGCACTTACGCTGAGCGAACAGTCAAGCATTTGGTGCCTAATTTTATTAACGAAATTATGAACTAATTTCAAATGTTAAAGTTAAAGATTTAATTAAATAATCATGTTGTAATCAGTTTTAAACCGTTATTATTATACACTTATGAAGCTGATAGCTTGTAAAAGTGTGTTTATTATAATAAGTGTAACTGTTAGGTACTTTATTTTTAAGTAGGTACTACAGCTGTATATTTTCATGCAAATAAAGAGTTCTTCTAAACGTAATGAATTTGGTTTGATGTTGGTAGTAACCTACACGTGAAGGGAGAGAAACTTCTTAAAAAATAAACAATAAGAGAGGTTTATTGTGAAGGACAGAAAGAGAGTTTTAACTTTATTTTCTATAACGTAACGAAATGTGCGTAAATGTGACGCGTACTTGAAATTTTACTTTTAATTCTCGTCTAATTATCGTATTGCTTCCGAAGAAATTTTACTTAAAAAGATATCAATTTTTATCCAAAGCGAGCCAAAAAATATTAATAAACATACAGATAAGCTTACACATTAAAGTTAGTAACACTAATTAAGATAAGGCATTTATTTTCCTTCCAATCCCCGGATCAAAAGGCTACACCTTTTATACGGGACCCTAACTAGACATTTCGTGTTAACAATAAAATTGTCACCTTTACAAATGTTTTAATGGCACGCCATTTACGTTTTGACATTTTAATCAAAGAAGGGTGGAATTAATAGATAGAACACAGTGGGGATACAATTACCTACTACTTCCCATGGGCTCACTACTGTTTTGAAATTATTGTGGTTAGGGCAACTTTTACCGCGGTTCTATCGGGCGTTGGCCTATGCCCTATATTTTGAAACTAATTTTGGAATAACACCTGTTTCCCCAGAGGGTTTCGCAGAGGTGTTATGTAGTACTCCCACATTTATCCAATTAGGTTTAAGTCCCATGTAATAGGGGGCGAGAGTATTACCAGATGCAGCTGAATGGAGTGGCTGCCTATTGATCTCCAACCCAGTTACTGGGTAATACAGTACCTACTCTTAGTAAGACTGACTGTCAGACTTTTGGGGTTATTGACGACCGGTAACGACTGATTAAGATCTACGAAACAGTCGGGACCAACGCCTTGAGGTGCTTTGCGAAGCACGGAGGGGTTTCTACACAGGATAAGTTTTTAACCAGTGCGCAAACTGTAACCATGAATTCAGCATATCATGAATCAGAATTCATGGTTACACTTTGCGCACTGGTTAAAAAATATCTTGCATGAACAGGATAGTCATCCACGAACTGACTGCAGAAAGCGTAGCTGAACTTTCGATCGTCCCTTGTGGTTGTTATTATTTAGTCACGAGGCCATCCACGAGGCAGATACCACGAGGTATCTCACGTCCTAGGTAAATGTGACTTTCAATGTAAGCAGCCGTAGAATCTATATTACAATGTAGCTAAGGTGTAACATCCCGATCCCGAACAAGGCGATTCCCGTATTTTTGAATGCGTTCGAATGCTAAACTAAGTCAAAGTCTCTCAAAAAAACTTGTCAAAAATGTAGGACAATTAATTTTGTCCTACATTTTTGACAAGTTTTTTATTGATTGACTATATTTTGAACGTTTTTAATTACGGGAATTGGCCAGCTGGTGGTCTCATTTTACAACTTATTCTACTCTCATAATTGTACTTTTTAAATTTAAATATTTTGTTTTGTTCAGAAACAGGATTGTAACCTTCGTTTAATCAATCAGTTTACTAACTCAAACAAAAAATTACAATAAACCAAGAAATTATTATTTCTATCGAATATAACGTTTAGCTTAATAATATCTCACAAGAATGTTTGCCGACAAAATCGCAAGATTTAAGTTATGACAGATTCCTGGAATAGTAATAAAATTAAGGACATAAAAGTACCATCAAATTTTCTTTAAGGCTTTTATTAATACCATACTACCTCAACTCAAGATTGTGTTCAAGAAGAGCAAGAAACGGTAAAAACAGAAATTAAAGTTTCATTCTGTAATAAGTCTGTTCTCATTAATAAGGCCAGAGGTTAAATTAGGTACGCTAAACAGCACCCTAATTGCATAACTCACGATTGATCATAATTGGTTTCGTCTTCACAGTTAAACAATATTCATTGCGTTATTTATGTTGTCGAACAGACACATTTTTCGAACATATGAAGCAATGGTTTAACAATCCGTTTCAAAACGATACAGATTATGATGAATCGTGAGTTACGCAATTAGGGTGCAGTTCACTGAGCAGTCAACTATCCGTTATTTTACCGAATCTTCATCAACCCATAGCGGAGCTGCTGGACATTGGCCTCTTCTGTCACACGCTGTTTATCTCAATCCTTGATGACACTCATCATTTTGCTGTCACCCTGCGAATACCACCGTTCCACCTAGCCAAAAGACTTGTCACCTAGGTTCGCTTTTCAAAATGTTGTATTCCAAGTTACCAAAATATGAAATAAACCGTTAGAAAAATCGGTTCCAATTTTGAATTCATTTGAAAGACGGCAGTTACAACCGTTGTTTCTGAAAAAAATTGATGAATATTTCATATTCACAGTTAATCACATCACTCATGCGATTTGCAAAGTGAAACGCGTGCAATTGTGTGTTAAATGAAAAATAAAACGGGGTAAAATCAGTGATGGTGGGGTTCAGAAGGGCTTCCGAGTGCACTGACCTTTAAGGGTGGCTCGGAATTGGGGAACTGATCAGCTGGACATAACAGATAGCTTTGTGTACGGGAAATTGGGTGCTTCCTACTATAATAATTTCAGTTTTATGTGTAATTCTGTAGCTGATTTAGTTTGCCATGATTTGTATTTATTCGAAGGATAGTGAACTGACTGATTTACGAAATGTATTTTGAATTCTTGGAAATCCTACTAATATTATAAACGTGAATGTTTGTATGTTTGGATATCTAGATGTTTGGATGTTTGTTACTCAAAGCAGTCAAAAGGAATTGGGTGAAATTTAGCTCAGAGATAGTTTATAACAGGAGGTAACGTATTGTATCCTGTATATCCCGGTTGTACGCCCCCGTGGCAACGGCCGAAACCGCTGTAAAATGCTATTAATACTAGCTTACTAATACTATCACCAATTTTTGTTATTTCATAATTTACTATTGGTCATTGATATGGTGTAATTTTAAAGATTTCCACTTGCATTAGGCACAGTTTCCGATTTTTTTTCAAGTGGGTCGATTCATCAGCAGAGTGACATCATCACAGCATCAAAGTCTTCTAATACCAGCAAAGCCAAAACTTACATTCAATATATAAATGGAAGACCGCAATCCGTGCTAGCAAATTGAATACTACCACCTATAGACTACATGTAGGTTAGTAGATCGCTCCAGTTATCTGCACGTCGCGCCAACCATCTGGCCCATCTGAATTTTTCACTTTTACCTTTTCCAACAAAAAAAAAAACGGTATTCCTGAAAGTGGGTCGCGCAAAATGAATGCACAACGAGATTTATAGCTCGAGACTGCTTTTTAAAATTTTATAAAATCTTATTTGGATGTGTCGTCCTTGTGATTACGTTATCTTCATTGAGTTAGAATTTTCCTGCTTCCTTTTTTTAATTTATTTATTTAGTGTGTCAAGATTTTACCTTATGGTGCCAGCCCAGAGCGACATTCAAATTCTCTTACGTATTTTGTAATTTTTGACTTTTTCCTGAAATGTAGTCTACACGTCACGCTGTCTACATCTTTTTATCTTTTCTCCTATCGCAGGTATGCTGGAAGAGATTTCTTTAGAAATAAGCATCACCTCTGTACCTATTTTTCTTGTCTGTTTGTTTATGTTATTGAACTTAATTATTTAAACCGTTGCTCTTGTATACTTATCTTTCATAATTTCATATAATCTGTCGAAAGAGACTGGATCCTGCGACACAGGGTATCCTAGTGCGGGATCCAGTGTCACACCTTAATACTGTAATATTTTTTTATGAGCCAATAAAAATCTAAACAAAATAAAATAAACTAAATCTATATAGACTAAAAGAAACGTACTGACTGACTCACTCATCAACGCCCAGCCCAAACCCTTGGACCTAAAAAGCTAAAATGTTGCACAGAGGTTTCCTTTATAATGTAGACAAGGAATAAGGAAGGAGTTTTTGAAATTCAATCCCTAAGGGAGTTAAACAGGGTTAATGGAAGTTCCGCGCGGGCGAAACCGCTGGCAAAAGCTAGTGTGTACTAATAAAAATAAATAAATGGTCATCTAATTGGATTAAATTAACTTAGGTTGTTTTGATGATTTAAATGACTATATAATTCTGTTAAATCATATTTGTAACGGTTGCGAATCATATTTGAATCAACACACAACTTGACAATGACCAGCTCAACTCTCGTAATTAAAAACGTTCAAAATCTAGTCGCAGTCTAATCTCGCCGACATACAAACGTCAAAAACTTGTCAAAAATCTATGAAAACACGAGGTATTTTTGACAGATTGAGACTGTCAGACTGTGAACGTTCTTAAAATTACGAGAAATGCCCCTGTGCAAATTGAAAACGCAAGAAAATTTCAATTTCGCGTGCCACGTTGAAACTTCCTCCTTAACTTAGAACATCCTGCTACTCGGTACTATGTAAAGTATAAGGTTCGGAAGAGTCTGATCAATGTCAGCTTGTATCAGTTCCTGGAATAAATAGGGCTCTTCTTGTCTTCTTACAATAGAGAAGTAAGGACATTGAATGTAGCTTGGTGCCTAAGAACTAAGAAGAGGACTCGTTAGCCCTTTTCCTATCAAAGACTAGCTTTTGCTAGCGGCTTCACCCTCGTGGAGGTCGGAAATAAGCCTACGGGAACGTACGATACAAAATATCCTATGTGATATCCAGGTATGTTAGGTAAGTTCGACCAACTATCTGTGTGCCAAATTTCATTAAAATCCGTTCAGCTGTTTTTGCGTGAAGTAACAGACATATAAACATCCAAAACTACAAACTTTCACATCTAAAATATTACTAGCTTTTGCCAGCGGCTTCGCCCGCGCGGAACTTTCATCACCTATTTAACTCCCTTAGGGGTGGAATTTCGAAAAATCCTTTCTTATTCCTTGTCTACATTATAAAGGGAACCCCTGTGCAAAATTTCAGCTTTCTAGGTCCAAGGGTTTAGGCTGGGCGTTGATGAGTCAGTTAGTCAGGACTCATCTTTTTATTAATATAGATAGATATAGTGGCATAGTAGGATTATCCGAAGCAGTGAAACCGAAACAAACATTAGTAATAGGTAGGAATTTGGTTGTTTCCCGATCATTAACTTCAAAATTACAATGTCCCCAAGAATACAAGACAATAGTATCATTACGTAAATGATGAGCAACCCTCACGACTCCATAATTAGATACCATAGAGCTCAGTAGCTCAAAACCGCAATTTTCCCTTCTGCCAAACGATCCGAAAATTAATGATTTATTCAACATTCTCTTTGTTATTCAACGATATTCCCATTCACGTATTAAGATGAAGTGTTGAGTAGAAAGCGATTTTATATTAAAATTTCCTGGTTTAGCATTACAAGTTAATGCAATATGGAGCATACCATGCATACGTCGTATCTCATCATAATCAGCCTAAAATGTTCACACTTCTTGGACACAGATCTCCTCTCTGAGAGCGAATGAACCGAAATCCACCACGCGGGTCCAGTGCGGGTTGGTAGATGTCACATGTCTTCGAATTTTTGTTTCTAGGACATGCCGGTTTCCTCACGATGTTTTTCTTCACCGTTTTGAGAGCAGTGGTGATATAATAATTTAAACGCGGCCTATCTGGGTTCGAACCTACGGCCTAACATACGTAAGTCACGGCCGTTACCACTGGGCCACTGGCCAACATATCACCAACCTCGTAGGTATCTATAGGGATAGTTATGGTCGATGGTGTTTTTTGTCTATAATAATACAAACGGACGTACCAAGTACACGTTTTGTTTCTAAAGATGAGAATGGTTGGCACCGTGGTTGAGCGAGAGACTGCTGCGCTACGTGTCGCGAGTTCGATTCGCACACGGTGATAATATTTGTGTGACCTACACGTATATTGTATTTGATTGTGGTATAGTTATATAAATTTGCATACGTGTCCACGACACAGAATAATTTCCTGTCTGCTAAAAAACTACATTTAAAAGGTACTTAATTCTTAGAATATCGTAAAGTTTTCAACTGCAGTACTGGGTAGCGCTAAAACTTCTTGTTTATTAAACTGCACTTAGATATTCTGAGGTTTTTCATGTTATTTTCTTTCTATATAGTTTCTTGGAGATTCAGAGACATTAATTAGTATTTCCTGGAACAGGTCGTGTGTATTTCTGTTATTAAAAGCTTTGTAGATGCACACGGCATCTACAAAGCCAGTCGAGGGTTCCAGTCTCAATTCCACATCTTTATTAATAATTATTAATAAAGATGTGGAATGGAGAGTGAAACCCTCGACTGGCTGTTCACAATGGTCTGCTGGTGCCTCCGCTTATGTATGGAAGTGAATGTTGGGTGTTGCAAAAGAAGCATGAATGTAGAATAAATGCTGTGGAAATGCGTTCATTGCATAGCATGTTTAATGATGAATGATGAAATAAGGCAGTGGTGCGGTTTGAAAGAAGATGAAGTGACAAAAACTTAAAAGAGTATGCTTAGGTTTAGTCGTGTTGAGAGTATGAATCAACGGCGGCTAACAAAAGGTATTTGAAAGGCAGCTGTGAGTAGAAACGCCGTCGCCGGAAGGACATAGTATAGTGAACTTTTTGGTGATGTTGTTCAGAAAGGTCAGGTGCGCGGTACTTGCAACCAGCGTGTATTGTTTGTTATTTGTTTATTGTTCAATTAGGACTAGATTACATGGCAAGGTAACATAATATGAAGTAAAGGCATACGTTTCTTAATCTAGTTAGTGGGTGCCGTACTGTTCTCCTAGATAGGTTACGAAGTAACCTGTGTTTAGGAGAAACAGTTCCGATCCCCGTCATAAATGGTTGACTTATAGATAGCACGTGTAAGTATGTATTATTAAAAGAAATAGTAATCATTACAGCAAGCTACAAGCTATGAGACAATTCAGGACTATTAAACAACAAACACAGTAAAAATAAAAACTTCAATCATAAAATATAAAAGTAAGAAATTTAGAAACTACTTACGTATTTAAAAAATAAAACTTAAAACTTATAAATTTCGAGAAAAAAATAATGTTTAGTATGTTTGTGTGGTGAGTTTATTGTTAGTGTGATGAGTGTTTCGCTAGTGTATGAAGTGTGTGATGCATGTGTGTGTTTGAGTGATCACTTCTTTAGAAACTCTTCGGTTTCGTCGTAGTTAAGGTTTAGCAAGAAGGAGCGAACAGTCTTTTGCAGTTATTTTTGTTTAAACCGTAAATCGGAATTTTAGCATTAATTTTATTGTAAAGTGATGGGCCAAGGTAGAGAGCAAATTTTTTTATAAATGCTGTACGTGTAGGTGGTATTGTGCAGATTAGGTCTTTGCGGCGCTTGGAGATTTTTTTGAAATGTGTGCGTCGGTGTTGGAGAAGGACTATGTGTAAAATGTATTGTTGCCTTACATTAAGTACGCTACATGATTGATACAGTTCAAAAGTTGGAGAGAGTATCGGTCGGAACGTAGCCACTTTTAGGATAGCTCTGTGTGCGACCTCCAGAGGCTTAAGTATTGTCTTTGCAGCACCACCCCAACATGAGATACAATAGATTAGAATTGACTGACAAAGAGCAAAATAAACTTTTCGGATAATTAACGGGTTGGCTACTTGTCGCAGAGTTTTAAAAATATAAATTAACTTTCGTATGCGACTAGAAATAGTGATAATGTGGGGTTTAAAATTAAGGTTTTTGTCCAGAACTACACCAAGATATTTAACCTGGTCTACAGAGATTAAGGTAGGACATTGACAATTAGGTTGAGATTGTGTGGGACAAGAATGAGCTTTAATAGAGATTGAAGTTTTTGGCTGAGAAGCATTACTCATTGAAAAAGTGATGAAGTTTGTTTTGTTGGCGTTGAGAGTAAGGTATGAGAAGAAAGCCACTTCAAGGCGGAATTAAAACCGTGTTGTGCAGCAACTTGGAGTTCCGACCATGAGTTTGCAGAGAAAGTGATGGCAGTATCGTCTGCAAAAGAAACTATTGTGGCTTTTGGAATTTGGAGATTGCAGAGGTCGTTTATAAACACAAGAAAGAGTGTGGGCCCCAGAATGCTACCCTGGGGTACACCATAGTGTATGGGTAGTTCATCACTCTTATAATTGTCTATAGTTACTAACTGTGAACGATCAGTAAGGTAACTCTTGAAGAGATCAAGTGAAGACCCCCTGACACCTAAACATTCAAGCTTGAGTAGAAGAATGGAGAGGGGAACGGTGTCAAATGCTTTCGCGAGATCTAAAAATATTGTGAGAACCTTTTTTTTGGTATTTAGGTTCTGGACTATATTGTCAACTAACATGTGGACAGCTTCAGAAGTGGATTTGTTCCTTCGAAAGCCAAACTGCTGGGGTGACAAAAGTTTGAAGTGTTCGAGGTATTGGACTAATCGCTTGTTAATGAGTCGTTCAAGTACCTTAGATAGTGCGCTTAGGACAGCTATTGGACGATAGTTGTTTGGCAAGGTCCCGTCTCCACCCTTGAATATAGGATGAATAATTGCCTTTTTGAAAGAAGAGGGGAAGATAGCTAATTGAAAGCAGAGGTTGAAAATGTGGCATAGTATAGGTGCGAGGATCCGTGCGTATCTCCTCAAGAAAGCTTGTGATATGCCATCCCAACCAGTAGCAGCATTAACCCTAAGCTGGTTAATAGTAGTTAAGACCTCATCAGAATCCGTCTGTTCTAACACGAAAGATTTATCGAAATTTGTAGTATGAGAGGGAATTGAGTGGGATTGTGCGCTCTTTATATTTTCTGCAAGCTTTTTCCCGATGTTAACAAAGAATTCGTTTACATCATTGCAAGACTGTCTGGGCGAGTGAGAGTGAGTTAATAGCTGGTTTGAGGAGTGCTTCTTTTTCTGTGAATGAGTGATGTTTTTTATAGTGTCCCATAGTTTTTTAGGGTTGTGGTTTGCCTTATTTAGTTCTTCGGAATCAAATATTCTTTTAATTTTTTTTAAAAGGTTTGCACAAAAATTTCTGTATCGCTTGTATGTGATAAGTAGAGTTTGATTGTCTGGTGACTGCTTGACTTTTTTGTGTAGAGAATCTCGGTTCCGGATACAACGCAGCAAGCCTGGAGTAATCCACGGTTTCAATATCCTTTTATTTGCTGGGACTTTAACAAGTGACGTGGACTCATTTATGGCATTTTTTGCTATTTGTGTAAGCTTGTCTATAGCGTCGTCTGGGTCAGAGATAAGGAGAATGGGGGTAAAGTCTAGGTGTTTCATAGTTTCATCAAGTGCATTATAGTCTACCTTGGATATCATTTTTGTAGGAGTTGATTCAGATTTTTTATTTTTATTATTTACACATAAGAGGGAAGCACAATGATCTGTTACCGTTGTGTCGTAGACTAGAGTAAGAATAGTAGCTGTGGATCGAATCTTAATGTGATCTAAGCAGTTGTTGCCTCTCGTGGGGTGTGTATGGGCTGGTAAGAATCCGTGGTACGCCAGGACATTTAGATATTCGTGGGATCGTGAATCTTGGGTATGAGGTTTAATATCCAGGTTAATATCTCCAGTTATGATAACCGATTTAAAGGAATTGAGGGTATGAATAATGTTACCGAGTGCAGTAAGGAACGAATTAATGTTGTCATTTGAGGGGGAGCGGTAGATACATAGTATAGCCACTTCAGAATTTACCTTTACAAGTAAGCCCGAGGCGGAGCCAAGAAAGTCAGGCTCTTCACATAAAGCTATTAAGTCTGACTTAGCATAGACGACTACCCCGTCACTCTGATTAAGGTGTTTTGTTGTTTTGTGTGTGATATAGTTATGTAGAGTGGGAATGCATGAGTTACTCGAGCACGGTAGCCAGCACTCTGTAAGAACCAGAAGATCACAGTCAATATTCATACGGTGAATTAGGGTTTGAAGATTTAGGTAATTACAGTTTATGGACCGGATATTTTGCGTTAATGTAGTAAACCAGACGCTTCCATTTTTAACATGTAGTTTCGTTTCTTCGGGGGTACAAATGTGAGTCTCAGATACAGAAAATTGGTCGAGATCAGACATTACATCATTGATAGTGTTAGACGTTGCTTGTTAAAATTAAGGGTAATGGAGTGTAGTAAATAAGGCTATAGGAATAAGATAGTACGAACTTTGGGACGGTTAGTATGAGTGAGAAATGTGTAGTTTTATAGTGTTTTAACCATATGGTAGAAATAGGTTTTATGAAGTCAAAATTGTGTGAAGTGTTTTTGGTTGAGATGTTTTGTGTGCAACAGTTTACATTAACTGACTCAAATAAACTAGCACGAAAAGTATGAACATAATAAAAGGTAGTGGTAGAAATAACCGTTAACAGAGAACTTGAATTTCTTAGAGAATAAATTAGTCATACGTTGTTAGGTGCAGGCGGTACAGACATATTTTGAATTTGTAGTTCACTTTTGATTACAATAGCAGGGCTGTCCGGATTCTTTTTCATCAGGATGCGCCCGTCCGCAGTCCAGCAAAACATGTACTGATTTATCTTGGCATAGTTACGAGCCAGATAGAAAAGTCGTTTAGAGTAGGGAGTTAATTGTTCTGCAGCGTAGGTTGGCGTTTTTGGAGCTTCAATACCCAGATGAGTTGAGTTTAGCTTGTTGTTTGGATTTCGTTTATTGTGTTCCTTAACAGCTGACAAAAAGTTTGTTTTGATCAGGGTATTCGTAAATTCGACTCTTAGGGTAGAATTTGGGGATTCTTTTTTTGTAGGCTGTCGTGAAACATCGCGTATGTCATAGACTTGTAGTTTCATTTCGAGTTGATTTGATAATTCCAGCAAGGAGTCATATAGCATCTTTTTCGTTTCTTTCGTTCTCTTCGGTACGTTGCGAAGCTCGATGCATGTTTTTACGAGGGCACGGTCGAAAGACTCCGCCCTTTCTTCCAGTGCAGATAATTTAGTCACCATTAAATTGCGTTCTTTTTCCAGGCTAATAATCTTTAACTCGAGTGAGGTTAACTGGTCCGAAAAAGAGTTCACGGATTTTTCCATTTCCATAAAAGACTCCTCTATTTTAGAGTTCGAGGTTTTTATTTCAATTATGTACCCTTCTAGTTTGTCCAGGCGGGTATTTTGCGAGGCAGTCATATTTAAAATCATATCCCTTATCTCGTTCTTGAAGTCGGTTAAATAGTCGCCAGTATTATCGACACCTGATGGACATCGTCGCTTATTTGTTCTCTGGGTAATATTAGCATTGGTTGACAACTCATCTATGGCCAACAATTTGGTGATGTTGGACTCGGAACGTGAAGGAGTATTATGATTCGGTGGCGTTCTAGCCGTCGACATTTTTTGCATTTAATTTGGTTTGGATGGTTAGGAACAGTGCTGACAATTATGCAAATCACAAAAAGTGTAACGTCGCGCCGGTTTCGAACCTCCGACCTGAGGCGTACAAAGCAGTCTGCTTAGCCAACGCGCCAAGTTCACTATTAATGAGTGGTGCAAAATAGCCAATAAGGTTCAAGTCTTGCGATAAATAAGTGTATTACAGCGGCGAGGTGTCAATTTTTCCAAGAGAGAAGCCGAATCGAAGTCGGCCTACTGACTTATCAATAAAGAATACTTACTATCATTCTAAAATTAATATAGGAATGTATCGAATTAAAATTGAACAGCTGAAAACTGAATAAAATGTGCAATATTCCTCCATATAGTTCTCGCTGACGCATTTTTTATATTTGTCTCTGTCATACATTACTGGTTACGCTTTCGTCCACATCAAACGATCACACGTGACCTAAAATGACATCATTACGGGATCGCTGTTGCATGAATTTTTAGTTCCCAACTATGACGTTTAGGTTAATTTAGAACATTTTTGTTTTTGTTGCTTGAAAGTTGCTACTATTGACGTGCCATTTTTTAATAGCGCCAGAGTTGCTGGTTTGAATCCCCGAAGGGAAGCCGGTAGGAATCGTGTTATATGGTGGTTTCGCCACTGGTGAATGACTAGATGTATGAACGTAAACGACGCAAAATAAATCTGTAAGGATCGTAGCAAGTGACGTTCTATTGAGTCTGTCTACCCTCATGGGAACGAGGTACGAGTTTATGTTTTTGAATGTTCTATTTTTTTTTTCACGTATCTTAAATCACTGTGAGTGTCGGATAATTTATATACAAGAGAACCTAGTAACATACACAAATGAAAAATATTTAATTCCATTATGCCACTGTCTCAAGTATAAAAGCTAAAATATGACACAATGCAGACAAGATTTAATCAAAACAAAGCAAACTCCGATTAGCTCAACAGACGTACGACGTTCACCCAATTTCTTTTATATTAGTAATTGTTTTAGACAGAATTACAGAACAGCAAACTCTTGCTTATGTCGTATGAAATTCTATGAAAATTACTTGGTAGTTGTTTCAAAAGCTAGAATATACAACGCTATGATACCTATAATGCCTTGTTGTGACACATGGCTAAGTAATAATTGGCGCACTGCTCGATTTATCAGGCTAAGCCGTTGTCCCAGTTGTCATTCGCGAATCTTTAAAAGTCGTTATGGGTAGTCAGACGCCAGAAAGTCTAACAACCAAGGGTTACCCGTATTACTCAGTAATTGGGTTGTGGAAGCCAGATAGGTAGTCAATAAAACAATAGTGTTCAGCTACATCCGGTTTGACTGGAAGCCGACCCCAATATAGTTGGGAAAAGGCTTGGCATATTAATTCTATGGCAAATTAATTCTTGTTACTGATAAATAATGAAAACATTATTTTCGTTTTGAAATAATCCTATTGATTAGATCGGTTTCGGTTTAAAGAATTTTATTCTCATAAAGAACACAAACAGTTCACTTAAAATATGAGATATACAAAAATAAGTCATGCAGTTTAAAGGTACATACTGGACTCCGTGAGTCGACAAAAGGAAAACAGTATTGATAAGGTAAAAATTGGACTTAGATTCTATACAAAAAGTGATTACAAAAAATAGGCATGTTTTTTTTTTTCTTTTCTAGCTGATAGTTATTGTTTTTTGAACATACATTTTTAACATCGTTTAAAAAATATTTATAAGAGGTAATACGGGGTTGGTTAGTTGACTTAAAAACATTATTTAAAACAAAATTATATTCATTTTCACTTTTAATAACTAACCCATTTTTTTACTATTTCTTCCTATGGGTGTCGTAGAAGGCGACTAAGGGACTCACTAGAGAATGAGCAGCAGCATTCTCTATGCATTTTACCACGATCGCCAACCTGCCTGTCAAGCGTGGCGATTATGGCATTATGGCAAACCCCCCCAAAATGACAACTGGAGGAGGCCTATGTCCAGCAGTGGACGTCTTTCGGCTGAAATGATGATGATGAACACATTTTAACGGCCAAAATTACCAGGCGGTATGGATGCTTAGGCGAGAGACTTCGGTAAGTTTATTAAACAAAATTAAAATGCACAAACTTGGTATGTTGTGCTTTATTTACTCAAATAAATCCTTATGAATATGATCGCTCGGCAATCACTGGAAGTTTACCTCAACATACAGTTGGAGGGAATACGCTTTGCATACATATAAGACTGATTGAAATTTTACGCTCGCAGGAATTTTTACGCATATTTTAGGGCCGTTTCGCAATTTCACACCCATTCTAATATAGTCGTCGGCGAACGAGTATTTTACGTATAAATTTTCACTTTCCTTATTTTCTGCGTATTAAGAAATGTGTACGGAGAAACGTATACAGAGGAATGAGAATTAGAAACACTGTTTGTCGGAGTTCGGATTAGATTTTTTCAAAATTTGTTTGCCTTCAATCTCGTGATGGAATATTTGATCTACAGATTCTTAGATATGTTGGCAAATAAATTATAGGAATATTCTTATTAGTACGTATTAGCCTACATCAACAACATTCGATCTTTAATTTGTTTTTTTTTTATGAGTTTATCTTTACATTATGAATTTACAAAAGTATCTACTACACCTACATGCATTTTTGTTGTATTTACTGTAGGTTGGTTTGCATGGTGCTCCTTGAGGAATAGCTGGACTTATTTTCGTACAACAGACAAAAAGTATGCTACACAAAAGTACCTAGAACTAGATAATATGTACAAGTTAGATTACGGAGAAATTTCCACTTTTTTTAGTACTAACCAAACAGATCTTAAACGACACAAGACCTATTAAAGATCTTCTGCGTAAAAAGAGGCCACGATTAACAAGATTACTTATACAGGATAAGTTTTTAACTAGTGCGCATTCCCAGTAATTCAGCATATCATTCTAGACCCCCCAGCCCAACAATTATTCGTCGGCTATATAAAAAATCAGCTGTTCCATACATGTATTTGGCTCGCGTAGGGTATTGCACTTTTCTATGAAATAGCTTAATTTTTTTAATATAACCGACGCATAATTTCTGCGCTGGGGGTCTAGAACGATATGCTGAATTCATGGTTATAGTTTGAGCGCTGGTTAAAAACTTATTCTGGATACACACTACACCCCTCGCAGCTTTGTTCACTCCGTAAGGTTAAAAGAGCATGAAGGTCTTAAGTAGACAAAGTGCAGTTCTTTCCAACAACAGACCTCGCTGAGCAATTCAACAAATGCAAAGGTAAAAATACAGAATGCGAGTCAAACATTAACATTTACATTGTTTGGCCCCCAGCAACTTATATTAAACCGTTGAGGGACATTAGAACTTATAACACTTGAACGTAAACTTGCTACACAATTACAAACTTAAGTTTGCTGCTACACAACAACAACAATGACTTTAGTGCTTAGAATTTAGTGCTGGTTCTTGTGTTGAGGGGTAGTTTGTGAACGGCAAAAACAACTTTGTGCTTTGTTGGAAGAAAGCATTCATTCATATAGGAGGGATGCGCCCTTATTTCTTTCACCCCACATCGGTTGTCGACGTAATTTTTTTAATCATGTTTTATACTCGTATTAATTTACTTAACGACCGTCTTAGTCAGAGGTTTTGAATGCGTCGCTACGTTTTCGATGAATAACGAATGAGCTTGCAGTATTATAATTAAGTTGGTGATTCTTGAAGATTGTTTGCTGAAGCATCGGTGCGGAGGATTCTGATCTTGATTTTCATATTAAACTGTCATAATAAGTTTGCTTTAATTGGATGCTTAATTTGCATGTTAGCGTGGGAATATACTCGTAAAAGCAAAATGGAGCTGATTTAGAAAAGCTCCTTATTAAATTAAAATTATCTCAACTTTAAAATTGTATAATAAAATCTCTTTGAATTTCATCTAGTTATAGTGGTGACCTCGAGGTTAGTAAAGAAATGGAATTAAATAATTCTAGGTACTTACCTAGATTTCTTTAATACATACCTATACAACGTAAGTTGCTAATTGTGAAAGAAATCTACTGTTTCGTTTATCGAAAAGCAAATAAGAAAATTACAACAACATAAACTGTGATGCTACCGACATTATAACAAGAATAATACTTTAACAATTGTTATTTCTAATGATCCACTTTGTATTTCCCCATAAATCCATTAACAAAACAAATGGAGGGGGATTCAGATATGATTTCAAAGAATTTCAGCATCCGAATCACAAAAGGCGATATAAAATTTACAAATTGTAGCTATAAAACGAACGCGGGAAACTTAGACTGGGAAATTATGTACGAGCAAAAGGTAATAGGTCTTTGAAACAATGTAACTTAACATTTATTGTTATTCGAGTCGTCTAGAGGAAATAGGGAGGCGTCAGGGGCCATAATGTGATTTTTATTCAATACAGACGTGCAACTGTGTTAATTCTAAGGAGCTTTACAATGTATGGTCCAGGTGATGGAAGAAATTGAGGTGGTGCGGGTTGTTTGAAAGAGATACCGCCGCCCCTGGCACACAGGCTACTGAGGGAACACGGGTGGGTTTTAGTTAGTAAAAGTCTAACACGCCCTCCTGCTCCACCCAGAGCGGGAGAAGTTATTTGATAATTTCCCACCCAAAAAAAAAAGGTAGGACGGGACTTGTAACAAACTGCTTAATTTTTGCAGAGGCGTCAGAATTGCTACGCTGGTTTGCTAAGAAAATCAGTATCTATGCGTAGCGAAGAAGCAATTCCTATCACGTTGTTTTCTTCGAGATGTCAATTATATAATTTGGATTTTTTGAGTCTAAAAATGGATGACCTATTAACCCATAGTGAAATTGAAATAACTGTTAAACCTACGTATCTACCATCTTTACCTTCTGGGCAGGCTTGTTCTATCACAGACGTCATCCATCGCGTGATCGAGGTCAAGAGCTGACTCAACCAGCAATACAAAACATAAACTGTGCACTGTGCTTAAGATAACATAACCCTTCAAATTCCATAAAACTTTAAATTTATTGACTTTTTCTTACACGCTCTCTCTCACTCTCAACTCAGCTTAACAAACCACTACATCTTTTACCTTATACCAACCACTGGCCGAGAACACGGGAGGTAAAATTCTTGAGGTGTTGTTTGCCCTAAAGGCGATTTACTCCAAGTGTCTGTTAAGACGATAATTACAAAAGTTTTTTAATTAGTTTAATTTTGCCGTAAGCCGACGAGATTTTTGAAGCTTTTAAAGCATTATGCACGATACGTTTACGAAGAGAAAAAATTACGAACTTTTCTTTGTGTGTGCGTGAGATACTTTATTAGTTTGATTCTTTTTTATTTCCTTATTAGATTCTAATAATGGAAAAGATAAAATATTGTAAGATTTAAAAGATGGTTTCGTCTGTTTGTTGTTCGTTCTAGCAGCTAAGTGCTAGGTCCCTTATTTAATTCCCAGCTAAGGCCCAATAATATTCGATTTAGTGTGTTTAATACGCTTGATTCTAGGTAGTCGGTCAAGCCTGTCCAACGTTACAAGGGTTACCATTAATTATTACACGGGAATACAGTCGTCATTTATTTTAGACTGATAGATAGAATGTATGCTTTATTGCATACCAAAACCAAGGCTCGTCACCATAACCGTAAAGTGTACACATTTCATCATCATTTCAGCCGAAACACGTCCACTGCTGGACATAGGCCTCCCCCAGGCTCCTCCACTTCGACCGGTCTTGTGCTTCCCATATCCAGCGGATACCCGCGGCCTTCACAAGTTCATCGGTCCACCTTGTGGGACGCCTTCCCACTCTACGTCTTCCGTTACGCGGTCTCCACTCCAGAACCTTTCGGCCCCATCGGCCATCTGTTCTGCGAGCAATGTGCCCTGCCCACTGCCACTTAAGTTTGGCAATTCTTCGGGCTATGTCGGTTGCCTTGGTTTTCCTACGGATCTGTTCATTTCTGATTCCATCGCGCAGGGAAACTCCGAGCATAGCCCTCTCCATTGCCCTTTGGGTGACTTTAAGCCTGCTGATAAGGCCCATTGTGAGCGACCACGTCTCTGTACCATAGGTCATCACTGGCAACACACACTGGTCAAAGACTTTCGTCTTGAGACACTGTGGTAATTGGGACGAGTAGATATTGCGAAGCCTCCGGAACGCTGCCTAGCCGAGTCGGATTCGACGATTGACCTCTTTCTCGAAGTTAGACTTACCTAACTGGACAGTTTGTCCTAGGTTAACGTACTCGTCCACAACTTCGAGTTTAGCGCCTCCGATCGTCATGAGAGTGGGTGTTACATGGGCATTTGACATGACCTTTGTCTTTTCCATGTTCATTTTAAGACCCACTCTTTCGGAAGCTCTACTGAGGTCATCGAGCATTGTACTGAGGTCCTCCATGGTCTCAGCCATGACGACTATATCATCGGCAAACCGAAGGTGAGTGTGTACTCGCCATTGATGTTGATGCCAGCCCCTTACAGTACACATTTTTACATTACACGTAAAATCATACACTTTCCCTCAGGAAAGTTACTGACCTATCGTGACCTAGTTTAAAAAACCATACACAATTGAACTCTACAAGATTGCACATTCCATCTAGTCACTTATCCTAACATGTTTCAGCTTAGGGTATATTTATGTCTCATACGACATAGAAAATCAAATTCAATCGCTATTCATCCGATCGGGTACAATTAAGCAATTAGGCCACATTGAATGTGAAGTCCTCGTAATAACTTAATGGTTGTAAGTTGGACTTGGGACTGCTAATCGCGTTTCCATTTTAGCTCTGGACAAAAAGTTTAGTATGATTAGGTACTTTTTAAGCCCGAGGTCGGGACTTTGGGACTGTGTCCATTAGATGGATTTATATTCTCGAGATTTTGAATTGGACCTTATATATAGGGATTTAACTTTCCATTGACTATGTACCACGTGAACAAACTTGGTGTAATCAATGTAAGTTGTTGATCGAAGATTTTGTCCTAAAAAAAGTATATTATAGAGATAGCTGGGGTTTGTATTTTATAAGCTTTGTTGTTGTAAAAGTCTGACCAATTTTTTGGTACCATTTGGCAAGATACGTATTACCGATAACTTTGCTGACGTAAGTCTTACGTTATATTCAAGCGACAGAACATTTTAGTTCTTCGATAAAATACATTCCCACTATCCCAACTAGTATTATAAATGCAAAAGAAACTCTGTCTGTCTGTTGCGCTTTCACGCCTAAACCGCTGAACCGATTGTCATGAATTTTGGCAGAGATATAGGTTATATTTTGAGCACAAGACTTGAAATTTTAGTTCAACTACTTCTTTTTCGTAACACTCTTGTAAGAGTGGTCGTGGTCCTCATGAAATGTATTGTCTACCTCCGATTTTTTGATAAAATAAGCACTCCTACAAGGGATCGCTCAATACGAATTTAATCTGGTCAGTTCATCTCATGGGTGAGCTACCGCTTGGTCTAGTGCCCTCCACTCTAACCTGCAACTACCTAATTGAGGTAAAATAGCTTTTCCAATATGGGGTCTCTTATTGAAAGAGCTCGTCAATGTAATTTAAATCACTACATCTAGACACGAACCTCGAACCACGAAGAGGGGTCTCGTGGCTAATTAATAACAGCCGTACGGGTAGATCTATCTGGTTAAGCAACGCTTGCCAGGGTTGGTCTGTGGGTGGGTGACCATTTTTACATACTGAGACTCCTCCGTGCTACGGAACGCACGCTTAGCCGTTGGTCCCGGCTGTCATTTGTGGATCTTTGACAGTCGTTACGGGTCGTCAGAAATAACTGTGTTGGTATTCAGCTGCAGCTAGTTAGACTGGAAGCTGACCTCAACAGTCTCTCTTACCGCAGGTGTAATGGAAGAAATTTCTGTAGAAATAAGCATTACCTCTGTACGTATTCTTATATACCTTTCTTCTTGTCTGTTTATATGTGTGTGCTCAGAATACAGAAGTTCTTTCTGTATTCTGAGTGTTCTTTCTGTATTCTGAGTGTGTGTGCATAAATGGTTAAAATAAAAAATAAATTATTATTAAGATTTTTGACGTCTAGACACGAACCTATCTGGCAAACGCGCGATGAAATAAAGCTGAGCTTCGGTAGGTAAATTACAAAGTCGTCGCTAAACTATCAGTTTAGAATAACACCTATCACCGTTTCTGCTTATCCCTTTGAGGAAAAGCGCGATGCAGCTGGAAGCCAACAGGGCAGAACAAGTTGCGACCAGCGCCGGAAGAGGAGCACGCGTAGCCAAGCACAGGATGACGTCACTGCCAAGTTTTAAATTTAATTAAAGACAACTTTGGGGCGAGGCATTGCGACTGTAAACAGATTATGTGTGGACAGACGGACGTTTGTTTGGGATGGTTGGTTGTTTGTATATTGATGTGTTGCAAATTACATATGGCAATTGATTCGAAATTCATCTATGAAATGGGTAGCTGAACCCAAAATAGGAATAGACTAAATTGGTGTGATTGTGAATGGTCTTAACTCAAAAATAATTATCTACATTATGTAGAGTTTATGTAGATAATTATTTTTGTGTGCGATACAATATATAGACTATGGAGAGGGGCTTGTGGCTAAGTAAAAATAGCTGCGCGGGTCGGTCGATCAGGTTAAGCTACGCTTGCCGCGGTTGGTCCGTGGATGGTTGACCATCTTTACATACCAAGACCCCTCCGTGCCTCAGAAAGCACGTTAAGCCGTTGGTCCCGGCTGTCATTTGTGGATCTTTGACAGTCGTTACGGTCGTCAGAAGCTCGAAAGTCTGACAACCAGTCTTACCAAGGGGTCTCGTATTACCCAGTAACTGGGTTGTGGATTCAGATAGGTATTCGCTCCAAGTAAAAAAAAAAAAAATGTTAAGTACTGGGTATTGCATGCAAAATTTATGAACATTATGTATACAGGGTGTAACTGAAACCATATTGCTATCCTTAAGCACTAAAGATAACAGCTGGTATATAATAGCTGGTAAAGATACATAATTTCAGCTCAAAATAAAGTGCTCTAAGAATTGATACCAAATTTCGGATTCATACGAGTATGTTTCTTAAATTCAAATCATCACAAACGTGTCACCGGACTACGTAGGTCAATAACTTTCCACGTTACTTGCCAATATCACGATAAATCTCTTCCGAGTGATGTGTTTATTTCAATTTGAAAAGATTGGTTTGTGGTATAATACATTGATATGTATTAAAAATTCTCATAACTTTCGAACATGTAGAGATAGGATTAAAAAACCCTACCAATATCCTTTGATATCATCCAAAGAAGCCGTGCCCTTGCTCGTATATACCCTTTCTGTTACATGTTGTATGTTAGTGGGATAGTAGGATAAGTAGAATTTTAGGAGTTTTTTGAAGGAAACTTCAACCGTCAACCGCAGCGTTTGAACCGCCCGTCTGCACAACAACAACAGTCGACATGTGTCGCCACGTTACAGATGCACAAAGTATTGCAACGCGACATCCACGCACTTTTGCATAAAGACAACATGGCCGACTCCCTTGTATGGGGCTCTGTTATTATTACTGTTTTTTTTGGATGACTGAGGATGTTATTAAGTGTTTTGATGATACTGTGATTTTTTAGTCTGCATTCATTCTGACTCTGATTCACGAAGTAATTTGACATGGATGGCTGATCTTATTTTCAGTAATTTGCATTGTGCATTACATTATTCTTATTTAGGTGTTTATCACAAAAGAAAAATGTTTAGAAGATCATGTCTTTGTACGGTGACAGTAAAAGACACGTGAAAAAAAAATAAGGATTTACTTTCTACTTTAGTTTTAGCTAGGCAAACGATTACCAGAGCAAAACTGTCAACGAAAACTTCTGACTAAGACAGGTCTTCAAAGCATGTACAGTTGAGATAAAACTTGTCTCTTTTAATTCTTGGTCAACAACGAGCAATATACAATATCCAATATATGTATCCATAATATTTAACTGATATTATGGATACATAATTCAGAAAAGGTATTATGATTAATACCTAATTGCCTTGATGGTTTAGTTATTCGGATTTGCTTTCATTTAAATGTAATTTGATTCAATTCAATTCATTTCGATTTTATTTGATTTCCATATCTATAATTTGATTTATTTTATTCGATTCTATTTGCTTTTATTCGATTATATTTATTTAACTGTATTTTAGTTTATTTTAAACGATTTCCATTAATTTGGCAATGGGTATTATTAAACTGAAATAAACTAATTTACTAGTATAATCATCAACAAACTAGCAGGTGAGAAAGTTTAAGAGAGAAGCTTGAGCACACATAGTACGAGAACCCGCTTTAACGCGGTAGTTCGCGTTAATTTAAAAGGGCCTCGCCTATTACAGTTTACGCGAAAGCATAAAACCCACGACCCAATTTGGCAAAAAGAAAATTTCTCGCAAAATTACCTATTTGGAGCCAAGGCACGTGTTTTTGAAGTTTAAAAAATAAAAAGGAATGTTGGTTTTGCCGAAGCCAGAATGTAAAATGTAAAGAATTATTGGAACATAACAAAATATGACCGGACGGGTTTACCTCTATAAATCGTTTTACATCTGCTATAATGTAATGAGATTTAACCCTCCCATTCGCGTTTACGACATACCCGGACCGTCTAAATAGATCAAAATATTTTTTTTCTATAGAAAGTTCTTTTTTGTAAATATACGCGTCTATATTGACAACGTGATCGCTAAATTGACTGTTACTCGATGATGGATTTGGATGAATGGTAAGAAACCTGAGACCATTTTGACGTTTTCATAACATAGATAGGCCTGAGTTTGTTCACTATTTCATCGATATTCGCATCAAAATATAGCTAGAGATGTCAAATCATACTGATGTTAGCATGACATTATGAAGGGCTTGTGGCTAAGTAATAACAACAGTCGATAGATTTTTTTTTTTGGGTGGGAAATCATCAAATAACTTCTCCCGCTCTGGGTGGAGCAGGAGGGCGTGTCAGACTTTTACTGACTAAAACCCACCCGTGTTCCTTCATTAGCCCGTATGCCAGGGGCTGTGGTATCTCTTTCAAACGAACCCGCACCCCTGACAGGCATCGGCCCTTGCGGGCCCCATCATTTTTTGTGCTGACATCTCTTTAAGGCGCGCGTGGAACACAACGCGCCGTCGACTTGGGCTTGGTCCTTACCGGACAGCGAGCTACCCATTACTCGCCGTCCGCAAGCCCATGCCTACGGTGGCCGGAAATCGGCCTGGGATTCCCGACGCCCAGGGCGTCTCCGTATCCTGCGGCGGCTGGGGTCGCGAGGGCGCATATGCTGCCTCTCCCTCACGTGCGCCGCCTCCCTCTTCGCGAGCATCACTGCTTCGCTGAAGGAGGTTACGGCTCCCCATGCCCTCTCGCTCCGTACCATGGCCTGGACCAGGGCCGGACGCGAGAGATCACCGCCGCCGATCGCCTCCACGAGGACACAGCGGTGCTCCGCCCAAGCAGGGCAGACCGCCACCGTGTGCTCCACCGTATCCTCAGGGCGATCTTCGCAGTGGAAACACCCGGGCGTTTCCTCCCGCCCTATCCAAAACAGGAACCTCCCGAAACAACCGTGTCCGGTGAGGACCTGCGTCAGGCGGAAAGTGAGGAGGCCATGCCGCCTCTCAAACCACTCCTCAAAGAGGGGACTTACCGCCGCAATCGTGGCGTGCCCAAACAGTCGATAGATCAGGTTAAGCTACCCTTGCCACGGTTGGCTCGTGGACGGGTGACCATCTTAACGTATCAAGACCCCTCCGTGCCTCGGAAAGCACATTAAGTCGTTGGCCCCGGCTGTCGCTACGGCTAGTCAGAACCCTGAATTCTGAAAACCAGTCTTATCAAGGACTAGCGTATTACCCAGTAACTGGACTGTCGAGATGAGATTAGCAGTAGCTCCATGTAAAATACTGGTATTCATCTACATCTGGTTAGACTGGCAGCCGACCCCAACATAGTTGGGAAAAGACCAGGCAGACGCTTTTAGCATGATATAGGAATTGAACAAAAATGCATTTATTCGAAATTTTTTAGCAATTTGCTAATAAATGTTAGAAATAATGTCACGCACCTAAAGTTATAAAAAAAAACAAGCCTGTGATTACTTTTGAAGTTTAAATCTTGTTCAACCTTATTAAATAGCAGTTTTGATTGACTTTATATTCTTAGTTTAGTTAGGTACGCCACTACTTAAAGGCTCCCGTAGACCGGCGCGACACGACTCTGCGACATACATTTTAGAAACTGTTCAAGTAGAGTCCCACCGCGCGTGTCTGCAGGAAAGTTAAAGCAGACCCGTACAAAACCCAGAACCGTATATTTCCACTCCTTATCTTTTTAGTACAATCCCACAAAAGTTGATTGACGTATTCGAGGAGGGAATTCCTTTCTGAGAATTTGTTTAGTCCTCTCAATGGCCGAGGGAAATATTAAGAAATGCCTCCCGTCCTATTGATGCCCGATTTTTATTCGCCGTCATCACAAGATTAATTCCAAGAGGAGTATAGCTGTGTATTTAGATATTATGGTATTTAATGGCCCTTTTGAATTTCGGCTAATATTCATTATTGGATATCGGCGAAGTGGATTAACTAACGTTAATAAACATTTAATGTTGGGCAATTACATTAAGATTTTGTTATTGATGTCTCTAAGAGTTGAGATGAAAAGTGTTTTGTTGTATTTAGAAGTTGGTTTTGAATGGAAATACGAAATTATAAAATGTGTTTTGTGATCGGACAAACGAACTTCTCCAAGTTACTTACTTTGCTACTAATATTTTTGTAACATAGATTTTTACCTAAAGATAAATTGTTAAGACTGAATTTTTGGTTACAATTTGCGCGACACTGTATCTTTTGTATACTTAACAAGAACTAGGAAAACTGGTGTTTTGAAAGTTATGCCACGTTACCTCGGCCAAGCTTACCCTGTAAATAGCCTCATACATACAATTTATAAAGAATATAACAGAAATATGTAGTGCATAAATCGACAGGTTTTTGGCTCGCTCCCAGCTAACATCATGGTAACCTATTTCCTTCTGCTCGTTGTACAATTTCCGCGGGATGGTAAACAGCTGATAGCTTTATGTTTTTCCTTTACTTAATCATTTTGGTTTTACTTTAAGAAATGAGGAGGAGGAACGATAAAGGCAGAGCTCAGTTGGCACCATTTTGGAATTGGATGTAGTAAATAAGGGAAATTTCTTGTTTGATGACGTTTTTCGCATCAATTTTTTGACGATCACTAGTTCTTAGATTACACCCATTGCTTTGTGGTATGCAAAACAGACAATGTCTAAATAGCCGCACCTACATACTACTTTTCGTATGGTGCCGGATAGTGTCGTAGAAGGCGACTAAGGGACTTACTAGAGAATGGGCTGCAGTGTTCTCTGTGCATTTCACCACCTTACTGCGATCGCTAGCCCGCCTGCCAAGCGTGGCGATTATGGAAAATCCCCCCTTTTGGGGGAGGCCTATGTCCAGCAGTGAACGTCTTTCGGCTGAAATGATGATGATGACACACTACTGCAGACTAGTAGTGGTGGACTAGTTCGTAGTTTCGAACCCAGACAGGCGCTTTACCTTATGTAAATTGTTTCATCATCATTGCTCTGGCTCTCAAAATGGTGAAGGAAAACATCAGGAGGGGACCGGCATGTCCTACAACCAAAAAATCCGAAGACATGTGACATCTATCAAGCCCGCGTGGTGGATAACGGCTCAGTCCCTCTCACCGAGACGGACTGAGCCGTAACGTAACGTATATACTGCCTATTTGACTTCCACAACCCGGTTACTGGGGAATACGATACCTCTTGGCAAGACTTGTTGTCAGACCTTCGGGCTCCTGACGACCGATAATTAAGATAACATACCTACTACTGAGAAATCAATTACTTACATAAACGAAGATGCTACATTATACGATGACCAGAATACTCATAATAATAGCTCAATCGACGTACAGGCAGCAAGTTCATAAAATCGGATAAATCTTTACGAGCAATCAAACATTCCCGAGTGATAAAATCGATACCTGAAGTTCTTGACCTTAAGAACAAAAGCAATGTTAAGCTTTAATAGCAACTCAATAATTTATATCGAGCACAACACATCACTCGAGCCTTTACATAATGCACGAAGGTAGCTAAAATTGCGCTTCGTAGCTTTCGGATGGATTGGTACAGTTCCGTGTGGTAGTTTGGTACTAATCCTTGGAGGTTACATAGAGTTCCATATTAAAACGTTTGTGAAATCTACGGTTTTCAGAACCGAATTATACCGATTGAAATTAGTATCCTACTAATATTTTAAATATAGATTTTTGTATGTTTGGATGTTTGTTACTCAATCACGCAAAAACGGCCGTGCGGATTTGAATGAAATTTGGCACACAGATAGTTTATAACCTGGATCAACATATAAGATACTTTTGTCCCGGTAATACGTTCCCGTGGGAAAATTTCCGACCTCCACGCGGGCAAAGCTGCTGGCAAAGACTAGTGTAGGTATAAATATGAGCATGAGGTATAAAAAGTAAATTGAGCGAGTTTGCAACATAATTTCCTCCTTCCAACATTATAATGATGTCTTTCATTGCAAAGGGCTTTTTTCGCGTAAAAAAATTCATGAAGGTCATCCGTCTAGAGAGAACAGAACTTTATACAAAATCTGACCAAAATAATCTTTCTATCCTACTTTATTAGGAACCGATTTCAATTGAAAGGTTTCAGCCTGATTTTTTAAACTAGACGTGGCAATCGTGGATTGAGTCACATTCACAACTTTGCCTTCACACATACGTCTGTAAGCGCCATTTTATCAGCTCAGTGCGCGGGCGCCTCCTATTATTTCTATCTGAATCTCTTTTATTGCATCGTAAATAAGTATAGTGACAGTTTTTATTGCGCCAAACTCAGTTCCGGAGTTAGTTGGGGTGAGATTAACATCTTCGAACGAGTGCAGAATAAGTATGAGGATTGTCGGTTTTAGAATTACTCCTGTCTTTGTTCTGTGTTCCTGATGATTGCTGTTACATTTTCTTGAAATGTTTTAATGATTGGCTGGTAATTGTTTAGAGGATTTGGGTTGAGCTTGGAATCTTGTCGAGGATTTGTATTTCGCCTTTCATTTACGGTTGAGGGTGATTTTATTTGGTAAGTACTAAGTTTTGTTTTTTGATTGAAGTATGCTTTAAACCTGACGTTTGTTTTGAAGTGTAAGGTCCACTTTGTTACGTATACATATTCATGTTTAGTAGTTAGTAAGGACTCATGGCCATGACTAAATTGGGTTGATCTAGCGCTAAGCTACGATTGCTGAAATTGGTAAGTGGATGGGTGGGTGACCGTCTAAAACATTTATATCGAAAAGCACGTCAATTCCGGTTGTCCTTTATAAATCCCTGACACTCATTACAGTTAGTCAGAAGCCTGAAATTTCTACAACCAGTCTTACCAAAGAGTCATCATCATCATCATCATCATTTCAGCCGAAAGACGTCTACTGCTGGACATAGGCCTCCCGCAGACTCCTCCACTTCGACCAGTCTTGTGCTTCCCACATCCAGCGGATTCCCGCGGCCTTCAGAAGGTCATCGGTCCACCTTGTGGGAGGCCTTCCCACTCTACGTCTTCCAGTATGCGGTCGCCACTCCAGAACCTTACGACCCCATCGGCCATCTGTTCTGCGAGCAATGTAGCCCTGCCCACTGCCACTTAAGTTCGGCAATTCTTCGGGCTATGTCGGTTCCCTTGGTTCTCCTGCGGATCTCTTCATTTCTTTTACCAAAGAGTATTACCACGGAACTGATTTGTGGAGGTCAAATCGGCAGTCGCTCTATGTACCATACCGGTAATCAGCTGCATCCATTTAGACTGAAAGCCGACCTCAACATAGTCGGGCTAGGCAGAAAATGATTTTAAGTTCAATAGTAAAATAAGCCACGGTCGTGCTTCTTTACCAAAAAAGTTACACAGCATGCAGGAACAGCGTTACACTCGTATTGAATTTACAGATTAACAAAAAATCCCTTGAAAAAGGCACCCCAAATCCCGCACCAATTTCTTACGTTACATATACAATAAAACTTATAGATACAGAGAACCCCCAAAAGAGAGACATTCACGCTCGAATTATCACTATTTGTTGCGAGTGCAAACTTCGCTCCCCATGCAGGTACAGAAAAAACGTGAATCAATGAAAACTTTTACGTAAATAGTAAGGTATGTTTAAAGTTTCTGCCGAGGGTGAACTGATTGTATTGCAGGCTTTGTTTCTCTAAGATACGTGTATTTGAGTAACAGAAACGTTTTTGGAATTTTTATTAGTGGGGGCGAACTTTTATTTTTCTTAAATGTCATGTTCTATAGCATCTGGATCATCATTTACGGCATTTTTTTTACTTCACTTCAATTGTTTTACTTGACTGCAATTTCAAGGTTCCGTACCGCAAAAAAAAAAAAAAAACGTAATCCTTGTAGGATCAATTCATTGTCAATTCTGTGATTGCCAAGTTACATTTGCAGTTGGAAAATTGAGTGTGACGTATTATTATAGATGTATGTATGGGAGAATATATTTTTTAAATGATTATGAAGAATAGTTATTTGTTAACTTTTCACTTCAGCAGCGAGAACACTTTATGAGATAAAATAATAAACAGGAATAGATTGAAATACTCGTAACCATTTATTGTGAATCAAAATTATTAACATTGGTAGAGGTACCAATTCAATAAAATGGAACATTTTAAAAGTTAAAACTTATTCAACTCTTTACGCTAGCCACGAAATTTTATTCGCGCTCTTTTATTTAAATTAAGGCGTGTTCGGAAATAGCACCCATGATATTTTATTATTCAAAATATATTACGTAACATTATTGAAACTAGTTATAAATATTTACAGGTTAAATATCAGTTTTATTTGCAGTAAATACTTATTTTCGTTTAAATACAACAATAAATTAAAAATTGCAATAAATTACACTATAATTATGACATAATTATCTTTTTTCAAAATTTCTTTAGTTAGTACGAAATTCCGAACGTGTTTGTCTTTGAGGTCGAATTCAAAATTGGAACTTCGAAACGGCTGGAGTTTGTCTCTCTCTCTTTCTAATGGCGGGAAAGAGATGGAGTGTGAATGTTTCGAATTGTATGATTAACCCAAGGCTGAATAAGATATTCGCGGCTTTCTGAAAACAAAAATTAAAAAGCTACTTTGTCTCACTCAGTGAGCAAAAGCGCATTTTGCTCACTGATTTCAGGCAGCAAAACCTACATGTTTGAGCTACTGACGTGAAAACATTTTTTTCAACACACTTGCTCATAAAATGGCTCTAATTTCACTACAGTTAGGCACATAATGACACCTATTATCAAACTGTGACTTTTTCATTACTATTATTCACTAGTGAGTTATAGAATTGGTTGAGTTGCTTTGTTCTTAGTGAGTTATAGGTTGTTTTTTGTTTGAGTTGCTTTGTTCTTAAAAACGATGATGATGATGATGATGGATGATGCTGGGTGATGATGGATGATGATGGATGATGCTGGATGATGATGGATGATGATGGATGATGATGATGGATGATGATGATGGATGATGCTGGATGATGATGGGTGATGATGAGTGATGATGGATGATGATAGATGATGATGGATGACGATGGATGATGATGGATGATGATGGATGATGATGGATGACGATGGATGATGATGATGATGGATGATGATGATGATGGATGATGCTGGATGATGATGGGTGATGATGGGTGATGATGGATGACGATGGATGATGATGGATGACGATGGATGATGATGGATGATGATGATGGATGATGATGGATGATGATGGATGACGATGGATGACGATGGATGATGATGGATGATGATGATGATGATTTAGTATTATTTTCTTCGCAAGTGTGTTGAAAAACGTCGTATGATACACGTGTGTATTGATGATTATCGTCCTCGGCTCTCTTAAGACCCTCGCCTGACGGCTCGGGTCTCAATGGCGCCTCAGCGATAATCACCAACGTTACACACTTGTACCATAATGTACTATTTTAATTTTTTTTTGGTTAGATTAGTAGCAAGCTATCAAATTTCAGAATCTCAGAAGCAGTTACGTAAGATAATGATATTACATTATTTTTAACCGACTTCAAAAAGAAGGAGGTTATCAATTCGACATGTATATTTTTTTTTTATGTATGTTCGGGCATAACTCCGTCGTTTATTGACGGATTTGCAAAATTATTTTTTTGTTCGAAAGAGGTTTACTCCGAAATGGTCCCATTAAAATTTCGTATAGATCTGATGATGCGTTTCGAAGACAGACAACGGAACTCTTCAAAAAATTACAGCAAATCAACCGCGAATGTTGCTATCGCATATGTATGCATTGTTTTGACCCCAAGGATGATGAAATTTCGAATTGGTGTGGGGTAGGTAACTAAAAATTGAAAAATAAAAACTTTTTTCAAAAAAATTACTGCCTTCCGAAATTAAAGTTATTTTGCACTTTGTAGTGTTTTTTTGGAAGTCGGTTGTTATTTTTTTGAAAAAAGTTTTTTTAATTATTGTAGAGCAACCTCACCAACCCGCCTGCCAAGCGTGGTGATTATAGCAAATTCCCCCTTTTTGGGGAGGCTTATGTCCAGCAGTAGACGTGTTTCGGCTGATATGATGAGAGCGACCTCGAAGCCCAAGTCCAACTAAATAATTTCAAGTAAGACATTGAATGGAAAAAAAAAATAACAAAATTCACAAGAAAACAGAATTAATTCTAGGGGCGACTTGCAAAATGTAGTTTCGTATGGAACGATATAATCAATGATTATGTAAAAAAAAAATCGTCTAAAACACTCAAATGCCTAAGTTATTGTAATTTGCTGTTTTGTGCTATCATTATTGTATCTGCAGTCACTAAAAGACATAAGTAACCTGGGTTGTCAGATATACTTGTAATTGAAGTTTACTAAGAAATCGTTGAATTTTTTCGAATGACATTATTGAACTGTTCGTTTTCTATTAATTTTTATTTTAAAACATCCAACGATTTCTTACTACACTTTGACTATAACTGACAACCTTGGTTACTTATGTCTTTTGCTGACCGTACCTTATCAAGACCGGAACATATTATTATACGGTAACTGCATTCTCACCGGTGTCAAAATTAAAAAAAAAGTAGATCATTTGTGCCGTGAGAACAACGATCGTATTGTTGGTAGATTGAATTACCGTCTTGTGCAAGTTATTTAGTTTGCAGTTAAGGCGAAGCTGTGTTTCTTGTTAATTATAAATTCTTGATTTATCAGATTTTCTTATGAATTTTCTATTTAAAGGAAAAATATAATTTACAACGTCATCATCATCATCATCATTTCAGCCGAAAAAACGTCCACTGCTGGACATAGGCCTCCCCAGGCTCCTCCACTTCGACCGGTCTTGTGCTTGCCACATCCAGCGGATTCCCGCGGCCTTCACAATGTCATCGATCCGCCTTGTGGGAGGCCTTCTCTCTCTACGTCTTCCGGTACGCGGTCACTACTCAAGAACCTTTCGGCACCATCGGCCATCTGTTCTGTATTTACCAATGTTATTAACTGGAATTTCAAATCTAAAGATAGAAATCATGTTGAACCTTGCAAGCCATTCTCAGAAATTAGGAAACAGTATAACATAAACATCACGCCTTGTTTCCCTTTTTTTTTTTTTTGGGTGGGAAATCGTCAAATAACTTCTCCCGCTCTGGGCGGCAGGAGGGCGTGTCAGACTTTTACTGACTAAAACCCACCCGTGTTCCTTCATTAGCCCGTATGCCAGGGGCTGTGGTATCTCTTTCAAACGAACCCGCACCCCTGACAGGCATCGGCCCTTGCGGGCCCCATCATTTTTGTGCTGACATCTCTTTGAGGCGCGCGTGGAACACAACGCGCCGTCGACTTGGGCTTGGTCCTTACCGGACAGCGAGCTACCCATTACTCGCCGTCCGCAAGCCCATGCCTACGGTGGCCGGAAACCGGCCTGGGATTCCCGACGCCCAGGGCGTCTCCGTATCCTGCGGCGGCTGGGGTCGCGAGGGCGCATATGCTGCCTCTCCCTCACGTGCGCCGCCTCCCTCTTCGCGAGCATCACTGCTTCGCTGAAGGAGGTGACGGCTCCCCATGCCCTCTCGCTCCGTACCATGGCCTGTACCAGGGCCGGACGTGAGAGATCGCCGCCGCCGATCGCCTCCACGAGGACACGGCGGGGGACGCTGAGGTGTACTTTAGTAGGTACACTGAAATTTCGCCAGTTATGTTTAAGTTCATGAAATAGGGAGCCAGGTTATTTATTGCCACTAACCGGACATACATTCTAGACTCTAGGCTGCTTCTGAGATATTCCAGAAACAAAAACCCAATATTACTTTTCCCGACATGGGAATCGCAGCTGGGTACCTACTCTTGCTTAGCAGTAGCGCCTGCGACCACTACACCAACGAGGAAGGTAATATACCAGTACCAGTAGGAAACAGTAATTAACAGTTTTATGAAAATTATGTTCATGAAATATGTAGAATCCAACATCCTCCATTTTTCTAGAGAATTAGACCAAAATAGAGACGAAATTTGAATAAGGTATAATTTTTACAACTAAATAAAATTAAAGTATCTGTTTGTAATGTCAAAGTTACAGCTTTTATAAAATGCAAGAAAGTATAATTATACCGTAGGTACTTTCTTTTTTCGGGTAATCTCCGCAACGATAGAACCGATTTTGACGGAACTTTAACTGGCAGATGTTATAAGGCCGCGTAACATAGTTACTATTTTTTTGTCCCAGTAGCACGTTCGTGTGGAATAATATACGACAGCCACGCGGGCGAAGCCGCGGGCACAGCTAGTTTGACATTTAAAACACGAAAGCCCTTGCCTTTAACAGTTGATCACAGTACCATAACAAATGAAAACGACGGCTGCATGAAATACATCGTGGTTATTAAAGTATACCCAGTTATTGTTTTAATAAGATTCGTGTTAATTATGTATTATGTGGTGAAAGATAAAAGCCTACATGAATTCTTGTACATTAACAGGATTTCACGGTCAGACTAGACCTTTTTGATCGTAATTGATACTCAGTAATGGTTCACGAATCTTTACCATTAACGTTCGTAATTTTCGCACTTAATAATGTTCATGGTCTATTTAATTTACGCGTTAACTTCCTATACTAAGGGCATGTCTACCCGACTATTACCGCGCCCCCCGGTCTACTTCTTGATATGCAATGGCCTCTGTAACACCATGAAGCATGAGGATCCAGGAGCTCGTGCAAATCTTGGGGTTCATTCGATTAATCGAGTCTGGTCAAGCCACGCTGGGATCGGCGCATTTCATTCATCCATTCATAACTTACTAGTAATTCTATCATTTTACAATAATAGTTTCTTTCATCATCATATTCTTCAGCCTATAATGTTCCCACTGGTGGGACATAGGCCCCCTCTCGGTAAAGGGTGAGCCGTAATCCACCATAAGGCCCAATGCGGGTTTGGGTGATGTCACATGTCTTCGAATTTTTGGCTCTAGGATATTCACGATGTTTTCCTTCACCGTTTTGAAAGTAGTAGTAAACAAATAATTTACAAAAAGTATAGCGCCCGTTACCACTAGGTCACCACTGCTTTCTTAGTGTAGTTTCCGTACATAGTATTTATTATTCTGTCTCTTTACGTTCACATTTCATCAATGATTCTTTGATTCCGCTTCGCATCTCGCTTTGAAGCTGCACTTCAATATTCAAAAACACTTCATCACTAATCACAGTTCCACCTGAGACAGACATTACAAATCCAAATGAAAAATAATGCCCCTATCTCACCGATTCGAAAGCACTTAGTATGGAAATGAAGTCATCAAGCTAAAGCCCACCATTCAATGCTCGACTCGATCGCTAGGGTGACAGTGGCGACGCTCGTCATTCCTACAAATCATGTTTACTGGTTGTCCGAACAACGCGGGGGCAGACTGTCAATAATCGTGTATTGCACCCTACTGCCTGTGGTGCGTTTAGTCTGCTGGTTACAGTTTGTCACGTCAGCGTTTTTTATAAAAAGTTATCAAAAAATAAGACAGTATTTTTGTGTTGCGATTTTCGAATGTTATTATTAGGTACTGAGCACTTTTCTCATCAGAATATCAGTGATATAGGAACTATTGGAAAAGCCTTATCAAATTTGGAATCAGTCTCGAGAGGCTCTCAACTTGAAGACATCATCAATAAGAATAAGTAATGTACTCATTCTTCTTACGAGCTACTTTTTAATTTGGAATAATTAATTCGATCAAGAATCAAACAGAATGTGTAAATTCAAAGAAACTGTACTAATAGTCGTTTAGGTACTAGCTACTGGGGACGGGGGACCCACGTCATGAACGTAGCTCCTTACGGTTTATCTTCAACTCTGAATGTAACGTAAAGTAAAATAAAGTTTCGACCGTGTCTTTAAAATACTCCAACGTTGACCTCACGGTTAATCGGCTTCGGCATCTCCAAAAACTATGAAAACGACTCCGATGATAAAAAAATGAATTTCGCAGCCGCCATCTGCGATTTTCATTTTGACCTCACTATTGGCTTCAGCACTGGAGTATGAAGCACAGCATGGAGGTAACACAGGTAACACTTTATTGTTACGAATACGAAACGCTATTTTCCTAACGTGACGATTTCTACAATTTTACTCTTACGAGTACCTTGCGGCTGCGTTAAAAAACTTCGTACCAAAAAAGCAATGACATTAACAAACAAAAAACAGACGAACGAACACATCTTGACACCGGACATGACAAGCCATCTTCCACTTGACTCGCTCATGCACCTAACTGAACGGGTCACGAATCGACTCACCTGTTAGTGAATCTCGATGACTCGGCGGAAAGCGCTCACGTGCTATACAAGTCATTCTATTTGTTTGTAACTGGTTTATACCGGTTACAGGATTACTATGTGTTTTTGTTGTTGCTCTCCTATGAATACAACAGGTAGTAATCGTTTCTGTGTTTGGGCATTTGAATTATTGTGAAATTATAATGGTAGCTGTTGCTGCGATCAGGTTGCGTTATTGGAACAGAAGTTGTGGGAACTAAAGTTAGGATACAAGTTTATACAAAGTGAAGCAGCAAATCCTACTTTCTACTAATCCTACAAATAATAATTTAAATGTGAAAGTGAAGATGGATAGATGAAAGAAAGAAAGAAACAAAGAAAAATTGTTTTATTTGTCACAGAAACACGTGCATCTAAAAAAAGAACATGATAACAAACACAGATATTTATAATAGGTCTTTACCTATGAAATTGCCGTTTTGTATGAAAAAATTTAAACGAATTTTTTTCATGAATTTTTTATTTGTATTAATCGAAGTAATCACCCATGCAATCAATGCATCTTTGCCATCGCAGTGGCAGTTTATTGATGCCCTTCTTAAAGAAATCAGCTGGACGGGAGGCAACAAATTCTTCAAAGGCATTTTGTACTGCCTCTCGGGTATTAAATTTTTTTCCCGCCAAGAAGTTATCCAAATTCTGGAAAAAGTAGTAGTCTGTAGGCGCAAGGTCTGGTGAGTAGGGCGGATGACGGAGAGCTTCCAACCCCAGTTCTTGCAACTTGGAGACCGTCTGCTGTGCAGTATGAGGTCGCGCGTTGTCGTGCAGGAGCAGCGGAGACGAGCGATTGACCAATGCTGGTTGGAGATGCGCCAGCTTCTCCATCATTGTGTTCAGTTCTTCACAGTACACATCTGCAGTAATGCTCACCCCGTTTGGTAAGAAGCTGTGATGAATCACACCGACGCTAGACCACCAAACAGTGACCATCACTTTTCTAGGGGTAAGTTTTCGTTTAGGGCATTGTTTAGGTGCTGAACCAGGATCCAACCAACTTGCTGAGCGCTTACGGTTATCAAACAGAATCCATTTTTCATCGCAGGTAACAATGCGGTTCAAAATTCCTTCATTTGTGTGTCTGTTGAGCAGTGCAAGGCACGTCTCGACGCGTACTTCGCGCTGGCGATCATTGAGTTCGTGGGGCACCCATTTGTCAAGTTTTTTTACCTTGCCAATTTGACGCAAATGGACCAATATTGTTTTGACGCTAACGTCGAAAGCTGCTGCTAATTCAGCCGTAGATTGTGTATCATCAGCTTCCACAATCGCCTTTAATTCGTCATTGTCGACCAAAGTCTTCGGACGACCGCGAGGTTCATTTTTCAGGTCGAAATTTCCAGAACGGAAGCGAGCAAACCAATAACAGGTGGTGCGTTGGTTTGTAGTGTTAGCTCCGTAAACGTCGTTGATGTTGCGTGCCGCTTGTGCCGCGTTGCTGCCACGACGGTACTCATATTCCATAATTACTCGAATTTTTAACGTATCCATGATGACGAAAAAGATTGAAATGCGATGAAAATGTAACACTAATCAATAAAGAAATGACTACTTTTAGAAAAAAAAATCCATGTTTTTAAAATAAAATTAATTTGAAATTAGAATTCTTAGCCAAACAAAAATTATTTTGATTTGAAATGGCCAGTACTGCAGAACGGCAATTTCATAGGTAAAGACCTAATATATACATATATACGTAGGCATATAGAACATAAATAGTCGGCAGCTGCACGCCGCCGTGACTGTGACAAGAAGGCTCCCACTCAGCATGATGCTGTGCTATGGGACCCACAGCACAGCGCTGATTTTCAGTGGTCACCCGAAAACAACGTGCGAAAACCAAGCAACTACTCCATGGATTTGGATGAAATTTGGCACACAGATAGCTTTTAACCTGGATTGACTTAGATGATACTTGTTATCCCGGTAGTAAGTTTCCGTGGCATAATTTGCGACCTCCACGTGGGTAAAGCCGGTGGCAGAAGCTAGTAAGACAATAAAAGAAAACACTCGCAATACTAATGCATAAGAGTATTTTAGAATAATCAAACAAATCCTCGTAAATAATAATAAATTAACAAATTTGACCGGCTATGGTTTTGCTAATCTTTGACTAGCTCTAAATGATGAAATTTGTGTGATGCCGGATGTAAAAGAATAGCACCATCCCATTTCTTCCGGTGGGTGTCGTATAAGGCGACTAAGGGACTTACTAGAGAATGGGCAGCAGCGTTCTCTATGCATTTTACCACCATACTGCTACCGCCAACCCGCCTACCAAGCGTGGCGATTATGGCAACCCTTTGGGGAGGCCTATATCCAGCAGTGGACATCTTTCGGCTGAAGTGAAGTGACGAAATTGTTGGATATATTTGATTAAATTCTCGTATGCAGACTGGGAACGGCATGAGATGTATTGTAGTCTTGTCTAATATGACCTTGTAGAACATTTTCAAAAGTTTAGGTTATGTAACATGCGTATGTATATTTACCACTCCAGAAGATTCAATTGAACAAAACGGGGGTCACATACCTGAAACAAAAACATAATAATAAATATTTTATTATAATAATCAATTGTCTCATATCGTATCACATTTGTATTGTTGCATTCTATAACATAAACATATTAACATACCATCACGCTTTGCTTCCCCGTAGGGTTGGGCAGAGGTGTACCTATCTGTAGTACACCCACAATTCACCAGTTATGTTCAATTCAAATGTTACAGGGGGCGAGATTATTGCCATCAACTGGACACAAATTCAGACTCTGGGCTGCTACCGAGAAACTCCAGATATTGCCCGACCTGGGTATCAAACCCAAGACCTCATGCTCAGCAGGAGCGCTTACGACCACTTGACCAACGAGGCAGTCGAGGAAGAGAGTGAGTTACCAATACCAACGACCTCCCACAGCAAAGGAAGTAAGCCAAGACTGCACAAAACTATCTTCAGTTGACACACAATAAACAAATGACGGTCTCAATATTTTTCTTCCAAGCCCAGATGACGGCAATAAAATATAAGTAAACAAACAAACTGAACTGATTCAGTAAAACTAAACTAGCAAGTGACGAACTACGTCTCAACAAAGACAAACAGTAGCTTTATTCGCAACAATAAATAAAGCAAGCAAACACATGAGAAATACTGGGTATACCCTTAGGAGGCCTCATTATTTTAATAGTGTAAACCATATTATCCGAACTAAAGTTAACTTTATTGGCTAAACATACAACCTAAATTCGTTTAGCACGTGGCTTGAGGTATTCAAAAGTTGTAGATCACTACTTGCCAACTGAAATAGAACCTATTGCTGGAAACGGTAGAGTTTGTTTCAGGGTTCCGTGTTCTCTAGCTTAGTGGTTGACCGGTAGGGACCGCACACAGTGTCTTGACGCCTACACTAGAATCGAATACGCCTTCGGATCAAGGGGAGACGAATAATTAACGTGTATCAAAGTTTCCAAACTTGGGATGCTAATAAAATATTTGCATGCGAAACTTTTATAAGACGTGGTGGATCATTGAGTATGTATGACGGAGTTGGTGACTTTATTCTTGGAAGACTTGTGTACGTCAGCATTCTGAGAAGATGTTTTCTGATAGGAATAATTTCTGTTTGAAACTACCCATCCTCGTGTCCTAATGAATCATGAATTAATTCCAATTTGGCTACGTTAAGTTATTACCTAAGTTAATGGACAGAAATGTTTGGCAAAGTATGATGAATTTTTTTATCTGATTCTGAAGAAAGCTAGTATATTTAGAGCAAATAAAATATCCCCATAGGCCTCCTTTCAGTGAAAAGGAGTGGGCCGTAATCCACCACGCGGGCTCAGTGCGCAATGGTACCATGTCACATGTCTTCGAATGTTTGGTACTAGGTTTTGTTTTTCTTTGGATGTTTTTCTTCACCGTTTTAAAAGTAGTGGTGATTAACTAATTTACACAATTAAAGCGCCTGTCTGGGTTCGAACCGACGACCAACAACTTGTATAGGCGGCCGTTACCACTGGGCCATCACTTCTCTGTAAATTCAAATCATGCTTTTAAATGTGAATAAAACTATAGACCACTATTAAGTTAGAGCAAAGCTCTTGGCTTTTTCAAACAAATTGGCTTTTTAGTGTACATACTGCGCTAACACTTTTACATTAACTTCGGACCATCTTCTAACACAATTCCTCCCCATCCTGCAAGCACTTTACAAATGCCAACTAGGTAGTAAATACTTTTTTTTTTTTTTTGAGTGGGAAATCATCAAATTACTTCTCCCGCTCTGGGTGGAGCAGGAGGGCGTGTCAGACTTTTACTGACTAAACCCACCCGTGTTCCTTCAGTAGCCCGTATGCCAGGGGCTGTGGTATCTCTTTCGAACAAACCCGCACCCCTGGCAGAGGTAGTGAATACGTCACAATCACATTACCAGTTCAACGATACATAAAACTCATTTCGATAAAACTGCAGGTACCAAATCATCTACGACTTAGCTAAAACACATACATAAAATCACTAATAACGATATCAAAACGAGACATAAATAGATTATTGATTCATTAAGACCACCCAGCTCTTCCGTATATTTTATATCTTCGACTAAGTAGTGTTGGCCACCGGTAACGTAATTATTCGGTTTTATTGTAAACAGCCGGTTTATTTGTATGTATAGTGTCGGATTAAACCGTCAAAACACAGTTGAAACGTAATTAGATTTAATGATGTTGAATTTGGAGCTGTATTGCGCTAGCAGGATTTAGATTTCAGCCATTTATAGGTTGATTACGGTTTTCGATGACAGTAATTTGATATTCTATCGACACGTGTTTCTATGTGTTCAAAGGATTTAATAGAACCTACTTATTGATTTTATTTGACGTTAGATTTCAAGTGTTGATTTCCTCACAATTTGGTATAGGTACTTAATAAGGAAATTGATACTTATTTCTTTGTCAATAAGTATAGTGTTTCTTCGTATTGGGTCTTTTTATTGTTATGCAGGTAATGTAATTCGATTCCTTACATTTATTTGTTTATTAATATTTATTATATATTTTATTGTGCACCAGAAAAATACAAACAAAAATAAATCAAA
Source organism: Polymixis flavicincta (assembly GCA_949987655.1). Taxonomy (NCBI): domain Eukaryota; kingdom Metazoa; phylum Arthropoda; class Insecta; order Lepidoptera; family Noctuidae; genus Polymixis; species Polymixis flavicincta. The sequence continues at coordinate 20,908,385 of OX465181.1, read as the reverse complement.
CAATGGGCGGCTTTATCGCTAGGTCTGCGATTTTTTCCAGGCAACCTTGGTATCGACAGTGATTTGCCTGAACATAAAATGGGGTTGTCGTTGGTGCAAATAATAATAGTATACATTATACTTAAATTATTGTAATGTGCTGCGAGATTGTTGCGCCAGTTCTTCTTTCCAGCTACAACACAAGGAAATAGTGAAGAGCGGGCAGTTTAGAGGACTGTTTTATGTAATTTAGACGCTCAAAAAGTCCTGTTTCTCAGGCTAGCTTGAATAAATTACTTTTTGTTTTGTTGTTTAGGTGCTGAATAGACCGTGCTACATTCTGAACAAAAGAAATAAATATATGTATTTCTTTTATAGCCAGGCGCTACAGTTTCTCGCCCTATTAAGAATAACACAATAAAATACAAAGACGGTGGTACACAAAGAAATTCTGATAAATTCATATGTACCTCCTGTGTGCAGTTTCACAAACGTAAGTCACTGGTTATTGCGGTGTGCCACCCGCCTTATTCGCTGTGTGTCGTTAGCAAAACAATAAACTTTAAAATATATATTATCAAATAATTTTACTGCACAGGTTTGCTGTGTGGTCTTGGCAAATTTTAATGGTAACTCGTATCTTCAACTAGATATTTTAAACAAGAATTCAAGTACACTTCAGATGTTGACACGCATCTGCAAAATATCATCATTTCAGCCAAAAGACGTCCACTGCTGGACATAGGATTCCCCAAGTACGGCCATTCCGACCGGTTCTGCGTTTTTCGCATCCAGCGGATTTTTCAGAAATCCGCTGGATGCACTTCACTAGATGAACGGTCCATCTTGTGGGAGGCCTTCCAACGCTACGTCTTCCAGTACGCGGTCGTCACTCCAGAAACTTCCGGCCCCATCGGCCATCTATTCTGCGAGCTATGTACCCTGCCCACTACCATTAAGTTTGGCAATTCTTCGGTCGGTTACCTTGGTTCTCCTACGCATCTTTTTATTTCTGATTCGATCGCGTAGAGAAACTCCAAACGCCCTTTGGGTGATTTTTAGCCGTCTTATGAGGCCCATTGTGAGTGATTTCGTATCATGTACGTTTCAGTATCATGTCATCACTGGCAACAAGCACTAGTCAAACACTTTCTTCTTGAAACATTGCGGGATGTGTGACGAGAAAATATTGCGTTGCTTCCCGAAAGAAGCGTTCGGGAAGCTACTCAATATCTGCAAAATATAGTCCTTTTTTGTGTGGCATTTAGATTGTCAGTGAAAGCTGTACACATATGAATATTTAACAGGAAGCCATTCAATGTTAAATAATAATAGGGAATTTTCCGATTTGATAAAAACTATTCCATTTCCATCTCAATGAAAAACGATTAAAAATCAAATTTATTTCGTTGTTTTGAATTTATCGCCAAAACGCTTCTTACTATGACTTTTTATCACGTGATAAAAACTTACTACTACGTTAGTTTTAACGTAGTAGTAAGTAAACAAGTGATGGCGAGTTTATAATAATCAAGATTTATAATTGATTAAATGGATATAAATCAATGTACTTTTATTTTTCTGTTGCATATTTCGCCCCAATCTTCAAATTATAATAGTTTTAACAAAATTGGAAAATACCCTATTAAAAGGACTCTCTGAAAGACCAGTATCATCACAGCCTGTATCTGGACCGCTTTGGATTTACTTTTTCATTTGTCGATCCTCTCTGGTCTTCATTTATTCAGCACTCTAATTGCGTAACACTCTATCAATCAGGGCCCTAATTCTGTATCGTTATAATGATTCCCCGGGGAATCTTACTACGTTCAAACTACCTCAATATCGTGTTTTGCAGAAACCAATGTAACGGTTTTTTTTTTTTTGGGTGGGAAATCATCAAATAACTTCTCCCGCTCTGGGTGGAGCAGGAGGGCGTGTCAGACTTTTACTGACTAAAACCCACCCGTGTTACTTCAGTAGCCCTTAAGCCAGGGGCTGTGGTGTCTCTTTCGAACAAACCCGCACCCCTGGCAGGCATCGACCCTTGCGGGTCCCATCACTTTTTGTGCTGACATCTCTTTGAGGCGCGCTTGGAACACAACGCGCCGTTGACTTGGGCTTGGTCCTTACCGGACAGCGAGCTACCCATTACTCGCCGTCCGCAAGCCCATGCCTACAGTGGCCGGAAATCGGCCTGGGATTCCCGACGCCCAGGGCGTCTCCGTATCCTGCGGCGGCTGGGGTCGCGAGGGCGCATATGCTGCCTCTCCCTCAAGTGCGCCGCCTCCCTCTTCGCGAGCATTACTGCTTCGCTGAAGGAGGTGACGGCTCCCCATGCCCTCTCGCTCCGTACCATGGCTTGGACCAGGGCCGGACGCGAGAGATCGCCGCAGCCGATCGCCTCCACGAGGACACGGTGGTGCTCCACCCAAGCTGGGCAGACCGCCACCGTGTGCTCCACCGTGTCCTCAGGGCGATCTTCGCAGTGGAAACACCCGGGCGTTTCCTCCCGCCTTATCCGAAACAGGAACCTCCCGAAACAACCGTGTCCGGTGAGGACCTGCGTCAGGCGGAAGGTGAGGACGCCATGCTGCCTCTCAAACCACTCCTCAAAGAGGGGACTTACCGCCGCAATCGTGGCGTGCCCAACCAATGTAACGGTAAAGAATCGAAATGTCATATTCTGTATGTTCCAAGACAATTTGTCGATATTTATTAGCAGATGTCGTGTGTGATCTAAGAAATTGACTTGAATTAAGTGGTCATAGTGAATTAGGGCCCTGAATGTGAATCATTTTGTCCAATCCATTGCTTCATATGTCCGGAAAATGTATTTGATCAACAACGTAATAACTCAATGAATGTGGATGAACTGTCAAAATAAAGCTATTCCAAATGTTAGTGTATTTGGGACTACTCCGGGGGTGTGTCGTATTTTCAATAAATCTGGCGACTAATCTGCCTACTGTAGTTTCTAAACTACATTACCGTTGCCATTCTACGTCTGAGGATACCTACCTATAGTAACAATCAACAGACTATTGAGGAAATGAACATAGCCCTTATCCACCATTCTCTGCCTAGCCTTTTCCCAATTGTATGTCAGCGTCCAGTCTATCCGGAAGCAGCTGACCAGTATTTTGCGTGTAGTAACTGCCTATCTGACCTTGAAAACCCTGTAACTGGGCAATAATATAACCCTTGAGTAACCCTTGAAAAAGATGTTTTCATTATTTACCAGTAACAAGGCATTGAATTAATACGACTAGCCTTTTTCCAGCTATACTGGGGTCAGCTTCCAGTCAAACCGGATGTAGCTGAATACTATTATTTTAACGACTGCCTATCTGGCCTCCACAACCCAATTACTGAGGGTAGCCCTTCTCCTCACACCTTAGTAACTCTGGTTGTCAGACTTTCCAGCTTCTGACGACCCGTAACGACTTTCAGAGTTCCGCGAATGACAGCCGAGACCAATGGCTTAACATGCTTTACGAGGCACGGAGTGGATATGTAAAGGCGGTCACCCATCTACGGACCTTACCTCTTTAACCTGATCGATCGCCCCATGCAGCTTTTATTACTCAGCCACGAGCCCTTAGCTATATTCCACCACAATCATTAAAATTTGAATAAATAGATAACTATCAATTGATTTTTCTGCAGTCTCTACAAGAGTAGCTCACGTCGTCAAGGAGGAGCCGCCGATTAAGGTTATCGATTCCGTATATGACCACTTGAACATTGTCAGCACTTTGTAGATTATGTGTAGTTACACTTTTGAAGGACTACGGAGGGAAAATTTACGCATTTTTAGTAAGGTGTAGTAAGGGATTTTTTGAGGTGTCAACATAAGGGTGTTTTGGAGGTTTAGGGTACCCTAACGGTTACATTAGCCTAGATAAATCAGGAGGTAAGTAGGTATAGATTAAGGTTTGTTTAATCTCAGTATCAAGAAAATTATACAAGTTTTCCTAAACTTAAGAAGACATTATATGATATTTAAGTAAGCAGCATGCTGTCTACGTGATATCAGCAACTTCAATCCTTCCATCTTTCTTTACTGAACAGGTATTTGGGTACTAGCTCCCGCTCTCAACTACATACGTTGGCGTATTTTTTTTTCTTCGACCTACCCCGTCGCACCACATCGCCTTCCCGAACTAGCTTCCTTTTTTTTTAGCTCGGCTCCTTTAGATGTTCAATAGATTCCTCATAAATGAGGCTATCAAATGCATTTTTTTTTTCATATTCGATTACTAGTTACAGAGATTAGCGCGTTAAAACAAACAAACAAACCCTTCAGTTTTATTATTAGATTTGCTTTCTATCTTATTCTGACACAGCTCTATCACGAATCGAATAATATACATATCTCTATGATTTTTTCCATAATGCCGTGTATTACAATTAAAATAAATCGCATTCTATTTTTGTTATTGACGCATCGACTCCATCCTTCTATTGTTAACATTAGTGAAGGCACAACATCCTCACGAGGTGTTAGTTAGGATTACCATAATATTGCCGGTTAATATCAAGACGCAGGACTTTTGTTTGCTTTGGAGTGACTTTGAATAATGTTTGCAGTTGAATATTCATGGATGAGGAAATAAACACGATGTAATTCAGAAACAGTACAATGATCATTGGGACAGTTTGCCGTTATTTTGAAAACAGTAAGGATCTAATAAGTATATGCCTACTCTGAAATAACTCGCTATTCATTTTTTTACACTTATCACATGAGGTAACGTAATACCCACGTCACAATAACCTTACACTTTTTATTTAGTTCATTTGACGTATAACAAAAGGATTAAGTTTATACGAAAAAAAAAACTTTTCTCCTTTTGTTTCTAAGCCACTGATGTAATGAAACAGAAATCATACAGAATCAAAAGATATTGAATTAGGAGTGTAAACGAAAATACGAACATTAATCATTGTTTCAACTAGAATTAGCATATCAGTATTTTTTGTGATGTATTTTTGTGGTGTACAATAAATGTGGTGTATATTTACGTGATTTGTGTATACAAAAATAATTGATAAAAAAATTGGTTATGTTCGTAAACACAACCAATTCAATATATTTCCATATTAATTCTGTTTGATGAGTATACATAGGCAGTAACAAAACACTGTCGCTAAATCCCATCATAATTTCATCGCCTGGCAACCCTACTAAGCGTGACTTGGTACCTTCCGCACGATAATTCTCGCTTCCTGCGGTCACTGCAAGTCATCGTAGGGGTGAAATGATTAGAAATTAGTGCCTATTAGTATCCTTTTCTGTTATTAATGCAGTTAGATTTATTTCTTTGAGGGTTACTTTAATTGCTTTGTTGCGGGCGTCGACCTGTGTCTCAGAAATCTTCGTTGAGTTATTTTTGTATTTAGTAAAAGTAGTCATTTTTTTTGAGAAAGGTTATGCCTAAATAAATTGGTTATTTTATTTGTTAATTTTTAATGTGCATATACATAATATCACGCTTGTAATCTCTAAAGGGTTTGGCAGAAGTGCAATATTACATTTCGTCAGTCAAGTCAATATCAAGTGCATGTAATGGGCGAGTCTATTTCCGTCAACCAAAACATATTCACAAAGTCAAAGCTTTGGGCTACTACTGAGTGATTCCAGATGGATAACCCAATAACACATTGCCCGATTCGGGAACCGAACCCTGGACCGTCACATGCTCAGCAGTAGCGCTTACGCCCACTACACCAAAGAAGCAAAAAAACACAAATGCAAAATATTTACAGGAAAAGTTTTTATCCAGTGTGCAAATTGTAACCACGAATTCAGCATATCATTCTAGACCCCCCAGCTCAGACATTTTTCGCCGGATATACAAAACAAAAATCTGCTGTTCCATACATTTTGACCGTGTAGGTATTGCACTTTTCTATGAAACAGCTGATATTTTTTGTACAACCGGCGCAAAATTCTGCGCTAGGGGTTCTAGAATGATATGCTCAATTCATGGTTACAATTTGCGCACTGGATAAAAACTTTCCCTGCAAACAAGACAAGTTTCAACGAATTGCGTTGCTTTTCAAATGACCTGAAGATATTAACGCACTAGGCAACTCACTTATCTACCACCTGTCCGTCGGTCAAAAGGTTACATTACACTTTCAGTTGAATTCTAAATGAACGGAGAGAAAACTTTTCATTTGAAATCGGCTTTTGCAAGAATTTACTTACTTGTGAAAGATCATGAATCTAGTTGCGCGAAATAGATATTAATAGACTGCTCAGATATTGTTATTTTGAAATGACGAATGTTGGTATTTCAATCTATACTAGCAGCATGCACCCCTATTAGACACTATTAAGACACTATTTTTCTCAATCCAAAGGTTTTGGAAATAAAGGATAACAGGTACCTAAAAAATACCTGCAATGGACAGAAACTACTAATCCCTACTTCGCTACTAATATTATAAAAATTGAATTAAAAATTAAAAAAACCCCCGACCCAAACAAAAACTCTAAAAAGTAAAAAAATAATATTTATAGGCCTTTTAAATTGAACGTAATATTAGGTCTTTACCTATGAAATTGCCGTTCTGCAGTACTGGCCATTTCAAATCAAAATAATTTTTGTTTGGCTAAGAATTCTAATTTCAAATTAATTTTATTTTAAAAACATGGATTTTTTTTTCTAAAAGTAGTCATTTCTTTATTGATTAGTGTTACATTTTCATCGCATTTCAATCTTTTTCGTCATCATGGATACGTTAAAAATTCGAGTAATTATGGAATATGAGTACCGTCGTGGCAGCAACGCGGCACAAGCGGCACGCAACATCAACGACGTTTACGGAGCTAACACTACAAACCAACGCACCACCTGTTATTGGTTTGCTCGCTTCCGTTCTGGAAATTTCGACCTGAAAAATGAACCTCGCGGTCGTCCGAAGACTTTGGTCGACAATGACGAATTAAAGGCGATTGTGGAAGCTGATGATACACAATCTACGGCTGAATTAGCAGCAGCTTTCGACGTTAGCGTCAAAACAATATTGGTCCATTTGCGTCAAATTGGCAAGGTAAAAAAGCTTGACAAATGGGTGCCCCACGAACTCAATGATCGCCAGCGCGAAGTACGCGTCGAGACGTGCCTTGCACTGCTCAACAGACACACAAATGAAGGAATTTTGAACCGCATTGTTACCTGCGATGAAAAATGGATTCTGTTTGATAACCGTAAGCGCTCAGCAAGTTGGTTGGATCCTGGTTCAGCACCTAAACAATGCCCTAAACGAAAACTTACCCCCTAGAAAAGTGATGGTCACTGTTTGGTAGTCTAGCGCCGGTGTGATTCATCACAGCTTCTTACCAAACGGGGTGAGCATTACTGCAGATGTGTACTGTGAAGAACTGAACACAATGATGGAGAAGCTGGCGCATCTCCAACCAGCATTGGTCAATCGCTCGTCTCCGCTGCTCCTGCACGACAACGCGCGACCTCATACTGCACAGCAGACGGTCTCCAAGTTGCAAGAACTGGGGTTGGAAGCTCTCCGTCATCCGCCCTACTCACCAGACCTTGCGCCTACAGACTACTACTTTTTCCAGAATTTGGATAACTTCTTGGCGGGAAAAAAATTTAATACCCGAGAGGCAGTACAAAATGCCTTTGAAGAATTTGTTGCCTCCCGTCCAGCTGATTTCTTTAAGAAGGGCATCAATAAACTGCCACTGCGATGGCAAAGATGCATTGATTGCATGGGTGATTACTTCGATTAATACAAATAAAAAATTCATGAAAAAAATTCGTTTAAATTTTTTCATACAAAACGGCAATTTCATAGGTAAAGACCTATTATTTTAATCAGGGCATTGTCAAGTCGGGGGACGGCTAGGCCTCTGTTTGGCGTTTTCATTGACCGTCCCCCGACTTGACAATGCCCTGATTAAAATATTACGTTCAATTTAAAAGGCCTATAAATATTATTTTTTTACTTTTTAGAGTTTTTGTTTGGGTCGGGGGTTTTTTTAATTTTTAATTTAATTTTTATTTCTTGCTTTTTAAACTTAATGGTGCCGATTCTGTTGTACACCGAACTAAACTAACTAAACTATAACTAAAATTCCTTACTTTTTACTATGAGAATCTAAACGCTATTCTGCAAAAAAATATCTCTAAATTTAAAAACTATTTTGACGCAACTGAAATCGAATTTGACAATCGTGACTCGCACGTGGTATGTTTTGGCTTCGCAACGTGGTACTTGTTTGCCCTACCCCGTGTTTTTTTTAGAGCCAGCATCGCGCCGGGGTCGGCAGCCTCGACGTGATTTATATGGAATTTTCACTTTTTTCATGGAAAATATGAAAAATTATTATCCACATGTTGAGTTTTAGAGGTGTTTAGGGTTTTATAAAGGGGGTCGAAATTTTCATTATTTTTGCGATAGGACACACCGTTTTCGAGATTTATGCAAAAGAAAAGAAAAAAAATACAGTACTATTTTTGCACCAGAAGTCGAGGTGTCGGTGTGAATTTTAGTTCTTGACAACTAATTTTATTCCACACCTATTTAATCGCGATTAAAAATAGTCAGATTTAGTTAGACAACCAAAATTTTAGGTTGAATAGAATAATGAAATTGACAACAACAGAATAGCAAAATTACCATTTTCACTAAACTAATAATTCAGTGCAATCTTAGTGCTGTCAAACTAAAATATAGTTAAGTTGTGTCACTTTAGTCAATTTCAGAATAGGAAATCGTCGTTTGACAGGAATAAACTAAATTTTGGTGATTTTTAGTCTAGTTTAGAGAATTTTGTGACAACAGAATCGGCACCATTGTCTCCCTTAAATCACCATTTATCTATAATCTATTCATTGAGACCTTTTCAATGAGCCCAAACACGATACTTCTGCTGTTTGTTGGTGAATAACTTGGGTTTCCTGGAAATTCCAGGTGTTGCTCCAGCATCAGTTCAAGGTTTTTTTTTTTCGTCTAATATCATTGAAGTAATAGAATCCCAAATTTTGAGTTGATCAGACCCATGGAAGAGGGTAAAATCCCTTTTTCAACCAGAAAAGAGCTGATAATCTTCAAACGGCTGAACCGATTTTGATGAAACATATCTAAGAACACTCCCGACTAATACACCTTTCAAACAAAAAAAACTAAATCAAAATCGGTTCATCCGTTCGGGAGCTACGTTGCCTCAGACAGACACACACACACACACACACACTCACACATACACACACAGACACGTCAAACTTATAACACCCCGTCGTTTTTGCGTCGGGGGTTAATAAATGCAAAAGTAACTCTGTGTGTAACGCTTTTACGCCTAAACCGCTAAACCGATCGTCATGAAATTTGGCAGAGATATAGCCTGGGATATGGAGAAGGACATAGGCTAGTTTTTTTGCGTGATAACCGATATCCACGTGGGCGGAACCGCTGGCAAAAGCTAGTAGTCCATAATTCTATTTAGAATAAAATATGTACGAGTAATTAAATAATTCTCAAGTTTGTTTACATAAGGTGAAAATATCAAATTTATTAAAATATTTAACTTGATATCCGTCTAATTCATTCTTATTTTTATTGAAGGTCAGTGTTTATTTGGCATGGGTAATCAACATTCAGCCGAACAGGAATTGTCAAATAATCCATAACGAACTATATATAGAACTAGCTGACCCGACAGACGTTGTCCTGTTCGTCCAAAAGTCATTCATACAAAATCACTACCCTACCTACGCTACCCTACACTACCCTACCTACCCTACACTACCCTACCCTACACTACCCTAACCTACCTACCTACCCTACCTACCCTACCTACCCTACCTATCCTACCTACCCTACCTACCCTACCTACCCTACCTACTCTACCTACCCTACCTACCCTACCTACCCTACCTACCCTACCTACCCTACCTACCCTACCTACCCTACCTACCCTACCTACCCTACCCTACCCTACCCTACCTACCCTACCTACCCTATTATCCTACCTACCCTACCTACCCTACCTACCCTACCTACCCTACCTACTCTACCTACCCTACCTACCCTACCTACCCTACCTACCCTACCTACCCTACCTACCCTACCTACCCTACCCTACCCTACCCTACCTACCCTACCTACCCTATTATCCTATCCGTGAAAATTTTCGTTTTTCGACAGCCAACTTCCACTTTGATACTTTTTTTATTTCTGAAACATGGGTAATCAACATTCAGCCGAACAGGAATTGTCAAATAATCCATAACGAACTATATATAGAACTAGCTGACCCGACAGACGTTGTCCTGTTCGTCCAAAAGTCATTCATACAAAATCACTACCCTACCTACGCTACCCTACACTACCCTACCTACCCTACACTACCCTACCCTACACTACCCTAACCTACCTACCCTACCTACCCTACCTACCCTACCTACCCTACCTACTCTACCTACCCTACCTACCCTACCTACCCTACCTACCCTACCTACCCTACCTACCCTACCTACCCTACCCTACCCTACCCTACCTACCCTACCTACCCTATTATCCTATCCGTGAAAATTTTCGTTTTTCGACAGCCAACTTCCACTTTGATACTTTTTTTATTTCTGAAACAACTGAACGGGATAAAAAGTATCCTATGTCCTTCTCCTGGCTCTAAACTACCTCCCTGCCAATTTTCAGCTAAATCAGTTCAGCCGTTCTTGAGTTATAAGTGAAGTAACTAACACGACTTTCTTTTATATATATAGATTAATGCACAGTTGTCATTAATTTAATATAATGTAATGTAATGCACCGATCCCAGCGTGGCTTGATCAGACTCGATAAATCGAATGAACCCCAAGATTCGCACTAGCCCCTGGAGCCTCAAGCTTCATGGTGTTACAGAGGCCATTGCATATCAAGAAGTAGACCGGGGGGCGCGGTAATGGTCAGGTAGACGTGCCCTTAGGATAGGAAAGGATTGTGAGCCTCCCGGATATGCATCCTTGAGTAAGCATTGGACTAGTGGAGAGACGGGTGGTATTTATTTATAGGAGGGCATCTTTTCACGACGTCGCCGGCATGTTGATTCAGATAGAGCTTCTTGGGTACGTTCAATTGTTTTCTTAGCTCTTTTCTATGCCGTTGCTTCGCTAGTTGTCATTAATTTAATATAATTCGACTCATTTATACCGTAAGTCGAATTAAAATAATATATACATGACAATATTAATTCAAATCAAATTAATTTTCCATTCGTTTTATTTTTAACTACATCCAAAATACAAGTGCTTGAAATTTCTATAAAACTTCCAATCCTACTTTTCCTTCAAAGCCAACATTACTAACGACGATCAGTGACCGCTACTAATTGCCTAACTAATCACCCGCGTATCTCGACTTGCGACACGGTGCACTGATCAATTAAACAGAATGCGAAGCTCGCTCGACTCACAACTCGATTACGTCGCATCCCAGCCGCGTTTTAGAAAGTAATTCGAGTAGACTTTCGCCACTACGTAACCGTGTTAGGGGTTGATTTCGGAATTTGAATTTTGTAGTGCATTTTAGTGTTGTAATATATAATTTAAAATGGTAGTTTGGTATTCATGGAGTGCAAAACCATGGTAGCCCGCTAGTAGTCTTATGAAAGTAGACAGCGTATTTTTCGGGGAATACCATGCAGCGGCTAAATCAAATATGAACAGCAAATACCATCATGAATATTGGCAGTTCCATGAAAACCAAAATCAATAGCCATCAATCAAAGCAATATAGTTATATCAATACAAAAACGAAAACAAATAAAAATCTGCGTTGTTTCAGGGAAAGCTACACAAAACCGATTTTTACTTTGTCATACTCCGGTTTATAACAGAAGCGAGAATTACGTCACCGCAGCACGTATCGCGCACGTAGTCTCCCACTATAATTTACATTTCCCTCCAAGAAATACAAACAAACAAGATAACAGAATAAAAACAAAAATAGCGCACAAAGAGGAATAGAAAGGGACGAATTTATCGAGCCATTACGACCACGACTGGCGGCATTCATGTGTCATAGTAGGAAATAACAATACAGATGCATGCTCGAAATAGTAACGAAACTGTACCGTCTGACTTGCTATTTGATTCGCCACTTAGCTGGTCATTGTCTAAGTGTTCTGTTTAGTTTATCACTCAGAAGGTTTTCAGTTGAAATTATAGGGTTAATATAAATAACAATAATTACCTTGAATAAATATTGAGACGTACATACATTATTATGGAACAAGATCTAATCTACAACTAAAGTAAATCTTATACTTCTTTGCAAAATCATTTTGTATTTTTGTTAAATCTTATAAAATCCCTGAAAACAAAACTAATAAAATCAGATTCTTATGGCGTACCCGGAAAAATTAAGTAAGGTAGGTACACGACACTTTATGGTCTCGTACCTTACCATCACTGCTCATGGAAAATCATGACCTTTATACCTTAGCCAAATGTAGCTGCGATCCTTCCCGGTGTTGACATCGATTTACTGCTCACTCTGTTAAGGCAAGCAGCCTTAAAGATAAGTAGATAAATAACCCCCAAGTACCCGTTAATGTCTCGCAGATAAAAGGCGGCTCCGAGAACCACATTCTCTTAGAAGTCGTTTCCAAAGACAAGCCTGCTCCTGCAGAATAACCAATTTAATTCACATTTCTCCATATTTGGCCGCATTATAGCCGACCAGTCGACAATACTGCATTGTGCCAGTAACTTAATCCGATATGAAGGGCCCAAGAAATTCAGGACCTTAATCGACCAATTATAAAGATCAAACTTAACTGAAGGGTGCACTCGGCGGCGCCTACGCAAGAGTGTCGTATGAGTATTTTTAGCGTCGCCCAAGAAGTTTTATTTGATTGCTACACAACACATAGTTGTTGGGATTTGTGTTTCAAATAAGTCATGTTTAAAAATAACAATGCGATAAATTCCTGAATGGGAAAAGCTACGAATAAAGGTAAATGTAAGAATCAATAAATAATAGTATCAGCGACTGAATGCGCCAGGAATGACACCACATTTTACCTCACTAAGCGACGTGAAGTAGCATAATCCAATAATAATTGTTTGGGCACCTCTAACTAGCACGAACGGCACCCATAATCGTACACAATATCGATTAATTTATCGATTCTGATACTTAAATATTTTAGGCCTTATCTCGATTTCAGGTCTAAGCTATACCGATTAGTCTTATCTTTAGGCTACTTGTACAATTCGCACTAATGTTTTGTCATAAATATGGTGTTCGTGGAATAACTTGCAATAATTTGTCGCAAGCTAGTTGAGAAACAATATTTTGTATGTGTTTACTAAAATAGTTTCACGAACGCCCGGGGCCATAAGGTGCGTTATACGTAACGTTAAGTCTAGATAATCGAAAATTGGTTAATTTCTGAATTCTCAAGACCTACGAGATCAGTTTTATCCTTTAAAAAAATCCCAGCACAAGTTCCAGTCCATTTTGTCTTGCCAAAATCCGTACGTCACTTTATGATTCCATGGGAAATAATCTCCACCTGGGCCGGTCACATCCGGCGACGGGATTTTCCATTTCCACCCGGTGTGTGCCACTTCCGGAGGAGTAGCGGGGAACATGTCCTTACAAGTTCTCCATTCTTGTGATTCTATGCTCACGTTAGCAATCAGTCGGCATTGTCCGGCCACGTTCGATAATTTTCGTCGCATGCATTTCGGGATGAGCAGAGAGCACTCGTTTTTGTTTTGGGTAGGGATGGTCTGTGTGGCAATGTGACTATCGATTTGGATATCACGAAGGAGTATTGTATAATAATTAGCGATACTTCATACTTTCTTTATAGGAAAAACATTTTATTCACGGGTGTCTGGAAATAACTAATATTAATAGTCAAGCAATCTCTTTATGTCATATATATATCCGGATAACTTTTATCTGAGAAATAAATATGTCGATTTGACAGCATTTGTATAGGAAATATGTCAAACTGTCAGATTTATTCTTCAGATGATGAAAGTTACATGACTATTAAAAAATCAGCCGTGAGTAGAACAATCATAACCGGTTACATTGTTTAAAACTGTCATTTAGATCAGTTAGCTAGTTAATTCCCATGAATGCACCTTAATCTGCGAAACAAGTGGGTGCTTTCTAGCTTAAGTTTCGCTTATTTCTTAATAGAGCAAAATAAAATGATAACGCTATTACACGTTCGCGCTCCCGTGTTCTAGCTAAATACAGGGAACTTTCTCGGAATCTGAATCTAAAAACGACTGCAGTATGAACTCCAGTTGTTAACACAAGAATTCCCACTGTTGAGCTATTCTCGTAACATAATAAAAGAAAGAATCCACTGGCAAGTGTTCCGAAACATATTTTCTTTAAAGAAATGAACGTAAAAAAGACGGGAGAAAACTAGAAAATAAGCCGGCTGGCTTCCGGAGACGTAAATATAAAAATAAATGAAAAATATATTATATAAACATTTTCGGGGGCGTTAAATTTGCATTTTAATGAAGATCCACGCGTAGGTAACAAGTTTAACTAATAGCCGTGAAATGAGGGGAGGCGGAATGGGCGGCCGGGGCACAGTGGTGCCTTTGTTCAGCGCTTGGGCCAAAAATGTCATAAATTCAAAAAGGTTTACTGTCTTTGTCTTATGAGTTCACTGTTTATGAGTGTAAAGAAAACCTGTGTGGACATTCTTTATTCTTTATGAGCATACTTTGTTTTTAATGAGTATCAAGTAATACAATCGAATTAAATACATGCTCGGGTTGAATGTAGGCAAATGATGTCTTCTGGGTTTCATATTAAAGCTTGGGACACGTTAACTTTATTTATAGGTATGTGATATAATAGAGAACAACAGAAATACATAGAGTAGGTACAGTCACCAGCAGTTAAAGCTATCCCAAACTGTAATTTTTTTCCAATTGAACATAAACCTTATTCCTTTGTAATAAAGTTGAAAAACTATCAAAGAAATTTGACAGATCGGGGAAGCTTGATGTGCTGGCCTCTATACCTGATTTTTTTCTACATTTCTTACTTCAACTTAAACTACAATAAACACAACTTACTCTTCTTGCTATACCATTTAATTATTATCTTTATAACACTGTGTAACCTAAGCCCACACTTAAGTCACGCTTTTCTGGGACGGAAGACAGTAGGCCATTTTACACATAAATGCGTGCTATAAAATAGTATACGATAAGTGTGACTTAAGTACTACCTATTTTCACGCCGTGGAATAATAGACTACTAAGTCACACGTGTTGTAATGTACGAGTACTATTAATCCAGTTTTAAAAACAAAATAAACTCCACAAAACGCAGTCCCGCAAACCAAATAGCCTAATCCAGCAACTACAACAGCCGTCGGGTCAAGTTTATTTTAAACATAATTTCCTACATATCCTACAAAATACAAAACATTTCTGGGGTACAGTTGGTATGAGGACAGTGGTACACTAGTAATCCTGGCTGAACAATCGGCCACGGCTCGCTCCGCGGAATATGGTACTAAATAAGAAGCGAGAGCGCTCTCTTCGTGTGTCAAAGACTAAGTTAGTGGAGAGGTCAATGGCGAGCTGGTTTGTTTTATGCCTGTATTGGTTTGAGCGCTGTGAAGACAGACTTTTGTACTACCTAATAAATCAAATTCATACGACCACTTGTGTTTTATTAACTTGGTTTTGCCAGCGGCTTCGCGTGGAGGTCAGACATTATGCCAAGGAAACTAGGATAAACCGGGAAGCTGGGATTATGGGAAGAAACTGGGATAAAGAGTGTCCTTTATACAATCCCATGTCAAGGTCTACCTGTATGATAGTTTTGTATGTTTTTTTTTAATGTGTTGTTGTGTCAAATAAATAAATAAGTAATCAAAGGTTTTAGTTAGTCAACTTTAGGATCCATTGATTATCGGATTATTTTTTTACTATGCGTCCATTGACTCGTTGTTGTGGCTGACTTATTTATGTGATAATTTAGCTGCTATTTTAATTTAAACATGACAATACTTAATATGGTTGTACGCAGGGAAGTCTTTAATATTTGCTAGCATATCGGTATTTGACATCGGATCAGATTTACATACTGAATTATAACTTCAGTTTGCAATATAATCGGGAACGATATAACGGTTTAACGAAATAATAATAGTGCAAGATTCAATCAATTACCCACTCTAGTAAAGTAACCTCGATTCTAATGTAAACTTTTCATACCATTACAATATTAATTAATGCCTTGTTGCATAGTATGGTAGCGGCATCTACACACCACATGCAAACTATGTATCACACTAACGTCACCCAAAATCCTCCACCGCGCAGGCTGAGTTTTCCGCGTAACTAGCATGTACCAATGTCACGACATCCATTTAAAATCACCAATCGTCGGGCCGTTGCTCACCAGACATAATACCTCTAACTCTATAGAACCAAAAATTACACGAGCATAAACATTTAACTTCAAACTGACGAAGCGTTACAAGTCAGCAAGTCATTCCGTCCTTAATTCAAACCCATCCATCAAAGGACTGTCAGCTCTGTTCCAATAATCTACGGTTCGTCGCCACATAAAGCTGTCCCAGCGTTATCTTGGCATATTGCATACCGTGCGGACGCATATGATAAGTGCATAACCCGAACGTTTGTTGGAAAAACACACTTTCATCGCGGAAAGCGCCCCGAGACGAACTTGTTTTTCCACTAGATGTTTGTGTTTACATTGCTTGGGTGAATTTGTCTTGTGAGGAAGGGATGTGGGATGTATTAAAGGGAATATGTTAGTTGATATGGATTTAGTATTGATGGTTTGAGTTATAGTGTTGTGATAATGGGAAAATTACAATGTTACACTGAGTGCACACATACAATGATTAGCCTTTGTGGGTTCGTAGGTTTCTATCAATCAATAAATCATAATATTTTTATTTCATATAAACCTGCATGGGCACTTATGAAACGTCAGAAGCTAGGTGCACGGTTCCAAATTGTTATTTCCTATGGAGAAGAGCCGGCAAGAAACTCCACGGTTACTCTTTTAAAAATAATTGGTTTTAACAATTTTTTCAAATTACAGAGATAAAATTTATGGGAGGACAGTGCAGGCCTGTCAATAAGTACCAGGTACTTAGACGAATACAGAATAGAAAATCGTCTACAAATCTACAGTCTGTAAGGCCTACAACGTTCTCTCATTCACAATATGTAAAATAATCTACATAAATAAAATGGACTTATTTAAACATACTGACATGATTTCCATAAAAATATTAAAATTGATGTATAATGTCAAATAATGACTAGATTATGTCAGCATTGTAAAAATAAAAAGAATAAAAAAGAACATTGTATTTGAGAGCAGTTAATAGACTTTCATATAGTTATGCTGTTAATGAGGTACCAGGGAAGCCACATGTGCAGAAGGAATTAATGCCAAACTTCCGTCTTCAACGTAGTCTTTTATCTTATAATATGCTTTTTTGATAAGGACACGTTTTATGTGCGTTTTAAACTTTCCATCGCTAGTATCGCTACCATCGCATTCTAAGGCATACGCTTTACTTTGTGTAAACAATTTCATTATTTCGGTTCTTTCAAAATGTTGAACGAAATTATCGTGAGGAAACTGGCATGTCTTCAACCATGTGGCATCTTCCAAACCGCACTGGGCCCGCGTGGTGGATTACCACTCCCGTTTACTGAGAGGAGGCCTGTGTCCTAGCAGTGGGAACATTATAGGCTGATTACAATACACTGTGAATTGTAATAAATAACTGAGCACTGTTTTTTTGTGGCAAAGCCTATCAAAATGGCTCATTATGAATCCGTCACTATTTCAACATAATGCAAACACCATGATATTTTGTTATTTCTTATTACTTTCTCCCGGATATTACTTGATAAACAAGTCTTTTGTATTAAATAAACTTAGTACTTACTAATTTCGTGGTTCCGTGTGGTGCCGGACGTAAAACAAAAGTACCACGCCATTTCTTCCCGTGTATGTCGTAGAAGGCGACTAAGGGACTTACTAGAGAATGGGCAGCAGCGGTCTCTATGCATTTTACCATCATATTGCGATCGCCAACCCGCCTGCCAAGCGTGGCGATTATGGCAATCCCCCCCGTTTGGAGGAGGCCTATGTCTAACAGTGGACGTCTTCGGCTGAAATTATGATGATGATGACTTATTAATTTATAGTTTCGACCCATACGTCATCACAAAACAAAACACAGATAAAATCTACACTCCATAACAAAATCAATTCAAGTTTACACTTAACATAATCATCATACCAGCGATAAATTCTCTTAATCTTAAACACGGCGCATAAACAAGACAAGTCGTGAGTCACGTGACCTCGC
This sequence comes from Polymixis flavicincta, assembly GCA_949987655.1. NCBI lineage: Eukaryota > Metazoa > Arthropoda > Insecta > Lepidoptera > Noctuidae > Polymixis > Polymixis flavicincta. The sequence continues at coordinate 20,890,009 of OX465181.1, read as the reverse complement.
CAGTCCACCACAAAGGCTAATTGTATGTGTGCGTTTAAGAAATTCGCAAATAAATAAGTGTCCCCGCCCACTCAAAGTCCGTGTGGTCAGAATGAAACACTCTCTGTGCTTTATTGAAATAACTGCTGTCCAGTAATGAAGCGATGAGATAAATAGTTTTTTGTCATTGACTGGAGAAAACTATAGAACCTTGTCGATCCCAAATAAGGACTAACTCATCATCATGTCTTCAAATTTCTCAACTGTGTTATGGTCGGCTTCCAGTCTAACCGGGTGCAGCTGAATACCTATAATTTACCTGAAGCGACTACCTTTCTAAGTTCCACAACCACGTTACTGGCCTACCACCTACTTTAATTAATGACGTTCCAACAAAAATTCAATCGGAAATAACAAATAGTAATTATAAAATTAAATACATAAAATACTTTGATTCTCTTTGAAAAAGCATCATCCTGTTTAAATTTCATTCAACGTAATTAGCATCGACGGAATGCCTAACCCGCGCTGTTTTCGTTTTTCTTTGTACTATTTTAGTTACTACTTACAAACTACCTTACAATGTTTTATTTTACTGTTTTTTTTTTTTTAATTAAGTGTTAAGTATTAATTAAAAGTGTTTCAACATCCGGACAAACCTATTGAGGTTTTTGTGATGTTTATGTTTATATTTTGCTTGTTCCTTTACTAATAAAAATTAAAAAAAAAAAAAAAAAAAGTCTATTTGTCAGATTTTTGGGTCTCTAACAACTCGTAATGACTGTCAAAGATCTACGACTGACGGCCGGGACCAAACGACTTAACGTGCTTTCAGAGGCACGGAAGGGTCTCTATATGTAAAGAATGGTCTTGGTCACCGATCCACGAACCGACCGCGGCAAGCGTAGTAGTTACCTTCGATCGACCCGTGCCGCTGATAATTTGACTACTTTTAATTTAGTGAGAGGAGTAATTAAAACTATATTTCTGAAAAACGGCTCTAAGTAGGTAAAAGCGGTAGGTTGGAATATATTCCACGTTCAAATTTTCGTAATGTGAATCGTAACGCTATGTTTAATTAAGTTTCGTACAATTTCCTAGTTATAAAAGTTTTACAGCATTCAGCAGTCATGCCAATGCGTGTGTCAGAAAAATGATGCTGGTTATATATATGTATATTTATTTATAGTTGTGTATATGTAAAAACAAATATTAAAGTTTGAATGTCAGAATGGTTACTGCTTATTTACTGTGTATGAATGTTCTTATGAATATGTAGGGAAAGGATTTCATGAAGTAAAGCACAGAAAGACAAGACTAGATATTTATTTAAATTAGGCTTGTCATTATTAAATCAGAAAGCTAGTTGTCCGTTCCAAAGCTAGGTCTTTCATGGAGAAAAAGGACAAGAAACTCCATGGAAACAGTACAGATATATTCCATCAACATAGGTATCTCTTACATTGTTATTACATTTAATTACAACTCTTGAAGCTTTATCCAAGATAACTCGGCATTATTACAACAACATGGTATTTAATAAGCAACTATTATGGTATAATAACAAATTACTTAACTTACATGGCATCTGGTTGATTTATTCCACACAACAACGGCAATAGGACTAACCAGCTGAATATCTACTGAGCAACTGTCTCCATAACGTTATTAAAATCCTTTTTATATCCTACCAATGTCATTTTACGTTAAACATTTCCCGCCATTTTGAACAAGTTACAGATCGTCACACATTTTGGCTTAATAACTTCTAACACAGATATTATTAAACAAAGGATAAGTAGTGAAACCGTTTTAAAACATTTTATGGTAATTAAGCAATTTAATAAGAACTGATTCGTAATTTAAGACAAATAAAAGTATCTATCAATGTGAACTGTGAGTATGTTGCCAGTCATTTGAATCAGCGTATTATATTAAATAATATTAGAAAACCTTAAATAAAATACAAATATAATTAAATACTACGTAATCATTTATAGTAACAACATCCAAGTTATTTTCAAAAGCTAAGATAGTTATTTTTGTAAAGATGTAGTCAAATTAGGTACTTCTACATTTGTTCAGCGCTTTGTTTATGTGACAGATGACATTATCACCACACAATATTACAATAACAAAATAAATAATATAACACGTGCCTGTATACATTAAAGGTAACTAATAGTTATTTTAATATTGCACTAAGTTGAAATCGGTAGCTTCTTTACTCTAGTTTTACGTTGAAAATACTTAATTATGAAAACGTTTTTATTTTTACATCTCTTTAAGCCTTGTTGCATGCAAATAAGTAGGTTTTATTATCATTAAATTGTGTTTAGAATTAGTGCAGTCTTTGAATTGATAATATCATTGCATAGCTTTTTTTCTTTTTTTTTTTGGGTGGGAAATCATCAAATAACTTCTCCCGCTCTGGGTTGAGCAGGAGGGCGTGTCAGTCTTCTACTGACTAAAACCCACCCGTGTTCCTTCAGTAGCCCGTATGCCAGGGGCTGTGGTATCTCTTTCAAACAGACCCGCACCCCTGACAGGCATCGGCCCTTGCGGGCCCCATCATTTTTTGTGCTGACATCTCTTTGAGGCGCGCGTGGAACACAACGCGCCGTCGACTTGGGCTTGGTCCTTACCGGACAGCGAGCTACCCATTACTCGCCGTCCGCAAGCCCATGCCTACGGTGGCCGGAAATCGGCCTGGGATTCCCGACGCCCAGGGCGTCTCCGTATCCTGCGGCGGCTGGGGTCGCGAGGGCGCATATGCTGCCTCTCCCTCACGTGCGCCGCCTCCCTCTTCGCGAGCATTACTGCTTCGCTGAAGGAGGTGACGGCTCCCCATGCCCTCTCGCTCCGTACCATGGCCTGGACCAGGGCCGGACGCGAGAGATCGCCGCCGCCGATCGCCTCCACGAGGACACGGCGGTGCTCCGCCCAAGCCGGGCAGACCGCCACCGTGTGCTCCACCGTGTCCTCAGGGCGATCTTCGCAGTGGAAACACCCGGGCGTTTCCTCCCGCCCTATCCGAAACAGGAACCTCCCGAAACAGCTGTGTCCGGTGAGGACCTGCGTCAGGCGGAAGGTGAGGACGCCATGCCGCCTCTCAAGCCACTCCTCAAAGAGGGGATTTACCGCCGCAGTCGTGGCGTGCCCAGCACTGGGTTGCGACAATCGCACTCTCCATGTCACCATGAGATCCCGCCGGAGCTCTGTCCGCTGTGCCGCGATTTCCCGCGGCAGCGGAGTTACGCCCCGGCGTTTGGCCTCCTCGCGCCACTCCCACATTTGCGCGAGGACCTTTGCCTCCAGATCCCATGGTGGTAATCCGTCAAGGAGGCCCGCCGCCTCGCCGGAGATCGTGCGATATCCCCGGATCATTCTGATTGCCATGACCCTATGGGACGCCCTCAACCGGCGAGCTGGTTGGCGCCTCAATGTAGGCGCCCACACCGGCGCCCCGTATAGGGCCATGGACCGCACGATCCCCGCGTAGAGCCTCCGGCAGGAGGCGTTTGGTTTTAGTTACTTAGTACGCTTAATTAATTTCAGTCGGAAAATAAATCGCACTCCGTTTCATTAAAGATAGAGATAAAATTAAATGTGACTACGTATAAAAAAACTAAAAATAGTTTAGCTTCGGAATAGTTTCGCTTCACCTACACCACAGAAGTTTTAAGCACTAATAATTTATTGCGCACGCAATTACAATATGGCGCACAAAAATTGCAGCGCGCACGCGCGACAAAAGGCTGTCAACCGGCGCTTGCGCTCCGGTGACATATTTACGATTTTCTTGTTTTATATAATGAGACATACCATGTTTATTTAAATGGAGTTTCCTTTGAATTTTGTTGATAGTTTTCAATTTAGTCGTTTCATTATCTCCAATGAAAATCTTACTAATATTATAAATGTGAATGTAAGTTGTATTTTTGGATGTTTGTTATTCAATCACGTAAAAAAGGCTGAACAGTTCTGGATGAAATTTGGCGCACAGATAGATTATAATCTGGATTAGCACATATGATACTTTAATCCCGATAGTACGTTCCCATGGGACAATTTTCGACGCCCACGCGACTGAAGCCGCTGGCAAATGCTAGCAATAATATAATTTGCAAAAAACTCTGTTCGATTCCTGTTTAAGCTGTATGATTACTGATAAATGCGTGCACTGAATGGACAGGTCCGCTCAAACTATGTGGTTCTTTTCTCAAAATACTATTTCAGACACCAATCCACATGATCTTCACATGATCTGACAAAGATTAGGTATGTCTGGACTCTAAAAGAGACTGTGACCTCTGAGTTTGTTTCGCCCTTTCTTCTCAGAGTAATCAGATAGGAAACTCCGACCTCATCTAGTTAAAAAAAAATATGATTGACGTACAAAAGTGTTTGTACAAACATACTTAAAGAAATAAAATCATATATCATTTATTTTCTCTTCACAGAAGTAATTTACAGTTACCTGTTTTCAAATTGTTTACTGAAAGGGAAAATGATTAAAGAACCTGTATCACATTTCAGAAGCCACAATTGCTGCTACAGTTCACATTTTGAAAGCTGACGATTCGTCCTTCTACCAACAACAGGGAAACGTCAATATTTCCAGCAAACGAAATCAAAGCTGGATTCCACGAAGTAGATCCTTTGAATAGGACAATACACCTAGTAATTTATTACATATTACCTTTTGCCTGCGGCTTTGCCTGCGTGGATATCGAAAAATCTCCCATTTGTTGTTATTGTTTTCAAATACTTAACTTATTGGTTACGAGGCGCATGCCAGCAAAGTTCCCAGTCGGCATGATTTTTTTGACCCACAATCGTCATCATATTTTAGCAAATAACAGAAAATCTTAGTGTATTATGCACTTAAACCTTCTTCATGAATCTTTCCGTCAATTGGTGAAAACCGTATGAAAATCCGTTCGGTAGTTTTTGAGTATATCGCGTTCAGACAGAGAAATGCGGCCGGGGCCTTTATTTTATAATATAGGTATAGTGATCCAGGGCCTTTATTTTATAATACATAGTAATGATAGTGAATACCTATTACTTGTAATACTCATAAACCGTGTATTGGACACGTCACAGGTCCAGTTGAAAATCAGCGTCAGGCAGTAGTTGTCTGGCATTTTTGCTAAACGGGGCCTTTTTAGCACAGCTGTAAGGCACACTATAATGCTGGTTTTTTTTTAAATGTATTGTGTGCCTTTTTAGTCTGTGCTATGTAATGTATATTTTTTCTTCCTTTCTTTCTTTTGGCCGGTATCTGCGCGCGAGTCACGAAGCCAGACAGATTGTTTCAAGGAGATGATCTAGGGTACTAGACGCGAACAATGTTGCCAGCTTGATATCTCTACGATTTATAAGCTGTGATTCTTCGTAATATTAAAATTTGAGTTGATAGTTTTATATGCTTATTTTACTATCAGTTTATGTTCAGTGATGCTCATTAGACTAATTGGTTTAGACATTTCGTTGATTTACTAATCAAAGGCCGCTTTTTTGTAAAAATTAAGAAAAACGGCTGCAGAAAAACGCTAGATTTCAGGAGATACAAAAACTGTCACCTGCACAACCTAATTGAGTAACACAGAATCAATAACCAACTTAATGATTTTGAGAGATATTGCTCACACATTGCTTCATAATATTTATCATTGAAAAAGTCTTCTCAACAACACCAAGAACGCAATGAATTTTGCGCAAGTCACAAAATGAAAGCCCGCGAAAGAATGTTTTGTAAAGATGATACATAAATCTTGAAAGTACAATTCTGTTCGTTATTGACCAGTCACTACAATAAAAAAGTTAAAACAGTTTATTTATAATATAATACAAAGCATTCTACATCCCCCTCAAAGTTTACGACGCCACTTGACGTGAAACAGATGGTTCCAACAAATATGTATGGTATAAAGTGGCAAAACAGACGTTTAGTCAGGGCGGATACACAGACACACACATCAAACTGACATTAATTTTGGAAGATATTTTTCATTCAGCGAACGAAATGGAAAGAGAATACCTAGTTGCACACAACAATTAGGTTTACCTGCTAATCAGAATGAGAGCAGGGCCCCAATTCTGTATCGTTATAATGATTCCCCTCGGAATCTTACTACGTTCATACTACGTCAATAACGTTTTTTTTTAAACCAATGTTACGGTAAGGAATCGAAATGTAAAATTTTGTGTGTTCCAAGACAATTTGTCGATATTATTAATACAATATTAGCAGAATTCGTATTTTATTGCCGTGGTTACGAGTAAGGAATCGTTAAGTGGTTATAGTGAATTCAGGCCCCAGGCCAGGTGGGCCAGTGGTAACGGCTGTAACTTACGAGTTGTAGGTTCCAACGCAGACAAGTGCTTAACTTTGTGTTAAGTAATTATTTCGTAACTACTGCTCTAACAACTGTGTCGGAAAAAATTGCGAAGAAACCGGCATGTCCTGGAACGAAAAAATCGAAGACATGTGACATCTACCAACCGGCACTGGGCCCGCGTGGTGGATTACGGGTCACTCCCTCTCACCTAGAGGAGGCCTGTGTCCCAGCAGTGGGAACATCTTAGGTTTATTAAAATAATAAGAATAAAAAAGTTCCTATGTTCAACTTTTCCAAACCTATCAGGTAAAGGAGATAATGACAATGTTAGTTTTTTTACTTATTGCGTTTTATCCTTGCCCTTTCCGACTGGTTAAACTTTAAACTGGTTAAACTTATTCCCAGTCATCGCCATTGTGATATAACAGAATAAAAAAGTTAGAACTAAATTAAATAAGCTACATTACAGAAAACTAAATCTAAAGCCAATTTCTCTGGCTCAAAGCTTTCTCAAGCCTAAAAATAGAAGAGGAAAATCATAAATTTTATAAAAGCCAGCTCTTTTTACCGCCTCACCACATCACCGCATGCTCATATTGCTCATATACTTATAATATCTCGACATAAATCATACTCAACCCAATATTTTGGTAGTCGTGGCGCAAAGCAACCACAACTTGGTCAATCCAAAGTAGAACTAGGTTCGTTTATTTACTTAGGAACCGTTTGGAAACCACATGTTGTGTTGTTTAAGAGCCAGCCAACTTTGTTTTATTCGGACGGATTTGCGATGTCGTCAAGTTGGCTTTAAAAATTATGGGGTTGGCAAATAGTTTGAAGAGGTGTTTGATAAACCCACAACATTTCGCCAGTTTTGTTTTAACTCTTGGGTACTGCAAAATTTGCTTAATCCGTTGACAAATTGGCTTACTCAAGGACTAGACCCAATACCACGTTCAGCATTTGCACTTATAACCACTACTGGTCCAATGAGGTACTCAATAAAATACCTTTTCTTTAATCAAGTCCAAGTCATGTATCCTAAAGCAAATAAAAACGTACAGTTCACGAAGTAAAAATGTACACCTACACACCCTATCTTTCGGTATCTCAATATGTATTTCAATTGGTAGTAGTGGTTATAATAAAACGTTATTTAATTACTCTTTTAAAATATTTAGTCAATAAAATGGTTTGGCTTCAAATTAAATACATTCCACAACAAATAAAGTCAATTCTTTACAAAATTATTTCTGGTATTTGCATCCAATTTAAATAACCGCATAGAATTAACGCAGCAATACATTAATTAGGTCGGTAAAAACGTATTGTTTTTAAAGATCAAATAAATTAACAGTTTTAACAGGTCAGTCCGAATTAATATGTCAAAAATATTTTATCCGCTAGCTCCTCTACTAAAACTCGTTTCCCCACTGACTCACGTCATGTCAAGGTCACGACTTCGATTGATGATATGCAGATTGTATTCCCATGATTATAAACTTACGTATTTATAAAATTAGACCTAATTTCTTAGAAGGAAGAGTCTATTTCGGTAGTGAAAGGAGCTTCTGCCAAATTAGCTGGGAATCCGGAAACCATGTTTTAGACAGATGTTCAGTATTGTCTTTGATTAAAATAGATTTCATAATTGACAGACTGAGAGTTACATTTTGACATTTCGCACGCTCATAAAGTTTTATAGCTATTGGCGACTTAATTCTCAGTGTTTGATAGTTTATGGGTTCATTGACATACCACCCAGGGATCATAATATTTACGTTACGAACTAGACTTCGATAATTGAGACGTTTTATGGGCAACCGATTTCTATAGAACGTAGAACTTGGAGATTCGGTCGCATGGTCACAGGTTGAAAATTCATAAAAAATAGTGTAATTGAACTTGGGTGCATAACGTATGATTAGCCTTAATTGTGTTATTTACCACATATCGATGAGATTATGACAACCGATTTGATGGTATCTGCTTACAGAGCTGCACTCAAAGGACACACTACAGGATTCGTATTTGAGGTACTTCTATGGAGAGCCCCTTTTGTGATTTGTTTTAATAGGCCAGTGCAGTTAATTTGCTTATTTCATACTTTTAGTTGGTCTAAAAAAAAACCTTAGAAACTTCTATAAAATACTTAATCAGCCTATAATATTCCCACTGCTGGGACACAGATCTCCTCTCAGTGAAAAGAGAATGGGCTGTAATCTACCAAGCAAGCCCAGTGCGGGTTAGTAGATGTCAAAAGTTAACGATTTTCGGTTCTATGACATGCCAGTTTCCTCGCGATGTTCTGTACTTAAATAAACTTCTATACTTGAATCTAAATAACTTACTACTAAAACTTTTGCTAAAAAAAAAAAAAAAAAAACTTGGACCCTGTTCCGTTCCGCTCGTTACAATTCCACGCCCGTAAGAAACATGTAACTGATACTCGTCAAATCGTGGCCGCTAGAGCGAGACACAGATATCTTGTTCTATTACCGTCTACCCAAACTGTAATATGAGACCCGATGCTTTGTTTCTTTCTAGTTTGGGTCATAGATAGTTGGTTCGTGTACGGTGTACATCACTGGTTTACTGGTTAGATTTTTAATACTAAAATGTGGCACGGTGATACTTAAATGTGACACGGTGATACTTATCGGAATCCCTGCCAGGAACGAAGTTCTTTACATGATATACTCTTATATAATAGAAAGAGACAGAGAGAGAAAGTGTGAATTAAACAGAGCCGTCTAGTATAAGTTATTAGAAGCTCTCATGAACTTGTCGCCAACTTGGATTTTCCTTTTGATCTCGCTATTGGCTTTGGCACCCTCAAAAACCATGAAAACGACACCCATGACGAAACTTCTGATTTTTTTTGCAGCTGCCGTCTTGGATTTTCATTTTGACTTCACTATCGACTTTAGCACCCTCAAAAACTGTGCTAACGATCTCTCTAAAGTCACATGGAGGGGGAATAGCATGTTCGTTCGTTACCTACGTGACGATTTCTACCAGTCAACTCCTACCACAAGAAATTGAGGTCATCATCCAAATAACTTTATTAATAACAAGCAATGTATTGTCAACATCGTAAAATCCAACACATACTGAACACAAAGGGATCGGTTTCAATATAATTGTATTTTTGAACAAAAAAATTGGGCTGACATGCATCAGCGATTTAGTATACCGATGTTATGCTGTCCGTCCGTTGTTGTATAAAATTGATTTTGACATTGTTTGTGGTTGCACTTGTATGTTCAGCCGACTGTATGTTTTTTTTTTTTTTTTTTTTTTTTTGGGTGGGAAATCATCAAATAACTTCTCCCGCTCTGGGTGGAGCAGGAGGGCGTGTCAGACTTTTACTGACTAAAACCCACCCGTGTTCCTTCAGTAGCCCTTAAGCCAGGGGCAGTGGTGTCTCTTTCGAACAAACCCGCAACCCTGGCAGGCATCGACCCTTGCGGGTCCCATCACTTTTTGTGCTGACATCTCTTTGAGGCGCGCGTGGAACACAACGCGCCGTCGACTTGGGCTTGGTCCTTACCGGACAGCGAGCTACCCATTACTCGCCGTCCGCAAGCCCATGCCTACGGTGGCCGGAAATCGGCCTGGGATTCCCGACGCCCAGGGCGTCTCCGTATCCTGCGGCGGCTGGGGTCGCGAGGGCGCATATGCTGCCTCTCCCTCACGTGCGCCGCCTCCCTCTTCGCGAGCATCACTGCTTCGCTGAAGGAGGTGACGGCTCCCCATGCCCTCTCGCTCCGTACCATGGCCTGGACCAGGGCCGGACGCGAGAGATCGCCGCCGCCGATCGCCTCCACGAGGACACGGCGGTGCTCCGCCCAAGCAGGGCAGACCGCCACCGTGTGCTCCACCGTGTCCTCAGGGCGATCTTCGCAGTGGAAACACCCGGGCGTTTCCTCCCGCCCTATCCGAAACAGGAACCTCCCGAAACAACCGTGTCCGGTGAGGACCTGCGTCAGGCGGAAGGTGAGGACGCCATGCCGCCTCTCAAACCACTCCTCAAAGAGGGGACTTACCGCCGCAATCGTGGCGTGCCCAAGCCGACTGTATGTTCACCTACATCGGTGCCGCGCGGGTTTGTAGATTTTTAATGAACAAAACCGATAAAAGTTACCGGTTTTTTTCCTGGTGATGGATACAATATTTGAGATGACGCAGTGAGTAGTATCGTAGAGATTTCTACCTACTGTGTATTGCGGCATCCTAAAACTTATTAATATTACGTTTTGTAAATGCAATTATGTGAGACAACCGCAAGGGTTCGATCGAGTAGGCTCCAAAAAAGGATGTCTGGAAGCATGTAGAGGAAGCTTTTGCTCAGTAGTGGGACAGTGTAGGCCTTGAAAAAAAATGCAATTAACAGGCATTAAATAAAAACACCTAGATACCCCTAACTAACCGTAACTGATCGGATGCCGTATATAGGATGTTGTTAAAAGGTAGTAAAAACTCATTTACCCAACAATAAAATTAAATAACCATAGAAACAAACATAAAAAGCTCCAAAAACCCAGCATTTAAACCATTTATTGGTCAGCAGAAACATGAAGCGAGTTCCCAGGGGTCATAAATAAGCGATCGGGCTCGACGTTACCGCGTCTCATTTCGCCACATTTCAAAATTAGCGCGCGATACCGCGCCAATAAAACATGGCCGACCATCGCTCCAACATAAAACAGTCCTGGATTTATGTATGGTGTAAAATTTTATATTATTCCGCTCCATCTATGATTTGGTGGATACTTTGTTCTGATTGCCTGGTACTGGAAATGTTTTTATGTTTACGGAGATATGGAAATGCGCATGTAGTTGGTTTTCGTATCTCTGAAAGGTTTGACTACTATCCGTTTTTTCACAAAATTATCTACGTTGCAGCGACAATAGGTAGATAGAGTAATGAACAGCTACGTCAAACAATAACGCATTAATAGCTCGCATAGCAGTCTTAATTTAATTCCGAATAAAATATCTCAAATTCCGACGAAAATGCAGCTCAAAACGCTACTCTTTCTCTTTCACTCGCACAAATACGTAAATTAAACGTAACTACATGCAGAAGTTGACCATTTAGTAGCAGGTGGGTGCAAGTTTGTGACTGCACTATTGTAAATCCGCATCCGCATTGCAGCCTCTGTGAATACTTCTGGAACAGGACCGTCTGCTCACCGCAGCCGAATAATTTCCAAACTTGCTTTCACTGGCGCCGAATGTTGAAGCGTTTGTTGTAGATTTGTGGTTGTGCTGCATAAATATTAGAAAAGTAGATCGTTACGGTTGTTCGTTGGTAGATGAGGATTTTGGACTGGTATTGCCATGAATTGCATCGTTATAACTCATAGGGGTAGTTCCAAACCTTTTCACTATCAGTAGGAATCGCTTTAATTTTAACAGTTCCACTACATCCATGGCGTTGTTTACGTTGCTAAGCAGGCATTTTTTTCTTCAGATTCCGATTAATTTGTCAAATTTATTTAATAGATATTCAACTTTAATACAAAAACAGCTAGATGTGCTGGCGTCTGTACTACAGTAGTACTGTAGTACTGTAGTACAGTACCTATGACAAAGACCCCAAAGTAATAAAATTTACCAACTAAATTTAACTATCTTATTTCAGAACGTTGGGCTCGTTAGTCAAAGACTTTTAGAAGACTGTCACGATTTAGTCTTCTTTAATGCTTGAAAAATTCTGTCGCCAAAAGCTGTGTTTACGCTCCATAAATACTAAAACAAAACTTTTGTCTCCAATATTTTACATCGAAACTGAACTCCCGAAACAAATGTTAGATACAACCTAAAACCGAATGTCGTTACGAATTTTCAGGCGCGTACAAAAATCTAGTGAATGGCAATGAAATGAAATTTCAAGCGGCGCCGTAGGAGGTAAGTTATAGCGTCAAATAGAAGCATTATGTGTACCCACCACGAGCTCGGATGTCGTTAACTGTAATGTAGTTTAAAGTACAATATTACTGTTTTGTAAGTCGGCTAAACTTCGCACTTGTTCTTAAAGTGAAGTTGGCGTTATAAATATCGTGTGGCCACAAAAGTTTCGTATGGAAAACCTGATCTTTCTCTTCAAGAGATGGAACATGCTCTTGAGGTATTGCTTTTTTAAGGCTGCCTTAGCCCTCAAAATCTCTGGGAATAAGGATTTTATTACATCCCACTATTATTACCCATTTAAATCGGAATAAATTGGGTAGGTATGTGGATATTCCAAACTACTACCAACGGAAAAAAAGTGTCATAAAATATACGTCCTTAGTTTAGACACTAACCACTGTCCCTCTTATTTATAAAACAATTTAGAGGTATGAGGAACAGGGTTTAAAGTTCACTCATATCTATGTTGGAAAAGGAGGATCCTCCGACCAGACGGGTATTGTGTCTGGTGGGCAACTACCCGACGGTTGATGTCGGGATTTTGTACCTATCTGGGTGTCGTGGTAAACTCTGATTGCGCTATGTAGAATTTCTTAAAATAGTTCGCCTCTGGCATTGTAGATGGCGCCACTTCTCTTTTTGCATTTTTCGATATTTGTTGCGAAGTATTTATTTTGTAGTGCGGTTACACGTTATTTAAAGTTTAAAAGACGAAAAGGTATTGTTAATCAGACGCTAATCATTACTTACCTTTAAAGCAAAGTTTCTAAATAAATCCCTAAAAGAACACAAACAATGTTGCTATTTATGACTAAATTAGTGAAATACTTGTAATGTATACGGAAGCTATTTCTGGGGGACTCCGTGGAAACTATTGACGATATTAAAAAAGCTATTCGTCCTCATTTATTTGACATTAAATGTAAAAATAAAATAGGCATTATATTTCTCGGTTTTTAAACCGAAAGTGATGCTAAAAAAGGAAGCCATCAATTTTAAATGCGTTACTTCTCTTTCTATTCCGAATGATAGAAAAGGATAGGAGAAAAGAAAACTAATGCGACGTCATAGCTAATTAGCGTCAGTTAGTTTTAAGGGGAAGCACTTCGTATCGAAAACCAAATATCTTTTCTACGTTTAGCAAAACAAAATTTTTACTAAATTGCTGTTAAATGAAATGTTTATTTAAACATTTCATTTAACAGCAATTTATTTAAATTAAGTACAATAATACGACGATGGTTCAAGAAAAAAAAAACACTTGATATTGGATTCACTTTCCAAGTAATATAAACAGCAACAGGGCAGACTTCCGATGAAAGCCCATCAAAATGTAATGATCTGAATACCTACTGGTGCATAACTACGCCGCGCCGCGTGTCAGTTAATTTCTTCTTTTTTGACACCAATAATAACATTTACATTTTCAAATATCTATATATAACTCTAAGAACACATAACAAACTGTATTTAACCTAAGTTACTTTAACATGTAATTTAGGCAAATTATGAGGCTAGCGATTGGCATCATTTTGGCAGATAAACAATTAAAATCAACGCTTTTGGCTCAAGTGTAGTGTTTTTAATAGCTAATAAAATTCAATAAAAGCGTTACAAGAACTTCCCCTTAATCAAAGGCCACTTCACACGGCAAGGAGACAAGGGGGACACGCATCGTTAGTCATGATCTTAACTTTTTTCTTCGCTTAAAATGCCTTTTAATTGAGCCCACATGTTTTCAATATCTGATAGATCGGAGATTTTCAGATTGGTTAATACACGCCCGCACGTTTTTTGTTGATGCTCAGTGAAAGGGACGAAAGGAAAAAACAAACCTAATAAAATGGGAAAATAAAAGAAAGTCAACAGAATGACTGATATGAATCAAGTCTTTGGTTTTAGTGGCAGTAGCTAAGTAGATTTAGTAGGTACTAGTCACTGAAGTTGACAAATCTAGAAGCCATAAATGCTTACGTTAACATTCAAAGAATCTGTCGGCATAATGAATTAAATTGGTTTAATTTAACTAATATAACAAATGTGAAAGTTTGTATGTTTGGATATTTCAATCAAGCAAAAACTTCCGAACGCATTTGTATGAAATTTGGTATAAAGATAGTCTATAACACAGATTAACACATAGAATACTTTTTATCCCGGTAATACGTGCCCGTGTGATAATTTCTGACCTCCACGCGGGCGAAGCCACTGGCAAAAGCTAGTTGATTTATAAATCATTAATAAAAAGAACAATTAAACGTAAAAAATTGAAAAGTCACAACACTAACAAACCAATTTCCCAAACAATTAACACGCTTTATATCAAAACCCTTAAATGTGACGAAACATCCATATTCCACGGTTTTTATCATTTTTATCACAATTACCTTAATTTGACAGTATAGTCGTGTAATAAAATACGTCCGAAGCGACACGCGCCCAATAATTACCAACAAACCAGTAAAAAAATGGTTCAAAGAAAGATTTTATCACTAGCCCACCACTATAACTCAACTTTTACAAATTGAAAATCAAGCAAAATACAACCTTATTGCCCTAAAATAAGGATAGAACAACTCAAAGCTATTGGCAAATAATTTTTGTGGATAGCCCACACAGCAATTTACGAGAATCACCGAGTCACAGATAATTAAATAACAAAAAGAATCAAAAAGTAAAAAAGTGTTGATTTATTTAGGGTTCGAATCGGTTTTCAGTAAAGTTTTACTTTGTTATCACTAGGACTTCTGCAGAAATTAAAAAATAGGCGGGGAAAAACGCTCTGAATGTTGAGAAATGTAAGCTTAGTTAACAAGGTAAAAAAAAGCTAGACTTTGGTTTATATTAAAAGAAACTAAACGAGAGGCAATACAAAAGTTTATATCTTTACCCTGGATCAGCCTCGCTACCTTAAGAAAAGACTGGTTTTCTAAAAACACACACTTTTTCATAGACACATAAAATGGCAATGCCTTTTGCCAGTCCAGCCAAGTATATAATTCACATTGTTGAGCAGACAAATTTTTCAAACTTATGTATGAAACAATGGATGTCAAGATAAAATTACCCCGCTGGTCATGCAAAGAAGCCAGAGTGTAGGTACAGTCGACAAAGAAGATAAGTAACTGGGGTCCTCGGATATTAATTTAATTTATAAGCCGTTTGTTTTATATTAATCGAATATAGTTTTGTTCCAACAGAACCGATAGCGGTTTCTTACTAAATTTCAACTACAGGTTGAAATTGAGAACATGCGACAAACCAAAATGGGAGATTGTACTCATTGACATTATGAACAACTTTTGCTAAGGGACCAACGATGCAATCGCGAAAAAAAAAAACAGCTGTTCCCTACATTTTGACGAGTTATGCGAACATAAATGTAGGGAACAGCTGTTTTTTTTTTTTCGCATTTTCAGATTTGCTCCCATAGTAAAAGTAATAATGATGAGTAAAATCTCCCATTTCGGTTTGTCGCACGTTTTCAATTTCAACCTAACTATATATCCGACGACCCTGCTTACTTTTCTCTTTTGGTGACTGTAGATACGTACAATAAATAGAATAAAGGATTTCGAAATTAATTCGCCGTAGGTCCATAAATGCTTCATATCTACCTAGATTGTATTAAAATCCATTGTTAAAGTAAAAGAGTTTTTTTTTGCTCCATGATTCCATGATATACGTAAATAAGAATACTATAGCCAATGCACTGAGTTAAAAGCCGGAAAGCCATTGTCCCGATTCGATACGATGCCTGACAAACATTGGTCATGTCACAAGTCTCGTTATTTGATATTCAATTATCGGAATGACCCAACATACGAGCTAATGGGATTTTAAATTAGTATTAATGTTTTAATATTAATACCTGTCTTTATTTCCATTTCCCCTCATGAGGTTGGTGGCGGGAGGAGCTTGTGGCTAACTAACAATAGCTGCGCGGGTCGATCGATTAGGTTAAGCTACGCTTGCCGCGGTTGGTCCGTGGATGGGTGACCATCTTTACATACCAAGACCCCTCCGTGCCTCGAAAAGCACGTTAAGCCGTTGGTCCCGGCTGTCATTTGTGGATCTTTGACAGTCGTTACGGGTCGTCAGAAGCCCGAAAGTCTGACGACAAGTCTTACCAAAGGGTATTGTATTACCCAGTAACTGGGTTGTGGAGGTCAGATAGGCAGTAGCTCCATGTAAAATACTGGTATTCAGCTGCATCCGGTTAGACTGGAAGCCGATCCCAACATAGTTGGGAAAAGGCTAGGCAGATGATGGGGTTGATAGACGTGAAAATAGCTTTACGGCCAAAGGTTCGACGACCAATTAAAATGGCTTATTAGTCGATTCGCACGAATTCATTCGACGAAATCGAGCGAATGGAGATTTTTAAATAATATGCTATTTTCGCACGAAGTTAATTTATTTGTGGTTGCATCGACAACTCCGGAAATACGTGTTAAGTAACTGACACATTTTGTCATTTATGCACTTTATTGCATACTAGCAGCGCTCCACGGTTTTTCCAGCGTAGTTCCCGTTTCCGTGGAAAGACGGGGATAAAATATAACCTATGTCACCCGGAGATAGTGTACCTTCCCAACAGTGAAATAATTTTTCAAATTAGTTCAGTGGTTTCGGAGCCTATTCAATGCAAACAAACAATCAAATCTTTCCTCTTTATAATATTAGTATAGAAAAGACAAGACTTGCAGTGACCTTTTCTCCTAACTTTATTACATAAATTCAAAACGGCCAAATACGTATTTCCGGAGTTTTCGATTTGTCCTCAAATAAATACAATTTGTGCGAATTTACACTTTTAAATAATAATTATATAATTTAAAAGTGTAAATTCGCCCGATTCGAGCGAATTTACAAATAAGCCATTAAATAATATAAAATGTGTAAAGCTACTTGGTCTAGTAACAATAAATCACGGAGTAATGATAAATGCCTCATAGAAACAGACATTATTTCTTAGCTCCGTAAGAATAATTTCTTTTAGTACCTATCGTATGTAGGTACACTAAGTAAAATGGTTTCATTACTATCGCAAAGATAGCTTTCATTTAAGAAAAACATTTTTCTGTAGTTGAACAAAAACAAAGCTCAGACACTCTTATATTATTCCCGTATCACTAAACCGTACGAATTCGAACAATTTTCTGAAAACATCAGACAGTATTTGGGGAACATCAAAACAAGGAGCCATTTTCTACATTTAATCCAGTTGTAATCTCGCGCGGTATAAAACGACCTAAAATAACAATTGGAGAAGTATTTCTATTGCCGAAAAAAGAAATAGTGGAATTTTAAGCTCGGAATGAGGGAGATGTTGTAACTGGGTCCTAAACGGTACGCCATTAGGTCTATACGACCGACATTAGTCTTGAAACGTTCGAGAAATAGGGCGAGACGTGATCCGAAGTGTAGGCTCCTCCGTTCCAAGTCGACGCGAACGAAGGAATTTGAGACGCCATCTACCCGTGACGCTAGATAAGTCTTTGGTCGTGGTATGATTTTTGGAGGGATTATGGAATAAAGCAGACTTTTGTGTGGGTATTGATGTCAATGAATGCTGTTTGAAGCATTTGTGAAGCAGCTCTGTTTCACACCAATTAAAGCTCTAATTACTAAAGAGTACTTAACATCCAATTTAAGCTAAACAACCTTGTTGTCTCTCAAACATTGGCAAAATGTATGCACCAATCTTCTGAACATGATCACTGTATGTATCATTATGATGACTTTTGATTTCTACTACAATAATAAACCTACTGGAGTATAGATATATTATCATACTGGCTTTTGCAGCCGGCTTCGCCCGCGTGGACGTCGAAAATTAGACCACGGGAACGTACTATCGCCATAAAGTATACATGAAAAGTATCCTATGTGTTATTCCAGGTTACAAACTATCTGTGTGCCAAATTTCACCTAAATCCATTCAGCCGTTGTTGTGTGATTGAGTAACAAACATACAAACTTGCACATTTATAATATTACTAGCTTCTGCCCGCAACTTCGTCTGCATCAAATTTCTTGCTACCACGACCCACCCTGTCGTATTGAATCGCCTGACCGTGCGAGTACTTCGTATTCGTGACATTTTCTTTCTGCTCGGCTCCTAAGGGCCTTGGCGGGATGTTATATAACCTATAGCCTTCCTCGATAAATGGGCTATCTAAACCTGAAATAATTTTTCAAATCGGACTAGGAGTTCCTGAGATTAGCGCGTTCAAGCAAACAAACTCTTCAGGTTTATAATTTTAGTATAGATATGTTAGAAAATAGGATTAGTAAGATCTGCCGAACCATATCATTATATCTGGCGAGCTCTAATCTACAAAGAAACCTGATTAGTAATCTAAAGAACAACATTTAATTTAAAGAAAGAATAACATCGAAAGCCCACTTTA
Source organism: Polymixis flavicincta (assembly GCA_949987655.1). Lineage (NCBI taxonomy): Eukaryota > Metazoa > Arthropoda > Insecta > Lepidoptera > Noctuidae > Polymixis > Polymixis flavicincta. Next base: position 20,871,348 of record OX465181.1, on the reverse strand, counting down.
ATTACCAAAGATTCTAGATATCTCAGTAATAAGAGCGTGAAATACACTCAAATTAATTGATGACAGGCAAAAAAGATAAAAATACAAAACTGTAAATTCTTTTCTTACAGATACAGATGTACCACCACGTAGTAAAAGTCAGAAATTAATTTGTCCCGTGCTAACAAATACGTTTTAACGAATAAAGCTTAATTTGATTAATCTGTGGTAAGCACAATATAAATCTTGGGCCAACTGTACTGGTACATGTACGTGGAAAAGTGTAAATGATTTTGGAGTAAAAAGTTTCGCTTGTATCCAGAGTCGGTTTCAGAGTAGGCTCGCTAAAAAAAATACGTATTTGGCATACTGTGATTTATGTTTCATTTTTAAAAGCAGCATTTTATTAGCAAAGTTTGAATGTACTTTAATTTTTGATTGTCGTGCAACTGAATTCTGATTTTTTTTTAACTTAAGAAAAAGTATAAGTGGGTAGTTTAGTTACCCCACTTCTTTTTTTTAGCGTGTCGATAGTAATCTAAATACGTTAAATAAGTTTCAAACCTACACACATTCTTTTGATTTTTTCAAAAAGGATCAGAACTTACCAATCCGACTTTTAAGTTGATGTGGGCTGATTTTGCAATAGTTTAATAACAGTATTTGAAGAAAAATTTTGAAAGTTCTGTCAAACGTCAATTTTATTCCTCGAAAAAAAGATATATAAGATCATTGTCGCACAAACCGTAACCATGAATTCAGACCCCCTAGAGAAGAAATTTGCCGTCGGTTAAAAAAAAATACAGCTGTTTCATAGAAGAGTGAAAAAAAAAAACATAAGGAATCATGTCTCCATGGTAACTGTTTGCTTGTCAATGCCCCTACCTATCACCTTATTATATGACAATGAAAAAATCAGCTTATATCCTACAAGATAAATGTATAAACTATTTCGTTATTGACTGTACATTTTCAAGTTTACAGCGTATTTAACTATGTAGTGGCTTAATACGAACCTCTGACCGAAACTAATAAGGTAGAGTCCTTTATTGTTCGCCATAAAACTAATTGATGTCCAACAATCTTAGAATTGGTATGCCAGTTTTATGGGTTCGCACCCGCCTTAGATTGTCAGAATCAATTTATTAGTTGAGGTTTATCTAGATATCGTATCGAGTAACATCCTACTTAATATTATAAATGTGAAAGTTTTTAATGTTTACATGTTTGTTACCCAATCACGCAAAAATGACTGAACGGATTTGGATGAAATTTGGCACACAGATAGGTAGTAACGTGGATGATGCTTTTTTATCCCGATAGTACGTCTGTGGGATAATTTTCGAATTCCACGCGGGCGAAGCCGCTGGTAAAAGCTAGTGTTTTAAATAATTAATAATAAAAAAAGGGCAAAAAATATTTTAGAAAGAAAGGAGTTACCGGGTATCGAGAAAATCCTAGGCAGTCTGCGTGACAACATATTATCCTAAATTAAGAAAACCTGTTAATAATAAGAACAAAAAAAAAGAAACGTTGGTAATGGGGAAGAATTTTGCCTGACTGTAGTAAATTATAGCTTTAGAAAATACAGAAAGACGTTCAAATCGGATTACAGCATTTTTCTACCCAGTTAAGTTTTTTTGAAGGCCAAGACAATTCAAGACGAATCATAAATGAGTTTTCCGAATTGTCAGATAAGACATTTATTTAATTCGAAAGCTTCGCATATCAACTCTAAAATTCATTGTTTCATAACATCACAAAACATCACGCATAATTTCCCCGCGCCCATCTACATTTCGCCAGTTATTTTTAAGTTCCATGCAATAAGGGGCGAGCCTATTGCCATCAATCGGACCAACACATCCAGAGTCTGGGCTGCCACTGAGAAATTCTAGATAGAAAAACTCAATAACTCTGCCCCACCTGGGCATCGAACCTAGGTCATCATATTCAGGAGTAGTTCTAGCGACCACTAGACCGACCAGTCAAAAAAAAGTTTTTTTTTTCACACAACACTCTTTAATTTACCACCCACTTTATGTTTACAATCAGCATATAGCCTAGAGCTCCTCGAGTTCTGAGTTGAGCTTCATGATTACTGATAAATGCGTGTACTGAATGGACAGGTCCACTCAGTCTGTGTGGTTCTTTCCTCAAAAGACCATTTCAGACACCAATCCACATGGTCTTCACAAGATCTGACCAAGATTATGTCTGGACTTTAAAAGAGACTGTGACCTGCGAATTTGTTTCGGCCTTTCTTCTCAGAGTAGTCAGATAGGAAACAGCCACCTCATCAAGTAAAAAAGAAAAATATGATTGACGTGTAAAAGTGTTTTATAAACCTACTTAGAGAAATAAAATCATTTATAACGTTCCCAATGTTGGGACATAGGCTACCTTTCCGTAAGAGGGAGTGGGTCCATCACGCGGGCCTTTGGTTCTAGGACATGCCGACTTCCTCACGATGTTTTTTTTTTACCGTTTTGAGAGAACTTTATGTTAAGACAGCTCAATTAAGCCTTTAAAAATTATAAAACTGAAAACTTAATGACTATACCTACCGTCATTGGCCGACATCAAATTGATTATAGCCAACAGCAAGCCCTCATTAGACGTGGGCCGTAGCTTTTTATGACAGATTCATTAAAGCTCCACCTATTTGCAAGTTCTTTTTTATATAAAGCTAAAAAATCTTTCCTCCAGCCTCCCGCCGTAGAATGAGAAATATATTTCGTTTCTGCATAATTAGTTTAAACTTGGTCCGCGGGTCACTCAACTGAATTATGTTCGTTTGTTTGTTTGTATTACAAGGACCAAGTTTGATTGTTTGTTCAGGACGATGTTTTATTTTTCTGCAATGTCTTTATTTTGAACAATATTTTAAGACTCTCTGGATTTAAATTTTCTGTCCAATTTGAACTGTTCTCAAATTACAAAGAACTGAACGGTTTATAACTGTCGTGTTGGTGACTGAAATGGCGGGGCTTGTGGCTAAGTAATTAGCGTTGCATGGGTAATTCTATCAGGTCGAACAATTGATCCGTGGATGGGTGACCACGTTAAGACGTTCAGCCGGCTGTAATTCGGGGAATTTAACAGTCCCGTTAAGTTACAGCTCACCAGTTTTACAAAGGGGTATTACCCAGAAACTGGGTTGTGCAGGTCAAATATGCAGACGCTCCATGTAATAAACTGATAGGTATTCAGCTGCATCCGGTTAGACTGGAAGCCAACCCCAATATAGTAGGGAAAAGGCTACGCATGACGTACATTACTTATACAGCTAGGCAAGTTTATTATTTGTCAAATTTACCTACATACTTTTATTCTAATTACAATTGAGAAAAGGCTAGATAAATGATGACGATGATATTGGTGACTGAAATATTTTACAGGTTCCATGTGGCTGCAACACTGCAATTAATTCGAAATTTCGGCGGATTAATGACGTCGGTGAGCTAAGATCACATCTTTGTTGATGTATTTCGATGTTGATAACTCCCTGAGACTACGTGAGTCTGAAGTTATCTTCGTCTGCCATCTGTCATTCTCTTGCATTGTTATTTGCAGATCAGGATGATGTTTATTCCTTTTCCAAATACACGCGGATTTACTGACATCTGAATCTTTTTCGGCCAGTATTTTGCTAAAGGCCAGAGGGGCAATTCTCGTAATTTTAAGAACGTTCACAGGCTGATCTCAGTCTCAATCTCTCAAAATCCCTCGAGTTTCCATACATTTTTGACAAGTTTTTGACATTTATTTATCGCCGAGATGACACTACGACTAGATTTTAAACGTTTTTAATTACGAGAATTGGCCTTCAGGTCTTTCACTATCTCGATCAGTAATACCTAAATAATTGGTATCACATCTGAATCGAGATGCGAAGTACGTAACTCGACTAGCTGAGTTTGGAAGCAAGTCATTGTTAGAGCGAACAAAGAGTGCGGCTGGAACGTCGGGCATCTGCCTTCAGTATCGCTGGCTTATTGTGAAATAGACAACTGTTAGGCGGCCAGTAAGGCAGCGAGTTGGACCATTATCCACAACTGGTTTGCGTAAGCTGCAAGATCTGATAACGGTGTCCTGTCGAGGAACGGTGTAAGCTGGTTTGACAATTACAGCTTTAACTGACTGTCAAAACATCCTGCTTTATTACTTCTTCATCGTGTTGCTAGTACGTATGTATAAGTAGTTTGTCAGATCTTGCTGGCCCAAAGCTTCGCTTGTCAGAGGCAGCGCAGAGGTCACTCCGACTGCATGTTTTGTGACACAAAGGGCAGACGGGAGTGTCGAAGCGCGTACGGTGTTGCTTAGACGTGTTTTTTTTGCAGTAATTAGCTAATTACCTCGTTATCTATTGTGCGCTAAACGAGCGGCCGCTCGGCCGAACCGGTTATCGCTCGCGCGAATCTGTACCTTATGCGTAATGAGTACAGATGAGAATCATAATGAAGAATTAATAAGTACAATCATTATGGAGGACGAAGAAAATACACATTTAGAAGACACAACACAATTATTTGAGATTGAGGGTAATGACAATGAGACATCTAAAGATGGAATGCGACCTACGAAAAGAGGAAGAGAAGATGATGAATGGACCGAGGTAAGGAATAATAAAACCAGGATGAGACTTATACGAGGGATCACGGAATTACGTGTCACCTGCAAAGACAAATTTCCTAAACAATTTGCACTTGCTAAACTATTTAAAGAGCAAGGAATAATGAATATAACAAAAGTAAAACATATAAATCCGTACAAAGTTACTGTCGAACTTAACAACGCTGACAGTGCTGAGAAGTTAGTGAACTCCGAGCATTTTAAAGGATTAGGGTGGAGATTCCAGCGGCCATTTGAAGTTGGTTTATCATATGGAGTGATAAAAAATATTGACTTAGACATTTCTGAGGATGAGCTACTTTCATGTCTATCAAGTACATGCAAAGTCGTGAATGTGAGACGCCTACAGCGAAGAGACAGAGAAGCAGTCAGTTGGACCGAAAGCGAAACATGGAGAATAGGATTTGAAGGAGCGTTGTTGCCCTCATATGTACTTATTTATGAAATGAGAGTACTGGTAGAACCTTACGTTTTCCCTGTTACGCAATGTTCCAGGTGCTGGAGGTACGGTCACTCTGCTAAAATGTGTCCAACAACGAGAATTGTATGTCCGAAATGCGGAGGTAGACACGAGAACTGCGAAACAATTTCTTTTAAGTGTGTGAATTGCACAAGGAATCATATGGCATTGGACAAAACTTGCCCAGTGTACAATCAGCATTCGTTAAGCATGCTCACTTAAGAAAATATTTCTGCGGCAGCGCAGCTAGTCACAAACCACACCCCTTCCTGGTTTCGCCCAATAAGAGACAATATGTATTTGTGTGAGTGTACGCCCTGCGAGTGTAACAAAAACATTTAGCCAGTGCCAATTTGTGTCTCGCTAATTGCTGCCGCTTCCCATTTCTTTTGCCATTTCATTTTACGACCTGTTTATTTCTATCGGACTGATTTCCTGCCTAACTGTGACTGTTTGTGTGTATTGTGCCTAATGTGGACTGTGACTAAGTTTGTCGTTAGTCATGACTACCCGAAACCTGATTCAAGAAGAAAGGAATCAAATTATTGTCTTGCATAGACAAGGGTTGAATATATCCCAAATTGCGGTGGAGTTGAACCTACAAGTAAGTTATGTTTTTTATTAAGATAGAAAGAGAGATAGAAGTAAATTAAGTGCTTATAGTAATTATATGTTATACTATTATAAAATTAAAATATATTTCTTAGTTTCCATTATTATAAACATCAAATTTTCCTTCAATTGTAATTTACAGACAAATTGTTAATTCTAATTAAATAATTTAATCGGTATATTTATAATCCTAACTTATTCTAAATATTTTTTTAAATGCTAAAGTGAGTTGGTTTGTTTGTTGGTTTGTTGGATTTGGATGAAATTTTGCACATGGGTATACCCTGACCTCGAGAAGATATATTTTATCCCGTTATTCCCATAAGATCGAGACTTACGCGTAGCTCATAATTCATCTATTGTTCGTCCAGAAAATAATAAAGTGCTAAACTTGAAACTCGTAACAAAACATTGCTAACACCGCTAGTGATTCAATTTATAAATATTTTATTTGAATGATGCTTACTTATCATTTATTTAATACTAGCTGCGCCCCGCGGCTTCACCCGCATAAGTTTGACCCCCTGAAAATTAGGATTAGTTAGGATGTTTAATAAAATCACCTCGAATTCATTTCCTGCATTTTTTATATTTATTTCTTTGTTGCTGCGCATATTGTGAGTTTAATTCATCATCATCATTCTCCTACCCTTATCCCAATTTATTTGTGGTCGGCGCAACATGTCTTTTTCTTCCACACTTCTCTATTAGTCGTCATCTCCGTAGTCACACCCTTTCTAATCATATCATCATTCGCACAGTGAGTGTGAGTTTAATTCTAATGGCCATTATAGCCTGTTACTCAGTAATAATATAGCATTCTACTGGTGAAAGTTTTTTTTTATATCGGTCCATTAATTTTTGAGTTTATTCATTACAAACAAAAATACAAATATTTTCGCTTTATATTATTAATGTTTTATTTTATATTAAAAAAACAGTAAAATGCGTATATAATGACTTGATAATAACACCGAGTTAATAAAAATAGTTTAACTTATAAATATCAGTCTAAGATAATAATATAGTAATGCAATCAATGTTTTTTTTATTTCTTTTGCCTTAGTTCAGAGACATTGTTTTTATGACCCGATAATAAATCTATCACCTAAAGAATGGTGCTTCATTTCATGTCGTCAACACATTTTATTAAAAACGGCGGTAACGCTCTTAAGCAAGATAAAGCACAAATTTGCTTGGGAGAGTTTCATACAATGTTGTAGTTTATGCTATGCCATTTTTATTACCCATATATATTTAATATAATATGATAATAGAATAATATCATAAACAGGCAGAAAATTTAAGTTTTTTGTAGGGTATAATCTCTGGAGCTTCCAGTCAGATTTGAAAATTCTTTTCGAGAATTGGGCTATCCAATTTCTTTAGGAAGGTTATGTAATATCACGCTACGGCTCTTAGGAGCCGAGCAAAAAGAAAAAACTCAGAACGCTAAGCGAAGACGAATTAATAGCGCGGGCTGGCGACAGAAGCTAATATTAAATATAAATGAGAATGTTAATACCCAAATTAGATAATAGAAAACTTAAGAGTTTATTTATCACGAAGTCAATCTTTTTGCACACATTATTTCATTACTTATAATTTTTATTTACAGTGTCTATAATAAGACTTTTGTAGTGTATTGACTTTTGTGTATGCGTTTTTTTCCTTTTTTTTGTTTTTTAGTGTGTGTGTGTGTTCCTATATTCGATAAAATCGATGCTAATTGTTTTTTTTTTTTCAGAGAACAACGGTGCACCGCTGGGTGCGAAGATATGAAGAAGAAGGAGAAATTACCGAACGCATTCGTACACCTCGACGTCGGGCTTTAAACGAGGTTCAATTAAACAATTTATTAACCGCTTATCAAGAGAGCCCTTTCACACTCACTCGCAGTTTTGCACGGGAATATGAAAATGAATGAAGTATTATAACTCATAAAACAAGAGTTGTTATTTACGATGTTAGTATTACCTATATCCAGGAGGTTACTAATGTTTTACAAATAAGCTTGTGTAGCTATTTAGTATAGCCGTATAGCTTAAGAGTTTATTTTAATTATATACTAGTATAGCTATTTATATTAGGTTTATTTTCTTTTATTTTCTTTCATACAATTTTAGTAAATTTTTAAATATTATTAAAAAATCGTACAAAAAAAAACACAATATTAAAAATATTGGCCCATTGGCATCAGGAGTAGGGTCCAGGATGTTATTTTAATTATTAAGTGTTCCAATTTGTATTTTTCTGATTCGTTGATTGTGTAGAGTGTAGACTGTAGTCATTGTTTAAAATATTGCTAACGGTTACGAAGCCTCCTGTATAATCGGTTTAAACCGTATGTTTATTTAAAAGACACTGTAGTATTCATATAAATAAATAAATTTGATAAATAATGGTTACACATTCAAAATATTTAACACAAATACGATTTATACAAATTCATTTGCACGAAACTTTTACCTAACACGAGTGGGTATCCACAATTGTTTAAATATCCAGCTAATATCGACTATTTATTAGCAATTGTTATGAAAATCATGTCAATTGGTTCAAATAGGTTAATTTTATTTATCTAGATTCTTTTACATTTTGTGAATGAGAGAACGTTGTAGGCCTTACAGACTAGATTTGTAGACGATTTTTGTTCTGTAAGCTGGTACTTATTGACAAGACTGCACTGTCCTCCCATACCTATTATAACTGTAATTTGAAAACATTGTAAAAGTCAATTATTTTTATAAGAGTAACCGTGGAGTTTCTTGCCGGCTCTTCTCCATAGGAAGCGACAAATTAGAACCCTGCACCTAGCTTCTGACGTTTCATAAGTGCCCATGCCAGTTTATGATAAATTATTTTTGATTTTGAGTGCATTTTCATACATTTTATTTAAACTCAAAAAGCTTGATATTTTTTTCAAAAAATATAGGTGGGAACTGTTATAAAATATGAATACATATAGTCATATTATACATCAATAGTCAGTTGCATAATTTAATAATTTTGTGTGCCTTTAAATTTCTAATTTGGTCGATCTGAACTTTAATAGATTTATTTTTATTTTAAAATATTATTCCGTTATAGAAGGTATGTTATAATTGTAAATGTATAATAAAACTTTTTAATTTCATTAGAATCGCACGTGCATAAAGGCTGTCATTGTGATATTATTTTTAATTTTTGTAATAAGAGCTTTACGATATAAGTGTAGATAAATACAAGTTGATGATAATTTTTGTGTATCTTTTTATGTTAATTTCTTGGTGTTCTTTAGCAATCTTGAAAAAGTCTATTAAAAACAAAGAAGTGTAACTTAATTGAATTGTTTTTTTTTTCATAACTACAAATCCTTAAAATTGTTCTCAAATTTTAACAGTGTTTATTATTTCACACTGAAATTACAGGCGACAGTTTCGCTTCTAACAAAAGTCTCTTACGAATATGTTTTAATACACAGATAAGATTTAAATATCAACCTTATAAAATCTTTAATCTTAAACAGCTTATTATTAAATGAACACGAACTGAAAAAATAGAAAAAAAATTACTAACAGCTAAAATTTCTTTTTTCAATCCTTTCACTATCAGTGCTACGGTCACAGTGACATTTTTTTTAGCAGCCCACAGGCCTGGCTTTTTGAAAATGTTTCTGAGAAATTATGGAGTATTTCCTTATGAAAATTACAGTTTACTTGAATCACTTGATAAGCTTCCGAATTTTAAAATAGCATAGGAACTGAATTATTGCTTTATTTGTCAAAAAATACTTGTCGTATTCAATGCGGGCAACGCGCCTGTCACGTTGATCATGGCATGGTTTTTCAACCTATAAACAGATGACCCACACTATAGTTTAATTAAACTCCAGTCTTACCATGCTGCCTCTTTCAAGCCGTTTGTGAACCACACAATGGTAAGCACATCCTGCACGGAATGCCCCAGACATTGGAAAGATACCTTGTTCGTGAAGTCTCGTTATATTTACGATCAAATTAAAAATCAAAAGAGTGATAGATAAATGGATAAAACTGATATTAGAACTATCAAAAGTGTTAAAAAAATACCGACAAGAAACACCTGCAAACATTCGAAATAACATGGTAATAAAATAATATACCTTAAAAATATTTTGTAATATTTTGCTAACGTATTTTATGGTCCTTCAATAGAAGGGCCATAAAATACGTTCGAGGTTTTAAGCCATCCTATTGTTAAACCGGATTTTTAGAAGTTCCCACTAAATAACATAGATAATGAACGTATTTTAATGCAGTTGAAAGAGTTCCGACAGCAGTAAACAACAAGCTCTGATAACATTGTATAAATTGAACAAAATATATGACTTGCTTCTTTTTTATATATTTTCAAGTATATAACACATTGAAATGTAGTTTTTTACTTTTCAATAGAACTGCACAAGTAACAAGTCCCTCTCAGGCCGATAAAACAGAAATGACAATAATTATTAACATTTTATACCTCTATGCAGTGGTCAACGTGCCTAGCACGGTCGCTGCATTTTGTATGGATGGCGGCGGTCTCACATAATTATAGAACATCGTGATAATTGGGGAGGCAGTGAAAGTGTTCATATATAACTAAACTTATAGACCCGACGGAGCATATTATGTCGGAGAGAGGAAAATATTAAAGTTATTAGACATAAATAGTTGCTCGACATTTTGTATACCAAATTATTTCGTTTAACTTATAGCAATAGCAATAATACATTTTCTAAACCAAAAAGAAGATAAATATGAGTACGAAATTACTTCTTGTCAACAACAATAATTCATAAAGAGCTCATACCGGCCGTGCCTATTCAAAAATAATCTCACAAACTAGTGAACATAGCACGCGCCTGTGTGAGTGTCACACTTCTATACATCATTACTACGAACACTACTAAAATATGTTTCGTGCATTCTATTGGTCAAAACGCATGCATTGTGCGATCGAGTCGTGAGCCTTGCTACGCGATTATCGCTTTAAAGGTGAGCGTGCGGAAGAAGTCGTGATTGTACATTAAGGAAAGGAAAATACGTAGTATTATGAGTGAGCTTAATGTTTCATACCGAAAAGCCTTGGACATATATGTACCTCCTCCTGTACCCTCCTACGATGCAGACGACAATAGGCAAACACCTACACCTTCCTATGGGACAATCCCAACTACGCAAATACCTACCTCAAGTTCATCTATGTCACCCGTGTTACAGTCGAAAGCTACATTCGCACAAAAAACAGCACGCCCTATACTAAGTAAAGAAACGGTGTCCACACAAAAATATACCACAAATGAACAACAAACCAAAAATGTTCCACAAATGGACAATACACAGAAGGAGAAAGAAGAAGAAACAATAAAGAAAAGTAAGAAGAAAAAACTTAAAAATAAAACGCCCCAATTTGAAGCCTGAATCCCCAGGATTGTTTTATGGATTTTCAAGAGGAAACAGGCAAGGGAGACGCGACTGAGGACGAGGATGATGGTAAAAATGAGGATTTGGTAGACGATAGTTCAGTTGGATGGCTGATAGATAAAATTAAATATATTTTATTTGTGAGAAATGATACCTTCAAGGTCAAAATCATAACTATTATTCAAATTAGCGTGGAGTGGGCAATATCTTGTTTTTTTAAGAAGATCATACCTAAAGACTTTGCCTCTTTCTTTTCTAAGTATTTCCGTAATGAAGGCTGTTAAAATAAACATTTTGCAATGGAACTCACAAAGCTTGTTACCTAAAAAACTAGATTTAGAACAAATTCTGTTATTGGAAAAAGTTCATATTGCTACGTTATGCGAAACTTGGTTGGATTCTGATTGTTATTTAAGTGTAAAAGATTATAACGTATTTCGCTGTGACAGACCTGACTCATATGGGGGAGTCGCAATTCTAACTCACAAATCCATCAAGGCTCAACAATGTCACACTATTATTTCGAATTCGCGTATTGAGATTATACATGTCAAAATTATTAATTGTCCTGACATTCAAAACGTTATCTCAATTTATTGCCCACCGAACGTCCGTACAACACAAAATGATTGGGATTCGTTGTTTGCTATAGCTAACACTAAAACTGTAATTTTAGGAGACTATAATGGCCACCACTCTAGTTGGTCTACGAAAACAGACCAAAGAGGTACTCAAATTTTTGACTCTTTAATTGATCATAATTTCGTGACTTTGAATGATGGGAAACCGACTCGTGTAAAGCTAGTTAATGGGATTTTACAAAAGTCAGCCCCTGATTTATCTATAGTTTCTTCAGATTTATCATTAATGTTTGATTGGAACGTAACTAATGAGTCCTTAGGCAGTGACCACATGATAATAAAACTGAAGACGTTGGTTAACTGCGAGCCACGCATCGTAAAAAAACGTAATTTTAAAAAAGCCGACTGGATAAAGTATCGTAACCATGTTCAAGAAGCACTAGCTGAGTATTCATTGCCTGGTAATCCCCAAGAAGCGTATAACTTCCTTTTAGATATCATCAACAAAGCCGCTGATGCAAGTATCCCTTATTTTAAATTTAACCAAAATCCCAGTGGTCAATTTAAACCGAAACCTTATTGGTCTCCAACTTTATCTAAAGCGGTGGCGGAAAGACGATTGGCTTTAACGTACTTTAGAAAAAACCCATCCCCAGATAATTTACAAAATTTACAAGACAAAACTCGAGAAGCGCAAAAACTAACTAGAAATGCTCGTAATGCGGGATTCCGAAAGTTTTGTTCTTCAGTGGACGAGGTCACTTCGGTCAGTGAAATGTGGCGACGCATGCGCTGGTTGAAGGGACACCGTTCAGCTGGACTCCCTGTGGACGAGACATTGGCTGAACAAGTCCTATTTAATTTAGCTCCTGATTTTACATGCCCCCCATTACCTAGTTTTTGTTCTCAAAATCATATTTTAGAAGTTGCTATAACAAAGCAGGAGCTTGAGAAATGTGTTAAATCTAAAGATACCGCACCGGGTTGCGATGATATTTCCTTTTCTATGATTAAAAATCTACCGGACCTTGCTAAAAATATTTTGATACAACTTTATAATTTATTTTTTTCTCTAAATTTCGTTCCTGTGCAGTGGCGACAAGTCCGTATAGTACCAATTCCCAAGCCAGGTCGAGATTTGACTTCCGCTTCAGCAATAAGACCTATATCATTAATGTCCTGTTTATGTAAAATCTTTCATTCCATCATCAATAATAGAATCGAGTGGTATTTAGAAAGTAGGGGATATTTTGCTGACGAAACTGTAGGTTTCAGGAAAGGGCGCTCATGTTTGGATAACCTAAATTTACTAACCTCAAAAATACAAATTGGTTTCTCAAAAAAACTTATCACAATCGGATGTTTCCTGGATATTGATAACGCTTACAATAACGTTGACGTCACAACTCTTCTGTTAACCTTAGACCAACTTGGTGTGGGAGCACAGTACTGTAGATATCTATGGGAATTTCTCAAAGAAAGATATTTGACTATTAATGGCATAGATAATGCCGTCACTAGAATTGCCAGACGGGGCTTGGCACAAGGTGACCCCTTGTCGCCATTGCTATTTAATATTGCAACTATTCATATTTGTAAAGCAATACCTAGCACCGTATCTATCTCGCAGTATGCCGATGACTTCGTACTTTATATAACTTCCCATAACTCGGATCAAGCAGCTGCTGAGTTACAGAAAGCGGTAGATATTTTATGTAGTCAATTTGATACCCTAAATCTAAATATATCACCAAATAAGAGTAAAATTTGCGTTTTTAATAGAGGCTATAAAAGACTTTCAATTAACTTGTCAATTGGATGTAATAAACTGGAGGTTGTTGATACAGTTCGATATCTTGGTGTGTGGTTGGATCGTTCTCTCAGGTGGGGAAAGCATATCAATGAAGTTTGCCAAAAAGTTCTTAAATTTATTAAAATTATTAAAGTGTTAGCCGGTTCAAACTGGGGTGTGCACCCAAAATATTTAAGAAAACTTTATATATCTTTAATTAGAAGCCGTATTGACTATGGAAGCTTTTTCTATGACAACAGTGCAAAAACTCACTTGGAAAAAATAAATAAATTACAGAACCAAGTTATGAGAGTAGTGGGTGGTTTTATTAAAACTACACCCATTCACGTGATGGAAAGCGAGTTATGCCTACAACCGTTATATTTACGTCGTCGATTCTTGGCTAGCAAATTTTGGCTTAAAACGAAAGCCTTACAGGCAAATACTGGAGGTATGAACTTACTTTCCGAGCTATCTACATTGTGTAATAATGCTTCATATTGGCAAAACAAAAGAATCCCCTTGTTAATCTTGGTTCATGACTCACTACGCACTTTAAAAGTTCATTGCAGTACTAAACTAGATATGTTTTCCCAGAGTACATGGGTTAGTATGATAGATAGCAAAAACTTTATAAAACACGACGTCAGTTTTATGACCAGACCAAAAACTCAATACCATCCTGTTAGCTTAAGAAATTTATTTGTTGAATACATAACTTCCGAATACTCGACTTATTTTAAAATATTTACAGACGGATCTAAGGACGGTGACGGTATTGGGGCCGCCTTTTATGAATCGGAAGACAATTCAATGAAGTTTCGAATTAATGCCAGTGTGTGTATTATGGAAGCGGAACTGATCGCGATCGCAGAAGCTCTGTCGTATGTAGAATCAATCCACCAAAACAATATTGTCATTCTCACAGACTCCAGAAGTTCGCTCCAACACTTGGCTCGATGTACCTCGACATTTCGAGGAACACCGATAGCCTACACTATACTGAAACTTATTTTGAAGCTTCAATCTGATGGAAAACACATAGTTCTTCAATGGATACCATCACATATCGGAATTAGAGGCAACGATATTGTTGATTTACTAGCTAAGCAGGCCATAAGTGATGGATGTCCTGTTAATTTTTCTCCTTACTTCACTAACTTTATATCGAATGTCAAACAGGATTGCTATTCGCTTTGGAAGGAGTACTTCAATAAACGATCACAAGAGAAAGGAATCTGGTATAAAACGATCCAACCTCATCCCTTGAACTCACCGTGGATAGATAATCAGCTGTTAAGTAGATGTGATACTGTTATCGCGCTAAGACTTCGTTCCGGACACATTCCGTGTAATAAGTTCTTACATCTAATGGCGAAATCAGCGACGACTAATTGTGAATTTTGTGTTAGTTCCGTAGATGATGTTTATCACATATTAATCGAATGTGTCCGCAATGAGGAATTTAGAAATAAATTAGATTGTAGGATTAGAGAAATAGGTTACTGTAATAGTATTCTAGCTGTGCCACTTTCTGATGCAGCTAGAGTACTTTACAAACTAGCTATGCTAAGATTTTGTTAATTAGAAATAAATTAGTATGATTTTGTTAAGCCAACCAGGGCGGCATAATCGCATGTGCGACAAAGCCCTTTTCTATAGAATAAAAAAAAAAAAAAAAAAAAAAAAGGGCAGACGGAGCTTTATTACTTATTGGATACAACCTTATATGGAAAAACTATACTTCTATCAGTATAAGCTGACGTGATGTGACACATAGGTGTGCATAACACACCCACATTATGCCAGTAGCCTTTTAGCTCCATGTCATAGGGAAAGCCAATTGCCATCAACTGACCTGCAGACTCAGGGTTGCTACTAAGTAATCTCACATGTGAGTTACCTACTTTTTGTAGAGCAACATATATGATCAGCCTATAATATTCCCACAGCTGGGAAGGAGGTTTTCTTTCTGAGAGAGGAAGTGGTCCGTAATCCACCACGAGGGCCCAGCTAGCGGGGTTGGCGAATCAACGTTGAAATATGTTAACATTAAGTCACCTGCTATAACTTTAAAAAGTGACCTCCGTGTGGACGCACGTTAATTGTAAACCCAACTACAATTTACACACTCATGTAGATCATATACACCCCTGTAACCACTAGTCTAACCAGAAAATCTTGTCATCCCTTTTTCTTCAATACAATATGGTAGTTAAAGTTTAAAAAGGATTAATCGGTTGCTAATCAATTAATAAGATGTTACATGTGTTGACACCCTTGAGCCATCCCATATGCCTAGCACGGCGAGCTGTGCTGTGGCGGCTGCTGGAGTTACGGAAAACCTGAAATGGCGTAATAATCCAATCTTATTGAAACTTATATTATTATGTTCGAGCCGTCTGGGGTTGAAACTCTGGTCCCGAGTGGCCACTTAGTTTTTCGAGACATTGCCAAGTGCTCTGTCAATTCTTCACGTGGCCAGAGGGCTGGCCTACCTTTTGGCCAAAGAACTATTGCCATACAAAATGGCAGTGCTGCCAGCCTTTTGGGCACTTTTCCTGTTGACAACGATGCGGACGATTTTTTTTGATTTCATATACTTGTACATATTATCATGAACAAGATCAACAGATTTCATGGCCATACCGAGGATTACAGGGAATATCAGAGGGCCATCTTCTTATTCATATTTGAATGGCAAATACCGAGAAAACCAGTAATCTTTGATAGAAATGAATAATTTTGTCTTCCAATTACTTGCTGTCTAGCTCAAAGAATTCACTCAATTTACAAGTGATGAGTACCTAACTTAATAGATCGTTGCAGTTGTCTGATTTATTGTCTTTGGATAGAAAATGTTTTTTCGCGTAGCGTAATATTAATAGGTACCGTTTTTATATATTTTGTATGTTTCCACGCTAATTAATGTATTTAGCGTTGTATCTTTTTAGATAACCATAACAAATAAAAGAATGGCATGTGTCTAATACTTATTGGTCGATCAATTTCGTCTATAATGGTTAAATCAACTAAGAAGGTTGAGGTGAATTTATCCAAATAATGCAATTCCTTGTAATGATAAAATGAAACTTTCAAACGATTTGTACTACCGGTATTTAAACGTATCCTATGTGCTAATCCAGAGAGATGGTCTATACTATCTGTATGCAAAAAAAAAAAAAAAAAATACTTGCAGGCGTCTTGACAGCAATCCGGAACATACATCATAAAATTGGACAACAATTCGAAAATAAAAATTCAGGAACAGTCTCTTTCCCACACCTCGTAGTTTTTATTACATTTTTATAAAAAAATATTCAATGTGCAGTTTCGACTTGTTTAAAAAAAAAAAATATGCTTATGGGTATGGATATATAGAAGTCTGTTTCACACGGTGACTTACACGATGCAATTTATTTGTTGATTCAATTTTATGGTACGCCACAAGCAAGAAGCTTACATTGTTGTAAATGGGGCCTAAGTTGCACTATACCTGGCAATATGAATCAATTTGCTAATTCATAATACGGCAAGACTATTACACTAGCTACTACGCCTACTATACTACAAACTATTTGATAGTACGTCACTCTTGATTTCTGTACAAGCGGGCAGCTTTGTGACTGAAGACAGCTCCTGTCAGAACATGATTGATGACGTGCAAACGATTGATCCGCTGATGAATATAATTACATTGCTATATTGTAATAAGTAGCCTGCTGTATTGTAATAAGTAGCCAGTCAATAGGACAATGACCGGGTGTCTTTAGTGATGTAATGGAATTACGAACTGGCTTTTACCACAGTAAAGTATCCGTCATAATTTATACTATCACCAACTTTTTTTTGGAACGAAATTCTTTAACGCAGCTTGCGGTAGTAGGAGTAAAATTGTAGAAATAGTCACGTAACAGAAAAAAAACGTTTTGCTGATCTATGCGACTTTTTATTATATACAGGATAAGTTTTTATCCAGTGCACAAACTTTCTACCTACGCGGTCAAAATGTATGGAACAGCTGATTTTTTTTTGTATAACCGACGAAAAATTTCTGCGCTAGGGGGTTTAGAATGATATGCTGAATTCATGGTTAAAGTTTGCGCACTGGATAAAAACTTATCCTGTATACTAGAAAGAGACAGAGCTTTTGTTTTGACATCTTTTAGTTGACCTTGAGAGGCCGTAAATACCTAACCGGACTTTACCATGCGATAGTTTTTATTGTTTTCAAGGGTGCTGAAGCCGAGAGTGATGTCTTTATTAAAATCCAATACAGCGGCAGGGAAATTAAAAAAAATCGTCATGGGTGTCGTTTTTATGGTTTTTGGGGGTCCTAAAGCTGTCAGTAAGGTCAAAATGAAAATGCAAGATAGTGCCGGTGATTTGTTTAATTGTCGTTTGTTATTCGAGGGTGCCAAAGCTGACAAAGAGGTTAACCAACAGATACAGTAAACGACATTATATTCGGAGTTGAAGAATGGGCGTACGAAACTTTGTTCCTGATGGCGGCGTACCCTTGACATAACAAGTTTTTTTTTTAACACGCTTTTATTAGCTTCACCTGTATGTTTGTTTGTAACCGACTCCTTTTTTGGACTTGATTTTGACCCACTTCAAACGGTCAGATTTCATTTAAACTTTTTAGACTTATCGAAGACCGATGATAATTCAATCATGTCAAAAAAATAAAAAACGAAAAATTACGCTTTTGTTAGCAGAACTAAAAAAGAGAAAATAAATAATAGTTTAAAAACTAAAAAGCACGCTTTAAACTACAAAAGTAAAAAATAATTTAATTCTATTAAAAAGCGTGGGCTGATTTTTTTTTTTTGTGTATGGCATCTCGCAGTTGACCTTGAGAGGCCGTGACTGCTCAACCGGACTTTCCTGTGAAGGTTTTTAGGATTCTAAAAGCCTCCAGCTAGGGCGTAAACCTACTTAAACCTAAAACGACTGCGCACTGAGGGCACCCCCTGTGGGGTACGAACCTCGGCTCAGGGAGTCGCTGGCGGGGGGTGGGCAGCTAGTACTATCAGGGACAGGCTGGATCAAGATATTTTCATGATTATTAGACGGGAAATTTAAAGCTACTGGCTCAGCTGCGGCGCGGGCTGGCGCATCAACGAGCAAGGGATGGTCGGGGGTCTGATCGTTACTCGGGGGGGGGGGGGGGTCTTCGCGGGGTGCGAGGACCTCGGCGGCGAGGTCGGAAAGACGGTCGTTTGTATGCCTAATTCGTGCCTAATTCTGGTTAAAATGAGTATCTAAAGTCTATAGCAGGTGGCGTTTGTAGTGTGTGCCTAGCCCATGAGAAGTTATGTCATGTTATAGTCATAACTATAAGTTACTGCCAACTTGACGCTTTTTTCTATAATTAACGTTGTTATAACTTAAAATTATTTCTAACGCTTTTTAAGGAGATTTATTTTCTTTACTCGAGGCTTTCATAATATTTTAATTTCCTACTAAGCTAGTTATATGAATTAGAACAGAATTATAACAAAATTTAATTCTTTATACTACATATACCCAAGTTCCTGATGAGAAAAGACCCTTGGTTGGCCATTGAAAGGCATATAATGTACTTCGTCTGTATACAGATGGTACTAGGGTAAGTGAATACACAAGATGTGTAGCTGTAGGTAGGAAGGCTTGCCAGATTTACCCAAAGGTCGAAGGTTAATCAAAAGTTTTAGACCTTGGGTAAGGTAGCCTGGGTTTAATTCTGAGTTCTATTTTTGATGAATAATTGGGTATCGTAGTTGTGCCCTCGGCTAGTCATTAAAATATTGTAATTGGTAGTTTCGATAATAGGGATAAACCATTTTATTAGATTAAAAAGATATGATTATACGTAGATAAGCTCACGTTTACGACACACACGCACACACACAAATACTCAAACTCGGTCTCTCTAACACACACTCAAACTTACATTATAGTACACTTAAATTAAAATTAATTTCATGATAATGCAATAAATAACTGATTACATTTGGATTGATTTATATTTTGTTTCGATCTCATTATTAATTACTTTATTGTTTAATTGGTCTTATACTGATGATTTCATTTTTCTATGCTTCGATCTACGGTGATTGTAATGTGTATTTTAAGTGTTTTATTTTAATTGTTTTTAGCTTAGTTTAATTTTAGTCTATGTTTTCTTGAAATGCAATGAAAACTATGTACCGAGTCTACCGTACCGTACTCATCATCTGAAAATGTCCCAATTCTGACCCCTAAGATACTTGCAAATGCCTAGTTTCACGGGTAATGGTCCAAAATGTTCTTGTAAAATCCATTTTTATTAGATATAAACGTCCCACTGTAGGGTAAAGGTCTCCCTACTCTCTTTCCATCTATCTCTGTCCATAGCTGTCCAGGACCAATCTTTATTAAGGGAGTACAGTCATCCCGCGATCTCCGTCTGGGCCTGCCGCGATGTGTTTGCCATTAAGCGGGACCCACTGGGCCGTAAGTTTACCCCATTGATCGTCTGACGTACGGCAGATTTGATACTTATTAATAAATAAATCTGGAATCATCTGTGCAGATTAATACTGGCCGGTTATACCTACAGCCAGTAGTACCAAACCCATAAAATTCAATTTTTACCACACAAAAAACGAATTTTGTAAATGAAATCCAAACTGATACGACAGCGAAAAACCCTTATACACCCACAATAAACAACGGTAGGATTATTACACCGCACAGCGGTAATAACCAAAATTTTGTGACCCAGAAACCACAGCGGAACCAAAATACTCGTTGAGGGGGAAAAAATTAAGGGTCCCCCAATTAACAATAATGAATTGGAGCTTTAAAGTATTAGGCTTTCGACCTATTTGTCGTCTCGTCGCCGCCTCGTCCCAGGTTCGAATCCGCTGACATTTTGAAAGATGGCCCCACTAATATTTACAGGGCTTAATTTGTTTGAGAGCCTCTCCCCTTTGCGAATTTATTGCTGGATCTTGCCACTTTACGGTTTTTTGTTTTGTCATATTTTATATTAATACCTTTTTGTTCAATTGCTGGGTCTTACCTGGAACAAAGAAAATATTTTTTATTAGTAGATGATCAAAGGCTTAGTAATTTTGTGATTTTTTAATTAAAAAACGTCCTTTTTCATGCATGGGTTCTGCTAGGTACTTTCTTTACACAAGGCTATTCCTACCTAGTACTTTTAATACTATTTTTTCTTGTGTTAAATTCTTGGCAAAGAAGACCCTGTGATTTATTTCGAGTTGATGATGCAACCGGTGCCCACCTAGTGTTACGTCAGAAAATATATTGTTTATTTGCCAAAAACGGTGTTTTACATTTCCTTAAAGGCTACATAAGCAGCCTAAGCTTACAAAAAAATAAGACACAAGGCAAACATTTTGCCTATGCACTTCACACTAGGTCGAGCCTGTCTCGTGGAGTCCATTAGTGGTATTACTATATCACAAAAATGCGGATTTTATTAATAATTATTACATTGTCAAGACTTAAACAGTGACATTAAAAGAGTCAAATAGGTTGTACGAACATTTTGAGCGCAATGTGTACTATGTGTGTGTGTGACAGAAAGAGAGTGTGTTTCTGACTGTGTATGTTGTGTTTTATGAAATTACTGGAATTACCTAGTGAAGACTTGACATCCTTGTTTACCCGAAAGGTACATTCCTCGGATCAAATTTCAAAATTGCTCCATGTTTGTATTGAAGTGTTAAGTTATGTATGTAGGCGTTACAAACAACTTCGCTCACAAATAAATTCACTGACCTATCACAATCGCCTGTCATAAATATTATTCCTTCACCGTATCCACCCGAGTCACCGACGTAATAAATATGTAACGCGCGCGTAAACGTTACTGATACGGAGTAAACGGCAAGCCGGTGTGACGGTAACCCGGTCGTGTGACAGGTCAAGGTATGAACGGGTTCGATGGACTCGCAGTGATAGCGCCAATGCTCTTTGTGTACAGATAGCAGAGAAATATTATGACTGAAATATTTGGCAGAGTGTTTATAGTATGTAAATATTTTAAAAGTATTTGCGGTAAGTATATTTTAAAAGTATTTGCGGTACCTACTAAGAACTTTATTATTTAAAAAATCTGCATTATTATTACTCCATAACATCATCTGCCTAGCCTTTTTTCCCAACTATGTTGATGTTGGCTTCCAGTCTAACCAAATGCAACTGAGGCCCAGTATTTTACATGGAACAACTGCCTATCTGACCGCCACGACCCAGTAACTGGGTAATAGGACACACTTTCGTAAGACAGGTTGTCAGACTTTCGGGCTTCTGACGATCTGTAACGACTGTCAAAGATCCACAAATGACAGCCGGGACCAACGGCTTAACGTGCTTTCCGAGGGACGGAGGGGTATTGGTATGTAAAGATAGTCAAACATCTATAGACCAACCGTGGCAAGTGTATCATACTCGAACTTCGATTAACCCATGTAACTGTTTTTACTTAACCACAAGCCCCTCTGTAATCACAACTATAGTATACATTTTAAGACAACTCTTACTTAACTTGAGCTAAATGTCCAACAATACCTGCAGGACATTACCGCTCGACCGAGATAAAAACAAGTTTCTCCAGTGTACCGCTTGAAGGAACATGAAGTCACTAATAGAACAAGGACTACCATTTTCCTTATTCTTCAATCTCGTCTGGGTTTTGTAATACACATGACCTCGACCTTGCAACTAGTCTGACAATTAAATTAATTAAATTATCGTACTAAAATATTTTTGCAGACGCTACAATAAATCGGCACATACAGTGCGATGCTCCGTAGTTACTGCGACAATATAGAGCCCATTCTCACGATTGATATTTGCACGAATCACTATATTTTGGTAGTTAGTAAAAGTTATTATACAACCAATTTAGGTGCTATGTAGAGTTTAGTAATTAAAACATTCAAAATAACATGCTAATAGCACGTTATTTTGATTTTTATAAACTGTATTTTGTGAATAAACAGTTGTAAAATTACAGTTTTTTGTCAGTAAAATATTGATCGTGATAGAAATTATTGAGAAACTAATTTTGTTTTTTAATCAGTGAACACTGGATATACAGTTATATACTTTTAGATATATTTAACAATCAGTAGGTACAGTTACTGGTGGCCAAATCCAGACGTAATTCAGGTTTCCAACATTTTGTAGCCAATAAATTAAAGTAACTACCTGGTCAGAAAATAAACGGTTTCCTCATGGGAACAAAATCGTTGTAATATTAAAAGTGTTCAAAATGTCATTTCGGATGAGAAAACCGCTTTTTTTATGGCTAGTTAACTTTAATTTTTGAGTACGAAATGAATATGTCCTTTATTGGCAAACAAATCTATATGATTTTTATCTACCTGTCAAACAATCGATGTTATCTGTCTAATGTTTACTAAAATTGTAATAATGATGTCAGAAACAACTGTTCTTACACTTCCCCATCAAGAAACTGCGCCCACGGCTTTCCTTTATCGCAGCTCCAAGTACAAAGCTTAAAGTAAACACAAACAAAAACTAAATTACACAAAAGTTATTATGACAGCTATATATTCAAGCTATAAAAATTTCAAGCCGGACGTAAAACATTACACAAAGAGCTATATTTCAAAACTTAACAAGGACTTCATTTCGAAAGAAAACTAAAGGAAATCGGGTGTCTTTTCCCCCACCTAAGCAGTTATTCTAATCCCTGGAGAAATCCCCCATTTCACCCATTTGCAGAATACCCGCACTTGCAGGAATACGTGACGTCTGCACCTTGCATTTTATTATTAGGTACTGGCCGCCCCTAACTCCGGGGGAGTGGTAAGTGCCTAGTAATTGTGTGGGATAACTTAGATTGGGTTTTTAATTCGAAGAACTTATAGGGTGTGGTTATTAGAGCGCAGGGTGGAGAGCAGTGGTGGACAAGTGGTGACGGCCGCGACTTACGAGTTGTAGGTCGTGAGTTCGAACCCAGACAGGCGCTTTACTTTGTGTAAATTATTTCATCACCACTGCTCTCAAAACGGTGAAGGAAAACATCGTGAGAAAACCGGCATGTCCTAGAACCAAAAAATTCGAAGACATGTGACATCTACCAACCCGCACTGGGCCCGCGTGGTGGATTACGGCCTAATCCCTCTCACCGAGAGGAGGCCTGTGTCCCAGCAGTGGGAACATTATAGGCTGATGATGATGATGATAGGGTGTGGTAACTTAGTATACTTGGTGCAAGTATTTCATAAGTTAGACGGGTGTAGGAAATGGTAATGTGATTTTGAATTTTATTTTTAAGTATTGTGAGTTTTTTTTTGTGAATTAATGTTCTGTGTGATTATTAATGTAAACTATATTTTACGTGAGAACCTAATAACACCCGGACACGTCGATCAAATATTAAGCTACGTTTGCCGTGGTTGGGCCGTGGATGGGTGACCATCTCTACATAGGTACGAAGAACCCTCCGTTCCTCGGGAAGCACGTTAAGCCGTCGGTCCCGTCTATCACGTTTTCGTCGCCGTCAGACGGCCAAAAGTCGGACAACCAGTATTTTAAAAGGGTATCGTATTACAAATTAACTGGGTTGTGTAGGTCAGATAGGCAGTCGCTCCATGTAAAATACTGGTATTCAGGTGCATCCGATCAGGTTGGAAGCCGATTCCAACATAGTTGGGAAACGGCTAGACAATTGGATTAATATTTTATGTGTTTTAGGTTTTGATTAGTTAAAAGAGTTATTTTAAAACTTACACAGATGATAGTTGTTTATTATTCTCCACTGTATTTAGGAGATCTGTTTTTAAATACAGGAAGTAGATACGCATGCCAAGTTAGGTATAGAAAAAATTTTGACATAAAAAAATAAGCTCTACTTTCTATTTACTAGTATTTTATAAAAGACATGTGTATCCGCACGAGGGGTCTTCAATTTGTTGTATGTTTTCCTTTATAAATGCTTAGAGAAATTTCTAAATGGAATAAATAATATGTGGGTCGTTTGCTATCTTTAGAATTAAACTTATGCAGTAGGTACTAGATGAAGCAAGGAAGAATATACTTCTGTTTATAACTTTGATCTCTTGATTATGTTTAGATCGAAACCAACTGAATTAAATAAGGGGTGTATGCTTATGACCAGATATTAGAAGTGAAAACTTACGAGTGGAGAATACGACCTCTACAACCCAGTTATTGGGTAACACGATTCCTCTTGATATGACTGGTTGTCAGACTTTCGGACTTCGGACAACCCGTATCGACTGTCAAAGATCCACGAATGACAGCCAGGACCAATTTCAACAGCTTAACATTTTTTCCGAGACACGGAGGAATCTTGGTATGTAAAGACGGTCACCCATCTACGGACCAACCGCGGCAAGGGCAGTTTAACATTATCAATCGACTCATGTGGCTGTTATAACTTTGCCACAAGCCCTTCATTATTTTAAATGAATACACTGCAAGAGATATTTTGTTTTTCAACCCATGAAATGTGGTATAAAGAGGCGGGTGCTGAAAAGAGCCCATAAATTTGGGACAGCGAGCGAATCTTGTACACGTCAGTGGAAATTAATAAAGTTGTTTCTCACAATACGGCCTACGATCGCAGGAGACGGTTCAGCCGTTGACTGATGTATTTATAAGATGAAATGGGTATGTACTGGTCTGAGGATGTTTTTGTAATGCTTGAAGAACTTATCTAAAGATTTTGGATTACGAATGGTGGAAATTGCATTACTTATATAAAACCTTTATTTTTTATAACTAGTGGTATTATAGTGGTCGAAATTCTACCATAATTCACTTAGATTTTATGTTTGAATTATATAAAAATATAAACTTGTTGCACTCCTTTTCCATAAAAAAAAACTTTGTCACTCCTTCGTCCACGATAACTTCGTAAAAAGGAGTACAAAGTTTTTGTTACATGTATAAATACAAAATATATAGAATAACAAAAATGATAAAATTTGAAATAGAACAAGATAGCCTCTTTTATTTTAAACTAGCTTTTGCCAGCAGCTTCGCCCGCGCTGAATTTTCATCCCCTATTTAACTCCCTTAGGGGTTGAATTTCGAAAAATCCTTCCATAATCCTTGTTCACATTATAAAGGGAACCACTGTGCAAAATTTCAGCTTTCTAGGTCCAAGGGTTTGAGCTGGGCGTTGATGAGTCAGTCAGTCAGTCAGGACTTTTCTTTTTATTTATATAGAAGATAGAAGACCATGCTCACTTCAGGACAAAACATAGGACCTACTTAAGTAACTCCCTGCCAGGAGGGCGGGTTGTTTGAAAGAGATACCGTGGCCGTACCGTGGCACACAGGCAACTGAGGGAACACGGGTGGATTTTAGTCAGTAAAAGTCAAACCCTCCTGCTCCACCCAGAGCGGGAGAAGTTATTTGATGATTTCCCACCCTCTCAGACCAAACAAACATTTAAAAAAAGGTAGTTATGAAAGTTTTCCTAAGATTTGTATAAAGATTTATAGCACAACCTTGTCGCGCTCAGCAAAGATGAGAGAGATATAATTCCTTTTCTAAAGGGAAGTTTAATATTTCTACCAGCCACAGAGCACTAATACCCAGGATAAATTCTAGCGAAATGGTTCTGGTATTCAGGCAATAAATTCTAGAATTCTATGAAGAATTTAGTAAAGCTACTCGAAGCATGAAGAAAACTGTTATTTATTTTAATATTTTAGTCGGCTTAGTAATGTTAGATGTAAGTAGGTAGGTACCTATGCTTTTCAGTTTCAAATGCGAATCCATGGAAGAGTGGAAAGAATGTCTGATATCCTGAAAGTCTTTTAAATCATTTAAATTACAATTCTATGAAAAGACCACCCATTTTATGTTTTGTAGTGTCTCATTTTTTTTTGTAATGTATTTTTCTGGTATACAATAAAGTATATTATAATAGATGACCGGTCAGACGTTGTCTTGTCTCTTACAAGTCGATCACAGTGCCACCTACCGGGTCCAATAGTGAATCTAACCCATCCACGAACCCCCCCGAGTGGGTTCCCGCATTGTCGTTGCGGGGGGGCTCAGTAACCGTGGATTCCGGCCACGGTGAAGCCAAGAGGAACCCAAAGGTGGGGCCGCTCGTCAGGGCTTTTGCCTTAAAGCCATTGACGTAGCGGCCAAAAGGTAGGTTGCGGTGAGGTGCACCGCAACTGAGGTGGGCCGCGATGTCGAATGGGAGGCATCGCGGCTGCGGGTTACGGGTTGCGGTAGAGGAGGAGTGCCGGTGCTTCTGAGCAGCGCTCTTCTCTTCCGTGGCATGGACGGGGCCGCCACCGTTTGATGGCGGACGCGGTGGGGCCGCAGGGGAAGAGGAGTGTCGGTATAGCGGCAGCCGCTCTCCGTATCCCTTGCGGCCGAAAAGTGGTAGACGAGACGGTGCGTTGTGTTCCACACGCGTGCCGTCAAAGATGTCAGCAACCACAGGTGGGGTCCGCAAGGGCCGATGCCTGCCAGGGGTGCGGGTTTGTTCGAAAGAGATACCACAGCCCCTGGCATACGGGGGTGGGTTTTAGTCAGTAAAAGTCTAACATGCCCGCCTGCTCTACTCAGCAGAAGTCATTTGATGATTTCCCACCCAAAAAAAAAAAAAAAAAACCCATCCACGAATCCACTCAATCACACACAAAAAGTCAATAAAATTGGTACCGTCGTTAAGGAGGAGACTGTGACATCACACGTACAGAAAAATTCATTGGAATTCCCATCATCATCTGTTTAGCCTTATCTGAACGATGTTAAAGTCGACTTCCAGTATAATTGGATTCAACTGAATACCATTATTTTAAATGAAGCGACTGCCTATCTGACCTCTACAACCCAGTGTATGAGTCCTTGGTAAGACTGGTTGTCAGACTTTTGGGGTTTCTGACGACCATAACGGCTGTCAAAGATCCACGAATGACAGCCGCGACCAGCAACTTAGCGTGCTTTCCGAGGCACGGATGGGTCTTGCTATCTAAAGACGGTCACCCATCCACGGACCAACCGCGGCAACCGTAGCTTAACCTGTACGGCTGTTATACAAGTCCCTCTCACTATGGGAACTTACCTATATACGATAATATCTAAAACACATAATGTCATGTAATTTTACCTATTGACTTCCACTTTTTCAGAATATTGTCTGAGCCGCTACTTTTCTCTTAATTAAGAGATAAACGCAATTCGACAAGTCTTCAACAATGCTTTTAAAGACTCAACATAATTATGACATTAATTCTATTCAGAATAATAATATACTAACAGAGAGATTCAATAAAAAAATCTTTGATCAGTTCGAACGTAATCCGATCAAAACCCTTAATCCTCGTTACAATGTCTTTTCAAGTGTCATCGAATCTTTAAAAATGTTTTGGGTTCTCTTAAGCTTTGGATGCAAAGGACGTGAAGGTCTTTTTAGGGTTCCGTACCGAAAGGGTCCCAACGGAACCCTATTACGAAGGCTCCGCTGTCTGACGTTCCGTCCGTCAGAAGCCTGTATCTTTTGGACCGTACTAGTTGATTTTTTCACAGAATTTGTACCTACTGCAATAGCCGCTATAACAACAGTTATTATTAAAAATAAATTAAAATGAAAAAATTAAAGTGGGTCACACGAAACGTCTATCTTTTTAATGAAGTATTTTCTGCAGTGTTAAATATTGAGCGATGTCACGGAACGCTTCCACTTCGCCGCCATTTTTGCAGTTGCAAACAGCATTTATTAAGAACTTAGACAGTACCTCAATTTTAAAAATATCTCTGTGTGCTAATTATCTTATTATATAAACATAAAAACTATTACATTTGTAATAATTAATCGCCTAAATGTCCTTTTGTTTTTATTTATATATTTATTTAGTAATTTATCTTTATATTAATACCAGAATTATAATATCACATTTTTAATGTTAGTAGGATAGGATAGTATTTATAGATTATCACCTCAATTAAGTAACGCTGAACCAACAAACACATTTATTATTGTATCCCAGAATGAAATTCGCAACCTACTAAATGATATTTTTATTCCGGTTGACAAACACGGACCGTTGTTATGGTTCATTATAGTAAAGGATAAAGGACTCGGTGGGGAACTAGGGAAAAAATGGTTGACAAAACGTTTTGACATGTTGAGATAGGGCTGCTACCTGCAGACGGGAAATGAAATATTGTCCGAATGATTTTGAATTTTTCAAACGTAGAATAGAAGATGACAACACTATCAAAAGTAACATGTTTACTTTTGACAATGTTGTCGCCCCCTTAACACTGCGCCGTATGGTTTGTTTAGGTGCGTCTATACCTACCTTAATCTTATTTTATTTTGTGAAAGAAAGAAAGTGTATTTAATTGGACTTGCACAGAAAGATCACAAAGTAAACTAAACACACTCTAAAAACATTTAAGAAAAAAAACTTAGTAGGGAACCATTTTTGGGAACTCCACTCACGGTCACATGCGTATCCTATATGCATATTATAGCATATCCCTACCCTACTAGTCCCTACTAATCCCGACTTCCTTACCATTATTCCCTACTACATACAGGAAAAGTTTTTATCCAGTGCGCAAATTGTAACCATGAATTCAGCATATCATGCTAGACCCTAGCGCAGTTTCGCCGGAAACACAAAAAAAAATCAGCTGTTCCATACATTTTGACCGCGTAGGTATTGCACTTTTCTATGAAACCGCAGATTTTTTTTTGTACAACCGGCGAAAAATTTCTGCGCTAGGGGTTCTAGAATGATATGCTGAATTCATGGTTACAATTTGCGCACTGGATAAAAACTTACCCTGTATATCACTACTAATATTATAAATGCGAAAGTAACTGTCTGACTGTTACGCTTTCACGCCTAAACCACTGAACCGGTCGTCATGAAACTTGGCAGAGATATAGCTTGGAATATGCAGAAGAACATAGGCTTTTACTCACGAAAACCGACATCGACGTTGGACATGACATGTTCAACGTTGATCACATCAATAAATGGTACCTTACTTATTTTTAAAGGCTTTAATGTACACCAGAAAATACATGACAAAAATTAAACATTAAACACTAAAAACATACAACGGGCGGCCTTATCGCTTAATTAAGTTTTTAAACCAGATACTAATTTGACAATTGTGATATCAAAATCCTATTAAGCAAACACAAAACACTTGAAATGTCAGATTCGCCTCTGGGAATAAAAAAAACTAACTTTACTCTTATTCAGGTACCTACGCACGTAACCATGTCAATACGTAATATTTCACTATCATTATTAGCTTACCAAGTTTTAAACTTCAACAACCCTAAATTTAACGTTACCGTTGCCGCCAATCTAAAGACGCTGATCTTATAAAATTATTTACCGATTATTTACATTTTACGCACTAGCAACTTTCAATCAATGTCACAGGGGCTTCTAGAATAAATCAAGTTTGCAACAATTGACTATAAACTTTAATGCTCGAGTGAATTTAGTGAATTTCTTGACAAAGTTTTTTGTCGTTAGTTTAATGAATTCAATGCTATGTATAAAAGGGAATGAGGGTGAATATTTTTTATTGAGTGGGCAAGAAGAAATGGTTCTCTTGATAAAGTTTTGTAACGACATTAATCCGTTTCGGTTTGTTGAGTAAGAAGGAAAATACTGTATTAAATTGGGCTTGACATTTTATTTGGTCTCATTTTTTGTTTTATTTGTATTGCTTGTATTAACAAAACATACTTATATCTACGCGTCTTAATATTGCCTTTTTAAAACATATATTATTGCGTTACATACTGACGATCAAATCTGAATCACATTGACGGATATTGAAAATACATTGCTTCATATGTTCGTCGGCTCACCAACGTTAATAACGCAATGAATGTTGTTCAACTGGCAAAATGAAAGCCATTTCTACAGTTACGTAATTACCTCACAGCGAGCTTAGCATGACGCTTTCTATTTCTACGAAGAATAGACAGTGCTTTCTCACTACAAAGTGACACTTCGTTCCTACATTTTGCTATCGCACCGTAGATATCCTTCTACAATCTGCCATTTAGTCTTTGGTTTGTAACGATATTTGTCTAGGTCCTTATAAATGTAGACTATTTCAGAAGAATATTTCTTCCCAAACTGTCAAAATCACACTGACAATAAAACTTTCTACTCGAAGGCCACGAAGTATATACGATTTTCTACAAAATCATGATTCGTTTAGAACGCATAACTGTGATAATGAATAGAAAAACATAGCTATCTTATCCTATTGTACATCATTTATTTAATGGTGATGTCTATTCTTCCGTCGACAAATCGGTGGTCGTGCTAAGCCTGCTGGTCAGGCCATTCTAGTAGATATACAGCAGGCTTAGCATAACGCTTTCTCTATCTACGAAGAATAGACAGTGCTTTTTTAATACAAAGTGATATTTCGTTTCTCCATTTTTGATATCACACCGTAGAAATCCTTCTACGATCTATCATTTTGTCTTTCGTTTCTAACGATCTTTGTCTAGGTCCTCACAAATCCAGACTAGTTCAGAAGAATATTTCTTCCCAAACTGTCAAAATAACATTGACAACAAACTTTCTACTCGACGGCCACAAAGTATGCACGATCATCTACAAAATCATGATTCGTTTAGAACGCATAATTGTGATAATTAATAGAAAAACATAGCTACGTATCTTATCCTATTGTTTATCATTTCGTTAATAGTCGTGTCTATTCTTCCGTCGACAAATCGGTGCTCGTACTAAGCCTGCAGAGCTCTAAAGTAAAGCAATCACCTTTTAACACAGAATACCGTTCATATTTGAAACTACTATGAAAACCGTGTAATTACTGTCACTGAGCATGTAGCCGTTGGCTTTCGGCGAAAATTGTATGGAAAAAAATGTCGGTCGGGAAACGTCGAGTCACGATCCCAGTCACCTTACTGAACGCTCGTAAATTACGGTAATATTTGTTAAAAAATATCACTGCGGTATTAATATGGGCCGGTATTTGCTCCAGGCGCTCGGTGTCCTTGTTGCAAAACATTGTAAAATGTTATTACTGTATGTGGGAAAACTCGGCATAAAATTGATGAATTCGGTTTGGAATGCGCTTTTCATTACCATATCTACGAATGTTTTCGGAGATCAATTAGACATTTTATGTTTTTTAAGTGTATTAAAACCTTTCAGTCACTGAATTTTTTTAAGTAGAGCGTATTTATTAATATTTTTAACATACCGGTAGGTACATTAAATTTTCATCTTGTACCATGTACTCGCCAATTTACAATAAGTCTTCGACAATTTTAATTACCTACATATCATGATGGGATGAGCTAAATTCCTTAAATAAATTTGTCCTTGGCAACTTTTGACAGAGAAAGGTGGAAAGAGAGTACTTTGTCCAGCTGTAGGACATTTTTTTTATTTTGGGTAGGAAATCATCAAATAACTTCTCCCGCTCTGGGTGGAGTAGGAGGGCGTGTCAGACTTTTACTAACTAAAACCCACCCGTGTTCCTTCAGTAGCCCGTATGTCAGGTGCTGTGGTATCTCTTTCGAACCAACCCGCACCCCTGGCAGGCATCCCCCCCGAGTGGGTTCCCGCATTGTCGTTGCGGGGGGGCTTAGTAACCGTGGTCTCCCATCCACGGTGAAGCCAAGAGGAACCCAACGGTGGGGCCGCTCGTCAGGGCTTTTGCCTTCAAGCCATTGACGTAGCGGCCAAAAAGTAGGTTGCGGTGAGGTGCACCGCAACTGAGGTGGGCCGCGATGTCGAATGGGAGGCATCGCGGCTGAGGGTTACGGGCTGCGGTAGAGGAGGAGTGCCGGTGCTTCTGAGCAGCGCTCTTCCCTTCCGTGGCCTGGACGGGGCCGCCACCGTTTGATGGCGGATGCGGTGGGGCCGCAGGGGAAGAGGAGTGTCGGTATAGCGTCAGCCGCTCTCCCTATCCTCTGCGGCCGAAAAGTGGTAGACGGGACGGCGCGTTGTGTTCCTCACGCGCGCCGTCAAAGATGTCAGCAACCACTGGTGGGGTCCGCAAGGGCCGATGCCTGCCAGGGGTGCGGGTTTGTTCGAAAGAGGTACCACGGCCCCTGGCATACGGGCTACTGAGGGAACACGGGTGGGTTTTAGTCAGTAAAAGTCTGACACGCCCTCCTGCTCTACTCAGCAGGAGAAGTCATTTGATGATTTCCCACCCAAAAAAAAAAAAAAAAACCCCTGGCAGGCATCGGCCCTTGCGGGCCTCATCATTTTTTGTGCTGACATCTCTTTAAGGCGCGCGTGGAACACAACGCGCCGTCGACTTGGGCTTGGTCCTTACCGGACAGCGAGCTACCCATTACTCGCCGTCCGCAAGCCCATGCCTACAGTGGCCGGAAATCGGCCTGGGATTCCCGACGCCCAGGGCGTCTCCGTATCCTGCGGCGGCTAGGGTCGCGAGGGCGCATATGCTGCCTCTCCCTCACGTGCGCTGCCTCCCTCTTCGCGAGCATCACTGCTTCGCTGAAGGAGGTGACGGCTCCCCATGCCCTCTCGCTCCGTACCATGGCCTGGACCAGGGCCGGACGCGAGAGATCGCCGACGCCAATCGCCTCCACGAGGACACGGCGGTGCTCCACCCAAGCCGGGCAGACCGCCACCGTATGCTCAGCTTCGCAATATCTTCTCGTCCCAAATACCACAGTGTCAAAGACTTCGTCGGTAGACTTTGTGGTACACGTCTCTGTACCATAGTACAGAGACGTGGTCGCTCACAATGGGCCTTATCAGAAGGCTTAAAGTCGCCCAAAGGGCAATGGAGAGGGCTATGCTCGGAGTTTCCCTACGCGATCGAATCAGAAATGAAGAGATCCGCAGGAGAACCAAGGCCACCGACATAGCCCGAAGAATTGCCAAACTTAAGTGGCAGTGGGCAGGGCACATTGGTCGCAGAACAGATGGCCGATGGGGCCGAAAGGATCTAGAGTGGCGACCGCGTACCGGAAGACTTTGAGTTGGAAGGCCTCCCACAAGGTGGACCGATGACCTTTTGAAGGCCGCGGGTATCCGCTGGATGTGGGAAGCACAAGACCGGTCGAAGTGGAGGAGCCTGGGGGAGGCCTATGTCCAGCAGTGGACGTCTTTCGGCTGAAATAATGATGATGATGATGACCCACCATAATAATGTAAAAATTGTCGAAGATTTTAGAAAACTGTATGAACACGCCATTACATGGACAAACTAGTTCCTCGTGTATAATACAGCCGACCTTTCCTATTGGTCACTCATGACATGCGCAAAATTACTACGTCGTCGATTTACTATCAGTCCAGACGAAAGTAAAGTTAAGTTGTAATGTGTCTATATTATACTTTTGAACCCTAGATCACAACATCACTCATAGATCGCTTATAGGCCAATCGGGCACGATCGTACGCCTTATAAGCCGATAAAACGTTTCCACCAAGCCTCATTGTTACCGGTAATGCCGGTAAAGTACGGTAAATTACCGTAAGGTTACTGCTATACAGTTATTGTGTAGATGAACCTTGATTTTACGAGGTGCCCGTGGGGTCAAAAGTAAATGGGACAATAGAGGATGAGGTATGATGGTTGGGATATGGCATTGAAGACTAATGGTCTATCTCTTAGAAGACCGAGTCAAAACCTTAGGGGAAATTCACGTAAATATAAGAACGTTTACAGTTTGATCTCAGACGCAATTTGTCCAAAATACCTCTAATTTCCCTACATGTTTGTTTTTGACGTTTGATTTATCGGTGAGACAAGATTGAGATTAGATATTCGATTCTGAACATTTTAAATAACGAGGAATGGCCTTCTTGAAGGTTCGTTTCACACTATCTAGAACCTAATAGTGACAATTTTGATGAGGTTCTCTTCTGTACTCCGTCATTTTAAAAATATTTCACAATAAAACCACCCACTCTATAATTAATTAGACATTACGACCAAGTATTTAAGATTTATTATATTCCCACTCTATTCTAATAAATGAATGGTTGCAATAGACATTTCTTGACGCATATCTTGTTATTATAACCCAATGCTTCTCCATGTAGTTTTCTGTCGATTGTACTCCATATGACCTTTCTTTTGAAAGATGCTTTTCAATGGAGTTTTTTGTCGATAACGTTCCTTTCGGAAAGAACAACTAAAATCACGTCTTGTTATTATTATTTTATTTGTGAAGTTCATAAGTGCCTTTTTCATTATCACCATTTCAGCCGAAAGACATCCACTGTTGGACATAGGCCTCCCCCAAGCTCGGCCACTTCGACCGGTTTTGTGCTTCCCTCATCCAGCGGACTCGTTTGTCGGTTACCTTGGCTCGCCTGCGGATCTCTTCATTTCTGATTCGATCATGCAGGAAAATTCCAAGCATAGCCCTCTCCATTGCCCTTTGGTTGACTTTAAGCCTTCTTATGAGGCCCATTATGAGTGCCTTTTTATGGTCTTTTAATTGAAATATACAATTTGACATTGTCTTTGACTACCAATAACTAACATCGATCTATATCTGATACATTAAATGTCGACAACGTCATGAAACAATAAATTGCTCAAAAGATCACCACATCAAAGTACACATCATCGTTACCAGTAAAACAAACAAACCATTACTAGAACTAATCATTTTCAATTCTTAAAGCAAAAACCATGAAATTAAAATAACTTGTCCGTTTTTACTGGCTCCAGTGAAATGTCAAGTGAAAGTTGATGTGACGAGTAGTACCGGTGAGAATGTCTGAGCTCTCATCAAGGAACTAGACAAAACTGTAGTTTTTGCTGGCACTAGAAAGCTGTGTTTTCCACCTTTATTACTGTTTTTTCATTGACCAGTCGTTACTCATTGTAATGAGTCATTACAATGAGTTACGACTGGTTTACTAATGACTGACGATAAAATTTTATTTACGTATCTATTGTATAGGATATGTATATATCTGTGAATCTACTTTAGTATACTGTATATTTATTATTTGCACCAACGACATCCCCATTTTATGTCCAGGCTAACCATTGTCCAAGCCAAGGTTGGCTGGAAGAGATCGCGGAAAGCGATAAGCACTTTGTATATTTTGTAGTGTACCTTGTTTTTTGTTACATATTTTTGTGGTGTACAATAAACTATACCTATAAATAAATAAAAATAAAAAATGCTAGGTCTCTGTTTGTCGTTTTCATTGACCGTCCCCCGACTTGACAGTGCCTTGATAAAAATATTAATTCTTCAACTTAAAAGGCCAATAAATATATTTATTTCTTTTTAAAGTTTTTGTTTGGGTCGGGGGTTTTTTAAAATTTTAATGTAATTTTTATTTCCTGCTTTTTAAACGTAATGTCTCGCTTAAATCTGCGCAGCGTTGCGTATTTTTCCCACAGTGAAGTTTGTTACTAATTTATCCTCATTCCTCGTCCTGATCACTATTTATCTATAATCTATTCATTGAGACCTTTTCAGTGAGCCCAAACACGATACTTCTGCTGTTAGTTGGTGAGTAACTTGGATATCCTGGAAATACCAGGTGTTGCTCCAGCATCAGTTCAAGGTTACTTTGTTCGTCTAGTAATAGAATACCAAATTTCAAGTTGATCAGACCCGTGGAAGATGCCCAAATCCCTTCATCAACCGGAAAAGAGCCAATAATCTTCAAACGGCTGAACCGATTTTGATGAAACATGTCTAAGAACACTCCCGACAAATTCACCCTTCAAACAAAAAAAACAAAATCAAAATCGGTTCATCCGTTCGGGAGCTACGTTGCCTCAGACAGACACACACACACACACACACACACAGACACGTCAAACTTATAACACCCCGTCGTTTTTGCGTAGGGGGTTAAAAATGGGCGATTTTAGCGATTGCTAATGTTTAATAGAATTTACAGGGTGGCAGGGACATCGAAGCACGACCTGTTACCATGTATTCAATATCTGATTCTGGACTCTTCCACTGCGTTATTTTCGTGGGTGATTTAAAAAAAATCTGCTGTTTCATACAAAAGTTATATTATACCATTACCATACCATTTTAGACTCTTTTTAGAGGGCCTTGTGGATAAGTAATAACAACTCCACGGGTTGATCGATCAGGTTAAGTTACTCTCGCCGCGGTTGGTCCGTGGATGGGTGACCATCTTTACATACCAAGACTCTTCCGTGCCTCGGATAGCAAGTTAAGACGTTGGTCTTGGCTGTCATTTGTGGATCTTTGACAGTCGTTACGGGTCGTCAGAAGCCCGAGTCTGACAACCAGTCTTACCGATTTACTCAGTTACTGGGCTGTGGAGGTCATATAGGCAGTCGCTCCATGTGAAATACTGGTATTCAGCTGCATCCAGTTAGACTAAAAGCCAACCCCAACATAGTTGGGAATAGAAAAAAAAAACAAAGACTTAGTGAAAAAAAGTGATACTAACATAATTTGTTATTATAATATGCTTATTTAGGTTAAGGTATTTATCTATGGGTCTTTGTAACCTGAAAATAAATGGTTTTATTAATAGGCTAGGCAGATGATGCCCATTTTGGACTCATTGTAGGTAGAAATTATTTTGGTTTTCCTGACAAGATTCCACAATTAGACCCCGTAGGTCCATAATAGCTACTCTAATTTAAATAGCAAATTTTTAAGTCACGCTCTTTTTTACGAATAATTTCATAGCAAAGGCACGATCTCTTTTATAAATTATTTCATACAAAAACAGTCGTTAAAATGGCAAATTGGCCACACGACCGACACTTTCATGTCATTAGTTACATTAAAGGCTTTAACCGCATTATTAAAATGTTTTCTGGTTGCCTTACGTTGTTAAATTAATGTGTTTTGTTTAATAGTAAAACATCATCCTCACTTGTATTTAATGTTGGGGTAAGCAGTTTATTTTTTATTTTTTAACTTTTATAAAAAAGAACCCGGTTTTTAATAATTCATTACAATCTAGTCTATAAGACTAATAAGCAATTTAAATCTAACTTAATTTTATACATGATGATTATTTTAAAACTTAGAATAGTGTCCTCTGTACTTTACACAAGTCCGTTCCACTTTCTTAGAGTCTGATATGATGAAATTATAACCACTTTGTTCATGTGTTATTATGTGTGTCATTGTCACTATTATTTCTACACTTTTTACACTACACTAACTCAAAAGGTGCGAAGACTAAAACGAACAAAACCTTTTGGGGTAAGCAGATATGGACATTTGTGTCTGAATGATAAAAGTGAATGACAGTGACAACCGTTGTAGAATTTACTGTAGACTAACTGTGTCCGGATATTATCCCACGGCGACATGCGAGTGGGACAAAAAGTAGTGTGCTATTTTACTCCATATAAATTACGATCTTGACCGGGACTTTCACTGGCTGATAGCTGTTCTATCTACCAGTGAAAGTCCCGTCAAAATCAGTTCAGCCGATTCGGAGATTAGCCGGTACAAACCGACAGATAGACCGTATATACTTTCATATGCAGTTAGTAAAAAGTTGTTAGTTTCACATTCCAAACAGATTCTTCAATTTAATTTATTTGCATGTATTATATATGCACAAAATATATGTAGGTAAATACGAGTATATATTTCCCATTCGATTCTTACTCATAGCACTATTTGTAGTAAAATAAGAGTGGAGTACAAGCTGGTAGTAATTCTTATGTGGAATGCCTTCCTTCCCAAAGTGATGATTTAGGCAAATTATCTGAATGGCCATTCAAAGGTCCCAATTAACATTGCGGAAAAGAATTACAATGGCCTGAATCATTAATATTGTGAGGTGAAAATACTTAATAAATAATTTTTTTTATACTAATCCACGGATTCTATACAATGGTGGTATATTCCAAGTGTTCAGATGCTTTATGAGATAACGCCCATGTCATAACGAACCGATGTGAGCGATGCCTTATAGTCAGAGGAACCGTTAGCAAAAGCAGCCTGAAGGCTTTCTTTATTAAATGATTAGTTATTAAGGTTTATTTTCCTATGAACTAAGAAGTAACCTCCGA
The DNA here is from genome assembly GCA_949987655.1 of Polymixis flavicincta. NCBI lineage: Eukaryota > Metazoa > Arthropoda > Insecta > Lepidoptera > Noctuidae > Polymixis > Polymixis flavicincta. Next base: position 20,832,827 of record OX465181.1, on the reverse strand, counting down.
TGGAAAATTATGAGACGTGCAGACCACTCTCCATGTAGGTGCATAAAAATAGGGACTCCCTTAGATCCACCGACTTTTCAGCAAGTTTTTTTTTTACTTCTAACAAAAACTATGGTACTGAAATTCTCTATAAAATTTTGAAATCAAATTAACGAATTTATTAATTTTAAAGTTTTTAGTAACACTATATTTTTATTATGAATTAATAATTTTAAACACGTTTTTCTTTTGCGTAATAAATTGATATTCAACCGACGCAAACATGAAGGATGAATTATGATTGAAATAATTAAAACTTAGGATGCATGGAATAAAAGGATAAAATTAAATTTTGTTCGTGGGTCTTCTTGTCTATACTTTTAGGTGGGTTACCTATTTAGTAGGTAAGTTTTTTAGTTATTTGTCAGGTACCTATGTTTGTTACTCAGATGTCACCTAAAATATAATTTAAACTTGACTGTTATAATTGTATGTAATGTGTATGTAAATCATTGACTATACACACGGCTACACATCAAGCTTTACATTGCCAGCTTAGATCTCGCAAAGTACGGACATCCTATACAATGCGAGATCAGTTTATACAGGAAATGTGTAGCTTGATATTTACACAGGAAACCGAAAATACGAATAACGATATTTTACCTCATATTGTTTGCTTATTAAACTCAAAATGTCACACTAGCAGAAACGCACAGCTTAAAGCTGGGTATAGAAGCATTAAATGTTGAATAAGAGTTCCATATGGGTATACCTAAGATAAGCACCCAAGAAGTATATTTGAAAATTCATCCTTTCATTATAGTTGAATAGGGATTTGACTGAAAGCCGACCCTTACATGGTTGGGAATTGGCTGGGCAGATGATGATGATGATGATGAGACAGTAAAAGTTATTCATGTAATTTTTGCCGAAGGAAAATCATTTCGGGCGCACGGCTTACCTATATTTTTCTAAGAAACTATACTTTATACATAACCATTGATTATCTTTAAAATATGAATCAAATCTTTATTAAAATAACCCTTTCTTCTAACCGTACATGAAGTCAGCACGTGTCCGTGCAGCGATACATTTTTATTCTTTTTCGCCCATTAGTTTCTTAATTAATATCCCGAGCTTGGCATGTTGAGGGTCCCGGTCTCGAATCAATCATAATTATTTGTTATAAAATATTTATCATTATTTTACTAATAGATTTACCGCGGTTACTTTTGTATGAAAGACGTAGTGCCTTCTATTATTTTTAGGTGCTTGTCATGTTACGTGTGCTACGAGTCAATAGAAAGATGGGTAGATAAGGGTGAGATTAAATTATCTCTGGTTACTAGGACTTTAATTGGTGCTGTCGCAATTAGTCCTGTATTTTTGAAGTGAAAACTTCTTTAGGCGTGTTGGGCATTGTTTGAGATGGGAAAAAATAATTGAACTCGCGACAATGTTACTGACACCACTGACAACACGAACGTACGAACAAACAACGTTGAACGTACGTTGAACGTTGTTTAATCTAACGATTCAAAAAACATTACCTGACGATTCAAAAAATACACACGTAATTGTTCAAGTTTTCACTTCTGTCGCCACTCCCAGAGTGCCACTGTTTCTTGTCAGTCTATACTGTATCCCACTGGGCAAAGACCTCCTGTTTATCCTTCCAAACCTCCCTGTCTCGGTATGCTTCTCTGGCTATATTGGCCCTGCCCACGTTACCAGATCGTCACACCACCTTCGCCATGGTCTGTCTCGAAGGCGATGTCCTTCCTTAGGCGTCCAGTTTGTGACGATCTTTACCCATCTCTCTGTATTAAGGGTATCACTTAGGAAGATTATGAATAACCACCAAGAAAACCTTTAAATCAGGATTTTTCTAAGGTTTAACTTTGATAGAATCTGCAGAATAAAAACCCATGAAAGGGTCGTTGAGGTCTCATAAAAAACTCCATTAATCTACAAACATCATCGTCATTACTGAATAGTACAACCTGAATGTTGTTTCTAGGAACACCCATGATCTTTGGTTTTTCCTAGTAATGCCATGTGAACCGTTGACGAAATAGCTTAGACAGCTAATTACATCAGCTTGTTTGAACACTACAAGGAAAATGTATGATTATTTAGAAAAAACGTCATCGAAACTTTACAAAAAAGAATTTCACCACTATGATTCACGTTACTTAGATCAGCCATTACCAATAAGCTGTCAAGTTAAATCATTCATCAAAATGACGACGGGCCGACAGTTTGCGGCCTCAGTAATAAAACTATGCATGATAATTAATACTGATTCATGTAAAAGCTTACGTCACGTTCCGCGAATCACTTAATGACTGGATGCGATCTAATCTACTTTAATATCGGATTCATTAGCGTGTGTAAGATGTGAGTGCAATGATGTTGAGCTGTGAAGCTATTATTATTGCAAATTATTAAGTACCTTAATTGAACCAAAATTTGCGTGGGTAGAGTTTTGAATTTTTCAAACGTGCAGGTAGTTCATAATATACCTTGAAATCTTTGGCAATATTTCAAGAGTGAAAACTCGTTTGAACTATTATTCATTTAAAATTTAAGAGTATTTCCTTCGAAAATAATATTTCTCTTGGTGCTGGTTTTTTTTTTTTTTTTTTTTTTTTTTTTTTTTTGGGTGGGAAATCATCAAATAACTTCTCCCGCTCTGGGTGGAGCAGGAGGGCGTGTCAGACTTTTACTGACTAAAACCCACCCGTGTTCCTTCAGTAGCCCTTAAGCCAGGGGCTGTGGTGTCTCTTTCGAACAAACCCGCACCCCTGGCAGGCATCGACCCTTGCGGGTCCCATCGCTGGTTGTTCACCACCATGCATCTTTCATAAGCCCATAAAAATATTACATTGTTTAAAAGTACAGTAATATCCATAGTAGGTATAAATACTAGAAACAAACACAAATTTGTTGTAACATCAACAAGGCTCAAGAAAATAGGTGGGTCATTCAGATATCAATGAATACGCTTTTATAATAAATGATAAATCAAGTCGTGTTCAAGATCTAAGTCTCAATAAATTTAAATCTTTTATTAAACGTAAGTTGTGCCTGAAAGCCTTTTATACCGTTAAAGATTATATTGAGAAAAAAAAAGTTTGGGATTAACCTGTTCCAATTTTTGCATACTGAATGTTGTTTTTTGTTTTTGCTAACTTATACTCCTTGACATTTCTTAATTATAATATACAATTGATTGGGCACGGCATGGATATACAATTGATTGGGCACGCCACGATTGCGGCGGTAAGTCCCCTCTTTGAGGAGTGGTTTGAGAGGCGGCATGGCGTCCTCACCTTCCGCCTGACGCAGGTCCTCACCGGACACGGTTGTTTCGGGAGGTTCCTGTTTCGGATAGGGCGGGAGGAAACGCCCGGGTGTTTCCACTGCGAAGATCGCCCTGAGGACACGGTGGAGCACACGGTGGCGGTCTGCCCTGCTTGGGCAGAGCACCGCCGTGTCCTCGTGGAGGTGATCGGCGGCGGCGATCTCTCGCGTCCGGCCCTGGTCCAGGCCATGGTACGGAGCGAGAGGGCATGGGGAGCCGTAACCTCCTTCAGCGAAGCAGTGATGCTCGCGAAGAGGGAGGCGGCGCACGTGAGGGAGAGGCAGCATATGCGCCCTCGCGACCCCAGCCGCCGCAGGATACGGAGACGCCCTGGGCGTCGGGAATCCCAGGCCGATTTCCGGCCACCGTAGGCATGGGCTTGCGGACGGCGAGTAATGGGTAGCTCGCTGTCCGGTAAGGACCAAGCCCAAGTCGACGGCGCGTTGTGTTCCACGCGTGCCTCAAAGAGATGTCAGCACAAAAAATGTTGGGGCCCGCAAGGGTCGATGCCTGCCAGGGGTGCGGGTTTGTTCGAAAGAGACACCACAGCCCCTGGCTTAAGGGCTACTGAAGGAACACGGGTGGGTTTTAGTCAGTAAAAGTCTGACACGCCCTCCTGCTCCACCCAGAGCGGGAGAAGTTATTTGATGATTTCCCACCCAAAAAAAAAAAAAAAATATACAATTGACATAAATATTTACTTTAAGAAGTGTAATATTATTATTGTTTTTATTATTGTGAATGTGAGGACTATGTGGGTCACGTTTTGTATTTTTGTTTTTGTGTTTCATCTCTTTCTCAGTTAGTTGTTAATGTTAATCTGGCAGTTTGAGTACTTTATGCGGTCTACCCAAATGTCCTTCCTTTGGTATTGTTCGTCAATTTGTTGAGCTCCTCAAGTTCTGAGTTGAGCTGTATGATTACTGATAAATTCGTGCACTGATTGGACAGGTCCACTCAATCTGTGTGGTTCATTCCTCAAAAGACCATTTCAGACACCAATCCACATGGGCTTCACATGATCTGACAAAGATTATATCTGGACTTTAAAAGAGACTGTGACCTCCGATTTTGTTTCGGCCTTTCTTCTTAGAGTAGTCAGATAGGATACCCCGACCTCATCTAGTATAAAAAAATATGATTGACGTGTAAAAGTGTTTGTACAAAACTACTTACAGAAATAAAATCATTTATAGTCAAAGCAAAAGACGACTAAATAACCATATTTGTTAAAATAATCTAGCATCTATTTGCATTTTAACTCTCTACACAAATTGTCTATGCAAGTCGAGAGGCGTATTACCGATCGTAATCTTTGAATCACGATGCACATTATTCCAGCTAGATGCAGATTGATGCTGCTAATTGTGTCTTCGCCATTACAAAACTCGTTCCAGATCCTTACGAGGTGTACATTTAATGAGGGTTTATAATAGTGTGTCAAGTTTCATACCAAATCATCCATCACGGAAGATCACAGATCATTGCTCTATTAGTTCATTCAATCAGTCAATCCACGTAGCCTAGATTTTTTTTTTTTTTTTTGGGTGGGAAATCATCAAATACCTTCTCCCGCTCTGGGTGGAGCAGGAGGGCGTGTCAGACTTTTACTGACTAAAACCCACCCGTGTTCCTTCAGTAGCCCTTAAGCCAGGGGCTGTGGTGTCTCTTTCGAACAAACCCGCACCCCTGGCAGGCATCGACCCTTGCGGGTCCCATCGCTTTTTGTGCTGACATCTCTTTGAGGCGCGCGTGGAACACAACGCGCCGTCGACTTGGGCTTGGTCCTTACCGGACAGCGAGCTACCCATTACTCGCCGTCCGCAAGCCCATGCCTACGGTGGCCGGAAATCGGCCTGGGATTCCCGACGCCCAGGGCGTCTCCGTATCCTGCGGCGGCTGGGGTCGCGAGGGCGCATATGCTGCCTCTCCCTCACGTGCGCCGCCTCCCTCTTCGCGAGCATCACTGCTTCGCTGAAGGAGGTGACGGCTCCCCATGCCCTCTCGCTCCGTACCATGGCCTGGACCAGGGCCGGACGCGAGAGATCGCCGCCGTCGATCGCCTCCACGAGGACACGGCGGTGCTCCGCCCAAGCAGGGCAGACCGCCACCGTGTGCTCCACCGTGTCCTCAGGGCGATCTTCGCAGTGGAAACACCCGGGCGTTTCCTCCCGCCCTATCCGAAACAGGAACCTCCCGAAACAACCGTGTCCGGTGAGGACCTGCGTCAGGCGGAAGGTGAGGACGCCATGCCGCCTCTCAAACCACTCCTCAAAGAGGGGACTTACCGCCGCAATCGTGGCGTGCCCAGCACTGGGTTGCGACAATCGCTCTCTCCATGTCACCATGAGATCCCGCCGGAGCTCTATCCGCTGTGCCGCGATTTCTTGCGGCAGCGGAGTTACGCCCCGGCGTTTGGCCTCCTCGCGCCACTCCCATATTTGCGCGAGGACCTTTGCCTCAAGATCCCATGGCGGTAATCCGGCAAGGAGGCCCGCCGCCTCGCCGGAGATCGTGCGATATCCTCGGATCATCCTGATCGCCATGACCCTATGGGACGCCCTCAGCTTGCGAGCTGGTTGGCGCCTCAATGTAGGCGCCCACACCGGCGCCCCGTATAGGGCCATGGACCGCACGATCCCCGCGTAGAGCCTCCGGCAGGAGGCGTTTGGCCCCCCTAGATTGGGCAAGAGCCGCTTCAACGCAGCCCCGGCCCGCTCCAGTCTGGGAGCCAAACGGCGGAAATGCTCCGCGAAGTTCCACCGGCTGTCGAGGACGAGTCCCAGGTACTTCATCGTCGACTCGACGCCGATGTGAACCCCTCCCACCGTTATCTGGGAACCCGTCGGTGGCGCATTCCGAGGACCATGAAACCACATGGCCTCGGACTTGTGCAATGCCACCTCGAGTCCCAGTTGCCGGATCCTATCGACGATTGTCGCAACCCCACGTAGCCTAGATAAGTCCAGTGCCGGACATACGCCTCTTCCAGACACCAACACCTTGACCTCCTCTTTCCGCATCGAGTCCTTCGCAGTCACCTTTTTAAGGTCGTCGGTCTAACTAGCTGGGAGCGACCTTCACTACGCCTGGCAATACGCGCTTTCCACAAGTCCTCTGTTCCACCGGCCGTCGGTCCTTCAACAAGCGTGGCTATTAGTTCATTAATTTGGGTGGATTTTGAGTAGAATATACGTTACAAATAGTTCAATCCAAGATGACACCCCCCTCTCTGCCCATTTACTTTGTTTTTGACCCCTCTCAGTACCAGTATCAAAGAGTGGGGCGCTTCTTCATGGATTGAACTATCTATAATACCTACTCCTTTATGCGTAGAGCTCTTCTATACTGCATGCGACTCGCTTCAGAAGGCAAACTAGTAATGTAATAAGGCACAGTCGATTTCGGTTACCTTGCAGTTTTTGCGAAGTTTGATGTATTCTACTAGAAAATTGAGCCGTAGGTATAACCAAGACGACATAAGCTAGCTTGAACACTTAAGTGCGTGCAGTCAATTGATTGACGAGGTTATTAGCACAGCCGATGACTTGTAAGTTGTCATAACTAATTGCGATATTTTAACATGACATGTTAATGCATCTGCATAGGGTTAATTGGTCATGTGTGATAAGTAGAACAGCTCATGAATATGATGGGACCTAAAAGCTCATGAATATGGTGAGACCTAAAAGTAGACACGTTGGATTAACTATTATTGTTTTGTTCAAGGTATTTTTAGGGTTCTTTACGAAAGTTTGAATGAAAAAACGGAACCCATATTTTATTTTGAATTATCGGGAAACTTACAACTAACATAATCAGTGTTATTAAACAAAATGAAACTGAAAGCCATTTACAAAGTTAGAGGATCTCTCGTATACCTTTCTGACTGCCCGTCCGTCATAGCCAATTAGTTCCGAATCTAATGGACCGATTATGCTGAACTTATAGATTACTGGAAAGCGTATAAGAAGTGTTTGGTCTTAAAATAACATGGTAGATCTCTCAACATTGTGTGTACATACTTACATTTGCTCTTGGAATGTATGGGAGAACATGTTTTTCAACTACAATGTTAAGTTTGTTTTTGGGATAAATTCATCACAACTACGGAACCCTCCATTGTACGTAGACTAAGTCTGTTGCTTAGGGTATCATGATTTCTTCTATTCCTAGAATTGATCCAAACAAACTACAGATTTCATACGAATTTCTCTATTACATTTTTTATTAAGTGTCATAATTCAGATATTACGTCATATTCAAATCAATTCTGCGAAACACTGTTTTCTCTTAGAGCTTGGTATCTATAAATTCCGCTTTATTTTGACCTTAGTTGAAGCATACTTTTACATTCTTTACACTGCCGAGAAAAAAAATTACCCACATCTTATCTACATCTTTTAAAATTAAAATCCAACGATTAAGTACATAAACTTAACTTCCATCCAGTACATAAACGCTTTCTCCTTCTTCCCCACAATAATGAATCCTTAATTGCAGTTAGGGTGTTTAGCAATAAATTTTAATGATAACCTAAAGTTATTCATTACCTAATCACGCCAGAGTGTGGCCAGTATGATTGATGAACGTTTCCCTAAGCTTCTCCGTGGTGAATGAAGGTAGCTAAGCGGAAATATTCGGTCAATCATTCGTGTTAGGTGTGTAATGATGGGTATAAATGTATTGTGAGAGTGGGAGTGATATTCTTTTTCGAGTAATAGAAGGTGTCTTAATATAATGAATAGTAAACTGTCGGGGAGTCATTTATTCATTTCAAATTAATCTCAAATAAAACTGGATTTTTTATACCACTTACTAGCTTATACCAGCGGCTTCGCCCGTGTGGAGGTCAAAAAATATTATCTCACGAGAACTTACTACCGAAACAGAAATAAAAAATATAATTATAATAAAAAAAAAAAACGTATCTTGAATAAAATATTATTATTGCGTGATCTAGTAACAAACATCCAAACATACAAACTTTCACATTTATGATACTAGAAGAATATATAGTATCTAGTAGAAGGGATTATAAGATTATAAAGTCATCACTCCTAATCCTTAGAATGGCCTGATTACATTACTCTGATAAGAACCAAATCCAAAAACATGATATCCTTGTTTTCTGACCCAAAAAAAAAACACGTTAAAATAAAACCACATTATTTGTCGGCGCAATGGCCTTCTATAAGATTGGGATAGCATGTCGATATGTGTGGCCGCCACTGTAATTTGTACTGAACACGGCTTTCACTGCATACTTATGTGGGTCCTCATTTGTAACCGAAACGTAATTACGATTTGATAAATATTTTGTCGTTAAATACATTTATTTTTATTCGTACAGTTTGTCAGCTGTTCAGTATAAAATGTGTCTGTGTGTGTATTGACTGACGACATAATTATGTAGGGAAGTGATAATCTCGTGGAGCTAAACCGAGAACAAAACTTTAATTGTGGTTTAGAACTTAGATGTCCAACTATACAGGTTCGGAGGGTCATCGACGCACTACCTGTTAAAATAGATTCCAAATAACCAATCGGTTAAAAAAAACAGCTGTTTCCTACAAAAGTGCAATATCTACGCAGCTAAAATGTACGAAAAAGCTGTATTTTTTAAAATAAACGACGAAAAATGTAAACGCGCAATTATGTAGGTAAGCGCTGAATCCATAGTAACAGTTTGTGCATCGATATCGCGAAGCTGCCACTCTGTATATTCATCATCTGCCTAGCCTTTTCCCAACTATGATGGGGTCGGCTTCCAGTCTGACCGGATGCAGCTGAATACCAGTATTTTACATGGAGCGACTGCCTATCTGACCTCCATAACCCAGTTACTGGGTAATACGATACCCCTTGGTAAGACTGGTTGTAAGACTTTCGGGCTTCTGACGAACTGTAACGACTATTATTGGTATATATATATATTTTATCTGTATATTATTGGTTTGATTATATACATAGCAACATGTACCTAATAAAAATAACCCATTGGGGTTTATCTTTTCAAATACGCAACAAAAGAACTATTTATAGAAAGTAAAAAAATAAAACTCACAACCCCTTAACTCGTTAACGTATTTCGTAATAACATCCTATCATTACCTCTTCCGCCATATTGAAAGGACAGATGCGCTTGCGCCGTTACGGTGTTCACCTGTTACCCCAGGCTAAAAGAAAGGGTTTTTTTAAAGCTTTTTATACTCGTCTTCATTCCATTTGATGTTGCGAATTTGCATCTGATATTTTGAGCAGAAAATTATGGGACATGAAAGTCGACTCGGTGTTTGGTGCTATGGGGCTATAATTTTTGAACGACTGTCCGGTTTCAAAACCTATTAAATAATTTTTCAGAGAAAACCATGTTCTTTGAGTTGCGAATGCTTCATTATAATTTTACAGTAGCAGCGGATATCAAGCATCTAGGCTCCCGCAGACAGGAGCGACCTCGTATTATATCAATTTCTAAGGAAATTGTTCAAAAGGAACCGCGTCACAACGTCACGTCGCGTCACGCCTTTTTTTGGGAGCCATAAAGCAAATAGTAGTAGATATAGCGGCTTTGTAGTTATAATATTATACACTTCTTATAGCGAGAAGGCACCAGCATTGAACACCAGGCGGGTAAGCGACTTTAGACTTATATTACCTAATTACTAGCACCTCGCCTTTCCAAAGACTTTCGTCTTGAGACACTGCGGTATGTGGGACGAGAAGATATAGCGAAGCTTCCCGAACGCTGCTCAGCCGAGTCGGATTCAACGATTGACCTCTTTCGCGATGTTGGACCTACCTAACTGGACAGTTTGTCCTAGGTACTCGTCCACAACTTCGAGTGCAGCGCCTCCGACCGTTACGAGAGTGGGTGTTACACGGGCATTGTCTTGTCCATGTTCATTTTAAGACCCACTCTTTCGGAAGCTCTACTGAGGTCATCGAGCATTGTACTGAGGTCCTCCATGGTCTCAGCCATGACAACTATATCATCGGCAAACCGAAGGTGAGTGATGTACTCGCCATTGATGTTGATGCCAGCCACTTTCCAGTCCAGAACCTTGAAGACATCCTCCAGTGCAACGGTGAAGAGTTTCGGACAGATAACGTCTCCCTGTCTTACACCTCGCTACAGAAGGATAGGTTTCGAGGTCTGGTCTTGGAGTCGGACTGACATAGTGGCGTTTTCGTACAGACACTTCAACACCTCGATGTGCCGATAGCCGATCTGGCACCGTTGGAGGGACTGCAGTACAGCCCATGTCTCGATAGGCTTTTTCGTAGTCCACAAACGCTAAACAGAGAGGCAGATTATACTCTTCGGTTTTCTGTATAACCTGCCGCAGCGTATGTATGTGGTCTACTGTGCTAAAGCCTTTACGTTATATCGTATAGGTATAATCTTCTTGTTAACGTGTCGATAGCAAACTAAATAAAGTCAGCCCAGAATTTGGCTATGAGGTTTCAGCAGCGTCCATCAACTCATGTAGCGTGCAAACAACAGGACACGCTGGACAACGTATTAAGTGCCCCATTGTTTGTGTGTAATTATACTGTAAATAGCCGTTAGCTGCCAGTTATTTGTATTCTTACGACGATAATGAAATACAATAGATTAAATAATAACGAATAGAGATGTATTTCAATTTTATTAAATGTCGATAACATATCTTCGAAACAATTCAACTTAATTATGATTGTCATGCTAACACATTTCTTCGTATCTAACTGTCAGTTGCAATTTAGTCAATAAATCAATTCAGCCTATCGTTGCTGGACATAGGCCTCTCCTAGGCAGCGCCACAATCCTCATCCATTCTGTCTCAGCTACCTTTTTGGGGTCGTCGATGCATAGTCGCTGGGGGGCGTCCTACACTACGGTTGCCGATAAGCGATCTCCACTCCAGGACTCGTCTGCTCCACCGTTCATCGGGGGGTTTTATTTTAGTTCTTAATGTAAATATGTAGTTCGTTGTGATAAATATTGTAGAAAATCGTTTTAAATTATAAGAAATAAACGTCAGTCACTGTTCACTAATTTCTTACCGTAGTAATTTATCAAAAACACATTCTCGAAGAAATAGTTTAATATCAAAGTCTATGAATTAATTAAAAATGTATTATAAGCGTTAAAACGTGCTATCTCGTGTGTAGTTTATAATTGCATAGAAAATAATGTGCCAGGCTTTCATTATGTCTGCGAGCTCGCTCCGCAGTCCCTGCCTCGTTATGCCGAATAAAAAAACCGGTAATTCCTTTTTCATTTTATTTATCAGTTCGTTAAAATGTTCGTTTTAGAATAGTGTATAATTTACGTTTGCTCGGAGAAACAATTTAACGATTTGCTGCAACGGTTTTTGTGATCGGATTTGTGTTAGGTTTTTTGAGTAAAAATTGAATTCTTTATTTTATGCACAGAGTTTTGCTGCCTGATGAAGCTTATACTGTTTTATTGGCGTTGGATATAACGTTTAGCAGATAAAATGGCAGTTTTAGCACCACTTGTTAGTAGTGACAAAATTTAAGGTGGCACTTGTCCACATTTTTTCCATACAAACTTCGGGAGGGTTTTACTCCACTGTTTGACTATGTACATCAAACATAAAACATGGTATGGTTTTGTCTCGTTATTATTATTGTCTGTACGGAAACATAATACTAAAATAAAAAGCCATTAAAAAGTTATGAGCCAACAAAGATTCGTTTTTCTTGCTAATTTAACCTAACTTTGAGCGTGTTTAAGTAATAAAAGGAGTGTAAAATCTCGAAAACCAAGACAGTACCGACAAAGTTCAATTAACAATAAATTCAATAAACTTTATTCGTCATTGATTTATGCAGTGGTTTTTTCATAAAACCCGATCTTCTGAAGCACTTTTCTTAATTTTTTCGCGATTTTTTTTCCAAAAATGCTCCTGCATCTCACTCAATAACGTTGTGCATGTAAACTAGCGTCTAACTGCTCACCACTGATACTATCTCTGTCGGATACGAAGCCTGGTGAGACAACGTGATTTTTAGCCAGGCCCACCAGTAAGTTCGAGCCCGCGCAAAGTGTCCCCTTAAATCAGCATTCTCCGCAAGCGATGTTTTGTAGAGCATTTGTGATGTTGCTAGAAGGGCCTTTTTCAATAAAATCATGACAAAAAAAATATGACATAAGGTACAAGTTGTTAGTAGTGAAGTGATAAGGTTTTTCCAACATATCCGCAAAGGATACGTTAATTAGCCTTTGAGATACTAGACGATATTTTTTAAACCTGAAACTGATTACAAGCTTAACACGGAGTGTTAAGCTCATAATCAGTGTTGAACTTGCACACACAGGCATTACGCGATGTGACTCTGATGGAACAATTTCGGACAATTTCATTGAAAATGTTTTACGGGATTCGCGTCATCATAATAATTCCACATTTATCTGCATTTATTTTGCCAACTTTAAAATAATATTCATCATATCAAACCGGCACTTGATTCGCGTGCCGCGCTCGCGTGACGGCCTACCAACGTTGCTTTTATGCGTTTTCATACTGTAAGCTCTGGTACTCCTTCTTAACCTATATAGAGAATGAGTGGTAAGCGCTTAGCTAACGTAGGGTTTATAGTAATGTCGTACTTACATGTATATTGTGTTTGAGAAGCCATTTGTTTGTTGTTAATGTGCATGTAGGAACAATTTGTACGCATGGTTAAAATGTAGATACTCGTAGCACGTTTTTATTATACGTTTTTGATATGCTACGGTAAACCATCCTGCAATTAACGAAAGTATGAAGATGCTAAAGTACTCAAATTGTCTAAAGTATGTAAGTCGCAACCCTACCAATGCACTTTACATTGGTATGACTCCATTAGCTCCAACAGAGCCCTGTAGACAAGTTTGTGTACTTTAAAACTAGAACACGTCACTCTAACTACGTCACAACATATGATCTAACATACTCCGTCCAATTGAAATCGTTCCATTCAAATTCTTTTCAAATTCAAATTTCGAATTCGCAACGGACAACAGGCAACGACAACACTGTCCGTTTGTATAGTGACGGGAATCGGGCGCTTGAATCGATTATTCGAATGAGCTGTCTATCTGATTGTAGTCGGGAACGGGACCGTCTCATTCTGAACATATGTTGAACGAGTGAATGATGTTTTGTTGCGAATGTTTTGGGAATACCTTTCCTTTTTGTAATGTTTTCTTTTCGCACTTTTTTGCCCCTTTTGTGATTTTTCGAAGCATTATTAATCCCTCGCACCTAAAATTTTACTTAAAAGTACTTACTTTTACACTTTACCAGCCTAATTTTAAGTCTGTTTATAATGAGAAGATAAAGTTCCTTTCAATCTTCACATCATCGCGAGCCAAGCAAAATTATCTTTAAAAAGTACATCCTATATTCTTTATGTATTCCAATCATGCCATAAATTAGCATGAAAATATGCACACGTGCGATCTTCAATGCATTATGAAGCGGAGAGCAAGCTGATGCCTGCAATTCTACTAAGTGAGCGGAACGTCGCGTCGAACAAAAGGACGCGATGATAAATATCAGGTGGGACGGCGAATGATATAATCAAACCGGTCATCAATAATATCGGCAGAGCAATTTTATACAGATTATCATGAAAGTCAAATTAACAGCGATCAGATTTGTTCAAACACACGATTTTAAATGTTCAAATGTATCAGTGACTGTATTATCTCATCAAACGGCCGAGCGGTTAGAGATCCCATTAGGATAATGGTCGGCTGTAGTTGACTAATGGCCGTGTGTTCAGAGCTCTTTCATTCACTCGTTCGCATTCCATTCAACTCGTTCATACGGTCGCTCGGCTATTTACAGCTTTATGAGTCCGCGCCAAAGATCAAATAAGTCTTGATTTATTTAAATATGTTTTGGAATTGTGTGCTATATTGAAATCGTTTTGATGGAAAGTGGCTCTTCTATTCTATTTTATACGAAGTTGAACACAGTTTGTTGGAATGAAATGTAAAAAGTGTTGAAAGAAAGGTTCGAATGCCTCTTGAAATGGGAAATTATGCACTTTCTGAGTTCACTCTTTTCTATTCCACCTACTGTAGAAAACATTGTAAAAACTGGGTACCTCCACTAACAACAGAACAGCCTGAAAACAAAGCATTGAAATCGATTAACGACTCGAATAGAATAATCGGTAAGTTTGAAGAGCCATTCGGCTTTTAAAAATCGAATCGTTATGCTCCGTCCACTACAAACTAGGATTTGAATGAAAGTATTGCAGACATTTAAATGTATGTCTTAGCGTAATATAAATAAAGTTGAAAATAGAAAACGATAGAACAGGCTTTTATTTAATTTTTTTCAGACATATATTTTATAATGTCGGAGTTGCCTACACTCGGAATATTGAAAATAACAGGGCGATCTATGTATTTCGAGATTTAGTATATTCGGTAGCTTTTGCTGAATTTAAGTGATTAGTTTGAGAGGTTTTAGAGTTACCTATATTTGGTGGATATTGCTGATATCATGTAATTAAATAAATATCAGAGGTGTTTAGGGCTTGTTAAGAACTGGCTTCATTAGTATCGAGGCTAATATAAATGCATTAGATCTAGTCCGAAGTTTATCTCAATTGTTTGTCGTTGACTATAAAATCACTCAACAAAATTATAAATAAGTTACGTTTGTGGGAGTGTATTTCTATTTCTATAACTGTGTCAGTCATTTCCACTATTAAATTACGAGACATGGCATAACATGCACTATATAGTCAATCAATGTTTGAAGACAAAATACCAAAACCACTATGTTTGGCAAATAAATTGGTGCATAATCAACCTACAATGTTCCCACTGGTGGGACTCAGGCGTCCTATCTCTGAGAAAGAGAATCCACCACGCAGGCCTAGTGCGGGTTGGTATATGTCAAGATGTCACATGTCTTCGAATTTTTGGTTCTAGGACATGCCAGTTTCCTCACGATATTTTTACTTAATCGTTTTGAGAGCAGTGGTGATGAAATAAACTACACAAAGCCTGCCTAGTTTTGAACCCACGACTCAACAACTCAGATGTCGGGGCCACTACCACTGGGCCACGACTGCTCCTCTATTAATCCTCCTCTGATTTGGGTGAAAGGAAAACGCCCTAAACACAGAGCACCAGCAAGATGGTCAGACGTGATCAAGAGGGCTGTTGGAGGCAGCGTCTAAAGAGCGGTCCATACTGCAAAAGTCCGCATAACTTGGATACGCGTCGTAAATATATCTATGTGGTTATGATCCTTAGCACTGAGGGGAAAGAGAAGAATATTGGTAACCTCGGTGCTTTTGCGCTAAAAGTGATACAAGCCTTTTTGAGACCTATCTAGGTGATATGATATTATTTTTTTATTAAAAATCTTGTTATTGAACGGTGAGCGAGAGGGAAGTTTTAGAAATTGTTATGAAAACGTAAGTTACTTTTAACAAAACAGTCTTGAGGAAGATAAAAAAGTTATCACAACAGTAATATCCCGGCTATCAACGTTAACTATCTAACCCTTAACATACCTTAATATACCGCAGTAATAAAATGAACAACTTAGTCTTTCAACTAAAAGACACCGACTACGATTAATATTATTTGATAAGACCACAAAATAATCCTTTTATAACAAGAAAAGTCACATTAAAAGTGTAGCCATAACAACGCGTTAACTTAAAACAGTGTGACTAGGGTTCATAAAGTTCCCCTACTCCCATACTATATTAACCCATTCGAAATTACTTACACGCCATACATTGCTGTATTTTAACACACGGGCATAAACGGGGGTGTAAGGAAAGCGGTAATGAAACGCATACGTTATAGGTAGGGTCGTAAAAGGAGAGTTTTATGAGATTATGTCTTATACGAAGGAAGCGAGGGCAAGCGATAAGGTATCAGAAGAGACAAATGCTACGGACTTAATAAAGATATTTCCCTCGTAATAAAACGTATGTGCTGAGTTACGTTGAAATTATGGCAGTAATAATTTCTGTACGAGGAAAGAAAGGTGACATAATAATAATAAACAAATTTATGAGCGCTGTTGTATTAAAGGATAAACAGTCGGTGCGTGTTGGGTTTTGAAGATGATTATAGAATTCTATCACGTTTATAAAAAAAAGTCCAAGACACATAGCTAGCACATCTTAACCAAATAGGGAGTATTTTGACAATCAAGACTTCGGCGATGTGTGGTATCCTGCTCAGCCGATGTTCCCGTGCGAGCGCGGGAAGGGTTCGAACATGGTGTCCAACGTCGAGGAGACCACCAGTCAGATGGCTATAGAAGAGATAAAGAGCGAATGCGGCGACGACTACGAATGCCGCGACCTTGTCGTAGTTTAATATTACACAGTTGCAACTTAACTTGGTTCGACAATTTCCAAGATGGCAGTCGCAAAACAAAACAGTAAATAGCATCAGGTCTGTGAACCCCAAAACGTTAGGCAGAGGTTTACCTATAGTAAACTCATTAATGGCCAGATATGTTAAAGTCCCATGCAATAGGGGGCGAGCCTATTACCATCAACCGGACACAAATCCAGAGCCCGAGTTGCTACTGAGAAATTCCAGTAGGAAAAACCCAGTAACATTTTGCTCGACTCGGGAATCGAACCGAACCGTTCACCTTTAGCGCCTGTGACTAGTCTCGTAGTCGCAGGCGCTAAAACTGTGCGGCCTTATTAATCTCATTAAGGCAGTAAAATCAGTAATTACTTTTAATTACGACTCCGATAACTTTTATCGGAAGAATAAATCTGACAGTTTGACAAAAGGTATTTTCCATACAAAATCTGTCAAAACGCAATATTTATTCCTCAGTTAAGATTTATCTGATTATACTGCAAAATATGACTTGCCGAAACGTACTACTGAGCCCTAAGTTACGTTTCAGCAATTAATATTTCGAATAATAATTCACAAAAAAAAAATGCTACCGTCCAGGGCTGTGGGTTGTTCAAAAGAGATACCGTGGCCCATGGCACACAGGCCAACCATAAAAAAAAAAAAACACCTATCCGTAACCACAAAGTCGCATAACTTCGTGAATAACAGAATTAGCCAGGTAATCTGTGCAACACTAGACAATAACAACAATAGCCGCGATGGATCAACCGAGGCGAAGGGTCGCGCATGCGTTGTTGTAAATTATAATCCAGTGCTATGAACTCACTATCTGACGAAGTACGAATGAGCTGAGAAATGTTGGAGGTACGAATCAAGTGTTTTGATATAATTTAAAATTAACATCACATTCTTTTTTATGAAAGAAAAGTACATTATTTGTCGCAAAAACACATGCATACAAAAAGATCACATATAAACACGAAACAACACAGATTTTAAACATAGGAACACAAAACATAAATAGTCGGCAGCTGCACGCCGTGACTTTGACAAGAAGGCTTCCACTCAGCATGATGCTGTGCTATGGGACCCACAGCACAGCGCTGATATTCAGTGGTCACCCGAAAACGACGTACGAAAATCAAGTCAGGCGCTCCCGACTGCAGCAATGGTGATGAAATTCAACTGGTTGCAAAGAAAGTCATTGTTTGTTGCACCTAATTTGAATGTTGATTTATTGCTAACTGAGAATTGACAATAGTTTTACTGTTCAGAGACATCATGATCAGGATCTTCTGAAACTAGCGGTGAAACAGTAAGATACCGCTTCAAAAGATATATTCTGGAAGATCTTTTACTCGTAAAGATTTTAAATAGAATTTCAGAAGAATTTCCATTCTGCGACAAAAGAACACAACGAAAACTACTCGAAAAATAACTATCTTTGCTACAATTCCACCGTTATCACCGTTTTGTCGACGGAAGAGTAGACAAAAAGGACGTTCCGTGTAGAAATAAGAACGTTTTCTGTCACTGCCACAACTGTCAGTTATCAGTGTGATTTTGACAGTTTGGGTTTGGAAACTTTCTTCTGAAATAGCGTACATAAAAAAGGACCTAGACATAGATCGTTAGAAACGAAAGACAAAATGACAGATTGTAGAAGGATTAATCCTACGGTGCGATGTCAAAAATGGAGCAATGAAATATCTCTTTGTATAGAAAGAGCTATGTCTATTCTTCTTAGTAATAGAAAGCGTCACGCTAAGCCTGCAAGAATGAATTTACGTGAAAAGATACCGCACCTTATTATTATAAAACATTCCAATACGAATATTTACTTACCAAAAGTACAGCCTAATATCACCAATACCTAGGCAACTAATACCTTCTCTACTTTCCTATTTAATAATTCGGAACTTGCTGAGAAACAAAGCTAAGCTATGTAGCTCCAAGTCGAACGCATAAATCTGTAGCTAGGCGCGGTGCCCCGGGCAAGTCGCGGCCCGGCCATCGAACCGAAACACCTTTGAATTAAACCCAACGTATTACCCTTTAACTATTATTTCCTGATGTCGGTAAAAGGAAAATTTTAGACTGTTTACATTGTCATCGGGTTCTGTAAAGTTAATTTATCGAGATGTTGGTTATTGTGTGTATTTTTCTTCCAAAGCTTGATAATTCCCAGAAACATTCCCAGGAGATCCGAGAATTCGGCCAGTTAATTGTGCTGCAAAGGTACATAAATGATTTTTTTTTCCAGGATAAGGTGAGCCGCACTAATCGACCGCGGTTCCATGGATGGGTGTCAATCTTTACATACCAAGACACCTCCGCGCGTCGGAAAGCATGTTAAGCCGTTGGTCCCGGCTGACAACCAGTCTTTCCAAGGAGTATCATATTACCCAGTAACTGGGTTGTGGTGGTCATATAAGCAGTCGCTCCTTGTAAAATATTGGCACTTTGCTGCATCCAGGTAGACTGGAAACCGACCCCAAGATAGCTCCTCCTAGCTCCGACCATATCCGAAAGAAAATTTTGAAAACGATTTTTAAACCGCGGAAAAAGGCTAGGTAGGTTATTGATAGAGATAAGGGAAGAGCATTCTTCGATCATATCGGAAAGAAAATGTTAATGACGATTTTCATACCGCGCTCTTGACAATCAATCTTGAACATAAAGTATACTTACAAAAAGAAAGCCCTTAAAATTGCTAGAGTCAAAAATTTAACACATATCATATACCTTCTCCGTAAAAGAAATACCTTTAGGGTAAAGCTTTAGCCAATAATTAATTATGTAACCTTGTTAACCCAACACGTAGCCATAAACGTGATGTAACTTTATACAGCCATTTAAACAAGCAGAATTTAGTTTTATATTCTTAACAAAATAGGGGAAGGTAACCCCAGCGAGTTAATATGAATCAGGTGGACGCGAGACCCCTATTTCCAAAACCCACGAGCCCTATTCGGACCCCTTAAAAATTTATCAAATGCACCGCAAAGGAAATATCTAGTATTCTTATATATGTATAGGTGCGAGTGAAAGTTGTAAAAGAGGAGAGTTGGGGGATCGCTAGAGATTTACAGCGTTTCAAGTGAAGGCCCTAATAGACGTAAATTACGTTGCGGTCCGATTTATAGACTATATTTCTTTTGTTTTCCTTTTTTTATCGATTTATCGCCAGGTGCGGTGGTTGCGATGTTTGGATATTTAACACAATCGGCAGGTGATCGGCAAATACATGATGGAATCGCTTTATTTATTCAATGTTCACAAGTCTGTATTACTGCTGATTGGTACCTGAAAGTTGGCACGTGATCGCTTTTTTCCCTTAATTGGGGTACTTGAAACTCAGCCGGTAACAAGAGGCTAGATAGGCTATTGACTATGTTTTTGTTGTATTATATTACTGAGTCGAAGTGTGCTTGAGAAGTCGTACTAATAGCGCTTCTGATTTGTTTGAGGACAAACAATTGCGCAGTTGTTCAACACATTTTATTTATGTAATTAGGACTTAAAACGGTAAACATTAATTCAATCATGTACCTACACCGTAAAATATATTATTAAGGGTAAGGACGATCTGCAACCTTATTGCGTAACAGAATCTGAATAATTTTGAAAAAATTCGAAAAATTTGTCTGCTCAGCAACGTAAATGTCGCACGAATATAGTTGAACATCAAATGACTTCTCCCGCTCTGGGTAGAGAGCAGGAAGACGTGTCAGACTTTTACTGACTAAAACCCACCCATGTTCCCTCAGTTGCCTGTGTGCCAGGGGCGACAGTGTCTCTTTCGAACAACCCGCACCCCTGGCAGGCATCGGCCCTTGCGGACCCCAACAGTCGGCGCTGACATCTCCGATGGCGCGCGTGGAACACAACGCGCCGTCCCGCCTCCCACTTTTCGTCCGCAGGGGATAGGGAGAGCGGCCAATGGACACTCCTCTTCCCCTGCGGCGCCACCGCGTCCGCCATCAAACGGTGGCGGCCAGGCCACGGAAGGGAAGAGCGCTGCTTAGAAGCACCGGCACTCCTCCTCTGCCGCAGCCCGTAACCCTCAGTCGCGATGCCTCCCATTCGACATCGCGGCCCACCTCAGTTGCGGTGCACCTCACCGCAACCTACTTTTGGCCGCTACGTCATCGTCTTGAAGGCAAAAGCCGTGACGAGCGGCCCCACCTTTGGGTTCCTCTTGGGTTCACCGTGGCTGGGAAACCACGGCTACTGAGCCCACCCCGCAACGACAATGAACCCACTCGGGGGGGGGGGGGGGGTGAGTGTGTTGGGTTGAGTGTTGTTTTTGTGTTCGGGAATGTGCTCTTTTTGTGTGTGTTTTTATTAAATAAATATTGTTCTTATTGGGTTATCTATAAAGAAAATCTTAGAAGCAGCATGGTGTCATGGAGAATGATCTGGAAAGGCTTATGACAGTGGGCTGGGTGAAAGGAAACGTGCTCAAGACAGAGCCTCAGCCAGATGGTCAGATGGTTTCAAGAATGCTGTTGGAAGCATCATTTACAAAACGGTCCACACTGCAGAAGACCGCATATATTGAACACGCGTCGTATGTGGTTGCGATCCTTAGCATTGAGGGAACGAAAAAGAAGAATTAGCTCGGAGTCTTGATTTGTGCCCAGTTAATGGCTGACCCCTTATGTGCCCAGTTAATGGCTAACCCCTTATGTGCCCAGTTAATGGCTGACCCCTTATGTGCCCAGTTAATGGCTGACCCCTTATGTGCCCAGTTAATGGCTGACCCCTTATTACTTGAGACCTAAACAATACTTTACGAAATTAGGCAGAGGTGTGTATTATTACACACACCTCTGCCTAACCCTTCGGGGAAAATAAGCGAGAAGTTATGTGAGAAGATCTGCCTGAAAATATCTGCAGAGATGAGATTTCTCTTAAAAAAATGTCTACGCTGAAGAAACGAGAATTCCACGATTTTTCATTGCGTGTGGCTTGGTAAACCGCAAGTTTTCTCACATATTTCTCTATTACGAATCTTATTAATTATTTATTTAAACTTCTCGCACACAAAAAAATTACAGAGGCGGTTATCTTAGATTAACAAAACTAACTACCTAGGGATATGTACCTCTAATAGTTATTGGTAGAAAAGTCTTATGATAAAATATCATCCTTAGGTTATAAGACCAACCATTTCTAAAGTTAAGAACTTATGAGACCTTTTAGTATTATATATTTCATAACTCAAGTTGAAGACTAAAAAATTAAATAAATAAAAACCTGAAAGCACTTTTTTTATATAAATCTCAGCACGTAGTTTATAACGAGAATAAGTTTTGTTTTCATTAAAAACTGATTTAGATAAAGTTTACAATGAGACGTTAGAAGTATTTGTCTTGACATTTGTCTGTCGGAGACATCTGTGAGTTACGAGTTTACTATGAGCAAACGATGTTAATCCAAAAATAAATGAATTTATAATTCCTAAGTTAATGTTCTTTGTTTACCTCGTTTGGTCTAGTGTTCGCAAGCGCGACTGGTGAGTATGACGTCCTAGGTTCGATTCCCGAGTCGATCATGTGTGTTATTGCATTTTTCATTTGAAATTTTCAGTCTAGATGTATGCCCGGTTGATGGCAATAAACTAACCCCCTATTACATGTGACTTAAAACATAACTGGCGAAATGTAGGTGTAGGTACTATAGCTGCATCTCTGCCTTACCCTTCGTTACAGGCGTGATATTAAGTATTTGTTAAGTTCTACTCTTGTGTATTGTACGTGAATATGATTAATTACCTAATTTGGAAAGGAGGCATGGCAACGTGACATACAACTTAAGAGAAAACTTATATCTCTCTATACATTATGGGTAACTAGCTTTTGCCAGCGACTTTACTCGCGTGGAGTACGAAAATCATACCACGGGTAATTACTACCGGGATACAAACTATTCTATGTGTATGGATTCTATGTGTTTATCCAGGTTATGAACTACTTGTGTGCCAAATTTCATCCCAATCCGTTCAGTAGTTTTTGCGTGAAAGAGTAACAAAAAGTAATCGTCACAAACTTTCACATTTACTATATTAGTAGGATATCTGACTAAAAGAGCTCAATAGTCTTAATAGGTATCCCAATTAAAATATTAAATTGCAACATGACCTAGGTTTTTTTATTATTAAAAGATTAACAATACTAAATAAATCTTGGAAACGTAAACTAATTTAGTAGCAACACATTACAATACAATCTAAATTTTAATAAAGAAAATTGGAGACTAACGATATTGCTAGACTCAGTATAAATAAGCCTAATTTTATCTACGTATTAACTTTTTGTTAAGCTAAAAGTTGCCAGTGATGAAAATTTTAAATGTCATCATGACCTTTTAAGGGACGCAGATGTTGCCAAACTTTTTTCTTTTTAAGAATACAAAATAAACTTTCTTAAAACTTAATATTCAAATACTTATGCGGGCATCATAATACGTGAGTTTGTGTCTTTTAAGGGATGGCAATGTCATATACATTTGAGCAGTCAATTATTGTGCATACTTAGCATAATTTAGTACTTTATGACAACAACATTTCTAGAGGTATAAAGAATCCCCATTAATATTCCAAATGCGAAAGTTACTCTGTCTGTCTGTCTGTCATGCTTTCACGCGTAAACAGATGAACCGATCGTCATGAAATTTGGCAAAGATATAGCCTGGGATATGGAGAATGACATAGGCTTTTTACGCAATAACCGACATCCACGCGGGGGGAGCCTCTGGCAAAAGCTACTACAAAAAAATATCTGATGATTTTCACACCCCGTATTAATTTATTTTTATCTTTTCTGCATCCTCAGTCACTACAAATGCATAGTTCTACAATGATTATATACTTTTCTGATGAATATATTTTTATCAACAGAACCTTATACCTGTATGCCCCTAAAGGTTAGTCAGAGGTGCAGCTGTTCACTTGTTATGTAAAAGGGGCGACCCTATTGCCGTAGACTCCGGGCCACTACTGAAAAATACCAGATGGGAAACACAGCAACACTTTGCCTGACCCAGGAATCGAGAGCAGGTCCTCATGCTCAGAAGAAGCACTTGTCCGTTGTGACTTCTATATCAACGAGGCAGTCCGTCTTGATAAATTTATTTGTATTAAATAAATCCTAAAACAAAACATACCAAGAATACAACGTTATACATAAAATGCGCGAGCTGTGAAAGTCAATTGAGGGAAAGTTATTATTGTTCATGTTGCCGATAGCTATAACTCGTACTATTTATGTTTTATTGCGATCTATAAACTCAGCATGCCATTGCTCTCGGCTCTTTAGGAGCACCGAAGTATTTCGTGTTTTTATTGCAGGTATTCGGGTAAGTGGTTTTGTTTATCCCGATGAAATGGCAGAGCGGTTTGGACATGTTACTAGTATGGCATGATATTATTTAAGGACCTATTAAATATATGATAGTCATGGCGACCAATCTCAGCGAAGACTAGGCATTGACGAGGGAGATATTAAAGAGATCAGGCATAGGTCACACCACGTGCCGACTTCCGAGTTCTGAGCTGTTACTGAGGACTTCCTAATAGAAAATCCACTACCATTTAGCCTGACTTCAGAACGGAACACATGACGTTCAATAGTAGACCGACAATTCCTACAGGCCACAATTCTCAGGTTTATAAGCATGTGAAAAAAAACTATAAGGTTGTGCACTGCGCATATCGTTTTATGAACACGATGATGGTACAGTCTCATAGAAAGACCTAATGATACTATTTCGTCACAACTGTTTTGAGTTTGGTATGTGTGCTGTTTAATTTACTTTTCATAACCTGTGCCAAACCTTAATTTTAACTTGGACAAGTTTTCAATTTATTTTCCCTTAACATCATTACAAAATATTTTAATGAAAACGTAAACGATTTCGGTAAAACCGGCACGACACTCTAAACCTGATAATATCAAAGACATATTTTTTAATTTCATGACCACTTTCGTCGAACCCAAGCTTGTCGTTACGAAAAATCTACGGTAATCTCCTGCTTGTATTAAATTTTCTAAATTATATTACGAAAATGGTCTAAATAAAGCTCCTTTCGTAAGTAAAAGTGATCGTATACATTGCTATCAAGACTGGCCACGTACGGAACCTCGTTTACTAAAGATTTACGCAACAGATAGATCTTACTCGAACCCTTTTCAGTCGTTTTATACCCCTAATTCTACCTACGCAACGTCAAAACGTAACATGTCTTTTAGAAGCCCGAACCGAAGAAGTTTTTACCGAATTGATTCGGGATTTTTATTCTACAACATTAACACAAACCTATACGAATTTTCTTAACACCCTATAGGGTATTTTATAAGGTTTCAATTCGTATAACTTTGTTCCTATACAAGTGTATTGTGAAAAGTTGTGGGATGCGTTCAAAAGTTAGGCGTTCGTTTTGTCCATTTTTCTTCTCCCCTACGATGGCCATAGAATGCTATTTTTAAAACATTCAGCGAGCTATCTCAGTTGTGTTATGGGAATTTGGTTTCAGAATGAATACTTGTTGATTTTTCAGGTTTCAGGTGGTTTTAGTAAAGTGTATTTTCGATACCTCTACCTTAAATATTGATAGGATTTAAGTGCAGGCATAGTTATTAGATTGAGACCTAAATTCATGAAACGGCTTAGGTATTACACAAATTCAGACAGTAAATTACAATAAAAAAACGGAATTTATCAACACTTTGAGTGATGAAATGTTCAACGATCATATTCTAAGAATTCCAATTCTATCTACGAATGAATCCTGCTGCAACAAAATTTAATAGCACGTAACAAGTACATTTAAAATCCGAATCCGACCAAATGGGAAAAGGTATTCTTTGTTTTGCTGCCAAGCTATAAAAACCTTTAAAACAAAAACATCAAAAACTGAAACCAAATAATAAAAATGCCCAATAAAAAACAGTATTCACGCAAAAAACCAAACGATCACAATCACCAATTGAATGAAATTGAACGAGTACATGACCCGTTCGTTTTCGTAATGAAATTAATCGGCGTCACCAATTGAGCGAACGCGAATAACCGCCTGACGGCACACCGAAATGATTGCCGCCCAAACTTTAATGTTACTAGCTATTTTATATTTTGTAATTATAATCATGTTAATAATGTTTGCGAACATCAATTTAATGATAAACTTTGATTGCATGATTTTTTCGGTTCGTTGAGCATCGGGAATTTGTTTATATTTCGATGCTGGCAAACTTTTCGGAGTTGTTCAGTTGGGTATATTTGTACTGATAAAGTTTCGTATCAGTTGGTCGTCATGCTAACTCAAAATTTTCTACCTTATAAATTTAAAAATCTTGAAATTAATCGTTGATTTTATTTTGAATTTAATTTAACTTTGATCTGATTTTATATATTACGTATAAAATCATATTTTAAAATACTGTACCTGATAACAAAATATTGATTGGAATTGTCCGCAATAAACGTTTTGAATTTGAATTGTAAAAAACATGTGAATATGAACATCGTCAAACCAGGTTTTCTTGTTTTGAAGTAAGCTTTAAAAACATTAGACATTTAGATCCTACTACGTAACAAATCTTCGGCCAGAAATTGTCCCTTCGTCCCTTACCTTTCTGCTGGTTTCAATAATGGCTTACCCATGCTGGATACAAATGTGTTAGCAGATACCTTTTATCACCCCTCTGATTCTATCATCCCCCTATCTTTGACCACACTGACATACGTTCCATCCTTCTTTGGAAGCGGCATCGATCTTGGTTCAGTAATTATTACTGCCAGTCCCCTGTAATTGGCGCAATCGGTCATGGTGTGCCGTACGCTCTTCCATCATTGGCAGAAGTCATTTAGTTGAGGCGTTGTGATTGGCGGAGACAGGACATGTTGCTTTGGGCAGGTGTGGAGTGAACGTATGTCAAGTCTGGCCATGGTCTTTTTCTACAAAGGTAATTTTACGTTTTTGGGCTGATTATTCCAAGGTCAAATATATTTTGTTCGTAGATAAATATTTACGTTACACAGTTCTGAATGAAAATTATTTCTCCGATAAATATGGCGATGGGAAAATAAGCCCGTAATCACCGTGATTATGGTATTAGGTTTTTTGAAGAGCTAGAGCATGGAAGTAATGCATTTAGAATAGGATTCTTGAGTCTAGGATAATTAACGTATTATGCAATTATTAAAATTACAAATTCATCAAACTTGCAAACATTCCAATTTCACTGATAATTTTCAGAGTAAACTATTGGGTAAGGAATCGAGCCTAATTTCTCGATATACAAGCGAGACTTCGTGCTAATTTGCAATAATTGAACCATGACGATTGAATTTGCAATTGAGAAGTCTAGACTCTAAGCAAGCAGAGTTAGTATCACCTGGAAAACGTTGGTAAATTTCCAAAAAAGAAGGTACTGGCTCCATCCAGTTAACGAGTGAAAGTCAAAGCTCAATCATTAATTTCTAACATATTTTATAAATGTGAAAATAACTCTGTCGGGATGTCTGGTACGTTTTCACGCCTTTTCAGTAAAATTTGGCATACAGGTGGCCTGGTGACCTGGATCAGGTCATGGGTTAGTTTAAAGAAATTCTTATATAGAAAGTTAACGTGCGTCATACAAGATTTAATGGTATAATTCCAACAGACAATTAAACAGTTTGAGAGCTCTCAAAGTGTTTCATTTTCAGATAAATCATTGCTGTGTACCTTTTTATTCCTCTTGATGACAAGTTGGCAAAAACCATATTTTTAATATCTTTGGAAATACAATAATTTAACTAACTATAAGAATAAATACACTTGAACACACTTGAACTTTTGGACTAGTTCTTCGATTGTTTTTTATATAAATATTAGTTTTGTTTTTATTTAAATACTTTTTTTTTTTAATGTTTACTGAATCTGTTAAGCATATACAGTTCACCTCCTAATAAATTAAAAGTTTATATTTATTATTGGTAATCTGTGAACAGCACTGTGGGCTACGTTATTATTTAACTTATGTTTTGTTTTTGTAATATTCCAAAATGTAGCTATTTGTAATAAAATAGGGACATATTTAATAAAAATTAAAAAAATGAAATAAAAATACAAAGATAACCAAAAAACATACTTAGTCGTCAATATACTCGTCCGCATAGCTGACATCAGGAAATGTGCCCAGAAGACTGGCAGCATTGCCACGTTGAATAGCAATGTTAATTCTTCGACCAAAGAATAATCACCCAGCCCTCTCCGGTCACGTGAAATGTCGATCAGCTGTTGGCGAGATTTTTCGCGCATTCGGACCCCATGCGAGTCAAAACTATAGTTACCCATTATATGTATAATTATAACATTATGTATAATAAAACCATATTAAGCAGCCAGGTTACCATTAGCACCAGGTTAAGCTACACTTGCCGCGGTTGGTCCGTGGATGGGTGACCATCTTTACATACCAAGACCCCTCCGTGCCTCGGAAAACTCGTTAAGCCGTTGGTCCCGGCTGTTATTTGTGGATCTTTGACAGTCGTTACGGGTCGTCAGAAGCCCGAAAGTCTGACAACCAGTCTTACCAAGGGGTATCGTATTTCTCAGTAACTGGGTTGTGGAGGTCAGATAGGCAGTCGCTCCATGTAAAATACTGGTATCCAGCTGCATCCGGTTAGACTGGAAGCTGACCCCAACATAGTTGGGAAAAGGCTAGGCAGATCATTTTCTAGTGCAGAATTCATAGTAAGTATTCAACGCTGCAACACAACCACTATTTAATGTCAAGGTATACATATATTTGCTATGTGGTCTGAGGTTTCATGGGGTGGCCGCGTTAATCGGACAAATTGATTGCAATTTGGAAACCAACCACCATTATTACGAAACGTTATTCGCTACTCTATGGCTATGGTGGCTTTCTTGTGTTGCAATTGTATTGGAAAACGATGTCTTGGATCTTTAATTAGAAGAAAATATAGGATGCAGTGGTTTTTAAGAAGCGTTTTATAAAAATAATACTGATTGATGCTTTGGACATTATCCCCGTTATTTATAAACGTTGGTTAAAGTTAAGTTAATATTAGCGACTTGCTAACCATACATTTTTGACGTTTAAACATATCTCTAGTTTAATCACCGTTTATAAATAAACCCCTATATTAAAATTATCACGAATTCTTAATTAACCTTTTTGATTTTGGGAAATGTGATTTTTCAATTTCGAATAAAATAATTTCTGACTGATGATCTTGATAATGCCAAAACCCAGGTAGGTACTACAAGATTCTTTGAGAGTACAATAGATATCATACATTTACCCCGATGTAAAACCAAAAAAAAATAAACGGCTTAGCCTCTGCGTTGGGGTTGGCTTCCAGTCAAACCAGAAATAGCGGAATAACTGTATTGTACCTAGATGGAGAGACTGGCTGTCTCCCGTCGCACGTCTAATTAGCAGACACTATAGAAATTCTATTGCTATCGGCACTCATGGTGTGCACTTGACATGCGAGGGACTTCCAGACTTCAGACTCATAACAGATGTCAGACTTTCGTTCTTCTGATGACCCGTAACGACTGTTAAGATCCACGAGTGTCAGCCGGTACCAACAGTAAAAAAAAAAATTGGAAGCAAATTCATAACTAGGATAGTTTGACTAACAAAAGTTAGTACGAAGCCATGTAATTGATCCGTTCTATTATCATTGGCAGTATTGCCACACAAAACGCTTATTGAATACACCGCAATTTGATGTCCAGAAAACATTGATCCGTGGAACCCTTGCTTTCACAAACATTTATTTGTAGCCTGGAGGTAATATAATGACGTGGATGGGGTCTGAATGAATTGGCTGGTCTATCGGTCCCAATAGGATTGAATATTGATGCACCAGATGGCGCCACATTCGACACATAATTAATTTCTCAGTCGCCCACCGTGGGTTTGGACATTGTTGTTCTATTTACATATTGGTACGCCCTGTCTAGTGACATCTTATAAAATGTTTGTGGATAAGCTATTTATACTCCATAAAAGATAGCTTGATCTCTGCGATATAAGTCAGACTGACATTCCTAGGGTTGTCAGGATATATAAAATTGTCGATATAAATTATCGACGTTTCTTACTATCATCGATGCTAATGTAACATGTCATTGGGTTTAATTTAATTACAAACATTACTAAATTAAACGAATATTTTAATATAAAATACATTTATTCTCCTAAAGGAATACACCCCAAATCCATATCTGAATCAGTTTCTGAATCGCTAGAACAATCTTGTTTTATCATAAACTCTTGTTCGCAAATATGATCAAATGGCAGAGTGTCTTTTTTTGAGTTTATGGCTTGGTAGGTTACATGAGTAGGTGAGAAATTGGATTTTATTTACCCACTATTATTTTAGATCAAGTATACACAAATGTAAATGATGTTATGACATTAAAAGTTACAATAAAATTAAAAGATAAATTAATTTTAAATTACGTTTTATTTAAAATATCGATAATTTATAGAGTGTGGTCACGATGATTCATCGCCCATCACTAATTAGCTCGTCATGCTGATAAAGTATGACATTGACAGGTACTGTTCTGTACTATTATGAAATTCAGGACTTCATAGGCGTGAGTTTACTGACAGCTGTCGCAGAGATCAAGCTATCTTTTATGAAGTATAGTGTTATGTTTTTCTAGAAACCAAACAATTGCCTATCGGCGGTACTGTCGTCAGGAGAGCATCGAGCAACTTCTTCCTAGTGATAATGATTTACTCGACTGCGGGGAGCCTGTGCGGTGATGTTTTTATTCCTTGTTGACATCTTATTACCATGTCTACCGAATCATAGCCATCACACATCAATTTTTAAATAAGATTTGTAATGAAAAATACTAATTATAAAATTGAAAGTATATGTATGTGATTAGCCTCAAATGATTTTTGTATGAGTGTAATCGTGAAGTTTAAAAGTTTCTCATCTAACAGTTACCGTAAAGTAGGTATTAGTTTTTAACGAAACGGAATGGAAACGTGTATTAGTAACATCGCCTAGTTTGTAAGTTAGTTCTTTTCGAGCTTCGAAATTAAAAGGATGTCTACAAGAAGTCTATATTGATATTATGTTGAGTACCTAATGGGATATTTTGGTTTCGATTTTAGTCATTGGTTTGTGGTTATAGACAGTTACCTACAATACCTCTCTGTGTAGACATAATACAAAACCTCGGATTCTGCCTGACTTTTATTGACATAATTATGTACACCAGTTTCGTAGGTAAGCGAGAATTTAAATACATAAACATTTATGCTGGAAAAGGTATGTTAATTTCACTAAATTGTCTACAGCTAAAAAGTTTCGTATACACAAATTCTTAGAAGCCAATAAACTACGCAGTACTTTCCACAAAACCGCAAGTGTGTAAACCACTATCTATTAGTGAGTGGCGACTGCGAGCAAGAACAATGAGTAAGCTGCGAATGAGTCGACCGTCCGTTACCGACATGCGGTCAATTGTTTGACGATCTACGGACAGCCGACGGTATGTTACATGAGTCAGGATTTGATTGACATGTATACGAGTCGGTTGCTTGCGGTTTTTGCTGGTTTTGGGAACGTGTGAAATAGGATTATTTTATTGTAGTAGTTTGTTCTCAAGGATTTTCTTGCTTCCTTAAATTATTTGTCTATGGAACTACGGTGTTTCCGGTAAGTCATAATGTTTGTTAACAAAAACATGGCGACAATCCGTTTTGCACAAACGGGTTTTCATCACCACTGCTCTCAAAACGGTGAAGGAAAACATCGTGAGGAAACCGGCATGTCCTAGAACCAAAAAATTCGAAGACATGTGACATCTACCAACCCGCACTGGGCCCGCGTGGTGGATTACGGCCCAATCCCTCTCACCGAGAGGAGGCCTGTGTCCCAGCAGTGGGAACATTATAGGCTGATGATGATGATGATGATTATCTATTCACAGAAAATAATAAATATAGTCGAAGTGGCAACGCTCGGGAGAGGTATATGTCCAGCAGTGGACGTTTTTCAGCAGAAATTATGATTCATAATTAATTACTTACCCACGTAAATAATAAACAAGTTAAACGGCTAAACCATAATAAACATCAGCAAGGTACTCGAGTACATCTGTCTTGCATATCATATGTACCTAGGTAATACTTTGTTCTAACTCAAACAGTATTTTGCGTTGCCCACTAAATAATGTCTACACGGTTGCTCCTAGACGACTGTGAGGCACCAAAAGAACTTCATACGAATTTGCGCATTACGCCATTCTCCACGCGAAATAATGAAAAAAAAAACTTTAAAGAAAGTTCATCGATTCATTCTGCGCAACGCCCATAGAACTAACCATAACTTTTCACAGGAAGCCATCTTCCTACAACTACTGAACCAGTTATTTTCCTCTCTCCAAGATCAATAGTATTATTAATATCAAGTTATTCAAAACCGATATTATAAGTAGTGACAAAGACGTAAAGTATGACGCATTACACATGAATATATTTGTGTTAGTACATAATATGCAGGCTCATGCATTATGCATCGGAGATCATCGCGGTAAACGTTTAGATTAAAGTAGGCTTTAGACGACCCTAGCGCCGGAGGGTAACCGGATGAAAACCGGTGGAGTCGTTAATTTCATTTGCTTGAAAGTTGGGTTGGTCCTGTCATTGCAGCCTATGGCACTGATCGAGTTTATAAAGCTAAAAATTGTACACTTAATATTTTAAGGTACGAAGACGTGTCACATGTGTGACAAAATTACACGCTACTCATATGTTATGACGAAAAAACGAAATATTTTTTTGAGCCGGCATTTAAAATTCTTAGAGTACCTACGTTATATAGATGAGAATACAATTAAGTTGGTTTTATATTACTGCCTTAATTGTATACTTTTAAAGCAATCTAACATTGATCAACCACCTCCTACTACCTATAAACGGCCAGCATTAATTACCGGACAAAATAACCGCAACCGGAAAGTACTAGTGGAAACGCTCCCTTACCCATAGCATGCGTCGCTATGGAGAAACGCATCCGGTCATATTTCGACCGGTATTAAGAGTTATAGCCGCATTTTTATTCATAGAGCAATTTTAGAAATCCTTTCTTGGACACTCCTAGGATTTTTAGGGGTTTCAAATGCAACCAACCCTTATTTGGGGGAGCAACTGACCTTTTTACCGGACATAAAATGGGGAACGTAATGGCATTTCATATACATATCCGTATGATGCAAATTTTAAAGTGCTGTGCGTTTATCATGCTTAATGTGGTGGCACCTTTAAATGTGTTTTTAGGATTACGAATTTCCTATTCTGCAATATTCGTGTAAACGTTTTCAATAAACAAATTAAAACGAAAATGTACGACAAGCAGAGTTTTTCTAGAAATATGGTTTTAGAAACGAAGCTTCACTACCCACTCAAAGATTTGCGGAGTGCTGGGAAAACCGCTGAAAGATCCTTTTCAATTTATTATTATGAAAATATTGAATCTAACTCTTGACTGAATAGTAAAATATTCTTCGCAAAGCCAAATCCGAACTACTAGTGGATCTAAGTACTTGAACTTCAATAGCGATTTTCATTTGTAACATTTTACCGGATTGGAGAAACATTATTATCCGTCTGTACTCCACAACCTACGCAAGGAGATAAACAATTAAAACTCTTTTGATCCTTTCTTAAACCACACTTGAACGTTCAAGCAATATAAATTGAAACTCCAATAAATGTTGAAAGTGCTCTCAGAATTAATCAAAATAACCCTTCGAACGCTTCGAAAACTTAACAGAGCCATCGAGATCTTAAATCGTTTAGAAGGGGCCCCATATTGAGTTATCCGGCGGTTAGACATAAGTAATAATGTATGGCAAGGGTGTAGTAACATCGGCGTTTTAGACCCCGATACCGGTTTGATAGAGACTGCCTCAATGAGAAAGGGTTAGTACCGATAGAATATTAGGTTGCTATTAATTTTGGAATGTCAATTATGTTAACAATGGATTTGACGTGGAACTTGAAGAAGAGCAAACTTGAGTGGAATTATCGAGACCACGAATTGACATAACTTGTGGTAGACGTGCCTACTTATGTAGGTACTGTCGTAACTCGCAAACAATACGATGTATCGAAGACTGCATGACGCCCACAATGCCAATAGGTGACATTCAGACTTATAAAGGTGAGTCATCGGGACCATTTCCAACAAAACTGCTATTGAAAGGTTTGTAGCCTAAAATAAAAATAAAACATTACTGTAACGTGTTAATTTAAACTTTGCGCACACCTCTTCAAGCTCCGGATTCATTTAAATAACTTACCTACTAAATGTAATGCCAAAATATCTCTGCTGACGCTACCAACTCGACGAGCAAGTATCGTGTATGCTTAGACCGTAAGTTATCGAGATGCGTTAAAGGCCCAGCCTTAGTAATTAATAATGATTGAAATACGATGCATATACGGAACACAGTTTAAGCATTAGTGGGCAGAACACATTGAGTACGGTAATGTATTCGTTGGACGGTGGCTCTGGCCATAATTTAAATTGTAGGTGCAACTTCTTTGGCTACTGCTTAAAGCTTCTTAATAGTTCCTTAATGAGTAAATTAAGACATGTTTAGTGTGAATTATTGTTTGAACTACAGAATAATTTTCTAATTTTTTCCCATATAATTAATTATAAACACTCCATAGGAAGTTCTTGATAAGATCAGCTTGCGGTAGGAATATAACTTGTAGAAATCGTCACGTAACGTAAATTGCAGAAATAGTCACGTAACAAAAAGCGTTATGCCCCCTCAATGCAACTTTTGTCTATAATAGAAAGAGAGTGAGAAAGAGATAGTTTTCGTGGTTTTCGAGGGTGCTGAAGCCAATAGTGAAGTTAAAATAAAAATACAAAATCGTAGCTGTTAAAAATCGTTAAAGTTGTCATTTTCCTGGTTTTGGAGGGTGCTGAAGCCGATGAGAGTTTAAAATTATGTTTGAGGATTTTAAAGATAGAGTTACACTCGGAGTTGAAGAAAAAGCTGAACTTCGTTCGGTACCCTGACCCTGATTTTAACTTTCAACACACACACTAAAGTGGGTAATTTTAGGATATTGTTTGATTTTCGCAAAAATTTCATACTTTTGAGGCAAATATTTTATTCACTGAGTAAGCTGTTATTAATTCTGAGCAAAAATCACTGTAGGTAAATTTTAATAATGACAATCTCGAGTCTACACAAAACAACCAATTAAGCGGTGTCCAAAATTCAAATAAAAATAGGTATTGTTGTGTATATCTTCGGGCATCACAAACAACATGACTAGGGATGTCGGTGACAATCTAATCCCCTGACCTTGAACATAAAAGGAAGATTTTCTGGTTTCCATTGCAGCAATTTGTTCAATTTACGAATAACAGATACAGATACGTCCATGGCTTCAAGGGCAATTTTTTCATACATTTTACTTCATGTTATCATTATTACTGTGCCGGTCTTTTCTAATTTATGTTAAGGTTAGGTTTTGGTTGGGATGAATCTGGAGGGAAGAAAAACTCTCGGCATGATAATAGCATATCCTTTTAGGTATCGTACTCAACGGGTACCACGATACCGTGGCCCCGAGTAACTGGGGGAATACGGGTGGGTTTGCACACCTCCTGCTCCTGCAAAAAAAAAGGTGGGGTATAACTTAGGCTCCGCTATCCGACCATCCGTACCGCGACTGCCTGCCAGGGCTGTATCTTTCGAAGTGTACCTAGGCACTTGATTTTTTTAGTGTTGCCTGCTATCGTCACTATAACAACAAATCAATGGGGAGCCCCCTTTACAAGAAATGTGTTTTTTGCGGTTATTGCTGGGTCTTAAAAAATATGTAGTGCTAAATATTGTACGGTGGTACGCCATGGTGGCTTCGTGTGCGACTCGAACTTGAACCTTTTTTTTATATTTTTTTAGTTTCTGCTTTCACTATTAATATATTGCGACTTATATTATCCTGACTTTAATCGTTTTATAAATATATGTAGCTAAGAGAGCCAGCACCCTATTGCGTAACTCACGATTAATCATAATCTGTTTCGTTTTGAAACAGATTGTTAAACCATTGCTTCATATGTCCGAAAATGTATCCGCTCAACAACGTAAATAACGCTATGAATATTGTTGAAATGTCAAATTGAAACAGATTATGATTACTCGTCAGTTACGCAATTAGTGTGCAGGTGATACGCGCAACTCAAGACCCTCCTACCTCAGATTCAAGATTCAGGTTTAAGATTTTTCATTAATTAACCAATGCCTTTAATAGAATCACGTTGAATTAAATAAGAATTAAAATATAAAAATCGATACACACCGAATTTTTTTACAGACGTATGATGTTATGATGACGGTAATAATTTTACATTGAAATTAGATGCTGATAATAATTTTACATTAAAAATAAGAGTTACCCTCGCGCTTAGTTTTCGATATTCGTGAGTCCAGTTAACTCCGTGAACATTTTAAATCTTTTAATAACTTACCAAAACACCCTATAACATGTCTAAAACGATACTTCACCAAAAACATAACACCGTATCTCCATATCAGGGGGCGCGAAGTCAGACATTGTAATCGTACGAACATCGCCGGTGGCCGCGGCGTCTGATTGCGAACGGTTTCGGCATTCGTCGCGTACGCCGCCGACCTCATGCGTACGCGTGTCGAATTGTTTATCAAACAGAGGGATATATACATCGTACTTACAACTGTTTTGTTGTAGCTGAGATTATTCATTTGGATATTGGTATTGTTTGTTTGTGGATACGGAAAATGTATTAATAAAGTAGAATACGGTTTACTGTGAGTGTTTAAAAACTGAATTCCTCCTCATTACTAGTGGTGGCCCAGTCGTAACGGCCGTCTTACTTCGGTCTTGGTGCAGACGGGCGCTTTACTTTGTAAATTATTTCATCATCACTGGTCTCAAAACGGTGCAGGAAACAATAGTGAGGAAACCGACTTGTGCAGAAAAAAAACATCATTTCATCTACCAACCCGCACTCCTACGTGGTGGATTACGGCCCACTACCTCACATTGAGAGGAGGCCTATGTCCCAGCAATGGAAACGGCTGGATAAATAATTTATATTTTAAAAGAGAATTACCGTCGAAGAGGTTTTTAATCTATCCTAGTACGGGGATCCCAGACTCGCCGTTCCATAATCCATGTGACGATTAAAATTCTTAAATGAGGTCCACCATGGAATTTTATCGGGATGCAAGCAGCGCCTGGTTGTTGTGATTTTTGGGGTGAGGCCCAATGCCAAGCAATCTAGTCAACTTCTGGCTAATATAATGCTAATGATGTAGATAAAGTTAAAATTAGCATGGCAAATCAAGAAGTTACAAAATGACAGTTAACCATCAATATCTCCTAACTCAATATATCAAAAGTTAATAGCTGGCACAAAATAATTACCTTCTAGTTTTGATGTGAGTACAAATATGAGTAAAGCACAAATATGTGATTTTACAGATTTTTATTTAATTCTATTGAAATATAATTATTTACTGTACGAACTATAGGAGATTTTTCCATTACGTGAGATGGAATGATTAAGAGGAGTCAGTCCTATTATTAAAAAAGCAGTTGGCAAAATGTGTCAGTTAGGAGCTTTAGGTAGTTTATCGTCGGAATGTTGCTGCAGATCTGTGTGAATGTCGAAATCAGGTGGATGCTCTCATCAACAAAGTAGTGACGCACCGCAACATTAGTTGTTCAAATAGACAATCGTGTGGTGAAGTGTTGTGTATGGAGAGTGAATACAAGGAACCTCGGTTTTCCTTATACTGCCAATCAAAATTCACGCCGTGGATGTTTCTGTGAGTAGGTACTTAGTCATCAGGTGAGAGCTCTGTACTCAATGCGAAGTACTGAGTCAACTTTATATCGGTATCTTATGCCTAATATTGAACACTTTTGGAATTTATAACAACGGTGGGGTTACTGCAGCAGTTTACTCTTCTTTTATTACTTTTTGGAGTGATATTAAAAGAGACCGGTTCATAAGTGGACGGTATGTTTTTATTTTAGTATCCCATTTCTTCCCGTGGGTGTCGGTGAAGGCGACTAAGGGTCTTACCAAAGAATGGGCATCAGCGTTCTCTATGTATTTTACCACCATACTGCGATCACCAACCCGCTTGTCAAGCGTGGTGATTATGGCAAACCCCCCTTTGGGGGAGGCCCACGTCCACCAGTGGACGTCTTTTGGTTGAAATGATGATGATGATGATCTGAACTTGACAGCATTGGTGCCTAGTTGTAACGGCCCGGACTTACGAGTTGAGGTCGTGGGTTCGAACCCAGACAGGCGCTTTACTTTGTGTAAATACTTTACCACTGCTCCCAAAACGGTGAAGGAAATCATCGTGAGGAAACGGGCATATCCTAAAACCGAAAAGACATTTGATATTTACTAACACACACCGAGCTCGCGTAGTAGATTACAGCCCACTCCTCTCACAGAGAGGAGGCCTGTGTCCCAGCAGTGGACACATTATAGGCTGATTATGCTATTTGTACCTATCTGTTATTATAGGTATTATAGTCCGGGAAGGAATACCTGCAGTTTATATTATCAGCATTTTTTTGCACTATAATAGCAAATGACATATAAACCTTTCCCCGGGTCGACGGCGCGTTGTGTTCCACACGCACCTCAAAGAGATGTCAGCATCAACTGGTCGGGTCCGCAAGAGCCGATGCCTGCCAGCGGTGCGGGTTGTTCGAAAGAGGTACCGTGGCCTCTGGCACACAGGCTTTATACTGAAGGAACACGGGTGGGTTTTAGTCAGTAAAATCTGACACGTCTTTCCGCTCCACCCAGAGCGGGGGATGACTTCACACGCAAACAAAAAAAAAAATACGTGTGGCACTCGGGGACTGTCGCGGTAAAGCTATTGCATATCATTTTTATCACCTTATGCAATTATAATTAATTATTTAGTTTTTATTATGTAGTATTTTTTTTCTTTGATATTAATTCAAGTTACACTTTTTGAGCGTGGTGACCGTGATAAGAAAACAAATTTTATTATATCGTACAGTCGTACCATATACATAAAAATGGCCGCCATATAAAATCATAAAATATTTGCGGTGACTTTTCCTGTGCGTATTTTGTATGAAATGGCTAAAATAGGTACTGCTAAAACGGTAAGAAAATTTGATAAACTATCCATAAATACACGATGTTGTGTATGAAAATTCAGATAAAGCAGTCAAAATTGCAATTTTAACATGTCATTCCTCCGTTGTTATGCAACAGTCCGACCTGTTGCTAAGGGCCGAATTACGGGGGTGTTAGGTTATTTTCGTTACGGAATTTCTGGATTCGGTCTCCACGCTCAAGGCCCGCTATCTGAAGCTATGCAATAGCTTAAAAAAAAACAATAAACCTTACTGTGTTTGGGATTACAATAATTTAAGGAGTTTAAAAACAAGTTTATTGGTGTTAAGAGAAACACCAATCTTGGAATTTAACGAGATCCTGATACGACACTTATTTTTCGATTCCTAACCTAATTTTACTATCATCTATCCCTGAATACCCGTAAATAAGTAACGAGTTTGACCGCGACGCAATCCTTCAGGTGTTCTGATCCATCCGATCCGTCCACGGCACGGGGCCGGCACAGGACTGGCGCAGGGCCGGCACGGGAGTCGTGTCATGATAAATACGTTATGATCTTGTTACGGACAGTGCTTGCAATATTAATGCGTAAATACGGTGGGAGGACTTGTTATTGGGCGTATGATTTGGTTAACATGTGTATTTTTGTCATATCCTGGGTTCATCATTATCATTATTTATTTATTTAAGAGCATGGAGGACTTACAGCTATTAAAAACAGATAAAAAAGGAAGCTATAGTCACCAGAAAACCAATTATAAATCCTCACGTATAGACATATTAAAACAATAATTTATGGTGTGAGCACAAAAACAAAGAAAACCACACATCGCCTTAATAAACAGAAAAGTAATATAAATACAAAGTTTTACAATTACATGACTAAAACAATAGAAAATAAAATAAAAAAACAAATACAATTAACCTACCGCTGCTTGAAAAACTTAAGGCTTAAGCACCTTCTTGCCGAATTCACACTAACTGTGAATGAATCAAAATTATATTCTTTGCATATGTCATTGAAGTTCCTGCTTGCGCGCACAATATAACTGTTCTGCCTATAATTATATGATTATAATTCATATAATGATGATATATGTTGATGATAATAATATTATTCATATTCAATATCAGCCTATAATGTTTCCACTTCTGAGACACAGGCCTCCTCTCTGTTCTCACAGAGAGGAGCCCACTGCCTCTCAGCAGTGGGCCATAATCCTCCGCACGGATCCGGTGCGGGTTGATAGATATCACATGTTATTGAATGTTTGATGGTGTCGATTAAATAGGTATTTCAGGTGCCGAAAGTAAGATAATCAAGTGAAAAAAGCACGTCCAGTTTAACCTTTAACTACCGACCTATACGTCTCACAGACGTAATAACTTTTAATTTTGAAATATTTCTAAAATCACGCCACCTTCAGCGTCGCCCTTCCCGCTACCTTCCTTCCTCCGCGTCGCAAGCCATCAGTCGACGCTGCGCCTGCAGCGAGTGCACACGTCTCCGTATTGAAGCGATCGACGTCTCACAGACGTAAGTACGGTGTTTATGTACTAAATTTCATACGTCTCTTGGTCGTCACCTCGCTATTCATGTGTGGTAGCTTATAGTGTCTGATTGACGTCACATCGGCTTTAAAATTATACTTTTAATTGCAGAATGCTTATGAGGAGAAACATCACGTCTAGTGAGCGGAAAAAACGTGCAAATGATGACGGTTCAGTTCCCGAGAAGCCGAAACTGCTGTCTTACGTGTTTAAGCCTAGAAAAGACTGTTTTACTGGTGTCGTCTATGCACCATATCAAAGAGACTGATTCTGCAACTGATAAGCCTATTATGATAATTGACTATAACAAGACAAAAGGAGGGATGGATGAGGTGGACAAAAGATGCTCGAATTACTCGTGCTCTCGAAAAACCCGACGTTGGCCTATAACTTTGTTTTACAGGTTGATAGATATGAGCGGTGTTAATACTTATGTATTGTACAACAAGTGCACAAACAAGGACGACATCAGTCGTGGCAGAATTTTTACTCATGCTGGCACGTGAATTAGTCCTCCCGGAAATGAAATTACGCGTCTACAATGATAGGATCCCACGAGAATTGCGGCTAAGTATTGAGCGAGTTATTGGACCCGCCGATATGCCCAAGCCTCCACCACCAAAAACTTATCAGAATCCAAATTCAGGTGGTAGAAAGACGTGTGCAATCTGTCCCAGTCGGTGGAAAAGGCGAACGAAGTACTGTTGCTGCAAATGCAAGAAAC
The DNA here is from genome assembly GCA_949987655.1 of Polymixis flavicincta. Taxonomy (NCBI): domain Eukaryota; kingdom Metazoa; phylum Arthropoda; class Insecta; order Lepidoptera; family Noctuidae; genus Polymixis; species Polymixis flavicincta. The sequence goes on along the minus strand of OX465181.1, from coordinate 20,791,628 downwards.
CAATGTGCCTACTTGCTGCCTACAAATATGCATTGACTGCAAACGGACGTAGTGAATGTACCAAATATTCGAGGGCTGTCATTATTTTTGTTTTTCAACTAAGAAGTAAGATTTATGTTTTATTTTGATAATAGTTTATAGAAGATAACATATTATAAGTTAATTTGTTGTTTATTACTTAATTTTAGAGAAAAACGAGACTGAAGTAAGTCCTTAAAATTTAGTGCTAAATAATTGTGATCTCTCGAATAAATGTTGATTTGACCTGAAAAATAGCGTGTATTTTTTTTTAATTCTGTAGTTTGTTACCTCAAATACCAATCTTTTTTAATGTATGAAATAGAAAAATGTACCATGCAAATACACATTTTATTTCAGTACTTAAAGTTTGACGTCTCTCAGTCGTCACGTCGGCGTAAGTGCTACGTTTAGACCAGGTCGGCAGCTAAAGGTTAAATATGTTTTGTTAAGACTCCTTTAAAAAACATAATTTGAAGTAGGTATCGTCTAAGGTACTGAACCGTTGCTTCACAAAATAACAGGTAAATAGGTAGGCGCCTACCTATTACCAAAAGAACATCCCCTAATAATATAGGATTAAAAGACGGATCAACATCCTTTCATACCAAAAACTGACTTACAAATTAATTATTTAGACTTCCACTAACAAATCCGTATGTTCAACTTTTCTGCCTCCGGCGAACCACGTTTGGGATTGTTCAGAGAGAAAGAGTACCAACCTTTATTTTTGGTACCAAATAAAATAATAAAATATAACTCAAGTTATCGAGAATTTTTGTTCAGCTGCAATCTGAATCTAGATCTTAGAAATTGTTTGAGATCTTTCTATCGTACTGATAATAAAAATGTGGATGTTTTTTGCTCGATCACGCAAAAACGGCTGAACGGATTTGGATGAAATTTGGCAAACAGATAGTTTATGTCCTGGATTAACATACGTTTTATTTCGGTATTACTTTCCCGTGGGATAATTTTTACAACCACGCGAGTGAAGCCGCTGGAAATGCAGTTATATTAAGCAAACTACAATATTTGTTGAATTTAAAGCCTGATTGTAGAAATTGTTACTTTGAGATTCAAGATAAAATTATTTTACAAATCTAAAAGAAAAAAGTTTATTTGAACAAGTTTACTTTTTATTGGTTTTTAAAGGGCAATATAGTTTAAGCATATCTATTAATCATAACTGATTCGCAAAAATCCGTCAGCGTCAAAACATTCAAAAAGTTATTTTAAATCTCTTTCTGCCGAATATCGGTGCATTCACCTTAACTGCCTTCGGCGACACGCGTGTGGCGGATTGGGTCAGACTGAAATATCTGTAGTTATTTGTGTAACTTCATTTATTTATGGCCGGCCCAAATATGCCTTACAGATCACGGGAAAATGAAAAATGTGAGAGCCGGATTAATCTTTTATTTAAAAGCATGAAAATGACGGAAAAGGGATAGTGATTGGCCGAATTTCATGATGTATATTTAAAAGACTGTGAACGTGAGTTCCGTGACACTTAAAATAGGATTCATGTCAAAAGCACTATTCGGAGAAAAACCCTTACCGTCACACCAATTTCAGTATTTTTGTATTTAACGTACTTGGGTACATAATCAGCCTAAAATGTTCCCACTGCTGGGACACAGGCCTCCTGTCTGTGAGAGGGAGTGGACCGTAATCCACCACGCGGGCCCAGTGCGGGTTGGTAGATGTCACACATCTTCGAATTTTTGGTTCTAGGACATGCCGGTTTCCTCACGATGTCTTCCTACACAGTTTTGAGAGCAGTGGTGATGAAATAATTTACACAAAGTAAAGAGCCTGTCTGGGTTCGAACCTACGACCTACATCTCGTAAGTCGCGGCCGTTACCACAGGCCCACCAATGCTCTGGTACTTGGATGCTGAAGAAATATTGGCAGCAGGCGTAAGCCATATTTTGTATATCCTAATTAAATACAGTATTTGTACCGATTATTCGCTCACAATAGGCCTCATTATAAGGCTGAAGCTTGGTGTTTCCCTACGCGATCAAGTCAGAAAGAAGAGATCCGTAGGAGAACCAAGGTAACCCACATACCCCGAAGAATTGCTAAACTTATGTGGCAGTGGTCAGAGCATATTGCTCGCAGAATAGATGGCAGGTGGGGCCGAAAGGTTCTGGAGTGGCGACTGCGTACCTGAAGACGTAGGGGAAAGGAAGGCCACCCGCGAAGCATAGAACTGGTCAATGTGGTGGCCCTTTGGGGAGGCTTATAGGCCAGCTGTGGATATTTTTCATCTGATGATGCTGATTTGCACAAAATAGCGCTAAATTTACTGCAATATTCAAAGACAATTCAATAAAGTACCTGCGCATCAGATTAATTTGGGATAAATAATTAACCTATGTTACTGTCACAATATTTTTCTCCAAGAATACAAAATCGACACCTGCATGTGATTAAAAAAAAAAAACAAACGATCTCGGTTTCAACTGCCGATTGCGACCCAACATTACCATTAATTAAGAGGGCGCAGTTAAAAATCGTGACTGCGCGGGCGACTGTCGTAAAATATATCTTCCTTCTAAAACAAAACGATGTTTTGACGTATGCTCCCGCGCAACAGAGCTGACGCCGCCGAAATAGCCCGACTAATTACGATTGCAGTTCGTGTTGTTCTTATTATTTTTGAATTATGAATGGTGGATGGTGCAGCGATTGGTGTCAGAATATGAGAACGTACTTGCATTATGTAGTTTATGTATGAATGTAGTTTGTGTGTTTAACTTTGGGATAAATTGATCCAATAGGGATGGGATTATTTATGTTCAGCGGGGTACTTGCGTAACACACTATCAGTAGGAATGGTCTCATTTTGATAATTCAACAATTTTCATTGCGTTATTTACGTTGTTGATCACATTTTTTTTTCGAACATATGAAGCAATGAATCAGCAATATCTTTCAAAATTATTCAGATTGTGATTGCTAGTGTGTTACGAAATTTGGGTGCTGTGGTTGTTTTATATAGTACTAATTCCATAATTATTGTGTTGCAAAAAATGTATGGTGTTATAGTATATGTATAGTTTCATCTCTCTCTCGCATAGGAGACATATTGGCATTGATATTTCATAATAAGACCTTGATATAAAATATAGAAGATAGAAGTAAAAACTTCGGGAAAATCACAAATGCTTGTACCTAAAAGATGGCAGTGCGAAGATATTTTCGGTCCCAATATAATTCTAATTGCTAATTCTATTTATTGCTCAACTTAAAACGTTGACTTTTAATTGGTTTCCCAAGAAAACAACATTATCAAAATAGCCGACCATTTGAAGCTAGAAATAAAAGAAAAAAAAAACATTCTACATCTCACACACTAGTCCGTTAATCCTTACAAACTGAAATCCGTACGGCCAGCATAACAGTTTCAAGAGTGGAGTGGGCGCAAGCGAGCGCGGCGCGGCGCGGCTCCGGGCAATTAATAAGTTTAGACCGGCGTCGAGACGGCCGGCACCGGACGTCCGGCACGCGGCTGTCACATTGTTGTGTACTACCGTACGGACGGCAGAATAGATTATAATGGAAATATTGTACGACTTGCAGTTTACGGCCTTAGCGTTAAATATGTATTTAGATAAAAGAGGCACTTATTAAGAGGAATTGCTGTGAAGGTTATTAATTTTAAAGTACAAATACATTTATACATTTTAAACGTATAAACTTTTTAGTTAATATAATTTTAATGTAATACCTCAATTTTGTAAGTTGTCTAAGTAAGTAAGTAATGCTTTATTTGCCAAAATTTAGGTGTACAAAGTAGTATGCTGTTATTATTAATGTGACCTATTTACATTCTACCATTACATGTGGTGTGCAAATATTTAATTTCCGAATGCATTAAATTATTCAAAATGTCATAATATTCCTTCACTAAACGTTACAAAAAGTTCTGATTAAATAAATCGATTGCAAATATTTAACGTTTACTTTAATTTCACAACGCATAAATAAAAGTAAACGTCAACAAGTTCTTGTTGACGTTTATGTTATTCAGAATGGAATATTGATGTTCAAAATAAGTCTGTTCTAGTTTAAATCGAGTTATAAATATTGTATCTACAACTTGTATTACTGCTAGACAAAATTATTAATTTGATACTGGGTGTGAGTTCGTGGTGTTTTTGAGATCACGCCTAAAGGCATTTGAAAGTTAGGATTTAGAGCTGTGCAGCAAACTATGCATCTACCTCTATTTGTTATTAGATTCCTTTTAAGGTCGATATAATTATTATACGTTTTCTTGAAATTGTATAATAATTTTATCGTGAATATGATAAATGATAAATGATTTTATTTCTGTAAGTAGGTTTGTACAAACACTTTTACACGTCAATCATATTTTTTAAACTAGGTGAGGTCGGCGTTTCCTAACTGACTACTCTGAGAAGAAAGGCCGAAACAAACTCAGAGGTCACAGTCTCTTTTAAAGTCCAGACATAATCTTGGTCAGATCATGTGAAGACCATGTGGATTGGTGTCTGAAATGGTCTTTTGAGGAAAGAAACCACACAGATTGAGTGGACCTGTCCAATCAGTGCACGCATGTATCAGTAATCATACGGCTCAACTCAGAACTTGAGGAGCTCAACGATTTGACGAACAATACCAAAGAAAGGACATTAGGGTAGGCCACATAAAGTACTCAAACTGCCAGATTAACTTTAAAAATGAACTGAGAAAGAAATGAAACACAAAAACAAAAATACCACATAGTCCTCACATTCACAATAATTAAAGCAAAATAATATTATACTTCTCAAAGTAAATATTCATGTCAAAGTGTATATAATAATAATCAAATGTCAAAGTGTATATAACAATAATCGAATGTCAAAGAGCAAAATAAAAATATTAAAAAAAAAAAAAAATGAAATAAAATCCGTGAAGCTTGCCTCACGGATTTTATATCCGATACACACAAAGACTTTGCATTTTACTTTGACATACGACACTATTGAACGAAGTATTAATAATGTTAGATTACTTTGAATTGCACAGAAAAAAAATAGAGCTTGCAAACGTTAGTTTTGTTAACTATGCTGCTGACGTTACAGGTGTCTAAGAAGCCAGTACTGGACTTAAACCAAGGGCGAGCTAACTCAATAGACAACAAGAGTTATCATAAAGTAGTAGCAATACATTAATTTACACCAATTCGTATGGAATCTGCTCTTTTACACTAGTCTTCTCTACAAAAATAACTTATTAAAATTAAACAAAATGTAGATACAATCATGGACTTCTTCTGTCTCTTATGAAGGTAAATACTAAGTTACTCAACTCAAATCATAGAAACTGATTGACACTGGATCTCTGAACCTTTGTTTCACTTGTATTTTCTAGTATAGTCTTTGCGCAAACCCAATTTAATGTTAATAACTGTAAAATATATTTTAAAAAAATATTTTCATTGCTATCGTTACTAGCCTGGTGACAAAAGAGCCAATGGCATCAACCCGCGGCTGCGGTATGACTCCGGTCTGCGACAAGCCTTCATAAAGTTCAGGCCAAGAGTAGTACCTACTAGTTAGTTCATCATATAAAATATTAGGAAAGTCGGTCCATGAAAATATTTAGAGCCTTATTACATTGTAACAATTAAAATGGCTACGTTTTGGCCGCTTACAAGCGGCCAACCCGTCATAATAATAATAATTATGGCGTTGTAACAAATTTTCCTCCACATATTCTGAATACATAGGTAGCTTGTGGTTTATATCTTGGTTTCTATGTAATAAAAAAACCTTTTTTAAGAAACAAAATCAGTAAAGTCGTCTGAAAATCAGCTTTTTGCGCGCATTTTATCTGTACTTTCGTCGTTCATAACGTACTTATCATTGAAAAAATATTCATAGGAACCTCGCACATGTTATGGAAATTCTATATGACAAACACTTTTTCCAACAAATTTGCAAGGCCTTTTCGAAAACACGTATTCTGTGAAATCTCAATAAGATAAAAAGCACATTCACTGATTCATCAGGCTTTTGGGAAACTACATTTTATAGAGCAACACAATTAAAACCATTTCAGGCTTTGTAGAATAAACCCAACATTTAAAATAGATGTGAGCTTAAACGGATACTGATGTGTTCATGTATAATTCAATGGTCAGTTATTCCCCACATCACTCAATTACCTAGTACTAGTGTTAAACACGCGAACCGACATTTAACCTTTTTAGGTACTAAATATTTTAATGTCATAATTGTCATTTAAGAGTTAACACGATTATACTGTGGGTTTGTGTGAAATCGCTAATTGAAACCTTGTGTATTCAATCAACCTATAATTTGAGTAAAATGTCTATATATTTATTTTTAAAGTTTGAAAGTTTATCTATAGGTACTCATATTATAAAGAAGTATTTTACCTCTTTTAGTTAGCAAGTCTATTAGTTTTTATCATCATCATCATTTCAGCCGAAAGACGTCCACTGCTGGACATAGGCCTCCCCCAGATGGGGGGTTTTGCCATAATCGCCACGCTTGGCAGGCGGGTTGGCGATCGCAGTATGGTGGTAAAATGCATAGAGAACGCTGCTGCCCATTCTCTAGTAAGTCCCTTAGTCGCCTTCTACGACACCCACTGGAAGAAATGGGATGGTGCTATTCTTTTACGCTCGGCGACACATACGGGACCCCGGCGACACATAAGTTTATATGTAGGGGTAATCTCTGGAACTGATGCCGGTCGGGTTTGGAAAAATCATTTAGCATTTGATAGCTCAATTCTTGAGGAAGGTTATAAGCTATATAACATCACGCTACGACCCTTAGGAGATGAGCAAAATTAAAAAAAAGTGAGTGTGTGTGAGTGAGTGTGGCCGATGGGATGCGACGTGGCAGGTCGGGGCCAAAATGTCACGCGGTCGAAGTTTTGGGCAAAATCAAAATCAAAACTAGGCTGATAGTCAGCACTTTTTGAACGTCAAAATTACATAAGACAGTCCTCCGAAAACGCCCGCCCTTCACCACTTCCTAGTGCTTTAGCTGGGAAGAAGAAGAGGCGCAACAAATGAAACAATTGAATTGGCGAAATTATAGTTTTCTATAATGATGTACTACGGACTGTGACTTCCTGATAGACTTGCGCAAATCACTTTAAATAAAACAAATTACAAAGGGACCTCGTTGATCAAGTGGTCGCAAGCGCTACTGAGGTCCTGAGTTGCTGCTGGATTCCCAGGACGGGAAAAGTGTTATTAGGCTTTTCTATCTGAAATTCCTCAGTAACAACCTGGGGTCTGGATTTGGGCCTGTTTGATGGCAATAGGCTCCAATTACATGGGACTTCAAAATAAAGGCATGATGTTACGAACGGAATTAGTAAATCCTAATCTGAACTAGAATAAGAAGCTGTTTTCGGGTTTAAAAATGGCTAGAAAAAAAAAATAACTACTAACCAAAGTTCGCACTTATCTCCAACAATTCTATCACTTCAGGAATAGAATAAAAACCAGAAAACTAAAGCCAGCTCCCAGAACATTAACCAAAGAGGTCACGTCTGAATAACTAATAATACGGTCACAAAACTATCCCAGTATAACTCACAAACAAACTTCCCAGATAAATCGCAACCAGATATCGTATAAAACAAATTTTTCCAACTAAATACATAATTCATACAAAGACTGTATCGATAATCGGTTGGCCTGCTACCGGGCAGCATTTTCTTTGTGAACGCCTGGAGCCACGCAGATACGGCGCGCGGCAGAAATAATAGGACAACTTTTATCAGTGGCAGAGACAAGCAAACCGAATGGTAGCTTATCTCTGAAATACTCTTTCAAATTACAGTGGTGGCGTAACTTTTTATCGGCTTGCCCCCGGCTTTGGACCTCATAATCAATAAGTGGCTATTGCTATCTAACGGTGTGATTGCAAAGGAAACGATGTAAGTCTGAAAATGTAAGTTTGAAGAGTTTATTGGCTTAGTTGGTAGCGTTAGGAGTTGGAAATGTGTGTGTGGTGGTTAATTTTATGATTATTATTAGAACTGAATACCTAGTGTATTCATTAACGATGATTAAAGTTACGTGATGTTTAAACGTCAAAAATGTATGGTTAATCAGTCCCTAATCATAACTTAACTTCAAGCAGCGTTTATAAATAAGGGGGCTAGTGTTCAGTTGTACGCACGGCTACACATCAAGCTATAAATTCCAGTTTACGCTGAACTCGCACTGTACGGAAATCCTATACAATGCGAGATCAGCTTATACTGCTACTGCTTCATATGTAGCCGTGTATACCTTTTTCAAAAAGCTAATTAAGTCCAGTAAGGAATTTACAACAATATTGTTCAGTTAATTACTTAGTTTTATGATTAAACAGGATAATTGTGTATGTTTAACACATTGAACTTGATCTTTATTGTGAAAATCTTAATCTATTTAGGATATTTCTAAAGATTATTTCGAAAAATTTCGATAAAGTTGCAAAATATCAATAATTATATAGTATTTATAGTCCGACAATATTTTGCGACTTTATCTAGATTTTTATCAAAACCAAAAATCATGCCTAACTCGATCTCAATTGGATGGTCCTAATCCCCGCCCATAGCCAAGCCGATCCGAGCCACACATAACACGTTATCTCTCTTGAGAGATAACGTGTTATGTGTGACACTAGTGTCATACACACAAAACATTTTCCGGATAAAAGTGGGTTATCACAGTTCACAATGGTTCCGCTAGCCGCGACTCCATCTGATAGGCCTCTTGCCAGTTGCCTCAGACTTGGCTCACTAACAAATATGACTGGGAATACTCGGTAGGGTGACTATGACTAAGGCCAACTTGCACAATAGATCGCTAAATAAGTTTGGCGCTAAAACTGCTTAACCCTGCGAGTGTAAGGCTGGGCTGGCTAACAGCTGGGTCTGGCACACCCAGAATAAGATAAGTCAATCGATATGTTAGTTAGTCGTTATAAAAGGCATAATTATTTATTTTTATTTTACCTTCAATTTTGGTATAATAATAATAAGTAGGTATTGAATAATTAATCATCAGATCCCTATCAGGGTTTGCTACACCCACCTTACGCTCCGTGTTAAATATTTTAACATTCCACTCGCCAAGTTAAATCATCTTTCTTTTTCTCTCAACCGTTTGAAAATTTCAGAGAGAGAAAGTGTTTTTACTGTTTAACGCTACACGTATTTAGTGATTTGTGATGCAATGGACCTTATAGTTGCTACTGGAAACAGTTGTTGAAGAAAGTTTTGGGCTGTTGGACGGTTTGGTTTATGTTGAAGCTGACCCCAATGTTACTGTAGTTGACAAGCATTTTCCACTGCCATCGTTTATCCCAAATGCCAAAGAGATTTTTTGCTGGAGTAACCGCAAATACTGTTTTACAGGAAATTCAAAAATTCGGTGGCTTTTTATAAATATGATGATTAGGTAACAAAATTAAGAAGCATTTCAATTAACGGGAATCTAGTTGCAGGCCGAACTCACTGGTGGGCTTGGCTTAAAAGCACGCTATCTCACCAGGCTTCGTGTCCGACAGCAGTACTTTCAGTGATGAGCAGTAAGACGCTAGTCTACACGCACCACTTTATTCGAGTGAGATGCAGGATCCTTTAAAGTAAAACAGGCGCGTAAAAAATTAAGAAAAGTCCTTCGGAAGATCGGGTTTTATGATAAAACCACTGCATAAATCAGTGACTAATAATAAAGGTTATTGAATTTTTCGATATTTGAGATTTGTCGGTACGGACTGGTTTTGGAGATTTTACACTTCTTTTATTACTTAAACACGCCCAAAGTTAGGTTAAATTAGCAAGAAAAACTCTTCTAATGGCTTTTGATTTTAGAATTGTTTCCAAACAGACAATATTAATAATGAGAGAAAACCACACCATGTTTAATTTTTGAATTGCATTGTTGAACAGTGGAGTAATACACCCCCGAAGCTTGTATGGAAAAAATGTCGACTAGATTCCCCTTAAGTCTGGCAAACTGTACAAGTACCACAACTTTCTTTAAAAAACACACAATTATCTAAATCGTTGTAAAATCCAAACAGTGAACTCAGCAGAACATCATCATCAGCCTATAATGTTCCCACTGCTGGGACACAGGCCTCCTCTCGGTGAGAGGGATTGGGCCGTAATCCACCACGCCGGCCCAGTGCGGGTTGGTAAATGTCACATGTCTTCGAATTTTTGTTCTAGGACATGCACAAGCACATGCACCGTTATGAGAGCAGTGGTAATGAAATAATTTACACAAAGTAAAGCGCCTGGCTGGGTTCGAACTCACGACCTACAACTCGTAAGTCGCGGCCGGTACCACTTGACCACCACTGCTCTCCAGCTTTATGAAGATTATGTTCTCAGCAGAACATAATCTTCTTAAATCTTGTTCGAAATCTAGAGAACCTACAACTAAATTTGGTATATTTCAGCAAAACTTTGTAAATTATTGAATCAATCCTTTATGTTTACTTCATTTGAAGTAATCTTTTCAGTATATAAATTGGCAATTATAATTATAAGCAAAAGTTTTGTGCACCAGTGTATAAGGATTGTGTCGCATATTTGGTTTTTTTGGAGCACTGGTGGCCCTGGCGGCACTGACTTACGACTTGTAAGTCGTGGGTTCGAACCCAAACAAGCGCTTCGCATCATCACCACTACTCTCAAAACAGTGATGGAAACATCGTGAGGAAATCCACTTAACCTGGAACCAAAAATTCGAAGACATGTGACATCTAGCAACCCACACTTGGCCCGCTTGGTATCCACCTATCCAGGGAGTGGTCTAAGGGAGGAGACTTGGGTCCCAGCAGTGGCAACATTATGGACAGATTATTTATATTTTCCTGGGGATATCTTAGGATTTTAGAGACCTTATTCTTTATCAACTTTGCTCGCTTTATTATTGCATGTACTAGTTCGAGAAGTTAGTTTATGTGACTACACCAGATTCAGAACAAAACCAAAAGTAAATACGTAAATGAAACTTCAACTCGTAACATAATCTTAACTCCGCACATGTCATGTTTGCAAGTGATTGCTTACTTTGTTTAAACTTAGTTGTTTCTTCACAAATAGCAAAATACAAACAGTATTTACATTTTTTCTTTAATGAATTACAAAATCAAAGTAATGTTTGTTTCTTTAACTTGTCTTAGAAAAACGGTATCACAAAATATAATACAGGATAGGTTTTTAACCAGTGCGCAAACTGTAACCGTGAATTCACGTCTAGAATGATACGCTGAATTCATGGTTACAGTTTGCGCACTGGTTAAAAACTTAGCCTGTATAACATCGCCTTGTTTCCCCGTAAGGTTGGGCAGAGGCGTATCTATGACACACCCACATTTCGCCAGTTATGTTTTGAAGTCCCATGTAATACGATTTATAATAATAGGCTCGCTCCGCCTGCTATCAACCGGGCACCTTTCAGATTCCGACCTGCTACTGAGAAATTCCAAATATTAAAACCCAATAATACTTTGCCCCACCAGGGAATCAAACCCAGGACCTCTTGTTCAGCAGTAGCGCTTGCAGCCACTAGACCAACACGACCAGAGAACAAAACGATACCACAAAATATATGAAAATAATATTATTTATTTATTTATTCACACCAATAAGTACGCACGGCTACACATAAAGCTATACGTTTCCAATTTACGCTGATCTCGCACTGTACGGAAATCCTATACAATGTGAGATCAGCTTATACTGGAAATTATAGCTTGATGTGTATCCGTGTGTACAACATCTTACAGTTTCCCAAGACGATGTTATACACACCTATTAATAGATAGAGAGAAAACAGTTAATAAGCAAAATCGCACGCACACATGTCTATGTGACAGACTTCAAGTACAGCGAGTGCAAGCGCACTCGCGACTAGCATTTGTTTGAGATTGCCGTACATCTGAATCTATGTGTACGTGCGCCTGTAACCAACCTTCTGAACTATTATATTTTGTGGCAGTAAAGCTACGACCTCGCCCGTCCGGTCGGATGTTATTAGCTATCAAAGCTGCGATGCCTTGAGCCGTAATTAATGGCACATTAATTTCCAATTTCCTACTACGCAAAAACACTCCTCGGTACATTGATGCGCTGTAATTGCTTTAGAATCACTTCCAACATTGGCTGAAAAATATTAACGAAATTATTCAAACGAGATAAGTAAACGAATAGGAAAACTGTTTTATTAGTTGTAGCAAACACATGTTTTGACTGTAAATAGATAATGATTTAGGGACCTGAAGTTCGTGTAAAAGAAATGTTTAAGAAAAAACTGTTTGCTGCTTTAAACTGGATGCTATCAAACAAACATTTAAACCAAGTCATCATTCTCCCCCTTATCCTAATTTATTTAGGATCTGCAACATGTCTTTATCTTCCATAATTTTCTCTTAGTCGTCATCTTGATAGTCACCAGCAGGCTTAGCACGACGCTTTCTATTTCTACTCTACCGTAGAATAGAAATTGCTTGTCTGCATTACTCGGTACAAAACTGTCAATTATCTACACGGAAACGTCATTTTTGACGACAGAACGTTTCTCTACGGTTCGCGTAGTAAGCCTGCAGGGGTTTTTTTTTTTTTTTTTTTGGGTGGGAAATCATCAAATGACTTCTCCTGCTGAGTAGAGCAGGAGGGCGTGTCAGACTTTTACTGACTAAAACCCACCCGTGTTCCCTCAGTAGCCCGTATGCCAGGGGCTGTGGTATCTCTTTCGAACAAACCCGCACCCCTGGCAGGCATCGGCCCTTGCGGACCCCACCTGTGGTTGCTGACATCTTTGACGGCGCGCGTGTGGAACACAACGCGCCGTCCCGTCTACTACTTTTCGGCCGCAGGGGATAGGGAGAGCGGCTGACGCTATACCGACACTCCTCTTCCCCTGCGGCCCCACCGCGTCCGCCATCAAACGGTGGCGGCCCCGTCCAGGCCACGGAAGGGAAGATCGCTGCTCAGAAGCACCGGCACTCCTCCTCTACCGCAGCCCGTAACCCTCAGCCGCGATGCCTCCCATTCGACATCGCGGCCCACCTCAGTTGCGGTGCACCTCACCGCAACCTACTTTTTGGCCGCTACGTCGTCGGCTTTGAGGCAAAAGCCCTGACGAGCGGCCCCACCTTTGGGTTCCTCTTGGCTTCACCGTGGTCGGAATCCACGGTTACTGAGCCCCCCCGCAACGACAATGCGGGAACCCACTCGGGGGGGAGCCTGCAGGGGTGACTACCATGGATTGTATAAATATGTTATGGCTAGAAAGGCTTCTAGCCATGTTATCTTTTACACAGTCCATCCATCGTTTCTTTGGTCCTCCCCTACTCTTATACTCCCCTACTTCCCAGCTAAAGCACTAGGAAGTGTCGAAGGGTGGGCGTTTTTGGGGGACTGTCTTATGTAATTTTGACGTTCGAAAAGTGCTGACTCTCAGCCTAGTTTGAATAAATGACTTTTGATTTTGATTTTGATTTTATAGCCATCGAAATTCATACTCAAAACTTACCGCACGACATTTTGCTCATTCCTCCGCCATCACATGGTCATATCATGACCACCGATTCACGCACAACCTTTCAGTTTTAACAAATTGACAACCTAATTATGTGCCAATAAGTCCATCACTTAATGAACTTGATAGTATTACATTATTGGTACTTACTTTATACCTACTTACTCTACATTCAACTAAAACGTTTCGTAAGTAAAACCTATGTCTGCCACGGGTGCGGGTTCGTTCGAAAGAGATACCACCACCCCTGGCATACAGGCTACTGAGGGAACACGGGTGGGTTTTAGTCAGTAAAAGTCTGACACGCCCTCCTGCTCCACCCAGAGCGGGAGAAGTAATTTGATGATTGCCCACCCAAAAAAAAAAGTAAAACCTATGTAGGTACTTACGGGAAGCCAATTTATTTGCCAATAATTGTGACCACATCTGCAATTCGAAGATGCTGCATTTTCATTAAATGTATTTATTGACTAGCAATCTTAATAGCTTTCATTAGGCGTTCTGCCTCAATGTTTGGGAGACCCAATTCTAATCATCGTTAAAGCTATAATAATATAGAAAGGCTACTGATTGGAATAGAAGTCATATAGGTAAAGATGGTTTTAGTAATTCATCTAATTTGTTTCGAACCATTTTTCGGATATTTTTAATTATAAACTTAAATCATAGGTCAATTTTATATGACTGCTGATATTTACTCACATACAAATAAATAAATATAATATGTAGAAACAAAACCACAACTCGACATTGAATATTTTTGAAAAAAGTAATATCTACGAGGTGTGGAAACGGTTCTGTACCTAAAAAAAAAGATGTGCGAATGTTTTATCAGTTATTCTGGATGTATGCTCCGGATTGCCGCAAAAACTATAGAATAGATTCTGCCATCGAATATTATCAAGCTATTTGTTATGGGGGATTAGCAATATTGCATACGAGTATGTACGCATTCGCCAACTGTTTACCGCGAGATTTAATTAGCCGTTATTTTAGTAAATTGTGTGTCTGGCGACTTCCACGCGTACGATGTCGCGGATAGTTGGATGGTTTTTAATAACAAGGTGCATACTAACAAAAAAAAAAAATCGGGTCCTTTCAGGATTTTGACCTTGACTTTGAAAACAGATGATAATGAAGCCATTTGGTGCATGACAAGGCGTAAGAAATATTTTTTAAATGATAGATAACTTTCATAATAAATCTTGAAAAGCTTCTTTATGGTATCCCTACTGAAGTAGCAAGGGGACGTTACACCAGCACACTCTTTTAATAGGTCCGATTTTCGCTCAACTATTTAATACGCAGTAAGAAGGGTTGCCAAATAGGTTCCTACTAGTTAAAACTGCCATTTGCAATCTAAAAGATTTGTACCGCTCTTCGATTTTATTTTTATTGATGCTGTGGGATTCTATTAAAGAGCTTTTACTTTTATTAGAGTAATAACCACTGGAGTCGTAGTTAAATATAACATTTATAAAAAAAAATGAGCACTTTCGTAGCACTTAAATTACACTTGGAGAAGAAAAAGCAAAAACAAGGTTTTTGTTTTTTCTTCTTCAAGTGTAATTTTTGCGTTCACTAAACAAGTTGTTTTACAGTTGTTGCTTTTCATTCGTTACAACATCAAATGAAAGTAATTTCAGGAGCTTAGGTATATCACCTAGTTCTTTCAACATTTTAAAACTACAGCACACGAAGTCTGGCCGCGGAATCGCCGACACAGCACACCTTTCGGCCAAAACTTTTCTTTAAGGAAGGTCACCAAACGGTGAGTCGGGACGCGCACCACGATCGACTTGACTATGCAGATGATGGTCTCAATACCTATTATATCATTATCATCATCATCATCTGCAGCCTTTTCCCAACTATGTTGGGGTCGGTTTCCAGTCTAACCGGATGCAGCTGAATACCAGTATTTTACATGGAGTGACTGCCTATCTGACCTCCACAAGCCAGTTACTGGGTAATACGATACCCTTGGTAAGACTGGTTGTCAGACTTTCAGGCTTCTGACGACCCGTAACGACTGTCAAAGATCCCCAAATGATAGCCGGTACCAACGGCTTAACGTGCTTTCCGAGGCACGGAAGGGTCTTGGTATGTAAAGATGGTCACCCATCCACGGACCAACCGCGGCAAGCGTAGCTTTACCCGACTCAATATTATAGTGCACTGATAATCTTACTGTACCTAATATTTGGTTTCCCCCAAACTACCGGAGATCAGTTAGTAGGCGACGCACAATAAACATGAGTCATAGATTGACTAACTAAAAAGAAAATAGATAGGTACTACCAGAACTTAATATTAGGTCTTTACCTATGAAATTGCCGTTCTGCAGTACTGGCCATTTCAAATCAAAATAATTTTTGTTTGGCTAAGAATTCTAATTTCAAATTAATTTTATTTTAAAAACATGGATTTTTTTTTCTAAAAGTAGTCATTTCTTTATTGATTAGTGTTACATTTTCATCGCATTTCAATCTTTTTCGTCATCATGGATACGTTAAAAATTCGAGTAATTATGGAATATGAGTACCGTCGTGGCAGCAACGCGGCACAAGCGGCACGCAACATCAACGACGTTTAAGGAGCTAACACTACAAACCAACGCACCACCTGTTATTGGTTTGCTCGCTTCCGTTCTGGAAATTTCGACCTGAAAAATGAACCTCGCGGTCGTCCGAAGACTTTGGTCGACAATGACGAATTAAAGGCGATTGTGGAAGCTGATGATACACAATCTACGGCTGAATTAGCAGCAGCTTTCGACGTTAGCGTCAAAACAATATTGGTCCATTTGCGTCAAATTGGCAAAGTAAAAAAGCTTGACAAATGGGTGCCCCACGACCTCAATGATCGCCAGCGCGAAGTACGCGTCGAGACGTGCCTTGCACTGCTCAACAGACACACAAATGAAGGAATTTTGAACCGCATTGTTACCTGCGATGAAAAATGGATTCTGTTTGATAACCGTAAGCGCTCAGCAAGTTGGTTGGATCCTGGTTCAGCACCTAAACAATGCCCTAAACGAAAACTTACCCCTAGAAAAGTGATGGTCACTGTTTGGTGGTCTAGCGCCGGTGTGATTCATCACAGCTTCTTACCAAACGGGGTGAGCATTACTGCAGATGTGTACTGTGAAGAACTGAACACAATGATGGAGAAGCTGGCGCATCTCCAACCAGCATTGGTCAATCGCTCGTCTCTGCTGCTCCTGCACGACAACGCGCGACCTCATACTGCACAGCAGACGGTCTCCAAGTTGCAAGAACTGGGGTTGGAAGCTCTCCGTCATCCGCCCTACTCACCAGACCTTGCGCCTACAGACTACTACTTTTTCCAGAATTTGGATAACTTCTTGGCGGGAAAAAAATTTAATACCCGAGAGGCAGTACAAAATGCCTTTGAAGAATTTGTTGCCTCCCGTCCAGCTGATTTCTTTAAGAAGGGCATCAATAAACTGCCACTGCGATGGCAAAGATGCATTGATTGCATGGGTGATTACTTCGATTAATACAAATAAAAAATTCATGAAAAAAATTCGTTTAAATTTTTTCATACAAAACGGCAATTTCATAGGTAAAGACCTATAATGTCAAGAAGAATATTTACTTACACAGTATTTATTATAGGTTAAACGAGGGACGAGGGACATACTTTAAAGAGGTGTGCTACTCATGAAAATATACAACTTTTAATATAGAATGGACAGCAAAATATAAAGAAAAAATCAGTTGTTTCCTATATTTTGTCCAGTTATGCGAACATAAATGTATAAACATGCTGGCTGGTTTTATTTTCGCGAATTCAGTGTTCGTCCCTTAGTAAAAGTTTTTCATTTTCATGAGTACTACACTCCCATAAAGTATGCTTCTCGTTTACCATAACACACTGCATAAAAACAACGGCGTTTCTTCTGGAAATAAGCAATGAAGAATAATCAAGAAAAAAAATTGTATTCCCATGAAACGTTACGGTTCAAATCTGCTAAACGTTCAGTGATGACTGTGGACATCGTACTGCCGTGTGTACAAGCAGTATTGGCAGAGTTGACGTCTGCCGAACTTAATACCATGAAACTACGCACATATTGGAACCAGCCGCTTGTTTACAAAAGTGATACCATCTACCAATATTATTGGAATATTGGTAAATGTTGTATATGGGCGAAAATGGTTTGTATGCTGCCAGGTAGGTACTCAAATAATTGGTACTTGAAATAATATATCTTAATAAGAAGGAAATGGACAACATGTTGTTATGTTTAATAATGACAATGCCCGAAAACTAGAAGACTGTTAATTCATTTTGGAATATCCGCCTATCAAATACACGGTGATTATATTCAACTTGACTGTGATTGACTCGATCTGATAATGCTCTGTGCATCATTTATTCACTTGCCATGATAAAATTTTATGACTTTTTATTCTTCACTACCTTACCCGACAGACGTCCTGTTCAAATTTCAAAGAAAAAAGCACTTTGGTTTTTCCCGAACTTCATCATATTCCGACTGCTTTTTAATTTGCTTTTTCTAAAAATCTGATTCGGACTATAACAAACTTTTTTTTTTAAATAGCCAAATTAGTTTAGTGGTTCTCAAGTGATGCGTTAACTAACGAACAGCATTATTTTTATGCGATTTATAAACAATAGAGTATTCTCTAGGTTGAGATGACAATGTTAACTGAACACATTATTGACATAATAAGTATGGGCATTCGATGGAATTATTGTTTTCTTTTACCCTCGTTTCCTCTTTCGAAGGTATTAAATAATACAGCATAAATTGACTACTTGGGTAAATAATTGTCAGTCTTTTGTGACCAAATTATTATTTTCTCAGTGGTTTTATTTACCTAATGAAATATTCGTATTTTTAATCTTTAAATTACAATGCGAATACTACTATTAATGTAATTCGTACCTTCTACTGAAGAGTTTTAACCTGTTTTGAAGCTAAAGAAAAAAAAATCGGCAATTTACGTTTTTAAGCTAGTTCAAAACGCAAACCTTCAGAACGGTTGATAGCGAGTGTGTACAAACTTATTTATACGTCGCTCGCAACTACGGCGGAGTGTCTGGCGTTATGGGGTGCCGAGTGCTTGCTACTGTGCTGCCTTTACGCCACTCGCTTGTTTGCTTGCTAGTTCACTTGCCTCAGAGTTTACATACTGCAACTCTCTCCTTTTACACAGCATATGTCGCAGGAAATGGCGACACTTACTTTAATTTAAATACGCTAGGGACTCGAGACAGTAAACCCCAATTCCACCTTGTCGACTGTTTTTGCCTCGTAAGACAGATATTCTATTATTAAACGAGAAAAGAAACACTTACTATTAAGTTTTGCGGCTCTGCAGCATTTTATATGTAACGCTTGCATACACTAGTGACTGCATTCCTTTCACAGGTCATGTTTACTTTAATTAATTTGTGCTGAAACTAAAAATATTTTCCAAGGAGTATTACCAGGACATATTACTACATCTCTTTATCAAAATTACAATATTTAAGTGCAAGATTAGATATTTTTTTAAATAAGATCAAAGTCAATTAATTTCTATTGGGCATATAAAAGCACTTTTGAACGTCAAAATTTGAATTGATTCTAGTTTCCCTCACCTGAAGACCTTGTCTAAAGTCTCCTTGCTCGTATAAAAACCAACCAGAGGTAAGTAACTTGCTCAAGCCAACTCGCCAGTCACAACGGTACGACGGGACGCGTGTCTCGTCACTCAGTGGTACTCAATAATGTATATGCAGACTGAATGGCGCGGCCTGCGATCCGCTTCCATCACACAAAAATGCCACTTTGACACACTGTCCATGTAAACAAAAGCCTGATGAAATGGACTGATTAAGTACCTGAAATGGATGTATTGAGAAATTAATAGCTCGGTTTGATTTAGGAGAGGTCAGAGTCAATTTCATTCATGTGTGTGTCAGTGCTGTTCTATTGAGAACGTCATTTACTGAAGAAAATGATGTTTAAATGCTTGCGTACCGACCAGTGGCGAAGCTATAATTTTTATTAGAGGGAAGCCGAAGAAAAAATTGTTCAGTTCTCATAAACTCTAGATAACATCAAAGTTCAGTAATTCCTTTACTTGAATGGAATTCTTGGTTTAGATATTTAAAAAAAATCATTTTTGTAATGTTTGTAATCTTATACGATGTTTTAAGTTAGTCTGAAATATCAGTTTCTTCCAAAGGGAAGCCGATAGGAATCGGATTGTATGGAGGCTGCGCCTCTGGTACCTATCCTAAGAGCTTCGAGTCACGTGCCACATTGAGCATAATATTATCAATCAATGAACTCAGTCTATTGCAGTCCACTACTGGACATAGGCCTCTCCCAGGCACCGCCATAATACCCTGTCCTCCACTATTCACATCCACACTGGACGGAATCGACTGGATGCGTAACATAAACATGGCGATAATTCAATTACTTCTTGACGTGGTTGAACGTGTTGAGCCTGCAGTGGGGACACTTTTTAAGCATGTAAATAATCGTCTATTATTTTGATCACATGTAAGGAAATGTGTAATTATGCACATACCTATCATGTCTCTAATTTGAATTTACCCGTGCACCCAAGCGCGAGTGATTAGAAGAATGATCGATGATAGATAGTCTGTATGAAAGTAGGAATAAATGACTGAGTGAGAACTGACATTACAGTGTGGTGCATGTCATTCTGATTTTGAGGTTATGAAAAACCTATGATATGGAAAATACCTCAAGGATATTTAAGGAAACGATATTCGTGAATTTAATAGCTTTGAATATTGTTTTTTTAATACAGGTAAAGTAATATTTTGTAAATCAGTAAATACTTACCTACTTTATAATATAAAACTCTTGTTAAAAAATTAAATATCTTTCATACAGAAACGCAATTTAGTTATTTTACGGGCGTCGGACCTTAAGATATCTTCTCATAATCGTAGGTAATCTTGTATTGTCAACTAATCTTCAAAATTAGTTAAAAAAAACAAGCTAACACCAATCTATATTTTTTTTTTATAAAAACGAAAAAAATTAAGTTCCACTTATTCTGTACCTTATCATTTCCCATATATTCTAATGAGTTACAGTACTTTAATAATCACACGCACTAAAATATAACCTTGAACCTGAATAAGGTACTTTTCGCACCCACTCAGGGACTCTAGAGCTGTCTGAAGTGGTCTGGCGCGAGACACCAAGGGGTCCTGGCACTACTTGTACTAGGAGGTCGGAAAGATAGGACACGCACCAGTGTGTAGGTTTTGGTAAAAGTTTTTTTTGAATTTGTTATTATATAATAATAATTTGTTAAAAAAATAGAATATCTATATCTATACATATAATAAATCTGTAAAGGAACTTTTTCTGTACATTTAAAATATTTCGAAAATAATTGCTTGGGGTGGTAAGGGATAATCAACAGATGACATTTTAACCCTTATCAAAATTTTTGTCTGTAGCTCGGTTTTTCAGTTTCTATGTTGAATAGATCAAGTATCACGTCAAAAGAACGAAACTAATATGGTTATCTTTCATACTCAAATATTGTTTATAACTCAGAGTTTATATTAGTCTTTGTTTCATCGCAATCGCTTCGGTCAACCTATCTAAATAAGTGTTCAAGAAGAATTTATTTACGTAATGTTGAAACACTTCGCGACATCTATTGGCGTGAAACGGTACTAACGAATACTTAATAATAACACGTCATTCTCATAAAAGTTACTTACTGTGTCTGTGTTATTTCAAAAAGTAATGATGCTGATTACTAAAATCGCTTTCCGTTGGTGGTTGATTCCCACGAATCAAAAAAGCTAAAAGAATTTCAAATAAAAAGTTGTGTTATTAACTGACGTGGTGTTCTGAGTCATATACCTAGAATGCAATGTTAGATAAATATTTATTAGTTTTATCAATCAAATTAATACAAATAGAGGGGAAGAAATCTCATTTTTAATTGTGATAAAAGTCTTAGTAGCGCCATCTAGCATAATGTAGCAAAATTAGAGCGACTAGAGGAACATCTCCAAATTCTTAATCTCTAGCGTCAGTAACGCCATCTAGGTTTGAATAGCAAACATGCAAAGACAACAACTTGATTTCGCGCGAAATTTGATAATGTTAAATTTAAATGCGTATTTACAGCATTACTCGATTCAAATAATGGGAGTTTTGGGAGTAAAGAGTTGTAAATACTTATGTGCAAATTTTCGTGATGTTAGTTTTCGAGGTGGGGAGGGGTTCAAGCGAGGTCGGATGGTGAAAGTCAGGAAAAAAAATCCAAAATTGCGACCATAACTACTGGTGGATTTGAGTAAATAGATAGGTTTTCACACGGGCAACTGTAGTTATGTCGATGCTCTTCCGAGCAACATCGCTTACAGAGAAGCATTTTCTTAGTTAAAACAAGTTTAAAAATGTATTTATTTATCCATTTGGCATCTCCAACAAAGGATACATTACCTACACAGGAACAATAGAAATCACAATAGTAAAATATTGACAATTTTAAAGTCGCTTCTTTAAATATAATTATTTAATGGTCTACAAATAAATGTATGGCTGAACAAAAGAAACACTGAAACATTTTTGATTACAATTTACAATAAAAAGGCATCGCAACTGAGAGTCGCGGAGGATCGCTCTGTTACGTCCATTATCCTCGGGATCGGGCTCTCTCTCTTCCTGCTGCCTGCGTCAGCAGCGGGGAGAGAGGTGGGGGCGCGCGCGGTATGGCCTACGTAGCAACAACATCGTACTTACTATGTTCATAGAAAACCCGTGCTATACAATTAAATAGTTTTTTTTTGCCTGGTTTGGTTTTTTTTTCAACAGCGCTTTTAATGTGGATAATGACCGACGTTACGGGGCGTAGGTAATGGTAGGTAACATTCGCAGCGAGCATGTCTTTACGCCGTGTGCTAAAATCAGTGTTGCTCGCTCGCATGTTTTGCCGTAGGTACTACTGACTGCACGAATACTTGCTTGGTAACATATTAGGTGCATTTTGACCCGTGACGCCGGTCAGTATCCACCTTTACAGCGTGATCTTTCTTCATCGTGATAACGCCATGGTCCCACGGGCCGTTAACTGACAGGTGGCGTCAGGTCTTACTGCACTGCTACCTGTCGAGGCCTATCGCAGTCCGTGCAGAGCATTCCCACTGCTGTGGTTTTATTCAGTGGTCAACGTTTGATAAACAAAGCTAAAATACACGCGCCTGTACGGGCCGAGATAGGCGCCTGCCCCCGCGTGGAATAATGCTTCAGCACACTCAACCAGACGCGCAGTCGATTTATTGAGTAAGTACAGTAAAAGCTCCTTATTCGTGCTTCCTTCATTCGCGTTTTCACTATTCGCGGATTAAAAAAATGCGACCTAATTCCTATATCCGCGGCTAAAGATTTATTTATTTGCGGGTCTAATCGGTACATCGGTACATACATATTAACAAATAACAAAAAGGATTCCAATAGGTATCCAACCCAGTATCCTTTGTAAACGCGTCGTCAGATGGACTATAAAAAAGTGAAATAGACCTTATTACAACTTCGCCTAAAGTACATTGTCAAATGATATCGCCGCTGTATTGATTCGGCCTTTGACATCTACAATAGCCGCCTTCGCCGCGGTCGGTGTTTTTAACCGACTTCAAAAAGAAGGAGGTTATCAATTCGACATGTTTATATTTTTAATGTGTGTTCAGGCATAACTCCGTCGTATATAGACGGATTTGCAAAATTCTTTTTTTTTTCGAAAGGCGTTTACTCCGAATTGTCCAATGGTACAATTAATCAATATGGTAAAAAACTTCAATTAAATTGTTTTTTTTTTTGTCGTTTAGGAACGTATCCCCTATAATCCCATATAAATTACCATTCCATAGTCACGGTTTCTGTATTCGCGGTAGGTATTTTACGGAACGTATACCTCGCGAATAAAGAGCTTTTACTGTACCTACGGCAGGTGCACATTTATTATAAAATGAGCCTCGACCAGGCGCTTTGATCTATATTTATTCTTAAAAATCTGAGTGAGACTTCGTCGCAATATCATTATAACCCCTAAAGACGCCTGCAGGCCTAGACAAAACACCTTTCTGTTAACGTTCACGCTAAACTCTACGCCAGAATATATGGGAATGACATTACCGTGTCCTTTCCGCAGGTAATGTCATTCCCATACATTTTGGCGTACCGTTTAGCGTGAACGCCAAGAGTATTGTGTTTTGTCTCTAGGCTCTGGACTGCATTCGAAAGCTGTGGTAGATTCCTACCAGGATAGATCGGAAGATCGGAGGACTGGTACCTACACCGTCAAAGCGACACATTATTGTTTTCCGACATGCACGCGAACGAAGTCGCGGGCACAGCTAGTACATAATAATACATCACATCGCTCGGGCCCTATCAGAGTACCAGCGCTGCGACACTTTTTAAATGTCGCAGTATCAGAAGTAGGAGCCTTTTGGCCTCGTGCAGGACTTTCTCTTTAATTTTTTATTTCCAAGAAATTTGTTTTGAATTTTTTTTTACGATTGTGAGTTTAGTTTAGTATGTGATCTTCCTGTGCGAGTCACAATAAATACTTTTTCTTTCTTTCTTTTAGTAATGTTGCTACAGCCTGTTGTAGTAACAGCTAAATAAGTAAGAGAGAAAAGTGCTGAAAAAACGAAGGTGAGAAACTCATGAAATAATGTGCCCACTGCTGGGACGCAGTTCTCTCTTCGAAAGGGAGTGAGCTGTAAAGCAGCCTAGTGCGAGTTGCTAGATGTTTCACGTCTTCAATTTTTTTAGTTTCCAGGACATGCCGGTTTCCTCATGATGTTTTTCTTCACAGTTTTGAGAGCAATGATGATGAAATTATTTACACAAAGTAAAACCCCTGCCTGGGTTTGAACCTGCAACCTACAACTCGTAAATAGGGGCTGTTATCACAGGGCCACCTCTGCTCTCCAGGAGGCCCAAAACTCCAGAAGAAGAAAATGAGAGAGATAATTGTGGGATTTCTCGACGCAATACGAGCTCGTTGCATCTGTGGGCACGGAAAAATATCGCTCCAAGAGTTTGATCCCTTCTCCAGATTGCACTGAGAAACAAAAAAAGTATGTTTCAAAAAATCTTTGAATTAGTTTTTTTTTTTAACGAAAATTCATCTACAAAATACATAAATTATATTGCAAACTATCCTGAGCTTATTGAAGATACGAGTTAATATTTTATCTATCCTAAATTATTTCGAGTGTTATCTGATGTAAAGCCTAAATAAGCAATTATTATTAGTAATTAATTATACTGTATACGTGTAACGGCTTGTCTTCATTATTAGCATTACTATTATTATAGTCAAACACCTCCTAATAATTTCTCTTCCAATCATTATTATTAGATAATATTATATATAATTTAAGCGACAATGAGCGACGTGGGCAAACCTTTATTCAGCTAATTCATTTAGGGGGTGTTACTAATACACTTGAGGTCTTAGAAAACATCCCCATTATTTTATTGAACTTAAAATTAAGCTTACGCAATGGTACAAAAAAAAATTCAAGTAATAAATTCGCGAACCCTAAATCTATTTGCACAGCGTAATCTAGTCCAATATAGCTGAAAATTATATCCCTAGGTACCCTAAATAAAAGGACTTATTTCCGTCCGTTTACCCTTCGTTTAGGGGCTGTTTAGGACGTGACTGCCTACCATTTGCACCCTCCACCCTCACCTGGTAGACACCCCTTATTCAGTTTGCAGATTCTATTCATGATTTTAGGTTCGTGATACACGTAGTAGGGCGAAATATTTTGGATTTCCGGCGATAAAGGTGAAAGGCGCGCCGTGGTTTTACGTGGAAGTATTTACTGAAGTTAAAGACGAAAAATGACGTAGCTAGTTATAACAATTATTTTTTATATTAAATACTACTTAAATTGTTCGTATAACCAAATCACAACTGTAATTCTTTGACACTTCTATGAAATGGCTATAAGACGGCAAATTGACGGAGTCAATTGCATAAAAGCAATTTTCCAGACGTTAGAACATAACTTAATTTAAAATAGTAGGTATTATGACCAGACATCTTCTAGAGTAGAGCCTCCACGAATGAGAATAGTACTTAGACTGTGATATCTATAGAATGGGTTTAGAGTTGAGGTTATAATTACCTATACAGGGTTAAATTTAATAAGCTGCGAAACTTCACAGACATGATGGCTATCGATACCTAAGGACGATAAAGCAGAATCTTTTTTTCTATCATACGGACAATAAAACAGAAAAATCTTTTCTTATATCATAATTACAAGTAACTCAAGCACAAGTCTGTCAAGTTGCTTGACATTATGAGTTTGGAAAATCTTTTCATCATCTGCCTAGACTTTTCCCAAATATGTTAAGGTCGGCTTCCAGTCTAACCAGATGCAGCTGAATACCAGTATTTTACATGGTAAGAATGCCTATCTGACCTCCACAACCCAGTAACTGGGTAATACGATACCCCTGGGTAAGACTGGTTGAGAAAATCTTTTCGTAATTGTCATTGTTTATCTTTAAAAATCACGCCTGTATGTTTTGCCATTGAGTAAAATTTTACCCTGTATAGTTGAGGCAAAAACTATAAATTCAACTATCAAGTTTTCCCGTGGAACATGAAAAAGAAAATTTATTAAGTAACGGGAAAACTAATTTCCACTTACCTACATATCCCTGTATAGCGCATCTTTACCTACGCCCAAGACTGTCTACCCTTTAATTGTGACAACATATTGCCGTGAATTGTGTGAAATCAACCAAACCGCTCGTCTAGGCGGTCCCTACCCGGCGAAGCGTGATGCTATAGGTAACGGGGGATATCAAGTACTTGTGAACTCGTGTATAATTTCTATTAAGAACGTAGAAAGGGTGGTTTTTAAGAGTTTTGATGTTTGAATCTAAAATATTGAAAGATTATTTGTGTAATGGACGCGAATATCGAATACTTTAAACGAGCAATTCTTGTATATATGAAATCCGAATCTCGGAAACGGCTCTAAAGATTTTCTAGAAATTTAGTATGCAGGGGTTTTCGGAGGCGATAAATCGATCTAGCTAGGTTTCATTTTTAGAAAACGTCAAACAAAAAAAAAAAACCCGAGCAAAGCTCGGTCAACCAGATATTGTAATAAGAATATGCAGCTGTTTATTTTATTTTTAGAAAATGTAAGAAACAGATACACAAGGGTGGCAACATCGTCGCGCACATGGTAACCATGAATACAGAACATTCACAAGCATAATCAGCCTATATTATTCCCACTGCTGAGACACAGGCCTCCTCTGAGGGATTGGGCCGTAATCCACCACGCAGGCCCAGTGCGGGTTGGTAGATGTCACACGTCTTCGAGTTCAGAATGTGATTCTTTAAAAAAATCTACTGTTTCATAGAAAAGTGCAATACCTACGCGGTAAAATGTTTGAAACAGCTTTTTTTTTAAACAGACGAATAGGTAATTAGACTTGGTAATAAGGACAATACACGAAGTTTAGTTTGCTTTTTCATAAAGGTGGGTGTAAAGTCAGCTGCTTCCCTCCACTATATTAGCATCAGCTTCTAATTTAACCTATTGCGGCTGAAATCCAGTGTATCACATGAAACGACTGATTAAGGTCATCATCATTCATCATTTCAGCCGAAAGACGTCCACTGCTGGACATAGGCCTCTCCCAAAAGGGGGGGGGGTTGCCATAATCGCCACGCTTGGCAGGCGGGTTCGCGATCGCAGTATGGTGGAAAAATGCATAGAGAACGCTGCTGCCCATTCTCTAGTAAGTCCCTTAGTCACCTCCTACGACACCTACTGGAAGAAATGGGATGGTGCTATTCTTTTACGTCCGGACACCACACGGGACTGATTAAGGTAGATAGAAGCATGTCCTGCAGATCTGGTAGCGTCTTGTGACGGGTCGTTGAGCTCCCTAAAATAGGGTTGAGCTACACGGCAACTGATACATACCTGCCGTCTGTTGGGACAGGTCAGCTCAAAGCTGCAATGGCTCTTTCTTCAAAACGCCCTTCCAGACATTGCCCTGCATTGTTAGACTCACATAAAATTCTAATAATATTATGTTTGGGCTTTAAAAGGGACCATGACCTCTGAGTTTGTTTCGGCTTTTCTTCTCAGGGAACAGTCAGCTAAGAAATGCCGACGCTATCTAGTTAAAAAAAATAAAATTAAAGAGGCCTAATGCGAAATTAGGCGTAAACAAAACACGTCTCTGTAATCTATATAAATAAAAAGACAAGTCCTGACTGACTGACTGATTGACTGACTCATCAACGCCCAGCCCAAACCCTTGGACCTAGAAAGCTGAAATTTTGCACAGAGTTTCCCTTCATAATGTAGACAAGGAATAAGGAAGGATTTTTCGAAATTCAACCCCTAAAGGAGTTAAATAGGGGATGAAAGTTTGTATGGAAAATTGATATTTTTGTAGTTATAACCATGAAAATTGGTGTTTCTCATTCTGATTTAAAAAAAAAAACCACGTGTTTCAGTGTTTTCGGGAAATCATCCCCTGAGAGCGTAAAATAGGGGATGAAAGTAGAAATGAGAAACCCGTTAGTTTTGTTGTTCGAACCATGAAAATTTGTATTTAGCCTTTTGTTTGGTAATAATTAATCATTACATGTATCAGCGTTTTTGAAAAATCATCCCAGAAGAGGGTAAAAAGTTATAGAGGGGATGAATTTTTTTTTAGGAAACCCGTAAATTTTAAAGCTTACCAATAAAATTGGTAATAAAAGCCTTTTGGCGTTGTTGTGAAATCATCCCCTAAGCAGTTAAAAACCCTACTAACTCATCATCGCTCAGCCCAATTTTGCGCCATCGCCAAAGACACCTTCGTAATTATGAGAACAATAACTTTACTAAGGGATCCAGTGAGTAATAAATACTTACATTTGGATGGTATTTAAAAGTACTTCAATTTATTCCCATTTCATTTACCTAATTTTGCCTGTGTTCCACCAAATATACTGAATGTGCACCAAAATATGTTCAATAAAATATGTCATAACGAGCATCTATTTAACAACTGTTGCAAATTTGTAAAAATAGTAATACACCTAATTTTAAAAACAAGCATTTATTTTTTTGGTTTTACTTCAGATAATGCACTGCAAAATGTATTTGAATCAAACACCAATTAATGTCCAATGTATTTATTAATAAAAAAAGTTTTTTCGCGTTTTCGTCCATATTTCGACTCGGATGGTCTCAGGGAGCCTAATTATTAATAACGTAGCAAAAAACAGCGTCAAAATGCGTCACCAGGAAGCAAAGTTACGACGATTCTACGAAAACTTGGTTCGCTTAGGTAGATTTTGATGGCTACAAATTACATAGAACAAAGATAAATTGTAAGTATTAAAGTGGCTATATACGCTAGGCGCACGGGCGAGGTGTCGGAGGACGCGTTTCCGCGCGAGCCACATGACTGCAGATGATAAATATAATTATCTTTTTGAAAAAACACGCCACATCTAAACGTTTAAATTCAAGCGAGCAGGCATGGTTTCTGTCACGGCTCCGGCGCTGCGAGGCTCCGGCGGTCCCACGCGAGCTTATCGTCGCAGATGGCTTAACGCTCACCACCGCAGCTTCGGCTTGCTGGCCGGCTTCGCCGGCCAGCCTCAGCTGCGGCGGCGAGCGTTACATCCACCTGCTCCTCAGCTCACGGGCCGCCTCGCCCCTCCGCGCCTACGCGGATTTAAGTTACACTCTAGGGGTAGGGCAGACGAGACTACGTGGAGTCGGTTTTGCAGCGATTCGTTTCTGTCACTAACATAATAAAATACCATGGACAAAATACACCGAACAGCAATTTAGCACATGTAACATTCAGGAATATTTGGTGCACGATCAGTATTTTTCCGGGAAGAATAAAATAGTTATTGTTACAATAGAATATTTGCAGCGCACTACAATAAAACAGTGTTATATCTTGGTGTTAATTTGGAATTTGTTTGATGTAACATATTTTGCTGGCCGAGTAGTTTAATTATAGTAAAACAATTAAACGGGTTTAAGATCAATATTTTAGAAATGCATACATAGATATACCTTTAGATTTTTGGTGAACACAAAAATATTATCCCTTACATTTTCCTTATTTCCGTTATCATCATCATCATTTCAGCCGAAAGGCGTCCACTGCTGGACATAGGACTCCCCCAAGCTCCACCCCTTCAACCAGTTCTGTGCTACCCGCATCCAGCGGATTCCTCCATTTCAATTGGTTCTGCGTTTCTCGCATCCAGCGGATTCCTGCGGCCTTCACAAGGTCATCGGTCCATCTTATGGGAGGCCTTCCAGCGCTACGTTTTCCGTTACGCGGTCGCCACTCCAGAACCTTTCGGCCCCATCGACAATCTGTTCTGCGAGCAATGTGCCCTGCCCACTGCCACTTAAGTTTGGCAATTCTTCGGGCAATGTCAGTTGCCTTGGTTCTCGCGCGGATCTCTTAGTTCCTGATTCGATCACGTAGGAAAACTCTGAGCATAGCCCTCTCCATTGCCCTTTGGGTGACTTTTAGCCTTCTGATAAGACCCATTGTGAGCGAACACGTTTCAGTACCATATGTTATCACTGGCAACACGCACTGGTCAAAGACTTTCGTCTTGAGACACTGCGGGATGTGGGACGAGAAGATATTGCGTAGCTTCAAGAACTCTGCTCAGCCGAGTCGGATTCGACGATTGACCTCTTTCTCGAAGTTGGATCTACCTAACTGGGCACTTTGCCCTAGGTAAACATAATCGTCTACAACTTCGAGTGTAGAGTCTCCGATCTTCATAAGAGTGCGTGTTACATGGACATTCGAAATTTTCTACGTTATGTCCATGTTCATTTTGAGACCCACTCTTTCGGAAGCTCCACTGAGGTCATCGAGCATTGTACTGAAGTCCTCCATAGTCTTAGCCATGACTAATAAATCATCGGCAAACCAAAGGTGAGTGATGTACTCGCCATTGATGGTGATGCCAATCTCTTTCCAGTCCAGAACTTTGAAGACATCCTCAGAGAGATAACGTCTCCCTGTCTCACCCCTCGCTGCAGGAGGATAAGTCTCGAGGTCTGGTCCACTATTTACATACCTGTTATTATTTACGTAACGATTTTTTTTTTCTTATTCTCACAGCATAGAGAATAAAGTGGATTTAATATTTAACTTTAAAGTTGCCTTCAAATTTGGCATGCAAGTAGTTTTTCCGTTCCGTTATTTATTCCGTTTCTATTATTATTTCTAAGTAATCACAGCCACACGGGTCGATCCATCAGGTTAAGCTACGCTTGCCGCGGTTGGTCCGTGGATGGTTGACCATCTTTATATTCCAAGACCCCTCCGTGCCTCGGAAAGCACGTTAAGCCATTGGTCCCGGCTGTCATTTGTGGATCTTTGACAGTCGTTACGGGTCGTCAGAAGCCCGAAAATCTGACAACCCGTCTTACCGGGGTATCGTATTCCCCCTTAACTGGGTTATGGAGGTCAGATAGGTAGTC
Organism: Polymixis flavicincta; assembly: GCA_949987655.1. NCBI lineage: Eukaryota > Metazoa > Arthropoda > Insecta > Lepidoptera > Noctuidae > Polymixis > Polymixis flavicincta. The sequence goes on along the minus strand of OX465181.1, from coordinate 20,760,480 downwards.
GCTCCATGTAAAATAATGATATTCAGTTACATCCGGTTAGACCGGACGGAACCGGAAGCCAGTTCCAACATAGTTGGAAAAAGGCTAGGCAGATGATGATGATGATCCTCCATCAATCATGTATCAATCCACGCACAGCTCCTCGGCTACTATATAAGCAGTGCGAGAAGACATTGTTTACCTGGATTAACACATAGGGTACTTTTAATCCTGGTAGTACGTAACCGTGGGATATTTTCCGACATCCACGCGGGCGAAGCCGCGGGCAAAAGCTAGTTCTGAAATATAGACCTATTTTGCTTCCGGATAATTTCGCATTAGGCCTCTTTCATTTTAAAGGTGCGAAATGTTTACGTGTAAAAGTGTCTTATTAGATCTACTTACATAAATAAACATTTCATTTCATTTCACCTCAAGACTTTATGTAACAATAACTGCACGCACACTTTGTCTTTCTGTCAGTTTTGAAATAATCCGTCAAAGACTTACCTTGGGTATACAGCATACTATTCACACCAGGAAGTTTCCATTCCCCTTTCTTCGTCTTAATCATTCATACACTCACCTGTAAATAAAGAAAAATCTACTTAGATTCATGATTTTACAGAACTGAATACACACATAAATACAACATAATTATATGGTAACGCCCGATAAGCAAGGCAGAGCTGAATGATCGCGAGCCTCTTGCCTTTTTTTTTTTTGCTGGGAACTCATCAAATATCTTCTCCCGCTCTGGGTCGAACGGGAGAGCGTGTCAGACTTTTACAGACTAAAACCCACTCGTGTTCCTTCAGTTGCCTGTGCCAGGGGCTACGGTATCTCTTTCAAATCCAGACTATGGGCTGCTAAATTCATAGTGCTTGCGGCCATTAGACCAACAAGGCAGTGATTTATATATATATTTTTAAATTAGCTTACACTGTCCCAAAGCTAAGCAAAGGCTTACCCCACAAATCACTACAAGTATCCTTTATTTATTTGTAAGAATGTAGTTTTACATAATATGGTGTTAATATTTTAAATGTTCTGTAGATTCTACCACAACATGTGGTGTACAAAATGTCATTATTACATAGCTTAGTACAATTCATTTCAAGATTGGCGATTTACATTCAGTCCGATTTTAATTAATATTATTATAATTAGGTAATTATTACTTTAAAATCAATATCAAAATTTACCTACCAATTAGATTTTTACAAAATTCCATAAATTCGTCAATGTCATCTTTTCCAGGGCTACCTCGATCTAACCCTTGCAATACGCTTCGAGGTCGCCCCTCCTCCTCTTCTTTAATTTAAGTCAATTAATTTTACAAAATAGGTAAGGATTGTTTTAATATTGATGTGTTTTTTTTTGTTTTGTTTTAATTGCTTTATTTTTCTATTTAGGAATTTGTTTTCAATCTACGTTCACAATCCCAAAATAAACGAGTTTGTCTTTCATTCAATTCATTGGAAATAGCTCTAAAAAAGACTGAATCTCAGAATGAGAGCATCTTAATTTTCTTAATCATTCTAGTTATATCAAGAACGAACTCCAGTACATAAGTAGATACAACAGAAGCAGTAAATTTGACTGGATTGTATAACAGTTTACGCGAAACGAACCTCACTAAATTATTTAACAGACTAGTCAAAATTCAACACAGATTGTATAAAGCAAATATTACAATGAATGTTGCTGTTAAATGCACGGAGGCTGCTGTAAGGATGTGAACAATTTTGTAATTACTATCGATAACATTTTGACACTGATGAAGACATATAATTTTTTTACCGAATGTTTTTGCTAATTCTTAGATATGTGGATGAGAATCTTTGAAGATATCATGGTGTTTTGTAGATAAGGATTAAATTTTCTCACACACGTTTTCAAATTATTAAAGTAGGTATAGTAAAACTGAATAGCTACCAACCAAAACCCAACCATATACAGTAGAATATTAGGTCAGCATCACATGTGCCCAGTATAAAGTTGCTTAACTTCCAATATAGTGCGAAAATATACCTAATGAAATCAACCACTGATCCGGTAACTAGAAATATCAACGGCATCAATACAGCTATCTTTCGGTGGCAAACAACAATCGACAAGACAAATTCCCGTGTCTGCCGTCACTGGCGTGCACACAAACAAACAGGTGTTCCCGAGCCAAGTGGAACGCATAAATATCGCAAAACACAAAGTTATCGATGCCACTAAGCCGCCTTTATTGACTACGTTTCCCTTCACTAGCGAAACGGCTGAACAGCTACTCTTGTCACGCCATTTTAGGCTTCAACACTGGAGTATAGAGCTTAGTTTTTATTGTGAGTGTGATCAAGGATGTTCCGTTAGTGTTAGACAAACTTCGGTTTTGCAATAATGATAGCATGACAGCCACGGTGTGTATAAAGTGCGTTTCATATAGTAAATCGATATGGGGGCTTCGACGTCGAATACAAACTGGTGTTAAGTACAGGGATCACTGATTTGTGGCGCGGAAAATCCTGATCCTAAATTCTAACCGACGCGGACGGTCAAATTCGAAAACCGAATAAGCTCTTAATGGGTTTTAAATTGATCGAATACTAGCAGCGTTGTGACCTAGATTTACATATGGAAAACCGGAATTTTTTATCTCTTTATTCACATTGAAAAGTTTTGATAACTTTGGAAACATTTATTATGACTATACGTAATTTCCCTATAATGTTCCCACTGCTAGTACAGGCCTCCTCTCGGTGAGAGGGAACGGGCCGTAATCCACCAGGCGGGCCCAGTGCGAGTTGGTCGATGTTGCATGCCTTAATTTTTCTTTGGTTCGAGGACATACGCGTTTCCTCACGATGTTTTCCTTCGCCGTTTTGAGAGCAGTGGTGATGAAATAATTTACACGAAGTGAAGAGCTTGTCGGGTTCAAACCTACGATTTACAACTCGTTAGTCGAACCACCACTACTCCCACTAAACTTACTCGCCTCTTTTATATTCAAAGTTATCTATGTCATGAAAAATTAAACATTCTTCTCATTTCTATTTTATCTTAAAAATATTAACATAAAAATAAAGTTCTTAAAATGAAAACAAGTTTCTCTAAAATGAAATTAGCCGAAAATAAGTTTGTGATTTTGAAATTGAATTCATGAAAACTCGAATGCCTTTTGTACTGCAGTCTTCAGCATCAGACATGGTTGATATAATCCGATTATATATAGACTGCTGTCTCTGAGTTCCACTGTAGTAAGTAATTGCTTCTTTTATTACAAAATAACAGCTTGATCTTTTGTTTTCAAGTGGCCGGTTGTTATTGACTCAGTTATGTTCCTTTTGTTGGTTTGGTTTAATTCTTGAGCTTGATTGTTATTTTATTGATTGGTGGGTTATAATGACATCCTACTATATTTATATATAATTCGTATGTGTGTATGTCACTGAAATCCTGCTAAAAGTATGGACCGATTTTAATTACATGTTTTGTGTGTTTGAGAGGGGTTCCCTGGATGATATTCATGGATTCACAATTAGACAGCGTCTACGTCTGTTCGGAATGTTAGTAATATTATAAATGTGAAAGTTTCTTTTTTTAGATGTATGTTACTCAATCACAAAAACGGTCGAACGAATTTGGATGAAATTTGGCAAACTGTTCATAACCAAGATTAACCATGGGATTATTTTTATCAGGGTAGGATGTTCCTGTGGGATAATTTACAGCCTCCACGTGGGTGAAGCCGCTGGCAAAAGCTAGTGTTTTTTTTTTTTTTTATAAAAGTGCACTGAAAGGAGTGAATATATTCATAATCATAATCATTTGCGAATATGGGTACAAAAGAAAAGGTCTTACAAACAATGGTGTTCATTAGCCATATCGTACCACAAAGCATGCAAATGCACAAACACACAGGTACGAAGCTAAAGATATTACTAATGGGCATTATCGTCAACCGTATCAGTCCTTAACGTTAAGTGAAAATTTGATTTAAAATCATTCTATCGTTAAACATCTCATCTGCTTTGCCTTATCCCAGTTATGTCGGTCGAATCATCATCATCAGCCCATAATGTTCCCACTGCTGGGACACAGGCCTCCTCTCTGTGAGAGGGATTGGGCCGCAATCCACCACGCGGGCCCAGTGCGGGTTGGTAGATGTCACATGTCTTCGAATTTTTTGTTCTAGGACATGCCGGTTTCCGATGTTTTCCTTCACCGTTTCGATGTCGGTCGAATACTACCCAGTATTTTACACACCACACCACACCACACCACTCAGCTACCTAGGCACGCTACTACGTAGGTACTACACGCAGCTACGTTATCTCTTGGTAATAACTAGTTTGACTCGCTGGCTTCAGGAGACCCGTAGCGACTATCAAAGATCCAAGAATGACAAACTTGACCAACGGCTTTGTATGTAAAGATGTTCACCCATCCTCCGAACAACCACGGTTAGCGTTGCTTAACCTTATCTATCGACTCGTGTGGCTGTTATTACTTATCCACAAGTCTCTCTATTGATTACCGTTATATCGATTAATGTTGTAATATTTAAATTTTAAACTAAACAGTTTTTACTTGAACTGTTCTGGTTTACTTTATTTAAATTACCACGTGTTTACCTAGTATAATTATGATTAATTGTATTTTATTCCATTACTAGCACTTCGCCGGTAACTTCGTTCGCTCAAAATTTATAGCTCATGTTACCTCAGAATAATGTAGCTTTTCATAGGTGAAATATTTTTTTAAATTGGTTTGGTAGTGTTTGAGTTTATCCATTACAAAGTATCAAATATTTTATCTACAGGAAAAGTTTTTATCCAGTGCGCAAATTTTAACCATGAATTCAGCATATCATTCTAGACCTAAAAAAAGTCAACTGTTCCATACATTTTGACCGCTTAGGTATTGCACTTTTCTATGAAACAGCTGTTTTTATTTTTGTATAACCGGCGAAAAATTTCTGCGGTAGAAGACAGAATCTCTAGAAGACTAGAATCTCTAGAAGACTCTAGAATGACATGCTGAATTCATGGTTACAGTTTGCGCACTGGATAAAAACTTATCCTGTATATAAATTGTTTCATTTATGATTACGAATAGTAGTTCAACTCCAGCTACCCCAATCAAAAACTTATTTGTGTGTTACTATTTAGGGCATCAAACTTTCCAAAGAAAATGAACTTCATAAATGTCTACAAGATATTGCCAAAACACATTCATTAAGATAACAATCTCGGCGCCTCCGACGCCAATCTAAGTTTGCTCGACTCTTCATAATGACGGCAACCTCTGGCAATATGTAGGAACACTGCGGGACTATAGCTACAATCACAGGATAGCAGAATTAAAAACGGTGAATATGAAGTGGGTTCAGTAAGATAATGAATGGAGTTAATGAATTACGTGATGGTTTTACAGAAATAAGTGAATTAAAGTTTATAAATCTTACAATATCCACGACACATAAGCAATAAATATGTAAACCTAGACTTTAATCAGCGAACTGTGAAGGAAGAAATTGATTCATACAGCAAAAAGTATCAAACCAGATTGGACCAACATATAAACGAGCTAGCTGCCCAGCTGCAGGGAGAAGGCAGCCTAAGGTTCTCTCGCCTTAAGAGGAATAGTACCTATACCAGGACTAGCGACAAGATTCGCAGACAAAAGATGAGGACTGCACCGCTGGGTGCACGTATCTGCTGAAGACACATTTACTGATGGAAATCTGACAGTATATTGGATTGTTGTTTTGAACAAACATATTGCTAAGTAGCAGGATAAATAAGAAAAAAAAAAAGTTTATAAAACCAAAGGTTAGAATCTGCGTATTAAAAAACTTTTTCCTATAAGTCTTGCATTTGTATTTTAGTTTTTTGTCACCAACTTCCGAAATGAAAGCAATTTTTTTACTTTGTAGTGTTTTTTCGGAAGACGGTTGTATTTTTTGGAAAAAAAATTGTTTTTCACTTTTAGTTATAGTACCTACCCCACACCAATTTGTATACCAATACTTGCTATTTAAATAACAGTGACAGGAAACAGCAGAATATCATCGAGGTACCTACATACGGTGGATTAAATACATCATACTATCGAGGCTTACGCAAAAACTACCGAACGAAGTTAATACAATTTATATGCATACCTATCCATAAAAAAATGGTTTTCGAAATCCATTCACAATTGACGGAGATACCGCGTAATAAACATTAAAGAAAACATACAGAGGAATTGAGAACCTCCTCCTTTTGAAGTCAGTTATAAATAATGAAAAGGAAACTTTGTGTTTAACCCTCAAAACCTTTTGAAAAAAAGTTATTGCGTAACACACAAAATGGCAAACCTCAATGCGTCAAACTAATTTTTCGAACCTATGACGGTTTGAAAAAATCGTTTGTTTATTTTGTTGTTCGTTCCTTCATAGCAATGCATTAGACATATTCTACAAAAACATTGTATTGTGATTGAAAGTGTGATATGCAATTATGATGCTGGTCCGCATTCAGGCACCGCCGAACGGCCGTTACAACCTAATTAGTGTAAAGTGTAAATTTTCCTGAACAATCAATTTCCCTGACATGAAGAAGAAAGAAAGAAAGAAGAAGCAAGAAAAAATGTTTATTCTGCACAAACAAAACGCACATTACATACAATAAAATCAACTATGAAATAAAATGCACACATGCAATGTGGCCAAAAGCCCCGTATTCAAGTCGATTATTTTTAACAATTAACAATATTAACAAACATGAAGGGATGTACCTTTTATCTTTTCTACTGGATGCTAAACTATTCCCCGTTGTATTGAGTTCTGAACTATTTTGGTGAGGGTTGATTTGGTAGCCTAAAATTAAGGAGGATCACACACTATTCTGCATGGATCGCAAGTGAGTGGAAACGAACAAAAATGTAGATTAACATAATCAGTCTACATCGTTCCCACTGCGGGACACAAGCCTTCTCTCGATGAGAGAGAGTGGGTAGCAATACACGTCGCAGGCCCAATGCGGGTTGGTAGGTGTCGCATACCTTTACATTTTTTCTTTCACCATTTTGAGAGCAGTGGTTATAAAATAATTTACACAAAGTAAAGCGCCAATTTGAGTTCGAACCTATAACTCGGTAAGTCCCAGTCGTTATCACTGGAGCAACACTGCTCAAAAAATGTTGAATCGTCTTTGTAAACTTAAAACTTCTTAACCAATAATGCGAAGGTAAGACTGTGAATTTCAACAAACTAAATCCACAATAAACCGAAAACCGGGTACCCAGTCCCGTTACCCGTTTTACCAAAACATATGCTATTCGAGTGATCAATCATTCTAATCACCCCGCGCGGAATACCTTAATCCAACATTTAATTTGTCTCTTTGTCTATTCATGACACGTAGTAATTAAATTATATTAGTACGGACTAGATTTTGGGGCGGTTTCGCTTGTATTTCGGTTTTGAATTTCTCGAGATGGTTTAAATTTTCTCTTGCGGATGGCGAGTACTAGGTAGCTCGCTGTCTGGTAAGGACCAAGCCCGGATCGACGACAGCGCGTTGTGTTGAGGTCCTAGGTTCGATTCCCAGGTCGGGCAAAGTTTTATTAGGTTTTTGTATCCGGAATTTCTCATTACCAGCCCGGAGTTTGGATTTTTGCCAGGTTGATGGCAATAGAATCGCCCCTAATTACATGGGACTTAAACAAAACTGGCAAAATGTTGGTGTACTATAGGTATATTTCTACCCAACCCTACAGGGATTACAGATCTGATGTTTTTTTTTTTTTGTAAAAGAGCTCGTCTGTAGGAGTGACTACTATCACCATCGCTGTTTATCAAACATCTGCGTCATTGATCTTAGTGACCACACACCGTCGCCTTGGAGAGTAAAGGAGCTAAGCCAGAGAACTACATTTTGAGATAGAGACGTTTAAAACATAAATGATGCGCCGAGAATAGTTACTTTAATCAGCGTCATCATCATTTCAGCCGAATGACGTCCACTGCTGGACATAGGCCGCCCCCAGGCTCGTCAACTCGACCAGTCTTGTGCTTCTCACAGTCAGCGTCATAGCACAATATTATTATGTCTTAATTTTTGTGGTCAAATAATTTTGTTTACTAATAAAACTATGGCCATTTCTGAAAAAGTTAACAAGGCGACGATACCTACCATCTAATAGGGTTGTTTGCCACCCAACACTTATCGTGCAAAGTCAATATTAAAATGATTATACTGTAAGCTTCTGCGGCAACTTTGTGCGTTTGAAATTTCGGCCCCTAGCCGACTGCTTCGCATCGCAATAAGAATTCTTCAAATCCAGCGGTAGTTCCAGAGATAAGTGCATTCAAACCAACAGACAAACTCTTCAGCTTAATTTTATTATCTAGTATATTAAATCAAAATATGAGCGGTTAACAACGAACATACCAACATTCTAATCATTTTCCGAGTTTGAGAACTTGCTGAATTAGTTCAAAGACAGCCTTTGATTTTAGACGTAACGACTCCAGTCTGACCTTTCAGACCCTTAGGGAAATGTTGAAGTTCATAGACAATGAACTGTAATAAATTGCTACAAGCCCTTAAAGGTCTATAACGATGTAGGTCCTATCCTTAAAATTTAATGGCAGGTACTTCGCCACCTTGGAAGAAGACAAGACTATCACACATATTATTAGATGTAAAGGTTGGTACACCGAAACCTGATACATTTCTAAAATAACTTTCGATAAACAATTTACTAATAACGTATTGTTTTATATTGTTTTAAAAGCTTGATTTGAATTGAATTTGCTTTTGACATGTTAAGGAGAATGGGCACCGAACTTATAGGTTTCTGCTCGGGAGTCCAATAGCTATACGATAATATAGGACAGGATAAGCCGTTCATAGGTTCAAAAGATGATTTTTGCAAGACACAGAATTAATAAAAATTCATTAATTGAGAAGTAGTCATAGTAAGAAATATTGTCCTTGATGAGATCTTTCGATTCGTATATATTTTAACGCTACTGGGCATCAGGGCATATCATCAACCAATGTCCTTTTCTGAATCATAACTTAACATTCTTATATGTCCCACTATGACGTCATTATCATATGAAGTATTTTTTGAAATATTGCCTACTTTGTGGTCGGTGAAATAATCGGTATCTTATCTTAATCCTTAATTTGTACTTTAAATTATGCTGAACTCTACTGAGGCTTACACCAAAAAGTCTGGATCGCATATTTTCCACCCATGTCAGTGAGACATGTAAATACGCATCCAAATACGACAATAGTAGTGTCGACAATTAGTCGTGCCGTCTAGCCGAAGCCTTTCAACTCTAAGCTGCAGCCAGACGCCGTTGTCGCCACTTTTATTTCGACTATATCTATAGGTACGCGGCTGAAGGGTACTGGAAGTGTCTCGTCGTGTAAAGTTAGGACAATGTGGGTGGTGACGATTTTATCACATCCATACGTGTCGTAAAAAGAAAAGTCCGGGTAGACGGCGCGTTGTGTTCAACGCACGCCGTCAGAGATGTCAGCAACAACTGGTGGGGTCTGCAAGGGCCGATGCCTGTCAGGGGTAAGGGGTTGTTCGAAAGAGATACCGTCGCCCCTGGCACACAGGCAACTGATAACACGGGTGGATTTTCGTCAGTTAAAGTCTGACACGCACTCCTACTCCACCCAGAGCGGGAGAAGTTATTTGAAGATTTCTCAACCTCAAAAAAAAAAAAAGATGAAGGTAATTTGGTGCTGTGATGTGGTAAATTATGTATGGGTTTTAATTTGGCTGATTGATTTAGTTTAAGCTGAATAAGTATAATAACAACGATACTAGGGGCATGTGGCTATCAGGTCAAGCAAACCTTGCCGCGGTTCGCCCGGGTGATTATCTTTACATACCAAGACGGCGGCCCTGGCTGTCATTAGTGTATCTTTGACAGTCGTTATGGATCGTCAGAAAATCAGACCACGAGCCTCCAAGGGGTATCGTATTACCCAGTAACTGGGTTGTGGAGGGCAGATAGGCAGTCGGTTCATGTTAAATACTGGTTATCAGCTGCATCCGGTTATATTGAAGCTGACCCTTAGGATAAGAGGATAGTTGGGAAAAGGCTAGGTAGATGATGATGATGATGATGAGTATGATAACCATGAGTCAAGACACTGGTAATAATAAATTTTATTTGACGTAAATGATGAGTGATTAATTTTCTTAATCAAATGGAAAATTCACATTGTTCCTGTATATTTTTAATAGTAAATTCTTAACAGGGCAGGCTCATAATAAAGCTAAATTCGGTAACGTTTCTAGTAAATATAGGATCTTCAGAAACAGGCGTAGGTTCGTGAATTCTTGGCATTACCCGTGTCGTGAGTTGCGTGGCTTCCTCTAAACGCATTGTTCTTTAACTCTACGACTCATTTGTGTTTTAATTTTATGTTTTATTGTGTTTAAATTATATTGATAAATTTCAAATAGTTTTAATAAAAATTATAAACAGTTTTTTTATTAAAAGGAAATAAAGTTGAGTGTGCGTAAATTTGGTTCTCGTTTTATACTTATACTTTCTTGGGTGTAGGATTTCTCTTTAATGAGTTACAAAAAAAAAAGTAGGTTTGTTCAATAGTCATATGTATTTTTGGTAATAAAAATTATTTTAAGCAACCTACAAATGTTTGAACCGATAAGATGCTGATAAAATGGATACCTATACCAAACAGACGGCGTAGACTCGACAAGAAAGCCAAGAATTGGAAGGTTTTACAGTGAAAGCAATGATGATGGTCAGGTTATGAACATGCACTGGGCTAAAATAGACGTTGAGGAAATGAATACAATATCTGATGCCCAGGTTGATTCCTCTGTGTGAGAGGGAGTGGACCGTAATCCACCATGCAAGCCCAGTGACAGTTGGCAAACGTCACATGTCTTCGAAATTTTGGTTCTAGGACAGGACGGTTTATACACGATGTTTTGATATCCTCTAAGAGAGCAATGGTGTTGAAATAATTTACTGAAAGTAAAGCGCCTGACTGGATTCCAACCTCAGATTACAAAACAAAGGCAGATAGATCACGCGGAACACCAAGAGTGAAGCCAAAAAACCAAATACTTTAGCGTCGCATTGTAAATACGGCGAGGCTTTTTTATTTGTTTTTTTACTCTTAGGTGTTCCGCGCGATCTATCTGCCTTTGTTTTATAATCTAAACCAAAAAAAGACAAATACTAAAGCGTAGGTACGTACCCCAAACTTTTTTACAAAATCTCTCTCCCTCCGCATAGCGGTACATGATAAGTTGAACAGATATAGGAGCGACTATCTCTATAGTCGCTCCTAACTGAAGTTTACAAAACAAGCGCATCAGAGGCACTCCTGAAACAAATGTTGTCGGCAATTCTTTCTCACGGCGTACCCGAAGTGTAACATCTCTACCATCTTATGCATGGCGTATGGGGTAAGGCAGGGTTTCAAGCGGGTCTTACGTGGGAAACGTTAGGAGGAGCGGGAATGCTCTGTCTTCATATAGGCTCTGGCAGAGATTTGAACTCAATGCCCACTTTTGAAATACCTACATATTATGGCAAACTCATTGAGTTTGGTGACTTGCATCGTGAAAACTGAACACTCTTCTTCCATACCTTTGTTTTTTAAAACATTTTTAAACTAATTGGAACTGTGAACTTAGCTGCAGACGTTTAATAAGTGCTCACGTGTTTGTGAAATAAAAGATTTTGATTCTTTTTTTATACTCACAGGAAGTCGAGTTCTAGCTGTAGCTCCACAGGTGATTTTTTGCACTAAACTTGCTGAGACTGTGCATTCAAAAGTGTATCTTTAATTTGGTTCCCTTGTTCGGTAAACAATATTCAATTTCAAGGTCATGCATAACGCTATAAAAATTTGCCTCTGACTTAAGCACACTATATAATTAATGCTCATCACATTAATCTTATTTCCACATCTAGCGTGTCCTAGAAGAACGAATTCTTCTTTTGAATCCCAATCTAGTGTTCTAAAAACACGAGCCAACTAGTTAAATAGTTTTACCATTCACAATCGCATCAAAAATATCCATTACGCCATCCAACCAACAAGCCATCAAATTGTCAATTCGCTTCGTCTTCCCTCAAATACCATACAAAAACTACCTCAAGTAAAAGTTGCTATTTTTCCCATCTTAAAGGCTTCTAATATCGCAGCTCCCCGCCTCAGGCCGGTTGTCATTTGTCTGCTGCTCTGTAGGCAAACTTCGCTTCAATGTTTGAAAGCACTACATTATATCCGTCCTTCTTTATCGTCTTCGTCTAGTGAAATAGTGATGGGATGTCGGAAATGATTTGCATGTCGATAACTTAGGAATCTTCTTAGGAAAGTCATAAAATGTCGTACTTACTTGACTGTATTCTTATTTCAGAACAAAAATGTATTTCAATATTACGTAACAAAAGGTTGGTAATAAATTCATGTAGGACGTACCTACGTGCTGTCACATACATATTAATTACATCATTAGTGGTAAACATTATAGGTTTGACAAAATAACACCATATTGATTCACGAAATTCCCAAAAACTCAAAAAGAACTGTTAATTGGATGAAAAAAGATAAAAATATGCCTACATAGCTATGAAAGTTACAAAGCCGAAAATGTTTAATTAATATTTACTGGCCTTTGCCTACACTTCAAAGGTGTCTACATTAAAATAATTAATTTTCTGTTATTAATGAGATCATTTCGGAAAAGCGGAAGCTGATTAGAAACTTTGAGTTATGTATCTCATTTTAATTATCTATGTTTATTATTTTAACATGCTATTTTGCTAACAAATGTATATTGAAAGTTTTTGTTATTTATGTAGCTCTAACGCAAACATCAAATTATTTTTTTACAAATGTTTTCCATTTATTTATTTAACTGAATAAATAGACATAATTGAAGTCATCGATATTTATTTTTATCGATAGTCATCTTTATCGATACCCTCACGAAACTACAAGAGCTCAAGACTCGGCACTTCGTAACATAGCTTAGATTTCTTTTTAATACCACACATTTAAACTCTTTGTAAGAAGCACATGTCGTTGGTTAAACTTTGTATCTACTTCATCTATTGTAACATATTGGAAGTTTATGTTGGAGTGCTTTTACTTGGTGCTGTAACTTATTTGAACTGGTTTCGTATACTTTTAGGTTATCTACTTAGGTTGGCATAGATATACTTATTAATAGCATGGATTAAGGCGTTCACGAATCGTGATTGTCAGCCTATTCCGCATTCCTCAATTCAAGAATAATTAAATAAAACTACACTTACACAAGAACTACATAAGGTTTAGTGTCAAATGCAAGGTTTAACGAAATATTTAAATTATCTTTAAAAGGCACAGAAAACGCTTTAATGCCACATGTATACTGAAAACTACATAAAATAAAGGAGATAAATCCATATTAGTCACATTTCTTCAAAATATCCATTTCCACAATCTGCTTCGCTTTCCCGCATCAGCAAGAAAATCAAATAAAATAGTTCGGATTTTAAAATCCTCCAGAAAAATGTGTCGCCAAGGGCGTTCACGAGGGTTGTAGCCGCAAAAACAATAAACTGTCATAAATCAGAAAGAAAGTTTAATATACCCCTACTTCGTGCAAGTTCTACCACTTTTGTACTAGCCATGTTACATTCGCCAGTGCGGGTTTGTTATTGCGGGGAATTTTAAACTTTCCCGTGATATATAACAGTGTAATGTAAATAAATGAGTGATTTTAAAGATTATTTATGGAGTAGTTTGTCCGGGATACGGTGTCTGGTCGCTATACTGAATTTTACAGGCTTAGATGAGTTCCTGGATATGATAAACGCATAGATGTGAAAAGTACATAAATATTTAAGAAAAATGAAAGTAAACTCTGTAGGTAAATAATTATCTTTATTAGTTAAATTTACAATTACAATGAACAGTTATTAAATAATTACAATTATGTTTACCTACCTATCTTTTAAATTCTTGAAGATTTACTTCATCATCATCTGCCCAGCCTGTTCCCAACTATGTTGGGGTCGGCGTCTAGTCTAACTAAATGTAGCTGAATAATGATGATGATTTCACATGGAGCGACTTCCTGTCTGACCTTAACAACCCAGTTACTGAGTATTATGAAACCTCTTGGTAAGATAAGTATTTACATTCTATACTAGTATTACTTATATTTATGAGAGTAGGTACCCTCACTTAAAGGATCATTAAGCAGTTTAGCATTTATGTAATGAATTAACTCAACCATTCTTAAACTAATTAAGTAGTGATAAAATAAGTCTCTAGAGTCCTTAAAAAAAAAAAAACGTGTGGCACTCGGAGACTGCCGCGGTAAAGCTATTGCATAGCATTTATTATCAACTTATGCAATTATAACGAAAATAACCGAACACCCCCCAGTATGAAATGGCTAAAATACTGCTAAAACGGTAAGAAAATTTCATAACTAATACTATAAATATACGATGTTGTGTATGAAAATTCAGATAAAGCAGTCAAAATTGCAATTTTAACATGTCATTCCTCCGTTGCTATGCAACAGTCCGACCTGTTGCTAGGTGTTAGGTTATTTTCGTTACGGAATTTCTGAATTCGGTCTCCACGCTCAAGACCCGCGATAGAAGCTATGCAATAGCTTAAAATCAGCTAGTCAGAGAAACCTCATACGTTTGATAAAATATCATCAAAATCGTATTTAATTACCTCTTACAGAAACAAAAGTCGAGAAGAGAAAAATAAAACTCTTCACTTAGGTATAACTCCAAAAAAATCCTAAATATTCCTCGTGCAGTTTTAACAAGTAGAAAGAAAATATGTTGGCTTAGTGAAAAAATAATAATTTAGCCTGAGTAGAATTTTGTAGAAAGCAAGAGGAAGGTTTTCTTACTCAACGACCCTCCTGTGGGAATGCCGCGCTAACAAGAACGTCTTAGCGCTTGCCACGACAAATTTAAGTAGGAAATTTTCTTTTCTGACGATTAAGGAAATGTGGAAACAAACATAAACATGTTATAAAGTTCTTAAGTGCTTTAGCTCACAAACTTTCATGGTGAACTTCTAAGGAAATGTACGTAATAAGGTTTTGTGGGACTCGCGTCATAGGAAACTGCAGTAGTTAAGCTTCTAGCAAGCGTGTGAAGAAAACATACTTTAGTTGGTGTATTCTTTTATGGTACAACAATAAACTGCAATCACCAACCATCCAGTCGTAGAGCGACTGCCTATCTGACCTCCACACTGGGTTTCGGAGGTCAGAAAGGCAGTCGCTTCTACGGTAGGGGAATACCAAAGCCGCCGCTAGTACGAAACCTTTTGGTAAGACTGGTGGCCAGACTTTCGGGCTTCAGACGACAAATAACGCAATCGTTGCAGGTCATCAGAAGCCTGAAAGTCTAGGCAGTCTATGCGCCCTCGCGACCCCAGCCGCCGCAGGATACGGAGACGCCCTGGGCGTCGAGAATCCCAGGCCGATTTCCGGCCACCGTAGGCATGAGCTTGCGGACGGCGAGTAATGGGTAGCTCGCTGTCCGGTAAGGACCAAGCCCAAGTCGACGGCGCGTTGTGTTCCACGCGCGCCTCAAAGAGATGTCAGCACAAAAACGATGGGGTCTGCAAGGGCCGATGCCTGCGGGTTGCTTCGAAAGAGATACCACAGCCCCTGGCATACGAGCTACTGAGGGAACACGGGTGGGTTTTAGTCGGTAAAAGTCTGACACGCCCTCCTGCTCCACCCAGAGCGGGAGAAGTTATTTGATGATTTCCCACCAAAAAAAAAAAGCCCGAAAGTCTGACAACACTGTCATTTGTGTATCTTTGACAGTCCAAAGATCCACAAATGGCAGCCGGGACAAAGACCGATGTGGGTTGGTGGATGGTACATATCTTCGAACTTTTTTCTCTAAGACAAGTCGGTTTCCTCACGATGTTTTCCTTCACCGTTTCGAGATAAATGGTGATGAAATTAAATACATTAAGTGCCTGCCTGGCTTCAACTTTGGCGTCAAACTACGTACTACTTGTAATTCGGGGCGGATAACACTGGGTAGGCCACCACTGCTCACCCACTAACACAGCTACACTTCATTTAGTACCTACCAAAAGCACCCAAGCTATGTCCAGAATGTTTATTAGCTGTTAAAAGAACAAAAAAAAAAACACTAAGCCAAAGTGCCGTGGCACCGCCATACCGTTCACACTCCACGGACCATACAATATTCAGGAGCCCGCATTATGCATTGGAACATAACAAGCAAAATCAATATGGCTTTTGTACTGCGAAAGATTTCCTAAGCACCTTTATCATAAATATTTAAAGACGCGTTGACATTTCGTATATTTCAGGCGGTTTTTTCTCCTTTTTTTGGCTTACAGGATATGTGCGTGTCATATTGGATAGTGGTTGTCCTGATTTTAGGAAAACATGTGTTTTGCTAGTTCATAGTTTTGTTGTTTGTTTAGCATGAGGTCGTGGGTTCGATTCCCAGGTCGGGAAAAGTGATAGAGGATTTTTCTACCTGGGATTTTTCATTAGCAGCCTAGAGTCTATAGGTATCTGTGCCCAGTTGATGGTAATAGTCTTGCCTCACATGGGAATTAAACGGGAGTGATATGAAGATTTGAATGACGTTATTGCGACGCACGTTATTTTGAAAAACTTTACGGGTACATCATCATTTCAGCTGAAAGACGTCCACTGCTGGACATAGGCCTCCTCCAAGAGGGGGGGTTTTGCCTTAATTGCTACGCTTGGCAGGCGGGTTGGCGATCGCAGAATGGTGGTAAAATTCATAGAGAACGCTGCTGCCCATTCTCTAGTGAGTACCTTAGTCGCCTTCTATGGCACCCACGGAAAGAAATGGGATGGTGATATAGTTTTACGTCCGGCACCACACGGATAACGACGAGTGTTACGCCAGTTTTAAAACACATTGGGTCGAAAACCGCCATATCGAATGAAGTTGTCGCGAACACGCTTATTCTAAAAACTGAATGGTAAGCTAGTACGAAAGTCTTCGTATCGAACGAAATCCACTTTCGTTAATAGCATATTTCAATCTGAATTTGTCTGGGGATTGAACTCGCGACTCAGTGAGTACCAAGGACTGCCTAAGCTATGATGATAAAACTGACTCTGAGCACTTACACTGAACATAGGTAACTGGTGAAAAGTGAGTGTAGGTATCTACTATAGGTATACCACTGTCAAACCCTTGGGGGAAACAAGGCGTGATTTTATATAATGTTATGTCTGTTTTGTTATAACTATCTGAAATATTGTGGGGGCTTTAGTTGCACCTCTATAATGGGTCAATTGTCTTTTATTTTAAAAATCAGTCGATGTTGATTATGTAGGTACTCAAAGGTTAGTGTGTCAGTCAATGTATATTCTGGTTTCAAAACCAAGCCTATGTTTTCTAAACTAAACTAACAGAGCCTTTCCTATAACCCTACCAAGAAATCATTAAAACCCCCTCCCTACCCACACAAACTCTTACTTTTCTGACGGCACTTCTACGAATCTATATTACTATTATATATCTATATAAATAAAGAGAGAAGTTCTGACTGACTGACTGACTGACTCATCAACGCCCAGCCCAAACCCTTGGACCTAGAAAGCTGAAATTTTGCACAGAGGTTCCCTTTATGATGTTAACAAGGAATAAGGAAGGATTTTTCGAAATTCAACCCCTAAGGGAGTTAAATAGGGGATGAAAGTTCCACGCGGGCGAAGCCGCTGACAAAAGCTAGTCTGTCATAAACTCAACCCAATCAACAACACACACACTCAATCTCAATTGAATTATTCTGTTCCAATTTTTTAAATTGTTATTTTTATTTTCTTAACTCTTTTTTTTTTGTTTTCACCGGACACGGTTGTTTCGGGAGGTTCCTGTTTCGGATAGGGCGGGAGGAAACGCCCGGGTGTTTCCACTGCGAAGATAGCCCTGAGGACACGGTGGAGCACACGGTGGCGGTCTGCCCTGCTTGGGCGGAGCACCGCCGTGTCCTCGTGGAGGCGATCGGCGGCGGCGATCTCTCGCGTCCGGCCGTGGTACAGGCCATGGTACGGAGCGAGAGGGCATGGGGAGCCGTCACCTCCTTCAGCGAAGCAGTGATGCTCGCGAAGAGGGAGGCGGCGCACGTGAGGGAGAGGCAGCATATGCGCCCTCGCGACCCCAGCCGCCGCAGGATACGGAGACGCCCTGGGCGTCGGGAATCCCAGGCCGATTTCCGGCCACCGTAGGCATGGGCTTGCGGACGGCGAGTAATGGGTAGCTCGCTGTCCGGTAAGGACCAAGCCCAAGTCGACGGCGCGTTGTGTTCCACGCGCGCCTCAAAGAGATGTCAGCACAAAAATGATGGGGCCCGCAAGGGCCGATGCCTGTCAGGGGTGCGGGTTCGTTTGAAAGAGATACCACAGCCCCTGGCATACGGGCTACTGAAGGAACACGGGTGGGTTTTAGTCAGTAAAAGTCTGACACGCCCTCCTGCTCCACCCAGAGCGGGAGAAGTTATTTGATGATGTCCCACCCAAAAAAAAAAAAAAAAAAAAAAAAAAACCCGGCTCATTTACGCTAGTCTGTTTTCATCATCATTTTCATCATTTCAGCCGATATACGTCCACTACTGGACATAGGCCTCCCCCAATTGGGGGGATTTGCCATAATCGCCACGCTTGGTAGGCGGTTAGCGATCGCAGTATGGTGGTAAAATGCATAGAGAGTATGTTTTACTTTAATTTAATTAAGTTTTGATTACTATATTATTTAAGACGACTACAAGACCTAATGTGGCCTTGAAAAACGCACGCACACATTTACATAATCGACGTGTATGCCATCTAACGACGACAGCCATAACAAGTATCACACAAAACAAATACGAAGTTTAGCACTAGCGGTAAGGGAGAATACGTTGCCACGCCATCTATTGGAATACTCGGGAGTATTCTAATAAATGGCGCGGCAACGGCGCGCAAGTAGTGCTTATGCATAAGGTATAAAAGTCATAATCGGTTGAATGGACTGTAAAAATGCTTGTGTACTTAAATGTTTTATTTCAAATGGAATATAGATACCTAACATTCATACATAATTATAATTCCTATTTACTAAAAACAAAATCAATAAATTATAGTCTTACACATTGGAAATAACTTCTGTGTTGATATTATCAACTTTCTTGCTCCTATAAAAAACAATTACATTTTCAATGTTTTTTCTAGTTATCTATAAAAGTATTTAATAAATATATCTAAATATAGTAGTACTTTAGATAAAAATAAAAAGAAAAAACTATACCGATATGTCCTGGGGTTTGAACCCGAGCACTCTTCTATGCTAGTCTAGACTTCAACCTAATACGCTATTGTGACAGTTAAGCGCTATGTTGAAAAAACTGATCGTATGCGAACTGGCTGTGCAGTACATTTCCAAATTCTTAAATATCTTGATAAAAATTTGTAATAATAAAATGCTCTCACCTTTTAATATTGTTCATATTATGTTCGGCATTTGATTTATATGAACGTTTTTTACTTCTCGTAACGGGTTTAACTTTATTTCCCATATTTACAAATGGTAATGATTAAAAACTAAGTAGAAGGTTTTTTACGCTATTGAACTAAAAGTATTTTATAATTACAAGAATGAAGAATTTTTAAGGAAAGAATATAAGAATCAAATAATTTACAAAATAGCCTACGAAAACAGTAAACAATCTCAACGGAAATAATGCGGCGAAAAGCGCGACACGTCCTACTAGCATCAGGCATCGGCCGGCACTGTCGGTACACGGGCGTTTACGCACACATGTAAACGTGTTATGTTCGAAAATAGGAAAATGCGATTTACGAAAAATCTATTGATCGGACTAAAAAATTGAAACACTATTATGCTAGTATTTTGCTTGTAGAATAATCTGACAAAAAATCAGAATGATTGCAATATTATTAGTATGGTTTTTAATCGTTAAAAGAAATTTTTAGAGGTAACTTCGTGATTTTTTCTATCGTATGAAATTAGTTGTATTATGTTTTCAACACACTATCTAACTAGCATATATCCTGAAGATTATCATATATTTTTCTGATTTTGTTTACTGCAGTGGATCATAATCTTTTAGGCATTACAAAACCTGCGTTTAGCTCATCTAAGCCCCGGCCTTAATTGAGTATTTCAAGGCAGCAAGATATTATGATCAATATTATATACGCCGTCATGTACCTACAGTCACGGGCATTAATATGTATACATATCGCCAAATTCAAAAGCGATTTTCTTTTAAATAGCGATTGCAACCTTGAGATAAGTTGAGTATTTCATTATAGCGTGGGTTCCGAAATATTATTTTCATAATAAAATAAGATTACAATGAGTAAAAGTGGAAAAAATCACTTTTAAAAGTTGGTAAGCGTATCTATACATATTATTGCTCGTGTCTGTACAAGTGCTTCAGTTTTTAGGATTTTTTTTGTAGCATAAGTTGAATGTATGTGATGTGGCTGTTTTTTTATTGTACAAAATAAAATAAACTCATTTGGGTTACCCCAAATGCTTTGAAGAACTTGAGTATTTTGACACATACTGTTTCTCTTTTAACCCTTCATTTAACTCGCTGTAGCTGAAAAACCCTCTCGATACTGTATTCAACGTGTGTGCTAGGCATCCCAGTACGATTCGATCCTCTCCCCTGACGGACTACCATAAATTCTCGTCGTAGGCTTCAGGCCGCCTCAGGATTTTGATTTCCCAAGTGGCCTGAGACACAAGTTTTTTTTTTAAATTAGATTATTTTTATCCGACCTTGACCTTTTAAGAACCGAGGTCAAGTTCTAAGTTTCCTTATTTTTGAGCTTGGAGTGGTTTTGTAGGTAGTATCGATCAGGTTAAGCTACGCTTGCTGCGGTCTGTGGATGAGTAAACAATTAAACATATTTACATACGAAGACCCTTCCGGGCCTTGAAAAGTACGTTAAGTCTTTGTTCACGGCTGTCATTCATAGATTTTTTACAGTCGTTACAGGTCATCAGAAGCCCGATAGTCTGACAACCAGTGTTACCAACAGGTATCTATCGTATTACCAGTAACTGGGTGGTGCAGGCCAAATGTGCAGTCACTCCATGTGAAAATCTGGTACTCAACTGCATTCAGTTAGACTGGAAACCGAAGCCAACATACTTGGGAAAAAGCTAGACAGGTACTTGTATGCTATAATAATAGTCACGATTTAGCTGGATCATATATTCTTCTTTGTGCAATGTGTCAAGTGAATCTCTCTATTAAAGTGTTAATTTGAATAGCTTGTAGAGAATGCCTGTGGCATATGTTTTTCTACCAGACTTAACTACAGGTTTTTACATGCATCCTTTTCGCTATATAGAAAATCGAATGAAAAAGCATCGTCCTTTGCTGCGGCCTTCAGATCGCTTTTACTGTGCCTTTTGTTAAAGATACTTTTAAATAAACTGTCGCTAGCTGCCTGGTCTACTTTTCTATGCTCTTCTTGCCTCTCCACGAAGAGCGAAACAAATTTTTTGGTCCTCGTGACATGAAAAACGAAAGGAAGGCTTTGGTTTTACGACCTACTGCAGTCGGGTCTATAGATGAAAAATAATGTACTCAACATTCAAGTAATTAGCACACATAGTAAGATATTTTACGGACTAAAAAAAGGATTTGGTCAATTCGGTTTCATTTTTTAAATTTTTGTTACCTTAGAATTCCGTTATCTATAAACCGATTTGAAAAATTCTCTTTGGTTTGAAACGGCATGGTAACCGAGTGGTCTCTAAAATGTACAGAGGCCAGCACATCAAGCTACCCCAATCTGTCAAATTTCTTTGATAGTTTTTCAACTTTATTGCAAAGTAATAAGGTTTATGTTCATTTGGGGAAATTTGACAGTTTGGGATAGCTTGACCTGCTGGCGACTGTATTCAAGTTCTGATTGATGATTTTTGTGTTATCCATACGTTTTATTTTTCCACTCAGTTTATGTTGATATTATAATAATTCCCTGTCACTTTTATTTACTTAGCAACTGAAGGAAATTGAGTGGGGTAGGTACAACAAAGAAAAAAAAAACAAAATGAAAATGGTGCAAAAATAAACGATTTCCAAAAATCACTCCAAAATCAAAATAAAACTTTAATACCAGAAGTCGATGCCAAAAAAACGAACATTCAAAACCAAAGACACTGACTTCCGAAATTAAAGTTATTTCTCACTTTACAGATTTTTTTTTTAAGTCGGTTGTATTTTTTTAAATTCCGTATATTTTCAGTTTTGACTATAAGAGTTTTTATTCGGTGGTGTGCCACACCATTATCGCGTTTTTTCTGAACGGTAGTTTATCTAAAGATATCTGACTCAGCTCTACATACAGCCTTACCACGATTTAGTACCCAAGTCGTTGACTAAATCAAAACTTCGCTCACTTATTCTCCAAATGTTATCCTTATTTATGGACCGGCTACATTTGACTAAGTGCAACCAGCTCAGCAGTTAATCAGCGCGTCTAAATGTTAACTCAAGACTTGTTGAACTTAATTAGAAAGTTGAAAACGTTTGTAAGTCGAAAAGGACTAACTTTTGGGAAGCGTGCGCCCGTTTCGTTGGAGCTACGCGATCGTGTTATGTAAAAATTGAATGTTGAAGGTATTTCAGCGTATTAAGGAAATACTAGTATTTGTTAAGCATTGCGAAGTGCTTGCTTGGTGATGGCAATGGATAGCTGTTGAGTACATTGTCCTATATTTGCTAATTTTAAAACGTCAAAATCATAAAAATGTAATAGGCGCTTAAGGACCCAAATCAAATCAAATCAATATATTTTATTCCACATAAACCTGCATGGGCACTGATGAAACGTCAGAAGCTAGGTGCACGGTTCCAAATTGTCGCTTCCTATAGAGAAGAGCCGGCAATAAACTCCACGGTTAGTCTTTTAAAAATAATTGACTTTAACAATGTTTTCAAATTACAGAGATAATAGGTATAGGAGGACAGTGCAGGCCTGTCAATAAGTACCAGGTACTAAGAGGAATGAAAACACAGAATAGAAAATCGTCTACAAATCTAAAGTCTGTAAGGCCTACAACGTTCTCTCATTCATAATATACCTTTAAAATAATCTACATAAATAAAATGAACCTATTTAAAACAAGTGACATGATTTCTATGACAATCACTAAAAAATAGTCGATTTTAAAATTGACGTATAATGTCAAATATATAAAAAATAAAAATAATAAAAAGAACATTGTAATTAGGGAGCCCCATTTACGTGATACAAGTATCTTGCCTGTGGCAGACAATAAATTTGAAACAAAATATGACATGCATCCAATTATAATAGGTAATACCTATGTTAATAATAATTTGATTTTTGTTTTTATTATTTTTTGTTATTGTTGTTTTGTAAGCATGAAACGGCATGTTCTAAAACCAAAAATTGGAAGACGTCACATCCACTAATGTGCACTAGGCCCGCGTGGTGGCTTCTGGCTCATTCTCTCTCACAGAGAGGAGGACTATGTCGCGTCGGTGGGATCATTGTAGGTTGATTTTGTTATTTTTGTATGTTGTAATTTCGATTTTTTATGACGAAAATCGTGTCAAGATTCTCTGAAAATAAGAGTTGTCTAGGTACTTTCTGAGGTCAGTTTCCAACTTAACTAAATGTAGTGTAAAGCTGGGAAATCCTCCACAATGTTGGAGATAAGTTTCCTTGTGTATCCAGTGTCTAGAAGTCTGTTTTAATCCCATACCTTAGATAAAACTAAGCATGTAATAGCTGGTGTAAACATGTTTGTCCGCCAACTTAAGGTAAAAACTCCTCGACGTACACCATACTTGAAAAGACTGAACAAACTTGAGTTTTAGAGGAACGTTACATAGTTTATGTTTTCGTAGAATGTTTATATTTAAACAAGCTTATTTAATAGGTTTAAATGTTAAATGCATAACTGAGTAGTTTTGACAATTTAATAAATGTTTAATTAAGTTAGATTAAAAATTGCAATGATTTAAGTATAGATAAAAAAAAACTATTATAACTGGTATAGCAACAAAGCTAATGTTATTATCAGTTATTTAAAAGCAATGAAAAGTTAGTGAATACTAGTTTTCGTAATTAGTGAGAATTAGGTCTCTTTAAAAATTCGAAAGTTATTGTTGTTTTGTGATTTAGTTAAAGTAGTCCTACTCACTTCACTTCAGCCGAAAACATCACAGTTGGACATAGGTTTCCCCCAAAAAGGGGTGTTTTTTTCCATAATCGCCACGCTTGGAAGGCGGGTTGGCGGTCGCAGTATGGTGGTAAAATGCATAGAGAACGCTGCTGCCCATTCTCTAGTAAGTCCCTTAGTCGCCTTCTACGACAACCACGGGAAGAAATGGGATGGTGCTATTCTTTTACGTCCGTTTTTGCACGGAATTCTACTATCCTACTAATATTATAAATATAAAAGTTTGTGAGGATGGACGGATTCTTTCAATTTGACAGTTCAAAAACATTCATTGCATTATTCACATTATTAACAGAAAGAAGAAAGAAAGAAAGAAAAAACGTTTATTTGCGGTAAACATGACGCAAAAAGAACAGGAATACAAAAATAAGAAAAGGTTGAGGGAAACATGCGTCACATCCACGCAAAACGGCTATCGCTCAGCATTATGCTGCGACCCTATGCAAGACAGAGCCCCAGCGCTGGTTTTCAGTGACAGCCGGCTTTGACGTATTGACGTCGCCCGGTGCCTCAAACAATTAATAGGACACTAAACTGGTACAGCGAACTTATAGAAAAAATAATATATTAAAATGTAAATATGATAGAACTAAACAGGAATATAAAAAATTATAAAACAAATAAAAAAAAATAAAAATAAAAAGAAATAGACAAACATGCTACGAGAATATCATCCTCAATAAACTTTTACTCTTTATGTAGTGGCAACATTTCGAAGCGTCATCCATAGAGTTAATGTGCGTGTGCGTCATAAAATTGATGTAAGAAATTACAAAATGGCCAAATTATGTGAATTATGTAATGTGTTTATGCAATAATAGTTGTGTGTCAGTGCCGTAGGTCAGTGTTTTAAGTCTATATGAGTGAATGTGGTTGTGATAGATGAGATGAGATGGACCCAATAAAAGACAAAACAAAACCTGGGAATCTGAAGGGTGACCCAACATGCCAAACACTATAAACAGCTCCAAAAGCTTCAAAAACAGGAAGTTGCCATTGACGCGTGAGAGATCCCAGTTATCGGGCCGCCGTATGGCAAACTGCTGCCAGGGGGCGAAACCCTGGTGCCAAAAACAGGAAGGTAAATAACAAAA
This sequence comes from Polymixis flavicincta, assembly GCA_949987655.1. Taxonomy (NCBI): domain Eukaryota; kingdom Metazoa; phylum Arthropoda; class Insecta; order Lepidoptera; family Noctuidae; genus Polymixis; species Polymixis flavicincta. Next base: position 20,735,112 of record OX465181.1, on the reverse strand, counting down.
ATGGAGTGGAATTCAAGTCATGATTATAAATACAAAATAGAACAACATAACTTAATAAATAAATAATATGATTATTGGAATTAAATTTGAAATTAGATTGTAAATGGGCGATTATATGCATAAATATTTAGCGATAAACATGGATAAGTAATATGATCAAAATATATTTCAATAAATAGGTTGTCAACATAGAAAGAATGTGGACTGGGGAAACGCTACCAGCAGTCCCGGCATACAGGGGTCCGAATGCCATGTCGCAGTGCTGCTGGAGATCCAAAGCCAAGTACTGCAGGCCATGACCCATACGGTAAGCAAGGAATAAGACAAAGTTTATTGCTCAGAGAGCTGTTTATGTAACAATAACAGCATTTTTTTTTTAAACCTACACAGCAATGGATTATCAATTTCGAATTGTGAATGAAGGTATGTTACAAAACTAGGGTGCTGGTCTAAGATCGATAATCACCAGTGTCATCATCAACCACGTGGATGTCGTAAACCAATAAAACCAATTACACAACAAAAAGTATCCCACCAGCATCTAACCCCAACTGAACAGAAAAAAATAAATTTGTCATCAGCATTTGACGTGACACGTCGTCAATGTCAATTCGTCGCACGTCAGTTGTCAGTGAGCAACTAAAACAACAACATCGCTGATAGAAGCACACCGACATCCGCTTCCGGCAACCACACAAGACGAATCGGGCCAAAGATTAAAAGGAGAGAGAGTGACCTTGACTTTTGAACTGATTTAAAAATAGAATTTTCTTTAACCAATTTAAAGTACACAAAGTAATGGATAGATAGAGTGGCATTAGAATGCCGTAGTGTGGGCAGGCAGTTTGGTGAGCAGTGATGGATGCAGCCGCGGCTTACGAGTTGTAGGGCATGGGTACGAACCCAAGGAGGCAGTTTACTTTCTCTATAATTTCCCTTAAAATGATGAAGGGAAATATCGTGAGGAAACCGGCATGTCTTAGAACCAAAAATTCGAAGACGTGATATCCATCAACGCCCACTGGGCCCGCGTGGTAGTTTATAGTCCACTGCCTCACACAGAAAGGGAGAACTGTATTCCGGCAGTGGGAACACAGGCTTTTGGGCCAAATATTGATTCAATTATAGCCATCAGCTTGGGGTGCGGGTTGTTCGAAAGAGATACCGTGGCCCTTGGCACACAGGCTACTGAAGGAACACGAGTGAGTGTTAGTCATTATAAGTCTGACACACCCTCCTGCTCCACCCAGAGCGCGAGAAGTTATTTCATGATTTCCCAACCGCAAAAAAAAAAGCTAATACGTAAAGCCACAAGAAAAAAAGTTTGTATTTATTTTGTTTGTTGGCTCTTTTTTTACTAATAGTCACAGAAGCATTGCTAAATGCTTAGGTATGCTGCTATTTAAACAGGTCCACATCGAATTTTATTTTAATTTTAAGGTGACACTTGTCCACATTTTTTCCATACAAACTTCGGGAGGGTTTTTCTCCACTGTTTGACAATGTTACATCAAAAATTAAACATGGTATGGTTTTGTCTCATTATCAATATTGTCTATACGGAAACAGAATACTAAAATAAAAAGCCATTAAAAAGTTATGAGCCAACAAAGATTCGTTTTTCTTGCTAATTTAACCTAACTTTGGGCGTGTTTAAGTAATAAAAGCAGTGGTAGTCGGTACCGACAAAGTTCAATTATCAAAAAGTTCAATAAACTTAATTGGTCATTGATTTATGCAGAGGTTTTTTCAGAAAACCCGATCTTCCGAAGGACTTTTCTTAATTTTTTCGCGAATGTTTTGCTATAAATGCTCCTGTATCTCACTCAATAACTTTGTGCGTGTAGACTAGCGTCTAACTACTCATCACTGATACTATCTATGTCGGATATGAAGCCTGGTGAGACAGCGTGATTTTTAGCCAGGCCCACCAGTGAGTTCGTGCCTGTGAAAAGTGTCCCCTTAAAGTTGATAAATGGTGGGTCCATTTATCAACTTTTCTTTTTCACCTACCAAGTTCTGCCAACTATCTACGAGTAACTATTAAAGCCAAACCATTTAATTAATTCCTGAGGGAGACCAATAAAGCTATTAGGTATTTTGATCTTAGTAGTACCATGACGTAATTACCTTTGTGTAGAGTGTGTCTAAAAATCCATTGATAAAAACGTACAAAATCAAAAAGAAAAATTCAAAAGTACGTTTTAGTACTGCGATACCTAGAATACGTTTTTAATACTGTTACATGTAACTTTTATTTACTTTTTAGCTTTTCTTTATCCTTTACATGTAGTTCATAACTTACCTTCGTTTTCTATTGTGTAAGTTTATTTATTGATGTGTTACTTATGTTAGTTTTGTACTTAAAATAAGGTTAGTAATGTTAGGAGTAACGTCTTTTGCAGTGAAAGCCTCCAAACCGTTCCAGATGGCTCTATCCTTTGCCGTCTGGTCCATCGTGATCCGGTTATTTGTGCGATGTCGTCACTCCATCTTTTCAATGATCTATCCTTCTACATGTGACTATAAAAACCCAAGAAAATAACTAAATTAAAACACCATCACAATTGCAAACCGCAACCCAAAAAATATTCAGTCAAAACAAGTAAACAGAATACAACAAAAAGAGCACAGATTATTGAATCGAGTCGCCCCTCTGCATCGACTGGCGGTCACGTATGTCGCACGGTGTACGTTAATGTGTCGGACGTGCACGGCCTGCCTAATGTCCGCTTATAAAACGTGTAGTCGCGTTGCAGTCGCGCGATTTTATTCTCCTTTTGATTGTGTCGACGTGCGTACCGCGACACGTGTGCGGTGGGATTTTAGTTACGTTTTCATTTATTTCGTAGTGTGTTGAATAGTCGTGTTACTTATATGGAGGAAAATGGGATTGTTCTGTGAGGAAAATGTTAGCAAATATTTAGTCGACCTCGTAATGGCTTTATCATCCTTGGGTTGAATGTCACAATCATGTAGTAAATCATAAAACGACAAGGTATACATGTCTATATGGCAGGTAAGAAGGAAATAGTAGTTAATTTACATTACAGCACCTTAAATCTATGAAAACCAATGCCAAAAGGGCCTCAGTACAGCATAATGTCAAATGGTAACACAAGGACCGATGACCTTGTGAAGGCCGCGGGTATCCACTGGATGTAGGAAGCACAAGACCGGTCGAAGTGGAGGAGCCTGGGGGAGGCCTATGTCAAGCAGTGGACGTCTTTCGGCTGATATGATGATGATGATGATGAACACAAGGTCTGACAAGGTCTTCCAAATGACGCTGATTTATAGCTGCAGTGCCCGAGTGCCATACACTAGAATAATAAATAAGTACTTAGGGAAATAAATTAAGGTTGAAAATATCAAATAGCTTATACAAAAAGAAATGGAATGTTGCAACGCGTATGTTAGATTGTTCAAACCATAGTAATGTTTCAATTTACTAGGAATTGTTGTCAAAACTGGTCAAGCAATTCTGAGGTCTATATAAAATTTTCAGTAAAAATTAAACCAATGCTAGCTGTACTAATTTCTAACTATACAAACTACTTTTTTTTTAATTTTCGTAAGCAATAAGCAAGTGTGATGTCGTGTCTCTTTTAAATGTTTTAATCTTTGGCGCGTATACAAGTTTTCGGTGTACAGCAGACTTCAAGCCGAATCTATGCGTCTCGCCAGCATGTATGTATATACTTTATTGATTTCACATACACATACACACTTCACCCCACCTCCACTCTACACTTATACTACATAATAACCTCCACATTGAGTATTTTCTGTTTGATTCCCTTAAAAAAAAAGACGTAATTCCTCAACTAATTATTATTTAACTTTCTTTGTCCTTTTTTTTTGTCTGGAACAATGTCTTTGTATATTAATATTATCTTTGGATTAGGCGTTGATAGCTGCGCCACAGTATATTACTTTTGTGGCTATCTTCGTTTTCCTTTTTAAATTATTCTGAACGTAAGTTGTTCCAAGTAAACTTTATTTTATTTCAAATATTTTCTGTAATGTTTGTTTGTAGAAAAACTACAGCGCGTACCTAACATTGAGACCTAAATTTAAATAAAACCGATTTGCATAATTCATGGAGGTATTATAATTTGCCATGAGCTTTAAAACTGCATTTCTGCACTTTTTCAGTAACCTATAATTTGATACTTTTATTAGCTCAGTTTCTGTAAAACGAAAACTTAAATATCTTTCATAAACCAAACGAGTTAAGCATAAGTGCTTACCTAGAGGAGAGGTATTAAGAAATTAGTGAGAAGACGCTTACGTCTTCACCACTAATTTCATAATACCTCTAAAGCTAACTAAACGCAAATTGAGACATAACTTCCAAGAATAAAAATCTCGTATTTCCACCGACATGACAGCAGATGATTTATTATACGAACGATAAAGCCACCATCGGCCGCCATCTTGAATATTCGAGAATTTAAATATTGCTCCTCAGAGCCAGATTGACAGTAATATTTTTCCTCTTTAGCGGGCAACGTCACTATTTCATGGAAAATATTATGTGACCTTGATTTAGATGGTTTGGAATATTTGCCATTGATCTTGTGAGCTTTTATGGTTTTTTTCTGACAGATTTACCATATAAACTTGGAAATATTTTACTTGTTCAGTGGACCATAACTTCCTTTAACGTTTGCAAATGAGTTAAGGGCTACATTAAAGCTTTATGTAACCTATTGACGTAACAATATTATAACATTACTCTTATTAACCAGCCTTACTGTGCCAGGTTTTTTTTTTTTTGGTTGGGAACTTTTTACCATACCACGCACTATACCATAAACACACATGCTATTGAAACCTATCGCATAAAAGTCCCTTTTCGTATATAAATAATGTTTGAAAAGAATTGATAGCAATGATTGATTGACATCGAGTCCCCTTGCATCGTAAAGAGTAGTTGACGGTGCTGAGCATACGGGTACCTACATGACAGTTACAGAGACCGAGTTTAACGTTTAAGATGGAGAAAACCATAAAAATGTAAAATGTGAAATTTTAACAAATGTGAATATCAATATTTTACTTTACTTTAGAAATGTAGTGTTAATGTTAGGCTAGAGGGACAAATGGTAACATTAACAGTTAAATGACTACGTAGAATGGTACCTGTAACATGAAACAAAACTCACTGAATAAAAAAGAGTTCGAATATAGAACGAACGTTCAAAGTAATTATAGCTCTTTGTAATCGACCAAGAAAAGTACACGAGCCACAGTCATCCATAACCTGACAGAAAATTTACAACAGGATATAGTAACGACCTTAATTCACCAAACTTAATCTGGTCATAAAGTCGGACACATAGAATTGAATATCGATTGAAAAGGCAATGAAAGTTTAGTCGTTTTGGACGGTAAGCTTTCCTGCCAAGTGTCAAACGCTCACTATTATGACGCGATAGAGAAATATCGGCAAGTTAGATACGCTCCATCGGCTCTTTTTAACTTCAGATGCCTACAAAATTCGTTCAGTTCATTATTTGCTTTGAGTTGACTTAGTGAGCTTTTTACCGTCGACATAACGGCATTTTGGGGTTTCGTTTTAAATAGCCTGCTTTATGCGGTGATACGGGTTTCGCTTTTATTCATTCTGTTTTGGTTTTCGTGTCATTTGAAAAAGGGTTACTATTGGTACATGGTCTTTTTAGGCCTCATGTTCCCTAAAGAATGAATATACAATTTCAATATGTAAACAGATTCTTGGAAGGGTTACAACATGTTTCTAATATGTCTGTTTTCCTGTTCCGTGCTCAACTTGGTCAAACAAATTTAGTAAATATGAAAGACAAGCAACAGTAAAGCTTTCCTCTTTTCCTGTCTAATTATCAATTCCTAAATTTCAAAGTCGGGCTACCCATATTTAGTTCTCTGAGGTCAAATTTTATAAACGAGCAATCAGAGTTCATTTTAAAGTTTACAAATGATGTGACTTGCGGCACTTGAGTTATATTTATGCTGCTAAACAATTTGTTTAAACAACTAAAATTTATGAACAGTTTCTAGAGCCGACTTCAAAGTCAAGGTCACGCCACAAGGGAGAACAAAATATTCAACACTAATCCTATAATTACAAACTCCTTGTTTCCCTTTCTTCAAATTGAATTAAGATTTGTCACAGCAAAATCTGGGGGCTTCAAGGATTCGCAGTTCTTAACCGGCATTCTGTTGACTAGCACTGATCTTTATTAGGTTTACGGAAAACGAGGGGTTGGCAGAATAAATTTGGCGCGACAGGGGTGGACTGTCAACAGGGGTACACTGTACCATTCATTGTCCTCTTTGATGATGTTAGTTCATGTCCGATGCACAAAGTCACCGCTCGCTGACGCATTGTCACTTTTAGCAAATCCAGTAAACAAGTCATGTTGTTCTCTCCTATTCCAAGTCTCTGTATTTTTCTTCATCAGTCTCATGTTTGTTTCTCGGGATTCTGTGAGTTGAGATGTTTTTATTTGATTTTCGATTTCAACTTTTTCGTTCGTTCGCTGGGTTTGAGGAGTTGGTATTTTATTTTTGTTTCGGATCATTTTATATATAAACAAGATTAGTTGGCTTTAAGTATTTGAGTTTAGGCCAGTGACTTTGCAGAACTTTTCATGCGTGATGGCAAAATATTTTCTGGAGTTATTTATGCATGTTTTTTGTTAACAAGAGATCTCATTTAACTTGATTCTTCAAATAAATGTTAAAATGTCATAAATCGTCTTATGTTGCTCAAGAGCAGGTGTTTATGAGCCTGATCGGCTGGCAGACTTTAGTTTCAGAACGAATGCACTTTCCCTGCAGCATGAAAGTAAATCTCTACGTCATCATCAGCCTAGCCTTTCCCAACTAAGTTGAGGTCGCCTTCCAGTCTATTTGGATGCAGCTGAATACCAGTATTTTACATGGAGCGACTGTCTATCTGACCTCCACAACCCAGTTAGTGGGTAATACGATACCCCTTGGTAAGACTGGTTGTCAGACTTTCGGGCTTCTGACGACCCATAACGACTGTCAAAGATCCACAAATGACAGCCGGGACCAACGGCTTAACGTGCTTTCCGAGGCACGGAGGGGTCTTGGTATGTAAAGATGGTCACCCATCCACGGACCAACCGCGGCAAGCGTTGCTTAACCTGGTCGATCAACCCGTGCAGCTAAATCTAAGTAAATCTCTACGTAACCCTTTGCAAGTAACAATCATACTAGTATGTTCTTCTAAGTTCAAAGTAATTGTCCTACTGAGACAGCTTCAGACTTACATCCTTCCTGTTACACCCTCCTGCCTCTATTGTCACTTGAATTCCTACAAACAGAATTACATCACAACTTGTAAAGCGAATCTTAATATCTAAAAACGGAACAAAAGAAATTTTCATATATTAAATCCGGTCGTGTGTGTAGAGAACAATAGGCAACTCGGCAACTCGAAGCCAGAGATAAATCATCTGCCGTCGCCATGGGAACGACAATTGGGGGACAAAATTAGAAATAAATTCCTTTCGATATGCCAAGGGCTGTTCTTAACCGTGTTATTGGTGTGTTTGAGCTCGAATGTAGAGCGTCAGGTGTGAAAAATGATTTTGGTTTACGCTTGATCAGTTTGTGTGTTCATTTCGCTTGTGGGGTGAACCGACAGCCCCTATCTCCGTATCTCGTATTGTTGGGTCTTACGTTGATAAGCGAATTATCGGAAACGTTTTGCTTGTTTGCTGTTTGTCTCCTCTGAATTGGGTCGAATGGAAGAAATGTATCATTGGGGAAATCTGAGATGAGTAACTAACAAAGTTTGTAAACAGTTTTTATCTGGGTAGAACATTTGTAGTAAGTACTTAAATATTTCTTGTTTGCTAAATGAGAAACTTAAAACCGAAAAGCACCGCAAACCGATATCAATCAACTTATCCTGGGAGTATTTACAAAAACAGAAAACACCGTCTAAATGAAACTGGAAAAAGAAACACGTAAGGAATCCACAATTTTTGGCGCAAAAGTGGAAAAAGCCCGGAGCTTGATGGATTGCCTCCTCCTTATTAGTGTGCGCTTAGACACCTAGCAAACGTTTCGGTTTCGAGATGTTCCAAAGAGGATTTTTAAATCTTTTCGCATGGATTTTGGGGCTGTTTTGCTTTATTTTTCACCCTGAGTTGTTATTAACTAAAGCTCAACGTAGTTCTGGCGTAGGACTTTTATTCGAAGAAGTAGCATTTTGTTATGATATTTTTTTTAAGTAGATAGGCATTATTTAAATTTTATTAATGAAGGCTATAACGATAGCCCTGTGAGTAAGTTCGGTCCCACAGATAACCTCACTCATCTGTGTTTTTTCTCCTCATGTAACATACTTACCTATGTACATAGGTAAGTATGTTTGTAATTCAAAGATTACTTCAGGACACTTTTTTTTGGCGAATATTTTTTTTTAATTTACAAATTAAAAAACCATTTAGAATAACACAGTATCGACAGTCACCATAAACAAGTAACAAGAATTTTAAAAGTATGTAAACTTTACGTAAAGTAAGCAAACATTTTGTGAGGATAAAACAAACAAGAATTTCTTATCCTTTCAGTACTGGTTATAAATGATGGCTGGCAACCCTTTGCGGGTGTTAAAGCTTTTCAAACCCTTGTTTTGGCAGCTTTTCTGGTTTTTCCCTTAACGAAAACGTACTTTGAGTACCTAATATGCGGTTACTTGAAACTTGCGTAATTTATAAGTGTGGTGAAATTGCGTAATCGTATTAACCTTAAGGCTCCCGCAGGCTGGTGCAACGCAACAGTGCGACGTGACTGTACTAGAACAATTTCTTTGAAAAAATCATGTAATTTTTTTTTTTTTTTAAGACGTTGCCCCACACTAGGAATTTCTCCTGTATTGTGGGTGTGTTTACAAACATTTAAAACTCACATACACAAACAGCCTACTACTAGAGTCTACTAGAGTGATCTACTAGAGTCTCATCACACTTATATGCGGGATAGCCTTTATGAGGCAACTGCTCTTTGATAGATGTTCTCTGAAATTGGAGCCATATCGGTATGATACTAAGTTAGAGTACCTACCTACCGCGAATGAAATTTCTAATTTGCATGGCATATGACAGACATTTTATCGACATTATATAATGTCAATTAAATGTCTGTCATATGCCAGGTACATTATAAATTTCATTCGCGGTAGGTATAGGGTACATACCTACCGCGAATGAAATTTGTAATGATCTTACTTGGTTCCTGGATATCTACTACATACTCGTAGTACCTACTGGATGTCGTAGATGACGAAGTTGGTTGTAACAACTGGTGAAAAAGTTGGGGTCTGTACTTAACAAGAACAACCAGACACCTAACTATAAGAAACAAAAAAGTTAGCTTACCTAATACGCCCTTGTGATATTTATACCTAGAGTAAAACTACATTATGTTGATACCCATTTATTTACCCGTTTAAAAAACAAGAATCGTTTATCTTTATTGTAACTATGAACTGCAACTGTAGACGTTTATCTTGATATATATCCAAAAATAAACAAAAACACATCAAAAACTCCCACAAAAAAAAATTGAACAGGTGAGTGGAAAAATAATGGTGAAAAAGTCGTACGGTCGTGCGATTGCCCGCGGCGATGTCGCACCGTCGTTGTGACATGCGATACGATACGGCGTCGCCTTGTCGTGCTACGTCACGCCCATGGGTAAAACAGCGCTGCAGCGCTTTTTTGCATGAACCAAATTTGGATTAGCGCGTATTTCGACAAAGCGATTGTTTTTTTGCGTTTTGTTTTGACAGCTTTTTGTGGCACAGCAGTTCTTGTATAGATTGTATTTGTTTCGACAACTATTTCAAATTGCAAAACTTATGTAGGGCATTACTTTGGATGTTTCGATGAATATGCTGCTTTGCAAAAGCTGTTTAATTTAATGGTTGGTCGATATACATAATTTGTTAAGATACGTAACAAAAGTTTTCATAATTACCCACCCTAACACAACCACATACATAAATACAATACATACAGCGAATCCCACCACATCTATCTACAAGGAAAATTGTCACCAAATACAAGACACAATAACGTGCCAAAAAAACACAAAAATATGACGTCATCGATCAACTTACAAACAAACACGATCGCATTATTCATAATTTGTCGCGCGTTCTCACCGGTGGAACCCTAAAACTATAAATTGCAGCGGGCGCGCGATCAATCACCGGGTTCCGTACAGTTAGTAAATTAAGTCCGGTTTTGAATTAGCGACCGCCTGGGCGCTAACTTAGTTATGGTATGACGTAATTATGCTCAGCTTAATGTGAGTCTACGTGGATGTTCAACACGTATTTTTTTTAAATTTGTGGTGCAGTTTAAATATCTTTCAATTTTAATGATTAAACACTAGCTTTTGCCAGCGGCTTTGCCCTCGTGGAGGTTTAGGAATTATGATAAGCCAGGTTAGAAACCATATGTGTGCCAAATATAATCCAAATTCGTTTTCCGTTTTGGTGTGATTAAGTAACAAACATACAAACTTTCACATTTATAATATTCGTAGGATAATTTGCGCTTTAATGCCTTCGTGAAATGGTCTAATTTTTAATTTCGAATGCCGTGTGCCGTTTGCTTTGAGACTCCTACTTCCTAATTTGTGGTTTTCGACAACGATCGGTCACCCTACCTTTCCCTAGGGTCGTAAACTACGACTCTTGGGATTACGTCAAGAGGATTTGCGACAGGCTCAGCAGCATCTTCCTCTGAACTAATTATAGTAAGCTAGTAAGATATTATTTGTAGCAATGGCAATTACCAAGCGGTGCCTAGAGGGCAATACAGTTGGTAATCTCATCTTTGTGGTATTTTAGGTCCATGGGTTCATCTTTAAAAGTGAACTTTATTCCAACCATGTAGCCTTCCTTTAGGAGTGGATCATAACTCCTGGTCTATTGAGAACATCTGTGTACAATCTTGGTGCCTCAATGGTTTCTATCCTAATCTAGGTGACGCCTGAGCATTCAAAGAGAACATGCGCAACGATTTCCTCAGCCTCCATGCAAGCCCTGCATAGAGAACTGTTCGATAAAATTATTATTTACAAGTGTTGTTTAACGAGCAGTGCCCCCCCCCCCCCGAGTGGGTTCCCGCATTGTCGTTGCGGGGGGGCTTAGTAACCGTGGTCTCCCACCCACGGTGAAGCCAAGAGGAACCCAACGGTGGGGCCGCTCGTCAGGGTTTTTGCCTTCAAGCCATTGACGTAGCGGCCAAAAAGTAGGTTGCGGTGAGGTGCACCGCAACTGAGGTGGGCCGCGATGTCGAATGGGAGGCATCGCGGCTGAGGGTTACGGGCTGCGGTAGAGGAGGAGTGCCGGTGCTTCTGAGCAGCGCTCTTCCCTTCCGTGGCCTGGACGGGGCCGCCACCGTTTGATGGCGGACGCGGTGGGGCCGCAGGGGAAGAGGAGTGTCGGTATATCGTCAGCCGCTCTCCCTATCCTCTGCGGCCGAAAAGAGGTAGACGGGACGGCGCGTTGTGTTCCTCACGCGCGCCGTCAAAGATGTCAGCAACCACTGGTGGGGTCCGCAAGGGCCGATGCCTGCCAGGGGTGCGGGTTTGTTCGAAAGAGATACCACGGCCCCTGGCATACGGGCTACTGAGGGAACACGGGTGGGTTTTAGTCAGTAAAAGTCTGACACGCCCTCCTGCTCTACTCAGCAGGAGAAGTCATTTGATGATTTCCCACCCAAAAAAAAAAAAAAACAAACGAGCAGTGCCCCGTCACTAGGCTCAAGCCGTTCCTGTCCGAGTATAGTAAACATCTAGTTAGCCCGTCATCCAAAGATGGCATAGCTTCCCTGGACTGCCTGCAACCCGGTGTCGAGGTCCCCCAGCTTTCCTCTTGTGCGTGGGTGAAATCCTGGAGCCATCTGCGTAGCTGGTGGATAGGGATGAGCACGATTGGGCCCGTCTAGCCAGTTCGCGTAGTACAGAGATAAAATAGAATATGAGTCTGGAGTAAACTAGTTTTGATCATCATTTTCCCGGATCCTCAGAGCTCACTCCTACTTGACCAATAAGCTGATTAATATTATACGTTTAGACGCAGTTTTCAAGTTGATCATACCAATACAGCAAACTATATTGATTCCATTGAAATTGTAATGAGAGCCATTGAATCATTCGTTCGCGTCAAGAGTAAATATGTTACGATTAATTAGTGCTAATACCTATTATTAAAATATATAAGTTTAATTATACCAATAATTTGAGGAGATTAGTGGAATGTTATAGATGATTATCTGTAACAATTTCGGATTCAACTGTTTATCATGAAATAACTCCTGTTCACAAAACCTCTCTTCGCGAGAAAATAAGCTGTAATCTCCCACGTGGGCCCAGTGCGAGTTGGGAGATGTCACATGTTTTAGAAATTTTGTTCCAAGATATGCCGGTTTATTCACGGTTCCTTCACCGTTTTGAGAGCAGTAGTGATGAACTTATTTACACAAAGTAAGGTGCCTGCCTGGGTTCGAAACCACGTTCTATAGTCGGGGCCATTACCACTAGGCCACCAGTGCTTCCTAATGGGCAACCACTGCCAGTGGTTATGGTTTTATATTAATTTCAAAAGACATTGCTACTTCTATTACTTTTCCCTTAATTCTTTTAAAGATCCCACCGGAAGTAAGTTTGCGAATGTTTGATTTTATTTTTCAATCAACTTCAAATCTATCGTTTAACCTGTTTACAAAAACTGCTTCACAAGAAAACGAAATAACTTATATTACAAATCACACGATAACACAAAGTAGACATTTAAAACCTACCTCAACATCCATCAAGTAAGAAAATCACAAAGCTCGTACGTACCTGAAAGTAAAAAGACTCGGCATTAGCAATATAACAAATGCACTGACCTACGTGAGGGAGATACGAATAAACAGAAACGGTACCTACACAAAAAGAAAAACCATAAATTACGTTAAAACGCTGGCAAAAACCAAGGAGTGTTGCTTAAAGGTGGATGTTCAATGTGAGTCTATTTGTGCGCGTAATATATATTGGCATTTGCGTTACTTTTGTTTTGTAACGAAAAGCGTTATAGCCCCTCCATGCGACTTTTTATTGTATGTTTATTAGAAAGAGACACACATAAAGAAGGATAATTTGAAGGTTTTCGAAGGTGCTGATGCTAATGTTGATCGCCAACCAGCCTGCTAAGCGTGGCGATTATTGCAAATTCCCCCCTTTCGGGGGAGGCTTATGTCCAGCGATGGACGTCTTTTGGCTGATATGATGATGATGATGATGATGCTAATATTGAGGTCAAAATTAAAACAAAAGACGGCGGCTGCGATTTTCTTTTTATTTTTGTCATGAGTGTCGTTTTCATGGTTTTTGGGGTTGCTAAAGCCGATACTTAGGTCAAAATGAAAATCCAAGATGGCGGCTGCAATTTTTTTTTACACGATTGGTTTCATTTACGGTGTTTGACAATTTAAATCTCCATATCGAACTAGAATTTTGAGTTGAAGAAAAAGCGTAGAGAACGTTTTCTTTTTACTGAATGACCAACCAAAATATCCTCAACGAAGTAGCCATTAACTTTATCAACCTAAAATCATATGGTTGCTACGATTTTAATTGTCTCTCATTTTCTACAATCACATACGTTCAAAAATTTAGTTGTACTGGATATTTGTTCTGTCGCGTTCGAGAACAAATAAAAGGCCACTAACAGTAGCGAAGTGAACAGTGTTCCTGCACTCATTAATTGTCGTTCATTTAGTTACGTGTATTTCCTTTGGAACTGCGCCTTTTTTTGTTTTTCTTTATGATTTACAAAACTAGTTGCTTAATTATTGTTGTATATTTCTCATGTATTTTTTCTCTAACATGCATTTATCAATAGAGATAGTTTGAGCAGCTAAAAAGTGTTGAGCTTAAAATATATTGGGCTAAGCTGGTCATGTCAGTACATTTTCGGTAATGGAAATCAACGATTGAAGCGATGAAGGTAGTTTTTATAAACTTTTTAACCCACAATCAACCCAAAAATGGCGTTGATCAAACTAATGTTTCAAAAGCAAATGACCATAATAATAAGAAATTAAGGTAAACTTTCTACAACAAACAATGAAACAAATACCAATAAACAGAAGAATATATATCAAAAACAACATCAAAAATAAAAATAGATATAAATATCCATCAGAACCCAGGATCTAACGGTGCAGTAGTAGTAGTGTAAGTGTGCAATCAAAAGGCAATGTTTGCGCATGAGGCGTCCTCACGACCAATTAGCGTCGACATCGCGCCACATAAATTGTATCAAACAGCTCGGTTCCTAGCTGTGCCAGTCCTGGATGTACAACTGAACTGGATGATGGTGTAGAGACATGGGCTGCTGCATTGCAAGGTTTCGTTTGTGAAGATGCATTAACAGACGTTACATCCGAAACTATAATTAGAGACCTTCATCATTTAAAGATTGAATGATTTTCAAAATCTATAACTAACTATAAACATATTTAGTGCTAAGTTTGACATATTAGTGTACAATTCTATCCATCTTGAGTCTATTCAAGACAGACAATCCACGAGATATCTATAGATATAAAAATTTCGTGTCACATGTATGTTCGCGATAAACCCCGAAACTACTGAACGGATTTTGATAAAATTTTGTAACCATTTATAATATGGTCCAACTTAAAATATAGGATAGCTTACATCTCAATTTATGGTAGGTAGGGTAAGTAGGTAGGTAGGTAGGGTAGGGTATGATAGGGTAGTGCAGGGTAGCGTAGGTAGGGTAGGGTAGGTTGATAGGGTTGGTAGGGTAAGTAGGTAGGTTGATAGGGTTGGGAGGATAGGTAGGTAGGGTTGGTAGGGTAGGTAGGGTAGGGATTTTGTAGAATGACTTTTGGACGGACAGGGCAACGTCTGTCGGGTCAGCTATTTGTATGTCGGTTGGCAATAATGGACGCGTTTTTTCATATTGCCTATATAACACGTCTCTGTACTTCACACTAAACACAATATATATGGAATATGCGTATAATCATCTAGACGACCTTGCCACCTTAATTGCCTTCTAATTGGAAATTCTGAGGATTGTGAGGATGATCGTCGAGTATCTGGGATAGCGGAAATTTTGAAGCAATATCGTTTTAAATCATCTTCAAAAGATACAATGCCACAAAGCACTTCCACCAAGTTTCTATATCTACAGTTAGTACTTTTGTCCCTACCCCCGTCGCTGGCAAGAGTTCATTATCACAAATAAACCGAAGAGCCTTTCCGTTTTTATTGTTCAATGGCAATGTTCCACCACATTTTACTTCGCTATTACACTTGAAACTATGTTAAGTGTTGTTTCACAAGATATTTGGAAGATATGATTGTTGTAGGTACTTACAGTTGAAAGGGTTAAAAAGTTTAATTTTTAGTGTGTTGCGCTTAAAGCTTCTTTATGTGGGGCACCTTCTGAGTTATCTCCAATTTATCGAGCTGATTATAATTTATACTATAGGCTTCTTTAATTTTACGCACCAGGACTCGATAATCGCTTCTTGCGTCTCGTATGTTATGGAGGACATGTCAACAAAATCTGAAAACATCAATTTCAAATTATCCTTTCACCATACGTACGCCTAAGCCATGGGGTGAACTATTATATTCTAAACCAAAAAAAGTTGGGGACACGATCAATAGATCCCTATTGATTGCATCCCCTATATAGATTCGTGTATTAATGTTACTAATACACAAGGGCGTATTGCTAATTTCTTTGAGTCGTCCCCTCTGACTATTGTATCTATAGGATATGTCTTATTACATCAATCTACGAAAATGGTTATTTGATATAGAAATTGGAGCCAACGTATACTGGAATCGTTCGCTTTTATTAACATTTTTGTGCTATTGAGGAGGTTTCTTCTCTACATTGTTGCCAAACTTGTCTTTGGATTATAGGAAAACATCGTTTACTGTGTTATTTATGTCATCATTTAGAGTATAATCAAGGCTCATTGCATTATGATTGCCAAGCAAAATAAAAAATGCCTTGACTTCTATACACCGCCTGCACTAGCATCGATTTCGAAGCCACCGACCTAAATGACATAATTAAAAATCAATCGGAACCTTAACTCCAAAACATTGGGGTCCCCACATCAATCACCTAATTCAAAATTTACTCCAAATCGCGTAATCCAACTGCCGAACTATAGATCCAGAGGTTCGCACAAAACATTAGTAATCTAATTAAACAGGCGAAGGATTAATGGAGTGACAATAATCTTACGTCACGTTTGGGGTAAGGGATTATCCCGAATTTAATCAGTGGTAGACACCGCAACCCTTATGACGTCGATTCGTTATATTCAGATTGATGCAACGAGGGCTACGGGGAAAATAAAGAGGATCACAATTCGATAACTTTTTTCGTTTTTAGAGTTCCGTACCAAAGTGGCAAAACGAACCCGTATGACGCAACTTCGTCTAGCAATTATTAGTAGTTTCTGAAATCTATCGACTTGACATGGAAAAGCGAAAAGTGTGAAGAAATCAGCGACAAAATACATATGATAAAAAAAAATACGGGTCGACTTGAGAACCTCCTCCATTTTTTCGTAGGTTAAAAATAGATACCCACGCAGACTCAAAAAATAAATACAACTTTATTTTTAGTATATGCGAAACCCGAAACACGTGGCTAGTATTCTTATGTAAAGAATCTATGTACAAAATTTCATAGCTGTATCATGAAAAATCACAAAGTTATAAGCTTGCTATGTTACCTAGTTGTCTACACAAACATGGTCACCGTAGGCGCCACGCGCCGCCGCCCGCGCGTCTAGCGTCGTATTGTGCTCATTGATAATAATTATGCAGTTGGTATCTAACCGTATGGCAATTGTTTTGTAATTACCTAACTAGGACTACCTAAAAATATAACACGATGTAACAAAGATTGGAATCGATTCAGTTCCATAATCTGAACAAACTATATTCAGGTTTCGCAAATAGGTACTAAAAATAATGTTGTATATTTCCTTCCAAAATACAGAACTCTCGGTGCACATACAACTCGCACTTAGTCAGTTTTTTTTTATATTTTGTTGCCATAGTGATACTTTTGCAGCTTACGTTACATGAACCCAAAATTAATACAATAATTGTATACGAGTAGACTATCCCGTCAATACCCCTTGGGTATCGTAATGGGTGAATTACGGATTAATTATTATTATTTGGGTATAAACAGTAGGTCCACCTGTGTGTTACAGCTACATTGTGTTTAATGTAATACTGCAATCATCCATCTGCTCGAATAACGGAGCTATTAAGTTCAGAACAACTGACAGATGTTAAAGTAATTTAAAACGACTGATAAGTTGATTCATAGCACCTACGTAGTATTTCAGACTTGTATACAATAGCTATACAATTTTCAGATTTTTTTTACAAAACTCTTCAATTGATCATCATCTTCTGCTTAGCCCACTGTCTAACCGGATGCAGTTGAATACCAGTATTTTACATAGAGTAACTAAATAATCTGACCTCCACAAACCAGTTACTGGGTAATACTATAGCCCTTGATAGACTAGTTGTCAGACTTGACGACCCGTAAGGACGGTCAAAGATCCACGAATGACAGTCGTTACGGGTCGACACGAAATTGATATGAATACAAATAGTAGAAGCATAACACTAAAAAATCTTCCTGGGTAAGAACACGCACGTCAAACTTGATGTCATCTACAGTTCTCATTATTTTTCGATATGAAGGCATAATAGAAAGTTATAATTATTTACTCAAACATACTTATGAACGAAGAAAATAAGTACTTTGTACAATAATGAGTAATTACTATTTCATACAATACATTTTTTCACATCGGTTTCGTCAATAATTCGGTAAACAGAAACCTAAACCTTGAAATTCGACTTTCGGCTATCGAACTCAAAGTCCAAATTCAGCGAAATTATTTTTTGCTTAGAAAATATTCGTTACTTGCACATACCAGTCATTAAAATTTTAACATAATAATAAAGAGGGTCGTTTTTATAATAGACCTTGTATTGGGGTCCCATTGTGTGCCAGCGTGGTACGGGCAATTTACAAAATGTAACCTTGTAACAACGTGTGTATCAGACATAAATAGTAACATTTCGATGACAAATAATAGTGATTTAGAGGACCGTACAATAGGACCGATGTTACATGTAAAATTAGCTGCAAATGTCGGGTTAAATGTACGGATCATTAAAATTTGCTTACACCCCTGTCGACTAGTACAAATGTTGGTAGTGGCATGGTTTGATTAACTCTGAACTCTGGCTAGTGAGCTTTACTTGTCATTCTTGTAGTTTTTTTAGATTGTTTCATCGGGGTCAGCTTCTAGTCTAACCGGATGAATACAAGTTTTTTACATGGAGCGGCTGCCTATCTGACCTGCATAATTAAATTACTACTGGGCAATACGTTACCCTTTATTAAGGTAAGACTTGTTGTCGCACTTTAGGGACTTTCGACCCGTAACGAATCTCGAAAATCCACAAATGACAGCCGGAACCAACGGCTTAACGTGCTTCCTGTGCAAGTTCAATAAATATGTTTTCTTTCTTTCTTTCTTTTCGAGACACGGAGGGGTCTTAATAAAGATAGTCACCAATCCTCGGACCAACCTGATCGATGGACGCATGCGTCTGTACATATCCACAAGCCCTACTGAGAAGTAGGTTTATGTGCACAAATTAAAATTACCAAATGAAAATTACGACAAACATTATTATTAAAATTCTTGACATGAGCACTGTATGCTTGGATATTATTGCTTCCTTCTTTAAGTATGCTTATGTAAGTATGATAAGCAGTAATAAATACAAATGAAACAGGAAGGAAACTAATGAAATTATCCCAAAAAGACGTCATACAAGGGCACCTACTTCCACATCCCTATCTTAAATAGGAAGTCATCCCACACTCGATATCGAAACCCTGATCACACCGTATCAGGCCAAACCCAGCTGTGATCAACAAGATACCATGTATCTTAATGCTGATTGCATCAGTTGAAGTATCAACATCAGCTCACGATAGATAAGCCTCTTAGTCGTAAATGTACTGAATCTGCGATAAACACAGTTGTAGGAATTCTATTCAGAATCTAATGCGTTCACACGTATCTAACAATGAAACCTCGTTGTTTATAAACGTTGCTAAAAGTCAAAATGCATCTAATTTCACGTTACACGGAAGATGTAAAATATCGGTAATGTCCATGAATATGGTCAGTGTTTATAAGTTTTTTTTTTATTTTATTTTTAAATTAAGCTTCTAACATCATCATCATCATCATCATTTCAGCTGAAAGACGTTCACTGCTGGACATAGGCCTCCCGCGAAGGGGGGGAGCGGTTGCCATAATCGCCACGCTTGACAGGCGGGTTGGCGATCGCAGTATGGTGGTAAAATGAATGGGGAACGCTGCTGCCCATTCTCTAGTAAGTCCCTTAGTCGCCTTCTACGACACCCAGTGGAAGAAATAGGATGGTGCTATTCTTTTACGCCCGAACACCACACGGGACAAGCTTCAAACAGTTAACTTATCATTATTAGATGGTAATTGAATCAGTCTGGTAGATCAATACTATCGTTAAAACATTTAAATACACATTTTGCAAATATTAACGATACAATTGCGTGAAAAAATATATGATATGTTAACAACATTATAATGCTCTTAACATTTCATATATTTTTTCAAAATCCATCCATCACAGAAAATATTATAAAAATAAATATTACATTTTTATCTACTTTCTATGAGGAGTAAGGAATTTAATAACCAATGATAGTTCCAAAGGAACAAAGGAAAAATGGCGAATGTATGAGTCTGGTACTTACTTTGTTTGATATTGAAAATATTACGATGCTAAATATTGTTATAAACTGTAAAAGAAGCCTTTGTTTATTGGAACTTCTACAGATTACGGTTTAACTTGAGAACTCAGGTACTGTCCACCATCACTTCATCAAATTAAACTACAATATATTACCACATTTAGTATGTGGCTCTTAGAATAATAACGCATATGACTACAGATATAATTAAAAATTTACAAAACAACCGATTTCCAACAAAAAAACACTTCAAAACGGTTTTGACACCAGTCTGGTGCAACCTGAGCAGTCCACCACCTTGCTGATTGGCCTATATTTTTACTACAATTTTTAAACCTAAATCATTTAGTTGATACAAGAGAACCATGCCGGAAAAAATAGAGGCATTTCAACTAATAGACCGGTTCCGGTAAACACGGTTTATCGTGTAGGTAAACCACCACCATCCTAGCCTAGTCTTTTCCCAACTATTTTTTTTTTTTTTTTTTTTTTTTTTTTTTTTTTTTTTTTTTTTTTTTTTTTTTTGGGTGGGAAATCATCAAATAACTTCTCCCGCTCTGGGTGGAGCAGGAGGGCGTGTCAGACTTTTACTGACTAAAACCCACCCGTGTTCCTTCAGTAGCCCTTAAGCCAGGGGATGTGGTGTCTCTTTCGAACAAACCCGCACCCCTGGCAGGCATCGACCCTTGCGGGTCCCATCACTTTTTGTGCTGACATCTCTTTGAGGCGCGCGTGGAACACAACGCGCCGTCGACTTGCGCTTGGTCCTTACCGGACAGCGAGCTACCCATTACTCGCCGTCCGCAAGCCCATGCCTACGGTGGCCGGAAATCGGCCTGGGATTCCCGACGCCCAGGGCGTCTCCGTATCCTGCGGCGGCTGGGGTCGCGAGGGCGCATATGCTGCCTCTCCCTCACGTGCGCCGCCTCCCTCTTCGCGAGCATCACTGCTTCGCTGAAGGAGGTGACGGCTCCCCATGCCCTCTCGCTCCGTACCATGGCCTGGACCAGGGCCGGACGCGAGAGATCGCCGCCGCCGATCGCCTCCACGAGGACACGGCGGTGCTCCGCCCAAGCAGGGCAGGCCGCCACCGTGTGCTCCACCGTGTCCTCAGGGCGATCTTCGCAGTGGAAACACCCGGGCGTTTCCTCCCGCCCTATCCGAAACAGGAACCTCCCGAAACAACCGTGTCCGGTGAGGACCTGCGTCAGGCGGAAGGTGAGGACGCCATGCCGCTTCTCAAACCACTCCTCAAAGAGGGGACTTACCGCCGCAATCGTGGCGTGCCCATTCCCAACTATGTTGAGGTCTGCTTCCAGTCTAACCGGATGCAGCTGAATACCAGTATTTTACATGGAGCGATTGTTTAGCTTACCTCCACAACCCAGTTACTGGGTAATACGATACCCCTAAGTAATACTGGTTGTCAGACTTACGGGCTTCTGACGACCCGTAACGAATTTCAAAGATCCACATATGACAGCCGGGACCAACGGTTTAACGTGCTTTCCGAGGCACGGAGGGGTCTTGGTATGTAAAGATGGTCACCCATCCACGGACCAGCCGCGGGAAGCGTAGCTTAACTTGGCCGATCGACCCGTGCAGCTATTGTTACTTAGTAACCCACCGAGCTATTTTCAAATTTCGAATTTTATTCAGGCAACGGTAAAGTTACAGAACTGACAACTTTACAGCGCTGGCCTAAGTTGTCAGGTTTGTAAAAAAACGGCATTTATAAAATACAGTCCTTATTAGAAATCTGATATTATTTTTATATCGATAGATCATAGTTACGTTCGAATTTCAAAAACTAGATCGATGGTTTAAACCATTTCAAAAAATAAAAACATTGTTTTGTAACAATGCCGATCATGTCTTCTCCCAAACCAGTACCCAAACAACATGCAGTACCATAAAGCTATGACATCACACCAGCTGTAGCAGCCAGCAAGGATGATAGATCGCTCGTCGTCGCCTACAAATAGGGTCACCATTCAGAGGCGCTCGTTATTGTGTTAAAATCAATTTGCGCCCATCCCCGACGAGCTGTTAGTGTTGTGGGCTAAAAGATTTATCGATATCGATGTTTTGCGAACTGAAATTGAGGATGACGTTGTAGACAAAATGGTCGCTTCCGTTATACTTTATGTCATTTTTTTTACTTGAAAGTTGACTATAAAAACGTGTAGTACCTATACATGTGTAATTCAAAATGTAACGTGATACAATTAATTTGGGGTTCTTACTAAGTAAGTTCTTACTCGTAGTAACTATAATGGAAGATGGTATTATAACGTATTTTTCTGTTCCTTTATTCTTGATTATATGTGTGTGCATAAATGGATAAATAAATATAATATTTAAAAGTGTCTGATTTCAAACTTTTATAGGCAAAGCAATATTTCAGAAAATCCTTACTACTCGCATACCATTATTACGTTTTTCTAGTATCTGCTTATTTCAAATTTATATTTCCCTCATCAAATGTTTCGTCATGTAGGTACCTATTCGGGAAGAAAATTAAATATTTAAAATATATTAATGTATTTTGTAATGTTAAAAAGATTCAATAGCAATATTTTTTGCGAGTTTTAATTTTCTTAATAAAAAAGAAAGAAACTATCGATAGGTACTGTCCCATCACTATCTCTACATGCGTCCGGCACGCAAAAATAGTTTTTAGGGCATGCCACCCCACAGATTGTCCATTGCCAAGACAATGCGGCCGGTAACAAAAGTCGCCCTAAAATGTTGTTAATACGAGACGAGACTTTTTTGATATTTTTTCCATGTTTTTTTACTAAAGGGGTGTTCGGTTACTATTTAATAAGCATTCGTTTTTATTTTGATACCAGCGAGGGTTGTAACGGGGTAATTTTGCATCAATCTCGCAGCTGTATTTTTGTGTGCAGTTTCTCAATTTACTGTATGGTTGTTTTTACTATATTGTATTACAAGTTATTTATTTTTTGTAAATATTGAAATATTTTTTTTTCAGTTTTATGCTCATATTTTATAAAAGTCAATTTTCGATACCACTATTGTGGCAGTCAATTTATAGAATCCATTTCGTTCGAGTTTCGTGCTTTTATTATTATGTATGCACAGCGACATATAAAGCTATACATTTCCAGTATAGGCTGACTTTTTATTGTACGAAAAACCGCTGTAGCTGACTTTGCATAGTACACACAGTGCAAAGTCAGCTAAAACTGGAAATGTATAGCTTGATATTGACATAGATTGACACGACGACTCGTGTATACCCTTATGTACTTTAGACATAGGTAGTTCGCGAACGATTGAAGGAAATGAACTACATCACATCACAAAATAAACTTATCATTCAATCAGTAGTCATTTAAATGTGTCTCTACTTCACTTCGTTCAGTCTTTCTTTTCTAATTATCCGTAAAAAAAGAATCATAACAAACAACTTAATAAAAATAGTTTTACTAAAAAAAATCACATTTCTAGGTTGACAGTCTTAAGCCTGTATAAAGTATGAAGGAAAATCAACGCATGTATAAAACTGAACTAGTGAAGTGCATCATTTGTCGCTTATCAATCACTGTCGATATCATATGTTAAGTACTCGTTCTGATTTGCTGAACCATAGTTCATTTATAAAGTACTGAAGTAAATGATTGGACTACTTCGTTAAACGAAAATGTATACTTCATGCGTTTCTTTTTAAATGACACAAAAAAGAATCAGCTGTTTCACATACATATTTTGACCGCGTAGGTATTGCATATTTCTATGAAACAGCAGATTTTTTTTGTATAACCGACGGAAAATTTCTGAATCATGACTTGCCAGGGCACCACGTATATAATAAATAAATATTTAAATATACATAAATTTACATGGTAAATATCGTTGCCTAAAAGTCATAAAAAACTGTTCGTTCTAAATCATTACCGACATCTTCCATTTGACTTCGTTAACTAACAAAAAACTGCCATATACACTT
Source organism: Polymixis flavicincta (assembly GCA_949987655.1). Taxonomy (NCBI): domain Eukaryota; kingdom Metazoa; phylum Arthropoda; class Insecta; order Lepidoptera; family Noctuidae; genus Polymixis; species Polymixis flavicincta. The sequence goes on along the minus strand of OX465181.1, from coordinate 20,711,203 downwards.
AGTAGAAACCTTTTAAACATTCCCTAGACATCCCGTAAACCGTGAAACAATAACAGGGAAGAATGACAGCTACATTTGTCAACTCCATTACAGCATTTTTTTTTTCCAAATCGGTTTATTTTAGCATTCGAGAAATGGGTTTCTGTTTATTCACGCCGGCTTCGAGGGGTTACATAAATAATTTCTTTTTGTATGTAAGTGGCTTGAATTAACTTAACGATGAAATTGAATAGTTTAAAGGCTTCCACAGAAAGGCGCGATACGACGGTGCGACTAGATTTTGGTAGAACAATTTCGTTATTGTTTATTACCTTGCATATGTATGTATAGAATCAAGTCCATCCGACTAAACAGACAGCTGTGCTGCTGGGGAGTTTGTTGCGCCACTTCTTCTTCCCAGCGAAAGCACTAGGAAGTGTCGAAGGGTGGGCGTTTTTGGGGGACTGTCTTATGTATTTTGACGTTCGAAAAGTGCTGATTCTCAGCCTAATTTGAATAAATGACTTTTGATTTGATTTGATTTGATTCCTTTAAGTTTTTATAGTAATTGTTCTACTACAATCACGTTGTGTCTGTCTATACTACCTTAAAATGTTATTTGTATGGCTTGAGCTTGAATGTTGAGTGTGCGGTGTTGTATTGCAAGAACAGAACCATTTTGTCCTTGCAACAAAATACCGATCTAAATAATATGCCAAAATATTAACTTGAGGTTAGCCAAAGAGCAATGGAGCGCAGCATTAAAGGCGATAAATTAACCGACCGAATACGAAACACCACGCTGCGTCCCAAAACAGGAATCTTAGACGTAGGCAAAAAGGCTGCCAGGCTACAATGGGACTGGGGGGGTCACACCAGTGACCAGCCGCATACACAGTGACCGCTGCTGGGCAATTGTCGGTACACAGTGGGTGCCCGAGGATGGACGGCGCCGCCGAGGCCGACCCAAGAAAAGGTGGCGTGACGACCTAGACGCGTATTGCAAGGGCTGGATCGAGGAGGCCCTGGAAAAGGATGCATGGAAGGATTTGGGGGAGGCTTTTACTCAGCAGTGGGACAGTGTAGGCTAATTGGAAAAAAATATAACTTTCATATCAGTTATTGATGTTGCGCGGGATAAATAACATTAGGTACTCAAAGGAGGTAAGTTGAGACAGTTGTCACGTTTAACACAGTAAGCCGAACCTGTGGTAATACTTTGACCTTGAGCTGTCTTCAAGTACAAAGTTTCAATTTAATAAGAAAGAGACCAGCAGTAACTGCCTAAAACACTATCAATAGGAATAGCTTACATTTTGACAGTTGAACAACATTCATTACGTTATTAACGTTGCTGAGCAGACAACTTTTTGGAACATACGAAGCAATGGATTAGCAATATCCTTCAAAATGCTTCAGATTCTGATCGTGTGTTACGTACGTAATTAGCTCAGACTAGCAGCGCCCCGTGGTTTCACCCGCGTAGTTCCCGTTCCCGTGGGAATACGGGGTAAAATATAGCCTATGTCACCCGGGGGTAGTGTAGTCCCAAGAGTGAAATAATTTTTCAAATCGGTTCAGTAGTTTCGGAGCCTATTTAAAGCAAACAAACAATCAAATCTTTCCTCTTTATGATTAATATATAGATTATAAAACAAAGGCCGATAGACCGTGCGGAACACCATGAGTGAGGCCAAAAAAACAAATACTAATTCAAAACTCGAGTTAGTACGCCACGAAGCGTCGCATTGTATGATACATACAATGCGACGCTTCAGTATTTGTTTTTTTGGCCTCACTCTTGGTGTTCCGCGCGGTCTATATGCCTTTGTTTTATAATCTGAGGTAGTTAAGGTGCAGTTTTTTACTGTTTATGTTGCCACTGACGTATGGCCAACTGTAAAAATAAAGAAGGAATTAAAAATATTTTTCACCAAAAAGATCTTATTATTCCTATTGTTTCCTTAACTCCTGAAAATCAAGATATAAGACCAATAAGACCAACATACCTAAATCCAAAAACACGAACAAAAAACTTATGGAAATCAGTTTTGTGAAGACATAATCATACATTGCCTATGGGCCTTAGTTACTAAACTATACAATTATTGAGACCTACAAAAACATGACTAGATACTTTCGCTTTTCGGCATTCGTTTGGATACCAATTCCTTCAAGAAACATTATCAAAATAATGAGTTCCCAAACAGGCTTGTCCAAAGCCTAATTTTGTTAGTAATAAGTTCGATGTAAAAGAAAATTAGTTTTGTCTACAAATTACTTGACATTCATTTTAGTCAGTACCAGCTTATTTTGTCAGTAAAATATGCTCAAACTATAGTAATAGAACATTACTGAAGAAAGGGGGATCCACGAAATTTCTAGACAGGCTAACAGGGGTACAGTCTGGCTGTTATCATTGTAACACGATTTATTTAGTTCTAAAGGAAGAGTCACAATATTTCAGACAGGACATTACATGTAAAATTCGGAAATCAAAACCAAAAGTACATGTAAACAACAAGATTCAAATAGCCTGATTACTTACGACATAAACTGAATGTTTCTACGATACCGAGCCGAAGAAAAATAAATAGTTGCTAAACTTTTTCAAATAGTGAAAAGAAACAGAGACACTTTTTTACTCATCCAAAATTTGTTGGTCAAAATTTTAAAACTAGATGTCGCCGACATTTCCTAGCTAACTCAGTACTAACATTACTTTACTGTAGACAGGCAGGATCTTTTATTAAAATTATCAAATCAAACCAGCATGAAAGATATCAATGAATTTCCAAACACAACAATCTCCAGTTACCAAAACCGTATCGTACGCAACAACGGGAACACGGCCATCCCTTGAGCCGTTATCAAATATTTGCGTAGTAGAATCATCCGCGGGCTAAGTCGACGTTCTATGTAATATCGTGATGGATGACGTCAGCTGTTTGTCTTGACTTACCGTTCATAGACGATAGCAATGAGGGGGTTATCAGTTTTTTATAGGTGTACGGAGTTACCTACTCACTTGGTAAGTAAATAAAGAAGCTTCAGAAGCTAGTTTTCCAACACTATCTTCTTATTACTATTTGGTGAGACGGCCTTGTTGGTATACTTATAGTAAGCGTTACTGCTGAGCATAAGGTCCTGGGTTCGATTCCCTGGTGTGGCAAAGCATGATTAGGTTTTCTAGCTGTAATTTCTCAGAAGCAGACCGGTGCATGGCTTCGTGCCTAGTTGATGGCAATAAGCTCAGCCGCTATTCCATGGGACTTAAACATAACTGGCGAAATGTTTGTGCACTTTGCATGCACCTCTGCCCAACCATCGAGGAATACATCATCATCATCATCATCAGCCTATAATGTTCCCACTGCTAGGACACAGGCCTCCTCTCGGTGAAAGGGAGTGGGCCGTAATCCACCACGCGGGCCCAGTGCGGGTTGGTAGATGTCACATGTCTTCGAATTTTTGGTTCTAGGACATGACGGTTTCTTCACTATGTTTTCCTTCACCGTTTTGAGAGCAGTGGCGATTAAATAATTTACACAAAGTAAAGCGCCTGGCTGGGTTCAAACTCACGACCTACAACTTGTAAGTCGCGGCCGGTACCACTTAGCCACCACTGCTCCTGAATACATGCGTGATGTTGTTGTGTATGTGGTGAGACTGATGGAAGTAAAAATACTCGATACATTTCAAAGCTTTGACTGTATTTAACTGCTGTCCTGGCTTAATTTACCTACCAGTAAATCAAACCATATTAATGGAAAGTCTATCCATTTTTACTTACCTTATAAAACAACTTACTGCGCACTGTGTTTTTACGGGATATTGAATTAGATTCATTATATTGTTTAACTAGCTTCTGCTCGCGACTTCGATCGCTTCAAATTTCTTGCTCCACCGACCCATCCCGTCACTTCGAATCGCCTGCCCGTGCGTTTACTTCATATTCGTGACTTTTTTCTCTTTGCTCGGCTCGTAAAGGTATTAGCATGGTGTTATATAGCCTATAGCCTTCCTCGATAAATAGGCTATCCAACGCTACAAGAATATTTCAATTCGAACTAGTAGTTCCTGAGATTAGCGCGTTCAACCAAACGAACAAACTCTTCAGCTTTATATTATAATATTAGTATAGATTTCAGCCTCGTGGACACTTTCCCCATTGACAGCCTTTAAAAAATAAAAATACTTTGTTGCACATAATTATTTTAAGGCTTTTTATGAGCATTAGGTACATTTTTTTATAAGATTCTCTATCATAAAACAGTCTCAATTCTTAAATTTGTATCTGCAACTGGTTGATCGCCGGCTAAATACAAAAATCTGTGCCTTTCTTGAACCATGTCGCCGGTTTTATCACTTGCCAAGCTCATTCGAAATTCACAGAACGCAGTCTTCGCAATCCTCACATTACCCACAATCCCTTAGTGCCGCACCTCTTCAAAATTAACTAAAACATGCCTCATACAGTATTATCACCGCATGCGTTGCATACGACAGCCTTTTGCCGCTGCCTTCATTCGCAAGCAGGGACATTTTCCGCTCCGCTGCTGCAGTAACAGCTCCAAAGAGCTACGTTCAGAAACCAGACATATTGTGTTCTATATTATGCATGGAATGAATGGTTTGTCGTTTGTTTAGATCCTTTATTTGGAATGCGTAGGGTTTAAGTGTGCCTTTGAAGAAGGGTGGGGGTCCTTGAGGGGTTTGATCCTTAAAACTTTAAGTTTTTTTTTTAATGAAATTCAAAGTGACGGTTTTTATATAGGTACTTTGAACTTGACTGGTTGAATAATTACCATTTAAAAAAAATTCTAATCATTTATATGATAAATAAATAAATTTTGGTAGTTAAATAATAAGTAAATTTTGGCTTGTAATGCGAATGAACGTGAAAACAGCCATTGATTAATGAACTAACTTTTGCCATTGGCTTCACCCTAGTGAAGGTCCAAAATTATCCCACGGAAACGTACTACCGGGATGAAAAGTTATGTGTTAAGCCAAGTTATAAACTATCTGTGTGAAGATTTGATCCAAATCTGTTCAGCCGTTTTTGCGTTATTGAGATTAACATACAAACTTTCACAGTCATACTATTAGTAGAATCCTTCATCAAGAATTATTCCTGCAATATTACCACACAAATAGAAAACGTATCTCATACAACTCCTTTAGTAATAAATTAACAAACAATATAAGTACCTCAAAACTCCTCAATTGATTCTACAAGCTCCTGTAAGTTAACTCAGCTCTGAATTCCGATACGATTTCAATGCAAACATCGTCATACGAACAGCACTACGTAATATGCACTTAACTCTACGAAACTAAACTATTTCAGGTCAGTGTGCCACTCTATACATCGTTGAGTGACTCCATTCAATGGAAGTTTGCATGCACCGGCTTTGTTGTTGTAGCGTGCAATTGGAAAAAAAAAACTTTTGAATTTGAATGCGGAATTGCAATATATTTTATTATGGTAATAAATATGCTGTGCACGCTTATGATCTTTGAAGTAAGTGGAGTTACCAATTAGCTGAAGCAGTAGGTAGAAAAAAAGAGCTTGATATTAGTTTTGTGTATTCGAATTGGTGGGTAAAATTACTCTCACTTTTCAAAAGGTGACCAACCTATGCTCGTTTGATTGAATTTTATGTTGCATTCACACTTTTCCTGGAAAAGTATTTTAATTCAATGTAGTTTCATTTCAAACTGAATTCAAAGACTTCCACACGTTTTATTTACTAGAATCTTTAAGCTCGCCACTAAGTAACCAGTCACGCCATCTATCGGGAATTTTTAAAATCAAAGTCACCTTGCATTATTTTATTTCTGCATTACATATTTCTTTTTCCACCGCGAAAAGTTCTTATTCAAACATTACGAAAAGTGCATTAGAACTGGCTAAACTTATAACACAAATGTAGGTATATAATTCGTTTTTAGAAATCTGCTACCGTTTATTTTGTATTATACGATAATAACAGAGTAAAAGCTACAAGCTACAAAATAAAAAAAATATAAAACCCACGTTTCTATGTACTGTTTATACAAAAACAGTGGTTTATTAAATCTCAGTGCTAGTCGTAATTGTGCGCAATGCGTTCGTAGTATGAGTGACAGTAGCACGCTCCCACGGGGTCGTGACTCGTGATCATGCATTACACTGATTTGGTTGCCTGTTCCATGTCGCACATAAGCAGGTATTAAGTATATCAATATTTACTGAGACGGAAATGTCATTGATCTATCTGTCGTATTGGTTTTTTGAAAATTTGACTCCAACAGTCAAAGCAGTGGTTCTTTAGGGGGGCCACTTCTCGTAGTTGTGCATATTTTTGAGAACTTTTCTTTGTTATTTAATATTATAATACATAATTTATTAAAAATGTAGCTTCTATTCAGAAGACACAATTGTGAAAACAAACTATAATCGAGCAACTAGTTGGTTACTTGAATATAGTATAAAGGCAAAATCGTTAGTCAAAACCTGGGGGCTCTCTAATCCCGCCAGCGAAGATACGGGCTCGTCCGAAAGTAATAGGAAAATTCTAAGTGAATCCTACCACCGAGAAAAAAACACTGGGTTGTGGAGGACAGATAGACAGTCGCGCCATATAAAATACTGATATTCAGCTGGATCTGGTTAGACTGAAAGCTGACCCCAACATAGTTGGGAAAGGGCTTGGCAGTTGATGATGATGATGTTGAGAGCAAAATAATATCTATAAACAAAGACCACACAGCCCACAATCATGCACTTAAAACCTAAGCGCCTGTCTGCGCCATTCGCATTATTTTATCTATACTTATTGCAATTATTAATATATCTAATTATCTGTTGAAATCATAAACGCGTGCTTGCAACACTACATTACACCTCACTCATTAATTCACTCGAGAAGGATCTTCCATTCAAAATCGATTCCTTTCAATCCTTTCCTACTCTCACTCTTCCGGTTCCGTTCATTCGGACAACCCCCTCCCTCACTCCATCTCTAATAACCGCCCCGCTTACCGGCGACACGTGTGTCCGTGCGCCCGCGCTTCCGCAAAAACTCTAAGTGATAAAAATATTGGTGTTGTGTGGTGAATTCTCAAACTCTCTCCTCTCGTGACGCTTGGTGGAAATATTGCCTGAACCGGTGTGCTGGAGGCTGCTATCGAAGGGACGCATCATTTAACATCCTCCTGTAAGTTCCTTTTCCAACCAAGATTCTGGTCCTTCGAACCCAATAAAAAACGCATATCTACTACGCATCTACGCTACACTCATCACACGCATCATATTTATCGCGTTTATCTATTTATTCGCATAAAAACGCTCAATAACGCATCCGCCATTACCCGTCTACGTGATAATACACGAGACGCGCCCACGAGGGCACAGTTCCCGCTCAATTTCTCATCAACGCTAAGTTGTTTTTATAAAAACGCATCTTATTTCAAAATAAGCACTCTTTATCTAAAATATTATAACTATATTTTATTCATCTCACGCATATTTTCGTATATTTCTCAAAACATAACGCACACGGACAAGTCCATTTTGTTCACGTAAGTTCGCATACCTACATTCACTCGTTCATCTATTATAATACACGGTTAAAAACTCGAATAGGTATTTTTCAACGCATAAAAATGACTTCCACGCGTAGTAAGGCTAAGGAATCTGATAAAGAATCCTATACTTCTATCGAGGAAGATCCTAAAGTTCTTTTATTTGAGTCTAAAAAAGAAAATTTATTCCAAATTTTGCAATCCATTTACGATCTCGGCCTACAAGTTTCCGTAAATAATTCATTGAAATCTCAATTTCTAACTCGAATTAGCTCCCTTGAGCAAATTAGAACAAACTTTATGGAAAGTCTTGATGCTTATAATTTAGCTTTATTAGAAACTGGTTCGACAAAACCGAACTACGCTCAGTTATCCGCATTTGATGAAATCTATTGTCAAATTAAAGCAATAGAATCTAACATTCATAGGTCTCAAACGAGTAATGATAACACTAATAAATTCGAGTTTTTAAATCGTAAACTACCGCCTTTAAAACTTGTTTCATTTGATGGCATGCCCAGCAAATGGACAACTTTTCATGAAAACTTCAAAAGTCTTATTCATGATAATTCGCATCTAACTGACGCCGAAAAGGTTCAGTATTTAATAGGTTGTCTCTCGGGCAAAGCATTAACTGTTTGCTCAGGTATCATACCTACCGCTAATAATTACCTACTCATTTGGAATGCTCTAATAGAAAAATATCAAGATACGCGCATACAAGCTTCCATGTACTTACATCAAATGGTTCAATTTAAACCTTATCAATCTATTGATACATTTCTTGAGCAGTTTCATTCGGCACAAGCCGCTATACGTCGCTTAAATATAAAAGATTTGTCAGATTTTATAATAACTGATATTGCACTTAGTAAGCTCGATAAAGAGGTCGTTAACCTTTTCGAACAATCGCATAATCATATTGCAATACCTACTTTCGATCATCTTTCGCAATTTTTAAAAGAACAAAGTAAAATAATAACGCTTCGTAATCACTCTAATCCCGCTAAAGTTCGTAATAATAATAACGAAAATAATAAATCCTCATTTAGATCAAAAAATAGCCAAGCCTTTGCGAGTACCCAGGACACCCCAGTGCGTTCCTGCAAGGTATGTGGATCCCCTGATTCACATCCACTTTATAGATGCTCTCAATTTATGAACCAAAACGCTAAAGATAGATTAGATCTTGTAAATAAACATAAGTTTTGTCGTAATTGTTTAGGATTTCATGATATTAAAATGTGCAAGTCAACAAATACATGTTCGATTTGTCACCGTAAACATCATTCGCTAATACATTTAGACAACTTTTATAATTCAAACAATCGAGTAGTTGAACATGAGACCGCGCGGCCCGTGCTTTGCGCACCGCCGCCGATGGCTGCGAACAGCGCGCCCCGAGCGCCCGCACCCGCGCCCCGTTGTCTGCCGCTTCTGCGACACTCGATTCGTCGCACGTACCGGCAGGTGATAACGTTGCGCGCGAAAACTCAAACGCTCCTTATTTATCAATGACTTCGGCTACCTCGTGCGTTGAAAATAATACAACTGTTTTGTTGCCTACCGCTTCCGTATACGCTTATAATAATAATACACCCTATACTCTCCGCGTTTTTCTTGATACAGGCTCAATGAGTCATTTTATTACAAAGGCTTGCTGTAAACGCTTAAACTTAAAAATTATTCCTGACAAATCTTCTATTTTCGGTATAGGTCACGCAAAAATACCTTCGTTTGGTACTACAACATTTAAAATATTTTCCCGCTTTGATCACCGCTGTTATTATACAATTCACGCTCGGGTTTTAGATCGTATTACTGACGACTTGCCCAACATATCCATAGATATCACAAATCTCGCTCCATTACGTGATTTACCTATGGCTGATGACGCGTTCCACGTTCCCGGTGAGATAGATTGCCTTCTCGGTAATGAACTTTTCCCGCTTTTGTTGGGAAGTGGAAAGGTAACTTTACCTGGCTCTTCGGTCGTCGCCGTAGAAACCACCCTTGGCTACATAGCCATGGGTCGGGCTGATTGCCAACTTCGCATAACTTCGAGCGCTCTCCCCGCTCAAATAAATAAAAATAAAAGCGAGCAAACTTTTCTGTGCGCTACTAGCACGCTTAGCTTAGATACGCTCACGCAACGCTTTTGGGAGCTGGAAAGCGTCCCTAATAAGATTCACATGAGTCCTGATGATCAGGCGTGTGAACAAATATTTAATTCAACTTTCTCTCGCGATGAAACAGGTAGATACACAGTGCAGCTACCATTTAAGGCTCCGTGTACAGACTTAGGAAATTCGCACTCAACGGCGATGCGCCGCCTCGTTAACTTAGAAAAAAAGTTAGATTCAGATCCCGAGATCAGAACTAATTACAACGCTACGCTTCAAGATTATCTTGACAAAGGTTATTTGACCAAGGTCAAAGATCCCTCTCTCAATATCCCGCATTATTATATTCCGCATCGTGCTGTTTATCGCCCGGATAAACAGTCCAGTAAAACTCGCATCGTGCTTGACGCTAGCTGTAAAACTAGCTCAGGTAAATCGCTAAATGATCTCCTTTATGTAGGTCCGAATCTACAAAGTAACATTTTCGATTTATTAATTAATCTTCGCATGTTTTTCGTTGCTATAGTTGCAGACATCGAAAAAATGTATTTTCAACTTAATCTTTCCGCTGATCATCACGCATTTCAACGCATTTTATACAGATTCAATAAAGATTCTGAGATTTCAACTTTTGAATTTAACCGCGTTTCTTTCGGTGTCTCAAGCTCGCCTTATTTAGCTATGAGAGTAGTTCGCCAACTCGCATCTGATAGTCGGGATAAATACCCGCTCGCGGCTTACGAGGCTGAAAACCATATGTATATGGATGACTACATATGTTCGCTAGATGGCGTTGAGAAAGCTGAGCAGACATATCAAGAAATGGTCGCCATGTTCAAGTCAGGCGGTTTCAATCTTGTAAAGTGGATCTCTAATAGTTCCGAACTCTTAAATAAAATTCCTTCAACTCATTTAAATCAGCAAAATATTGAATTTGACGCTGACGCTAATAATAACACAAAAATTGTAGGTATGCAGTGGAATCCTGTAGAAGACTCTTTTCAATTTAAAATAAATGGTAATTCTCTTAAGTGTACGAAACGTACCATTTTATCCGCAACCGCACGGCTGTTTGACCCCTTAGGTCTTATAGGTCCAGTTACCGCATTCATGAAAGTTCTAGTTCAGGAATGCTGGAAGCATGACCTTGATTGGGATGATCCTGTACCCGCTCACATTGAAAATAAATTTAATCAATTTCACAAAGAACTTTCCTATCTCGAACAAATAAAATTCCCGCGACATGTAGGTATCACCTCTGGTTCTCATGTCACTGTCCTCGGGTTCGCAGACGCCAGTGAGCGCTGTTATGGTGCCGCTGTTTACATAAGGGTTAGTTCTAACAATGAAGAAAACGGATCAGCTCTCTTATTAACTTCTAAATCTCGCATCGCTCCGCTTAAAAATACGCCACTAGCTCGCCTCGAGCTATGTGCTGCTCTTCTCTTAGCAAACCTTATCAACTCAGTTGTAGAAGTTTTAAGTAAACGCTGTAAAATTAATAATATTTTTGCTTTTTCTGATTCAACAGTCACGCTCACCTGGATCCACTCGCCCTCGCATAGATTTCATACATTTATCGCAAATCGCATTGTCGAAATTAATTCAAAATTACCTGCTAAACATTGGTTTCACATTGATGGAACTGAAAATCCCGCTGATATAATTTCTCGTCCCGTAACGCCTAAACAATTATTAGATTTAACTCTTTGGTTTAACGCTCCGCATTGGTTTTCATTCCCCTTAAACCAGTGGCCAATCAAGCCATTTAAGGTCAATTTAAATAATAATAATTCTAAAGTAATGGAAAATAAAAATATCGCTCTCTTAGTTAAATTAACGCAAGAAGGTCCTCAACCTATTCAATCTTTAATTGACCGCATCTCTAAATATTCTATTTTACTACGTAGTTTGGTTTTGATATTACGTTTCTGCAAGTTACTAAACTCGCGTGGTTTTATCACCGTTTCGGATTTGGATGCCGCGGAAATATACCTTATACGTTACGTACAAAGTAGATATTTCTCTGAAGAAATTAACGCTTTAAAATCGAATAAAAAATTAAATAAAAGTCTCGCTAAACTCAACCCCTTTCTGGATTCGAATAATATTCTCAGAGTAGGTGGAAGATTAACTCATTCTCAACTTGATTATGGTCAAAAGCACCCCGTTTTAATTCCAACTAAATCACGTTTTACTCAACTCGTAATTGACTTTTATCATGTAACTAATTTTTTAATACAGTTGCTCAAAAAGTGGCGTATTGCAGGGACGTATAGCGTTCGGGATGTGGGCTATTACATACTAGTGCTTTTTTTTTACCTTTCCCGAACTCGTGCGTTCTCTTTCCCAACTGTCAAAATAATGTCTATTAAAAAGAAAAACCAACCATGAAGTTTTTACTAAAGAGTTTTTGTGATTCGTACAAATACGTATATTTCTAAAAAGAAGCTACTATTTTATTTCAATATCAGATTTAATGATTTAATTGAATGAGTTAGGTTAGGTTTCATTTAATTTCATCTCATTAAATTTCATTTTCATTTCATATAAAATAAAAAAAACTACTGAAGACTAAGCTGTATGGGCATAGTTCCCTTTGCCTACCAAAACGGGTGAAGAAAAAAAAACTCTGTTTACCTATATTCCACGGTTGGCGCCATTTTCCAGAAATTTTCTTTGCGAGTTTAGTTGTTTGTTGCACAAAATGAGTAATTTCGACCCAATTTTTTTTTGAATTAACACCACCGGAACTCAGTATAATGGCACAAAATGCTTCGGAAAACATTTTACCGGAAAAGTCAAAAAGTCGTTACATACGAGTATCTACATACGACGAATTTATTGCGTGGAGAGAAGAGAAAAAAGCAAATAGTTTTTCAGAAAATGTTATGTTGGCATACTTCTCCGAACTCTCAGCAAAATTAAAACCGTCTACGTTATGGTCGAGGTTTTCGATGATAAAAAGTATGCTGAAAATAAGGAATAACGTGGATATAAGTGAATACCCAAAATTAAATGCTTTCTTAAAACGACAATCAGACGGTTTTACAAGTAAAAAGTCGAAAATATTAACATCCAATGAAGTGATTGAACGAAGCTCCCGATGATCGTTATTTAGCCGTAGTTCGTCCATCTACCTTCGTTGATAATGATAATTCATCAGATCCAATTCCATCAACTAGCAAACGCTATTGTATGACAAATATACATGAACAATCATACGAAATTAATAATATTTTGTCTCAATCAGTAAATATGCAACCTAAAACTTCCCCAGTTAGTATAAAAAACTGTACCAATTTCAATGTACATGTGTACTATAACTTTTATAAGAAATAAATGATTAATTAGTTGAGTTTATTGTGATTTTATTAAATTGCTTCATTTTTTCGCAACTGTATTAAAAATAGTTGTTCAGTACACGTGCGGAACCGTCATTGCAACTTGTTCCGACTGTCAACCCTCGCCTTCGGCTGCGCCTCGGCTCGGGTAGACATTTGTCGGAACTCTTTGCAATGACAGCCTTTCCGCACTTGTAATGAAATATACTATACATACGGGTCCCGCTCTTTTATTATCTATAATTAGACAAAAATTTTGGATTTTATCTGCTCGTAATATTGTAAGACAACGTGTGCATAGTTGTAATAAATGTTTTAAACTTAAACCTCAAAATACTTACCCTCCTATGGGTGATCTACCCGACTTTCGCGTTTCACAAGCGAAAGCGTTCGTTAATACCGCTGTGGACTACTGTGGTCCTTTCTACATTACTCATATTCGAAAACGCGGAATTAAGAGCCACAAAGCTTACATTTGTGTGTTCGTCTGTCTAACAACTAAGGCAGTACACTTAGAGTTAGTCTCTGACCTTAGTTCAGATTTATTTCTCGCCGCTTTTAAGCGTTTTATTTCTCGTAGAGGTCCTGTTGCTATGATTTATAGTGATGGAGGCACAAACTTTATTGGCGCAAAGCGCAAATTGAACGAAATTTACGCCTTAATTCAATCCAAATCTCATATAAATTACATAGGTGAACAGCTAGCTGAACATCGTGTACGATTTAAACATAGTCCGCCTTACGGTCCTCATTTTAATGGACTCAGCGAAGTTAATGTTCGTTGCGTCAAAACTCATTTTTTTAAAGTCATTGGTTCTCAAATATTAACATACGAGGAGTTTAGTACCGTACTTGTTCAAATTGAATGTCTTTTAAATAATCGACCTCTAAGTATTTTAAGCTCTGACCCGTCTGATATTAGTGCTTTAACGCCTAATCATTTTTTAAACGTAACTCCGCTTAAATTTTTACCTGCTGAAGATGTCACAGACATTTCAGACAATCGCTTATCGCGTTATCAACTTCTTAATAAAATAACTCATTCCTTCTGGCATCGTTGGAGTCAGGAGTACCTCACTTCCTTGCAACAGCGGGAAAAGTGGAACACACCGTCAAAGCCTATTGAAATAGGTACGATTGTTGTTATCAAAGACAACAACGCTCACCCGCTTTGTTGGCCTTTAGGTGTCATAGATGCGACTTATCCTGGCAAAGATAATATAGTTAGGACTGTGAAGGTTAGAACTGCTTCCGGTTCCTACATACGCCCAGTAGTGCGGCTTTGTCCTCTACCTACGCAATAATTACTTTCCAAATTTATCTTAACTCTATTTTTAATTAAATTCATTTATTTAAATTCTCATAAAGTTTTAATTTAGAGGAAAACCTCTAGGCCGGGGGAGTTGTCTGCGCCATTCGCATTATTTTATCTATACTTATTGCAATTATTAATATATCTAATTATCTGTTGAAATCATAAACGCGTGCTTGCAACACTACATTACACCTCACTCATTAATTCACTCGAGAAGGATCTTCCATTCAAAATCGATTCCTTTCAATCCTTTCCTACTCTCACTCTTCCGGTTCCGTTCATTCGGACAACCCCCTCCCTCACTCCATCTCTAATAACCGCCCCGCTTACCGGCGACACGTGTGTCCGTGCGCCCGCGCTTCCGCAAAAACTCTAAGTGATAAAAATATTGGTGTTGTGTGGTGAATTCTCAAACTCTCTCCTCTCGTGACGCTTGGTGGAAATATTGCCTGAACCGGTGTGCTGGAGGCTGCTATCGAAGGGACGCATCATTTAACATCCTCCTGTAAGTTCCTTTTCCAACCAGCGCCTAAGAGTGGCACACTGACCTGAAATAGTTTAGTTTCGTAGAGTTAAGTGCATATTACGTAGTGCTGTTCGTATGGCAATGTTTGCATTGAAATCGTATCGGAATTCAGAGCTGAGTTAACTTAAAACCTAAGCGCTTACTTCAAACAATGTTCAGATCAAAAAAGACACAACTTGGTACAGTATCCCAATAAACGAACGGAGCAGTAACAGATCACGCGGCTTCTTTTGAACAATATACTGAGTGACATCGTAATTCGCTGGAGAGGCGATCAAATGGACACTCTTCGCTTGTTTATTCAATTATATTTTTATTGTAAGTTGAGTCGAGAGATTTATTGGTAATGTTGGGAATTATGCGTGTGGTAATCCCAGTTTTATGAGATACTCATACATATACACAGAAATTCACGCCTCCTACTCAAGCCAGAGAGACCAGTGACAGCAGTGGTGACCAAGTGGTAACGGCCACGACTTAAGAGTTTTCATCACCACTGCCGTCAAAACGGCTAAGGAAAACATCGTGAGGAAACCGGCATAATTATCCTAGAACCAAAAATTCGTCGTCATGTGACATCCAGCAACCCGCACTGGGCCCGCGTGGTAGATGACGGCCGAGTGGGCCGTTATTCAACACCATCCTCTCATCAAGAGGAGGCCTATGTCCCAGCAGTGGGAACATTATAGGCTGATTATGCTTATGCTGCTCCCCAAGGGGGTAGGCAGAAAAAAAATGAACCCTTGTAACGATCCTTGCATACTCCTTTTGATCTGTTTGCGTTCATACATCAGCGGGGTTTCGGAACACACTAACAGCAGAAACGGTTTTGTTTTGACAGTTCAACAACATTCATTGTGGTATTTATGTTGTTGAGCAAACAATTTTTACTAACATCTGAAGCAATGGATTTGCTGCTGGAAGCTCTTAAAATTATTCAGAGTGTGTTACGTAATTATGGTGCAGGATCACACACGCACATCGGTAGTGTTGTACGGACGGTATCTTGGTTTCAATTTTCAATGTCTTATGGGTTCAACAGAAGTACAAAAGGAAAGTAAAATCTAGCTAGAATTCAACAATATACAATGAAATAACCGCAGTAATATTCGAGTTCTATGATTTAAATCCACAACGAACACACACTATTCTTTGTGCAAATACCGAAGCGTACTGGTAACTTAGCAGACAGTCAATCTTTACCTAACCTTACCAAGAGTCCACAAAAAATGATGGGGCCCGCAAGGATCGATGCCTGCCAGGGGTGCGGGTTTGTTCGAAAGAGACACCACAGCCCCTGGCTTAAGGGCTACTGAAGGAACACGGGTGGGTTTTAGTCAGTAAAAGTCTGACACGCCCTCATGCTCCACCCAGAGCGGGAGAAGTTATTTGATGATTTCCCACACAAAAAAAAAAAAAAAAAAAAAAAAAAAAAAAAAAAAAAAAACCTTACCAAGAGTTACAACATATTGGTAAACAACACGACCCGCTTTCCACCCTTCACACTCTTGATTTCAGTTTGGTAGTTGATTTTAAGGCTTCCTTAAGTAATAAAAGCATATTTTACGTCTCAATCTCTAAAAACTTGAATATACCCATCAGCATAAAAAAAACTTCGCTCAAATACATCGTTAAATAAAAACGTCCCTAGTAAGAATCTACCATAAATAATATTAAATCAATACACCAAACTCGTCAAATGTAAGTACACAATAATAATAATATGTCAGCAATGAAGAGTATCTCGTTCGAAAAACGTATTCCAGAATTTGTTTCAGATATTATTAATAAATAATTGGTCTCAATGGATAGTAGACGGGCAAATCTTACATCACAATAAAGAGTGATCTATGGGAACTCACTTGTTCTTAAATTCTTCTTCTGCGTCATCGAGCAAAAACAAAAAAATACTTCATCATCATCATTTCAGCCGAAAGATGTTCACTGCTGAACATTGGCCTCCCCCAAAAAGGGTTTTGCCATAATCGCCACGCCTGGCAGGCGGATTGGCGATCGCAGTATGGTTGTAAAATGCATAGAGAACGCTGCTGCCCATTCTCTAGTAAGTCCCTCAGTGGCCTTCTACGACACCCACGGGAAGAAAAGGGATGGTACTATTCTTTTACGTCCGGCACTACACGGAACCCGATTTCCACTATCTTTAAACATAATCATTACTTAAATTTCGTTGCTCTTGTTTCATGGTATTTTTGAATATATAGAGATCAGTATTTGTAATGTATGTATGTACTTATTGTATACGTAAACTTTACATGACTGACTACTTGCAGTATTGTCTCTCCCTTTAATCCATACAAAGGTTGTCTGTAAAAGATCGCTTTTAGCGATAAGTCCGCCCATTGTGTCACCGTATGTAAAATTTCTACTTATATATCTGTAATTTGTATGGTCGACATAATAAAGAGTATTCTATCGATCTATCTATTTAGATCGTGTCTGATCTGTAGCAGCATCTACACTGCCACATGCGAACTACGCATCACAAACGTCACGCAAAACCTTGCATCGCACAAGCGGAGTTTACCGTGCAACTGCATTTATACAACGTCCCAACATCAATCGTCGTGCAGTTGCCCATACACGTCCGATCATAGGACCTTCCCTTATTAGCGGATGAGTGAACTTTACACTCTTTTCCTTATGCCTCTATACATCTATGAACTACATGAAATCATAGTACATTTTTACCACATAAAAAGGTGACGAATTGCGGTCCATACTACAATGGAGTAGCTTGTCATCTATTTTCTCCCATTCTGGCAATCAGTATTTACAGAAATTTATGAAAATGTGTAAACCTCACAAGCATAGCATACAGTACCGCTATTATAAGACTTCGCAATAGACAATTCGAACGGCATTTCAAAGACAACAACTTTCTTTGCTTTAGACTTTTCATTATGACAAATTGACTAGAACATAGAATCTCCCCTTCCCTCAATATCGCAACAACCTAGCTCAACAAATCCGCAATATGTCTGCCACGTCTGTTCAATCATGTAATGGAACGAACGGAACGCCCACTGTGGATTCAATCAATGAACATTCATAGCGAGAGCTAAAAACTTATATAAAACATTTTTGTATCAATGTTGCTGATATTTGCTTTGACTTTTATACTTTACAATTCATGTTTTTTTAAATGTTGCTTGACTTGAATAGGAGTTGGTAAATGGACTTGAATCAGACTGAATATTACACAGGAATGCAGTTTTAATGTTTATAGTGTATTTTGAAATCATTCATCATCATCATAATTTCAGCCGAAAGACGTCCACTGCTGGACATAGGCCTCCCCCAAAACGTGGGTTTTGCCATAATCGCCACGCTTGGCAGGCGAATTGGCGATCGCAGTATGGTGGGTAATATAGAGAACGCTGCTGCCCGTTCTCTAGTAAGTCCCTTAGTCGCCTTCTACGACACCCACGGAAAGAAATGGGATTTGAATAATTTCGATCTTGTTAAAGTTTTCTCTCAAAGATACACATGAAAACATTGTATGAGGACGGTAAGTTAGTACTCTTCTTAATCAAATTGTCGCTGAGTACTTATTTTACGAAGAAGCTTTCAGAATAACCGTATAACACCGATAGCTAACGGCTACAATGTGTCTAGATACACACTTCCAAGGCTTCCCCATTGTTCGTGAAGTTTCAACAAATAGGATATTCCTGAAAATAAACATAGACAACTGTTATTTTAAAAATAAAATGACAAACCTTGAGATTAATTTAAATAGGTGAAACATGCAAGGTGTAAAAATACGCAACAATCTGTTTTCTCCTAGCAATGTGAAGTGTTTCACAGTTAATAATTTTGCAGTAAGTTGATCAATCCTTTCCCCAATTGACGTATGATTTCAATCATCTCAATCTTATCTCAGTATAGTGCTACGGCAGAGCGCTTCCCGCGCTCTCTGTTGCGAGCATACCTCTCCCGTTCCTGAGCAAAAGGGTCTTGGCAGACGGACACCAAACTCCGTACGAAACGGAACGGAATTCTATAAAGGTTCCGTTTTATTTTATGAGGTACGGCACGCTAAAATTCCTTATTGCTAGATGACCTTAATAATACTGAAAGCTTCTAAATGCAATCGGTAGAGAATCGAGGATTTCCATTGATATATAGGTTCTCAGCCTTATTTTGCTGGCTTTCAGTTTTTATTTATTTCTAGAATCTCCCAAATTGTTTTACTCATCTGTCCCGAATCTGAAACAGGTATTTCCACGATTCCATTTCTTCCCGTGGGTGTCGTAGAAGGCGACTAAGGGACTTACTAGAGAATGGTCAGCAGCGTTCTCTATGCATATTACCACCATACTGCGATCGCCAACCCGCCTGCTAAGCGTGATGATTATGGCAAAGCCCAGCCAGAGTCCTATGTCCAGCAGTGGACGTCTTTCGGCTGAAAGATGATGATTGCCACGATTAAAGTCGTAAGATAGAAAATGGCCCAGACCTATTTTCTGAATTTAAAGAAGTCTCTAACGCCCCCTGTGTTATCGCACACGATGACAAAAAGAAAGAAAATTATTTCATTTAATGAACCTCTTTTTACACCCAAGGAAAAAGAATATCCGTTCACTGTCTTACACCCACAGAAAGAAAAAAGTTGGTTTCATTTACTGGTTGAGAGGTATATTTTTTTAGAATTTAATATCTATTGTTCTTCAAGAGTATTTGTGGGCAAAGAATCTTACACCTACGAAGAAAACTCCAAACTTGTCAAAATGAATCAACTGACGATTGTTCCTCTGTAATTCAAGGTCAGGGAAATGTAGCCTTTCTTCTCAAAGTAGTCAGATAGGAAACGACGACCTCATCTGGAAAATATGACTGACGTGTAAAAGTGTTTGTACAAACCTACTTCCAGAAATAAAACCATTTATCATTTATGAGCGAAAGTATTGTGATACGTAAATCTAATATCAGGGCCTAAGTATTAATTTCATGTAACACAGGCCTCTTCAGCATTAAACCATTACCATGAAAGTATTTAAGAGAAAGTTACACTTCCGTCTTATTACAAAACGCGATCTGACTTTAGTTATAGCCTAAAGCTTTGAGCCAGTTTTTGCATTTCGAACTTAATATCGATTTGGGTTCTTAATACAAAAATGACAATTTAGCACCGGACTAAGTTGTCAGTTTTGTAAAAAGTTTTTTTTATCGTATTTATGTCAAGATGATTAGAAGTCTGTGCATCCTAATATATTTGTCAAATAAGTACTACACTTGTGCTTGCGGTCGCGAATATTTTAGTCAACATACAACCAGACTGACCTACAAATTGCATGAAACGGAAGTAAATTAGAATTTCACAAGCTACAATTCCTCTAGGCTAACTAAGCGCATCCACTTTAGGGAAATGAAAACGACACGTAACCCTTTGTTTAGAAACAGCCCACCTATCCACCGAAATTATTTATTAATAAAATATAGTATGGACCAAAATAACAGAGGCGAGACCCAAAAACGCGGTCGTCTCTTGTCACCGTACTGCGCCGTACGTTACATAATATCATGTAAAAACTCGACCTCTTTGTAATCTAGAAATAGATGACATTCATAAAACTTTTCCTTTTTATTTTCCGGCCAAATTAAAAAAAGGAAAAAGTTTTAATGAAAAGAACGAGATCACTAAATTAGGTTCGCCGTATGGTTTTCAGATATTATATAAATTAGATGTTCATGATGTTTTAAGATTTGAATAAAAGATGGCTAGAAGGGTACACGTGCGTGGATCCTCTCTTCATTATAACGTCAGAGATAAAAAGTGAGCGAAGTGGTCTGGAAAGATCGGGTTGAACATAAGACATAAATTAATCCGTGAATGAACTGACTATTCTGAATGTCAATGGCTATAAGAGTATGAAAATACCAAAAAATTGATGGATAGAATGTGTGAAAGAGGATATGGCTAGAAAGGGGGTTACTACCGAGATCACGACTAATAGAGAAGTATGGTAGAAAGGGAATTTTGAGCCACCCCTGAACAAAATTGGGATAAGAGTAAGAGAATGATGATGATGAAGGGTCATGCAGATAGGAGTATTCTTCTCCCTTCTAATAACGGCCAAATATTAAGCTGTAAGAGCAATCGTGGCCCAGTGATAACTACTTCGATTTATGAGTTGTAGGTTGTAGGACTCAGGCCGCATTAATTTGACACAAACCCTTTTAATACTATTTTGCAGCACATAAAAACAGTTTTTTCTTCATTGCAGTTTGCATACTAAACTCTTTGGTGGATTTTAAATATTAGTTATCATGTTGGCTAACTCACATTGCCAAACATTTAACAATTGTAATGTAAGAATGTAATGGTGTTATGTGATGATTTGCGTTTATATAATCTAGATAGTTAACTTATCTTAGTGTGTATACATTATTTCATCACCGTTGCTCTCAAAACGGTAAAGGAAAAAATCGTGAGTAACATGCCCTAGAACCAATAATTCGAAGACATGTAACATCAACCAGCCCGCACTAGGCTCTCGAGGTGGATTACGGAGAACACCATCTCACAGAGACGAGGCCTCTGTCCCAGCAGTGGGACCGGTACAGGCTGATGATGCTACTAAGCTGTCTCCCAAACATCATCATAACGTTCCCACTGCTGGGACACAGGCCTCCTCTCTGTGGGAGGGAGTGGGCCGTAATCTACCACGTTGGGCCCACTGCGAGTTGGTTGAAGTCAGATGTTTTCGAATTTTTAGTTCAAGGACGCGCCGCTTTCCTCACGATGTTTTCCATCACCGTTTGGAGCGGAGTGGTGATGAAATATTTTATATTAAGTAAAGCACCTGTCTGGGTTCGAACCTACGACGTACAACTCGTAAGTCGCGTCACTTACCACTGGGCCACCACTGCTCTTACAAACAAACATGATCTCCCAAATCTGATGATTAAATTTTGCCCTTGGCCGTTTACTGGAACGGTCAATGGCAAACTAGATTCTTTAACAAAACAAAACGAAAAAGGGTTTGAAGATAAGTAAACATATGAAATCTACATAGTATTAGTAATAATATAGCTTATATAGGCAGCTAAGCGCTCCTGAGCTTGTCATCCATCATGATCGTTTGCATGTGCGTTGTGACAAATGCCTTCCTAATCTGTTTCTGTGAGCGCTTGATATTACAGGTAAATATGTGTACGCATATTTTATTATAATATTATGGTATTACTTTACCGCCATTTTATTTTTCGGACTACGAGAATTGACAGTTTAATTTTAATATATTTTAAGAAATAATCTTACAAATCACTTTATTTTATCTTCCAATTATGGTTTCTGTAAAACGGTGATATTGTTTCTATTCTCGTCTTCATCGTGCATACTAACGAAGTCGTACAAAAAGGTACTTGGCGTACATGCAAAAATTCTCATTTTTCCAGGTAAGCTTATGACATCCTTCAATCACTCTGCCCATAGCCTTTTCCCAACTATGTTGGGGTCTACTTCCAGTCTAACCGGATGCAGCAAAATACCAGCATAACTATTGTCTATCGGACCTCCTCAACCTTGTAACACAGGTTAGGCTTCAGACTACCCGTAACCCGTCCTGGATCTAGGATAAGGCGGTTTTCCGCACGATGTTTTCCTT
This sequence comes from Polymixis flavicincta, assembly GCA_949987655.1. NCBI lineage: Eukaryota > Metazoa > Arthropoda > Insecta > Lepidoptera > Noctuidae > Polymixis > Polymixis flavicincta. The sequence continues at coordinate 20,688,713 of OX465181.1, read as the reverse complement.
CATCGTTTTGAGAATAGTGATGAAGAAGCGAAGCGCTTATTTGAATTCGAACCAACAACCTCCTAAGTCGCGGCTGTTACCACTAGGTCACCACTACTTCTACCATTGCATCTTATATATAATATACTATATTTTATCTTAGGACAAAAATGGACAGTCTCGCATTGTAAAGCTTCATCTGATCCTATAACACGAAGACTATTTTCTTGCGAACTCAGATCAATATGAGTAATAACTTGTGGCTTATTCAAGGCATGGATGTCAAGTTTGCGAAAACTTTGAGGTCAAAGGTCAAGCGAATCGTTTCGCGTCTATATCTTCCTATTTATTAAGACGGTTGAGCATTTTTGTGGTCTACGTGGCGGGGTGTGACGTCAAACTGGAAGCAGGAGCGGAAAAGATGGTTCTTATTTTCTAAGGCATAAGATATGTTTTGTTTAAACAGATTCTTGCATCTCTAGAGCTGTGTAGAATTCTATATTCTGTACTGATAATCTAAGATTACCAAATATTTTGATTCCTTTTTGTTTTTGAAAGAAGTTATTTCTTGTCGTAAAGAATCATGACTCACGTCAATTCTCAACCAAAAACGGAACTAATTTAATGACCCCGATATTGCATTTCGTATACATATAAATCATGTCGGCCATTTCTTAAGGTGACGTGTGACAGCCCATCTTCATCCTCAGTTCTATACGCTCAGTTTATTGGCAGCAAGTCAAGTACACTCCCACACAACGGTGTTTAAAAAAAATGTTACGAAAGTTCAAGGTTTTCAAACCTTGAAATGTTGGCAATGGTCATTCTTTTTCTGACTATTTTCATGTTACTATTTTTGTTAGGATACCATGTTGTATGACAATTACTTTCAATTTCAAAACAGACCTATAGTTCATTTTTTCAACCCAGATAGTAATTTTACAGGGCTTTTGGCTGAGTAATAAATGCCGTACGGGTCTATCGATCAGGTTAAGCTACGCTTACTGCGGTCGGTCCGTGGATGGGTGACCATCTTTACATTTATCTGATCATCAGAAAGCACGTTAACCCGTTGCTTCCGGCTGCCATTCTTAGATCTTTGACAGTCGTTGCGGGTGGTCAGAAGTTTCCTCTAAATGTGACAACCAGACTTACCAAGTGGTTATTGTATTGCTCAGTAATTGGGCGTGGAGGTCAAATAGGCAGTCGCTCCATGTGAAATACTGGTATTCAGCTGCACCCAGTTAGACTGGAAGCCGACCTCAACATTGTTAAGACAAGGCTAGGCAGATTGATAGTAATTTTACAGGTGTAATGTCAAACTCCTACTCCAAAAAGCAAACACACAAGATTACTGTTTGAGATTAAAAAATAACTTTGGGTTGTGTGTTTTTCGTTTAACCCTCTCTCAAAACACAATTTTATGATCGATTGCATCCATACAAAATATAATAGGAATAAATAAAAGGTAGGCACCGAATAAACATTGTGAGCGATTGTACTTTTATGCAACACAGACAAGTATTGGATATTCGGTTATACCTGTCTTTTTCTATCAATCTGGCAACGAGAGAGATGGCGAATCTTTAAAATGTATTCGGTTTGATATAAGTGCGTAGGTATCTAAATTATTTCTAGACAGGATACGGAGCCGGTCGTGCGTTTGAAGTACATTTTATTTCTGAATTTATGTTGTTATATTATTATTGTAAAAATAATATGTGATGCTACTTATGAATAGAAAAATAGAGCAGGTCACAGATTTTTTTTTTAAGGAAAAGATCTTTGAAGTTATGTCTGCAGAATTTGAATCCAATTTCCAGGCACACTTTCCTGGTTTGTGACATCTACCAACCCGCACTGGGCCTGCGTGGTGGATTACGGCCTCACTCCCACTCATCAAGAGGAGACCTGTGGCCCAGCAGTGGGAAAAGAATCGGCTGATTATTATGTGATTCCTAGGTTTGTGCTTTGATTTATTTAAGATTTTCCAATTAAGAAAATAATAAACCACCCTACATGACATGATATAGAACAGAATTGGTGTCCTGAGACAGTGAGGCGGGGTCGCGGCAGACCACGTAGGAGATGGTGGTACGAGCTGTATAGGTTCCATCAAAACTGGACGGAGGACGTTTGGACTCGCGTCATATGGAAGGAACAGAGGTTGGCCAAAAAAAACCTACATGATGTTCATTATGTACCTATAACGTAAGACTTGTACCAGCAAATTCCTCCATTAATTCTACATATAGACAAATATTGCTTCTTTTATAAGAAAGACTAAATCTGTCTCATTCACAAAATTGCTATGTTCCGGAGCAATTGTTTGCCCACAAAAGATAGATTGTTTAGATACGAGTGTACTACAACCATTTTCTTTTTGACGCACACGACAGTTCCTAATTCAACTTTCGTCTATCTCCATGTTATGTGGATGTTTGCCAATGAAAGTTACGTAGACAACCTTCGTTTTGTTTATGGTTCTTAGGACTATCATCATATAAACATCTATGTTGGTTACGTACTTAGCATCTAAGGGTAAGTAAAAAGACTTTAAAGTTAGCTAAATTAAACAGAAGATATTTTTTTAGCCGACTACGACAAGGAAGAATTTATTGGTTATCAAACTAGACAAGCACTTAATTAATTTATTTATGTTTGAATTTTAAATTCTCTCTCGTACATTTATATTGTCTTCTCCAATTTATCTCCCAAGCGAAGTAACATAATGAATGAGTCTTCAATTTAAAAGTTTGCGTAACTTAGCATCATCTGTCATGTTTAGTTAGAACTGTCGACTCATCACAATTTGTAAATACTCGTATTTTTTGGCAAATTCTTACATTTTTTGTTGACAAAAATGGGAAGTACGGCGAAGTTATAGGTTTGGGGTGCTATAAAAATTGTGACAAGAGGATAGTACGTAGAACTTAACTGGGAGTACGTAACGAAATACTAGGTAGCATAATCAGCCTATAATGTTCTCACTGCTGGGACACATGCCTCCTCTCTGTGAGAGCGAGTGGGCTGTCATCAAACACGCGAGCCCTTTGCGGGTTGGTAGATGTCACATGTCTTCGAATTTTTGGTTCTAGGACATGCTGGATTCCTCACGATGTTTTCCATTTTGAGACCAGCGGTGTTTAAATAATTTACACAAAATAAAGCTCCTGTCTGAATTCGAACTTATGACCCATAACTCGTAACTCGGGGCCTTTTCTACTGGGCCACCACTGCTCTCACTAAGTATTATGCCTCCGAAAAGTGTTATAAAAGCTATTTTTTTTTATATGTTATCCATAGGAGACACTGTTCCATTTCATTACCACCAATGCCTTTTTCAATGTCACAAAGAACCTTTTTTCACGCCCCAATACTCCATATCCAAAGAAACCAGCCATTTTGGGGCAACCACACATGTATTTATAATAAATAATTAACTCACAAGCAGCGCCGTTATAGGGTTTAATTAATCCCGGACAACGGGAATGTGTCCCGTACAAATTTATTGCTATAATTTACGACAGTCCGGGAAAAAAGGGAATACAAATACAGTGTAATGTGTACTGTATTAGGCGGTTGCTTCAAGAAATTAGAGGGACTGTGGTTGTTAACCTTAGAGTGGCTTCATACGACGAATTTTTCAGCTTAACAAACTGCATCGAAACACAACCAGTTAAGCTAGCAAGGTAAACGTTAGCGAGGTTAGTGACTGTAAGGCGAATCAATGGCTGCAAAGAGCCACCCTATATTCACATAAACATGAAGTCTGAAATTCCCGAAGGGTTTGGCCACATTTCGCCAGTTATGTTCAAGTCCCATGTAGTTGAGGGCGAGCCTATTGCCATCAACCGGGCACGAATCCTGACTCCAGGCTGCTAAGGAGAAAATATGACTGATGCAAAAACCCATTAACATTTTGCTCGACCTAGGAATCGAACCCTCATGCTTTCGACCACTAGTCCGACGAGGCAGTCTACCTAATACCTACCCACGTTATTTTGCACCAAAAAATGAAAGTCAAAAAAATTATTTGAAGTGTATGTGATGGTTTTCTTTTGAATATTCTTTGTTTCAACAAGAGACGGACAAAGAAAAAGTACTGGTAATTCTTACAAAGCTACAAAAACTACCCTTCAATTTTTTATTTTTTTCGCCTCTTTTGAATATGAAATTAATAACTGCTGTTCCTATTTAATAGGAACTTAAAACAAAGTAAGTGTTGTTTACTTATATTCGTTCCTTTCGCCTGATACATACTGCTTAACAGTACTTACAAAACACTACGTATTCAAGAAGCCATATTATGGCAATGTTAACATGAAGCAACGAAAGCCGATATCAAAGCCAACATTTTCACGACACTACGTCGTTGTTTAAAACAATAGAAATGTATTGCTTTACTTGTCCTAATATGCAAATCTTGTTAATAATATATTTGTATTGGTAATGAAATAATTAAAAATTACCGCAATAATTTCAGAAAATATTTTATTTTTCAATTGCTTTCAGAAACAAAATTGGATTAACACTTTGTTCAATTATCGGCTTTAGAGCATTTCACATAATGGCTAATTATTCTTAAGATTGTACTTGTATTCCAATTTGGATAAAATCATCATCCTCATCGTTTCAGCCGAAAGACGTCCACTGCTGGACATAGGCCTCCCCCAGAGGGGCATTTTGCCATAATCGCCACGCTTGGCAGGCGGGTTGGCGATCGCAGTATGGTGGCAAAATGCATAGAGAACGCTGTAGTAAGTCCCTTAGTCGCCTTCTACGACACCCACTGGAAGAAATGCGATGGTGCTATTCTTTTACGCCCAGCAACACACACGGGACCAATAATATATGGATTAAATATTTCACTCAATATTCGAGGCTTAAACTGAAGTTTTAATCGACATTTTGTTGCTGATTACACCAACTAGGAACAAAATATATGGAACTAATACTTCAAGTACTTTTATTGTAATCAAAATCAATCATGCCTAGTCTTTTCTTAACAATGTTGGCGTCGGCTTCTAGTCTAATTAGATCACTCGATTAGACAAGCACACATTATTTAAATTCCGTATCACATCTCAAATTAATTTAACCCCAACTAAACTCCACTACCCAAAGACAAAGAGCGCGTTATTGCACTTACAAATTCGCATACTGAACGCGAATCGGCCATAAACATTTAAACCAAAACCATGTGTAAATGAACCGAGGTTAAAATCGTAACAGGGTGTAAATCAAACGTACTGCACATGTCTACCCATGATTCATGGCACTACAAATGTAACAACCTTATTGCAACGGAATAGAGTTCAAATTAATGAATGGATCGTGTTAACTGTAGGCGTGTAAGGACTTATTAAGATCACTTTGCATGCATCATGCCAATTGAGTGCGGGATACATGTGTTTATGAGTTTCTTTTTTTTATTTAAGATGATACTTTGAGTTAGGATGTGTACTAGTTTATTTGTTACTTTTCGAAGTTACGAGCATGTCAGGAATGGGTTGAATGAACATGAGGTGAAATTACTAATTGAGATTAAATTAAACGAAGGAATTAAGTCTGAACATGATGTTGGAAGCTTTTGCGCTCTTGCGATTTAAGCAATCAAAGCGTGGATTTACACTGGTATACATTAATGTGTGTTGGTAGTCAAATTTATGTTCATAAAATAATATTTTACAGGTTACAGGGTAAATTTTTAACCAGTGCGCAAACTGTAACCAAGAATTCAGCATATCATTCTAGTCCCCCAGCTTAGAAATTTTTCGTCGGTTATACAAAAAAAAAAATTGCTGTTTCATACATTTTGACCGCGTAGGTATTGCACATTTCTATGAAAGAGCAGATTTTTTGTTTGGTTGACGATAAATTTCTGTGCTGGGGGGTCTAGAATGATATGCTGAAAACATGGTTATAGTTTGCGCACTGGTAAAAAATGTATCCTGTTTATGCACATCTTTCATCAGCATCACCAAATACTGAATAAGGAGACTAATGCTCAGTCCCTATAAACAAAAACGGATCGTTTTGCCTACCAATGGTAGCATTTTTTACTTCCAAACTGGCCAAATAAATAGTTTCGTTAGCTAATGTTACCTCTGATTGCTACTTCCAAATATAGGGGTCTACTATGCGAAGGTATTAGGTATTTGCTTCGTTATTGGTAAATATACAAGAGTCTTAATTTTAACCTTTAACTGTCCGTAAATTATAGGAATCTGCTATAAATGATTAAATATATAGTATAGTACATAGTTTGGGCGTAGTTTGATCCTTAGTAACAGTAAGGAAATTTAACAAAACAGCTTTAAAATAGATATTTCAATTATAGATGTCTATCTGCAAGGATCTTCTCAGATTGTTCACTTAACACAAATGGAAAGAAACAAAATATTTACACTTGGAAATAAGGCTTTCTTGCCACCATTAAATGACGTCTCCCCTCAGTTGACTTCCAAGTACCGCGGGAATGTCAGCAGCTGACACTTTTTGCTCTTTTCTTCTGAACATGACAACCAAATTTACGACACTCATGAAACTATATTTAATATCCTCGCATCATCATTATTAAAGGACTATATGGTCGATAGAGAATTTTTTATTAAAAGTTTTGACGTTGCAGAATAATTCAACTAAAATAATATAGCTGTTTGTGCCTGTACCTTCCTAGATATAACGATAATTGAGCAGCAAACATATTGATAAACTTCTAGGTTTACTATCCCATAAAAATAGTTGCAAAACTTACCTATCACGATAAACTAGTAACACTATATTCACAACCTTAAACTGTTATCCAAAACTACTGAAAGTAGTTCTTATTAATCCAAACATCCAAAGTTATTAAACTAATATTGTCTAACATCCAGCATACAAAATTATCCTTCACGACAATTAAAGTTATTCACAACACTTCGCGTTATAAGTTAGTGCGGGAGGTTGTACGGAGGCTTCGCACAGCCGCCCGACGCCACGACAGCCGGCAAACTGCCGCCCGCCCAAGCCGCCCTGAATGTTTTCGCAACAACTGAAATTTTTATTCAGCGAGCGAACATTATCTTCAACTTTTCGAAGAGTTGGTAAGTACTGTGAATGCAAACTCGAAGCTGTATTTTTTTGTTATGAAGATACTCATTTTCTGAAGTCTTATAATATTGTTCAGTGTTGGTTTGATCACTCACAAACGAAAGCTGTGTAGGGATATGAATTGCAGGAAAAAATCAGACGATTCGGTTTGAAATCGTATGAATGCCATTTGATTTAAAAAGAGTAACGGTGGAGTTTCTTGCCCGTTCTTCTCCTTATGAAACTACATTTTGGATTGGGCGACTAGAATCAATTCTATTTTAATGTAAATGTTGACGTTCAAAAGTGCCTTTTAAGTGCCTAATTGAAATAAATGCTTTGACTTTGAGTTTGAATCGTTGCGACGATAGCATGCTATTCATTCTATTTAGCGATAACTGTCGATATTTTCAATAGCTTTTGCAAACTTGGGTGTAAGCGGCTTGTCTGAGTCTAGATTTTTTAAGGCTATGCGCAAAGCTGATTCAAGAATATCTTACCGACTCTAGCTCTATTAAAATAGTAATAACACGCGAATCAGTTACACACGCGTAACAGTTACTACAAGTGTACGATTATGATGTGAAAGAGCGGAGCCTTTTAATACAGGTATTGTTGCTTAAAAGAAGGCTCCAAACACGTTTAAATGTTTTGTAACTTTCTATTTATCACAATAAACTATTTTGTATTTGTATTTGTATTGTAATCGTTTGTAAAACTGATTTAATTTGGCGGGACAATATTTTACTATCATTATTTTTTGCTCTTGATTTCGATCACGCCTAGCGAAAAACGATGGATGAAGTATTTGATAAAACGAACGTACTCAGAAGATGCCTGTTCACTTTTGATTTTAACGCTAGCAGAGAGTTTCACACTTTGACTGTGCGCATTACAAATAAGGAGAAGCGCTGAGTACAACTGGTCGGGACATAAACCAAGTGCGGATGCTACCTTGCGGTACGTCAGATATTCCGGTAGTAAAAGGACAATGATGGGATCAGGTCGTAGAGATCTTGAGCGCACTCGCCAAAGTACAGTCAACTGACCGACAACCAAGCAACGTTACACCGAAGAGCGAGGCTGTAAAGCCTAGTCGTCACCTATAAGCCTTTTTGCTCTGTGTTCCACCGATTCAAGTCCAACAAGCTGGTATTTTGCTGAGCTATCCCATAAGGGGCTGCAATACTCCACACAGGAATGGACTTGACCGAAATTGCTTTATTTATCAGACAAAACTAATTTAACTCTGCCTTAGCAATGAATTAGACTACGATGGCATTCTTATCGTAAATAAAAATAGCTACCACACCTCGGCAGTCACTGATAAAGAAGATTCCTTATCTACACCCACCAATCAAAGTGACGCAACCTACCTTCGCAATAAAAAAAAGAAAAAAATGGTAATTAATTTATTGGCGCGATCGCGTCAAAACAATGCCTTATCTATGAAAAAAGCCTCTGTTTTAACGCTTTAAGTTCGCGTGCCAGTGGCTCCCCCTATCCATCACTCAGATAACATTAACAAATACTTGGTGGAATTAGCATAAACCCTAGAAATTGTTACCAACTTCAGTCTAGAATAATAATTGGATATTTTCAAACTAAGTTTATTCATTGTACTGAAGTCGGAATTTCAGTCCCCTGCCATTTAGCGACGATAACTGTGTTATGTTTCAGACACTGATTAATCTTGAAAATTTGAAATTCTTAATTGTATTAGCACGAATTGTTACGCCTATTTTCATGCTAGGTTGGGCAGAACTAACAGGAATTAGAAAGCAAAATTGACGAACAGAATTATAAACAGTATTTAGTGCCGTTGTAACTCATCTATTTCATAGAAAGAAATGTGTATTATGACCATTGACATATATATAAGGACTAAGCGGACCGCACGTTACAATGACGCCTCGAACTTGGTCCCAAAATGGTCTTCCCTATAACGAAGTGAACTAGAACGCGATCGGCTGTCTTCGGAACGATAGTAAATTTTTGCAAGCAAAAATGCCAAGTTGTGCCGTGAAGGGTTGCGTGAACTACGACAAAAAGCACATTAAAAAAATGATAACATTTCATGTCCCCGGTAAGTTAAAAATATGTCATTAAATCGACTTCTAACATTATTTAAAACAATTTTCTTTCATATTTGTCTCAACCTTTGGCAAAGACGACGCGAAGCCGCGTAAAAGCGCGACATAATTTTGCAGCAGCGCTCGTTGTAGCCGATGAAATGAAAAGATTTAATAATATTACTCTATGATTAAATCTATATAAATAAAAAGACAAGTCCTGACTGACTGACTGATTGACTGACTCATCAACGCCCAGCCCAAACCCTTGGACCTAGAAAGCTGAAATTTTGCACAGAGGTTCCCTTTATAATGTAGACACGGAATAAGGAAGGGTTTTCGAAATTCAACCCCTAAGGGAGTTAAATAGGGGATGAAAGTTCGGGGCGGGCGAAGCCGCTGGCAAAAGCTAGTTTTCTATAAAATTGATTTTTATTGTTTATTAAAAGCAAATTAAAATGTCCAACGTCAGAAAACACTACGAATCCAAAATGGAAAAGATGTCCAGATTACAAAAAAAAAACAAGATTTAAAAAAAAATTGTTTTATTCGAAGGCCAATGAAAACTTAATAACACAAACTGCAACAAATATAAATTTTGAAAAATATAAGGTTTTTATTCTATTTCTTTGTACCTCTAAAAATACCATACCCCGCTCTTACAAAGTTACGTCTATGAGCAGGCACGCCGATTGACATCGTAGTTCTAATAGATGGCGTTAGTGTTTTTTGTAGGGCGACCGCGTCCGTCAAATGTTCGGACGACCGTATCTTTATTATTTAAATCAATGATTATGACCTATTTATTCCAGGATAATTATTCCTAATTAATATAGTCTCACTAAAATGTTTGTGCGAGTGAATTATTACAATTGAATTAGATCTATGTGAAGCAGACCGAATGATTCATTGAAAATTGTTAGCAAGTAATAATATTCGGGTTGTAAAATGAAACTTAATACCTAATGCCTTATACCTTAAAACATTAGTAGGTATATAGTTAGATGAGCATTTTTTTTTTAATTTAACCTGCCCATTGAAATGGCCTGGTATAAATATAAAACAATAATACTTCCCATTAATTCACACACAGAAATTATTAATTTATTTATCTCCACTTACCTCCTACACTTTTTTAACTTCTTTTTCCATTCATATTCGTATCGAGCGCTCTGGTGCATTGGTTGCCTAGCAACGGAAGTGTATAGCAGCATAATATTATTCCATTAATTTATACTCGAAACAATGCGATGTTGAAAACTCTTCGACGTTCATTTCTGTTCTTTTTGTTTTCGGTTTCTTTCTCTTCGTCATGTTTCACCGTTATTATTCGCGATCGTAATTCGGTACTTTTACTGTTAACAATATTTTTATGTATTCACTATTATATAAATATGTGTTTATTTTTCCGAAAATTTATTGAGTTTTATAAAGAAAAAAAAACTTAAAAAAACAAAAGAATTTGTTAAAGGTACTTTCGATGGAACACATTATTTTAAATCTTACTGGCCAGTATTTCGAAGCACGTATTATCAACATACTAAGCACGTACAACCTATTTATGTGCTATTTTGCTATTTATGTGTGTACGGCGACACATCAAGCTATACATTTCCAGTGCAAGAATGACTTCTCACTGTACGTAAAGCCTGCGAGTAAATCTAAAACTACAAATTTATAGCTTTACTAGCACTCCCACACACCCTCTCTCAATTCTCACACTCACATTTCATTCCACACAGTGAGAGGTCACTCATTCATACTCTACATATTTAGTAACTTTCATATAGTAAAATGTGTAAGATAACACCAACTGTTAATCCAGTTTAAAATTATGTTAATGGCTACGATATCATATAAAATTATCCAAGGGGATTGGCGCTGATAGCCAAAATACAGGTTTTTCCTAGTTCGACTATAGATGCTTAAATTATTTGTACTCAAAACTACCCCTTTATTTTTTTTTAATATGTTCAAGTTTTTTTAAATAAATAAATAGCGTTACTAGCTTTTGCCAGCAGCTTCACCCGCGTGGGTTTCGAAAATTATCCACGGTAACGTGGTTCCGTAATAAAAAGTATCATATGTATGCCAAATTTCATCCAAATAATTGTTTTTCTTTTCCTTATTGAGTAACAAACATTCAAACATCTAAACATCCTTTCTTAACATTTATAATAGTAGTAGGATAGTAGGAAATGTCGCCGTGTGTACCTAATTTGTTTTTGCCTCCTCTTTCGGAAGATCTAAAAATGGAAAATTAATGAATTAAAGGAATTTCGATTTGAGAAATGACTTATTGGAATGCAGCTCCTTGTTAAATGATTATAAATACAAATTAGATAACACTTCGGTTAAGTCAGTATAAATCACAAACTATTCACCAGATGATAACTGAAACTTGGTAGACTAAAACATAACATAATTGTAGTTGCAATCACAACTTACAATATCGATCTATTCAAAAATTAACATTATAAAACCGCGCCTTTATTACCTCTTGAATGGCCGTCAACGTGCAGTTTAACGACGCAATTAATGTGGCTACAGTATAAACTTGTGAACTCTTCAGCAACGAGCAAACGTATGCAAATTGTGCGATATCGTGAAATGTTGCGTGCGCAATCAAAACTTACCTGTGTGATGAACTTCATGTAAAGTTGGTGTATGTTGATTGTGTTGAATAGGGAAAACAGATGTTACTTTTGTTGGAAGGGTATTAAAGGATTTAGAACATATTTTATTGGCTTATCAGTACCGTGTGCAATTTGAATAAAAAAGTATTTGAAAGTACTATTTTTGTTTGGCCCAAAATTCAGCAACGCAAATACCGTTCGCTGACGCCACAGATAAGCGATTTGAACTCAGAATTAGAAACAAATTTTACTATAAATATTTATCATCTGCCTAACCTTTTCTTAAAGAAATTGGGATTGGCTTCCAGTCTAAACGAATGATGCAGTGTTTTACACGAGGCGACTGCCTATCTGACCTCCACAGTGCAGTTACTTGATAACACGACATCCCTTGGCATTAGTAGTAATAGTAATTTATTTCCAAAACCCGTATTCAATAGAAAGAAAGAAAAAGTAGTTATTGTGACTCACACGGGAAGATCACTTACTAAAATAAACACACGCTTGTACAAAAATTATAAAAAAAAACAAATTTCTTAGAATTAAAAAATAATTTTAAAATAAAACAGAAAAGTCCTGTACGAGGCCAAAAGGCTCCTACCTCAGCATGATGTTGCGACATTTAAAAAGTGTTGCAGCGCTGGTATTCTGATAGAGCCCGAGCGATGTGATGTCACGGGCAGTTACAGTATAAATAAATAGTCAGTATTTTAAAGAAAGATCAAATGTAATATGTTAGCTAATAAAACAAAATACCGTCAGCGCCAAACGTGACCTCATTATTTGTCAATGCCATATGTGTCTGAAGCACTCTGTGACATCCATCTATAGTTCAAAATGAAAACAACAAATATCTGCTACCTTTTCATCAAAATATTTATTTCTATCCATTTACACTAGTCTAACTAAGCCATTATAGTAACGTTAGCTGTGCTAACTTTTTTTTCTGCCGTCGAATACCCGCTGTGTTTTCTCTACGAGGGATACTATGTGACGTGAACACATCAAGCGGAACACGGCCAGTCGTGACGTGGTCCATCCACGTAAATTTCCATAACGTGCGGCTCTGAACTAGAAAAGCCGAGTTACACAATTTCTGACGTGTGAGTTTCTAAATGGACCGCTAAAGTAACTTTAGAAAAAATATTGCTTTAGTTAGGATTTCGTCCTATCCTACTAATATTATTAGTAGTAGCCAGATAGGAAACGTTGACCGATTTGATTGACGTGTAAAAGTGTTTGTACAAACTTACAGAAATAAAATCATATGTCATTTTATAAATGTTTAAGTTTATGTTTGGATGTTAAGATGTTTGTTACTCAATCACGCAAAAACAGCTGAACGGATTTGGATGAAATATGGCAAACAGATAGATTATAACCTGGATTAACTTATATGATATTTTTTATTTCGGCTGTACGTTCCCATGGGATAATTTTCGACCACCACGTGGGAGAAACCGCTAGCAAAAGCTGCTTAGTATTTTATAAAGCCACGAGAAAGCTGAATTGGTACTCGTAATTTTCTATCGTCATTACAGCCGAAAGACGTCCACTGCTAAACATAAGCCTCGCCAAAGGGGGGTTTTGGCATAATCGCCACGCTTGGCAGGCTGGTTGGCGATCGCAGTATGGTGGTAAAATGCAAAGAGAACGCTGCTGCCCATTTTCTAGTAAGTCCCTTTAGTCGCCTTCTACGACACGCACGGGAAGAAATAGGAATCATTTTCTATGCTTTTCTGTTTTTGGTTGTAATTTATTTTATGAGTTTTAACAAGTAAATAGGTAGTACATAGCTTGTTTATACCACTTGATTCTTAGACATCCATAGAAATGTGCACATGACAACTTTACAATAGGTTTCGTTTGGTTTAAAATCTGCTTGTATTAAGAGGCTTCTAAGGACTACCTCTTAAACTAAAAATCTTTAATCAGCTGTAATTTTTTGATTATTTGGATGATTATGAGCTATAAACATATAGCTGTTGTAAATGGCCTACTATAAATTAACTAGATTCTTCGCCGTCTGCACAAAACTCAAGGTTTGGGCTCTGTTTCGCATAGGCTCGTAGCATTATGCTCCGCGATGGCCGTGTTGCGTAGATGTGACACATATTTTCTCCCAACTTTTTGTGTTCGGTTTCTTTCTCTGCGTCATGTTTACCGCGGGTTAACGTACTTTCTTTATTTCTTTTCCTGCAGATTTCAAGGTTTCTTTTGTTAGGTAACAAGTCAAGTGTTTGCATTGTATTAACGGTCTTCTAAGGTCTACCTCTTTACTTAAATAATCTTTAATCAGCTGCGCTTGTTACACAAGCTATAAACCTATAGTCAACATGGCTATAACCTTAGTTCTCGTACTACATAATGAAACATATAACACACATCTATGTAGATCGTCGTGGAGAGCGTCATCTCACATTTTATAGCCAATTAAACTGGTAGTTAACAAAGAGTCGTTTGTCTTAATAAAGTCGGGAATAAGAGACCGCCGATAACCTTCAGTTAAAACATGTTTAACAATTGCCCGGTTATGTGTAAGTTGTTGGGTGGAATTGTCTGTAGATAGTTTCAAGGTCAGAGAAAATGTTTGGTTAAATTAATAGCATTCAATGTTATGATTTTATTATCTGTAGATAGTGTCAAGGTCAGCGAACATGTTTGCTAAAGTAAATTGATTTCAATTGTATGATTTAAAACTTACTCAAAATAATTTTAATAAAATATTTCACATAAACCTGCATGGGTCCTTATGAAACGTTAGAAGCTAGGTACATGGTTCCATTTTATCGAAGAGGCGGCAAGAAACTCCACGGTTACTCTTTTATAAATAATTGAATTTTACAACGTTTCCAAATTACAGGGATAATAGGTACGGGAGGACAGTGCAGGCCTGTCAATAAGTACCAGGTACTTAGAGGAATGAAAAAACAGAATAGAAAATTGTCTACAAATCTACTCTGTGAGGCCTACAACGTTCTCTCATTCACAATATGTAAAAGAATCTACATAAATAAAATGAACCTATTTGAACCAAGTGATATGATTTCCATGACAATAACGAATAAATAGTCGATATTAAAATTTATGTACAGAGACCAGCACATCAAGCTACCCCAATCTGTCAAATTTCTTTGATAGTTTTTCAACTTTATTCCAAACGAATAAGGTTCATGTTCAATTGGGAAAATTTGACAGTTTGGGATAGGTTGACCTGCTGGCGTCTGTACAATGTGAAATAATGAAGAGAATATGTCAGACATTGTAAAAAATAATCTTAATATCTGCCTGGTCTGCTATTTTCAGGCCTAATTTATTAAAGTCAAGAAGAAAAGTTGGGACATCTTCTTCAACTTAGTGTTTTTCCAACTATGTTGGGGCTTCCAGTCTTACCAGATACAGTCATCAGATGAATACCAGTATTTCACAGGGAACGTCTGCTTATCTGACCTCCACAACACAGCCACTGGGTTTTTTTTTTAGGAGGTAAATCATCAAATAACTTCTCCCGCTCTGGGTGGAGCAGGAGGGCGTGTCAGACTTTTACTGACTAAAACCCACCCGTGTTCCCTCAGTAGCCCGTATACGAAGGGCTGCGGTATCTCTTCCGAACAAACCCGCACCCCTGGCAGGCATCGGCCCTTGCGAGACCCATCGGTTTGTGCTGACATCTCTTTGAGGCGCGCGTGGAACACAACGTGCCGTCGACTTGGGCTTGGTCCTTACCGGACAGCGAGCTACCCATTACTCGCCGTCCGCAAGCTCATGCCTACGGTGGCCGGAAATCTGCCTGGACACAGCCACTGGGTGACACGATACCTCTTAATAAGACTGGTACTTAGGTACTTTAAAATTTAAAGATTTTTGAGTGCATTTATTTTCAAAGGAATAATATTGTTATATAAGCGCTGTCCTTAACATCAATCAATCTGCCCAGTGCTCAGCCTTTTTCCAACCATGTTGAGGTCGGTTTCCAGTCTAATTCGATGTAACCTTGTATGTATACCTATATACAATCTGAATCTCGGAAACGGCTCCAACGTCTTTCATGAAATTTAGTATGCAGCGGGTTTCGGGGACGATAAATCGATCTAGCTAGGTTTCATTTTTAGAAAATTATCCAGTTTGTCCGTTATTAATAAAAGATGAAAAATAAACAAAGTTATTAGTGACAGTTACTGATACGATATAGAATATTCACCATACATGCATATAAATACCTGTCAAAATTAACGTTATCGTAAAAAAACTCGGCTAAAGATTATAATTTATTACCACTTTACCTACCGATCCTTGCACTAAATCATTGCATCGTAACTCAAGCATAGATGCCCTATAAGCAATGATATATTTTAAGGTTACGCTAAAACTAACGATTTAAAATCGAAGAAAAAATCTGCATTCCCATTATAATCAGCATTGGGAGTAGCTCGTGTATGGTAACACTATTGGCATAAACGAGAAACGTGGACAATGCTAGATGAAGAAGTATCAATGGCTGGGATACGGTACTATAATGATTTGTGACATACGCTGAATTGAGGGGCTTGTAGCTAAGTAAAAACAGCCCCATGGTTCGATTGATCAGGTAAAGCTACGCTTGTCGCGGTTGGTCCGTGGATGGGTGACTATCTTTACGTACCAAGAACACTCTGAACCTCGGAAAACCGTTAGTCTCGGCTGTCATTTGTGGATCTTTGACAGTCGTTACGAGTCATCAGAAACCCGAAAGTCTGACAGCCAGTCTTATCAAAAGGAACCGGTTACTGGGTTGTGGAGGTCAGATAGGCAGTCGCTTTATGTAAAACTAGCTTTTGACAGCGGCTTCGCCCGCGCAGAACTTTCACCCTGTATTCCTTTTGCTTTCTTATTCCTTGTCTACATTATAAAGGGAACCTCTGTGCAAAATTTCAGCTTTCTACGTCCAAGGGTTTGGGCTACGCGTTGATGAGTCAGTCAGTCAGGACTTTTCTTTTTATTTATATAGACTAGCTTTTGACAGCGGCTTCGCCCGCGCGGATCTTTCATCCCCTATTTAACTCCATTAGGGGTTGAATTTCGAAAAATCCTTCCTTAGTCCTTGTCTACATTATAAAGGGAACCTCTGTACGTTTCAGCTTTCTAGGTCCAACGGTTTGGGTTGGCGTTGATGAGTCAGTCAGTCAGGACTTTAGTTTTTATTCATATAGATAATAATGGTATTCAGCTGCATCCGGTTACATTGGAAGCCAAACACAACATAGTTGGAAAAAGCTAGGCATATTTTGAGCATGACAGCTAATGTTGTCGTGTCACGACGCATGTTAATATTGAAGTTACAAAATTCTTAGTCACCCGTTGGAAACAAATCATACATTCTCTTAAAAAGTAAATATTGCGCTACTGCTGAACCGGTCCTGGGTTCGATTCCCAGGCCGGGAAAAGTGTTATTGGGTTTTTCTATATGGAGTTTTCCAATAGCAGCCCGGAGTCTGGTATTGTGCTCGGTTGATGGCTATTCATGGCTACTTATAATATGTCACCGCAAAATTGTAAATACCGTAAGATTATAATCTATCTCGTGAGATTTTAAACTGTCGAAAGATTGTGAACCGTAACATACTGCTTACAATTTAACGCATTATTTTTCAGTAGATTATAATATATCGAAGTGAAACCGTCAAATTGTGAAATGGCATGCGACGGAACGCAACTCGCGCGCTGATCATATGCCCTGCGCCGCCATATTTGTGTGTTAATTCGTTTGTTGTCAAATGTAAACAGTGTTTTAGTGATTGTAAATTGATTTCGTGTTGAAAATTACTCACAGCTTATAATTAGTTACATGAAATTGTTGTGGAAGTAAAATTAAACCTGTGTTTCATTCCTAACTCTTTGGACACAGAACGGCCTACTGCAAGACCAACCAATCAGGACCGTTGACTGAACTGACCTTCGGACAGTTGACAATTTAACGCGCGACAGATGTTTCACTTCGATAGATTATATTCTGCTGAAAAATAATGCGTTAAATTGTAAGCAGTGTGGTGCAGTTTACAATTTATCGACAGTTTGTAATCTCCCGAGATGGATTATAAACGGTGTTCACAATCTTACGGTGACATATAATTATATCTGGCGAAATGTGGGTGTACTAAAGGTTCACCTTTGCCTAACTTTTCAGGGAAAAAAAGCGTGATAATATAATGGTATTTAGTAAAATATCTTGACATATTTTTCGACGCCACCAACCCAACTGTTGCACATACCACATCCGACCTTCCCAACTCCTACCTCACCATAACAACTCGACTTTTTGCCACATCTACACCAGCTGTCGCCATGTTTATGGAGCGCTCCACGCACCGCGCTTTGTTGCTTTTTGCCAATGTACGACACAATTGCAAGGACACTCGTACTAAGGACTTGGCTTACCAAATATGTAGGTATCATCTATATTAAGAAAGGTATAAATATCTAGCCCAGTTCTTGATCAGAACATGTGAGAGTTTTTTTTTTTTGGTTGGCCTTTTTGAACAAAGGTTTGCGTTCAATTGGTTGGTTGGTCTTTAAGGCTGTGTTGCATGTTGTTGATGGCCATGTATTTGATAGATGCATTTTTTACCAACTACAAAAAAAAGGAGGTTATCAATTAGACTTGTTTTTTTTTTTTTGTGTGTTCGGGCATAACTCCGTCATATATAAACGGATTTGCAAAATTCTTTTGTTCGAAAGGCGTTTATTTCGAAATAGCCCCATTCAAATTTCATAAAGATTCGATGATGCGTTTCGGAGATAGACAACGGAACTCTTCAATGAATGACAGCAAATCAACCGCGATTGCTGCTAGCTATCGCATAAATATGTATTGTTTTGACGCCAAGGATGATGAAATTTCGAATCGGTGTGTCAAGTAGGTACTATGACTAAAAAGTTAAAAAAAAAACTTTGAAAAAAACAACTGACTTCCGGAAAAAACCACCAGGGTAAAATAACTTTAATTTCGGAAGGCGGTGACTTTGGATATGTATTTTAATTTTTGGTCACCGCCTTTAAAAATTAAAGTTATTTTTCCCTTTGTTGTGTTTTTCCGAAAGTCAGTTGTTTTTTTTTTTTTTTTAAAAACGTTTTTTGTCGGACAGTTTTATTTTACACAAACGGACTGATGGAAATTAACATTTAGAAAACAAAAACCTATTCACTGCATGAACTTATAAGAAAGTTTGGATGTTTCTTACTTAGTTACGCATAAATGTCTGAACAAATTTGGATGAGATTTGGCACACAGATAGTTTATAACCTGGGTAAACACATCGGATACTTTTTACACCGGTGGTACGTTCCTATGGGATAAATTCTGACATCCACGCGGGCGAAACCGCGGGCTAAAACTAGTAGAATACATTTCACATTACGCTCAGAGTCAACTGTATTTTTGAACTGGTGGGGTGGAAATCGGTTGGTTCGATACCAGTTACAATACTGACCCCTGGATGAATGCGTCAGGTGGTTGAAGATCTATTCTTCAACCACCTGACGCATTCCACAAAAGCCAGAAGTTAGATACTACCAACATTTTATAGGTGTCACCAACATTCCGCAAAACCCATCCAAAATAAGTAACAAAAAAAAACACTTAAAACGAAAATAAAAGAATATCTACCGCGCCGATTATTGTTCCGAGTTAAATTTACGGACGCAGCGACGGGTTTTTTAATCGCACTCGAATTCGCTAAACGATCACCATTTTTGTAATTGAATTTTGTTTTTTAGTATACCTCTGCTTGGTTTGTGTTGTGTTAAATATTATTGTATTGTATTATTCAATAAAATATATAACCTGAAAAAGTCCGCGACCCGTTTGTGAATTCGGATAACACTCTCTATTACATGGAACAATGGAGTGTATTTATTTTGTATTTTTGATGTTGTGTTCAATACCTAATTTTGGTTGTCTATTATTAACAGAGTTCTACGAATCACTTTCCTTAGATATTCTAAGGCCTGTGTATGTATTTAGTACATAAGTATGTTGTCATGACGTCATAACTAAGGGTTCAAACGGAGTTGAAGAAGATCGATCCCCCGATTGCACAGGTTTTTTTTTTTCACGATTAGTTATATCGATCCCGATTAAGTCTGCGGAGTTTCGCTAACTTATTTAATTTAATCCTGTATAAATGTATAAATGAACCGATATTTTATCTGAGCAATTATGTGGTACAGTTTTACTTATAAAAGGATATAAAATACATTCCATACAGTGCGCTCAACTTTTATTCTTACTAAAAACGTCTCCGGTCGACCCAGACACCATCACAAACGTCTCACGAGTCTCCAGACAGTTGTAATATTATATAATCGTGATTACAATAAACAAGTCCGTTTGTATTACTGTTGTTACGTTTCACATAGTGTGGATGCACCTTTATGGGTTGGATGACTTTGTAGCCTCGGGGTTAATCTTAATTCTCGTCTTTTTTAGCGTTCCGTAGTCAACAAGGACAAATGAGAATCAAAATATTTTTTTTTGGTTTTTTTGTTTTTTCGGTAGGTTCTGTATCAAAATATTTTTTTGTTTTTTTTTTTCGGTGGGTTCTATATCAAAATATTTGTTTATGTTTTTTTTTTCGGTAGGTGCTATATCAAAACATTTGTTTATGTTTTTTTTTTTCGGTAGGTTCTATATCAAAATATTTGTTTATGTTTTTTTTTCGGTAGGTTCTATATCGATACCAGACACGTGGGCAAAGTAATTTAATAATAGCCAGCTAATTTAATTTTGCCCTGTATAACAAATTTATAAGGAAGTTTTTTGTTATACAGGGCAAAATTAAATTAGCTGGCTATTACTATCACCGCTCCTTAGCTGGGATAGTAATAATCGACCAACATACATTTGCAGTTGGAATGTATGGTAGAGCGTTTTTCAACCACAATGTTAAGTTTGTTCTAGGGATAAATTCAGCTCAACCATGGAACCCTTTGTTTAAAATATTCTGATTTTGATTTTGAAAATACCTTATCGCAGTTTCCTGCACCAAGGTGCCACAGTTCTCGTGGAAAATCTACTAAAAACTAACTAACTAACAAAAGCCAACTCTAAAGAGCACTGCACCCTTAACTGTACCTTAGCATGCTTCCTAAAAACTGACTTTCCCCCCTATTAACAATATAAATAGCGCATTCCCAACAAGAATGGGCGCGCCACATACCGCGTAGTCCTTAAGACAGTGTCGTTAAACAATTACCGTTAGTTTCGGTAACTGCCGGGGTGGGGCGCCACTGTTTGTGGATGACCCTTTATTTACGATATTACTTGGTATGTGAATGAACAGTATTATTTCACTGGCTAAGTTTATTCGGCTGTTAAATGTGAGGCCCTCGTGATATTCCTTGGGGAGGAAGTTTCATGGCATATTATTCACGCTTATTTCTGACGCCTCGTTAGTCGGTGGTGCATGTGGCCCATCAGGAACTTAGGGCCTTTTCTTGGGTAAGGTTTATAGCAGTATTTTTATTTTCTGTTTGTAGACATTGTTGGAAATCCATCTCAAAATATGGCGATAGCAACCATTATAGAATCACAACCAATTATACATGCGCTTCAAGCATTTCGCAATGCTTGAAGACTAAGGTCTTCAACCAGTGCGTCCTGCGCATGAGATACGGGGCCGAAACGTGGACACTGACAGTTGGGCTGGTCCACAAATTTAAGTTCGATCAGCGCGCTATGGAGCGGGCTATTCTCGGAGTTTCATTGAAGGATAAGATCAGGAATGTCGGAAGTATGTAAATGTAGGAAGCTGTGTCGCTAACTCCGTCTTTTCCGGATAATTTCATCCGGAAAAGACGGCGTTACTTGTAGAGCAAGCAAGCTGAAGTAGCAGTGGGCTGGCCATGTTAATCGAATTACCAATGGACGGTGGAACAGTCGAGAGTCCGACGTGTCCTGAAGTGGAGACCGCGTATCAGCAAACCTCGGATCGGATGGACCTACGACCTTGAAAAGGTGGCTGGGACAGACTGGATGCGTAAGGCGAAGGATAGAGTGTTGTGGCGCAGCCTGAGCTTTATGTCCAGCAGTGGACTGCGATAGGCTGAGTTGATTGATACATGCGCTCATCTTCCTTATGGATTAAAGTGCATTAATGGACTGAATCTGAAACTATTGGTATCGATTTGTATAAGGCGTATTTTTTTAATCCAGGGTGGCAGGGAACATCGACCCGTAACTTGTTACTAAAGGTTTAGTTCAAAATTCCCCTGTGTTGTAAATTTTCATCGGTTATCCTACTAATATTATAAATGTGAAAGTTTGGATTCGTTACTCAATCACGCAACAACGGCTGAACGGACTCGGATGAAATTTGACACACAGATAGGTTATAACCTGGATTAACACATAGGATACTTTTTATCCCGGTAGAACGTTCTCGTGGGATAAATTTCGACTTCCACGTGGATGAAGTCGCTGGCAAAAACTAGTTAAAAATAAATTTGATGTCCATCGATTTTGACCGCGTAGGTGTTGCACTTTTCTATGAAACAGCAGCTTTTTTTTTCAACTACATACAATTTGAATGCGAGGGGATCTAGAATCATGTGCTCAATCATGGTTACAGTTCGCGCGTCGATGTTCCATGCCAAACAGAGTAGCATCATCAATCACAATTCATCTAGACAAAACATAACCCAACACATATTTCAACTTCCACACAAACTTTAAAACCGATTGAAACCTCATGAACAAAATAAGAGTAACATACCTACATAGACGTTATCGCCAGCATGGTGTCACGCGTTCGTCCATTGTCTACCAGACTATTGTGCGGGCCAGGCGAGACGTGGTGTCTGCACTTGTATGCAGGTAGGAATGCAGCCGGAGCATAGGCGCCCTTTATGAGTACGGAACGTGATTTGGAAAAATGTAATCTTGGAATTAACACAGGATATATTTTGTTGGGTAGTTTTCCAGGGATGGAAATTTAGATTAATTACAACCTGTTTGCCTATGGATTTGCCTATCGCCAAAATGGCGAAGTATCATATCCTATTTAACTCTCTAAGGGGTTGAATTTTCAAAGATTCTCCCTTAGTGTTTTTTTTTAACGCAGAGGGCGATATCTGAGAAAGTCTTGAGTAAAATTTAATGCTTTTAGACCCAACGGTTTAGGCAGTGCATTGTCTCTTACTTAATTAGAAAGTACATGTTTCGTATAGATTTCACGAATAAAAAGACAGAATACTTCCCAGTATTCATAATTAATAAACAAACACCATACGCGAATACTCCTAAGTATCTCGGCATGACCCTGGATGCAAAACTGCGGTAGAAAGAGCATGTCAAAAAGAAAAGAGCGGAATTAGACATTCGATATCATCATCAGTCATCATCATTTCAGCCGAAAGACGTCCACTGCTGGACATAGGCCTCCCTCAGGCTCATTTTTGGGGGCTTGGGATTTTGCCATAATCGCCACGCTTGGCAGGCGGGTTGGCGATCGCGGTATGGTAGTAAAATGCATAGAGAACACTGCTGCCCATTCTCTAGTGAGTCCCTTAGTCGCTTTCTACGACACCCACGGGAAGAAATGGTATGGTGCTATTCTTTTACGCCAAGCACCACACGGGACGACATCTCTATACTAATATTACAAAGAGGAAAGATTTGATTGTTTGTTTGTTTGCATTAAATAGGCTCCTAAACTACTGAACCGATTTGAAAAATCTTTCACAGTTGGGAAGCTACACTATTCCCGGGTGACATAGGTTATATTTATCCCCGGATTCCCACGGGAACGGGCACTACACGGGTGCAACGCGGAGCGCTACTAGTTGTTATATAAACAAGTTTTACAGCCTGTATAGACCTCCGGTATTCAGCT
This sequence comes from Polymixis flavicincta, assembly GCA_949987655.1. Classification (NCBI taxonomy): domain Eukaryota; kingdom Metazoa; phylum Arthropoda; class Insecta; order Lepidoptera; family Noctuidae; genus Polymixis; species Polymixis flavicincta. Next base: position 20,665,082 of record OX465181.1, on the reverse strand, counting down.
GTGGGGCTGCATCAGCCAAAGTAATCGTCAAATCGTACAACATTTTCAATACAAAGTACTAAGGGATATAGTAAGCGCACCCTGGTACATTAGAAATAGCGACCTCTACCGGGACCTTAAGATGGATGTCGTAAACATAGTGATACAAAAATATGCAGAAGCTCATGAACACAGACTTCATCATCACGTGAATGTCGAGGCGATCCAACTCCTTGACAACACTGAATTAGTGCGAAGACTAAGAAGGGTAAAAACCTTTTGAGTCAGTTTAGTGCAGTGTATGTGAACTTAAACTGTAGTGCAAGTCAAGTGCTGACTTTAATAAAGAACACGTGAATTAAGTTTCTTCCCCTTAACTTACAGTGAATAAGAAAGACGTTATTGGACGATTTCTTAGTTTTATAGTTACTTGGCAGTTGTTTAAATTGTTAGGTAATTATTCGCTGATAGGTTAGATTGTAATATGAATAAAGTATCATCTATTGTGAAATTTTAGAAGGAAAAAACCTGTTTCGTATTATGTGCAATAATTCATTGGGAATTGAAGAATGCTGTCACCATCTTGAGTACAAGAGCCAAACGATGGAAATAACGAGCTGCTAAAGGTTTTACAAAAGTAGGTACAAAAAGGAAAGTATAGCAAAGAATAGATTTTTATAATGATGCAGGAATATAGAAGCTATAGTAGGTATGAATACTCGGAGACTTGGCAAATCCCATTGTTTAGTTCTAGGAAAAAAGCGTAAAGTGGAAATGATATGCACTCATAAAATCGAGTGAACGTCAGCATAAAAGTTTTGAGTATTTAAAATCCTAGGAAATAAAATAACTATTATTTGGTATCAATAAAGCTGAATAAACAGTCCGGTGATATCGAAAAATATGTAGTAATATTGAAACAAGAGTTATTCTTAAACAAAAGGGCCACTCCACTACTCTTTGTCAAAATTAAATTTCAACGTTTGTAAATTTAAAAAATTCCAATTTACTGACACTACCGGAATTCATTTTATAGAGAAAAAAAACTTTTGAGTTTTCTGTATTTTATTTCAATGATTAAGCTTAATTTTTAAGCAGTCTTTAATCAGTGAGAGATAAATAATAAATGCCTATACTCGTGGCCCATGGGAAAAGGCTAAGAGTTTATAAACCCATGTAAATTTTTAACTATATTATAATAATCTTTCTACTAATATTATAAAGAGGAAAGATTTGATTGTTCGTTTATTTGTTTGCATTGGATAGGCTCCGAAACTACTAAACCGATTTGAAAAATTATTTCACTTTGGGAAGCTACACCATCCCGGGTGATATAGGCTATCTTTTATCCCCGTATTACCACGGGAACGGGAAAAATTCTGGTGAAACCGGCACTACTAGGTTATAGTAAAAAAGCAACCATTTTCGTTTTTCACTATTGCTGCTAATGTTTATTTTCATGTAGGTACTGCTACTGGTTTTTCTGCTATCACTTAAATCGTTTTGAATATGCATAATCAGAGCAGTGGTGGCCCAGTGGTAACGGCCTTGACTTACAAGTTGTAGGTCGTGAGTTCGAACCCAGACAGGCGCTTTACTTTGTGTAAATTATTACATAACCACTGCTCTCAAAACGGTGAAGGAAAACATCGTGAGGAAACCGGCATGTCCTAGAACCAAAAATTCGAAGACATGTGACATCTACCAACCCGCACTGGGCCCGCGTGGTGGATTACGGCCCAATCCCTCTCACCGAGAGGAGGCCTGTGTCCCAGCAGTGGGAACATTATAGGCTGATGATGATGATGCATAATTAGCCTTTAACGTTTATTCCCACTGCTGGGACACAAACGTCCTCTCTTCGAGAGTTGTAATCTACCATTCGGGCCCAATGCGGCTTTGTAGATCTCTTAAATCTCTTGGTGCTGGGACATACCGTGTTCGTCATGATCTTTTCCTTCACCGTTTTGAGGGTAGTGGTGATGACAGGATTTGCACAAAGTAAAGCGCCTGCCTAGGTTCAAACCCACGACCTACAACTCGTAAGTCCGGGTCGTTACCGTGGGACTGCACCGCAGTTCTGTTTATGCACTGATTTGAAAAGGCATTTTGTTTTTCTCTCGCAGGTCAACCGATGACGTTGTCGGCTGAAGCGGACTTGCACGACTTGCCTTCATAAATTAAATTTAAAGAGGCATTTTAGATAATCTTTAAGAAAGAAATGGTTTTATTAGAAAGATGCACCTACGTATAGTAACTTCTGTTACCGATCCAACCAATCATGGTACATCTCGCAATCACCAATCACATTGATGAATGATACGAGATAATCACTGATGGCTACACGCATGATAGATAAGCAAGATAACGATCTGGCCGGCAATTTTCTATGTACCATTTGTATGTGTCCGAATTAGACGCATCTCACCGTCAATAGAGATGTTTGAGGCTTTGAAGTGAGCGATAAAAGACTTGCATTGACATAATGATCAGTAAAAGTCAATTATTGATCAGAATTGTCAGAAACAGTTTTTATTTTAAACTTCCTACCTATATTATAAATGTGAAAGTATGTGAAGATGTTTGGATGAATGTTACTCAATCACGCAAAAACGGCTGACCCGATTTGGATGAAATTTGGCACACAGATAGTTTATAATAATATGGAACAGTTTTAATCCCGGTGGTGCGTTCAAATCAAATCATTTTTATTTCAGGCATTGTACACACATATTATTATACATTTCACCCATAGTGACTACATGTCATAGATAAACAAACATTATAATATTAAGCAGGTATTTTGTGTATTACAAATTAAAGATTGAATTATTACTTTCATGCAATATTATAAATCAAAAATTACAAAAATTAAATTAGATAGGTTAGATAAATTAATTCGTCTTTATTATTAAGTTACATCATGGTCAATAGTCAATGCTGAGATTGAACAATTCGGTTCTAGTCACAAAAATGGTGCGGAATACAGTGGTTACAATATTATTTTTACAGTTTAGCAATCGTGTTCGAAATGAAGCTCTTGTCCTTCTCAGAACGGAAAAGAAGTCACCCACTCTGTTCACGTGGGATAATTTTCACCCTCCACGCGGGCGAAGCCGCGAGCAACAGCAAGTTTTCTATAAATTTACTGATGACTGCCTCGTTGGTGTAGTGGTCGCAAGCACTACTACTGAGCATGAGGACTTGGGTTTGTTTCAGGTCATGCAAAGTGTTTTTGGGTAATTCTAACTGGCATTTCTCAAAAGCAGCCCGGAGACTGCAATTCGACATCATCATCTGCCTAGCCTTTTACCATTTACGTTGGGGTCAGCTTCCAGTCTAACCAGATGCAACTGAATACCAGTATTTTACATGGAGCGACTGCCTATCTGACATCCACAACCCAGTTACTGGGTAATACGATACCCCTTGGAAGACTGGTTTTCAGACTTTCGGACTTCTGACGACCCGTAACGACTGTCAAAGATCCACAAATGACAGCCGGGACCAAGGGCATTAACGTGCATTCCGAGGCACGGAGGGGTATTGGTATGTAAAGATGGTCACCCATCCAAGGACCAACCGCGGCAACTGTAGCTTAACCTGATCAATCGATCCTTGCGGATAATATTACTTAGCCACAAGCGCCTCTTGAATTCGACATACCTGGCGAAATTGTACGTGTAGGAACACCTCTGACCAACCATGTTACTCGTATGTTATGAATTAACTAAGGTGGTTGAACAAGTTACTCCGATTCTTGAATTGAAGTCCAGTACTGCCGGGGCTGTTTGAAAGAGATACCGTGGCCCCTGGCATACAGGCAACCGAGGGAACACGGGCGGGTTTTATTCAGTAAAAATCTGACACGCACTCCTGTTCCACCCAGAGCGGGAGAAGTTATTTGATGATTGCCCACCCTCAAAAAAAAAACAGTTCTGTAGGCGGATGAAAGGCGTTGTTGGAACTTTTTTTTCTGAGGTTCTTCCTACGGCGACCTCTGCGGCGCCGTCCATTCTCACCGCCACATCCTCATAGCTGTGGGTATACATCTGTGGAAATGTTTTGTGAAACGGATTGAAAAAAACTTTTTTCAAAAAAATAACAACCGACTTCCAAAAACAACACTACAAAGTTTTTGTAGTGTTGTTTTTGGAAGTCGGTTATTTTTTTGAAAAAAGTTTTTATTTTTCACTTTTTAGTTACCTACCCCACACTATTTCGAAATTTCATCATTCTTGGGGTCAAAACAATGCATATTTATGCGATAGTAACATTCGCGGTTGATTTGCTGTAATTTTTTGAAGAGTTCCGTTGTCTGTCTCCGGAACGCATCATCAGATCTATATAAAATTTTAATGGGACCATTTCGGAGTAAAGCCCTTTCAAACAAAAAAAAATATTTTGCAAATCCGTCTATATACGACGGAGTTATGCCCGAACATACATAAAAAATAAAAATAAAAAAATATAAACATGTCGAATTGATAACCTCCTTCTTTTTGAAGTCGGTTAAAAACAAGATGGTGGCCGCCAATCGATTGCACAGCTTAATCCAGGACGGTCCTGGATTGGTCAAAAGTCTTTCTTCTACGGTAAATCATTCATGTCTTTGTAATTTTTTTCTTTATGCTGATTTTGCAGATAATCAGAAAGAATATCCTGGAATTACATGAAACGGATATATTTGTATACTGATTTCCGTGGTTACTTTATCCAAACTAAAAAAAAAATCTTAACATCACCGATAACCACGAAACCTGCCAGTATCACAACTTATGTAATGATAATCTCAACTACCAATGTTTTATTATCTAAAGCATGGAGCTCATCTCCAAAGGTCGCGGGTCGCACAGCCTCACGTTATCAGGTCTATCGATAAGCAGGCGACAAGAACAACACATTTTATTAAAGTGAATTGTCACTTCCGAGATAAGATTATAGTCACGTCATGGTTAACCCTTTGTGTGTCGCGTGTAGGATCTTTTAACAAATTATAGTAGTTCCGTATAAAAATCATCACGTCATGGTTAACCCTTTGTGTGTCGCGTGTAGGATCTTTTAACAAATTATAGTAGTTCCGTATAAAAATATATAGGTAGACCCGTCTATATTAGATGAATTCCATCTCTATCTAACTAGCAAGTAATGTCCCACTGTAGGAAATCATCAAATAACTTCTCCCGCTCTGGATGCAGCAGGAGGGCGTGTCAGACTTTTACTGACTATAACTTACTCGAGTTCCTTCAGTTGCCCGTGTGCCAGGGGCTACGGTATCTCTTTCGAACAACCCGCACTCCTGGCAGGCATCGGCCCTTGCGGACCCCCCTAGTTGGTGCTGACATCTCTAAGGCGCGCGTGGAACACAACGCGCCGTAGACCCAGGCTTGGTCTTTACTGGACAGCGAGCTAACCAAAAATCGCCATCCGCAAGCCCGCGTCTACCTTGGGACTGTAGGGCCTCTCTTTCCCTTTTCCACACAATCTTTCTTTTGCTAATGCTGACCAGTCCTTTCGGTAGGAGCCAACCTCGTTCTGCTATCTTCATCTCGGCCTGCCGCGATGGCATCGTGCGTTTAGTAGGACCTAATCGGCGGTTCTCTTAGCCCATCTGTCATGAAATGCGATAGACATGTCCGGAGAAATTGTGGAAAGCAAATTAAGTTTAGCTATATTTAATCAATTATTTTAACCCACAAATTCATTCATAATTATTAAAATTAGTTAATTTTCATACAGGATTCCTTAGACACAAAAATATGTACGGCATTAACGTTATTTGTTTGTTTTTTACTGAGATTTTTGGCATTTATCGTTACTTCAGTATATTGATAAGGGGGATAAAGTTTATGTAATATTCAACATACATAGGTACCAGTGACAGCAATACAACTTAAACAGATTTTTTATAATAGAACCTTTTATCGTAACTGACAGTACACTTAATGCTATAGAAGGAAATCTAAGTAAAAAGTTACGTTTGCTTTTCTAGATATTTATTTGCAGAAATAGATTATTATGTTCACACATCTGTCACCAACCTAAGCTGTAAAAGTGTTGGGCACGCCACGATTGCGGCGGTAAGTCCCCTCTTTGAGGAGTGGTTTGAGAGGCGGCATGGCGTCCTCCCCTTCCGCTTGACGCAGGTCCTCACCTGACACGGTTGTTTCGGGAGGTTCCTGTTTCGAAAAGGGCGGGAGGAAACGCCTGGGTGTTTTCACTGCGAAGATCGCCCTGAGGACACGGTGGAGCACACGGTGGCGGTCTGCCCAGCTTGGGTGGAGCACCGCCGTGTCCTCGTGGAGGCGATCGGTGGCGGCGATCTCTCGCGTCTGGCCCTGGTCCAGGCCATGGTACGGAGCGAGAGGGCATGGGGAGCCGTCACCTCCTTCAGCGAAGCAGTGATGCTCGCGAAGAGGGAGGCGGCGCACGTGAGGGAGAGGCAGCATATGCGCCCTCGCGACCCCAGCCGCCGCAGGATACGGAGACGCCCTGGGCGTCGGGAATCCCAGGCCGATTTCCGGCCACCGTAGGCATGGGCTTGCGGACGGCGAGTAATGGGTAGCTCGCTGTCCGGTAAGGACCAAGCCCAAGTCGACGGCGCGTTGTGTTCCACGCGCGCCTCAAAGAGATGTCAGCACAAAAAATGATGGGGCCCGCAAGGGCCTGCTTGCTGCCAGATGCCTGCCAGCGATGCGGGTTTGTTGGAAAGAGATATCACAGCCCCTGGCATACGGGCTACTGTAGGAACACGGGTAGGTTTTAGTCAGTAAAAGTCTGACACGCCCTCCTGCTCCACCCAGAGCGGGAGAAGTTATTTGATGATTTCCCACCCACAAAAAAAAGCTGTAAAAGTGTACACGTGTAGAATAATTATAATTCCATATTAATCTTCACAAATATTATCTGGTGGTGGCCCAGTGGTAACGGCCGTGACTTACGAGTTGTTGTAGGTCGTGCGTTCTAACCCAGCCAGGCGCATTACTCTGTGTAAATAATTTCATCACCACTGCTCTCAAACGGTGAAGGAAAACATCGTGAGGAAACCGGCATGTCCTAGAACCAAAAATTCGAAGACATGACTGTGACATCTACCAACCCGCACTGGGCCCGCCTGGTGGATTACGGCCTACTCCCTCTCATGGAGAGGAGGCCTCTGTCCCAGCAGTGGGAACATTATAGGCTGAGTATGTAATATTATCTGATGATAAAATTAGTTTGTTAGTTTGTGTATAGGGGTTTTTTTGGGCGAGCAATCATCAAATAACTTCTCCCACTCGGGGTGGTGCAGGAGGGCGTGTCAGACTTTTACTGAATAAAACCCACCTGTGTTCACTCAGTTGCTGTTAACAATGTGTGTCATGTTTTGTATATTTTTTGTTTTGTTTTTGTTTCATCTCTTTCTCAGTTAGTGTTTAATGTTAATCTGGTAGTTTGAGTACTTTATGCGGCCTACCCAAATGTTCTTTTTTTGGTATTGTTCGTCAAGTCGTTGAGCTCCTCAAGTTCTGAGTTGAGCTGTATGATTACTGATAAATGCGTGCACTAAATGGACAGGTCCACTCAATCTGTGTGGTGCTTTCCTCAAAAGGTCATTTCAGATACCTGCAATCCACATGGTCTTCACATGATCTGACCAAGATTATGTCTGGACTTTAAAAGGGACTGTGACCTCTGAGTTTGTTTCGGCCTTTCTTCTCAGAGTAGTCAGATAGGAAAAGCCGACCTCATCTAGTTTAAAAGAAAATAATTGACGTGTAAGTGTTTGTACAAACCTACTTGCAGAAATAAAATCATTTAGCATTTAACAAACTCCCCAGCAGCCAGCTTTATCTATATAAGTCACACTTGCAGTTGCACTTGCAGGCAGTCGAGATCATTATCTACTTGTAATACTTGTATAAAATATTATAAAATCGCTACTCCTCTCTGTCTGTGTGACTGCTTTGTTCTTCTAAACTACGCAACGGAATAAGGAGCAGTTTTCACCAATATTTAGCAAATTTACTAGGTTTATGTTCATAAAACATTACCACAACTTGAAAACAGCATAAAAATTTCGATGTTGTAACATGTCACCTCATCAGAACATTGCACCTGTATGAAGCAGGTTCGGGTTGCTAGTTTTAATATAATTCGGATTGCCTGTATCCTACCTATGTTGAAGTGTCTATTAATGATACTATTATCAGTGAAGCACGACAGAATAATATCTTAACAGCTTCAATATTATCTCTATCAGAAACATAATTATTTTGAATAGATATTGATAGTAAGGGTTCGTGTCCTGTCCATCCTTTTACTGATTCTTGTGTGAACGATGACTATTTATTTATATTTTTAACCGACTTCAAAAAGAAGGAGTTTATCAATTTGACATGTTTATATATATAGTTTTTATGTATGTTTGGGAATAACTCCGTCATATATAGACAGAAGTGAAAAAATCTTTTTTGTTCGAAAGGGGTTTATTCCGAAATGGTCCCATTAAAATTTCATGTAGATCTGAAAAAGTAAGAAAGAAAGAAAAGAAAAAGTATTTATAAGACTCGCACAGGAAAATCACAAACATAACTACAGCACAATAAAATGAAACACTAAAAAACTAAAACACAACCACGCTACGCTAGGTACTTAATAAAATTAAAATTAGATTTATACATAAAAAAGTAAAAATAAAAACAAGATCCCGTACGAGGCCAAAAGGCCACTATCTCAGCATGATGCTGTGATCTGATGATGAGTTTCGGAGACAGACTACGGAACTCTTCAAAAAATAGCAGCAAAGCAACCGCGATTGCTGCTACGGCATGCATTGTTTTACCCCAATGATGATGAAATTTGGAATTGGTGTGGGGTAGGTACTGTAACTAAAAAGTACAAAATAAATACTTTATCCAAAAAAAAAAAAATAACAACCGACTTCCGGAAAAACACTACAAAGTGAAAAATAACTATAATTTCGAAAGGCGGTGTCAAAATATTTAAACACATCCAAAGTCACCGATTTCCGTAATTAAAGTTATTTTTCAGTTTGTAGTGTTTTTACGAAGTCGGTTGTATTACAAACATAAGTTTCTTGTACCTAAACATGATGCACTTGGCGTCGGGAATCCCAGGCCGATTTCCGGCCACCGTAGGCATGAGCTTGCGGACGGCGAGTAATGGGTAGCTCGCTGTCCGGTAAGGACCAAGCCCAAGTTGACGGCACGTTGTGTTCCACGCGCGCCTCAAAGAGATGCCAGCACAAAGTGACGGAGCCCGCAATGGCCGATGCCTGCCAGGGGTGCAGGTTTGTTCGACAGAGATACCGCAGCCCCTGGCATACGGGCTACTGAGGAAACACGGGTGGGGTTTAGTCCGTAAAAGTCTGACACGCCCTCCTGCTCCACCCAGGGCGGGAGAAGTTATTTGATGATATTCCAACCAAAAAAAAAAACATGATGCACTTTTTTCAGTTTGCTTTCGATTTTAACGGAGAGTTAAATATAGAGCATTCATACATGGAGGAAGCTGGATGAATGGCTTGTGGTTAAGTAATATTGATTGATCAGGTTAAGCTACACTTCTCGCGGATGGTCCGTGGATGAGTGACCATCTTTACATACCAAGTGCATAGAGGTTAGCTTTCAGTTCTTTGTCTTCATATAAAGCAACGAGTAGGAATCTTTACTTTTCTTTCTTTTTTTTTTGAGTGTGGGAAAATCATCAAATAACTTCTCCCGTTCTGGGTGGAGCAGGAGGGCGTGTCAGACTTTTACTAACTAATACCCACTCGTGTTCCCTTAGTTGCCTTTGTGGCAGGGGCCACGGTATCTCTTTCGAACAACCTCGCACCCCTGGCAGGCATCGGCCCTTGCAGACCCCACCGTGCAGGTCCTGACATCTCTTTGAGCCGCTCGTGAAATACAACGCGCCGTAGACCCGGGCTTGGTCCTTACCGGACAGCGAGCTAACCATTACTCGCCGTCCGCGAGCCCGCGCATCTTTACTAAGCTTTCGTTCAAAGCTTAGTTTAGTTGCTGCACGTTGCGTAAACAACCCAAGTTACATAATTACACCGAGGCTTGCTTACTCACAGATGACAGAATGAAAACAAACCTCTAATGATTCAACATGGCGTATAATTTAATCCACACGACACTTAACGCCTCGACTCATTACATGCAACATTCAACCTTCTTTGACTCCTTATTACAAAACGAATATCTTTCTCGACACCACACAAGTTGAGACCTTAAAAACGAGCTTTAAAATTCAAAATTGTGATGACAAAAATGCGTGAGTTACGTGGTTTCGGTTTTGATATAAACAGTAGCGTCATCTGTCGGGATCAATAAACGTTTCAATTTGAATGTTCGTTTTATAAATTTAGATGACGATGGAGTTATGTGACGTGCGCGCGCGACGCTCACTTAAAAACTTGTTCCGAGTCATGTTTGGTGAAGAAAAATTGAGTAAGATTAAATTGGATTTTTAATTTCTTTACCATATTTGTTTTTTTGGTCTATGAATCTATGCAAATACAAATTAATCAATAAAGGTTTTTCAACCTTTATTGATTATCAGTAAATGTTGAAAGAACCACATTTTTAAAGCCAGATATAATTATTTAATATCAATTAAATAATCAAACCTAACAGGCGTGATGACAATGTTATGTTATCACTAAATCGTCTATCTGTCTGTCTGATCGCGAGACACGCAAAAATCATTGAACGCATTTTCTTGCGTTTTTAACCATAGACAGATTCATAAGGAAGGTTTAGGGTTTTTTTTTACGATCAGAAATCCTCAACTTCTTCCGCTCTGGGTGGAGCAGGAGAGTATGTCAGACTTTTACTGACTAAAACCCACCCGTGTTCCCTCAGTTGCCTTTGTGCCAGAGACGACGGTATCTCTTTCGAACAACCCGCACCCCTGGCAAAAGATTTAGGTGTATAATTTGTTAAAGTTTTGTGTAAATTAGTTACCGCGGGCGAAGCGGCTGGCAAAGGTCAGTATTAGATAATCTTAGATAAACTGAAAGCTAACACATAACATAACATCACACCTGTACTCCCAAAGGGATAGGCATAGGTGTACCTATAGTGCGAAGTGTAAATACATTTGGCCAGTTAAATTCAAATTCCATATAATAAAGGGAAAGAGAGGGTCGTTGCCATCAACCGGCTCGAATACAGACTCCGGGCTGCTATTGAGGAGTACCTAATCCCAGTCATCGAATCGAATTCAGGACAGCCAAATAGAAAGCTAATAGCTCCTTTTCGTGCTATACAGTCAATTGATAGTTTCAGAATAAAATTTAAACAACACCTTCTACAGCTTTAAAAAGATTCCAAACTTTGAACTTACCCCTGGCAGCGATTGTTCTCTGAACATACCTATCAGTTAGAATTTGTTTTTTCTCGATACTTAAATGATTATTTGTCTTTTGTAAAAATCATAATTTAATAGCATTCTCAGTCACTAGTTTATTTGTATTTTTTCCATTTAATCAATGCCGTTAACTCACTACCACACACCACTTTTATTGTATACTTACTACACTACTGCACTATTTCTTAAACAGCCGTAAATCCGTAATGTTTTTTTGTAATTATTTTCGTGTCTGTCGGCGCCTGCGACCCTTTACTTGTCACAGGAATGCCACAGAGTGTCTCAGGCACTTATGGCATCGACAAACAATGAGGTCACGTTTCGCGCTGACGGTATTTTGTTTTATTCGCTTACATATTTACATTTTATGTAACTTTAATACTGATTATTTATTTATACTGTAACTGCCCGTGACATCACATCGCTCGGGCCCTACCAGAATATCAGCGCTGCGACACTTTTTAAATGTCGCAGCATTATGCTGAGGTAGGAGCCTTTTGTCCTAGTGTAGGACTTTCTGTTTTATTTTTAATTATTTTAACTTCCAAGAAATTTGTTCTTTTTTTTTTACTACTAAAGTGTGTTTATTTTACGATGTGATCTTCCTGTGCGAGTCACAATAAATACTTTTTCTTTCTTTCTAATAGTGAGCCACAAACTCTTCGCCAACCAAAGCACATACTAACAGGGCTCTCTATAGCAAAATTATCACTTTAGTTTCAGGACTCAGTAACGTGTAGCACGCCAAGTAAGAATCGTGATAAAGCCTTTAATGTTGCTAACCTCATTTTCTTGGCCGTCAAGTGCCATTAAAAGTTTAAGCTTCAGCCTAGGATAGACTGGAGACTTTAGTCGCCTTTATGACTGGATTTAGTGCGCTAATAAATAAGTGTGGCCATATTACAGATAGTGTTTGTGAAACAAACTTTCTATATTGTTTCGTAGTTGAGCATTGAAGATTATAAGGATGGACTGTTTATGTTCTGTGAGTTGTTGATATTGTCTGTAAGTTAACTTCGTATTTTGTTCTTGGCTGATCATAAAATTATGAAGAAGATATCTGTTAGTAGAACATAAGCTAATATGCTGTTAGTCTGATAAGCACCAGGTTCCTTTCCTCAGAAGAAAAAAAGAATCCCCTATAAAATCACTTCGTTATCCGTCAGTCTGTCCGTGAAACTTTTTCTCCGGAACGCCTGGAGGTATCAAGTTGAAATTAACTATCAAATACGTAAGTAGGTACGGACTGTTGCAGCAAGAAAATCAAGCTTCTATACAGTAGAAAAAGAAAATAATAATATTTTGATACTCGCAAATAAATCAAAACGTATAAGGTACTTCCTGTTGGCCTAGAATTATGAAAGTTGGCAATCAACAAGGTCTCATAGCAGACATAAAGGAAGAAATCCGAAAATCGTTATCAAATACAATGTTACGATTACAAACTAACATTTGTAGTTTAAGAATTGACTGTGACATAATATATCGGTGTATGAGAGGACATCTTAGAAATACAATGTTAAGTTTATTAAGATTAATTCATCTCAACTACGGAGCCCTTCACTGTGCGTGGTCCAACACGTTTCGTATTTTGAATTGTCTGATATCCGCCATTTTGTTTAATAGAAACAAAATGAAGCAATTGTCATTACATGACCTAGACGCGTCGATGCGTCAATGATTTGGATCCCACATACAAAACTACATGGATACGCGTAAAAAAATCTAACCATAACTTTGAAGTCGGAAAAAAGTATCTCGAAAGCTAACTCAGCAAGTTCGAAGCGTCCCAAACAACGCATGACTGCAGCATTATATCTTCCAAAATCCTCGGTCGGGCAAACAAATAACCAAATCGGCTCCAAGTGCGATAGTTCAATGCGGAACGTTTTATCACGCGGTGGGTAGTACGAAACAAATTGAGATCCCCTGATATGTGTGCGTTACATAAATCTTCGCTGTTCGCGGGAATCCTTCGAATTATCTTGTTTTTTGTTTTATTTACGGTATTGCGTAAATATTGTGTTCTTTTTGTAGTCTAGTTATTTGGGAAATTGGGGCATTGGCTTTCTTCTTTCTTTGTTAGAATATGAATAATGATTGTTGACTTGGGATTTATTAAACTTCTAACTGGCTAGTTAGACATTTTGTTGATTAGAAACATTATATAAATGTTTTTTTTTTCCGAATCGCTTTATAGAGGGAAAGATTTTTTATGAAATTGATGAACCACGGACGGGCCAGCGCTGTGGCTATGCATAATCCTGTTACCCTATGCGAAAAAAGGGTAACAGCGTTATGCTAAACGATAGCTGTTTTGAATAGATGTGATGTGATGCATTTTTTCACCCAACAACGTTATTTTTTGTTTTATGTTTTTTCTTCCCAACCAAGACCGAATTTTATTACAATTTTCTATCTGGAATTTCCCAGTAGCAGCCCGGAGTCTGGAATTGAGCCCGGTTGATGGCAATAGGCTCACCATCTATTACATGAAACCTAAACCATAACTGGTGAAATGTGGGTACACAATTAGTAGATACACCTTTGCCCAACCCTTCGCGATAATCCAAGGCGTAATTTATTATCTTGTGTGTGTGCGTTATGTTTTACCGCAAATAATCTTACCTAATTTATTATCTTCTTAAAAGTTCAAAATGCAGACCGAGCATTAAACGTTTTAAAATGTCCTAACAATATTCGTGTTTGTAAAGTCAATCGAATCGTAGGACATACTAGCGCCAGGATAAAACGGCGAAGTGCTGAAACAAAAGTTTGTTTAACGCCACTCGCCGATAGATGTCACTACGTATCGGGTGGTACGAAAGCTTATGAACGGGGAAAAAGATGAAAGAAAATGTTAATGTTTACAGAGCTATATCCATTCTTAAACGGTTTTGTTTAGTGTTTTCCTTTTATCCAAGAAGAAAGTTATCCATTGTTAATTTAATCGGTAATAACGTACTTACATAACGTATTTATAAGTATACTATAATGGACAATGAAATGGCTGGTGGAAGATGTATATTTATTACACAGTCCTGGTACGCAAAATACGCGCTTTGACGTGGAGTTGCAGACAACAGCCCGTATTACCTATTACACAGTCCTGATCATCCTTGCTGGTGACAGCGACCCATACTACTTTTATCTACTTTCGTGAGCTCTCTGATTGCTAGCAAAACCAAAAGTCTTGAAAACCCGCCAAACCGTGTGTAGGAGAGATTATTTCCCAATTTTTGTTTACTCTCAATCAGTTATTAGATCAGAAGCTGCAACCGTAAAAAGTCTAAAACGCAGGTGTTATCAAGAAACGTTACCTAAACGGCTAGTTACGGTGACACTCCAAACTCCAGTTAAAAGGAGTCGTTAGTAGATGCTTTAACTACACTTTAACATATTAAAACTTTAAGATAACAGTAATTAACTAAAGATTTGGTAACTTTTTAAAACCTAAAGTTTTCCCAGAGTTATCTGATGGTCTTTTTTACAAATTTAAAAGGAATTTTAAGCGAAATAATGAATTATTCAATTGTAATCACAGCCAATTGATATGCTCCGTTTGTAAAACGCCTTTTTCTAAATTAAAGGGATGTTTTTTTTACTGTTCTTGCCCAGGTGAGTTCGTGGATGGTTGAACAACCGTTACGTACCGAGCCTTCTCTATGCCTCAGGCAGATGATAATTATTTTATCTTGTAACCGTTAATATTGATTGGATTTAAATTTTCATCGAGGGAAAATGTTAAAAACGGTAGGAATTGACTAGACTTTTAACAAACAATAATATTGGGGTCTTTGAGGGTGGGAATATATTTCGACGAATTCAGAGAGTCTAAGAAGCCACAACAGTCACTTACTTACACAAGGTGTAACAAAAATCCTATTGCTATCCATAAGCACTAAAGATTACAGCTGGTATAGAATCACTATAAATAGTTTCAGCTTAAAATAAAATACTCTAAGACTTGATACCAAATCGGTTTCATGTTTCTTAAATTCAAATCATAACAAACGTGTCACCGCACTACGTAGGTCAATAACTTTCCACGTTACTTGCTAATATCTCGATAAATCTCTTCCGAGTGATATGTTTATTTCAATTTGATGATTTGGTTCCTGGTATCAATGTATTAAAAATTCTCATAATTATATTTTTCGCAGTCCTACTTGAAATTTTTATACCATTTCTAAGTTTTAGTTCCTAGGCAGTTGAGAAGACTATAGGCCCAATTCATAAAAGTCTTAAATAGCAATTAGATGTTATTTCAACGTGGAAATATTTGTTAGGGTAGCGAAATAGGGCACTCATCGCTTACGTTGCACTTATGGCTGGCCACAAGTCATAAGCGGAACGGATTTTTAGAGGACATCGAAAAAGTGTTACAATGATCTTACCGAGAGAAGCCGGCAAAGTGCGACTTGGACCATACTCGGTTAATGTACAGTAGCCCTCACTAATGGTGCCCCAATCTCAAAAAGCAATAGATTGACACTTCGCTTTAACTTACGACCTTCTTATAATAAGCAATTTCTATAGGCTATAATACTATATACACACACACTCTCATACGTTTACGAATGAATGTATTTCCTAAATTCAACCGTTAAAGCAAATGGCATGATAGCTGAGCGGTTACCGCACTTGATTATCGCGTTTGAGCGCAGCGAGTCGCCGTTTCGAATCCCACTCGCTGAGTGATAGTCTTTTTATTGTTTTAAAAATCACTTTTAAGTATAGTTTCTTGTTCTGTTCTTCTTATTCACTAAACTCGTAAAACTTTATCATTATACCCACAGAAACCTAAATAAATTTAAATGATTTACGACTCATTCACCGCGACTTATAGAACGGTGTTGGTTGATATTGTGTGCTAGTGACGTGTGTTTCATCTATTAGCGTCCTTCTAATTCATTTTAAAATGTAAGCAAATTTAAATATAGAAATGAAAGCGAATATTATTGCGCTGCATAAAAGTGGACTTAATTCCTATATCACAAATACCTATGTGATGAAACCGGACTGAGTGTGAGTATTATGATTTAAATATAAATATTAAACATTTATTTAATTAAAGTATAACTGCTGATCCTTGTAGTTATTTTTAAACGTTTTATAAATATCACAATGTCTAAATAGAATAAAAATATAAAATTTCAATGTAAATTTATTTCCTAGATTATAGAACGATGAAAATAACAATAAACTTAATATCTATGTGAAATTGCCCTTTTAAATAATTTTGTTTCTAAATAGTAGGTAATACATAAAGTGTGTATTTGGCTTAGTAGCCTAACAGTACCCCTTTTTTGTTTTAGTGAAATACTGTGAGTCGGTGGGTGAAAAGATATGAGGAAGGCGGTAGCCTTGCCCGTGGAAAGAAAAGTGGAAGACCCCAGCTCCTATAACAGGCACAAGTTCAGCGAATATGAAACAAGTGGTTTCAAAACGACAAGACATTTTGCCGAATTATTCGACACATCTTTACGCATCATCGAAAAGCAGCTCGAGAATCAGCTCAAAAAACTTAGTTAACGGAAAAAAACATTAACATTAAGTTATAAATTACAAATATTTATTTATTTTAAAATGAACACTTAAGCTATAACCTCTTTTTAAGTCCTATTATATACGATTTGTTAACTTTGAGGTTTGAGTTAGAACGAACTCACTCGCAGTAGAATAAAAGTAGTACTACTGAGTCATTTAATTGTATTGTGACAACTTGTCTGCATTTGTTACTTTTACGTGGGTAGATTTTTGTAGAATATTGTGATTTATTTAGAGTACCGACACACAGTAGTAATCAGCACAATATTATTATATTACTAAGATACAATAGCCTGATTATCATAGTTCACCAACTAGCTTATTTACTTCAATAAATTGTTCTTTATGACAAAATAAACTGTTTTAACAAGAATTTATTATTAGTTATTTTTATACATTCTTCATGAAGTTATAACGAATAAACATTTTGTAATCATTTATTATTGGTAAACCTTTATTTAAATAACAATACGAGTAATAATAAAAAAATGTTACATTATTATTCTGGTATATTAATAAATCGAATAATAAAAGAACAGATGAAGATGATTGTTGAAAAGAAAAATTAAAGCTTCATCGCGAGATTTGAACCCAGACCTATGAGTTTCTTAATCCAAGACGATACGCTGCACGCTACCGGAACTCAAATTATAAAAGTAAATTTTAGCAATGGTATGAACCGACCAAGGTCATGTCTGTCGTCGCCGACGGTATGTATAAAATACAAAGAGTAACGCCAGTGTGTGAGTGGAGCGGTGAGTTTTGTGTTAATACATCACTTATACACACAGCTGTAGGTACGGCCTGGACCGCCACTTCATAGCAATATAGCCCTTAGTGAATCTTGATAGTACATTGAACTGCAGCGGTGCAAAGAATAACTAGATCTATTTTCCCAATTTTTTTGATAGGACTGCAAATAGTCTCCGAGTAAAATGGCTGTATGAAATCTGGATGGACGGGCCGATGGACTCACGGATAGATGCAGAAATAATAGACATGATCAAATTAAATGGGTTCTGCTTTTTCCATTTGGCTACAGCTCCTAAAAATGCAAAAGTGGCACAATTAAGTTTGTTACGTTGGGCACGCCACGATTGCGGGGGTAAGTCCCCTCTTTGAGTTTGAGAGGTGGCACGGCATTCTCACCTTCCGCCTGACGCAGGTCCTCACCTGACACGGTTGTTTCGAGAGGTTCTTGTTTCGGATAAAGCGAGAGGAAACGCCCGGGTGTTTCCATTGTAAAGATCGCCCTGAGGATACGATGGAGCATACGGTGGAGGTCTGTCAGGCCATGGTACGGAGCGATAGTGCATGGGTAGCCGTCGTTTCCTTCTACGAAGCAGTGATGCTCGCGAAGAGGGAGGCAGCGCATGTGAGGGAGAGGCAGTATATGCGCCCTCACGGCCCTAGCCAAAAAACAAAAAAAGCCCCCGCAGGAGACGCCCTGGGCGTCGGGAATCTCAAGCTGATTCCCGGCCACCGTAGGCACGGGCTTGCGGACGGCAAGTAATGGGCAGCTCGTTGTCCGGTAAGGATCAAGCCAGGGTCGACGGCGCGTTGTGTTCCACGCGCGCCTTAAAGAGATGTCAACACCGACGGAAGGGGCCCACAAGGGCCGATGCCTGCCAGGGATGCGAGTTGTTCCAAAGAGATACCGTGGCCTCTGGCACACAGGCAACTGAGGGAGCACGGGTGGGTTTTAGTCAATAAAAGTCTGACACGCCCTCCTGCTCTATTCAGAGCGGGAGAAGTTATTAGAGGACTTCCCATCCTCAAAAAAAATAACGCTTGTTACGTAACGCTACGCGTTTTGTGCCCTAAAACACTTGTTTGACGGCGAGTCATATTTTCTGTGTATATTATAATTTGCAAGAATGCAAAGTAACACCTGATCAAGAGATTAGTAACTGATTATGACTAGTTTTACAATGCAAAAACGAACTAACTGGTTTGTGATTTTTTGCGTCGTGCATGAACTGTCATTGAAATACTAGTAATGTAAAGAAAAGAAATAAAGAAAATACATTTATTTAGCGCAGACTAAAAGGCACACAATACAAAATCAAAATTTAAAAAAACAATAGGCAATGAAAAGAAAAAAAAGGTAAAGTGCGTTATAAATTGCGATGACTGAGGAATTAGCCAGTAAGTGCATACGGCAGCGGCAGCATTCAGAAAAAAAAGCCTGACAACTGATGCTGAAGCTAGTTTTCAACTAGACATAAATTGTGAGGTGACAGATATTGATGTGACATTCCGGCTACTCATTGGTTATTTGAGTTTGTAACTAGTTACTTTTTAGAAGCGTCGTGAACAGGCCTTATTCTGTAATTATATGGAACTATAACTATACATTTTGGAAAGATTAACAACATACTCTAATGTATAAATACTTCACGACCTTCAAAATAACCGCTCCCACTTTCACCGCTTGTCGCTCCTAGCTTTATCCTGGGCCCCAAAAACCTGATTCTGGCCGTGTGCCACGAAGGCAGGTTATTAACACTACGTGAACACTTGGCACATGCCGGGTGACAAATGAAGCCGACATTATGAACGAACCGCTCATATTTTCAACTAATATTGTGCACCCGCAATGGCGGTCGGACGAAAAATTTGATACTATTTTGTGGTATTTTGAGTCGGCTTTAATTAAAAAACGCGGAAACGCAAACCTAAGACTTGCAAAAAATAATAAGGAACTATAAACTGGTGATATTCTGGAATGTTCGTACGTTTGTGAGAAACTCTGCTGTATGCAGTATATCGAAAGCGTCATACTTCAGCAGCAGCGAGCAGTGGTGGCCCAGAGGTTCCGCCCGTGACTTACGAGTTGTAGGTCGTGGGTTCTAACTGAAGCGCCACTTTACTTTGTGTAAATTATTTCATCACCACTGCTCTCAAAACGGTGAAGAAACACATTGTGAGTGAAGCAGCATCTCCTAGAACCCAAACTATGAAGACATGTGACATCTACCAACCCGCACTAGGCCGCGTGGACGGCCCTCTCCCTCTCACAGAGAGTACGCCTGTGCTCCAGCAGTTTCCAGCATTATCCATACTTCAGCTCAGTTCAAATTTCGAAGTGATAATTATTACACTTCAGGTCAGAGAAAACCAGCCAGTGTAACTCTTTCCTCACGTGTCTTAAAATGTGAGAAAGGAATGAATACGAGTAGGTCAATAAAATAAACATAACCTCAATGTTTCAATGCTTGCCAAAAACTGACTATTATGTTTCATATTCAAATAGGAATAATGAACAAACCAAGCAAGCGCACTATACTTGGGGTTCAGAATGAGGAGACACCTTCCTGCTACTTACCCTTTTTATATGCTTTTCATATCCCCATAGCCCATTTAAGGTTCTCACTGCTGGAACACAAGCGTCATCCCTGTAAGAGCGCTTAAGCCATGGTCCACCAGGCCTGCCCAGTGTGAGTCGGTGGCTGTCACATGTCTTCGAATTTTCGGTTCTAGGACATGCCGGTTTCTCACGACGTTTTCCTTCACTGTTTTAGAGAGCAAGTGGTGTTGAAATATCAATAAGAGGGATTAAGCCATAGTCCACCAGGCCTGCCCAGTGTGAGTCGGTGGCTGTGACATGTCTTCAAATTTTCGGTTCTAGGACATGCCGGTTTCCTCACGACGTTTTCCTTCACTGTTTTAGAGGGCAATTGGTGTTGAAGTTAATTGTACAAAGTAAAATTCCTGCATGGGTTCGAGCCCACAGGAGGATCATCACAGAGCGACCACTGCTCCCCATACCCATAGAAATTAAAATTAAAAAAAAAAAACTTTCCTGCCTTTGTATTTAACAGGAAGCCCCAATAATTAGACTTCAAAAAATGTAGGGAAACACTATCAAACTCCAATACCAATATACCTACATCAAAACAGTCATAATTTGGCGTCCGAACACATTACCCATCTTAACTGCCGCGCCGCCGGTCCTGGGATTAGAGCCGGGATCAACGAGTGCAATTCCCGGGACTCGCTCGCGCCAGCCATAGGATCCCGTTTATTGACCATTAGTAAGGTCCGCTATGGTGTTTTCTGCTTACACTTTGCTATATGATAGTGACATAATAATAGGACTATTTTCAAATTATGGTGACTTAGTGATAATCGCTGGTGGTGGATTAGCTTCACCGGTTATTAGGAGAGGAACGCTGGCTGTAGATATTGATGGTGTTTGGACACCATTCAAAGATAGGTTGGCACTGTATTGTTGATATATCAAATTAATACCTGCGTGGTGAAATGATGATTTAAAATAAAATTATTTGATACACGATCATGGGTTCTAGTAAAAAAATCTAAAGGTCAATAACTTACGCGTTTTTATTTGGAATAATCACACTGGAAGAAGCCCGAAAGTCTGACAACCAGTCTTACCAAGGGGTATCGTATTACCCAGTAACTGGGTTGTGGAGGTCAGATAGGCAGTCGCTCCATGTAAAATACTGGTATTCAGCTGCATCTGGTTAGACTGGAAGCCGACCCCAACATAGTTGAGAAAAGGCTAGGCAGATGATGATGATGGATGTAGCAAAAGCCAGAGAAAGTCGGCATTCTCTGGAAGAGCCCTTCATTCCAGGGATCCTCAAATTAAAAACTGTTTGTTTTTTAAATAACTTATGTTATTTTATTTATTTGTCCGGAATTATATATATTACTAGTAGGGCTACGCGGTTTCACCCGCGTAGTTCCCGTTACCGTGGGAATACAGGGATAAAATATAGTCACCCGGGGATAGTGTAGCTTCCCAACAGTGAAAGATTTTTTCTAATTGGTTCAGTAGTTTCGGAGCCTATTCAATGCAAACAAGTAATCAAATCATTCCTCTTTATAATATTGGTATAAAAGGTATACTTTTATACTAATATTATAAAGAGGAAAGATTTAGTATAAATAGTAGACAACAAAACATAACAATTATAAGATTAGGTACGCCTTTATTCCTAGAGGGGTTAGTCTAAGAAATTTAGTACCTATACCCAGATTTCTCACATTTACTTCATCATCATCATCACCATTTCAGCCGAAAGACGTCCACTGCTGGACATAGGCCTCCCCCAGAATGGGGGGTTTTGCCATTTGCACATTTACTCAAAAAAATAAAATAACACTTAAACATTCAACAAATTAATCTTGTTCATAATTCAAACAACTACGGTAAATTACAAGAAATATTAAACCAGTCTAGAATTATAACTTTACATTAATCAACCCTCAAATGAAAGCTCTCATAGCAGTTATGAAACTTTAGGAACTATGTTTCATAGTTGGGCACTATTAAAACGGATATAAACCCACTGTTTTCTACACAGGCTTCGCTCAGAAGCCGGCAAGTAATCAAAGAGGCGTAAAATTTGTTAGATATCCGACTAAAACTAGCTTTATGGGGTTAGACGATGATTTAGAGGAACTAGATGTGATATCTGAGAAATATTTTGAACAAGCAAGCGAGTTATTCTGTCCGACCCGTTTTAAGCAAGTATGGTGATCAATGCTTATGCCTTCTCTAAATGAAAAGAGGCCTGTGTCCTGCAGTTGGACCATAATTGGCTGGTGTTATTTAAGCGAGTTATGTTTGATCAGTTCAGTCTGACAAACAGTCTTACCAAGGAGTATTGTGTATTTTCGTTGACGAAGTTAGAGAGTAACCCCCCAGGGCCGGACGCGAGAGATCGCTGCCACCGATTGCCTCCACGAGGACACGGCGGTGCTCTGCCCAAGCCCGGCAGAACGTCACCGTATGCTCCACCGTGTCCTCGAGGCGATCTACGCAGTACCATCTTCTCACCTTACATAGTATTTAAGTTTAAGAAAAACAAATGCAGTACGCGCTTGCTTAAAACGATTTGTGGCACGAAATCAGCGGCGAGGAGGAGTGGTAGCTGAGCCAGAATTTCTGGCCCGCTCGGCCACCGCTCCCCACCGTTAAATTCGTGCCCGCAGCCTTAAGGCTGCCCTCTCAAAAAATGGTTGAAAACAGCATGCAGATGAAACCACTTATCGTCGGCATTTACAAAGAAATAACATTTAAAAAAAATTGTTAGTAATCTACTTAAATGATACGTCATTTGGTTTAGGCATAACTTTTCTATGGGTATCAAATAATAAGAAAAGAAAACACCAAATCACCTCCAAATCGTTGAGATGAAACCATTTCACTCCTTCATTTTTAACAAAAGAGTAAAAAAAAATATGTCTACTGCTTTGCAATACAAAGGAAAATGTTTTGATTTTGTTACTTTTTACAAATATGCATTATTTTTGTTATAATAAATAAACAATGCGACCGATTAAAGACTGCACGGCTATATCACCCCGCACTCGCCCACATGCTGAAGGTCCTTGGCGTGTTTACAAGCCTTAAAGATTTGGTTTCAACTAACTACTCTTTGCAAATTCTCAGAAAATTATTGTTCTGACACGAAACTCACCATTTGAACAGAAGCTGCACCCACACCAGACTACGCCTACAACCCCATCTAGTCACGTCCAATTATAATCCCATACATACAAGTAAAGCAAGATTATTGCAGAACTTGGTTTCTTCCCACTCTATTTGCGGCAATGTTTATGGGCCATTACGTCGGAAAACCAGTCGTTATAGTAATGAAAACAGAGTGGCCGGTCGTCTCATTATCATTGGATAATCTGAGACCAAGGGGATGGAACTTCCATACTTAGTAGTTTAAGATATTAAAGTGTACTCGTAGTGTGTTGCGGATTAGATGTGTGATTAGTTCGTTTTGTTTTGGTGGGTCGGTGTTTTTGGGTTTATGTGTACGTGTGTTCTAGTATTTAAAGGGCTCTATTTTCACTGAATATTCAAAAAATCTAATTTCGAAGAATTTTACCGTTGTTTATTATCTTGGAGTTTTTCTGCTTTGTTGCCGCTGTAGGTTTAGGCTTGAACGATTGAATTGACATGTACAGTATGGCGGTAAACCCTCAAAAAACTACTTTTAATTTCTTCCTGTGGAATTGTGGTGTCCGTGAATGATTAGATGTATGGACCTAATCGAAGCAAAACGAGTATGTGAGGATCATAGCAGAGGGTTGTATGTAGTTTCTGCTGACCTCTATGAGGAAAAGGCGTTACTTTATTTTTATGCTTAAAATTTTAGAGTGACATTTATAAATATTTTTTTCTTTTATTAAATCGGTGCCTGTTGATGAACAACGGGCCCAACATTGCAAACAAACAATAGAAATTCGTATGTGAGTAAAACCAAACTACAATAAAATACAACTAATTTAGCCAAATATCCATTAAACAGGTAGTGGTCCCATTATACTAGCAGCCTTTTACTCCAGTCCCGGCTACCTTAGCAAACTTCCTGTCTGCAAAAAAAGATCCATCTCTTTCAACCTTTCTCCTTTTCAAACACTTAAAAAGGCTCAACGACCAACGCAAACTTTCCCGTTTTAAGAAATTATACGTAGTCCAATTACATTAAACTAAAATAAATGGTGAAATAAAACAGTGGAATCCTTATTAAGACCCCCACTTAGGCAACATCTTATCTGCGGTAATCCTAGAAGCGACTAAAACGTTAGGTCTAAAACACAGTGATATATAGCAAGTGGTCTGGGCTTAAACTTAGATTAACTTAGATTCAGTCGGTAGAGTTAATTTGTTTTTAGCGGTATCATAGTTGCGCTGTGAAAGATTTGATTCATTTATGTAATTTTTAACTATTGAGATAGAATGAGAACGAAAGGTTCAAAAGTTTTCTTTTGAACCGACAGTTTTTCTCCGTTCTTGTACTTTTGCAATGACAACTAGATAATAAAATAAGTCATTTATTCATTTGTTTAACAATAATGATGAAATATAAAGATAATATAGAGTGCGCTGTGTTATGCCAGAGGGCTTACAAATGTTTGTAATTAATAAAAAATTAAAGTTTCAAGCCAGGCAGGTCTCAATGATTCAATAAAATACAAAAAGTTTGAATATTTGAATATAAATGGCAATAGAAACAAATGTATTTTTTTTAAATGTCAGTTACCTTGCACAACACACAGACTAAAAAACAAATATAACATAAAATACAATAATATTGTTACATCTAAACTGGCCTGCTAAGACGCTGGCAACACTGTCGGCGTGCCCTCTCACCACTGTCAAGCCCCTCCACCACTTCAATACGCCATGACGGGAAATCGTGCATAAATAAGCTTGCACGTCACATTATCGCTCTCTTTTCACAAGGACAGCTGACCAGGTCGAACCTCCGTCAATTTACTATTTGATTATATTTTTGCTGATTTATATTGGAAACCTAATGCATTGATTAATATTGTACCTAATAAAATAATAGTATTTAAATATTTATGTAGCTACCTATAGTGATTGTCAAGTTGTTTTTTTGTGTGACTAAATTATAACGAATCTTATTTCAAATATGTTGCTGTGATTTTGATCAATAACTAATTAAAATAATTTACTAAGGAATTTAGAATTTAATTTATTATAAACCCTGTGTCTAATCCGTTGTAACAGTTTCAGAAGTGGGATTACTCGTTCATCATGAAGAGGCATCGAGCTAGACGCAGTAGCAGTGAATCTGATGATTCTGATGTGCAAGCCGCAGCAAAGCGGGCAGTACCATCTAACTACGGGGAAACATCGAGCAGTAAGCTAGAACAATTGGTAAACGAAAAAGTTGAAGGTATGATGAACAAATTCTTTAGCACAACACGCGAAAATAGAAGTGACAGTGTTAAAGGCGACATAATTATTCCGTTATTTGACCCGGATGATAAAGACAATAACGTGTTTGTTTGGCTGAAGAAAATCAACCAGTTGGGTGATATCTATGGCTGGGATGAGGCAAAGCGCTCGTATTACATGCAGACTAGATTAGATGGTTCAGCTAGACGTTGGTATAATAGGCTAGATAATTACGATCATACTTGGTGCGAGTGGCAAGAACTTTTGAAACGTACGTTTCCTAGGATGTTTGAATTTGCAGAATTAATTGAAGAGTTAGTCGGTCGTAAGAAAGAACCAAAAGAGACTATGAGTAAATACTTTTATGATAAATTAGCAATGTGCCGTAGATGTAGGTTCGATGACAGTGCCGCGGTTTCGTGTATTATTCGCGGCCTACCCTCTGAATTACAAGCTAGCGCGAAAGCTATGAAAAGTACAAACCCAGAAGAACTTTATTGTCAGTTTCTGGTATCTATGGAAAACTACCAGCCCCATTCATCACGATTTCGGGAGAACGATCAACGTGTTGTGAGACATCCTTATAATGTAAGCAGTACTTCGAAGCCAGCTGAGAAAAAAACGTGCAATTCTCCTTCAGGTCAAATTAAATGCTACCGCTGTAATAGAGAAGGCCATTTGGTCAGAGATTGCACTAACCCTGACATTCGGTCATGTAAAAACTGTGGGAAGACTGGCCATATTGCAAGATTTTGTAGGCAGAATGTCCATACTGACTCGAATAAAATAAATGAAGTAAAAATTATACAAAGTTTTAACGATTTATACTTTAAGGAAATAACGGTAAACGGATTAAAGGCTATTGCATACTTAGACACAGGAGCACAAAGTAATGTCATGAGTTATAGTTTTGCGAAGTTATTACAGTGCATTATCGAACCAAGTGATAAAATTTTAAAAGGTTTTACTGGCACTCAAATACCCGCATTAGGCGAAATAAAAATAAATGTTTCCATGGATGGTTTATCTGTAAGAACGAGTGCTTTAGTTACTCATGTCGACCTGGGAAAAATCGATATATTATTAGGGCAGCCTGTCATTAATAGAGATGATGTATCCCTCGTAATAAATGGCAATTCTGTGATCCTTTCCCAAAATCACAATAATATCCAAGGCATCGTCGTAGAAAATACTGAACAAAGAATAGATCTCGTTTCCAAAAATAGTCTGAATATTCTCCCTAACGAAGCAGCAATGGTTCCAGTGCTAATTAAGGGTGGATCAAAGGGAGTTGTAAATATTAATCCCCGTTATTTTAACCTCGCAGATCATGAGTACATTATCCCGGCGACTGTGGTGGAGGGCTCCGAGAGTTTGCTCAGAGTCTACAACATTGGGTCAAAAGTTGTGGAGTTTGCAGCTGGCCAAGTGGTGGCAAGAGGGCAATGCTGTGCCGAAATATTGCAAGACGCTGAAGCTGGCTTGGTGAGTCAAATCTTACTTTGTTGTTGGTCCAATTCTGACGCTGGGCTCCAAAGCCAAAATAATGTAGCTGTTGGTGGTTTCGTACCGAATTTTGCTGATACAGATGCGACAAAATTGGATCAAAAGGATATACTTTCAGTTGATGGTTTATGTGCTGATAACATGTCTATTGGTGGTGTTGATTTGGCAAATATAAACGTGGGTAATATAAGCGACGGCGATAAGCTACGTTTGTTCACTATTTTGTCTCAATATAGTTCTTGTTTTGCGTCTAAAACATCGGAATTGGGGCTCACAAGCCTAGCAGAGATGGAAATCAAATTGAACACTGATAAGCCTGTGTATCATCGCCCGTACCGACTTTCATTACCAGAACTTTCAAAAGTTCGTGAAAAAGTTAAAGATTTGTTAGAAGCCGGCATTATTAGGGAATCTAATTCAGATTTTGCGTCACCCGTTGTATTAGTCAAAAAGAAAAATGGAGACGTAAGGCTATGTGTAGATTATCGGGCCTTGAATGCAGTTACAATAAAAGATAGATTTCCTTTGCCTATAATTGATGATGAAATTTCTAAATTAACAGGTAAAAACTTCTTCACTAGTTTAGATTTGTCACAATCTTATCATCAATTGCCTGTTTCTGAAAATTCGATTCACAAAACCGCCTTTATCACACCCGACGGGCAATATGAATACGTTCGGGTTCCGTTCGGTTTAGCCAATTCACCTGCGGTTTTTCAACGTTTAATGAATAAAATTATTAATAAGGTTAACAAAGTGGGTGATGGTGATCATATTCTGGCTTTCATGGATGATATTTTATTACCAAGCAGCGATATTCCAAGAGGGTTAGAGTTACTGGAACTTCTCCTGAAAGTATTACGCGAGGCCAATCTTAAACTTAATATGAAAAGGTGTTCTTTTCTTCAAACTGAATTAAATTATCTCGGTCATTATGTTACTAAGGATGGCATTAAGCCAGGTGACCATAAAATAAAATCTGTGCGTGATTTTCCTACCCCGTCTAATGTTCACCAAGTGAGGCAATTCGTTGGTCTTTGTTCATTCTTTAGAAAGTTTATACGTAATTTTTCCCTTATTGCTAAACCCCTTACAGACCTTACAAAGAAAAATATGACCTGGTCATGGGGAGAAGCCCAAGATAAAGCTTTTAAAGATCTCAAGTCTATTTTTGTCTCGCAACCAGTTTTAGCAATATATGATAGGAATTTGCACACAGAACTCCATACGGATGCAAGTAAGTTCGGTGTTGCAGGAATTTTGCTTCAGCGACAAGTAGATAACTCTTTAAAACCTGTAATGTACTTTAGTCGCACCACTACTCGTGAAGAACAGAATTATCACAGTTACGAATTGGAGACTCTGGCAGTTGTTGAGTCACTAAAAAGGTTCAAAGTTTATTTGTTAGGTATTAAGGTAAAAATATTAACCGATTGTGTTGCTATCCGTCACACTTTTGTCAAAAAAGATTTAGTTCCGAGAATTGCACGCTGGTGGCTGCAAATTCAAGAGTTCGATTTAGAAATAGAATATAGGGCTGGAGACAAAATGAGGCATGTTGATGCGCTGAGCCGTAACCCAGTAGATGCCCACGTTTATGTTCTGTCTGCTGATGATTGGTTTCTTACCGTTCAAATGCAGGATCCTAAGCTATGTAACATTATCAACCAATTGCGTGGACCTAATGCGAATCCAGACATATTGAATAATTACAAAATAAGTAATGAACGTTTGTATAAGAAAACTTTACATGGGGATCGTTTGTTAGTTCCTTGTAGTGCTCGTTGGAAGCTTTTGCAAAAATATCACGATAATATGGGGCATAGTGGGTTAAAGAAATGCGATAGTACCATAAAAGCAAAATTTTGGTTTCCTAAAATGACCAAGTTCATTAAAAAGTATGTCACTTCGTGTCTGGATTGCGCTTTTCGGAAAGGACACTATGGAAAACTGGAAGGAAAATTAAATCCTATCCCAAAACCTGAGTTGCCAATGGATACTCTACATATTGACCACTTAGGGCCTTTTCCGAAGTCTAATAAACACAATCAATACATTTTAGTAATTACATGTTCCTTCTCAAAATTTGTTATTGCCAGAGCAACACGCACCTTAAGTTCAGCTGAAACTATTCATATTTTACACGATGTATTTTCATTATTTGGTTTCCCTTCTACCATAGTGTCCGATCGTGGTCTCGCGTTCTGTAGCCGATATTTTAAAGACTTTGCAGTTAAACACCTTATAAAACATGTGCTGACGTCAGTTGCAACACCAAGAGCTAACGGTCAGGTTGAGAGGGTTAATAGAACAATTTTAAATGGTTTAAGAACTAGCAGTGAGGAAAGCAACTGGGACTGTTGCCTACCTGATGTAGTTTTCGGTGTTAACAACACGTGCCATGAAACCACAGGTCAAGCCCCCTTTAATTTATTGTTTAAACATAGGAGTAAAGTATCAAATCTAGAAAATAGTGAAAGCAATTTAAATATAGACAATAGAAGGGCAAATGCCACTGCTAACATTAAACGTAAACAACAATTAATGAAACGTCAATTTGATAAGAAACGTAAAGAGGGTCGTATTTACAAGAAAGGGGACTTGGTCTTATGGCGTAATCCAAAAGGCTGTGGTCAATCCGGAGTAAATACGAAGCTTGACGCTACGTATGCTGGGCCGTATCTAATAACAAAGTCACTTGGTCATGACCGGTATATGATACACAGCGTAAAAGGGTTTCGGGGGTACAAGAAATTTAGCACAGTAGTGGCTGTAGATTCTTTGAGGCCGTATGTAGCTGTTGTTGGTTCCGATAGTGATGAAGCTGACAGTGAATTAGATACAGAAGATCTTATAGATTTATTAGAAAGTTAACTAATGCACATCGTGTGGACACTTTGTTTCAGGACGGCCGAGCTGTTACATCTAAACTGGCCTGCTAAGACGCTGGCAACACTGTCGGCGTGCCCTCTCACCACTGTCAAGCCCCTCCACCACTTCAATACGCCATGACGGGAAATCGTGCATAAATAAGCTTGCACGTCACATTATCGCTCTCTTTTCACAAGGACAGCTGACCAGGTCGAACCTCCGTCAATTTACTATTTGATTATATTTTTGCTGATTTATATTGGAAACCTAATGCATTGATTAATATTGTACCTAATAAAATAATAGTATTTAAATATTTATGTAGCTACCTATAGTGATTGTCAAGTTGTTTTTTTGTGTGACTAAATTATAACGAATCTTATTTCAAATATGTTGCTGTGATTTTGATCAATAACTAATTAAAATAATTTACTAAGGAATTTAGAATTTAATTTATTATAAACCCTGTGTCTAATCCGTTGTAACAATATTGTCAATTTCAAATACTGATGTCAATTAAAAATAATAATGTCAATTTAAAATACTAATGTCACTATACAAAAACTTATGTCAAGGAAAACAATACATGCATTACATTGGCATGTCAACATTCCAAATTTTTGTCTGTTAAGAATGTACATACATACATGACAAATTACATGACAGAAATTTCACCCACATTTGATTTGTCGATGAATTTACGAAGAAATGCAGCAATTAAATAAATAATTTACGTAGTGCACTTAAATTCAAACATTGATCCGCAGTTGAATTTCGATTGGTACTAATAAAACTTTCAAGAGTTTTGGTTCAGGGATGCTTTAACTGCAGGCTTTTATGCCCGTAATAAAGTAGGATGGGAGCACGCTAGTAGAAAATGTAACGGGGGAAATGGGAAAATTCGCCGAAGGAAGCACTGTCCTGTAACGATGCGGTGGCGTTTCCGCTCCGATTGCAGTGAGACGTATGCTTGATACAGGTTAATTAAGATAAACAGTTAACCACACGCCCAATAATCGCAATTATCTACTGAACCGTAGCATGGCACTGATTGATGATGACCTATTAGTACAAATCTAACTACTATATGTATGTCAAAAACATGGCCGTTAATGTTTACAATATCTGTCTTCAATAGAGTACAAAGATTTTCTAACAAGTACAAGAAATATAAAGTGTTAGTACTACGTGAAAATATTTTATTAAATTTCGTGACAAACCTTTCGAATGTTTCGTTTGTAAAAAATATTTTTCGACACCATCAACATTTTGTAGTAACGGTAGAACCCTAAAAAAATCCCTATCTATCATCATCTGCCTAGCCTTTTCCCAACTATGTTGGGGTCGGCTTCCAGTCTAACCGGATGCAGCTGAATACCAGTATTTTACATGGAGCGACTGCCTATCTGACCTCCGCAATCCCTTGGTAAGACTGGTTGTCAGACTTTCGGGCTTCTAACGACCCGTAACGACTGTCAAAGATCCACAAATGACAGCCGGGACCAACGGCTTAACGTGCTTTCCGAGGCACGGAGGGATCTTGGTATGTATAGATGGTCACCCATCCACCGACCAACCGCGGCAAGCGTAGCTTAACCTGGTCGATCGACCCGTGCAGCTATTGTTATTTAGCCACAAGCCCCTCTAAAAATCCCTATCCAAAATTACTTAAATAGAACCCACAACCGACTCAATTTCTATGATTCCAGATCTCAACAATTCACTCCACAGTACTGATGCCAGAAAATCAGCTGACACAGAAAGTAATTGCATTAATAAAACGAAACTTCCTCAGTCGAGAATCGCCTTCGCAGTAAAATCGACGGTAATTTAATTAATATCTTACTATCTCAACCACTGGATAGTATTACTAATTTAATTGCTCTAGTCGGCCGCCACAGTTTAAGTAACTTACTTAAACAAGGCTTCTTTTATACGGATAGACGTGATAATAAGTGAGGTTTGTTGAGATATTCCTTCTTTTGTAATAGGATGGTACTGGTTTGATTGTGATTCGTTTAGAAAATCTTTTTTTTTTTTTTTAAAGCAGTTTTTGCTTTCCCTTTTTCTTCGTAAGTGTGGCTCATATCGTAGTTATACCAGTAGAGACAAGTCCGTACCGATGCTGTTCTTGGTGAATCTAGAAGTCTTGTACCCAAATGATGAATCAACTAGCTTTTTCCAGCGGCTTTGCCCACATGGAGCTCTGAAATTATCCCACGGAAACATATTATCGGGATAAAAAATATCCTATGTATAATCTAAGTTATAAACTATATGTGTGCCAAAATTTCATCCAAATCTGTTCCACCGTTTTTGCGGGACTGAGAAACGAACAGTCAAATGTACAAACTTTCACATTTATAATATACTAGTTTGCCAGCGGCTTCGTCCCTCCCCCCTTCCCCTTCTCCCTCCCCCATCCCTTTGGGGTTAAATTTCAAAAAATTCTTCCTTATTCCTTCTCTACAATATAAATGAAACCTCTGCGCAAAATTTCAGCTTTCTAGGTCCAAGGGTTTGGGCTGGACGTTGATGGGTTAGTCAATCAGGACTTTTCATTTTATTTACTTATAGAAGTAAAACATATGTCAATCATTTTTATATCAATCGTTGGAATATTAGGAGTCAAAAATGGCGACGTGTTATTTTATTTTATTTGTCTTTTTTTAATACTTTTCACATAGGTACTATTATCACATAGGTACTATTCTCGCTTGCCAGTAGATATCAGTTTTGCTCACAGACACCGCAGTGTTCATTAGCAAGACGATAGTTTCAGGTTCTGCATGTGGTAACTACCGTCTGACCTGCATAGCCCTTGGGAAACGACTTTCCATGGGAGGTATGCTATTTTTAGTGTGTGGAAGATGTTAGAGTTCATTAACTTTAGCGTCTGTGAGGAATAAAGGAATTTGAACTCATTTGATTTAATTTCATGTGAAAGCTATAATTAATTGGCGTATGCAGAAATTAACAAGTGGTTTTGAATTGTGCTCTGTAAGGATATGTAAAACATTAAGTCACTACATTTTTGGAAAGACTTTTACCCTTGGTTCCTCTAAACAAACATGAGTCGTTTTGATTACCAATGGTGTCATTTAGTTTTGGCGAACTGGCCAAATAAATTGATTCGTAAGCTAATTTTACCTGTAATAGCTACTTTCATATGGGAGCGTCTACTGTGCAAAGCTATGAGGTCTTTGCTTCATTATTGGTGAAGATCCAAGAGTCAAGAGTGAGTTGCCATTGCACCATGCCATTTGTTTCCGTGGGTGTCGTAAAAGGCGACTAAGGGACTTACTAGAGAATGGGCAGCAGCGTTCTCTACGCATTTGACCACCTTACTGCGATCGTCAACCCGCCTACCAAGAGTGGCGATTATGGCAAGCCCTCACAAATTGGGGGAGTCCAGTAGTCCAGTAGTGGACGTCTTCCGGCTGGAATTCATGATGATGATGCAAGAGTCTTAATTTTAACCAATAAAAGTCCGTGAATTATGGGAATCAGCCATTAGTCGTCATAAAATATGCCAAAATCGTGCATCCAACATAGTATTAGTTTGACACAAAACTGTTATTTTACGCCCTTCCAACATTCAATGGAATTATTTTCCCTTTCAGCTTTTATTCCAAAGAGCTTTGTATACCAATAATTCCTTTCACAATTAAACTTCAGTCGGATTCTCTCGATGAAATGTTTAGATTGCAGTCCTATTTTGATGTTAATATCACAAATCATACATGACTAATTTGGACAGCGAAACGGCCGAGATATTTCAATCTAGCCTTATTATTGGTACTTGGATGTCATTCAATGCGGCAATGTGATCGTTTGACCCATAGCTTTGGAAACCGTCAATATGCTTCAAAATTAAACTTCAGTCGAATTATGTTGATAGAATGTACAGACGCCAGCAAGTCAAGCTATCCCAAACTGTCACATTTTCCCAATTGAACATGAACCTTATTCCTACTATCATAGAATATTCTATCAAAGAAATTTGACAGATTGGGGTAGCTTGTTGTGCTGGCCTCTGTGCAGAAAATAACAAAAAAAAAGGAAATGACGTTTCTATTTTTCCTTTTTTTTCAGCTGTTTATGAAACTCTTGCCTAAAACCTAATGATATTCAACAACCTTCACGGTAACTACTTCTTAGTGTGTCGATAGGAGTCTATACACAGTCACCCCAGCATTTGGCTAGCAGCTTGGAATTTTCAGTAGCGTCCTCAACTCCTGTAGCATGCAGACAACAGGACACGCTGGGCACGATGTTAAGTGCCCCATTGTGTGTGGGACAGGACCTAATTAACACTCCAGGGCGGAGTCACCTGTGAATATGTCCCTGAGCAGGTTTTCTTTGCTTCGGCCTACCTGACTCCAAAGTCTATTTAAATACTTCCAGTTAAGCAAAGGCATCTTATTTCCAGGTAGCAGATTTTCAGCAGGTAGTAGCAGCAGGAAATGAACGGCCGCTGCTGAAGACAGTACTATCAATTTACTATGACAATACTGACAACGCCTGTGACAACCGAAATTTCATTCAGCGCTTATTATTTAGCTGAGATATTAGATCTTACTTTATACTAATATTATAAATGTAAAAGTTTGTATGAGAAAGTTTGTTAGATGTTTGTTACCCGGCCAAAAGGATTTGGATGATATTTCGCACATAAAGGTTCACATCATACAGTTACACAAAGAGCTAAAATTTAGTTTTTAAGTATTTTACGGTAATTTTTTTTGTAGATTGTTTTGGTTTTTCTTCATAAATTTAGTTTTTTGTTTTTTGTCAACTTAAAAAAATAAAAAATAAATACAGTAAGCAATCGTCTCAATATTGTTAATATTAAGGGAATGAGCGAGATAGCCCCAACACAAGTATTATCAATTACTTACTGGGGTTGTCTCATTTTTATTGGATGTAACTGATTCGGGACAAATAAACATTTTTCATTTTCATATTTGGCACAGATAGTCTTTGTAGCCTGAGTTAACACTAAGAATACTTTATCCCGGTATTACGTTCCCATGGGATGAATTCCGACCTCTAAGCGGGCGAAACCGCTGGCAAAAGCTGGCTAATACCACATAATTATTGTCTAGATAAAATAAAACATTTATCAATCTGTTACTCGCTCCTTCAGAAATTGTTCATGCGACTAACTCTTCCACAGTTCTCAGAACCACTTTCATCTGACCTGCTCCGAAAGTACAATTGTCAATCCCAGCCAATATTTATCTTCTCATCCGTAATACAGTTTCAGAAATATCTGGAGTTCTGGACATTAGCTATTCCGAACATCCAGATAAGTTCTACGGTCCAAAAATTTCACATTCAGTTTATTCAAAGTTTATAGCGGGGGAAATTTAATAATCTCAACAACACTGAAGCCAACTTTACATGTTTGTCTTTCTTCGCGCCGTTCCCTTGGGCCCCGTTTAATTCGCCACCCGGACCATCTGTCGCACTGCACTCCCAACTTAGACCTGCCGACTTTATAATTTTACACGCCACGATAGAAGCTGTTTCGTTTTTCGGGTCTTGGACCTATTTGAATTTACATTGTTTAGTCTTCGGTAGAAGTTTTAGATTGTCAGCGGGGTAATTGCGCTACAGAGAATGGCAATGCCTCCATCTTGAAAGTTCAACAACTTTCATTGCGTTATTAACGTTGCTGAGCAGAAAAAATATTCAAGCCTATGACGCAACGGATTACAAATTTCTTTCAAAATCCTACACAATTAGTTCGGTTGTGGAGTTTTAGTTGGAAACAACCTTTACTTAAGAGACGGCTATGGAGAAGATGAGCTCCAAAATAAACCCTCTATGAGCCTCGTCAGATAATTTTGTCAGATAATCTAGTTGTTCTCAGATAATAAACATTATGTTTTTATCATCACTATGTTATTTTAGGTATTGCTTGATCAAGCAGGGTTTCTTCATGTTCTTCGTTGCTGAAGGCGTTAAACCATTGCCGTGCGATTTGGACAACATTAAACAATACCAGTGGCGAGCTTTATTACGCAACACTAAAAGATTTACCAAAGAGTGCCTCGTTAGTCTAGTGGTTGCAAGCGCGATTACTGAGCACTAGATCCTGGGTTTGATTCTCTGGTTTGGTTAAGTGTTATTGCGTTGATGATAAAAGCTCACCCGTTATTACATGGGACTAAACTGGCGAAAAGTGAGTGCACTATAGGTATACCTCTGCCCAGCCCTTTGGGGAAACAAGGCGTAATGCAATGACGATTAAAAATTTAAAACGGGTTATCCACTTAAAACTTTGAATCCTACCGAGAATACGGTCCATCTGCCATTAAATCCACCGTAACGGATAATAAATCGATACCGTATTTACCAGCTGAAATATTTCCAACCAACTAGAACAATCTGAGGTTTTCACTCAATAAACCCATACTTATTAACTTCAAAGAGGAATTGTAACGTTAAAGAACTATCTGCCAGTGTATTTAGACCTTTTTGAAGTAGCAACAGTTGCTGTATGGTGGTTCAAGTTACATTGGCTATGTACTGCGTTTTGAGGGAACACAGGATTGGTTGTAGTTGGGGTAGCAACACTAATTACGTTAAAAAACAACGCTTTTAGTTGTGAAAGCAGACTTGTGGTGGCTCTTGACCCACATTCTAGGCTCCCAGTGTAGTTCCGTTGCCTAATTAGGTTTTTATTTTTTTATTTTGTTTAAGTAACTGGTCGTAATTTTATTGTGACTCGGTCTTCGCCTGAATATATTCGGTTGGATTAATTTCGTTAGAGAATTTACGTTTGCTTATTTACTTTCTAGCATATTTTTTAAAGTGGATTTCTTCTCTTATTCGATATCTCGTCATGAATAAAAAAAATGCCGTTCTGCTAGGTTTTTGTGGGTTGAATTTTCGGGTTGTAAAATTTGAAAATCTACTCGTGGAAGCTCGCGAAAACTATTAGTACTCGCTAATGGTCATTATTTGTGAATCACTTTATCCATAAATGGTAGTTTCTAAATGGAAATTACCGCTCCAATAAAAAGTCCACTACATACAGAAGTCCAATTATGTCTTTTTGCTGGCTGTAATTATACATTAATTACAGCCAGCAAAAAGACATAATTGTGTTTATTTAATAATATTCGCCATAGGGTTACGTGAAAAATTTAAAAATGCATAGAAAATCACATTTTTGTGGAGAAATCGATATAAGGAAGTACCTAGGTATTAGTTACAAGTTGCAAATCGGCAGGCTTAGCGAACGGTTTTTTGCAAAATTTTTAATAAAACTTCGTCTTGATAAAACGCTAGAATCCTACAAATCATTTGTTATTCAATGCAAGAAATCATTTGTAGGATATAACCACACATGCGACTCCGAAACAGAAATCCACTGAGAATGTTACTAGCACGGCTACAGCCGAAAAAAGTAAACCATCCACAAGGACATTTTAAACCCGAAGACAGAATGCAAAGTCTACGTCCCGGCATTTTCTTTTTAATCAATCGTAAATGTCAAAGACACGGCGCTTTCCGGCCTGGGGCGCAATTAAAAATTGCTTTGTAAGCGGTGTGCGCGTGTGTCCCTGCCTTTACGAGATTAACGCGCGCAACCGACTGTAGGAGCCGCGCCTTAATTAAATTTTAAATTTTCGAACGTTCACGTTAGCGAAAGGATTGTCGTGAGTGGGTACGCGGGTTTTGTTAGTTCTTTTTTTAATTTATTTAGGTTATATTTTGATTAATTAATTATTTGCTGTGACAACTTCAATCAGCACGACAATTCGGTTTACCCCTAGCGATAATGGGAAGACGTAGGTACCTACTGAACGTTGCCGAAAAGTGTTTGACAGCCGGCGTAAGTAAAACTCAAAGTACGACGTACAAAAACCGGCCAAGAACGACTCAGACTCGCACACGAAGGCTACCACCGTACATTTAAATAAAAACACGTTTCATTCTTCAAATACACATTCTGTGAAAATTTCAACTGTCTACCCTGGTTTATGATATAAAGCCCATTAAAAAAAACACATTACTTGTACCCCTTTAAAATTTAACTTTGTTTTTGACGT
The DNA here is from genome assembly GCA_949987655.1 of Polymixis flavicincta. NCBI lineage: Eukaryota > Metazoa > Arthropoda > Insecta > Lepidoptera > Noctuidae > Polymixis > Polymixis flavicincta. The sequence goes on along the minus strand of OX465181.1, from coordinate 20,627,033 downwards.
GACAACGTCTTATAATTCGATGGAGCCGGCTGCACGCACGAAAAAACTGATGACTCATGCGGCGTTACCTCGCTCTGAGGCGTTCCATTTAAGGCTTGAAGTGCAAGCGAGAGCGCGGAACGAGCGACAAAGAGGCACAATCGGCCTCCGCGTTCAGCAGCGTTCGACATCAGTCTCTCTCCTACTTGAGTAAGCGATGCGTCTGCGTGGACAGCTGCTATACAATAATACAATAATAAACAATAGTATTATCTTATGACGTTGTCACGTTCAACTATCGTCAGTAAACCGACTTTACAGACAACCGATTTTTTTTTTTATTAAGTATATTTTGGTGTTATAGTGGCAATTGAAATACATAAGTACTCTGTGAAGTAAATTTAAACTGTCTATCCTTTACGGTTTAAGAGATACAGCCCGCTGACAGACAAATAGATGGACGGACAGCGGAGGCTTCGTAATAGGACCTATCAAGCCGGCGACATTTTAATATTGGCACTAATTTAGTTTTTCACCAATGGCTGCCTCGATTACCATTTTCTTTTATCGCGACATCTTTTCGAAAGTTTAAGTAAGGTACACACGGCTACACATGAAGCTGTAATTTCCAGTTTACACTGATCTCGCACTGAACGGAAATCCTATACAATGCGAGATCAGCCTATACTGGAAATGTATAGCTTGATATGTAGCCGTCCGTGCTACATGCCCGACATACTACTAAACTACTTCTATACTTGTCACTGTCACCATATTATGTAGTAACCGTATGGTTAGTTCATTCAAATCCAGATTGTTTCAGATGACGTCACGAGTCTGCAATATCTCCACCACTGAGAACATACGAGACGCTTCTGTGTGCTGACTGAGGATTCAAACAAATTTATCCATTATCCAGACAATTTTGTTGGAACTTTCAACAGTTTGCAAGACTTTTTTTATCTCAAGTAAGACTATGTATAAAAAGACTGTTAAAAGAAACATGAAAAATTATTAGGTACTTGTCAGTTGAAACTTCTTCATTATTTTCCAAAAAATATAACCTTTTGTTACCTGTTTGGCAATGAGACCAACTCTTCAAATCAGTGATAGGCCATCAGCAAAACCGACCAATTCCTAACTTTACATAAATTTCGTTAGCATAATTATTATAACTAGTAATCGACCAGTTTTCGAGATTCAACCATTATTCATTTAAAATTTAGTGTACCTATTTAATGTACCTATTTTTAATGCATAATTTAATGTACCTATTTCTAATGCATTATGTTATTAAAATACTAGCTACCGCCAGCGGCTTCGCTCGCGTGGAAGTCGAAAATTAACCCGCGGGAACGTACTGCCGAGATAAAACTATCCTATATGTTAATCTAGGTTATAATCTATCTGTATGCGTAATTTCATGCAAATCCATTCAGTAGTTTTTGCGTGAAAGAGTAACAAACATCCATACATAAACTTTCGCGTGTATAATATTAGTAACGATTATTTCTCTGTACTCCTTCTTTTTAAAAACTTTATGCCAAATGTCACACTCTTCTGTTCGCGTAAGTTTCTTAAAAAGTGGTCCAAATTTTTTACTCATGTATTAATTTATAAATATGTTAGGAAAACGCATGATCATTGACACATATTGAGACAAAAATGCTGCCGGTAGTGTAATATTAGCATAAGTTTGTAAAAAAAAAACACCATGATTTATGACTTTATGAGTTGTTATAGCACAAAGTACCTATAAGGTTATCACCATGTACAGCCGACGACATGTCAAGCAATACATTTCCAGTTTTAGTTGACCTCGCATTGTATAGGCTTATTGTATAATGAGAAGCCATCTTATACTGGAAATGTACGGCTTGAACCACGGGCAGCGTGCGTACAGAAATATCTGTCTGAGTACGACACTGAGGCACGTTTGAAGTCGTCATCGCTACGGAGACGCCTCAAGAGTTGCACCGTCGATTCATTTGAAAAGGAGAAACGCCTCCATTCGTCTTTGAACTGGATGATGTTCTAATAAGCTTCCTCTGAGAGCATTTGTTAGATCCCGGTTTGAAAGAAAGTATAAAAGACAATTTACTTTAGTGCACAGTAATAAGTTCTTGTTTCATTTTAGTACCCACTATTTTCCGCATCGTAAACGTCCTTAAAGCGTGAAAAATTGCAGTGAGCTTAAAAATAAGTAAGTAGCAACAAACCCTGTCCAACTCCTCTCTTAAAAGTTTGCGTTAAAACTTACGCAGACTTTCCGTATTTTTTTTTGAAATAAAAAAGAAAATTGCACGCTGCCTTCTTGTACATCCTTAGCTACCGGCTTCGTTAAAATACAAAAGTAAATCATGACAACATGTTTCGCACGAAAAAGGAACGCGTTCCAGAATCCCGCATTTGAATAGTCGAAAAATTTAAAAAACGAACTTACAATCTAGCGCTAACGTTGGCAGCACTGAATAGATACTCGTGTGCTTACGGCTCTAAAGGCTAGGCTGAAAGGCCTGAGACCCGGGCACGCATAAAAAAAATGCTGCATTTTTTTGTGCTCGACTACCGTGTAACGAACACTAGACTTTTTATATTTTTACTGTAAACCGTCTGTATAGTTTAGAATTCGTGAAAATGGAAAATGTTCGGTTTAGTTACGTATGCTAGATAGAATGTTCTAAATAGAAATACCTACCATAAAAGTCAGGGTAGTATTTCGCTGATATTTAAAAAACCGTCAAAAACAAACTTTTGTCTGCCTATGTATTTTTATAGTTATGAAATATAAATCAACTTTTGGCCTTTAGCATCACCTTAATAATATTTTCTTAAACAAGGAGCAAAACACGTCAAAATTCAACTAGGTTATCTATCATATACTAGATTTTTGCTGATATGTATGTAATTTGTTTCTGAATCTACCTACTACAAATATAATTTGATGTTAGTAGTTACCTACAATAATTTAAAATACAAAACTTTTATACTTTTTTTTTTCATGCACCAAAACAGGCACAAGAGATATTTGAGCTTTGTATCTAGGATGCCGCAGAATCTTACCCGGTAACTGGGTTGTAAAGATCGGTTAAGCAGTCGCTCCATGTAAAAAAGTATTCACCTGCAACTGGTTAGACAGGAAGCCGACCCCGACATAGTTGGCAAAAGGCTATGCAGATTATAATAATTCCGACGAATCTAATTTCCGACGAACCTAATCTCCGATGACTCTGAAAGTTATTGCAGATACCATATACATCCATAATATAATTAACCTATAATTTTCCCACTTCTGGGACACAGGATTCTGCTCTGTGAGAGGGCGTGGGCCGTCATCTACGAGTATCACGCGGGCCCAGTGCGGGTTGCTAGATGTCACATGTCTTCGAATTTTTGGTTCTAAGACAGGCCGGTTTCCTCACGATGTTTCCCTTCACCGTTTTGAGAGCAGACCGTTTCATCGTGCGTCGGGAATCCCAGACTGATTCCCGGCCACCGTTGCCGCGGGCTTGCGGAAGTGCGAGTAAATGGGTAACTGCTCTTTGTCGGGTAAGGATCAAGCCCGAGTCGACGGCGCGTTGTGTTCCACGCGCGCCTCAAAGAGATGTCAGCACCAACTGGTGGGGTGCGCAAAGGCCAATGCCTGGCAGAGGTGCCGGTTGTTCGAAAAAGATACTGCAGCCTCTGGCACACAGGCAACTGAGGGAACACGGGTGGGTTTTAGTCAGTAAAGGCAGGCACGCCCTCCCGCCCCACCCAGAGCGGGAGAAGTTATTTGATGATTTTCCACCGTCAAATAAAAAAACCGCTTCACCGTTTTGTTGTGATAAATGTATCTATACAAAGCAAATTGCCAGTCTGGGTTCGAACCCGAGACCTACAACTCGTAAGTCGCGGCCGTTACCACTGGGCCATCATTGCTCTCCTCTCTCTCTGCTCTGACAGATACCACTTACTATCAATTGGGCTGTGTATTTTACGCCAAATAACTTAGAAATTACCAACAAAAATAAAACCAAATACAGATAACACTAGGTATAACCGCAAAAGCTCGGTCTTGTCGACCCCTCACGCCTAGCCGTCAACAGCACATGTCTTCATAACCCGTTCACAGCTTAGCAACACACTCACGTACATAGTAATTCGACGTCGAAAGAATGGACGAACAAATTGCTCGCACGATTGTCTGCGAGTACATACGGAATGAGCCAATGATATGAATTGTTGCCGTTGGACTTATGGACCTCCGTGCTCGTGATTGTCGCTTTTTGGGTTCTGTAGTGCATTCAGGCTTTGCAAAGTTCGCGTGGATTTTTAAATAACATCACGATTTTGCCGACCCTTCCTAAAAAGGAAATTGCAATAGGTAATTTTTGACTAAATCTTTTCAAAGTACTCTCCACTAGCCTCTATAAAAAGTTTCATGCGTCTGGCCCAGTTTTAGAAACACTTTTTCCAGTCCACCGCAGGCACCTCGTTTACGGCTGTAAACGCTGCTCGAACGCAGAGAGCGCATCTTCCGTTGACGAAAATTGTATCCCTTTGAGCGGTTTTTTTTTATTTTCGGTAAAAAAAGAAGTCACACGGTGGTAGGTCAGGGCTGTAAGGACTGTGACCTAGGAGTTTGACCGGCGTGCTGTCCAGGAAGTTCCTCGTTTTCAGCGCGGTATGCTAAGGCGCGTTGCTGTGGTTGAGCAGGATCCCACGGAGGCCTCTGTTTGCTCGCTTGTTGCACACAACAGAGAAAACTTCTGCCAAGCGTTTGGTAGTATACCATTCAGCGTTGATGCTTCGTTGGTTCCGTAAAGGAGTTGACATCAAATAGACAGTCAAATTGAAAAAGCTCGCGATCAAAATCTTCCCCCGCTTCTAGATCGCTTCACTTTGGTATTCGTTTTGAAACACCCAAACCGTCGACTGGCGCTTCGTTTCTGGATTGTATTGATATAGGTATCTAAAACTCATCACTTATATTGATGTCGTAAACATGCCGGGACAAACCTGCTTCAAATTTGTCATAGCACCATTCCACCCGGGCCTGCTTCTGAGCAAAGGTGAGGTTGTGCGGCACCCAGCGTGAAACTATCCTCCTCACGCGAAGATACACGCGTAGAATTTCGTGAAAGCCACCCGATCCAACCTGCAGTGTTTGCTGAATCTCTTGATACGTAACTCGCCTATTGTCATGGATAAAAATTTTCACTGCAAAGCACGTTTTCTTCCATAACACCCGTCAAATGGCGACCACTTCTTTCTTCATCCCTCAAAGCTAGGTCGACCGCGCTCGAATTGGTTATACTAACGATACACGGTTGCCTTAGAAGGGCCTTCATCCTTGAATGACATTTGAAGTCTATCGTACGATTCGTCCGGTTTCAGGTGACACTTGAAATCGTAAAAATCATAGCGCGAAAACGTTCCCGGCGCAGTACCATTTTTTAATGATAGACGATAATTTAAATTAATGTGGAGGTAAATTAAAAAATTGGAATGTACCTATTTTTACTTACAACTAATCATATTTTCAAAATAGATTAAAACTGGCCAGTCTCTCATACAAAAAAAACTTTTTTCGCAATACTTTCTGAGTGGCCTGGTACATACGAACATGGCAAGTTACATAAAACCTTGTAAAATGGATGGCTTATCATAAACTATCCAGTTTTAACAAAATCATGTTTTTTGTAATCAACACAATGGGCCTTATAAGAAGGCTTAAAGTCACCCAAAGGGCAATGGAGAGCACTATGCTAGGAGTTTCCCTGGGTGATCGAATCAAGAATGAAGAGATCCGCAGGAGAACCAAGGTAACCGACATAGCCCGAAGAATTGATAAACTTGGGTGACAGTGGGCAGGCACATTGCTTGCAGAACAGATGGCCGATGGAGCCGAAAGGTTCAGGAATGGCGACTGTGTACCAGAAGACGTAGAGTTGGAAGGCCTCCCACAAGATAGACCGGTGACCTTGCGAAGACCGCATGGATGCGAGAAACACAGGGCTGGTAGAAGTGACGGAGCTTGGGGTGGGCCTATGTCCAGCTGTGGACGTCTTTTGGCTGAAATGATGACAATGATGATGAATCAACAGTAGTTGTGCATCCTAAACTTCTACTCACATAGTTATCACATAGGTATATTCTAAACATAAAAACCTGTTCCTCCAAGTTTAAGTAGTTCAAATTAACTAAAGCGTATCAAATAAATTCTCAATAAAGGGGATGAAGTCTGGAGCCAGTAACTTGGACTTTTATAAGATTTAAACTGAAACTATGAAAGCTTACAGGATTGTTTTATTAGCCCAGTCTGACGTGGTCTTCGATCAATAATATTATTGATCGAAGGACGTGGTACTGAAACTATACAGTTTCAGTTTCAGCTTTTGTGATCCCTTCAGACAAGTTTATTAAAAAATAAAATACATATATCAAGTATTTGGTGTTCCATTTCACGAAAACATCAATTGTAACCATGAAAAAAAAGAAAGGGAATTGAAATAAATTGATTTTTAGAGACACATATGTGTCTCAAAACATTTATACAAATATGTGGTCATATTTAAGGGTGTGATAGGTACCATGAAACTGAATAACATTCTCCATGGGAAAAACATGATAATCACGAAAATAATCAGTTGTACCTACAATGCCTATTGATATTTTTTTCCCTTAAATATGATCACACTCGGAGGAGCTCGTGGTTATTTAATATCGAAGGTTAAGAAGATACACTTGCCGTGGTCGGTTTGTAGATGGGTAACCTACCATAACATATCGAGATACTCCTCCGACCCTCGGAAAGTCTTACCAAGTACTCCTAGTCAGAAGCCTGAAAGTCTTACCAAGGGGTATCGTATTGGCCAGTAAATACTGGTACTGGAATCCGGTTCAACTGGAAGCTGACCCCAAAATATCTGGGAAAGGTGAATGACCCCACGTTTCTGACACAGGCTTTTTTATATTGTACAATTGATTTTGATTGTACTGTTGCAAAATATGTAAAGCGGTCCAGTACCTTGTAGGTTCTATAGTATCTATATGTAGAGTCAAAACGTCGGTTGAGTGGCCATCGTCAATGTACTGTTATTTGAAATTATTGTTAAAGCCAATTATTTTTGAAAGAGACCATGGAGTTTCTTGGCGGCTCTTTTCCATAGGAAACGACAAATTGGAACCGCTGTGCACTAAGCTGCTGACGTTTCATGAGTGGTCATGTTAGGTTTATGCGAAATATATTATTTTTTATTTTACGAAATTACCACTTAACACATTGGTGACATACGGGACCACGTTATTAAACATGAAACACTCTTGTGCAATCTACGTTGCATTGTTTCGCGTGCACTATTATTATATAACCCTTTGAGTTGTTGTTGTCGTACCAACCGCTTGATAAATGCACTGTAATAATAATGCATTAATAAATCTCTCAATGCAATACTTGAACCATTGGAGTGAATTAAATTTCCGTAAAGGTTGTCGTTGTTAACACATGACTACACATACAACTGAAAATGAGAAGACCGATCGACGATCCCGGAAATCATACTCCTTTAAATGGCTGCAGGAAAACTGAAAGAAGTTTATTTTGAATATCAATTATAATTTAAACCAGCATATAATGACCAGAAAAATTAGTTTAAAATCTATACCTGACTACGGAAAAATAAAAGTCGTCTAAAAAGTTCTAAACGAGAAAATATTTCAAAAAATCAAAACATAGGTACAGAAATGGTCAAGGTAAAAGCGTGATACCGTCTTTATACCACGTGGGTGATGCCAGGAATACCTACATAATTGTAATGACATGCGACCCCACGGAATACACGTAAAAATAAACACACTTTACATAGACTGCTAAAATCACAACCCTTCCTTTTGGCAAAATTCTATGAAAATTGCGTTTCTTACGTTAATTAATTCCCAAAATTGAACCAAACATTGCATCATTACGAACCCCTCAAAGAATGATTCCATTCAATCACTCGAAACGGAACAAAATATTTATTAAACTTCAAATTCTAACTAACAAATCGAAAACGCGCCGCACCGTCTAACCCGTAAATTTCGCGTTCGGTCCCAAAGACCGGAACTCTTAAAACTCTTGGAAAACTTTCGACTCACTGAATATATTTTCTTCCACGCCTTATTAATAAAGACCGGGTGATTAGTAACTTTTGATTCCGACTTTCCGGAGCTGCGATGAGGAGCAATTATTCGACATATTGATTTATTGTTCTACCCTCGTAAAGTTCGAGACGAATCGTCCTTAGATTGGAAACATACGGTGGAACGTTGTTAGCGTTTCCGTCGTCATCCTATACATAACACACAACATAACACCACGTCTTGTTTGCCCGAAGGGAAGGGCAGAAGCATACCTATAGTACACCCACATTTCGCTAGTTATGTATAAGTCCCATGAAATAGGGAGCGAGCCTATTGCCATCATCGAGCACAAATATGAACTCCAGGCTGCTACTGAGAAATTCCAGATAGAAAAACCCAATAATATTGCCCGACCGTGGATTCGAACCTAGGACTTCCTGCTCTAGCCTTAGCCCTTGCGACTACTAGAGCAACGAGGTAGTTGTGTTGTGTTGTGTATGACAGAGATGAATACATAATAAGTTTTCAGTTTCAAGAACATTAGAATAACACCTTTAGAGCATATCGTAGATATCTGGTGTCATTCATAAACAAAACTAGCTTTTGCCAGCGGTTTCGCCCGCCTGGAGGTCGAAAAAATGTATCCTATGTGTTAATCCAGGTTACTAACTATCTGTGTGCCAAATTTCATACAAATCCCTTCAGCTGGTTTTGCGTGATTGAGAGAACAAACATCTAAACTTTCGCATTTGTAATATTAGTAGGATAAGATTTTTCTTTGTTAAACTTTTCATGATCTAATCGTTTCTCGACTACAGATTAATTTGCGTTAAGGCGTGTATACACGCCAACGACCTTCAAGCATTTGGGAGCACTAAATTTGTGGGCGAGTGCGGGGTGATGTAGCCGTGCAGTCTTTAATCGGACGCATTTTTAATTTATTATAACAAAAATAATGCATATTTGTAAAAAGTAACAAAACCAAATCATTTTCTTTTGTATTGCAAAGCAGTAGACATTTTTTTAACTCTTTTGTTAAAGAATGAAGGAGTTAAATGGTTTCATCTCAATGATTTGGAGGTGATTTGGTGTTTTTTTTTTTTTTTTCTTATTATTTGATACCCATAGAACAAATTTTTCCTAAACCAAATGACGTATTATATTATGTGGATTACTAACTATTTTTTTCAAATGTAATTTCTTTTTAAATGCCGACGAAAAGTGGTTTCATCTACATGCTGTTTTCAACCATTTTTTGAGAGGGCAGCCTTAACAATTTTTTGTAACAAAAGCTACGTTTTACAATAACGCTGCGTGCCCGCACCCACTCTATTCCCGTAAGTTTCATTACTAAGAAAGTTTCCCATCGACCCTTAGAGACTGTGATTTCGCTCGTATAAAATATTGGTAGACGCTTTAATAACTTTCCTTGCTGATATGGAGTTCGCTATCAGTTTCCGTGATATGGCACGTTCTGCCCGCGGCTTCAGATACTTTTTTGAGTGTTCCGATATTTTGTCACACTTACTTATTATCGTTACATTTGTTTTGGCGGGGGAGAGCCGAACTTTAAACGGTATCTTGATATCTCTCGGGACCAAGAGTATCACAAGTACAATTATAAAATTACATTGGACAACCATTTAATGGATAAAGGCTATATTTTCTAGGTAATGGGAAATACTTTTTCGTATTGTAACATCATGCCTTGTTTCCCCGAAAGCTTGGGCACAGGTATTCCTATAGTAAACCCACATTTTGCCAGTATTGTCTAAGACCCATGTAATAGGGGCGAGCCTATTACCATCAACCGGCACAAATCCAAACTCCGGGCTACTACTAAGAAATTCTAGACGGAAAAACCCAACAACATTTTGCCCGATCTGGGAATCGAACCCAAGACCTCATGCTCAGCAGTAGCACTTGCAAGCATTAGACCAGAGGCAGCAAAAAATTAATCAAAAGTTGGAAATACTTAAACGTAAAATAACGAGTTTATCTAAATAAACCTCGTTAAGGACAACCCATCCTAACTAGACTCTCAAACATATCGTTAATAAAATCAACCTTTACACTCTTAACAAAAAAGCAAACAATAGGTGCCCAAAACCCCGTGCCCTGAGACGCATGGTCTTGTAAAGAACAATGAAACATTCATATTATCTATTCAAGACATCACAGGTCAAGACGACCCACAAAAAGGAGCAAGGAGGTACAAAATATTAATATTTTTCAACTGGGCAACAATGCAAGCCGTGAAATGCCAGCGCCTCGAGAACGAAATAGAATTTTTTGCTCCTTCAAAGTGGAAAGTTGCATTAAATTGTCTGTTTAATGTAAGAAAGATTGTAGTAACTGTTTATTATGGAAATTCTGACAACCAACCTTACCAATGGGTATCGTATTACCCAATAACTGGGTTGTGGAGGTCAGATAGGCAGCTGCGCCATGTAAAATGCTGGTGTTCAGCTCCATTCGGTTAGACTGGAAGCCATGTAGTTGGGAAAAGGCTAGGCATATGATGATGATTTATTATGGAAAAGCTGTACTGCGATGCTACGACTACTCGTATTACAAGCGAAACAAAGAGTATTTGGCGAAGGATCTCAGAAACAGAACGATAAAAGAATGAAAGAAAGGAGTGCTTCTAAAAGACCTGATGACAGGAAAGTTGGTGACCCTAATGACAAAGCAGGCCCAAGTAAGCCGAAGGTAACTAATACATTTGATTTTGAAAAACACATGAATTGTTTGGGCAAGAATGGTGCGAGAAAGCTGGATGGTTCGCGGCAGTTCCGCCTGGTAACGTCAAGAGAAACGTGAGTGTTCTAAGCGATTACTCTTTTATTTAAATTTTCCGCTCAAATGGCTTTTTATAGGTACTCCTGGTAGTCTTACACTCTCGGAATCCTCTAGTTAAGGCATATAATCCAGTTGGCAAACATAATTCTTTGACGTCAAAGTAAGAAAATTACATTTAAAGTACAGCCAACTACAATATATTTAACATCTTATATCAACATAGACGCGGAAATGAAAAATAAAGTCGAATGTGTTGCCTCCATCGACACAAGGTGCAAGTGTCAGGTGAAGGAAGTGTTGCTAAATGCTTATCGGGGACTGAACTAACCTGTCACCGCTGGGGCGTTGACAATCTTGGCAGAGGGACGATTACGTGTGTTATTTTTATCAAAATGTTGTAATAACTTATTACCTATATTCTCAATACAAGTCACTTATCGTATTACCCAATAACTGGGTTTTGGAGGTCAGATAGGCAGTCACTCCATATAAAATACTGGTATTCAGTTGCATCCGGTAAGACTGGAAGCTGACCTCAATATAGTTGGGAACAGGCTATGCAGATGATAAGTATAAATATCAGTAACATTGTGAAGGTGACTTAAATCAGTTTTGATTTTTAAAGCTAAAAATTTTCACTTCTTCTTAAATTTTCACTTCTGTTTATTTATTTTCCGATTTTCCGTGCAAATGTTGCCCACATTAGCCTTTTCTTATATTTTCCAATTACAAGCCCACAATAGGTACACAATATTTTTTACAATTTAACCTCACAATACGGCTATATTTGGTATAAAAATATTAATCTCCGCATCCCCGCTCCCCGGTGGCGACAACTAAAATATGATTTGAGTCCAAAGCGAATACAAAATGAGAGACAAAATTGGAGTTTTCTCTTCTCGGCTAAGAATGGAATAAAACCGTGCAATGGCAGTTTTACTTTAATATTTCTTCTTGGGTGTGTAAAACGCTTTTTTAGCTTTAAAAATGTTTTTATTCGATGATAGATATATCGCTATTTTGCAAACGAAAACTGTGCTAGTTATTTTCAAACAGAATGTGCAAAATTCCACGTTTATGCAGCACTGTATTACTAATACCTGCATTCAAGTAGTTCAGGTAGGTAGGTGTCTATATATTTTTACCATGTTTTATGATCTTTATGTTTGTACAATTAACTCTGATACGTGAACTCTGATTAGTGATACAAATGTTTTTTTCCTAAGATATTAGAATTTATAGAACATAATTATGTAGGACTTAATGTTGGTAATATTTTTAGGACCACATGTCAATTTAATGTCTGACTATCCTGAAATTCAATCCTGAATTCATCATTTTGTAAAGCGAATAATAAAAAAAACCGGTCAAGTGCGAGTTGGACTCGCGCACCGAGGGTTCCGTACAAACCTGTGGGTATATATTTAAAAGTTCAAAATTGTCAAAAATATTTTTTTTTATATGACGAAACTAAAAATTTACGGTTTTCGTAATTTTTCCTATATCTGTACTATAAGACGTGACTTCGTACAAAATTTCAAGATTCTAAGTTCACGGGAAGTACCCTGTAGGTTTTGATTCCCGTGCGAGTTTTGAAAATTTGCGGAAATCTGCGGCCTAAATGGCTGTATCTTTTGATTGCGTTGACTAAGAAGGTTGATTTCTACAGCTTCCAGGGACAGTAGAACTAAGTATCATATAGAAATTTCAGTTTGATACCACCACGCGTTCCTGAGAAAAACGGTCTTGACAGACGGACGGACGGACAACAAAGTGATCTTATAAGGGTTCCGTTTTTTCCTTTAGAGGTACGGAACCCTAAAAAACACTCAACTGATAACCGCATAACACGTAACTCTCGATATAAACAAAATTGTAGACCTACACAAAATAACAACAGATAAAAAACAGCAAACAGCAACCCACATGTACGTATATAGTCGTGACAAATTGTCGCAACCAGTTCACTAATTACCTGTGTCGTTTCGACCCGCCCCGCCAGTTGAAGGGTTAAGCCTTCCTATTTTTTATACGGTTTTTTTACCCATTCTCTTTGATTTTTATTCGGATCGTGATTAAATTTTTAAATCGCACATTTTTTATGCATTTAACTGAACCGTAAATTTTGGTATTGTTTCAAACAAAACCGCATGATTATAATGTTGTGTAATTACCTATTCTACACCGTAATGGTGTATCACAAGTATATTCCTAATCCACTGCTACATACGTTTGAAAAATGTGTCTGCTCAACAACGTAAATAACGCAATGAATATTGTTGAACTGTCAAAACGAAGCCATTCCTACTGTTAGTGTGTTACGCCATTCGACTTATTTCTTTCTGATTTAATAATTATTTTGATATGCACATGTAAAAAAAAACATTGTGAGTAGGCTATCTTCATCCATGTCATGAGAATAAGGGACTACTCACACTTATTCAGCTCTGTTCAGCTTTCGTCCATGGAAAAAACTATTTTGTATGAGATGCGTACGCATGCGTTCAGGCGCGGAATGCTTGAATCGTTGTTTTCTATGGACAAAATCTGAACAGAGCTGAATAAGTGTGAGTAAGTGTGCACAGATAGGTACCATTAATATTTATAACGCTACCGAAGATGCTTACGGAGCTGTTCATTTCTTATTACACAAACATCACACCTAATTTATTACAATTATTACCGCATCTAATTTTGATTTACAAACAAAAACTTCAGGCATCACTGAACTGACGTACAACATCATAACTGTCATCCGAAACTAATAATTTAATCTTTTTTAACACGGCGCAGGACCATTAATTCCCACTCTATAGACATCCGACTGCGTTGACAGTAAATTTAAATTTCGAAAATAATCAACACGGAAATAACGTGATTTGTTATGACCGCCTCATTATAAATGTGTGACAGGTTATAATAACTTCATGGAAAGATAAAAAGTTATGAAATGAGAGCATATTCACGATTCTTTGCATTCTCTTAGTCAGAGATTGCTACCGTCAAAAAAATTGTCATGCCTACATGTCAGCTTGGAAAAGAAGGGATATGGTAGAAATCTTATAACTGCGATGCGGGATCAAGCTAACCCTTTTTTTTTAGGTGAGAAATCATCAAATACCTTCTCCCGCCCTGGGTGGAGCAGGAGGGCGTGTCGGACTTTTACTAACGGCTACCCATGCACTCTCGCTCCGTACCATGGCCTGGACCAGGGCCAGACGCGAGAGATCGCCGCCGCCGATCGCCTCCACGAGGAATCAAGCTAACGCTCAGAGGCATACAATTACAAACTCAAATGAAAATGTCATCAATGGGGGGCTAACTTTTTTCTAACGGTGACAGTTAACTATCAGGGCCTGAATTCACTATGACCTCTTAACGATTCTTTACTCGTAACCACGTCAATCACACACGAAATCTGCTAAAATCGTATCAATAATATCGACAAATTTTCTTGGAACATAAAGAATATAACATTTCGATTCCTTACCGTTACATTGGTTTAAAAAAAAAACAAGATATTGACGTAGTTTAGTAACATTCCGTGGGGAATCATTATAACCATACAGAATTGGGGTCCTGTAATCACTATAGAAGAGATTGCTAAAGATTTTATCATTGAAACTACCGGATGCTGCATCACAACAGCCTAAAATAATTTACACGTAGATAGAAGCTAAAAAGCTCATAAAAGCTATCCACGTACACAATTACGGGAACAAAAAAAGAAAAAAGTATCAAAAGAGAAGAGCGTTTTAAAATAGATGAAAAAACTAATGGGTGGTGCTGACGGTCGCGACGGGGCGATCCGTTGAATTATGTCCCATAAGTAATGGGTAATAACTTGTTTTTACCCGTACCATCCTTGAGATGATCTATATTGTTATAGTGTTCCGTGGGATGTGGGATGCATGTCTCGTGTATGCAGGTATTAATAGTTTGTGGCTCTGTAAGTTGTTTAGGAAATTAACGTTCTGAGTTAGTGTTTTGCATATTATGGGCATTTTTTTGTTTCAGATGTTTTACTTCAGTTCTTTTAGAATTATCTAATCAATCTCCCTCACGCACAACAAACCGAATAGTCTACGTGCGGAAAAGGGAGTCCCCATCATTATCTAATCAATCTCGCAATATTTGGTAGAAAATGGGAACTTCATCAACAAAGATCATCCTAAATTTAAATTACATAGCTTGTCTTGTTTTCTAGCTGAGTCTCTTATTTTTATTGTATTAAGATATAATTATACTATATTGCAATGCAAGTATTGCCTGCTTAGAAGCCTCTTTACATATAATTATTATTATTTAGGTGATAGAGCCTACCTTCAGTCAACAAGGTTGTTAACAAGGGGTAAAACTGTCCGCCAGATGCGCATTTAGTAAGTGCACAGATAGGTTCCATTTATATTTGTAACGCTTTCAAATCTAAACTTTAAAAAATCAACATCAAACCGAAAAAACTAGCTACAAAGAAACTTGTGGCTACAACGCCCCAGTTACAAACGTTATACAAAATGTCCCGGGGCGAACAGCTATTGTGTGCCTTACCTTACAATATTGAATAACCATATTGTTCGTGTTACGAGTGTTGTATTGTTTGAATAGCCAAACATTGTATTAATGTGTACAAGAAATGAAAACTTGCCAAATTAAAACATTTTTCCTTAGGCAAAATGGAAATTGGCAGCTGTGAAAACGGGTAAGACCCACAACTTCACAAGTGAATACTCTCGGTATTCACTTGTGAAGTTGTGGGTCTTACCCGTCATGGCAAATAGTTAGGTATAGATTTATCTGTGTTTTATCAAACAACATGACATGAAAAAGAAATTGTCCAGATCATAAGAATTTTGATGGGAAAATTCCTAAGTTATCATGGCTATACTGTTTATTCTAAGTACGAGTATGCCTTACAAACTAGATTTGTAGACGATTTTCTATTCTGTATTCGTCTAAGTACCTGGTACTTATTGACAGGCCTGCACTGTCCTCCCATACATTTTATCTCTGTAATTAAACATTGTTAAAGCCAATCATTTTTAAAAGAATAACCGTGGAGTTTCTTGCCGGCTCTTCTCCATAGGAAAAAACAATTTGGAACCATGCACCTAGCTTCTGACGTTTCATAAGTGCCCATGCAGGTTTATATGAAATAAAATATTTTTGATTTTGATTCCTAATCGATTTATACGTTGTGTTAAGTGTTTTCCTTAGGTTATTTGAAAAAAAAAGTTTCAATTTAAACTCACTTCTACAATCGTGTTCGATTAGCATCTTAAACTTCCAAATAAACTTTACTTTGTTGAAAAATTAAACCATAGTGGTTTAATTTAATTTCAACTAACTTAAAGTAGGTGTCATATAAACTTCTGCTCACACTGAGAGAGAAAATAGCGTGAAATTATACTCTACAAAAACAGAATGTGGCTATAATTTACGGTGACACGTCAAATTGTAGCGTGTAAACAAATTAACACATAATTTTAGCTGCACCGTTCACGCTTGGCGGCACATTAAAGTCCGGCGAAAAAAGTAATAGTATATTTGAAGTGTTAGGTGACTGTCAAGCTTATCTGTCGATTCACACGAATCGAAACGGGCGAATCGATAACATGATTTTTTTTGTGTGCTTTTCGTACAAATATAATTTACTTCTGGGCAAATCTACAACTTCAGCGATACGTTAATACGTATCGCTGAAGTTGTAGATTCGAATCGTTTAGATTGAATTTTATCCAGTCTAGTTACGGTTTTTCTTTTACGAGATACTAGAAAAGTCCAACTAATGTATCTATAACGTTCTGAATTTTATGCAATAGAGTAATAATACTCTATTGCATAAAATTCAGAACGTGCCACTCGTCTAATACTTATATCTGGAATTGTCAATTCGCACTTAAATAAGTTAAGTTCGTGGGAATTGCCTATAAAAAATATATACTAATTAAAACTCTCAATTCGCAAACTCTATTTTCAAACTATTCACTGAATTCGTTCTCGACATGGTAAACTTGTATTGTATGATTGAATATGTGTTAATAAAGTATGTCTAATTAATATAACTTCAACTGTTTGCATGCCCTAGTTAAGGTAGTTAGTCTAAGAATCACTTTAAACTGAACATCAGAGACATGTACCTACTTTCTGTGCAAATAAAGAACTATTCTACTCTATTAGCCTCTTTTCGGGAGTGTTAATTCGTGCGAATCGACTAATGAGCCGACTGTCATGGTGGCTATACGATAGCTGTATTTGAAGTAAGATGGTTGCTGTAAGAACTGACTGACTGACTGGCTGTTACTGATTTTTATTAAGAAATGTAAACCTTTGCATGCCCATGTGACGGTAAAATATGGAGAACTTTATTATTAAAAACATCTATGTACTATACCCATGTTTGCAACAAATAAATGATTTGATTTGATTTGTAATCTACTTATTAGCTTTCTAGGTAAAAATGTATGTTTCCTAGCTGGTTTTAGGTAAATGAATGTTTCCTCGGCTCGTCGTCATTTTGGACTTAGTTCCTCAAATTACTCTTTTAATTTAGACTTGCTACTACTCCATTTAATTTTACTTCAACTTAAAATTCGCATGAATTCTTTAAGATCACAATGTTTCATAGGTAAGTACGGTTTTTAAAAAGTTCTTGGCCTAATCGGTTAAACTTTTTTGATAACTTACACCGCCTTGGGTCCAAAAATTAACATAATTTGTACCCCAGAGTCCTCGGAACCCATCATTATTATTGATCTGCTATAATTTTGTATCAAATACCGATTATTTTTATGATCATAACGATTATGTATTAAAATTATATTAAATTAGGTGCTTGTATACATAAATTCGAAATATGGGCTATTTTATTGATGGGGTGCAATTTTTAGAACATGGTTTTCGCATTTCAGGCCTTAAATTAATGTTAATGTAATCATGAGGTGTAGTTTTCGCTCATAATATTCGTAATTTAGAACCAGAAATGATTAAACATTGTATGACTCAGTTGACGGACTTAACATAGCCCGACTGTTTCATCTCTGTTTTGAGAACCTTTGTCATTCCACGAAAACAACTCATAACAAACAACGAATATCAATCAAATACTGTATTTCAGACATACATCGCCGGCTCACTTCGCGCCCGTCAGCTTTTAACGTCAAATGTACGGGCAATACGCATCATGTCGCTCGTAAATCTCACCGCGACTCGACGAAGATCGATTGTGACAGGCCAGCGTTGCAACAGGCGCATTTTGGATGCTACTGGCGATTCTCGACTGTGAACCTACATGAATTAATTAATGTGGAAACTAAGATTTTAGTTCATTACTGTGGTTGTTTAATGTTTTAATGAAGAATGTTTTATTTGATTACAATCATGAGTTGAGTCACGCTGTTCTGGGTAAAATAAGTGGCCAGTCAAGAATTTTAATGTTGAAAAATTGCTTTGCAGTTTGTCAGATGTTATTTAATGTAAAACTCTACGAGTATAATATTATGGATAGAATTAACGACGAAAAAAAAACCATTCATGAGGACTGCCAACAGAAATGGAATAATTGTTCGACGGAGTAGTCTCTATAAACAATATGAATAGGTATACAAAAAAAAAAGTTATTTTCTTACCTTTCAGTAAAAATTAACCCCATTATGTCAGCAGCCATATTGACTTCACATTTCCTGTCATAGCCAGGAGGGTACGGAAACTAACTAACGATATTTCAAAACTGCACGCTCAACGTGTTGCCTTTACCTCTTTCGGCGTTCTCAATTTTAAACGTAAGATGCATATCATACAACGCCAATGCCATACAAAATATTCTATTTACAATACATACGTTTCGTTCACGAGAATATTTTTAAAATTTCACGCGCGGCGACAATTTGAGAGAGAATCTTGAATCTCGAATTTTGCAGGTCGACCAGTAAATCAGAAATTTATATTCGAATATCAGAAAATGTAAGTTTTTTTTGCCTACTGTAAGAGAAATCGTGACAATCGGTTTTTGGTGCTCGGAATTTTAAAACTTAAATCCTTTTGTGTTCTGTACAATAAGAGATCGGTAGGTACATGATCAGGATGGGAATTGTGACTTGTGTTTTGTATTTAAATATGAGCCTGGATTCCCGGAAATCTTAGGGATTTTTTGTTACCGAGAGTAACAAAAAATCCCTTCCTAAAGTTCCTTGTCTTGTATGTAATACAAGACAAGGAAGTGTTAAGACGAACCGAAAATACCTGAAAGAGGTACTGGTCCAATAAAGAGCTTACGTAAGGAAACCTGCATGCCGTGTGGTGCCGGGGTGCCGTGTGGTGCCGGACGTAAAAGAATAGCACCATCCCATCTCTTCCCGTGGGTGTCGTAGAAGGCGATTAGAGGACTTTCTAGAGAACAGCGGCGTTCTCTATGGATTTTACCACTATACTGCGATCGCCAACCCGCCTGCCAAGCGTGGCGATTATAGCAAAACTCCCCTTTTGATCAGGCTTATTTCCAGCAGTGGACGTATTTCAGCTGAAATAATGAAGGAAACCTTCCTTTGTCACTCAAGCGAATTTTTTTATATGTGTATTCTTCCAATTTTGACCTATGGATTTTAGAGTTGGTCCATGCCAAACATTCAATAATCCAAACTGAAGGTGCAATGGATCGTAGTATTCTAGGCGTCAAATTGACAGGCCACAATTGCAACACCACACTGCACTCCATTACAGATGGTACTGAAAACCTGCTAAGCTAAAGTAATCTGGCCACATCTGCCGTATGCCCAGTAAGCCGTGGGCCAAAATAACCACCACGTGGAGCCCCGACACAGCCAGAATGCGTCGCGGCCAACTCCATAAAAAACAGCGGGATGAGCTGAAGAAAACACACGACCAGTGGTCCACTTTACCACCCACACCTTTGATCGAAAGAGTTGGAAGTCATAGGCGACCTTTGACACGCAGTGGGATGATGCGATCTACAATAACATTAACAGATCACAGTCCGTAATATGCTCCATTTTAATTGACATACTTATTATGAAAAAGACCAAAGACGTCTTGATTTGGGTACCTTAGCCAATGAGGGCCATCCGCCCTAAGACGTGACCGACAGAAGTCAAAGAAATCTATTTTTATAAGTACGACTTACCAAAGGACCTAAAATGGTTCTAAAGGGCAGTTTATTGCCGTGGTATGCAAAGTACAAGCTTTATCAAACCAATCATTTCATGCAATAAATAAAATACCGCCGAAGAAACAGATAAATTACTAACATTTATTTCCATTCTTAGAACCCAAAAACAGTTTTAGAATATTAATACTATTTCTTAGGTTTCGTTTATCGTGCACCCATAAAATTGAATGCTCGAATGAAACTCTTTTTAGGACTTAGCTATGGAATGATAAGAAGGAATTCAATAATAAATTGAGAGTTCAGACCCTTTGACCTTGACCTTAGAGACTGTAAATATCTGACCTTGGGCATCAAAATGTTCTGAATTCTTAGAATATGTATTTATGTTTAGTGATACATTTAATTTATGAATGGACTTTGAATAAGCCTATAAAAGGATTCTACTAATTACCCTTTTTAAATTATCTCCTCTGTTCCAACAAAAAGTGCAAGTTAGACAGAACAATAATGACCATCATTCAGTAATGTTTTAAACAGGAATATGAGATGTCATTTTTCTAATAACACTTTTGGGACTAGATTAAAAAAGCAGAATAAAATAGGGGGCTTGCTTCAGTAGGGGGTACTGACTTCGCAATAGGGGGGGGGGGGGGGTGGCTTGAGTAGTGTATAAAAATTACCGAGACTTGTATTAAGGCTCCCGTAATTTTTATACACTACTGAAGCCACCATCATTACAGCATTATATATTCAATTTTCCAATCTCGTCTTTCAATTTTGGTTGAGTAAGAATGCCTACTCAATAATATTACACGTAAAGGTGACAATACCTAGAAGTCAGGGTGCACTTTGGCACTAAAGTGTTAGTAGTTGCGTGGGTCGAGCCTACGGCAAATTGAAATTGCCCTCCGGTTTGATTCGCACACCGGTCACGGCCGGACACCAGGACGTACGGTCTGCACAAAAATGTGATGTATATAGTGGCATGTTAGAACGTGTGCAAAATAAGTTCATTAGACACTTGTATTTCAGGCTGTGTGGGGTATATCCATTTTACCCATTAATGTATCCTACGCTATTTGTACTGGGTATGGTAGGGTACAACGCGTTAAAGGTGCGACGGGACTTTGCACTCGCAGCGTATGTAGTGAAGCTACTGCGTGGTGGGTCGCATAACCCGGAAGTGCTGCGGCACCTGAAACTGCGTGCCTGACCGGTACGTGTGGAGGCGGCGACACCCGCCCCTGCTTGCTGTGCCTGCAGCCAGAACCAACTTACTGGCGAGGACTCCTCTCACTAGAGCCATGCGTTTGGTGAACGAGGTTCACGAGAGGGTTGATGTATTGTGTTGCAATTTGAGTGAATTCGCAAAAAATGTATTATATATAATATGTTATTTAGATGTAGGTTAAGATTTAGGATATAGTTTGTAATTTTATAGGATTTAGATTATGGATTTAGCATGTAAGGCCACACTATCGCATTGGATCGCAGATCTGTAATGGTAGTTGTAGGTAAGATTTTAGTAAATAAATAAATAAATAAATGTCAGATAGAGAATTACAATCGTAGGTACCTTCTTGGAGAAAATACTCTGGAAAAGATTTTCTATGCTTCTAATTTTTTTTCTATTTTATTTCACGAATGTTTTCGAAACAGCTAGTTTAGTTGGAAATAAAAAGGATACAGTGTGAAGTTACTGAATTTTAAGATGAGTATAAAATGAGATCGAGTGCGTGCATTGTTTTACTATTTTATTTCACGAAGTGTATATTTTTTTTCTACTCTTTAGAAAAATAAACGCAACGATTTATTTTATTTTCAAATAGGTACCTACTTTAAACTTAAATCAAAATATTTGTTTATTTAAATATGCTTTATTGAACACAGCAAAAATAAATAACAAAAAATAAATGAACACTACAAAATATACAATGTTTTACTTTTAGCGATCTTTAATAATAACAATTCGCGGGATGCAGCTATTAGAGTAGTTTTGTTTAGTTTCATACAAGCTCTCGGTTACGAGCCTTTAAGTAAGTCAGTAATCAATTACTTCAAATTTGTTAAAAGTTGTTTAACTTCAAATATTTAAAACCGTGTTTCAAAACAATAATAATGATCACGATGAAGCCAACTCTATCGACTGTATCTGCTGTCGGTACATCGATGTTGGACGGTGTCCGGCTCGGACGAATTGGCATGCATTGCGCCCTGCCTTTTTACATGCCTATTCCGAAACCGGCCGATCTGCAAGGGTTAAGCTGAGGCGGAATTTAAAAGGTCAGTATTTATTTTTGTAATCATAGGAATAGCAACATTCCCGGGACTGATATCGTAAATATATGTAACGGAGCAAATTTTTACTATTTCATACAATATTCATGGAATATACTAATCTTATTTGGGTTTTGACAACCCTAGAGTAGGTATATTGCGTTACTTAAAAAAAAGCAATAAAATAACACCTCTATTAAGATTCATTTAGACCAAACGAGCAAATCCAAATTCTGTATCAATTGTTTTTGTGTTAACGGGAAGAGAGCATTTTTAGTGAATCATTAGAAATAAATAATGCTATCACTCTCTTTCTATACCTATTCATTTGGCCTAAAACCACCACCACGTTTACTACAGAGTTGCCTCTTTTTTTGCGACGAATCCTAAAAATTATGCCTCATACTTTTTGAGCAACTTTTCTTGTTCTGTTTCCTAAACAAACCAGTTTTTGCCACAGATATTTCTAAATAATTCAAATTTTCGGATTTTTTTTCAATTATTTCCGCTACATCCTACATTTTGTGAGGCACCCTATGAAAACGACCAATAACGTAATAGGCACGTTCGCCAAAAACGATATCTGTATCTCGTCTATTTGTTTATTATATTATTTGATATTGCCCCCAGACTATTATTAGCGTTATTTATTTAAATACTAACGTTACAAGTATCGGTTCAATTTGGTGGGGAACTGGCTGTGAACTGTTAGTATTTATATGGGTCACATTGCTTTTCTTAAGGTCCTCACACTGACTTAGTTGAAGAATGGATTATGATACAGTTTTCTATATCTTTTAGCGAATTTATTCCGAGTTCCACGTAGTACTCGTAAAGAAGTTTTTATAATTTTTCAAGCCATAGCTACCCTGCGAAGCAGAGGTGGGTCTCGAATAGTAGTCGTAGTTTAGAATAAAATGAATGTAGCAACTAGTTCAGTTTCGGTTTGACAAAATACTCCACAACTCTACTGGGTTGTGAAGTATTTTGTTACCCAGTTACTACTAAGTAATACGATAATTTGGTAAGACTGGTTGTCAGACTTTCGGGCTTTCTGACTACCTGTAACGACTGTCAAAGATGTACAAATAATAGCCGGGAGCGACGGCTTAACGTACTTTCCGAGGCACGGAGGAGTTTCCATATGATATGGATGGTCACCCATCTTCAAACCGATGGCGGCAAGCGTAGGTTAAACCTCGAGCGACACATGCGGCTGCTGCATGATTATTTAGTCATGAGCTCCTCAATTAATGCGTTTTAGTATTTTTTTTGGTTCCGTGTGGTGCCGGACGTAAAAGAACAGCACCATCCCATTTCTTCCCGTGGGTGTTGTAGAAGGCGACTTAGGGACTTACTAGAGAATTGGCAGCAGCGTTCTACATATATGCATTTTACTACCATACTGCGATCGCAAACCCGCCAGCTAAGCGTGGCGATTATGGCAAAACGTATTACGTTGTAAAGTCTGATTTAATGTGACTGTGATTTGACCTAATTTAGTTTATTTTGATTTAAGTAATTTAATTTAATTTGATTTTATTTGACATTGTTATTTTATTTCTTTATGGCTTAATTTCATTTGATATATTTATTTAGTTTTTATTTGTATAATTTGTGTATTTTTATTTCTATTTGTGGCAATGGGTGTAATTTACCTGAAATAAATGAATTTATTATTATTATAAAACCCCCCTTTTGGGGCAGGCCTAAGTTCAGCAGTGGACGTCCGGCTAAAATGATGATGAGAATTAAAAAAAAAAACAGCCAAGCTTTTAAATACTAATACTTGCCCTACCCTAACCTACACATTTAGCATCAAATTAATCGTACATTGATTAAATGTTTATGGGTATTAGCTGGTGTACACACCATCGTTATTTATGCATAGCACGACAGCAGACGGACATTACGTGACGTGTCCCCGTGGACTTAATCTCATGCTTATGTATAGCTATCCTATGTGGAGCCATTTATCTAGTTAGGGAAATGGGGATAGGTAGCTATGTGTGGATAGGGTTAGTGTTTTCTACCTAAACCTATTTGTCTGGATAAATCTATCGTTTTATTTAAGACAATTTTGTTAGTTTTAGAGCCTTTGTAAACAAATTTAGAGAAGAAACTGTTAATCTTTTTTTTCAGATACACAACACTATTTTCTATACATTCTCACCCCGACTCCGTCTTCCATATTGTATCACAGCAAACTAATATAATATTATAAAAACTTTTTCCAAAAAAAAAAATACAACCACTTTATTTTTTTGGAGAAAGTTTTTATTTTTCACTTTTTAGTTTTTTCCTTATCCTTGGGGTCAAAACAATGCATATTTATGCGATAACAGCTGTCGCGATTGATTTGCTGTCATTTTTTGAAGAGTTCCGTTGACTGTCTTCAAAACGCATCATCAGATTGTACGAAATTTAAATGGGACCATTTCGGAATAAAACCCCTTCGAATACAAAACAAAATTGCAAATCTGTCTATAAATGACGAAGTTATACCCAAACATACATTTAAAAAATATAGACACTCATGCAAAATTATTTTTGATGTCGGTTTAAAATGAGGTAGCCGAAAGAAAATTCAACAATTTTACATCATCAATATCCCTTCCAACATTACATGACCCATCTTACATCAAACAGAGCAACTGTATCTTCGCCTACCTACCTATGTAAGTACATATACACATGTACCCAATAACCTACGATGGCACAGGACAAAGCCCCATTTAGAGCAATCAGGGGATTAATTGCTCAGATTAGACGACGTCACTTGACCGCCCGGAACGTTTGGGCTACTGTGGACGAGAGGACGATGCAGTTGACGTTGGTATTAAATTGCTCGGTACTGATAGCTCGGGCTATGGGTATTCTTTATTAAACACCTTCACCTACTTTTGTTTTGTGGAGTTTCTTGCCGGGTCTTCTTCATAGGAAAAAACATTTTAGAACCGTGCACCTAGCTTCTGTCGTTTCATAAGTGCCCATGCAGGTTTATATGAAATAAAAATATTTCTTTTATCTTTTATTTTAAAGTTGTTTTTTTTTTTTTGAAGTTCTCTTTCTTTCTAATTTGAAATAAGAACGGTGAAAGAGAAAATAATAAGGAAAATTGGAATGTGGAAGGCAAATTGGTGAGTGCAGTTAACGGTTGAAGCAGTAGGTGGATAAAGACTTCTAAGCCTCTATCTATATCTACACGTATAATAAAAAACAGCAACGAAGTCAAAATTGTTTTTTTTTTTAAAGCAATTTCTTCGAAGAAAATATAGTTTGTTTGGATGTATGTTCTGATGGATTGACGCAAAACTGCCGAACGATTTGGACATGACACACGATTGTTTATAAAGGGTAAATTTTTATCCAGTGCGCAAACTATAACCATAACTCCAGTATATCATTCTAGAACCCCTAGCGTAGAAATTTTTCGTCAGTTATACCTACAAAAATAAACAGCTGTTTCATAGAAAAATACCTACCCGGTCAAAATGTATGGAACAGCAGATTGTTTTTTTTTTTTGTTTTTTGTATAAGTTACTGACAAAAATTTCTACGCTAGGGGGTCTAGAATGATATGCTGGATCATGGTTACAATTTGCGCACTGGTTAAAATTTTATCCTGTATCCTAGTAGATTAACACATACGATACTTTTAAATCCGGTAGTGCATTCCGATGGGATACTTTCCGCCATCCACGCGGGCGAAGCCGAGGGCAAAGCTTATACATCATACAACCTTGAGAAAAGAGAAGGCAGTTTTAGAGTAGATAGTGGAGTGGTTATTAGGTAGGTAAAATATACCAATTTTCTCCGATGCGCATGATGAATTTGCGAGAGAAAACGAGTATCTAATTATTATTTGCTTTGAAAAACTTAATACATTACTAAGGGATTGTTAGACTACTCCATAGATACAACACAATAAGTATCTATAATGGGTACACTATTAACGGTACAATGGGCAAGTTTATCATAACAAGCAATTGCGCAGGTAGACATATCCTTGGGATGGGTTATTTGATGAAAATTTCTAGGTCTAGGGATTAACCTACGTCTTATTTCTTGCAATACCCCTTATAGTATTTCCATTATATCTTGACAATAGAAAGGTACTGGGCTCCTGAGATTTTATACGTCATTAATAACGTTTTTCCCGCAGTTAAAAACGTTTAAAATCTAGTCACTATCATATTATATCAACGACAATTAATGTCAAAAAACCATCAAATTTTTTCACACATCAAGACTGAGATTTAAAATCGAACGTTCTTACAAAATTTAGAATAATCCCAGTGATTTAACCTATTCAAAGTAGCTTGTATAAGTTGAATAGAGCAGAGCACTTCATAAGTTCACAGTTCACGATCAACGGTCAACCGCGATGAGTTTTCTGTCAAATCAATATTTTTAACCGGCTTCAAAAAGGAGGCGGTTCTCATATCGTCTGTAACCCTTTTGTTTTGCATGTAGGTATGTCCTGCGATGTCTCCGGCAATTTTAGATCGATTTCGGAAATTCTGTTGCTTACATAGTAGTGGTATACAAATTGGTGTGGTATTGTCTACCATAACTAAAAAGTGGAAAATAAAAACTGTTTTACAAAAAAAAATACAACCGACTTCCAAAAAAAATTACTACAAAGTGAAAGTACTATCATTTCGAAAGTCGGTGGCAAAAAGTAAAATACAGATCCAAAGACAGTACTTCTGAAATTAAAGTAATTTTTCACTTTGTTTTGATTTTGTTTGTAAGTCGGTGGTATTCTTTCGAATAAAACCTGGTTACAAGACCAGTCGTTTTTCCAAAACATTTTGTCATGTTCTTTAGAAAGGCGCAACAGGACAAAAATGTCAGACTTATTTACGTGAAGGAATTGGTCTAGACACGACTGGTGAATGGACTGACTATTGTTATCTATCGGATTGGTCTTTGTTTAGATTCGGTCTAGGACTGAAAATTGTAAAACGTTGACGCGTGTTTTTTTAGGATTTTTGCAAAGTAAATGTAAATATACTAAGAAGGGCAGCTAGTGTTTGTTTTAGCGTGAAAGTATTCAATTTAGACGTACTATTTTACTACTAAAATATTTCAATCGCAATGTCTATGAACTGTATCTATATACTGTGTATTTTTGCAAGATAGAGTTTTGACTTGCAAAAAAAAAAAAACAACAAACAGGGCAAGTTAAATAAAACCGTTTACAAACTGTCTTGGTCAGGTAAGTTAGTCCAAAGTCGATTATATTAACTAATTAAAAGCAATAATGAAAAATATTTATGTAATTTGTTTAGGTTTGTGTGTGTTATGTGATATAGGTACCTACGTTGAATAAAAAAATACGTTTGTAGCAATTCCCAACCTGTCAAATGAAACTCTGGCTTACGAATTAAAACAATTCTTCAGCAGTCTATTCTAAATAAGGTTTTAATTGAACCAAACCGCAGACCAATTAATAAAGTCAACAACGAATTAAAAATACCGGTAAAATTATCGAATTTTCTCAAGTAATAAACCTTTCTTTGTGCCCGAAAAAAAAGCTAACTAAAAGCAAAAAACTCTCTTCAAAAAATGTTGAACATTTAATTGAAAGAGAGTTTGAACCCGCTTCTCAAATTAACGTTGATTGTGATAGATTGCTGACTAATCCGTCTCATTTTTCAGTCATTTATCACTGTAGTTCCTGTAACTTGAAGCACTTTTAAAAGATTTTTGTAAAATCCAAGTGTAGTTAATTTACTTTGCGAAAATAATTTAATCACTACAACTCTCTGAATGGTGAAGGAAAACATCGTGAGGAAACCAGCATGTCCTTGGGACAAACATTCGAAGACATGTGACATTTACCAACCCACATTAGGTCCGTGTGGTGGATAACGGCCTGCATTGCTATTCTGTAACCATCTCACCGCGTGAAGTGAGCGTGAGGTGAGCTGTCCGTGTCATTCCACTTGATGTTTGGTCAATCCCTAGCATTAGTGGGATGACATAAACAGCTCACTCCACGCTCACGTCACGCGGTGAGATTGTTACAGAATCGACATGCTGGTGCCTCTCACAGAGAAGAGGCCTGTACGACCTATGTCCCAGCAGTGGGATGATCCCATAGGCTGATTGTGCCTATAAACGGTGAACGAAAACATCGTGAGAAAACCGAACTATCCAAGAAACAAAACATCTCTGTTTCATTTGTTAGAGAGGACGCCTGTAGGCTTACCATGATGCTCTCTATTTCTACTCTATCGTAGAATAAAAATCGCTTGTTTACATTTCTCAGTACAAAACTGTCAACTGGCTATACGAAAACGTCATGTTTAAGGTTTCGTAGCCAAATGGCAAAAAACGAAACCCTTATGGATTCGTCATGTCTGTCTCTTTGTCTGTCCGTATGTCACAGCCACTTTTTTCCGAAACTATAAGAACTATGCTGTTGAAACTTGGTAAGTAGATGTAATCTGTAAACCGCATTAAAATTTTAACACAGTAATTGAAAAAAAAAACAATAAATTTTGGGGGTCCCCCATACTTAGAACTAAAACTCAAAAACATTTTTTCATCAAACTCATACGTGTGGGGTATTTATGGATAGGTCTTTAAAAATTATAATGAGGTCATTTGAGGTTTCTAATATCTAAACTGAATAGTTTGCGCGAGAGACACTTCCAAAGTGGTTAAATGTGTCCCCCCCCCCCTGTAACTTCTAAAATAAGAGAATGATAAAACTAAAAAAAAATATGATGTACATTACCATGTAAACTTCCACCGAACATTGGTTTGAACGAGATCTAGTAAGTAGTTTTTTTTTAATACGTCATAAATCGTAAACTGCAATTTACCTTTAGTTACATCATATAATAATATTATTTTTAAATATTGAATAAGTTAAGTAATATATAATAGGTTTTTACAGAACCCTCGGTAAGCAAGTCCGACTCGCACTTGGCCGGTTTTTTATCTACTCTTCTGTCGACAAAACTCTTCTCTACGGTTCTCGTGCTAAGCCTGCTGAACCCCAGGAGTAGAAACGTTATATACGCTGATTATGTAAAGGTACCTACCTACTTAGTGAATTTCTCAAATACCTATCCCTATGAGCATATAATATTAGAAAGGAGCCTTATTATTTTTTTGTATCTCTATTTTATATCTGACTAGCTTTTGCCCGCGGCTCCTCCCGCGTGGATGTTGGTTATCGCGTAAAAATCGCCTATGTCATTTTCAATATCCCAGGCTATCTCTAACCAATTTTTACGCTGACCGGTTCAGCGGTTTAGGCATGAATCCGTAACAGACACACAGAGTTACTTTCGAATTTATAATATTATATTGGGTTATGGGATTGAATTAGGTAGATAGTCTGGCACTGAAGCAATGACATAGACAAAGAGAAAATACACGTTGAAGCTTCCGCAAACAGGCCCATGAAGCCTTTACGAAAAATTAACCACACACGTACACATCTGAATCTTTTTACACCTACCCTAGGTATATTATCACAGTCCTTAACTTAACAAAAACTGAAAGGACTCACTTAAAATAAACGTGAAACAATCAGATTTCATATGATAATTGTGTGAGACAAACTGAATCGTCACAGACGTTATTAAACGCTGAAGAAAATTTAGAAATGTAAGCTTAATTAAAATTTCTTCTTAACAATCATGTCTAAGCGAAATACCGAGTAACTGAGGGGGGAGTATGCCTGATATTTGTGACAAGTCATGAGATTTTAGCGAGTTATAGGTAAATAAGATAAGTACCTCTGAATTTTTAAAATAGATTTATGTTTGACAATAAGTCATGATAAATTAATTACTACATGTTACATAAATTTTTACGCTGCAAATGATGCATTTTTTTTTAATGATTGAGTCCCTTTTTAACTTTCTAGCCTTTTCTCACAGTTGATCGCAGTAACTTAGCTAACCCCAACCATACGGCGAGGCGCTCTCATTTTGATAGAGGGTTTAATAATATTTTAGTGCGATTTAGTACGTGCTATTAAATAATTTTAGTTCTATTGTTTATTTCTACGTTACATAAAACGCAACATATGCCCAGCGCAAAAGTACTGAAGTATTTATGTAGTATTTAAGTAGTTCATGACATTGATGAGTGAAAAATATGATAAAAAAAATGTGTAGTTGATGTACCAATTAGAAAAAAATATATTAATAAAGGGCAAACCAACTGGCCATATGAGTAATACGTCCTGTCAAATACTTTACAGTTTAATTATTGCCAACTGCCTTCACATGTTACAAGCTCGTTTACTTGATAAGCAACAATGATGCATACCAGTTAGGTGATGCAATATTTGAGCAACTTGATTAACGCATTTAAGGGCTCTTCCGACCGGCGCGACACGATTCCTGTGGATTTCTATGAAAACTTTAAGGAAATTTTTCCTTGAGGGTTTCATAGAAATCTACGAGAGTCGAATTGTTTAATGGAGCGATTGAGCTTTTAATTTTGGTTCTGGAGCAACTTACGTGTTACCAGTAACTGGGTAGTAGAGATCAGACATGCAGTCGCTTCATGTTAAATGCTGTATTCGGTTAGACTAAAAGCCGACCATAACATAATGGAAAAAGATTAGGCAGATTGATTGATCTCTTGAGCAGTTTCAAATTTTAACCAATAAAAAATCTGATCTTGGATCTTTTAACTTGGACCAAGTCTCCGAAATTTGGAAGTTTCAGCGGAACAAACAGTAAATTTTGATGATAAGTCGTTTTAAGAATCGAAATAACTGCAACACTCAGGGTGGGGGGAAAAGTGCAAAAGTTGCTAAGATACTTCGCATCAAATTAATTGATTCATTGAAAATTAAAATCTTAGACACCCTCTTTTTGAATTGCAGCCTCTGTTTTTAATTTAGATTTGTTTTGTAAATGGATTCATTAGTTTTTGTTGGATTTTAAGTCATTCGATGCTCTTGAAAAATTCCAAGGATTTTGATAATTAGAGCATTGAATGGTTTGTTATTAGCTAACCGATTATATTATTTCTGATAAAGCATAGATTCACGATCTATCACAGAATCACCAAATATTATCTATGATTATTCTTTCATTTAACCGTAACTTGAAAACTCAGAAAAATTATAATTTAAAAAGATTACAGGTTTATTTAGAGAATCAATAATTTATTGCCTCGTGGGTCTAGTGGCCGCTCGCGCTACTGATAAGCACGAGGTCCTGGGGTCGATTCCCAGGTCAGGCAAAGTGTTATTAGGTTTTTTTCTATCTGGAATTTCTCAGTAGTAACTTGGATTTTGGTATTTAGCCTAGTTGATGGCAATAGGCTCGCTACCTGGGACCTGAACTTAGCTGGTTAAATATAGGTGTACTATAGGTACACCTCTGCCAATCCCTTTGGTATTAACAAGTCGTGATGTTATATGTAACTAGCTTTTGCCAGCGGCTTCGCCCGCGCGGAACTTTCATCCCCTATGTAACTCCCTTAGGGATTGAATTTCGAAAAATATTTCCTTATCCTTGTCTACATTATAAAGGGAACCTCTGTGCAAAATTTCAGCTTTCTAGATCCAAGGGTTTGGGCTGGGCGTTGATGAGTCAGTCAGTGAGAACTTTTATTTTTATTTACATAGATTTGTTGTTAACAACCAAATCAGTCATCAAGATAAGTTAAGGCCGTAACCTTAATTTTATTTCCATACCCTCCTTAGAATCCTAATGTACTCAGCCAATTAGTCAGACCAACACTTAAAATGATCGTGAATACTGAGCACGACACAGGTGCACGGGCACTCATTTAGGTCATATACTAGTATATACGTAATCTAGATCATAGATTCTCAACATGTTGGTCGTGGACCCCCGGGGGGTCCGAGGGTTAATTCTAGATCGTCTGCTGACAAAACCTATACGAATAAAATAAAATTGAAGTGACTGTTTTTAATGTCAAGTTACTAAATGTAAATGAAAGTTTATACGGCAAATACTCATTACAAAAAAAAAAACTTTTTTTTGTGTGTGCTCGTTTCGACTGAACCGATTTCGACGAGACTTTTACTGGTGCTGATGCAGCTGATGTTGGACAAACATGAGTTTTGGTTCCACGTTCCTATGGCATAATTGCAACGTCCACGCGAGCGAATCTGAAGGCGCATCTAGTTCTAAATAATGTAAAAAACAAACGATGACTTTAATCACTGTTGAAATTTTAATTTTTATTAGTTTTGATCTTTCAAAGGTCCAATAATAAAAACGTTGGGAAATACAGTCTAGATAAAACAACGGTTGTGTTTGAGTTATATTAGCTTCGACTGAACTACACTCGTAAAGAAGACGTTACTTACTGGTGCAGTATAATATGCATGTGTTGTATTTAAGGTAAGTCGTCAATTTGTGGAACTATTCCTGATTAAAATTAATGAAAGGTTGGATATATTAACATCACGATTAAGGTTGTAAAATTCAGCTAACATCCTTCTCATCCTGGTTTAAAGTTCATATGTTTGTTACCCAATCACACAAAAACGGCTAAGCGGAATTGGATGAAATTTGTCACACATACAGTTTATAATCTGGTTTAACACATAAAAAGTTTCCGTGGGATTACTTACAAACTACGCGCGGGCGAAGCCAGTTGCAATCGCTAGTAAGAATATAACTATAGAAACGAATAATAATCCAATTGCAGCATAATAGATCGAAATAGAGCCATTAAGAAACACGGTTAAAAACACAAAATATAAATTGATAACTCCTAATATTGTCAAGAAGAATAAACAGAGTTAAAGACACGAATATCTAGATATTTCACAAAATTAACGCTACAAGACGAGACTAAACATTAATTCAGAAATAATTAAAGAAACGATTAGAGCACTTGAGCCCCTTGTAGAGGAGAGAGGCCAAAATTGTTAGCGCGAAACAGGGCTGTCTCTAGCAATAAACTTTGCTCAGGAATTTCATTAGTTTCGTTCAATAAATTAAGAGGTTATGCTCGCGTGTGTCGGCCCTGCAATTACCTCGTCTACGCGGAGGTGTAATGAAGAACCTCTCGGTAAGAGGTTAGAGGAACTACAAAAGTAATTTGGATATGACGTTGTTTTACTTTGTTGGGGAAAATACAATGCATATTCTGAAAAGTCTACCTTTCGTAAAGTTGGAAATAAATAAATCTTGAAGTAAGTTAAGTTGCCAGGCTAGCGTAAATTTTAATCAAACGTATAAAGAACCAACATAGTGTAACTGTCGAGATATAGTTGCACTATAAGTAGGTTGTACACCTCTGTTTATCCATCTGAGAAGCATATGCGTAATCTATATAAATAAAAAGAAAAGTCCTGACTGACTGACTGACTGATTGAATGACGCATCAACGCCCAGCCCAAACCCTTGGACCTAGAAAGCTGAAATTTTGCACAAAGGTTCCCTTTATAATGTAGACAAGGAATAAGGAAGAATTTTTCGAAATTCAACCCCTAAGGGAGTTAAATAGGGGATGATAGGTGCGCGCGGGCGAAACCGCTGGCAAAAGCTAGTTTTACATAAAAACTCGATCCAACTTCAAACTATCACTTTTTGACTCTAAACATTTTATAAACTAACATGTTCTATGTTAAGGGACCGAGTGATCTGTAACTTATGATCATCAGACACCTTCTGTATCACATAGTGCATTATATTAACCAGTGCCTATAGATTGATGTTGAGACACAAACACAGATTTATGATAATGATTAAAATGGAAAATCAAGGTCCGTTGTTTTACCCATTTACTGGGTTGTAGAGGTCACATAGGCGGTCGCTCCATGTACCATACTAGTATTCAGCTACATCCGGTTAGACTGGAAGCAGACCCTAAGAAATTTTGGGAAAAGGCTTTTCAGATGATGATGAAGATCCGTTGTCAGACGTTTGGGCCTGTGACTGCCTGTAATTGCAATCACAGCTCGTCTTCACATAAACGTAGGTATATACCTGCAAACCAACAATCAGATTATGGGTACTTAGTTGATGTTAAGTATATCATAGCTGCTTAGTTGTACCCTCCACTTATCTTGCTCATCGCAACTTATCGCTAATCGTACCCTTGTCACGTAAGATTGGCTAATTCTAACCACACAACCACACGACGTAATTTTATATCATATCCATATAAAACACGTATTTATTCTCGTCTCCACGCAACAAAGTTTCTCATAATAGTTGGCTTGTCGCCTTATTACACGGCCGACTTCGATGAACCGCTCCTGTTCTCGTAACATTTTTTGTAACCTAACCTTCTTCATTTTGTCGGGTTACCGCCGTTCTTTATGTAAGCTGTGAAATATGGTTTACTTTAAGGATTGAAATTGTGAATCTTCGCTTATGAAGTCTTCAAAACATTATAAATGACTTGCTCTGGCCGAAGGTCTGCCTGAGTTTCATATTTTTAATTTCCAGAGATAAGTAAAACCACACTATGAAAAAGAACTTATTTTAGTTCTATTAAATGGAAAATCAATTTCATTCCGTACCACACTTCATGTGACCACGAGGGCTAGCTCGTCCTTAGGCCAAACACTAGCATTGCCATTCAACGTGGCAAAATTGCCAGTCTTCTGGGCACGTTTCCGGATAACAGCGATCGAAACGAGTCCTCCGACGCCTAAGTGAGGAAAAAAACAAAAAGATTTTTTTGTATTTGTTTGTATATTTAGTCATTTAGTTTACGTACCTAGTGCAGATATAAGCCAGCCAAAACATACGTAACTTATACACATCTCACTAAGTATTTAACTATCTACATAATTACATAACAATACACACGACAAACCAATACACACACGACCAATACATAATAACAGTAAGTCCAGACTTCGATACGAGATAAATGTACTATAATTCAGTAATAAGATTAATTCGATCATCAATATTGTATGACAATCAATTTAATGATAATTACCTTTACTAATGACGTTAATTTCGTGATAATAACTGGGAAGAGGATCTACTGTTCATATCTGATTTACTTCGAAGTGTTAGTTGATAATAGGATGATATTAATCCGTCGGAAAATATAATGTAATAGGAAACTTAATAGTAGGTGGCGGTCTGTAGTTCTGCCTACCCCCATGTGGAAAACGCGTGAGTTTATGCAACATAAGCTCGTATTTCGCTGACAACCTCTACAGTACTATAGGTATTAAAAAAAACTACTTGAATACGGGAGTTTTGGCTACTTTGTATGTGTGCATATTATTTATAGTTTTTTGTAATAATATGCATTTTGTTTGTTCAGAATAAATATTTTTCCATTCTTTCTTCTTTCTTTACACGTCTACCCAACCCTTCAGGGAAACAAGTCGTGATGTTTATGTTATGTTCTCAACGATCTAAAAAAAAGCGCTATCATACGCTATCAGAGGCATTATAAATATTTAAAAAATGCTCCGGTTATATTTCTTATTATCTTGAGTTATATGATAATTCTTGTCTCTTGGTCGTGATTTAGTACGGGGTCGCCGTTAGGGGCGTTGTTGAGCTAAAAAAATACAGACGTCATTATGATAAATTACCCCCGGTTATCTTGGTTGTTGTAATTTTACACCCTGTATTATCAACTGGCTGGCTATCTGCGAGATACTGTGGCTTTATGGAATAGGGTAGGTAGTACCAACAAAAGAAACTTGTCGTATTTTTGTGAAATAGGTACAATAAACCGACGCCTATCACCTTAGAGAATATTTTCACGAATTCTTTGAAAGAGACATTCAAAACTAATACTATCTTGTAATTAAAAATTAATTACAAGATATTAAAATATAATTACAAGATATTAAAATAGAAAGTTGTCCGAAACGGTAGTTTTTTAATTAATACTCATTCATGTTAAAGCATAAGTCATGTTCCGTGAATCACTTAATGACTGGATGCGATCCAAGCTACTTTAATATCGGATTAATTTGCGTGTGTGTAAGATGTGAGTGCAATGATGCAGAACTGTGGTATTCAATAATATAGAAATACAAATATTACAAATTACGTAATTTAATTGAACCAATATGCTCGGGAACAGATTTTTGAAGTGTTCAAATGTCTAAGGTGTCTTTTGGTCATAATAATAATTTGATGATATGATATCAAACGATATTGGAAGGGTTTTTGAATCCTATCTCCACATGCTCGGCAGATATGAGAATTTTTAAAACATTGATACCAGAAACCGAACTTTTCTAAATTGAAATAAACAAATCACTCGGAAGAGATTTATCGTGATAATGGCAAGTAACGTGAAAAGTTATTGACCTACGAAGTGCAGTGACACGTTTGTAATGATTTGAATTTAAAAAAAAATTTGAAATTGTAAATTTGGTATCAATCCTTAGGGTATTTTATTTTGATCTGAAACTATGTATAGTGATATACCAGGTGTTATCTTTAGTGCTTAAGGATAGCTATAGGGTTTCTGTTACACCTTGTACACAGGCTTATCCAGAAATTGTTGAAAATCTTTCAGGATGTGAAAGTATCTACCCACTTGTGTTTATGAACAATTTAAGTATACAGGGTGTAATTTTAATCACCAAAATCACCAATTTCAATCAAAAAAATCAGCTGTTCCCTACATTTTGTCGAGTGATGCGAACATAAATGTAGGGAACAGCAGATATTTTTTTTACGATTTCACGTTTGGTCCCGTAGTAAAAGTTGTTCATAATGATGAGTACAATGACCCCTTAAGAGGAAAACAGTGATTAAAATTTCACCGTGTATAGATCATCATCTGCTAGTCTAGCCTTTTTTCAACTATTTTTGGAGTCGGCGTCCAGTCCAACCGGATGGAGTTGAATAAAAGTTGAAAATTCTGATGTATTTACGTAAACGAAGCAAAAGGAGTTTATAAGGATCATAGCTGGTGGCGTTCTGTAGTTTCTGCCTACCCCATGGGAAGAAGGCGTGAGTTTGCTGTGGTTTTTTTTTTAACTAACTTGACAGAGGTCCACTGTTGGATATATGCCTCTTCAATTGCACGCCTTTCAGCTCAATTCTCGACAACTCTCATCCAGTTGCTACCAGCCACCTTGCGAGGATCGTCGCATCACCTAGCCTGACGACTAACGAACGTTTACCGGTTCGCGGTCTTCACTCAAGAACAGTCATCGGTTCTATGGCTAATGTGGCCGGCCCATTGCCACTTCAGCTGTGATGACGTCGACAACTTTGGTTGTCTGCCGGATCACCTCATTCCGGATTCTATCCCTCAGAGATATTCCGAGCATATCTCGTTCCATAACTTGACCGAATCAAGAGCGATCTCTTATAATAACCGACAGTAATTGAAACATTTTATTAATGAAATACATTTTCAATCTAATGTGTAAACCACGTTATCTAGTTACTACCTATATAGTAGGAACCTACTAATCCAAAATCAGACCAAAAACCTACTTTATTGATAAAACAATCTAAGATTCTCTCCAATATTCCACAAAACAACTAAACCGTATAGTGTCGATATAAATTTAATAAAACATCGTAATAAACAAGGGTTTTATGTGACGTACGCAACGTGTCCATGTTGAAAGTTCGATGGGGAGCGACATCGAAATATTGTGTCGGAATTTATAGCTGTGCGGTCAGCCCAGGAGACGGTGGGGCGGGGTTCGTGTTGAAGCGGTAGGAGAGTATTAGATGGAAATACAAGGTCAGTCAAATTCCACAGAGAACTATAGTTTTCTAAAAAAAAATTGTTTGGGTATCGATTCCCATCTCGCAGGTGAAGTTTTGCTAGCATATATAATTTGAACTTGTATAACACAGATAAAGGTAATGTTTCATTGTTGTATAAAAGAAAACTTCAATTAAAATAGTCATCATCATCATCATCATTTCAGCCGAAAGACGTCCACTGCTGGACATAAGCCTCCCCCAGGAGGGGGCGTTTTGCCATAATCACCACGCTTGGCAGGCGGGTTGGCGATCGCAGTATGGTGGTAAAATGCATAGAGAACGCTGCTGCCCATTCTCTAGTAAGTCCCTTAGTCGCCTTCTACGACACCCACTGGAGGAAATGGGATGGTGCTATTCTTTTACGCCCGGCGACACATACGGGACATTAAAATAGTGATAGCTTAAAAAAAAGAAACTCTTAATTTATTAACATAGAATTTAGATATTTCATTTCATTTCTTTATAAATTAAGATTACTAGCAATTTCTTTCAAAACCTTGAAGATTCGCAAAAACTTGCTAAGCTGATATTTCAATCAGCTTAGCAAGTTTTTGCGAATCTTTCAACTACAGATGAGTTTTATCTGCTTTCCGCTCAAACCGACACCCATCCTGCACAGTTTGACATAACATGAGATTATTGGAACGAGTTGTAAACAACCGGAATAGAGGATAAATAAACAATACATTTGTGTACGATATGTATATTATAATAACGTTATTGATATTCGGTAAGTTCGTGTCTTTATCTCACTTTCAATCGCGGCGACGCGCGACGTTTTATTTTACTCATGGATTTAATTATTTTGGGCTATAACTATAAATTTACTATACAATAATAATTATAAGTAGTTCTGTGATCACAACCTGAAAGTGGAATTCTGGTTTCTATCACCGGGTCAAATGCATCTAATACAGATTTAATTGGCAAAATGTGGGTGCAACGTAACTCTGTAAGTATGTTCCGAGCTGAACTGTTCTATGAATGCATGTCTCTTCTGTAAAAATCTCACCGTGAACACTTTGGTGAAGTGATGTTATCAATTCCTAGCATCAGGTGGAATGACAGCCCACTTCCAATAAACCAGAAAGGTTACGCGCTCACACAAAATAAGCAAGCACTTCCATGGTTGTAACAGCTCTATATTAGATCTCATCATCGGTATTTCCGATGATAGCCGATGATTCCCGAAGTGCATACCTTGGGATATCGTATTGCTACCCAAGAAACAAAACACCACGAAAATCTGTCACCCGCTCATCGCTCCAACAGGCGCCCCCACAGATTGGCAAAGCACTGGATTGGCGGAACAAGTTGTCTACGAAACTCGTCTATAACTGCGGCTGATAATTAAACAGCTGTGCCGGAACACCGACGTTTTGAAGCGACCATGTCAATACAGATATTAAGTACGTTAGTGTTTGTGCGCTTTACATTGCTTAATTAAATCGGTATGTACAAGCTGTGTCTCCCGGGGAGAGGCGATGGATATGTGATGCTATTGTTTACATGTTTATCGCTTATCCCCATCTTACATAAGTGTCTTAGAAGGGGTTAGTCTTAGAGCTGTAGACGCATCTTGGTGTTAAGGGTGGATTTCACCAATGAAACTGAACGTAATCAGCACATCTAAACTGCGTTCAAGAATTGTATGCTGCATAATCATCAGCCTATAACGTTCCCACTGCTAGGACACAGGCCTCCTTATTTTGAGGAGTAGTCCATCATCCACCACGCGAGCCCACCACGGGTTGGTAGATGTCACATGTCTTTCGATTCGTTTGGTTCTAGGACATGCCGGTTTCTTCACGATGTTTTCCTTTACCTTGGCAATGATGATTAAATTATTTACACAAAGTAAATCGCTTGTCTGGGTTCGAACCCACGATCTCGTAAGTCGCAGCCGTTACCACGGGGCCAACTGCTCAAGAGTTGTAAATGTCATTAATGTCATGAAATATTTACACTAACAGCCCTTGAATGCAGTGTAAATGTGGTACTAATCGAGTTCATTTACATTGGTGAAATGCCAATTTCACCAAGACCAATAAAACGTTTTACGTTTATCAGTTACAGGGTTTAAGAATACACATGCATGGGTGTATTCATAAACGATTATTAAAGTTACGAGATGTCTAAACGTCAAAAATGTATGGTTAATCAGTCGCTAACCATTACTTAACTTTAAGCAACGTTTATAAATAAGGGGCGCAATGTGACGTTTTGGCGAAATGTCGAGACTACAAAGTTGAGTTACATGGCTTTAAAGTATATTGGTACATTTCGTATAACATAAATAGTTTATACGCTACATATTTTATCCTTGCCTTACACCGCTCCGTTTACACCGCACCTGCAGCCTAATTCTTAGCAAACCGAAACCTTGGAAGGCCACATTGTCTGAAACATTCGTACC
The DNA here is from genome assembly GCA_949987655.1 of Polymixis flavicincta. Taxonomy (NCBI): domain Eukaryota; kingdom Metazoa; phylum Arthropoda; class Insecta; order Lepidoptera; family Noctuidae; genus Polymixis; species Polymixis flavicincta. The sequence goes on along the minus strand of OX465181.1, from coordinate 20,586,640 downwards.
CAATTCTGGCCACAATTGTGCGCACGTGCGTCTTAGCAGAATTTACTATGTCTAATACAATAAGTTGGCACCCCACGGTGGGGCGGGGGCCTAAATTATGTATTTTATTGTCACTGGATCCAATTTCATAACCCGAAGAACGGTCGGGATGAGTCCGCAGTGTTATAAGCTATCCTATTGAATTTTGCAATACATACAAATGCGTTAGTAGTGTTTTGTGGGTAATGTTCGAACGTGCTGGATTATCGCGAGACGATATTTATTTTTGTGCGAAATATTTTTGACGGTTCTTGTAGCTTTGTAGGTTCGTGACTGTCTTGTTTTATTTTTGGAGATTATAAGATTCTTAAGCAGGACGGCGCACAGTGGGCTGAAAATCGATCTTCATAGACTTAGGGATCAATTTAGACTTTTTTAATTTTTTTCGGCAGAAATGGGTTTAAGTATCATAATAGATCTATGTAATGCTATTTCAGTTTTTCAATAAACGTTTTTCTTTACTTTGTAGCACTTGGTTGAAAAAAATGTATGGAGAAATATGTTAAAAAGGATATATTTCGACTTCGCTACAAGTGCGCCTAATTTGCTTTGGCACGATTATACCCCTTATTTGTCTGCATTTTTTGACATAGCGCACATTGCGCGCACTTGTTAGAGTTTGGGAGAAAAAAAACAAAATGTGTTTTTAAAATTCAAAAAAGGTTTTAATGTGTTTTTAATTGATATTAGGTACTAAATGATTATAAAAGGATTATAAAAAATGTATATGAACATAAATGGAATAGCAATCGATTCAACGTAACAACTAATAACAAGGTTCATGGTAATTATCTAATTATTTTTGTAATTTAGTGAGAGTAGTTAGATAATCTCCCTATATTAATACCCTTCCATGCATTTTTTATAAAATATGCATTACAATACAAAAAAATCTGAGTGACTGACTCATAATTAAAAAGAAACTTGAACAACTTAAAAATCTTAAATAAATGAAAAATATTGAAATAAATAAAAAACAAAATTAAAGCTACAAGCATCCTAAACATCTATATCAGATTCATCGGACTCTGTGTCATAAATAATGTTATCTATGTCACAGAACTCAATATCATCCTGTTGCTTCGGTCCAACAATTAAAAGATCCAAAGTTTCTTGCCTCATCTTTGTTTTATGTTGAGCACGATGCATTATTGGCCGTATTGCAGAAACGTAAGGATCTGAGGTCAGAAGCATCATCTTCATTATATCCTCATTTGTGCTCGTCCTATTTATTTTACGTGAATGGTGCTCCCTGTATCTGCGAAAGTCTTTGTTACGCGCCTCAGATGCTTCTTCAGATAGATTTCCATTCGGTACAATGGAGTTTTCGATGATTTCAGCTCCGTGAATCAACAATTTATGCACTGTTGCTGACATATAGTACCAATGATAGAACTGTAGGTATCTCTCTGCGGTCGTACGGGTATAAGCTCAAAATTTTTGAACATCGATGTTTTCACCTGATGTAATTGCTTGTAAAATAACTGCGAATCTGCGCACTATTTCTTCATCCAAGCCAGTAATAGCTGCCGTTTTTTCAGGAAATGCGAAGAATTTCCTTGCCGTAATTCCGTCATTTGTTGTCCCTGCTCCCTGCTTCACGATATCTATCAGAAGCCCTAACTCCTCTCGAAATCTCTTTTGTATCTGTGTCTTCCTCTGCTGCATCAAGGATTTGTTGTCTTCTCCTTTGACAGACCAAGTTTTTAAGTCTTGTCTGTATGCTATGTGCAAAAGACACTCATGCTATTCATTTGAGCATGCAAAGGTGACAAACCAAACTTGATCATATCAGATAACACTTCTCTACGCAATACTGCATCGAGATCGTTCATCTGAGATGGTTTCGCCAAACACAAGTAACACACAGCACTGGAGCGAGCTTCTGATAGATAAGTGCACACTTTTCCATCAATCATCGTCATGACGAGATTGTGTTTAACTTCAATGCCATCAACACATTTGGATGGGCTTAAAGTTTTTATCTCTGCTTGCATTTTCGTCATTTCATCTTTGACTACCAACTCACTTTCTTTGACAAATATAAATTGTACAGGTCGACAGAATAGTGTAGAGCACGGCTTAGGATTTTCCCATATAATTACTTCCTTTCCAACTGCAGCAGTCAGTTTTAGGGGAACCAAAGTAGTCATAAAAATGGCTTCATCAGTCTTTCCTTCTTCCATTTTTTGTTTATATCTACTTTGGCTTGATGACCCATCGAAACCCCATTTTGATAGTAAATTTAAGGACTGGTGTGGCGCCTTATCTGGTAGAGTTTTGAGTATACGTTGCACAGTTATGTCAAGAAGAGCTTGAAGAGATACTTTAGCCATTGTATATGTAAAACTAAACGCCTCCTTTGGAGGGTAACATATTAATTTAGCCTGCTGCACTTTATAATACGATGGATAAATATCAGATGCACCCTCGCGGATTGTAGATTCTCGCAATGTAATATATTGCCACTTCGACAGTTTAAGTGATAGCAGTAATCCAAGTGCTTTCTCCGGAGTAAAAGTACATTTCTTGTGCTTCTGAGTTTTAATTAGTTGCGAAAATGTTGCTACCCCTTCAGGATTTTTCATTAAATAATCAATGACTTCAGCCAAATTTTCTTTGCCATCTTTCTTTAACTTGCTTACTGTAGCGTAAGCTAGTTGGTCACTGTTTTGTTCATTCTGTTCTTCAATCCTCCGTTTTTTCTGTTTAGTACACAATTCTACAAATGGTTTACGAGGACTAAAACACTTAGTGTTCCAACAGATACAGATTGGCTGGTTGAAGGTGCTTGATACTCTGTAATGGCATCCTCTGCAGCTTGATGTGGAACAACACAAGATGGCCAATCCACTGTAAGGGCCAACCAGTTTTCGTATTGTTTCTTAAATGTTTCAGGGTTTAATTTGGCATTCTTCCATATTTTTATGACAGCTTGGCTGAATCTTCGACAAAATTCCTTTAAAGTATCGCTGTCTTCTTCCGAAAGATTTAAATTGAACTGTGACACAACAGTTCGCAGCAAAGCAAGGTCGAAGCTTGCCAGACTGCTTTAAAATAACATATAAGTCAAGGTTATGAACTAAATTCACTTGTTCCATTTTAGAAAAATAGGTTATCACTCTTTGAAATAACAAAGACGATTGAAAATAGTAATTAAATGTACACGATTTATACTTAAAGTTCGAAAAAACTATGAAGGAAGGGGGGTAGTTAGTTAATGAGATCTAATTATCTTAGTAATAGGACATTAGATCTCATTACGATAGATAATAGCCAATGGATCATAATATCTCATTATTTATAACCATCCTCGTTATTAAATTACAAAAGATGTTTAATTACTTTCTATAATATTTGTTATGTTTACCCGGTAGCTTTTACATTTCTGTTCATATAATTTATTTATAACCCTTTTTTTTGCGTGGGAAATCATCAAATAACTTCTCCCGCTCTGGGTGGAGCAGGAGGGCGTGTCAGACTTTTACTGACTAAAACCCACCCGTGTTCCCTCAGTAGCCCGTAAGCCAGGGGCTGTGGTATCTCTTTCGAACAAACCCGCACCCCTGGCAGGCATCGGCCCTTGCGGGCCCCATCATTTTGTGCTGACATCTCTTTGAGGCGCGCGTGGAACACAACGTGCCGTTGACTTGGGCTTGGTCCTTACCGGACAGCGAGCTACCTATTACTCGCCATCCCCAAGCTCATGCCTACGGTGGCCGGAAATCGGCTTGGGATTCCCGACGCCCAGGGCGTCTCCGTATCCTGCGGCGGCTAGGGTCGCGAGGGCGCATAGACTGCCTCTCCCTCACGTGTGCCGCTTCCCTCTTCGCGAGCATCACTGCTTCGCTAAGGAGGTGACGGCTCCCCATGACCTCTCGCTCCGTACCATGGCCTGGACCAGGGCCGGACGCGAGAGAATAACCCTTAAGTACCTAATGTCAATTATAAACAGATTAAAACCTTTTTTAGATTTCAAAAACACATTTAAATTTTTTTTCTCCCAAACTCTAACAAGTGCGCGCAGTGTGCGCTATGTAAAAATATGCAGAAATATAAGGGGTATAATCGTGCCAAAGAAAATTAGGCGCACTTGTAGCGAAGTCGAAATATATCCTTTTTTACATATTTCTCCATACATTTTATTCAACCAAGTGCTATTAAGTAGCGAAAAACGTTTAGGGAAAAACTGAAATAGCATTAAATTGATCAACATATGATAGATGAACTCATTTCCGCCGAAAAAATTTAAAAATTACTAATTTGATCCCAAAGTCTATGAAGATCGATTTTCAGCCCACTGTGCGGCGGGGTAATTGCAACACATAAACATTAGCAATAGACTTCATTTTGACGGTTCAACAATATTCATTGCGTTATTTACGTTATTGAGCAGACAATGTTTTCGAACATAATGAAGCACTGGATTTCGCAATATCCTTTAAAATGTTTCAGTTTCTGATTGATAGTGCGTTATGTAATTAAGGTGCAAGTGTAGAAATCAGAAAAAAAATACTTACTAGTATAATCTATCAAGTTGGCGGACATAACCATTTTGGTATTGCAAATCCCTAACTAAAAGCATTGACATTTTCAAAGAAGCTCTATTAATAAAGTGAGTTTCCAAGATAGGATCTATTACATAAATAGAATATGATATTTTTTCTGGTAAAAAACGAGGGATAAAAAGTTATAGCTGGCCTACATTATTGAATGAACGGCATTATCCTCGCCACCACGTCTCTCTTTTACCCCCACTCTGCTATTCTTAATTTTACTGTCAATTTAAACCTTTTTCGTACCTACGGAACTTTACAAAGTGCAATATTTTAAAATAGCAGAAGCTTATCAAGTGTAAAATTAATTTCACGGCAGCCATTCTTCGAGATAGTTCATCAAACTTTCAAGATTCAGATGAGCATAAAATAGGCGGAGAGCGCCTTCGGAAAACTTTCTGTGTAACGGAAATTAGTTCTAACATTTTACTAGTTTAAAAATATTTACTTCAGCGGAAGCAAGGAAGCCGACGAAAAATGGAGAAAGAAAACGAAACGATTATAAGGTTTCTCCAAAGAAAAGTGTATTTTTATTAAAGGTTTGCGATATATATTACATACATATCGCAAACCTTTAATAAAACCAGCTGACAATCAAGACGCTTCCAACGTTGATTAATTGTCAAATTATGATAAGGAGTTTAAACGTTATGAGGGCACAGCAGAACATACATAGTACCGGTCAAAATAATAACCCTCCTTTTTGCTTCGCGGTAGTCAGGTAAAAACAACCTCTTTTTATTATTCCGGGTAGCAAATCGTCATGAATGTGGAGGGGCCTGTCAGATTCTTACTGACTAATAACCACCCCGGTGTTGCATTTCCGACGTTTGGCTCCCAGACTGGAGCGGGGGTCGTGCAGTCCATGGCCCTATACGGGGCACTGGTGTGGGCGCCTTCATTGAGGCGCCAACCAGCACGCCGGTTGAAGGCTTCCTATAGAGTCATGGCCATCCGGATGGCCCGGGGATACCGCACGATCTCCGGTGAGGCGGCGGGCCTCCTTTCCGGATTGCCGCCGTGGGATCTGGTGGCAAAGGTCCTCGCGCCCTTGGGAGTGGCACGATGAGGTCAAACGCCGGGGCGTTACTCCGCTGCCGCGAGAAATCGCGGCACAGACTGGAGCGGGGATCGTGCAGTCCATGGCCCTATACGGGGCACTGGTGTGGGCGCCTTCATTGAGGCGCCAACCAGCACGCCGGTTGAAGGCTTCCCATAGAGTCATGGCCATCCGGATGGCCCGGGGATACCGCACGATCTCCGGTGAGGCGGCGGGCCTCCTTTCCGGATTGCCGCCGTGGGATCTGGTGGCAAAGGTCCTCGCGCCCTTGGGAGTGGCACGATGAGGTCAAACGCCGGGGCGTTACTCCGCTGCCGCGAGAAATCGCGGCACAGCGGACAGGGCTCCGGCGCTATCTCATAGCGACATGGAGAGTGCGATTGTCACAACCCAGTGCTGGGCACGCCATGATTGCGTGCCATGATTGCCTCTTTGAGGAGTGGCTTGAGAGGTGGCATGGCATCCTCACTTTCCGCCTGACGCAGGTCCTCACCGGACGACGGCTGTTTCGGGAGGTTCCTGTTTCGCATAAGGCGGGAGGAAACGCGCGGGTGTTTCCATTGCGAAGATCGCCCTGAGAACACGGTGGACCATACGGTGGAGATCTGCCCGACTTAGGCGGAGCACTGCCGTGTCCTTTTGGAGGCGATCGGCGGCAGCGATCTCTCGCGTCCAGCCCTGGTCCAGGCCATGGTACGGAGCGAAAGTGCATGGGTAGTCGCCGCTTCCTTCTGGGAAGCAGTGATGCTCGCGAAGAGGGAGGCGGCGCACGTGAGGGAGAGGCAGTATAGGTGCCCTCACGGCCCTAGCCTCCGCAGGAGACGCCCTGGGCGTCGTGAATCCCAGGCTGATTCCCGGCCATCGTAGGCGCGGGCTTGCGGAAGGCGAGTAATGGGTAGCTTGCTGTCCAGTCAGGACCAAGCCCGGGTCGACGGCGCGTTGTGTTCCACGCACGCGCCTCAAGATGGGGTCCGCAAGGGCCGATGCATGCCAGGGGTGTGGGTTGTTCGAAAGAGATACCGTTGCCCCTGGTACAAAGGCAAATTAGGAAACACGCGTGGGTTTTAGTCAGTAAAAGTCTGACACGCCCTCCTGCTCCACCCAGAGCGAGAGAAGTTATTTGATGATTTGACACCCTTAAAAAAAAAACCACCCCGGTATTCCCTTCTCAAACCTAAAAAAATCAAATAATACAATTTCAAGTAATTTTATTAAACCAAATGTAATCTTAATTGAGGCTGACACAAGAACGTGGAAATTGGCATAAAAAGAAATGGGTGAAGTTGAGCCGTGGATATTGATGATGATGATTTTAATTGCAACTGTTAATTAATCATTTTATAGATTTTCTTCTTCTGCTCGTCAATCATAAACTTACGATACGACATTTTAGATTCCGTCCCCACTAGTGACCTCTTGCCAAATATGTCATAAAACGAGCGAGACTTTCCCATCACTATCAGAAAATATAAAACTTGCCAAAGTAGCGCTTTCAGCACTATTAATCCAGTGAACTGTTATTTGATAGCAATAAGCCGAAATTGGCCAGCGCTTTAAAAACCTGTTCCGTTGAAACGTGAGCTTGTGAGTCGGTCTGAAATTCACCGTTGTTCCGGTAAATAAAGGATCTGCTTGTATTTTTCAGCTTCATGTCCTTTCACAGAAATATTTTTACCCATATACTGCGAAAATTCGTTTTTTTCCTTGTCTGTTCCAAGGATTCATTAGATATTTAGATGTGTTCTAGTTTGTTTTATAGTAGGTTGTTAGGGTGTGTAGGCAGAGTTATAAAAGAAAAGTCAATCTGCTTGATACTCACAGTTGTATTGGGTACATACACACTTGACAACACAGTAAACAGTTAGAAGGAGAAAAGTCACAATTACGATAGGCACACACAGTCACAATAGTCACGGCACAATAATAACAGTTAATATAGATGTTAAACGAAAACAATTAAGAAAGATAGGTGTCACAAAATTATGCGTAGCCGAGCGGCGCGTGGGCAAGTATCGACTGAAGGTCGCAGCAAGGTGATCGAACGCGCGCTCCCACCTCGGCCGGGCGGCGGTCGCCGGCTACGTCACGATGACGTAGTGCGGCGTGCGCGAGTCCAGTGAATACTGGTAGCCCGACATTTTCCGAATGCCAGCGTATGTGAATATGAGGATAGATAAATATTAATAAATAATGTGTTTTTGTGTGTTTATAATATACATAAATAAATGTTAATGTAGGTATGTACCCCACACTACCCCCCTCCAGAGACCGTCAAGGGCGATAAAAATCCGGGAATCGAACACGTCGTCCGGAGCGAGTGGTATACTCTTTTTTGTCTGGAGATGGAGTATCTTCTTCGGGGTCAGCTTTGTCGGCCAATATGTAAGCTGGCTTTAGGCGGTCTATTGAGACCGTGACCTCCTTACCCTTAAATAAAATTTTGAAAGTTTTATCACTTTTGTGCAGAACTTTGTGAGGACCTGTGTAGGCTGGTTGCAGCGAACCACGTAATGCGTCTTCACGGAGGAACACGTGATCAGTGGTCTGCAGATCCTTAAATACAAATATGCTCGTCTTAATGTGGCGGGAAGCTGGAGTTGGCTGCAGTTTTTGGGCAAACTGACGGATGCGCGCGGTAAATTCCGTGATGTCGGTCGTTCCGTCATCACCGGGTGAAAAGAATTCGCCCGGGAGTCTTAGCTGCTCGCCGTATACTAATTCGGCGGAGGACGCTTGGGCATCCTTTTTGAATGCGCTCCGTATGCCAAGCAATACCCACGGCAATGATTCAGTCCACTTGTCATTGGCATGACACATTATGGACGCCTTCAGTTGCCTGTGGAAACGCTCCACCATGCCATTGCACGCTGGGTGGTATGCTGTGGTCCGCTTGTGCTGGAAACCAACAATTTTCGACAATTGTTCGAACAGAGCCGACTCAAACTGACGGCCTCTGTCCGTAACAATGGTGGTAGGACAGCCAAACCGGGCAATTCAACCAGACAGCAAAGCTTTAGCTACCGTCTCGGCAGTAATGTCGACAATAGGTACGACCTCTGGCCACCTGGTAAATCGGTCGACCGCCGTCAGACAGTATCTAAAGCCTTGCGAAATTGGTAGTGGGCCCACAAGGTCAATGTGGACCGTGGTGAACCTAGCGCGTGGGAGATGAAAATTCCCTAAAGGCGCGGATACGTGACGGCTCACTTTCGCTCGCTGACAAGCGAGACAAGCTCGTGCCCACTCCCTGCAGTCCTTCCTGACGCCTGGCCAAACAAAGCGTTCTGCGATTAATTTGGCAGTCGCCGAGACGCCTGGGTGACTGAGGCAATGCAAGCTGTCGAAAGCTTGTTTTCGCAGCATTTTGGGTACGAATGGCCTGGGGGACGCTGTACTGACGTCGCAGTACACGGTTGTACGCTCCCCAGGAACTTGCAACTTCTCCAGCACCAGCGAAGACCCTTCCTGAAGAAGTTTCTTCAGTTCTGGATCTGACGCTTGTGATTTCGCGAGGGTGTCGAGACTGACTGGAGCTTGGAGCTCCTCCACGCGAGATAAGGGGTCGGCCACCACGTTGTCTTTCCCAGAAATGTGTCTTATGTCGGTGGTGAATTGAGCGACAAAGTCTAGATAACGGAATTGCCGTGGCGAACAGTTTTTCTTCCTTTCGTGGAATGCGAAACTGATCGGCTTATGGTCCGTATAAACGACGAAGTGTCGTGCCTCCAGCATATGGCGAAAGTATTTGATGGCCTCGTAAATGGCCAGCAGTTCCCTGTCATAGGGAGAATACTTTGTTTGCGAAGGGCTGAGCTTTCGGGAAAAGAAAGCTAATGGCTGCCATCCTTCGTCGCTAAGCTGCTGTAACACCGCGCCGATTGCAGTATCCGACGCATCGGTGACCAATGCGAGTTTGGCATTGCAATCGGGGTGAGCCAATAAAGCAGCATTAGCAAGGCTTTCCTTGCAGTCCTCGAATGCTTGCAAAGTATTCTCCGCAAGACATACAGGATGCGAACCCTTTACGTTGCCGATCAAGAGGTCGTGGAGTGGCGCCTGTATTTGGGCTGCGTGAGGCATGAAACGCCTATAAAAATTAATCATGCCCAAAAATCTGCGCAACTTCCGAACGTCTTTCGGCGGAGGGAAGTTCTTGATGGCGTCGACCTTAGTGTCAAGTGGTTTGGTGCCCTTCTCGGAGATATGGTAACCTAAGAATGTTACTTCCGGGACACCAAAAATACACTTGGACGTATTTATTAGCATGCCGTAGTCCTTCATCCTGCCGAAAATGATGCGAAGATGCTCCTCGTGCTCTGCTTCTGTCCTGGAGAAGATCAAAAAATCGTCCAAATAACAGTAGCAGAAGTCCAGTCTTCTTGTCATCTCGTCGACAAAACGTTGAAATGTCTGACCTGCGTTGCGCAGACCAAACGTCATGTACGGAAATTCGTACAGGCCAAACGGTGTGGTAATCGCCGTCTTCGGGATGTCGTCCGGACTGACAGGTATTTGGTTATAGGCTTTCACGAGGTCGATGGTGCTGAAAATTCGACAGCCTGAAATGCTGTGAGCAAAATCGTGGATGTGCCTAATGGGGTACCTGTCAGGAATGGTCCGAGCGTTGAGCATCCGGTAATCTCCACAGGGTCGCCAACCATTGTCCTTTTTAGGCGCGAGATGTAGTGGGGATGACCAGGGGCTCTCCGAGGGTCTGGCAGTTCCGTTGGTCAACATCAGCTGGAACTCCTGCTGAGCAATTTTTAATTTGTCCGGCGCTAATCGCCGAAATGATGATGAAACTGGAGGGCCTGGGGTCGTGCGGATATGGTGTACAGTGTTGTGTGGTGTAGTGCGTTGTGTACCGGCAGGTCGGGTAATGTCGGGAAATTTTTCCAGAATTTTATGATACCTCGAATCACCAGAAGTAACCTTTACAGAAAATAAAGAGGAGTCTGAGTGATTCGAGGCTATAGTATAAATATTTGTTACTGTCAATTAGCCATTGATTTTTACAGTCAACGGTTAATGAGTAAAAACAAAGAAAGTCTACTCCGATAATCGGTTTCGTCACTTCAGCTACCACAAAACGCCACTTAAAGTCTCTACGTCGGAATGGGCGTCCCATTCGCGGCCACTAGTTGGTAATTCGTTGGTGCACGACGATCGCTGAGCAGACGACGTGGGTAGACACAGAGGTCGCTTCCAGTATCGACCAGAAACTGCGTCTTCGTCCTTTGGTCTGCGACGAATAGGCGACCAGTTGAAGCGGGGCAATCGTCTGTCGCCATTACCGACTGCCCGCGGCGTTTCCCTTGTAGTCGCAGGGTTTGATGCAACGCTTTGCCTTCTCACCATGCGTTGAATGGTACCAGCATACCGGGTGCTTCCGATAGCTGGAGTTTGAGCGGGTGGAAGACCGTTGGCGTGAGTTGCGTCTCGTATCGCGGTCGCGGCTGTGCGAACGATTCCGACATCGACTATCACGCAGCTGTACCGTCAGGTCTTTCATCGCCCGTTTGAGTTCCGCGATTTCGGCTGCCATCTCACTCACTGTTGGTCCTGCTGCCGAACTTGAAGCCACGTGGCTTGGTGGTGCGACGATATCCTGGACGCGGTCTGCCAGCTCAGCCAATGCCTCCAAGGTGCTCTGAGGTTGCGATGCCAGAAGGGGCTGGATACTGCTGGAGAGCCGACTACTCCAGATGGTGCGCACGAAGTCCTCGGGCACGGTTGGTCCAGCTAACCCTTGCAGATGGCGAAGAAACTGCGATGGTTTGCGGTCTCCCAGCTCCTCGTGCATCAACAGCTGTTTCACCTTCTTCTCCTGGGAGGCTGAGAGGCGCTTCACCAATTCTTTCTTAAGCTTCTCGTACCGTTTGGTGGCTGGAGGGGACATGATGACGTCCTTCACCTCTTTTGAAAATTGGGGGTCCAGATGGCCAACCACGTAATTATATTTGGTGACGTCATTGGTCACCCCCGCATTCTCAAACTGCGCTTCAATTTGCGCGAACCAAATATCTGGCTCTTCCGGCCAAAATGGTGGCAACTTTAATGACACGCGGTAATTGTCGTTCTCGTGCTCAATGGACACGCGCTTTGGTTGGCGCGTTCTACGTGTAACGTGTTTCGCCGGCTGTGACGACGCGGTGTGCTCAGACTCACTATCACTCATTTTATTTTAAGTGTGTTCTACTCGGGGTCACCAGTATAGTAGGTTGTTAGGGTGTGTAAGCAGAGTTATAAAAGAAAAGTCAATCTGCTTGATACTCACAGTTGTATTGGGTACATACACACTTGACAACACAGTAAACAGTTAGAAGGAGAAAAGTCACAATTACGATAGGCACACACAGTCACAATAGTCACGGCACAATAATAACAGTTAATATAGATGTTAAACGAAAACAATTAAGAAAGATAGGTGTCACAAAATTATGCGTAGCCGAGCGGCGCGTGGGCAAGTATCGACTGAAGGTCGCAGCAAGGTGATCGAACGCGCGCTCCCACCTCGGCCGGGCGGCGGTCGCCGGCTACGTCACGATGACGTAGTGCGGCGTGCGCGAGTCCAGTGAATACTGGTAGCCCGACATTATCCGAATGCCAGCGTATGTGAATATGAGGATAGATGAATATTAATAAATAATGTGTTTTTGTGTGTTTATAATATACATAAATAAATGTTAATGTAGGTATGTACCCCACAGTTTTAACAGATTTCGCTTTTCGGAAATACTGAAGTTTGTACCTATGTAAATAATTGTAGAAAATTTTATCCGACGCAGAATATGATTAGAAGTAGCATTTAATATCTGAAGAGTCAACTGTATTCGCTCATGTTCACCAATTTTTGAATGACAATCGGTTACAACCGAAATAATCACATACCGGTAAGCAGCTCTGGTAATGATTCGGGAAGGTGAAGCCTGTAGTCACAATTTAAACATCTAGATTTATGTATTTACCTGTAAAATGGACACAGGTTCCATTTTTTCTAATAATAAGTACAATTAAGAATAAGTAACATTTTGGTTTGTATTCAAAATTAGCCTTTGGTTTCTTTTTGTCGGCGTTGCAAATTTATGTACAAAATATACATAAGAATTTCACTCATTCCGTTCAAGTGAACGAATCTTATTCAGTCACCATTCGCAACCTGCCAGTGTAAAATGCATTTATTTCTATTATTGTATCTTGTGCATATTTCTTCTGCACCTTAGATACAACAGAGTAACCTAGTGACTAGATAGGGCAGTTCAGAGGGAAGAAAAAGTAAAAAAATTAAAATAGAAAAAAATCAACCTGAAAGTCGCGTCTCCTCAACTACAACGATTATTGCAGATGCACTTTAGATACCGGAGAGAAAGCGCTCGCAAGCGCTGCACCGTCGGCAGCCCTAATTAATATTTTCTCTACGGACTGCAGTATAAACCAATTACGAAGCTAGACCAAAACTGTGGTGTTTTTCGGCGCGCGCCAAATTGCTTTACACGCGAGCTTTGAAGTGTTAAGCGTTTATTAAATTTGGAATCAAAAGCGCAACATTGCTGAATGTAGCTAGCTATACATGTGCCATCACTCTGTTTCATGTTTAATGAGCGTTGAGCATTCACCTCTAAAGTTGGGGAAAGTGAAAATTAAACGGCAAGGATTGACAAAATAAATATTGCTCCATTAATTTTTGTGCTGGTATTAAAATCAAACACTGTATTTTTTATTATCCTTTATTATAAAAAACCCAGTTTTTAATAAATTTTATTAGATTACAATCTAGCCTATAAGACTAATTTGCAATATTAATCTAATTAATTTTTTACGTGATAATTATAAACATCGCATTTAAAGTTACCTTAACTAATATTGTAATCTGCGAAACCAGAGTAAACAGGCATTTTCTGGACACGCTCGTTCTTTCATAGCCCTCATCAACCGCTTTGCATCAGGCCTGATCGAAGTCACAAGCAGGCCCATTCTCAATAAAAATAAAATAAACTATATACATAATTTCGGAAATTGTTCCATTAATTTCAACTTTTCTATGAAAATACTTGGCTCGCCATCAGGTTATTCACCCACAAACCACTTAGTAACACATCTCCTTTGTAAACTCGCAACCCCAAACACTTCAAAAGCGTAATAACCACCTGATTATTTTTTAATTAATTCCCAAAATAATATCAAGGTACCCACCCAAGCTCTTATCTAGACACCACGATTTCCCAATTTGAACGCAACGACTTCTCACACAAAATAGAACAAGATTTATTCCCTAATCAGAGTTTAATCAAGGCGCGGGAGTATCAACGAATTAATTCGAAATTAACGTCGTTAAGGGCCGTAGAACGAGTCGTCGAACAATAAACCAGTGAGAAATTGGGCCCTTAGAAAATTATTTAAGTGGGCGGAACGCCGATAAATTCTCACTCCAGTGTACTGCGAGAATTTCTTTAGCAAGATCATTGAATGCAAAATTATATTTGTGAGAGAATTGCTGGCTGATTAAAGAGTACCTAGTACAAAGTTCACGATTTCCCTCCCTCGAGTGTAGGGAGACGCTACGAGGAACATCGATGTGAGGCGACTTTGCCTTTATACTTAAGTATGGCAGACATACCTACCTATTAAACATGCGACAATTGCAAACTTCGACAAAACATAAAATCTTTGTGTGTTTATGAAAACAGATTCAGATATGGACGCAACATAATTAAAAAATAATAAAAAGCACTGACCTTATTTTGAGGAATCAATATCAACTGCAGCAACCTGTAAAGAAGAAAAATCTGTGGTAAAAAAATATATAGGAATAAAATATTTTGTTTCGGTTAATTTAAAACACAGCAGCAGTATTTTTAAACTTGTCCAGAATGAGATTCGAGGAAACGTACGCGGACTTCCAAAGTCAGTACTATCCAAACTTTAGAAGTTCTGCTTCTGACTTCATTAGAAGAAACGAGCGCAAAGATAACTAACTTTACCATTAAACCGACTTCAACAACATACCTACTTCAAGGAAATTTTTAAAAGAATTCCGAGTCTACGTCAAACGTCAGGTATACACGAAAGAATCCGAAGTCGGTCTCATTCCGCGCCGCTCCATTCATCGTTCAACTCGGCCCATTCACTTATGCGAGTCTCACTCATTCCGACTGTACGCCGATTCATTCCGTCTCAGACCTACGTTATTTAAAAAGAAATTTCTAGAAAATGTCGAGACGTATGCTTTGAGTGTGAGCTCATTATGGTTTTCTTTGAATACAGGTGTTCATTAACGGGAATAGTGCTGCAGCAAAGGAATTTTTCATTTGCGAGTCATATTGAGTTCCTATTCGCTATTGAAACTTGAATGTGGATTCAATTATACGTGTTCAAGAAAAATATTTTATTAAAAAAGTCCGATCATTTTTAACAAGCGAAATGGATTAAGGTTTTTACGTTCTTTCGATTGAAATATTTAAGAAACTGCATTTGTAGAAGCATTTTTTTTTTAAATATTTTATTTAATGGAGTTCTTATTTAAAAGATTTCATTCATTCTGAGGTTAAGTCGACATTCCAACGAACGTAATAAAATAGCGCCGAGAGTTTTTCGCGCGCACTCGAACTTCAACACAGAGTTGAATCGAACACCGTTTTTTCGACGCGCTGAGACGTCGAAAAAACAGTGAAAACGACACTCTGTTTTTTTTATTCGAGGTTGGGAAATCATCAAATAACTTCTCTCGCTCTGGGTGGAGCAGGAAGGCGTGTCAGACTTTTACTGACTAAAACCCACCCGTGTTCCTTCAGTTGCCTGTGTGCCAGGAGCCACGGTATCTCTTTCGAACAACCCGCACCCCTGGTAGGCATCGGCCCTTGCGGACCCCACCAGTTGGTGCTGACATCTCTTAGAGGCGCGCGTGGAACACAACGCGCTGTTGACCCGCGCTTGGTGCTTACCGGACAGCGAGCTACCCATTACTCGCCGTCCGCAAGCCCGCGCCTGCGGCTGGTGCCTGGGATTCCCGACGCCCGGGGCGTCTCCTGCGGCGGCTAGGGTCGTGAGGCTTCATATACTGCCTAGACGCATGCTGTTGGGTTCTCAATGCTCGATTCAACACCAATACTTGAAAATTCAGTATGTGATAAGATCCTGCCGCGATATTTTTAAGTGACTGACTGAAACTCGTATCAGTAGGTATACGAAACTACCAAACCTGACCATTAAAGCATCATCGCAATCGCAATGACAAATTGTTGCTGCGCATCGTTTGAGGTCAGGACATATTCCACTAAACTATGTACTTTGCTTTTCTCATGTGAAAAGCGGACTCTACTAACTGTGAGGTGTGTGGTAAAATAGAAGATGCACAGCATGTGTTGGTGGAATGTGTCCGGCATACTAACAAAAGAAACGCATTGCTGAATTCTTTGAAGTTGTCGGTAATGGATGTTGGAATGTTTCATGGCATCTTAGCCAATCCAACTTCTAAAGCAGCAAAAATATTATATACTTTTTATTAGATAAAAAATAAGATTAGGTTATGTTTTGTGTAATTCAGGTTAGTTTAAGAGTAAGTGATCATTTGTAAAAGCATGATGGGATTGACACTGTCACATATATTATGTGTACATAAATCCCTTAAATAAACAAGCCATAACCAAAATCTAATTTTCTTGGTAATAAGGTAGGTTATGACTACTCAAATACACCACGGAGAAAATATCATTACCCTATCAAAGGCTCTCCTGATTTCGATAGTAAAGCAGACAGTGCTTGAACCACGTTTGCGTTTATGGAAACGTGTATGGAGAAAACAAACGTTAACCACTACTTAGACACCGAGAAGTTTTAATGGTTGTTTTCCCGCGGCAGAACATTTTGCCATAAGGAGTACTTTCAAGGCATAGAGTTAAAGAAAAAGAATTAAGATGTTTTTGTTTTAAAATAATTAAATAAATATTCATCAACTCGAAAACTTAAGCATCAACAGTAACACTAGAGGTAACTTGTACGTACTACTCGGATCGCACGCACCGCTGACAAAGGGAACAGCATGCATAAATGTTCAAAACAAAATAAACTCTCGCACGTGGTGTTTTTTCACAATGGTAAATCTGCCATTTTATTGTTTCTAATGTAGCGGCACTACAAATAAAAAATGCTTCGCAACAAAAATCGAAAAAACGCAAAAAGAAAAGTGGCGCCATCTACAATGCCACAGGCGAACTATCTTAGCAATTCTACATCGCGCAATCAGAGACACTCAGATAGATACAAAATCCCGACATGAACTGTCGGGCAGTTGCCCGGACCAGACAAAATACCCGTCTGGTCGGAGGATCCTCCTTTTCAATAGAGGATGAGCGAACTTTACACCCTGTTCCTCATCATCATCATCATTTCAGCGGGAAGACGTCCACTGCTGGACATAGGCCTCCTCTAATTCGGGGGGGCTTGCCATAATCGCCACGCTTGGCAAGTGGGTTGGCGATCGCAGTATGGTGGTAAAATGCATAGAAAACGCTGCTGCCCATTCTCTCTCATGTTCCTCATACCTCTAAACGAATACTTTATTTGTTTATAGAACGATTGTATTATCAACACAAAACCATTTGGCTGCGGGAAAACAACCATTAAAATTTCTCGGTCTATTGGAACGACAGACAAGGTCAGTTTGGTATCATCTGTCTAGACTTTGCCCAATTATGTTGGGGTCAGCTAGTCCAGTATTACCGGATGCAGCTGAATATCAGTATTTAACATGTAGCGACTACCTATCTGACCTCCACAACCTAGTTCCTGGGTAACACAATACCCCTTGGTAAGACTTTCGTGCGTCTGATGACATGTAACCACTGTCAGAGATCCACAAATGGCAGCCGGGACCAACGGCTTAACGTACTTTCCGAGACACGAACCGGTCTTGGTATGTAAAGATTGTCACCCACCCATGGAACAACCAGTGTGGCTGGTAATACTTAGCCACAAGCCCCTCTAGTTAGTCAGTTTGGTAGTTCAGTACCTACATTAAAAAAGTCAGTGGTTCAAGTTGCGATCCCACCAACGATATAAACCAACAACCTTAATTCCCACAGGTGCTATTAGAAAACGTGCATACGTAAATCTCAAAGCGGATATCAGTTAAGAAAACTAAATAAGAAAGGACTTTTAAAACGCTTCCGCGGCGTCTAGCTCACGAACCACCTCTAACCATTGTTACCTTTGCTAGACACAACTTTTTTTCCGTCGCCGCCTGCCTTCGATCCACTTACACTGTGGTCTAAAGCATGAAAGATTTTCGAGTTTATTCTAACGCTTAACTAAGATTACAATTCATACATTTGTACTGCATCAGGCCGTTGAATTACGGCCGATGGCATGGTGGATTACGACCCACTCCCTCGGTGAGAGGGAACTTTATAGATTGATTCATCATCATCATCATTATTTCAGCCGAAAGACGTCCACTGCTCGACATAAGCCTTCCCCAAAAGGGGGGTTTTGCCATAATCGCCTTTTACGTCCGGCAACACACGGAACCTCATAATAATAAACTAATAATCAACCTATGTGCCGTGTGGTCCCGAATGTAAAGAATAGCATCATCCCATCTCTTCCCGTGGGTGTCGTAGAAGGCGACTAAGGGACTTACTAGAGAATGGGCAGCAGCGTTCTCTATGCATTTTACTGCCATGCTGCGATCAGGTGTGTATTTTGTGCATTAAAAAAGAAAAAGTAAAGCGCAATAGCCTAAACAAAACTAGTCAGGGTTTCAGATATAATTGCACAAATTACACAAAACCCTAACGAATCATCTCCCTCAGTGGGTTCCCGCATTGTCATTGCGGGGGGGCTCAGTAGCCGTGGTATCCCAACAAAAAAAAATTGAATGAAATTTTCTAAACCGATTGGATATTCGGCAACTCACACTGATGATATTGAGAAATATGAAATATGTGAAGCAATCAGAAGCAATGTTCCCGAAACAATTTCCGCATTTTATTGTTGTCGCTTCAGATTGCTTCATGCACTGCACTGCTTGCTGCACTCCGAAAAAATTGCCTGTATAAGAGCACCTTGGGTCTACTTTCAATTATTGTTAATGTGTTGAACATTAAATTATAAACAAAGTTTTGAGGCGTACAACTGGTTTTTGGAACTCTGGTACCTAACTGGTAACTTGTGAACCCTTATTTTTTTATATCAAACTGGCTTTTGCCAGCGACTTCACCCGAGGAAAGGTCGGAAAATATCCCACGGTGTCTCAGAGGGATAATTTTATTACCAGGATAAAAAGTACTTCATATCTTAATCCAGATTATAAACTATCTGTGTGTAAAATTTCATCCAAATCGGTTCGGCCGTTTTTGCGTGTAACAAAGACTTGTAACAAAGTTTGTATGTTTGTAAAGTTTGTTTTTTAACATCCAAAAATATAAACATACAAACTTTCACATTTATAATATTAGTATGAAGTAGGATAGGATGGTAGGATTTCAATTCTGAATGTTATAAAAATGCAAAATTAGCCTCATTCCGCTACGTCTCATAAATTATACCACCCAAGTCGGCTGCGAACGTGATCTCTGAATACTGAGATCTCTTTGAATACTCACCCGGGTGCAATTGACGATGGAATCGCTAAAGCAATACGAGTACGTTTTATGTAAAAAATTTAAACTTAGTTACATCGAGACCCTTTATAAAAAGGTTTAATTTTTTTTTTTTTTGTTTTGTAGTTTTTCTTGTGAGAGAATTTTATCGATGTTAGTAGAGGAACATTGTGAGTAGCAGATGATAAGAACTGTGGTGGCCTAGTGGAAACGCCTGCGACTTACGAGTTGTAAGGTCATAGGTTCGACCCCGGGCAGGCACTTTTCGTGATATTTTTTTCATCTCTACGGCGAAATAAAACGGCGAAGGAAAATACCGTGAGGAAACCGTTATGTCCTAGAAGCAGTAAATTCGTAGACATGTGAGATCCACCAAATCGCACTGGGCCCACGTGTTGGATTACAAGCGACTCCCACTCACAGAAAGGCCTTAATCCCAGCAGTGGGAGCATTATAGGCTGATTATTCTTAAGCCAATGTGAAAAGGTGGTTCCGTGTGGTGCCGGACGTAAAAGAATAGCACTATCCCATTTCTTCCCGTGGGTGTCGTAGAAGGGGACTAAGCGACTTACTGGAGAATGGGCAGCAGCGTTCTCTATGCATATTACCACCATACTGCGATCGCCAACCCGCCTGCTAAGCTTGGCGATTATGGCAAAACCCCCCTTTTGGGGGAGGCCTATGTACAGCAGTGTACGTTTTTCGGCTGAAATGATGAATGTGAAAAGGTACTAAAAAAGTTCATTTAACCAACAATTGAACGTAACGGGAGGGAAAAGTATTTATAGGAAAGTCAATATCTCGTTAAAGTTGATATCACGCAGATTTATACAATTTTGAAAGAATTCAGAATGTTTTTTATTAACCAGGTAAATTAAAGAATTTTCTCTAGACGGTGCAATTTGTCATTGCCCATACAACAGATTACTTTTACGACTTCAGAAGAATATTTCGACTCTCAAACCAGCAAATAAATAATGGTTTCCTATAATTAACAATACGCAACACACTCAAAACTGTGTAACAAAAAATTCCCACCAATTTCTCGGACCATAAATTCCCGCTATTTGTGAGTTAAACGGAAAACATTTACGAATTAAATTGCACATTTCGAGTTTATTTTCTCGCCGAAAAAAAGGAGCGCATGCATTTTCAGTTTTTTGATTTATGGCAGCCTAACGTAGTACTGAATTAATTGACTCAATACACAAACGAAACCATTTTTATTTTTTGTGGCCACTTTGCTATTTATTTTTGGTTAAAAGTCCGGTTCGAGTGACGATAAAATTAAAGAAAATGTTTGTTTCGGTAAAAAAATACTGAAAGTTAGCTGAAGCCAGCGGGTGTTTTTCGTTTTTATGACGTCATGCGTTTGTTTGCTTTTTTGTACTCAAACATTGGTTTGATGCCCGCTATTCAGAGTGACATTTCCTGAAAAAAGTCATCTATGAATTATTTTAAGTCACTATACGAAAGGAGGCATGCTTTTGCCTCAAAGTTGGGCCCAAAACCCAAAGTGAATCCTTTTATTTATTTTCGCTTATCGGTATTTTTCTATTTCATAAAATGTATACCCTATAAAACGAAATTAATCAACTTATTAAAAAAAAACTGAAGGAATGGTCGTACAGATTTAGTGCACTATTATAAAATAATAAGGGGGTCCTCACCAGTGTTACACATATTTTTCCAGCTTTTGGGTTGGCTGGGTTCTGGCCACAATATGGTTGATCTTTAAGTTTAACGCCACTAATACAATTTGTAATTGTTATTATTAATTATTATTACTAACACTAGTTTGTAAGTTCACAATTATACTAACAAATTATGGATGTAATCATAAGGTGAATCCGAAATAAATGATTTTTATTTATTTATTATTATTAACTAATGAATGCTAATTCTAGATCCCATACACTTAAAACACGTTCTACGATCCTGAAAACTAATGTATTTATGGCGAATCAACGAGAATAAATCAAAACATTATTTCGCTGACCTTTTACAAAATTTTAATGTCCTCCATAACTCTGCACCGGCCATCATTAGAAGCGTAATGGCTCGAAACGACGACGTCACTCTAACTGACGGCGCAGCGTATTAATCAACAGTGTAGCACCTGAAAGATCACATGTCGGTAGCGGACGGACCGACAGTTAGTCGCTGTTAAGTAGCCCGTGAGGTCGCACTGAGAGCGAGAAGCGAATAGTAATGTCATAGAAAGTTTATAGCGATATATGACACCGAAGAAAATGTTATTATGACCAAAGTATTGTAGCTGAAAAGTCATTTTATGTCGGTAGCAGCCGGGCCGACATTTAGTCGCTGTTAAATAGCCCGTGAGGTTGCACTGCGAGCGAGTTACGTATAGTAATGTCGTAGACAGTGAATATCTACAGATGATACCGAAGATAATGTAGTTTTGAGCAAAGTTTAGTTGATGAAAGATCACATGTCGGTAGCGGCCGGACCAACAATTAGTCGCTGTTAAGTAGCCCGTGAGGTCGCACTGAGAGCGACAAGTGAATAATAATGTCGTAGACAGTGAACAGCTGCAGATGACACCGAAGATAATACTTATGAGCAAAATGTAGTAACTGAAAGTTTACGTGTCGGTAGCGGCCGTACCGACAGTAGTTAAGTAGCTCGTGAGGTCGCAGTTAGAGCGAGAACCGATAGCGATATATGAGATAGCAAATACCTTAAGGTATTAAGCAAATAGTTAATTAGGCAAATAACATGAGGTAGAATATTGTATGGCTTAAGCACAGTGAAACACACCTAACAAGAACATATTTACACATTTTCACTGCAGATTCTGTCAGAAAGCAGAAAACTATAAAAGAAACTGACAAAACTGTCACATTGTCGCACTTTTTGGTAAATATGTCGCATTGTCAGGGCATATTAAATAGGTCTGCAAGTCTAAGGAGCTGCTAGACTGACAGCTAATCGCTACTTTGTAGCTTGCAAGGTCCCAGTGACAGCGGTTAGCAAGTAGCCATATCTTAATGGGTCGATATAGTTCCATTTTATTTTATAAACAAACTTAACCGCTACCCGCTGTCACAGAGGCTCCACGTACCGCCCGCTCGCTCCAACAACGCATGTTAATCAGACAGATCACGGCTAATTGCCGACTCGAGTGTGAAATGCGGGCTTAGTGATGAAATTATCTGCAGTTTAGCGTTGATATATGCCTGATTTAAATGCTCCTACTTATCGGGAGCCGTTAGTGTGAGCAGTGACTTGTAATCGAGTCGAGATATGATTTGATTAGCTTTCTGGTTAGAGGCATTGCATTGGTTTGTGTTAAAGTGTGATAATTAGGAGAATCAGTAAAATTACGATTCAATGAAATCTGAAAGATATTAGTGATAAGTCATCATCAGATGGTTGACTGGTAGAGAAAGCTCATGGTTATCGGCTATGACCTTTACCAAAAAGTTTAAATAAATATGTAAATTTTACACAACAAAAAAAAACATTTTTTTCTAGCAAGTCAGTTATTAAAGTTGCCAATAGCCAATTAATATTGTTTTACCATCTATGTGGCTGTACAATTTTATCACACAAACCTATCCGAGGTATTTTTACTTGGTATAAAAATGTGCAGCTGATGCACTGTGGACCAATATTTCCGAAACAAGAAAATTAATCTATTTTACAAAATCTACGATTTCAATATGCTCCCGAAACACGGGCGACAATTTGCAATATGTCAAACGGCAGTTTTCATTTACAAGTAAAGCGCGGTGCACACTGCCGCTTCATTCAACATACAGTAGCACATATTAAGGATGGTGTGCACCTGCGACTCATTGCGTCGATGTCGTCACGACCTGACTCGGCAAGTTGGGACGTTTCAGTCTATGTACACCTTTAGGTACTGGTTGCAGAACAAATGTTTACTATGAAAAGTTTGAATATGAATTTTGGGGTATAGGACAAATTCTACACAGTATTTTATGACGATAATAAATTAATGTCGCTTCAAAATATATAGCGAAGTTACCGTACAGTAAATTAAAATTAATAAGACTTAGATGTACTAGCATCCCAAAACATTGAGTAGTTTATCAACAACTCTCAGAGTGAGTCTGTAAACTTAATAAAGAGTTTTTCGAAAAAAATCTCAGCTCATACCTATTAAGATACCTATCTATAAGCGACTGTGCGTCTACCTAACTCAACCTTACCAATAAAAAAGACTGATCTAGAAAAGGACTTTTAGTTTTTTTTACACCAATATAAAAAAACACCTAGATCTTTCCCTCCGGCAGTTTTATTTTCAAGATAATTCTTCGAATAAAAAATCCTTCTTTACAATATCCTCGTGCGATTTCTCTGCTATCGGTGCCAGCACGTCGCAGGCGCGGCATTGTCTCGGCCACGACGAGTACCGACTCTAATTGATTCCGGGACCAATGAGGGTGATTGGACCACCTGCTGTAGATGTGCTCCAATTATTACTAAGACTTTCTCTAGCAACCAATATTTTTATATATTAATTTATGTTGATTTCTATAGAGCTGGGTGGAAATTGATTTGTTGAGAGGTGCTTGAGTGTTTTTGTGGTGTATTTTATAGAAACATAACTTTTATTGATACAATTTTGACACTGGAAAGCCTTCGACAATTTTTATTTGCATATTAAGAGGGGAGTAGGGATTGTATGGTATGACACATTTTTATTGCAATTGTTTTTATTAATAATGCAAAACGACTGAAAAAATCCGCTTCCACGATATGTTATCAAAGTCTAGGTTTTACACAGTATGCGTAAATTGTACCCTGGCCAATGTTTTTCCTATAGTCATGAATGAAATGCACTGACCTCAGCGTGGTTTGACCAAAATTGATTAATCGAATAAAACCCAAGGTTTAGCCATCAGGGGCCTTAGTCTTCTATTTTTTATAAATTCGTCATTCAATCAAATCAAATCAAAAATATTTTTATTTCATATAAACCTGAATGGGCACTTATGAAAAGTCAGAAGCTAGGTGCACGGTTCCAAAATGTTGTTTCCTATGGAGAAGAGCCGGCAAGAAACTCCACGGTTACTCTTTTAAAAATGATTGGCTTTAACAATGTTTTCAGAGATAAAATGTATGGGAGGACAGTGCAAGCCTGTCAATAAGTACCAGGTACTTAGACGAATACATTTCAACACGATCCCATCGTCATTTTGCTAACAGTTCGTAATCTGCTAAATTCATAATGGTCGATCAGTGGTCGGTCAATGGTCTCGTAATAGAATTGTGTTATAATGGCATTGTCGTATTGCCATTATTATAAAACCCGTTAGTAGAAATGATCTTCGAAAAATACTTCTAAAGAACATTTATTCATGCCAGATTTCATTCATATGTAGGTATATATTTTTACATATTATTTTTTAACATATTATTTTAGGAACTGTCTAAATTTTAGCAGATTACCCCCTAAGTCAGTCATTAATTTGTCATTATGTACGAGATTACCACTAAATGCCATTTCTTTCAATGGAGTGTCAGTGGCTGCCTGAGACTGGAAAGTCATAATGACGCCATTAACTTAGTAGATTACCAAACTTGTCAAAATCGACAATTATGAAATCAATGATCGACCATTCTGACACTATTGTAATAGCAGACTCTGTCATGTTTTGGTGCTGCAGAGACCATTGATTTTCCTACATTCAGAGAAAAATTGCGAGATCAGCTCAAAAACAATGTAGAAGTATTCGATTGAAGGCGAAACGGCAGACCGTTACATATGAAGAATGCTTAACCTCGGCAGGCTCTTGAGATTATCGACAAGTGACTCTACTATTCAATTGAAAATTTTGCACATATTACTGAAAGCTTGAACTTTATGGTCCTTTTCTGATCGACTGATATTCAGTAAAATCTTGCTGCTGGATGATGATTTTATGTATTTTTAAAGGGCTTTTCATTAATAATCTGATGGGACGAGCGACTTTTGTACTTACAGCAGGTTTAGTTGTCCGGGGCTGCACTTACTGACTTTATAACAATTACACGGCAATAGATCATTGCCTATTTATATAGTCCACTATATTATAAAACCGAGCTAAAATTGGTCCTTCGAGCCGGATTCTCACAATTTCATTCGTTTAATATTTCTATTTACAAAGATTACCCCTCGTAGAAAAAGAAGTTGTATAGAGGATACAATTTTAAATCAAGCAAATACAACGGCATTCTAATAACCACTGTCACAAGCCAATCTCACTAAATTAAAATAGGAGAAAAACTCTCCACTGTAAAATCAAGGCGAGCATTCTTCAAGGCGTCTCGTTCCCTGAGGAGCCGATCTTCCATTGCGCGAAGTAATCGTGGCTATTTGAACAGTACACTCTTGCCGTCTCGCTCTCTCTCCGTCTACGTCATAAGACATTAAACCTATTGCGCGGATAATATCGGCAGTATTTTACGAGTGTTTGTATAAGGATCCTACCGTTGGCTGGAGATGACTCGAATGGAGTTGTACCAAGAAATAACGTTTAGTGAAAAAAAATGTTATGGACTATTGAAACCCCTGTCCTTCATTGTTATGCAATCTTGGTGCTAAAATGGAACATGTCAAAATATTATTTCTAGGTTTGATCTAAGTGACATACACATAATTGTATGAACCTATCAGATAGGCAGTCGCTCTTTGTAAAATACTGATATTCAGCCGAATCCGGTTAGACTAGAAACCGACCCCAATATAATTGATAAAAAGCTAGGCAGATAACACATATTTGAACCTTCCAAATAAATTCTCTAGATGATGGAGAAACTCGCATCTAAAACTATTGTGTACCTTTTAAGAGAAGTATATTGATAAAAATACAGCGACGAAAAGTGACTTTTATTGTATTGTATTAATTGATTTTATGTGTGCTGTTGGCATGTTATCGTCTTGAAAGGCAGAACTAGCTCTAGTGATAGTTTCCTGCAGTATATAATTAATTTAAAGCTTATTTTATTGTGCAACTGGACATCGTTTGTCATAACAAACAATAGGTACACCAGCCATTTTATCTCTCCACAGCCATTGGCAGACTGATAAAAAATGCCTAAAGCATGGGATCTGCCTTTGCATGACGTTTAAATGAATTTAATAAAGGCTAGGCAGCAGTGCCCAGCTAGAGAAGTGGTAGTCCAGTGGTAACGGCCGCGACGTATGAGTTGTTACGGTCGCAGGTTCGAACCCAGACAGGCGCTTTACTTTGTGTAAATTATTTCATCACCACTGCTCTCAAAACGGTCAAGGAAAACATCGTTTGGTTGGAACCAAAAATTAGAAGACATGTGACATCTACCAACCCTCACTGGGTGGTGGATTACGGTTTACTTCCTCTCGATTAGAGGAAGCCTGTATCCCAGCAGTGGGAACTTTATAGTTTGATTATACTAAAGGCAAGGCAGATGACTGTTACAGTGAAAAAATGGTATCCTAGCTAGCTGAAAATAAAATCGATCAAAAGTAATGCAAATAAAGGACCGTAGTTACAGTCGAGAGCCCGTGGTACGACATTCAATTCGAAATCCATCTTTCCACTTTATGACTCGCATAGAATTGAATTGTTGATTTTTGGCGAATTTTAAGTAAGCAATAAAACGTTTTATCGTTTCACCGTCTTATGTGTTTCTTCAGGTTTTCCTCGTTCGTATCATATAATAAAGGATGTGTAGTATAAAGAAGCTCACCAAAATTATGATTGGCAAAAGAGCAGATAACCTCAATGAAATATCGGTACAAGAATATCAAATAAGAGTTTGAGTTTTTTTCTTCGAAGAAAACTAATTTGGAAAGGTCAAACTTCTCAATTATGTGAACAGACTTTGTGTCGTGACATTTATGCTGATAACCAATGCTCGTAATTCAGTGTAGCCATCACTTTTGGACCTTTAATAAGCTGTGGTCCGCTAGGTAAAGTGAAATAATTTACTTATTTTTATTCTACTCTTTCCTGCTGTATATTGTGTGCCTTAAAGTCTGAGCTAAATTAATTTATTTTCTCTCTTTCTTTCTTATTTATTTCAATAGGCACATAAAAGGCATTTATTTAAGATCGTCAAAATTTACATTAAAAATGTATCGATTCCAGTCGCCCCATCCAAAAGGTAGATTCGTATGTAAAAGAATGGGCGGGCATGGTACACTATCCCCAACATTTTAAGTACAATCTACACCGTGCTTTAAAAGTACGTGCAACGTCCTGCAACGACCAAAGCAAAAGGCGGTTAGTTCATAATTTACCGGAGGGCTGGCCCGTTCGATACGCGGCTTACTTTGACATGTGACAGATTTATGAGGTCTCAAACAAAATTCGCTCGGCCGCGCGCGCACCCAGTTAAAACCAGCACCGTTTGAAATGTATTGTATATAGGGTTTTCTGCAGCTTCTAGGTGTTTTGGTTTTAAATTCAGCGCACTAAAATTGTCACGTGATTTTTTGTAGGCAAGTTATGACGTTGGCACATTGCGTGAATGACTCTGCCACAGCTTTTTGAATCAAATTGTAGCCTCATCTCGTCACAGTCCAGCTGTTTACCATAGAAGGTAGCAATTACGGAAAGTTCTAGTTTTGAACTCTGTAGTAGCTTTTGGAATTAATATAGACAGATCTAAGAGAGCAAAAAAAATGTGTGTGGTACATATAAGACGGATGGAACTATTTTTTAATTTTTTAAAGCAGGTTACAAAAGAATGTTGACACATTATATAGAACCAAAACATCTCCTTAGCACTTCCACCTCAACCCACGTTCTACGCAAGAACCCCAAACCACTAAAACAGGGAACCCATCAGGCAGTCAGCCATTACCCGACTTTGGACATAACACATCGCGACCCCAGCTCACCACACAAGCGGTCACGTGGTACCTACGTGCCCACAATTAATGAGACGCAGGTAAGAAATTACGAGGTATATCGGACATAGATTAGCGGGATATATGCAGATGTGTTGGACAGTGATGGAGATTTGTGCCTATTGCTGTTGAAGCTCTAGGGTGACGTTTGACGGACAGATTGCAGTTTCGATTTAATATCCTATAGAAGAGGACATTATTATTTACTATGAAAATCATAGGTAAGGTTAGGCATGAAATCTGATTTAGTGATAAACGCATCACTGGAGAAAAGCTAGCCTAATTTGATTTTTTTTTTTTTTGTTTAAAAATGTTCTTAATAGTCCGAATAAAGTTTATAGGGAAAAAAAAATCAAAAATTGTCCGGGATGTTGGAAGATTCGGGAAAAACTTAATTCAGGAAATTTTGGCAGAGCAAAGTCTGTTCGTTCAGTTAAAACAATAAATATTTATCAAAGTCAATCAGAGTTTACTGGACGGAAATACGTCGGTACCTCGTAAACACCTCTAAATTTAGTTCTAAATCAAGAGTATTACTAACAAAATTTTCCAGGCAGCTTCAAGATATATTTTGAATTTCCTGTTACTAAAATTAGATCAGGGTAATCTTATATTTATAGTGTTTACTGTTAAATTAGGCCTTTAATAGTACATTATGGTACAAGTGTGTAACGTTGGTGATTATCGCTGAGGCGCCATTGAGACCCGAGCCGTCAGGCGAGGGTCTTAAGAGAGCCGAGGACGATAATCATCAATACACACGTGTATCATACGACGTTTTTCAACACACTTGCGAAGAAAATAATACTAAATCATCATCATCCATCATCATCCATCGTCATCCATCATCATCCATCATCATCATCCATCATCATCCATCGTCATCCATCATCATCTATCATCATCCATCATCATCCATCATCATCATCCATCATCATCCATCATCATCCATCGTCATCCATCATCACCCATCATCATCCATCATCATTATCCATCATCATCCATCGTCATCCATCATCATCCATCATCATCCATCCTCATCCATCATCATCCATCGTCATCCATCATCATCCATCGTCACCCATCATCATCCAGCATCATCCATCATCATCATCCATCATCATCTATCGTCATCCATTATCATCCATCATCATCCATCATCATCCATCGTCATCCATCATCATCCATCATCATCCATCATCACTCATCATCACCCATCATCATCCATCATCATCATTCATCATCATCCATCATCATCACCCATCATCATCCAGCATCATCCATCATCATCCAGCATCATCCATCATCATCGTTTTTAAGAACAAAGCAACTCAAACAAAAAACAACCTGTAACTCACTAAGAACAAAGCAACTCAAACAAAAAACAACCTGTAACTCACTAAGAACAAAGCAACTCAACCAATTCTATAACTCACTAGTGAATAATAGTAATGAAAAAGTCACAGTTTGATAATAGGTGTCATTATGTGCCTAACTGTAGTGAAATTAGAGCCATTTTATGAGCAAGTGTGTTGAAAAAAGATTAAAGAACTCGCTTTTAGGTTATCTGCACATCACACTGACATCACCCCGGGGTGGGGTCGTCTTGGCGGTGTCATTAGACATCGCCAATGCCTTCAACACCCTGCCCTGGAGTTGCATAAGGGAGGCACTCCGGTATCACCGGATGCCGACCTACCTCTGTCGTGTGGTCGAGGCCTATTTGACGGACAGGGCCGTCATCTACCCCGGTCACCTCGGAGAGTGGAACCGGCGAGAGATGTCGTGCGGTGTCCCACAGGGATCGGTCCTGGGGCCGTATCTGTGGGACATCGGGTACGACTGGGTGCTGCGCGCCGACCTCCCTGGCGGCGTCAGTGTAGTCTGCTACGCTGACGACACGCTGGTCCTGGCGCAAGGGAGGTCGTACCAGGCGGCGGCCGACTTAGCTACACAAGGGGTTGCGACAATCGTCGATAGGATCCGGCAACTGGGACTCGAGGTGGCATTGCACAAGTCCGAGGCCATGTGGTTTCATGGTCCTCGGAATGCGCCACCGACGGGTTCCCAGATAACGGTGGGAGGGGTTCACATCGGCGTCGAGTCGACGATGAAGTACCTGGGACTCGTCCTCGACAGCCGGTGGAACTTCGCGGAGCATTTCCGCCGTTTGGCTCCCAGACTGGAGCGGGCCGGGGCTGCGATGAAGCGGCTCTTGCCCAATCTAGGGGGGCCAAACGCCTCCTGCCGGAGGCTCTACGCGGGGATCGTGCGGTCCATGGCCCTATACGGGGCGCCGGTGTGGGCGCCTACATTGAGGCGCCAACCAGCTCGCAAGTTAAGGGCGTCCCATAGGGTCATGGCGATCAGAATGATCCGAGGATATCGCACGATCTCCGGCGAGGCGGCGGGCCTCCTTGCCGGATTACCGCCATGGGATCTGGAGGCAAAGGTCCTCGCGCAAATATGGGAGTGGCGCGAGGAGGCCAAACGCCGGGGCGTAAGTCCGCTGCCGCAGGAAATCGCGGCACAGCGGACAGAGCTCCGGCGGGATCTCATGGTGACATGGAGAGAGCGATTGTCGCAACCCAGTGCTGGGCACGCCACGATTGCGGCGGTAAGTCCCCTCTTTGAGGAGTGGTTTGAGAGGCGGCATGGCGTCCTCACCTTCCGCCTGACGCAGGTCCTCACCGGACACGGTTGTTTCGGGAGGTTCCTGTTTCGGATAGGGCGGGAGGAAACGCCCGGGTGTTTCCACTGCGAAGATCGCCTTGAGGACACGGTGGAGCACACGGTGGCGGTCTGCCCTGCTTGGGCGGAGCACCGCCGTGTCCTCGTGGAGGCGATCGGCGGCGGCGATCTCTCGCGTCCGGCCCTGGTCCAGGCCATGGTACGGAGCGAGAGGGCATGGGGAGCCGTCACCTCCTTCAGCGAAGCAGTGATGCTCGCGAAGAGGGAGGCGGCGCACGTGAGGGAGAGGCAGCATATGCGCCCTCGCGACCCCAGCCGCCGCAGGATACGGAGACGCCCTGGGCGTCGGGAATCCCAGGCCGATTTCCGGCCACCGTAGGCATGGGCTTGCGGACGGCGAGTAATGGGTAGCTCGCTGTCCGGTAAGGACCAAGCCCAAGTCGACGGCGCGTAGTGTTCCACGCGCGCCTCAAAGAGATGTCAGCACAAATAGTGATGGGACCCGCAAGGGTCGATGCCTGCCAGGGGTGCGGGTTTGTTCGAAAGAGACACCACAGCCCCTGGCTTAAGGGCTACTGAAGGAACACGGGTGGGTTTTAGTCAGTAAAAGTCTGACACGCCCTCCTGCTCCACCCAGAGCGGGAGAAGTTATTTGATGATTTCCCACCCAAAAAAAAAAAAAAAAAAAAAACACTGACATCACGCAACATCCTTTATTGCGCATTGCGCAAGCAGAGCTCACCGCGCAACGAGCATATAAGAAAGAAAAATACAAAACCTACGCGGTCAAAATGTATGGAATAGCATTTTTTTTGTATCACGAGCGAAAAATTTCTGCGCTGGGGGAGTCTAAAATGATATGCTGAATTCATGGTTACAGTTTGCGCACTGGTTAAAGATATATCCTGTATACAAACGTCCTGACATCAAACGTCGGACAGTTGCCCACCAGACACATAACCCGTCTGCTCGGAGGATCCTCCCTTGCCATAATTTGGGGGCCTTGCCATAATCGCCACGCTTGGCAGGCGGGTTGGCGATCGCAGTATGATGGTAAAATGCATAGAGAACGCTCCTACCCATTCTCTAGTAAGTCCCTTAGTCGCCTCCTACGACATCCACGGGAAGAAATTGGATGATGCTATTCTTTACGTCCGGCACCACACGCTACCTACGGTGAATGAGTGAACCTAAATACCAAACCCAATATTTTTCTGTATTTTTCTTAGCCTGTCGATGAATTTATGCCATTTTAAAGTTAAGCCCAAAATTCTACAACATTCATTCATTTCTTGTGTTTGGGAATCAAAACAATAAGCCAGCATACGCTCGGACGTAAAAATATCGCGGTGGGAGTCAGTGCGCGATAAAATCCCACCGCAATATTTTTATGTCCGCGCAATCTCAAATATTTAGTTACTTACGTAAATCGAAAATGACCAGTCTGCTTTTATTTTGATACTCTATGATCCAAAATTAGCCAGGTTGGTGCGCATGTTTGAGCTTCTACTTGTTAGTAGGGTACGTGCGTTACGTTTGGCGTTCGTTTGCCTCCATTTTGCTGCATTCCCGCCGGTTTGATCTACTGACTTTAGTTTCATGTTTTTTCATGCGTGAGTACAAGAAAAATATAGGATAAAACGTTTGTTGGCTTGAATTAGGTCGGTGGAATTGAGGATAGAAAATTCCACTCTGGATAATATTTACACATTTGTTCATAAAAAAAAAATGCTTAAGTAAATATTTAAGTAGTAATGCAACACAAAAAAAGAACAAATAACTAATCAGAGTGTTTATTGAAGTGACAAATTCTTCAGGCACACTGTGCTCTTTCAGTACAGTGAATGAACTTTAACCGTCACGCTCAGGTCGGTGACGCTGATTCGGGAATACTCGGCTCCAGTCGGTCATTGAGGATGAATCACGTATACACGGCGTTAAACCACGTTTACTTGGCTCCAGTAATATGTTTTCACTTAAGTCATAAGCATGCACGCTCTTTTTATTTTATCCTTTTCATAATTTTCTCGCAGATAACCTACGAGCATTTTCTTTGAATACTTGAAACCGAACCAAGCTGCACAACCCACAAAGTTACATTTGACCGAATAAATTATACCTTTATACATAACCTCGAAGAACTCCAATTACTTTTGATCCAAGATAATTCTATAGAACAACGCAATTTAATTAAAGCATTAGTCTATTACACAGAAAACGAATTCCCGAAATATCCTGAACAGGTCTTAATTACTTAACGCAAAGTTATTTAACAGTAATCTTTTAAAGGTACCTACCGGCTTCAGTTAAATCGATAATTAGTGATCTCGTTAGAACTCTTAACGAGTAAATTCAGTCAAGTTAGCAACGAAAAGTTTTATGTTCCGAATGATTTTTCCTTTAGGCGCATTGAAATGTGAAAGTTTCGGACTTTAGGTCCGAAAATAATAAAAAGGTCGATTATTACCAAATTTCACTCATACTAATAATTTCCATGAGTAATTTTAAGTCATCGAATGATTAATCAAATCAAATGTTTATTTGCAAGAAATACATTTTTGGTGAAGGTGAGACCTTATAACCTGAGTGTAATTGTATTCTGCCTGCAAGCAAGCGTGCAAATTTTTATTGAGTTTACATTAAATATATATCAACTATTCCAATTTTTTTTTTTTTAATTTATATTGTTAATTTGATTCATTGTTTGTTTGAAAATATAAACATCAGAATTTTACGGCATTTAGAGGCATCGATCACTAATAAAGGTCGCAAACGCTACTGATGAGCATATGGTCCTGGGTTTTGATTCCCAGGTCGGACAAAGTTTATATACTCATTTTCTCAGTTGCAGCCCGAAGTCTGGAACGTGTGCCCAGTTGATGTCAATAGGCTCGCCCCCTTAACTGGCGAAATATGGGTGTGGTATAGGTAGTCCACCTATGTCTAGCCCTTCGTGGAGTAAGTCGTGATGTTATGTTATAATTAATCTTATCTATTGCTGTGCTATTTCTGACTATCAAGCATAGACATAGAGAATGGACTGAGCGTTATCTTCACAAAACTGACCACTCTCTAGAAAGAGACAAAGCGACTGTGCGGCCAATACCTGTCTCTTTTCTGCAAGCCTGTAGTAACATACTAGAAAGAGACAGCTACTGGCCGCACAATCGCTTTGTCTCTCTCGTACTTTTCGGTCTGATTCACTGTACAACTGAATACGGAACGCACAGTCCATTATCTAGGTCTATGCGATGAAGTGACTAAAGAAATGACAACAGAGTCACTAACACTCAAAATGGCAACCTCATCCAGTATAAAAAAATCGTGTAGGTATGAATAGGTGCCTAATTAGCTCCAAGCAACGTTAAGTACATACATCTAGACTCGCCCCTTATTACAAAACAAGGTTTTTCTTTAGGTATGGTTTAAACCGTCGAGCCTGTTTTTTAAATAAGAACCTAACTGAAATCGAAATACGGCTCCTTTTACAAAACTGACAAGTTAGTCCAGTGCTAAACTGTCAGTTTTGTAAAAGGAGCTGTAATTCTATTTCAGTTCTAATTTCTTATTTCAAAAACAGGCTCGATGGTTTAAACCATACCTAAAGAAAAACCTTGTTCTGTAATAAGGGGGATTATTAGGTCCTCGATAAAGTCTCCACAAGTCATGGACAGACAGTCTAATTAACTGTAGGTCTATCGACGTGTCTAAGCCACTAGAGTGGTGCTTGAGATTTTCGGAGGCCGAACGTGCTTACTTTGACCCGCGTTCGTAAAGAAGCCTATGTACATAGATAGACTTGTTGGAAGAGTATGTGTACCTGCTTTTCCTCATTTATTGGTGTTTATTTTTTTTGCTTGAGAAAGATTACGCCATATTCCACTTTGTTTTAGACTTCTACTGGTGGGTGTTGTTTGGTTTGGGTTTTCAACTAAAATATTTTAGCCGTTCCCTTTAAAACCTGAACTGAAGTGATTCCTTCGCTAGCGTGTGGTCAATTGCTGAATAATGCCTAATTTATATATGATAATCAACCGACACCAAAAAAGAGGAGGTTCTGAGTTCGTCTGCATGTTTTTGAAGTGAAAACTTCTTTAGGCGCGTTGGGCATTTTTTTGAGATATGAAAAATCAATTGAACTCTCGACACTGTTACCGACACCACTGACAACACGAACGTAAAAACGAACAACGTTGAACGTACGTTGAAAGTTGTTAAATCTGACGATTCAAAAAATACACAGGTAATTGTTCAAATTTTCACTTCGGTCGGCACTCCCGGAGTGCCTTTTTTTATGTAATCGTTTATTGTGGATCCATTTCGAAAATTATTTTTAAATAGTTGGAGTATGCCTCGGAGGTGGTTTCAGTTAAATTTTATTAACTTTACTTTGGTAGTTTTTGCGTAAGCTTCGTTAATACGTATTTAATCCACCTTGTGTATCTTGATGATGTTCTAAATATTGTCACTTTTGTTTACATAGTAATTAGTGTCATACATATTGATGTGGGGTTCAAAGCATAACTAAAATGTTGAAAATTAACTACCAAAAATAACACAACAAAATTATTTTAAAATTCGGGAATCGGTGTCATTGGATCTGAATTTTTGTCACCGACTTCCGAAATTACAGTTATTTTAATTTCGGAAGTTATTTAACAATATTCAAAAGCTCCCTAATGAATAAGTCAGCTTAAACAAAACAAATAAGTTTGCCAACAATTTCGTACCTACAAAAGCAAAAGAAAAAGTAATAAAACAAAAAAAAATACCTTCCGAATTTTAGCAAACACGGACAAATTAATGTCTTTCGCAATTGTCTAAGTATCTTTAATGAGTTGGACGCTAGACGCTTAGAAGGGAAACCCCTGCTGAGCTAAGAGGGGTCCGTGAAACTGACAGTTTTTCGATAATTTTCCCGAATCGGCTTTTTATTAACAAGGCAAGCAGGCGCCTGATTTAGACTGGGTTTGTAAATATGGTGGATAATTGGATGGAGACGTTGTTTTTTGTATTCAAGGTGTGTTTCCACTGTGCAACAGTGTGGAGAATTTGAGGAGGTGTTTGATGGATGTTTTTCGTCATATCAAAGATTAGGCTTGGACTCGTCACGTCTGTCGTATAGAAGAATCGGAAACAATGAGTTTTTTAACTAAAAAATGATTTAATTCAAAGCTAGTACGGTGACTTATCATTTCAGCCTACAACACAAGAATTTTCGTTAAAAAATATGTAAGACGAAGAATAAATTATCTTCACAAGTATATGCAAAATGATGATGACATGCAAAATGTACACAAAAGTTGATACAAGTATAAACTTTGATAACACCGCCGGTTTCCATAAATCAACAGTTTCGTACCCAAAAAAGGAGCATTTTGTTTCGAGGGGCATCCGCTACATACACTTTCAAACTCAATCTACCCCCATTTACATAGGCGTAGCGTGATGGACTGCAGAACTAACAAAATTATTCAAAGTAGTAGAATTTTTATGGAGAGAGCTCGGGAGGTCCACTTTGGTACATTTGGTACATTTCGGCACCAAGGTTTAAAAGATTACGGCCCAGTAAGGATTGTCAGAATATCGAGTGTTTTTTCTGCGTTTTCTCGCTTGTTCGAGGCTTTTATCTTTTGTTTTTTGAAGTGTCTTTTTAGAGTGTTTTCATTATAGTTTGTAATGCATTGGAATGTTACTTATAGAGGATCTCATCATCATCATCATATCAGCCGAAAGACGTCCACTGCTGAACATAAGCCTCCCCCAAAAAGGGGGGTTTTGCCATAATCGCCACGCTTGGCAGGCGGGTTGGCGATCGCAGTATGGTGGTAAAATGCATAGGGAACGCTGCTGCCCATTCTCTAGTAAGTCCCTTAGTCGCCTTCTACGACACCCACTGGAAGAAATGGGATGGTGCTATTCTTTTACGCCCGGCAACACACACGGGACATAGAGGATCTATATTGTAATAATGACTTATCTGCTTATCTGGCAAGATTTCACTAAACTCAAATAAAACACAGTCTCCCTCGTTCGTCTAGCTGGTTTGGATTCCCAGGTCCGGCAAACTGTTATTAGGTTCTTCTATTTAAATTTTCTCAGTAGTACTCGTAGCTCGAATTCTGGACTTTTGCACCGTTGATGGCAATAGGCTGAGCCTCTATTACTTAGGACTTAAACATAACTGGCAAAATATGGGTGTAGTTACGACACAGAATAAAATTATAAGCAGAGCGCAAACTGTACCTAACCATGAATTCAGCATATCATTCTAGACTCCATAGCGTAGAAATTTTTCTTCGGTTACAGCTACAGTTTGTGCACTGGTTAAAAATTTAACCTGTGGGTGCTTCTCTGCTCACTTCGGGGAAACAAGGCATGATGATATGGGAGGTTAACTATAGAGGGTCACTTTTTAGGTAACCTTCCATAACACAACGCCTTGTGTTCAACATAGGTTATATTATTGAGTTATCTACATTTCTAGCAAGACTTTACTCAACATCGAATAGATCACAGTAATGTTGTACCGCACAATGTACCGAAATAAGTTGGAACACCACAAAAAAACTCCATTACATAACACACGAACAAATCACTAGTTGTCTAAAGAGATCTAGTTTTCAAAAACATATAAAAGTCCAAATAGAACGTATGAAGCTCACCAGTTCACAAATCAAACTATCAGATCTGCTACAAAATAAACAGGTTCTGAAGCAGTTTAAAGTTGAAACTACCAAAGTCTACAATCGAACCCTGGAGTCCCCGAAAGCGTTCCACTCAACTTCGAAGATATATCGGTTTTGTTCCCAACTCCGTTCGATTCGTACCTTCATTTTCGCCCGTGGTATAATGAAACTTTGAAAGAAAACTCCGTGAAAATTGTCTCCAAACTCACTTTGCTAAGAAGTCAAAAATGGAGCGGCTATGAAGTAGCTCTTGTGTGTAAAAAAAGTTGTTCAATTTAGAAGATGGGTTTTATAAGGAGTGTGTGGACAGATTTAGAGGTGGCTTTGAATTAACTTTTTTTGTGTTCTGTACTTATTTGGTATAAGAATTTACCGCAGAAGTGCGGTAATTTCAATAATATTGGACATGAGACTGACAATAAAAAGAGATGGCTAAATAGAAGTATGAACGCGGCTTCAACAATGTATAAAAATGGTACCTAGCAATACCTATGTAATGCTGGATGGCTGAATATTGGTACATCATATGATGCAACAGAAAAACTTGTGGAAAAACACCTTGGAAAACACACACACACACACAGTCACAGACACATACTCACACACATACGTCACACATCACACAATCACCATCCATTAGGTACTCATACACTCGGCACTTTCTCAAAATGTGTTTTTAATTAATTTTTTATATTTTCTTTCTTATATTCTTGTATAAATACCTTTGTTATGTATTAGTCTTGGAACAACCTACCCTCTCACTAGGAGTCGGGCGTTGGTAGCTGCGCCACAGTTTTTAACTTTTGCAGCTATCATCGTTTAACATTTGTTTGTCTTTGTATGTGTGTTTTTTGTTCCAAATAAACGATTATTATTATATTATTATTATTATATTTAAAAAGTTTCAGGAACTTTTCATAGCTTTACAATCCTGAAAATAAAATCGTGTGACTCCTACGTCAATATGTATAAAAAACTGCAAACAAATGACATTGCTATGAACTTTTATCTTGGCGTCATCTGCGATGATGTTGATAATTGTAATTTTGACTAACGACCCACCCCGATTTCGCTCGGTGGTCATACATTATTTCAATAGGTGCCCCTATTTAAATAATGTATGTGTCGTGGCCGTATCGTACATTTGCTCACTTCATAAAATGGCCATATCGTAGATTTGCTCACTTCATGAAATTCTCGTCTTCTTCTGGTTCTTATATTACAGAAAAAGACGGACGACATCAGGTTGACGGAAGCTCCTATTTCTGTCTACAGAGTTTAAAGGAACCTAACCAAATCAAACCTCGGGGTGCCCCTGACGTCGACCGTCTTCTCGAGAAAAAAATCTTAAACATTTCATCAAGTGAGCAAATCTACGATACCTATAGCCACGACATATGCAGTGAGTCGGAAGGACTTTTCTGACTTGATTTGCATTGGTCAATACAACCTACACGAATATATACCTCTACTCCGTGACCTAAACCTCATCAAATCTGTTTGTTGATACATCCGTACAAACAGACTTACAGTCAAACGCGCTAGGGGGACTAAGTTTAGTCAGTATGTGGCGATTGATAAATCCTGACTAAACTAGATAACCCACTGAATAACCCAGAACATAAAAAGATATTGTCATAAACCAACGAAAATACGATTTATTTATGTATTCGTTATTCTGTGAATCTTAAACATTCATCTAAAAATTAAGCCGGAGCTGATAATGTGTTCTGGTGTCTTGCCCACCCCAGGTACCAGATCACTGTCATGACATGACAGCAACAGCCCAGAGTTCTGTTCCCAACAATACAGCTGCAGTAACTAATATGACAACAGCGTTCCTGCTTTTATTTGTGTTTGACCAGGGCCCAGTGACTCGGGTTTATGAATTTGAAAGCCTAAACTTTCTAACAGTAGAACAGCACCCCTATCTAAAATAAAACCATCATTACGCTGAAATTGCTGTCGATATGTGCTGTGAAAACACAAAAATAAGCAACCAAACAGGACACCGAAAATAACGCCATCAATTCCCACCAAAAACACTGATTGCAACTTCTTTTCAGAAAATAAATCGTTTTGATACCTGTTATCCAAAAACGATATAAGTGCAGTTTCGATTTGACAATCTGGAAAAACAATATGTCCCCCCTCCTTAGCTTACAATTCTGTATTATTTGATATTTCCCCGTGACCTTATCGCATCAATCAAAAAAGCAATTAAGATACTTTTTATGTTTATTTGTAAATTTTTAAACACTAAATAATTTATTTAATTATTATTTATTTATTTAATCTTCTCGCACACAAAAAGGTGCACAGGCGAACTTAATAATTCATGAATTAATACTTATATATTACGAGTAAATGTGAGATTCCTATAGATGCTTGGGGTAATCATTTAGCTATCTCCTTTGCCATTGATCGCTTCGATGGGTAAAAGAGCTTGTTCTTATAGCCTAGCCTTTTCCCTACTATGTTGGGGTCGGCTTCCAGTTTAACCAGTTGTAGCTGAATACCAGTGTTTTACTTGAGGCGATTGCTTGATCTGACCTCCACAATCCAGTTATTGGGTAATACGATACCACTTCGTAAGACTGGTTGTCGAACTCGCGACCAGTTAAAGATCCAAGAATGACAACCGGGACCAACGGCTTATAGTGCTTTCCGAGGCACGAGGGATATGTAAATATGATCACCCATCCACGAATCAAACGCGGTAAGCGTAGCTTAACCTGATTGCCCGACCAGTGCGGTTGTTATTACTTAGCCACAAGGCTCTCATAAAATCCATAAAAAAGCAGGTACAAGAGGACTTCCGTAAACCAAAATAAAAAAATTAAAAAAATCTATGCTTCTCAAATCAAAAACTAAACATACCTGTCTATTATCTCCTCTCCAAATAGAAAAGCATTTAGTTGATTTTTTACGTCATTAGTATTGCAACAAGACAGTTGAAGAGTCCTGCCGGTGCCTTTGAGGGTGAGTCGTAATGAACCGCCATAACGAACATGAGCTGACGTCACCAGCTTTCACTGTTCTACTACGATGCTCAAAGTTTCCTTAGAAACGGAATTACGAATTAAAAGAACTGCATATTAAATTAAAGCCATGAGACTTGCGAGGATTTTGCAGAGTTTTAGCTTCTTTCGTTATATTACTGCAGTTGGAGAGTAAAATTTTAGGAATTACTTTTGAAAGTAAGCTTTCAGCAACCAATCAAATGAACTTTTCTAAAACAATCTATATACCTACTTAAAAAGAAAAGTCCTGACTGACTGACTGACTCACCAACGTCCAGCCTTGGACCCAGAAAGCTGAAATTTTGCACAGCAGTTCCCTTTCTAATTTAGACACGAATTAAAGGAAGGAGTAAGGATTTTTTTGAAATTAACCCCCCCCCCCCCCCCCTAAGGCAGTTAAATAGGGGATGAAAGTTCAGTTAGTCCATAATACAAATACGGAAAGACGGTTACGAAACGGTTACGGTTATGAAAGGCAGACAACTGGACTGGAGGAGGACAAGAGCTACTTTTCATCCTAGATATTTTGTCAATTGTGTGTTTTGTGTTGAGTAGAAGTTTTGTTTTGTTTGTATTTTATTAAGTCCACCTCTGTACATTTGTGTGCTTAAAGTGTTAAATAAATAAAAAAAATATGCAATCCCTCCTGTCCCTACTTAATAATATCATAAATGCGAAAGTAACTCTATCTGTCTGTTACGCTTTCACGCCTAAACCACTCAACCGATCGTAATGAAATTTGGCAGAGATATAGCCTAGGACATGGAAAATAACATGGATTACTTTTTTTACGTGAAAACCGACATCGAGCGGAGCTGCGGTAAATAGCTAGTAAAAATAAACGCAAATGAAGTCGTGGCCAACAGCTGACCTATAGACTTGATGACTTCCAAAATCAATATCTACCCTTGACAGTGAAGCTGTAGCTCGTAATTTAATGGTGAATTTGACTGTTAGAAGAAGCAATTCATTGATTGGGGTTTTGGCAAGATTTTTAACTTTTACTTTTTAACTGTATCAAACTCCACTTCTCCTTACCAACATAATCATCAGTCTAGCCTTTTCCCAACAATTTTTGGTGTCGGCTTCCAGTCT
Organism: Polymixis flavicincta; assembly: GCA_949987655.1. Taxonomy (NCBI): domain Eukaryota; kingdom Metazoa; phylum Arthropoda; class Insecta; order Lepidoptera; family Noctuidae; genus Polymixis; species Polymixis flavicincta. Next base: position 20,545,020 of record OX465181.1, on the reverse strand, counting down.
AACCGGATGCATCTGAATACCAGTATTTTACTTGGAGCCACTGCATATCTGACCTCCACAATCCAGTTACTGGGTTAAACGATACCCTTTGGTATGACTGGTTGTCAGAATTTCGGGCTTCTGATGACCCGTAACGACTGCCAAAGATCACACACACTAACTACTATGAACAAAATAACTTCTACAAGACATCAAGTACTCCTTCTATACTGAAGAAAATCGATGTCCTTGTATAAAATGTAAGCCTTGGTTTGTTGCATCCAACAATAAAATGGTTCCTTTGTGCAAGTTTGAGAGGCACTCGTCCGGTCCAGCAAAGAATCGTTTTGTAACTCAATTTGTGGCGAGTGTGGTGCAATGGGGGGCTATGTGCATAGCGAGCTAACACGTGTGCGAGCGGGACCCTGCTTGTAAGAGGTTTATCGATAAGGGCAAATATAGCTGAATAAATAAAACTTGGTAAAAATATAAGAACACAGTAAAATATTGGTGAAAGCGCTGAAATAAGGTATTTATGCGAGTGAAATACTTTTTGTTTATATCAGGGGGGCAATTCTACTAATTTTAAGAACGTTCACAGTCTGATCTCAGTGTCAATCTGTCAAAAATACCTCGATTTTTCATACATTTTTGACATTTGCTTGTCGCTGAGATGACACTGCGACTAGATTTTGAACGGTTTTGATTACGAGAATTGGCCTTCTGATACCTTTAAGGGGACACTTTTCGCGGGCTCGAACACATTGGTGGGCCTGGCTAAAAATCACGCTGTCTCACCAGGCTTCGTATCCGACAGAGATAGTATCAGTGATGAGCAGTTAGACGCTAGTCTACACGCACAACGTTATTTATTGAGTGAGATGCAGGAGCATTTATAGCAACACATTCGCGAAAAAATTAAGAAAAGTCCTTCGGAAGATCGGGTTTTATGAAAAAACTACTGCATAAATCAATGACCAATAAAGCTTATTGAACTAACCGATAATTGAACTTTGTCGGTACCGACCTGGTTTTGGAGATTTTATACTTCTTTTATTACTTAAACACGCCCAAAGTTAGGTTAAATTAGCAAGAAAAACGAATCTTTGTTGGTTCATAACTTTTTAATGGCTTTTTATTTTAGTATTCTGTTTCCGTACCGACAATATTAATAATGAGACAAAACCATACCATGTTTAACTTTTGATGTACATTGTCAAACAGTGGAGTAAAACCCTCCCGAATTTTGTATGGAAAAAATGTGGACTTGTTTCACCTTAAACGAGCAATTCATGTATATTTACGGCTCCAACGATTTTCATGTTTAGCAGGGAGTTTTGGGGCGATAAATCGATCTAGCTAGGTTTCATTTTTAGGAAAAGTCAAACAAAAAAAAATATCCAGATATTGAGAAATAATGCAGCCCATACAGATTACTATAGATAATAAGTTATAACTTGTCAGAAAAGAAAGAAACAAAATCGTTTTATGGAAGTTATGTATTTTTTTCTTAATAAAGAGGCGTTGAAAGGTACTAATGAGTTTCATGTAACAGCAAAGATAAGTCGTTAAAGAAAATGGGAATAAATACTGTAAAATTCATTTTAAACCGGCTAATTGGAGTCTGAAAGCTTCTTAGTACAGAATTGGTTATTGTGGTGTGCTTTAGAGACCACCAGTGACCCAACCCTGATTCGCACGGTTATTTACTTACGACTTGAAAGAAGAAAGAAAATACATTTATTTAGCACAGACTAAAAAGGAACACAATGGTGCCGATTCTGTTGTACACCGAACTAAACTATAACTAAAATTCCTTACTTTTTACTATGAGAATCTAAACGCTATTCTGCAAAAAAATATCTCTAAATTTAAAAACTATTTTGACACAACTAAAATCGAATTTGACAACCGCGACTCGCACGTGGTATGTTTTGGCTTCGCAACGTGGTACTTGTTTGCCCTACCCCGTGTTTTTTTTTTTAGAGCCAGCAGCGCGCCGGGGTCGGCAGCCTCGACGTGATTTATATGGAATTTTCACTTTTTTCATGGAAAATATGAAAAATTATTATCCACATGTTGAGTTTTAGAGGTGTTTGGGGTTTCACAAAAGGGGTCGAAATTTTCATTATTTTTGCGATAGGACACACCGATTTCGAGATATAAGCAAAAGAAAAGAAAAAAAATACAGTACTATTTTTGCACCAGAAGTCGAGGTGTCGGTGTGAATTTTAGTTCTTGACAACTAATTTTATTCCACACCTATTTAATCGCGATTAAAAATAGTCAGATTTAGTTAGACAACCAAAGTTTTAGGTTGAATAGAATAATGAAATTGACAACAACAGAATAGCAAAATTACCATTTTCACTAAACTAATAATTCAGTGCAATCTTAGTGCTGTCAAACTAAAATATAGTTAAGTTGTGTCACTTTAGTCAATTTCAGAATAGGAAATCGTCGTTTGACAGGAATAAACGAAATTTTGGTGATTTTTAGTCTAGTTTAGAGAATTTTGTGACAACATCGGCACCACTATACAGCAAAACAATAAAGATAACAACCAACAAAAAGTGTAAAGTGCGTAAAAGTGTGTCTCACGGCTGCGCCAGGTGGCTTATGTATATAATATGTTAATATTAACATATTATACACGTAAGCCATCTGGAATAAATTCTCTAAACCAAATGAAAATCGTATCAAAATCCGGAGCGTTCTTGATAAGAGCAACGCGCTCACAAGCGAAAACATGTGTTTTATATATATTTTTTTTTAAACCTTGACCCACACTAGGAATTTCTCCTGTATTGTGGGTGCATTTACAAACATTTAAACTCACACACAAACGGCCAGACCCGGAACAACTAATTGTAGGTCGTACAAATATTTGTTCCGTGCAGGAATCGAACCCGCGACTCGCAGCGCAGCAGTCCATCGCTTAACCACTGCGCCAACCGTCCCGTCAAAGATATTTGTTGTGGTCTAGGCAAAAGAAGGACTGAAGTTATCGCTGTTTCATTGCTCGTCGTAGTCTTCAACTGAACATGTGGTGCTACATTTCCTACCGCTATATCAACTCCGTATTTAACAGTAATTTTCAGCATATTTATTTATTTATTTTTATTCTATCACATTCAAACAGATAAACCGACCAACAGACAAAACATCGAAAATTATGAAAAAAAAAGAATAAAGTATATTTGGACACAGTTCTTGAAACACAAAATAGAAAATTAACTAAAAAAAATAATGAGAGTAAATTTAGTTTGGAAATATTTTCGATTATAAATAGTCAACAGTAGTCTTGTAGCTACTTAAATCTATGCCCGCCCATGTCAAGATTTTTCGTATTTTCTTAGCCAGGTTCCATTAAGAGCAGCCAATTATTTTAAGTGAACCATAGCGTTAGTATTTTGGGCCCAACGCTGACCTACGCCTCCTGCAAGCCAGAAATTACTTATTAGTAGGTATAAATAGGCTTGTTATGTTTTCATCAGGCCTAGTTAGTTTGAATTAAATTTAGATTCATCCAAGTTACCATATCCAAGTTATAAGTGGAAATATCCTTACCAATGTTATAAACGCGAAAGTTTATATGTATTGATGTTTGTTACTCTTCCACGCAAAAACGGCCGAACGGTAGCGGCACTACAAATACTCGTAAAAATGCTTCGCAACAAAATCGAAAAACGCAAAAAGAAAAAGTGGCGCCATCTACAATGCCACAGGCGAACTATTATCAGAAATTCTACATCGCGCAATCAGAGTTTACCACGACACTCGAACATATACAAAATCCCGACATCAACTGTCGGGCAGTTGCCCGGACCAGACACAATACCCGTCTGGTCGGAGGATCCTCCTTTACCATCTTAGATACGAGTGAACTTTACTCCCTGTTCCTCATACCTCTATACTGGTGACCCCGTGAAAGAACGTCAGCGCAGCCTTCGTGCAACACTTCGGCGTGACGTCATCTTCATCATATCAAGACCACTTCCTCAAGCTTTCGAGCGGCGAGTCACACAGAGAGCCAGCACCCACGGCTTCAACGGGTATCCTGACCACCTGCATGCAGCGAACCGCATGCCTGGTTATCACACACAGCCTCATCCGCAACAAGCGACCACGGCACTACTGCTTTTCGGCCGGTCGAGAGCTCAATCTCCCGGTCGACAACAGCAGTCATCCACATCGCGGCGCTGTACCACGACGCACCGGAGCAGCGCCGGCCCCGACTCACTGGAATTCGCACCACCGCAGACAGTTCCGACTCACCGCGAACTATGCGACGCGCGGTTCCGTCACACTGGAACCACATCTGACACTGGCAAGCATCACAATATGCACTGACTTAGCCCACTATCGACCTCCGGTCTCCGGGGGGGAGCGATGTAGCGGCACTACAAATAAAAATGCTTCGCAACAAAATCGAAAAACGCAAAAAGAAAAGTGGCGCCATCTACAATGCCACAGGCGAACTATTATCAGAAATTCTACATCGCGCAATCAGAGTTTACCACGACACTCGAACATATACAAAATCCCGACATCAACTGTCGGGTAGTTGCCCACCAGACACAATATACCCGTCTGGTCGGAGGATCCTCCTTACCAACATAGGTATGAGTGAACTTTACACCCTGTTCTATGTGTTTATACCTCTATAAACACATAGGATACTTTTATCATCTGCCAGCCTTTTCCAAACTATGTTCGGGTCGGCTTCCAGTGTAACCAGATGCAACTGAATACCAGTGTTTTACATGGAGCGAATGCCGATCTGAACTCCATAACCCAGTTATTGGGTAAAACGATACCCTTGGTAAAACTGGTTATCAGACTTTCAGGGTTCTGACGACCCGTGACGACTGCCAAACATCCACGAATGACAGCCGGGACCAACGGCTTAACGTGCTTTCCGAGGCACGGAGGTTTATGATATGTAAAGATGATCACCCATCCACGGAACAACCACTGCAAGCGTACCTTAACCAGCCGAGCTATTTTGTTCAAATCTTACCGTGAAAACGTACATAGGTGAAGTGAGCTAAAGTAAGCTGTAATTCCACCTGCCGACTCTGTATGTAACTCACCGTGATAACTTAGGTGAAGTGAGCTACCAAAGGTGGCAATCCCTAGCATCAGCCGGTGTATTCTGTTAAAATGTCACCTTGAGAACAGAAGTGAAGTGACCTTGAAGTTAGCTGTCAATCCATCTGATGCTAGAGATTAATAGTAATGACAACTCACTTTAAGCTCACGTCACCCAAGTTATCACGGTAAGATTTTACAGAATAACACTACTCTCGTGATTTGACAGCTCACTTCATCTCAGTTTTCACGGTGATATTTTTACAGAATCGCCCGGCTGATGCTAGGGAATCGCAATACTAACAGCTCACATCAAGATCATTTCAGTCGATTCACTATTCTGTTGATCAGCTGGTCTATTCTATACAAAATGTACAGACTAGACTAGCTGATAAATTTAATGGTGCGGCTGATATAACTTAGCCACAATACCCTCAAAGTCGTTTTTTTTTTAACTATTAAAGACAAAACGTATCAAGAAGAGACAAGACACAATTGCCATTTAGCACGAATCGAACCCTCAACTTTACCGTCCCAATAAAAGAACTTTTAATATAACTAACGCTAATTAGAAAGAAACAAAACAAAGCCAGATTTATTATTAAAGACCCGAATCAATCTCGGGAAGGATCGGGCAGCTTCCCGGGACCATACTATGACCTACTTACCGCTTGTAATGAGCGCCGTTTGTCCACTTAATGTTCGTTCAGGATATCATGTTATAATGATACAGCATCTGGGCAATGGGCTCATTACATCAGGTTGTGTGTCTTCATTTCAACTGATCGAGAGATATGAGTGGTCCGCCGAATGAGGTGAAAGAATTATTGCTTGTTTTTCCAGCTGGCTCTGTTTTAATTTGAAACTATGGGCCATAATATGAGAAAATTATGTTCAATAGTAATTTCCTTACCTAATCATCATCATCATCATCATTTCAGCCGAAAGACGTCCACTGCTGGACATAGGCTTCCCCCAGGCTCCTCCACTTCGACCGGTCTTATGCTTCCCACATCCAGCGGATACCCGCGGCCTTCACAAGGTCATGTCGGTCCATCTTGTGGGAGGCCTTCCCACTCTACGTCGTCCGGTACGCAGTCGCCACTCCAGAACCTTTCGGCCCCATTGGCCATCTGTTCTGCGAGCAATGTGCCCTGCCCACTGCCACTTAAATTTGGCAATTCTTCGGGCTATGTCGGTTGCCTTGGTTCTCCTGCTTCTGCTTCGCTTACTTAATACAACTTTTTTAACCACAGACTTTCATTCATAGAATCAGAATTCTTCGATATAACAGTTCATCACTGGAATGTAACCTTTGCCACTAGTTAAAACTAGCTAGTGCAGCTGGCTAGTGGTAGCCCAGTGGTAGATAATGGCTGCGACGTGCGAGCTGTAGGTTTCAACCCAGTCAGGCGGTTTCCTTTGTGCAAATTACTTCATCACCACTGTGTAGCGGCACTACAAAAATAAATATACTTCGCAACAAATTTCGAAAAACGCAAAAAGAGAAGTGGCGCCATCTACAATGCCACAGGCGAACTATTCCAAGAAATTCTACATCGCGCAGTCAGAGTTTACCACGACACTTGAACATACAGAGAAAGTTTTTATCCAGTGCGCAAATTGTAACCATGAATTCAGCATATTATTCTAGAACCCCTAGCGCAGAAATGATTAGCCGGTTATACAAAAAAAATCAGCCGTTTCATAGAAAAGTACAATACCTACGCGGGCAAAATGTATGGATCAGCTGATATATTTTTTTTTGTATATGCGGCGAAAAATTTACAAAATCCCGACATCAACTGTCGGGCAGTTGCCCACCAGACACAATACCCGTCTGGTCGGAGAATCCTCCTTTACCAACGTAGGTATGAGTGAACTTTACACCCTGTTCCTCATACCTCTAAAACTGCTCTCCAAACAGTGAAGTAAAATACTTTAAGTAAACCGGCATGTCCTAGAACCAAAAATTGGAATACATGTGACATCTACCAACCCGCACTGTACCCGCCTTGTGGATTACGGCCTACTCCTCACCGAAAGGACGCCTGTGTCCCAGCAGTGGGAATAAAGTATGCTAAGCTAACAGTTTTAAATGTTGACCTTTGCAATAAAACTTCGACTTCTATTTACTAGCCAATGTGCTAAGACCCCTAGATCCAGCATTATATAACCTTATATCCAGCTGAACCTATACCCTAAGTTATTGAGGCAGAAACTGCCGGCACAGTTCGGCACTCGACTACATTCATCAATATGTCTGCCGGTCTAAATATCTAGATCTAAACAGTATTCATTTGGACGTGCTGTGTCGGGATGCTATTAATCAGGTTGGAGTTGGGCTTCTGGTGTGTGTGTACTGTACACCTAGGGATGTGTACCTATGCAGATGTTGTGGATGCGGCATAATATTTCTTTAGGTAGCACCAAAGTTATACGTTTAAAGAAAGTATTTATGACATAATGAGTGAATTATTTCATAATTAGTAAGTGTCAAAAAGTTTTTTACTGTTTTTTATCTAAATGGAAACTATTTTTTAACTGACTTTAAAAAGAAGGAGGTATCAGTTCGACATGTTTATTTTATTTTTTCACGTTTATGTTTGGGCATAACTCCGTCATGTATAGACGAATTAGCAAAATTCTTTTTTACTCGAAATAGGTTTATTTAGAAACGGAACTCTTCAAAAAATGACAGCAAATCAACTGCGATTACTGCTAACGCATAAATATGCATTGTTTTGACCCCAAGGATGATGAAATTTCGAATTGGTGTATTTATACTATAACTAAAAAGTGAAAAATAAAAACTTTGTTCAAAAAAAAAGTTTTTTTTTTAGTTTTTATTGCGTTGTATGTATCTAGGTAGTTGTTTTACGAGTATAGTTGACATTTTGAACTTTTATGAGCAAAATCTGGTAGCTGGTTCACAAAAATGTAAGTAGGTAAATCTTGTGAAAATCAATACAGCCATTTTCCATCTTAAAATAGGCGTAAGATTTACGATAGACTAGAAATAGTGACAAAAATGCAAAATTACCAATAAAAGGTAGACAGTAACCAGGGTCATCGGATACAGTTGATGTTTAGTAAGAAACTGAAGACGGTTTATGAGTAAAATTTAACTGAATAAAACAAACAATTCATTGATCAAATTAAATTTCATTCGAAAACCTCCATCGGTTTCTTACTAAACTTTTTAAGTTTATACCTTGAGCCTGGTTACTTATCTCTTTTGACGACTGTACCCAATGAGTTTCGATCAATGCTAAACAAACATACATTCTGTATTAGAACCATGTCCACTTGAAGACCTCAATAATTAGATACAAACTTAATGGTAATCAGATGTCAATGTATACGCTTCTATAATAAACTTCCAAGCCATGTTCAAGATCTAAGTCTCAATACATTTAAATCATTCATTAAACGTAAGTTGTGCCTGAAAGCCTTTTATACCGTTAAAGATTATATTGAGGACAAAAAAGCTTGGGATTGACCTGCTCCAATTTTGTATACAGTTTTTTTTTTTATATTTTTGTTTTGCTCTTTGACATTCGATTATTGTTATATACACTTTGACATTCGATTATTATTATATACACTTTGACATGAATATTTACTTTGAGAAGTATAATATTATTTTGCTTTAATTATTGTGAATGTGAGGACTATGTGGTATTTTTGTTTTTGAGTTTCATTTCTTTCTCAGTTCATTTTTAAAGTTAATCTGGCAGTTTGAGTACTTTATGTGGCCTACCCTAATGTCCTTTCTTTGGTATTGTTCGTCAAATCGTTGAGCTCCTCAAGTTCTGAGTTGAGCCGTATGATTACTGATACATGCGTCACTGAATGGACAGGTCCACTCAATCTGTGTGGTTTCTTTCCTCAAAAGACCATTTCAGACACCAATCCACATGGTCTTCACATGATCTGACCAAGATTATGTCTGGACTTTAAAAGAGACTGTGACCTCTGAGTTTGTTTCGGCCTTTCTTCTCAGAGTAGTCAGTTAGGAAACGCCGACCTCACCTAGTTTAAAAAATATAATTGACGTGTAAAAGTGTTTGTACAAACCTACTTACAGAAATAAAATCATTTATCATTTAATGATCCATACAATGGTCCTTATCAACAACACGCCCACTCCACAATCGAACACTTCATCCCAACACATGCCACATCCAACCTAATTCATACACTCCACGAAGTCCATAGCTTTCCCATGTTTGCAATACGAGCCGTGATAAGAGCATAGCAAACAAAGCGCCAGTGACCTGGCTGCCAGATAGTAGCTTGAGTGATTACCTAGGCAAGTTATTGACAAGTTGCCGATATAATCGGTGGCGTGATTTATTGGCGGACATAAACTGATATTAGTGGCAGTCATTAGACTGTGATTAGCTTGATTTGTTGGTTAATGGGTTGTTTTATTGGGTAGTTAGTCGAGATCTAGTTATTGTATGCACCTGGATGGCCTATGGTTTTTATCACAATTCATCTTCGCTAACATCTTATATATAAGGCAAAATATACACTTATACACTAAAAACAGTGATATTCATAATATTAATACCTGAAATAAGGACAAACTACGTGGTCCCTTTCACCGGCTTCATAAAGTTCATAACTCATTCGTTGGGCTCGGTATCACCTTTTATAACAAGCTTCCCTCTTCTTTGCTAGATTTACATTTTAATGCGTTTAAAGCTAAAGTAAAATCAAATCTTTGTTCCAAGGCATACTATTCAATCAACGACTACTTAAACGATAAGAATTGTTGGTCGCTGTGATGAACTCAAGACAACGTTTGTGTTCTTTCACCAGAATTAGCTTACCTACTGACAGGTTATATGAGTTACTCCTTAGCATTGTTTATTTTATTTGACTGTATAAACCATTTTTATTTTTATTAATGAAATTTCCATTTTTTTGATGAAATTTAATTACTTACCTATTACTGTATAGAATCAAGTTCTTCCAACTTATCAGACAGCTGTGCTACTGGGGAGTTTGTTGCGCCACTTCTTCCCAGCTAAAGCACTAGGAAGTGTCGAAGGGTGGGCGTTTTTGGGAGACCGTCTTATGTAATTTTGACGTTCGAAAAGTACTGACTCTCAGCCTAGTTTGAATAAATGACTTTTGATTTTGATTTAACAAGAGTCTGTCAAATAACACTGTTTGGAACAATAATTATATACTCAAAAATGAAAGGGGGCTCTTCCTATTTTTATAAGTATAGAAGAATTTATTATAATAGAGATAAAATTATTTATTTCAAAATTTTTTATAAGAATTATTTTAATTAAAATTGTAAATAAAAAATTAATGGAGGCAATAGATTGAGTTAAAAAATATTTTAAAGATGCTTCAGTGGATAATAAGTTATTAGAGTTTGAAAAGGGAAAACTTCGTGGTTTCAAACATGGTGACCAATACTCGTGCTCGCACGACATCTAAACCAGAATGATTTTTGGTTTGGAAGAATTAAATGATGTTATATGGGATGTTACTGTTATCATGTTACCCAGTAAATAGGTCGTGGAGGTCAGATAGGCAGTCGCTCCATTTAAAATACTTGTATTCAGCTGCATCTGTTTAGACTGGAAGCCGACCTCAACATAATTGGTAAAAAGCTTACCAGTTGATGTTATAGGATACGTGTGCATTTCTTTTGCGGATAATCCTTAAGGCCATTTATCTGGTTAAGCTCGTATGAGGAAAGGGTGTAAAATTCACTCATACTCTATAGAAAAGGGAGGATCCGCCAACCAGATAGGTGTTGAGTATTTTTGGTGTCCAACTGTCCAGCGGTTTATGTCGGGATGTTGTATACAGGAAAAGTTTTTATCGAGTGGGCAAATTGTAACCATGAATTCAGCATATCATTCTAGAACCCCTAGCGCAGAAATTTTTCGCCGGTTGTACAAAAAAAAATCAGCTGTTTCATAGAAAAGTGCAATACCTATGGGGTCAAAATGTATGGAACAGCTGATTTTTTTTTGTCTATCCGGTGAAAAAATTCTGCGCTAGGGGACCTAGAATGATATGCTGAATTCATGGTTACAATTTGCGCACTGGATAAAAACTTACCCTGTATACAAGGTGGGTAAAAAAACGTGGATCAAACGAAACAGGACGATAGTTGAGGTTATTTGCACTAAAAAATATCTGTGTGGCAGAGATCTCACTTGATTTCGTTAAAAGTTATGACTATTTGAGTGTTTCTTGAAGAAAATACTAAAGTTTGTAATAAATAGGCAATAGAGTCAAATGGATACCTATTTTAAAACAATAAATGATGTTTAGTTGCTTCTAGGAAACGTATCATCACTACAAAAGTGCTTTATGATATTCAATATCTTTGAAGTGTCACGAAAAATTATTTGTAACTTTAGAACCTTCCTATTAAAAAAATGTAAGTATCACCAAAAAAAAAATTTATTTTATATTTTGTACTGCAAATAACCTCAACTATTGCCCTGTTTCGTTTGATCCACGATTTTTTACCCACCCTGTATACAAGTCGCGCGGTAAACTCTGATTGCGCGGAGATACCGTGGCCCTTGGCACAGGCAACTGAGGGAACACGGGTGAGTTTTAGTAAGTAAAAGTCTGACACGCCATCCTGGTCCACCCAGAGCGGGAGAAGTTACGAGTATTTCATGATTTCCCTACCAAAAAAAAAGAAGGAACTCTGATTGCGCGATGTAGCATTTTATTCGCATGTAGCGTTAGATTACTACATTCTATTAAAAATAACATTTAATACTTTTGACTTCTCAATAACAATTGTCCATCCGGTCAAATGTGTCAAATGGTATGAAGCTGAAACAGCCCGACCGCTATGGAATCCATATCGGCCAGATTTACACTAGAGTTGATGTTTTAGTTTGATTTTTGGTCTGGAAGAATTAAAAAATGTTACTAGGGGTTTTACTGTTATGAGGCGTGTGCGGTTACATTGCGGATAATCATAATCATTATTATATCCAGCATATAGTGTTAGTTCCCTCTCTGTGAAAGGGAGTGGGCCCCAACCCAACACTTGGGCCCAGTGCATGTTAGTAGATGACACATGTCTTTGAACTTTTGGTACTATATCCTATAGGATATGCAGTTCGGTTTCCTCACGATGATTCCTTCAGCGTTTAAGAGCAACGGTGATGAAATAATTTACGCAAAATAAAGCGACTGTATGGGTTCGAACCTACGACATACCACTCGTAAGTCACGGCCGTTACATTTGTGCCACCACTGCTTAAAATAATACGCAGATAATACTTTATGGAAACGTTTTGGTTCGTGTTTATACGTTTATATTCGTTAACATAAATACGCAGTTACAATAAAAGATTCGTGTCACCAGCCTCATTTGCTAAGTCAATTTGCCGAAAAAACTACTCGAAGGGCCCTCTAATCAAGAGTTCTATTTTTTCAGCTCTCAGCATTTAATCCACACATTCCTCAAGAACAATAGAGCTCGATGTCAGAGGTAACCAATATCCACAATAGGACCTCATTAGACCTGGAGTGCAGAGCAAACATGAGGGGTTTGACCAAATGTTTGTCCAAATTGAGTGGTCACATCCTGGCAAACATTCATCAGGCAGATTAATTGTAATCGTTAATGGATCTCTTTGCAAGTGTTTGGTATACTCGATTATACACAGATTTCAAATGTTTGGTACGCCGATGTGGGAATTGTGTGGATAGGCAAGATTAATTAAATTTTCGACGTCATTTTCGGGAAATAATTATGTGCAACCAGCAAATCATTATACGAGCTGCCACAGTTCCTTTTGACCACATGTTAAACTTGTTAAATAAATACGAAACAATATTTTCCACCGAATATTTATTCCACCATCCTATCAACGCATAATAAAAAACAAACAAAACTAGTGTTGCACCATCAAATAATCGATAAATCTAAATGACTCACTCAACGCTCGATTCGTCCCGCACGGCCGCGTACGAATAGACGAAACGCTCAAATCTGGATGCAATCCAAACTAATAGACAGTGGACAATACTATCGATCATTTTAACAATGGCCTTTCCCCACACAATGGAAAAGAAATGTTTTTTTTGAAAAACGAACGTGTCTCATTCTGCTATTAGGGTGTTACAATTTTAACGACTTTTTTTGGAATTTATCAAGGAAAAGTATTTAGGAGGTCTTATTATTTTTGTCATTTGTTTTATCTGATTAATATTACTCGTAAATGTGACTTTAATGTGAAATTGATGATTTAAATTTAAATATAAAGTAACGAACAGCCTTACTTTACCATGACACACTATTATTACATTTAATGGTTTGTTATTTTCAGTGGCTACTGGAACTAAAACGTATTTTCACTTTTATTATATTTCATTAGTTATCCCCTGATAACAAATTAGGTACTTAAATATATTTAAAATCTTGCATTTTCAGGCACGCTTTGCGGGGCTTCCATTTGACTTCTACCCCGTCTTATCGGCTTATTTAATATGAACTTTTTCTACAGTGATGTCAGCCATGTAAAGAACGATAAAACAAATCACTTAACAAACCCTTAGGGACGGAACTTGTTCGAACACTTACCGTGCACAAAATAAAAATTCAATGCCACTGGCTGCAAATAAACTAAGCATTTTCACAACAGCCTGTATAGAGAGAGAGTCTTAAACAAACTTGATGGTGTCATGTCCCCCACAAAACATTGTAAGTGGATGCGGCGACACCGTTATTGATAGTATTTCTGATCTTCTACCATCGTTTATAACATTTTTTGCAGACATCCGCCAGAAGCCGTTGCACGTACAGTCGTGGATGAAAATGTTACGGTTATTTACAGAAGTATTGGGCTTATTTTCCATTCGTGAAACTATTTATGTAGTCAGTTTGAATGATGTTTCGTGGAGAAGATGTTTCTCTGATAGGTCCTAGAAATTTGCTTTGCTCAAATTACGTCTACATTACCAGGAAATCAACGGACATAAAAATACACGTACATGTGCTAGTGGGATTTACGTAGGTCCGTAGCTGTGTTCGTGGCATCACACCGTGGCCCTGCTGCTGAAATAGTAGCCTTTGTAGCGTCGCACAGGTCTTTTTTACTTTCATGTTGTTGGAATTTAATTGTTCTTTTTTTTTCTGTTTCTATTACCTGTCCGTGTCCCAAATAAAATATTCACAGGTTACAGTAAGCGGTTTATATTACCATCATAGTTTTTATCAGCATAAAAAAGCCTATTTAACAAAATATAAGTTTATTTATTTATTTATTTGTAAGAATGTAGTTTTACATAGTATGGTGTTAATATTTTTATAAGTTCTGTACATTCTACCACAAGATGTGGTGTACAAATGTCATTATTACATAGTTTAGTACAATAAATTTCAAGATTGGTTATTTACATTCATTCCGATATTAATTAATATTATTATCATTAGGTAATTGTTACTTTAAAATCGATGTGAAAATTTACTAGGTACCTGTCATCTCTGATTTTTACAATATTCCAAATATTCGTCAATGTCATAAAAACAATTATCCAAAAGCCAATTTGTCAGCTTTTTCTTGAACATGGGGATAGGAAGTTCCTTAAACGAATTAGGCAGCCTGTTATACACCTGAATGGCATTAACATATACATTCCTCCTAAATATTTGCAATCTACATTGAGGTACATTTAATTCGTATTTATATTTATTTCTAGCAGAAGCCGTTTTGTGACTCACTTCTGATTGGATGCGAAAATAGTGCGGATGTTGTTTTACCAGCATACAAAGTTCTTTGATGTACATGCAGGGTAAAGGTAAAATGCGAAGATTTTTAAATAACGGTTTACAGCTGTCCAAAAACCAGACGCCAGATATTGCCCTAACACTCTTTTTTTGTACCCGAAATGCCATTAAAATTTCCACCGAATTACCCCATAGTATCAGACCATATGACAGCACAGACGATACGTATCCGTGATATGCAGTGACTGCTGCTGCTACGGACACTGTTGCTCGTAAACGTTTTATTGCGTATACGAATTTGTCTAGCTTATCACATACATAACTGATGTGTGATTTCCAATTACAGTTTTGATCCACTATGATACCCAAAAAATTTGTGTATACTACTTGCTCTAGAGTATTACCTTTATATTTTATACTAAGACTCGGAAAGTTTGATTTATAAGTTTGGAATTGAATTATTTTTGTTTTATTGATATTGATTTTTAAATTGTTGTTACTAAGCCAAATTATTATGTCTTTAATTGCCTCATTAATTTCCTGTTCCATTTTATTTTTGTCATTACATTTTATTATTAGTGTTGTATCGTCAGCAAATAGGATTGTTTTGTGGCGGGTTGCATTGGGAAGGTCATTAATGTATAGCAAAAATAAAAACGATCCCACCACTTTTTCCATGTAAGTACTTAAGAAACTAAATAAGGGATCAGATGGCAAGCCAATTCACGAAAAACATCCCGGCAATATATCCCTATTTTTAAATACACCACGCTACCACTGTTCCCCGCGAGCGTACTCCTCAACATTTTCGTCACGGTTCAATCAGAAGGGTTGATAAATAGAAACAATTTTTGAGTGCACATAACTGCGACCTGAAGATTTATCTTACATTATGACACGTCATTTTTCCAACATGTCACCACGTGTTACGCGTGAAATTCCATATTTCGGCACTGTATTTTGTATCGACGTTATTCAAGACGATTTGATTTCGACTTCGTACATGTTTTTGAATTGAAAATTGAAGTGGAAGGATCTGGGAAAGATAGGGAAGATGTTGTTTTAGATTATATATCCTTGTTTTACTATATCTGCAAACTAATGGAACTCTCAATGAACGGTTAGGAGTTACTTCAATCCAAGAAATCGCAGTTTGTTATTTTTTCTGGACACAGGCCTCCCCCAAAAGGGGGGTTTTTGCCATAATTGTCACGCTTGGCAGGCGGGTTGGCGATCGAGTATGGTGATAAAATGCATAGAAAACGCTGCTGCCCATTCTCTAGTAAGTCCCTTAGTCGCCTTCTACGACACCCACGGGAAGAAATGGGAGTAACTCTGTAGTTCGTTGTTATAAGCTAATAATAGGACGCCATTTTTGGTACGAACTTTTTTAACGCACTTTGCGGTATGAGTGAACTGGTAGAACTCGTCATGTAACAGAAAAGATTTATACCCCCTCCTTGCGACTTTTTATAATATTACTATTATTATAACAACAAAAGACGGTGAGAGATAGTGTTCATGATCTTTGAGGGTGCTGGAGCAAGAGTGTTTGTCAAATTGAAAATCCAAGACGCCAGAAGAAAGAAAAATCGTCAATTTATAATCTTCGCAGTCGCCATCTTGGATTTTCATCCAAAACTTCGGGGCTGATGGGGACAACCGACCCCACATGTTTTTTTTTCCTATAGACACTTTTCTCGGCATCCCCGCATGAGGAAGGGGTTGCCAATTGTCCATTTCTTAGTGGAACATGGAACTAATCCAACTAATTATGATTTTAATGTTGTGAAAAAGATCTCATCATCATCATTATCATCATCATATCAGCCGAAAGACGTCCACAGCTGGACATAGGCCTCCCCCAGGCTCCTCCACTTCGACCGGTCTTGTGCTTCCCACATCCAGCGGATACCCGCGGCCTTCACAAGGTCATCGGTCCACCTTGTGGGAGGCCTTCCCTTTTTGGGGGGTTTTGCCATAACCGCCACGCTTGGCAGGCGGGTTGGCGTGCGTGAAAAAGATCTGCATTGTAATAAATCAGTCTATTTCCCAAACAATGTTTCAGTTCACACAACTCAACTTTAGTTCTATTTCTTTACACTACTGTTTAGCTTATTCAAATCCTCGCTCTGAGACGAACGAAGGACGCTCACACACTTGCGTTTAGCAGCGCTACTATTACTGATGATAAAAAATTTTAGAAGTGAAATAAATGGGCATTATCATAAAAAATAACTAATGCTTAAAAGCAGAGACTAATTCCTGACACGTAAATTAGTCGTACGAGTCGCAGGTTTTTTTTTTATTTGGGGAGTCATCAAATAACTTCTCCCGCTCTGGGTGGAGCAGGAGGGCGTGTCAGACTTTTACTGACTAAAACCCACCCGTGTTCCTTCAGTAGCCCGTATACCAGGGGCTGTGGTATCTCTTTCGAACAAACCCGCACCCCTTGCAGGCATCGGCCCTTGCGGGCCCCATCATTTTGTGCTGACATCAACGAACGAACACAACGCGCCGTCGACTTGGGCTTGGTCCTTACCGAACAGCGAGCTACCCATACCCACAGCACTCGCCGTCCGCAAGCTCATGCCTACGGTGGCCGGAAATCGGCCAGCCAGGAAAGCGGCCCAGGGCATCTCCGTCTCCTTCGGCGGCTAGGGTCGTGAGTCGTGAGGGCGCATAGACTGCCTCTCCCTCACGTGCGTCGCCTCCCTCTTCGCGAGCATTACTGCTTCGCTGAAGGAGGTGACGGCTTCCCATGCAGGTTAGGTATTGACTGTGTAAATGCTCTCGTTGAGGAGGTGCTCGCGTCTAAATAACAGCGGCTCGAGTCGATCGAAAGTTAAGCTAGGCTTGCCATGGCTTGTTCGTAGATGGGCGACCATTTCGTCTACTCTTTGATCTATGACAGTCGTTACGGGCCGAAAGCCCAAAAGTCTGACAAGAAGTAGGTACTACCCAGAAACTAATTTGTGGAAGTCGCTCCAGATAAAAAACTGATATTCATCTGCATCCGGTTAGACTGGAAGCCAACCCCAACATAGGAAAACGCTAGGCAGATTGATATTGTGTACGTTACTTCGAATCTTTGTAAAGGAGTCTAGGGCCATAAAACTTAGCCTTTTGGTATATGCAATAAAAATTACAGTATTTTTTTAAGCTCACGTAGGTACCTATAGAATTAATAAAAATACTAACGTGAAAATAAAAAAGACTAAGTATGTGTATATTTTGTTTTTCAGTAGAAAACTTTAATGTCATTTGAAATAGCATGACCAGTATGCAAATAGCCTTATTTAAATCCCGTGTGACACGTGGGGCCGTGAGAAGGGCTAAATAGTGTAGATTACACTGAAACACCATTAGCAGACCCAGAGCGAACAGACTAATCTTAGCGTAGTACATATTTTCACATATCATCTTCTTTCTTTCTTATCAGATCTTTGATAGAATAGTTCTAATCCCTATAGAAATAGGGACGATAATTAACCGAGACACAGTTGTTGAACATTTTTAGCTTCCTTTGCGAAAAGTCAAAATTATTTCATTCAGGTATATTTGAATAGTATTGTATTTTCAGGGGTAGTTTAACTAGAGTCTTTAAGATCCGTTTTTTACACCTTCGAGTTACGCGCCTTCCTATATTTTTTATGTTATCTTTTAAATTATTATTTCCCCAAAAATACTCTCTAGGGTAGGTAAATCACATAAAAATAAGTGGGTATCTAGGTACCCACAATTTTTATACATACTTACCAACACGTGAAGGTAAATACAATTATCATTTAAACCTTCATCAAAAAACGCTATCCAGTTATATTTAGTCAACTGTTTGAACGAACGACCTATTAGGCCTACCAGAAGGACGATACAATATACCTACCGTTAATTTCTATTGAATTTGCTTGATTGTGACAAACATTTTTTGTGCTGGCAATAATTAACGCGATTACGGAAAATAAAATCTAATTAGAAAAAGTGTACACGCTTATTTCCAAACGTTGTTTTCTACTGACATAGCCTCATACACGTCACTATAAATTATGTACTCACGAATCGATTCATTTTGTTTTAGCTAAAAATTGCACCAGATAAAATTCCAATGATGTGGTTCGACTTTCAAAAAGATAAATATCAAGGACATCTATACTAATATTATAAACAGGAAAGATTTAATTGTTTGTTTGTCTGTTTGTTTGCATTGAATAGGCTCCGAAAAAAAAACCGATTTGAAAAATTCTTTCACTGATGGGAAGCTACACTATCCCCAGGTAACATAGGCTATATTTTATCCCCGTATTTCTACGGGAACCGGAACTACGCGGGTGAAACCGCGGAGCGCTGCTAGTTTTAAATAGTTTTTGAACTCCTTAAGTTCTGAATTGAGCTGCACGATTATTGCCAGATGCTTGCACTGACTGGCCAGGTTCACTCTCTGTGGACACCAACCTACGAGTACATGGTCTGCACATGATCTGATCAATATTATGTCTGGACTTTAAAAGAGACTCTGAGTTCGTTCCGGCCTTTCTCAGAGTAGTACAAGGCCGTCCTCGTCTAGTTTTTTAAATATAATATGATTGACGTGTAAAAGTGTTTGTACAAACCTACCAACAGAAATAAAATCATGTATAATTTTAAAAAAATGGCTGTCACTGCATAAACGCAGCGACGAGAAAACCAACCGAATGTCATTTTACAATAGCACCAGCCTAGAAAAATGATTTAAAACGTAAATATTTTCTTAAACAAAGCGCAATCAACTTGAGAAAAAAAAAACCATAAGCCAATCTTAAACAACTTCAAACATAACTTAAATCACCCCTTTGTGAAGCAGTGGAATCTCCCCTTATTGGCAATACAAACAAGCACAACGTACACAAATCAATTGTCTTGTTCGAGATTTAACAACAGCAAAAAACACCGTCTTTAAAACATTGGGTTCAGTAGGTAGGTTCAAAAGAGCAGGTAGCCAGGAAACCAAAAAGAATCGTGCCTTATAGTTGTGAAAATCACCTTGCATATGGATTTGTTTTTTTTTTATCAGTCATTAGATTAATTTGCATTAGGAATATGTGACATAAGCACGAAACTTACCATGGTAAAGATTTGAAACGTTCGATTTGTCATACAAAAAATCTTTGCACCTTTGCACATCTTTGGATTTTCGGTCCAAGTGCCCGAAAATCCACGACCGAGTAGCTTGTACACGAGCAGTAGCTTGAAAGACTAGCCAGAAGCAATGCGCTAAAACATAGTCAGTGATATTATGGTGACAGACGTACACTGTCTTCCCATACCTATTAACACTGTCATTTGAAACCATTGTAAAAGCCAGTTATCTATTTTTAAAACAGTAACCGTGGGATTTCTTGCTTGCTCTCCTCCATAAGAAATATCCAACTGGAACCGTGCACCTAGCTTCTGACGTTTCATAAACTCAAACTCAAAGCATTTATTTCAAATAAACCAATTACAGGCACTTTTGAATTGTCAAGGTCGGTGAGTTAGAAAGATGAAGCTAGTTGCCCATTCCAAAGCGTAGGTACCTATGGAGAAGAACGGGCAAGAAACTCCATGGACACTCTTTTAAAATCAAGATTTTGTTACAAAAAGTTGGGTTACATCATTATGTTGAAATTATCAATGTGAGAACGATGTAAAAAGTGCACATTAAAAGCGTCCGTAATTAAAATAAAATAACAATTAAAATAAGCCGTGGGAGCTAAGAGATGACCAGTCCCTACTGGCGGCGCCCGTTCACGGACATGACGTATGCATCAGCACCATTCAGCTCAACCATTTTGAAGGGAACTTAATGATCCAACACACACGCCACCACCAGCGAGACATTTGAGTGAGCATGACATACTCTCAGCTGCCAGGGCACATTCAAGTCAATGAAAGACGTACCCTGTAAATGTTTGCATTATAGTAGGAACATAGTGCTCACACATATGCTATGCAATTATACAATACAAAAATTTGAATTTATACAATGCAAAGATATCTAGCTTTTACAGTCTTCAGCAGCTCCAACAATGTTTTCAATGTTATTCAATTTAGTTTAAGCTACCTTGTGGAGCAGGACAAGCAGCGTTTAGCCAAGCATTTTTGTCATAAGTGTCCTTGTAGATTTATGTGAAATGAAATATTTTGATTTTGGTGAAACTTCAGAGGAGAAATGGAGAGTAAAAGAATCAGCCGAATACTGTAGCTCGAGCTTATAAACGTCCGGTTCTATTAATGAAACATAAAAAGGATTATCAACGCTCAAACAAAAAATAATGAAAAAAGCTTTCTTACACATCGACAGACCCCTAAAACCGCGAAAGAAAACGTCAACGGTAACGCAAATCCCACCCTAATTTGATGTTACCGCACGCGGGCCCCAATACGTTATTATTATCATTCAAAATATTTCCCATTCTACCCGCTTCTGGAGGGGAAATTGTCAAGGAAAATGTCGACCTTGTATAGCAACCATATATTATAATATCTACTAGGAGAGTAATAAAAGGGTTTATCATTATAAAAATACTTTGTGGGAAACTTACTCTTACAAATCAAATCAAATCATTTTATTTGTCACAATGCAGGTACATAGTTTATATTCGTCTTATAGTGATAATGTTAGTGCGCTGCATTCTACTCGCAAGCATACAAATATTACACACAAGAATGAAATATAACATTACAAAAACATAAATTAAATGTCTGTAGGTATAATTAAAATGTCAAACCATAAAATAGAAATAAAATTATGTCAAAATTTAAAATATCAACAATTTATCCTCCATAAATTCAGTGATTGAGTAATAACATTTATTGATTAAAAATTGTTTCAACCGTTTTTTTTAAATAACTAAATTAAGATATTTTATTTCTCGCGGAATTTTATTGTATATTACTGGAGCCATTTGATATATACTTTTGCGGAAAAGAGCTGTTCGACTGCGGCCAACACTGAGAATGTTGGATTCCCTTTTTCTCAAACGTGAGTTTGCGGGGGGCCTAATTTCAAAAAGCCGTGGGTCCGTTTTAACAAATACCGCCACTTCGTGGATGTATATTGAGGGAAATGTTAAAAGCTTTAATGATTTAAAATATGGCTTACAACTTTCCCTTGAGCGCAATTTGCATATTGCGCGTACACATTTTTTCTGAGCAATGAACACATCATTTTTGTCGGTGGAGTTTCCCCAGAAAATTGCTCCGTACCTCAGATCAGATTCCACATAGCCATGATAGGCAGCAAGTACGGCATAACGATTAGCAAATTTGGCTAGCTTATAAAGAGCAAAAGAGAAAGTATTACCTTTTTAAATACTTCTTCAACCTGTAATTTCCACGTGAGTTTGCTGTCTATCATCAGTCCTAAGAATTTTGTGCTGGAGGTTGTGATAATCGACATGCCTTTA
Organism: Polymixis flavicincta; assembly: GCA_949987655.1. Taxonomy (NCBI): domain Eukaryota; kingdom Metazoa; phylum Arthropoda; class Insecta; order Lepidoptera; family Noctuidae; genus Polymixis; species Polymixis flavicincta. The sequence continues at coordinate 20,522,784 of OX465181.1, read as the reverse complement.
TAACTAATGTTCAATGGATGTTGTCGTTGTTACTTACCTACACTAGGCTTTTTAAGCTAGTCTTATGAATTTGAACCTTGGAATTTCTGAACGGTCATTATGAGATTTGAATTGTTTTTTGTGTCAAAACCTCAAAATTCAGTTTCTCTATAAATTCTCTCAGCTATAATGATTGAAAGTAGCTATCAAAGATATAGTAAAGCGTTCCCAAATAACCTTTCAAACCATCTAAGAAGCAAAAATGCATTAAACCTACTGGGTTTCAAAAATGCATTAATCCATAAAACATTTCACTAAATATTCGTGAAAAGACGATCAGGAATATTTTAATATCCTAAACCAACGCCACGCTAAAAGCGAGAACGAAACTAAATACGAGAATCTAATGAATTTCAAGTGTCGATTCTACGAGCTAATATTAACGTAGCTCTCGTGGAGGGATATAAATGTAAATTCAATAGTTGAGGGGCTAATTGCCATCCGACGGTAGTACAGCTAAATATTTACACAACGCCAGCCATACTTAAGTTTAAAATTCTAATTTTATTGAAATCTGATGTGGTGCGAATTGAAAAAGGTTTTATCTTTTTATTGCTTCATAAATTTTGTTTTATTGTAGAGTGAGTGTTGATTTGAGAAAAGCGTTTGATGAAAGTTGCACTGAAGAGGCCACATTGATTTTGTCAAAGTCATCGACAAGAAATAAAATTGATGTGTGACAGTTCTAGTATATAAAAAATAAAAAATTCAAAATGTATTCTCAAGATAAGACGTACATTAAACTTTGGTGCAAATTGCCCTTAGTGCTACTAGAAAATAGTACGATAATATGGATAATTTTGATGGTAAAAATGTCAAATAATATAGTATTTAAAGTAAATCCATAATGAAATATGTTTAAATAAAACTTGCCTTTCAGTGTTTGAAGACACAAGGAAACCTGAAGCAAACAAAACGGGATTATTGTTTCAATAAACTATGACAATAACTTTCATCATCATCATCATCATCATCATCAGCCTATAATGTTCCCACTGCTGAGACACAGGCCTCCTCTCGGTGAGAGGGATTGGGCCGTAATCCACCACGCGGGCCCAGTGCGGGTTGGTAGATGTCACATGTCTTCGAATTTTTGGTTCTAGGACATGCCGGTTTCCTCACGATGTTTTCCTTCACCGTTTTGAGAGCAGTGGTGATGAAATAATTTACACAAAGTAAAGCGCCTGTCTGGGTTCGAACTCACGACCTACAACTCGTAAGTCGCGGCCGTTACCACTTGGCCACCACTGCTCACAATAACTTTACAACAAAGTATTGCGAGGCTTATGATGGAAATAGGTTGGATCTAGTATCGTTTAGCAGGAGTTGGGGGAGAAAAATGGTTAAAACTGGTAGGGCTGGGGTCTCCGATTATAACGCTACCACTCTTATCAAAAGGTAATGCATATATTTTTCGAGAAGAGTTTCTAACCTCAAATCAGCTAAAAGTGAAAACGGAACGTTAAAATGGGTGATAGACAACCAAATCTGACACAATATATTGTCTGGGTGTGAAATATCGTGTAAAATAGATAAAACGGAACTTTAAAAAAAAGCGGAAAGTAATTTGACATGGGTATACATAATAAATTAATCATCAAATAAAATACATACAAATGTCATTAAAAACAAAATTAAATTAAAATAAATACACATTTCTACATGTGTTTACAATATACAATACTAAGAACAAAATAAAAGACACCCAAAAACATTACATGCCACGAGGGGAGACGCTACTATGAAGCTGCATCCGATTAATTAGCTACTACGAGAACTTAGGATGTAAGAGCGAGCGAAGCGAGCTTGGGACTAGGGACACCCCGAGTCGGACAGGTTTGGTTAGAAGGGGATGGCGGGGTCTAGTGAGCGATCGCATTGAACGAACGCAGATCCCGCCATCCCCTTCGTAGTTATTCTTTTTTAGACCACGTTCGCGTTCCGACAACGTCTTTTAGGCAACTTTTAAGTGTTTTGAGGTTGGGTTGCAAAAAATCATTTTTCTCGGAAACCGTGAGTTACCTTTCATGAGAGTGGTACCAGGGAGGAGGGGGGCAGGCACGTCCCCCCCTCCCCTACCGCCACTCCCACTCCCTCTCCTGCCAAACGATACTAAATTTTTACCCAACGAACCAAGTTCATAACTTTGGCAACCCGTATGCGAATATGCACTTTACCTAAAATGCGAACGGCGCGAGCGCAGCCCTATGCATTCGACTTAAGACTAAACAAAAAGTTTATGTCTAAGAATATGTCCTCCGAGCACGACAGTATCCAATTCCAATCAACATAAAAGCTCTCACACAAGAAAAAATACTTTTACAATTTAAAATCCTACATCCACAAGGATGACACAAAACTATCCAATATCTTATTTACTTGAAATGTTTGGTATGCAACCTGCCCGGAGTTGGATCTGCTAGGAATCCCGGATTGTCAAAGCTTTGTCGCATGGCTTGGGTGCATTCCGTATCGCCATTTGTTTTTCAACTTCTTACTTACTTCGGAAAATTCAAATTCAAAGAACTTGTTTGGTAGTTGGGTCGCGTGTAGCCCGACTTAGCAATCTTGTCGAAGGCCTGCTTTGATTTGTGTGTATGTCTGTGTGTGTTTTGGACCTGTCTGCTGTTGAGCGTTTGTATCAAGCATTTTTAAGTTTATTGAGTTATTTGTAGATGGTAATGTTTTTTTTTTTTGTTTAGCTTATACTGTACTACCGCTGGACAAAGGCTTTCCCCAATTCCTTTCAAGATCGAGTTTCCAGCGTCATCTCGTACCAGTCCTCGTGATACGCGTCCTGGTCATTTCACCACCGCTTTCTGGGTGAACCGCGGCAGCGCGGCGTTTAGGAATATTAGAAGGTGTCAATTTGTTTCGGGTGAGATAAAGGTTCAGTGATAGAATCATATATTTTTAAGGTTGTTTTTCTTTTAGCGCCCTCTAGGGCATATAGCCTAACCTCTTAAATAGTGATTAATTTACTCATATACGAAATTTCACATATTTAACGAACCGACTGCCACTCGTACGTAATATTAGTTGCTAAACTTTGAACACCTCACACAAAGCAAGTACATAGGTACCTTTACCTTTGACACAATTAGAATTTAATCCATTCTAACATCGATAGTTGTATCCAAAACCACATCCCGAACCACTCAAGTATACGGCACAATAGAGGTCTTAAGTTCGCGCTCAAACACTAAGTTAGACAAAAGAGGGATCCTATCAAAAGTAGTTTGGCAAAGTTACCTTCGGCCCAGCACCGTTCGAATCGTACAAACTTTCCTACTTTCGCGTTTCCTTTTATCTGTTGGAAAGTGTGTTTTTTCTAAATTATTATTTTTTTCTTTCCCTCGGATAGTTTTACGTGCTTTATGGTGCGTGCGGGTACGACGTGGGAAGTTTTGGCGATCTCTTTTTTCTCGTGTCTTTGTATGACACATGATTGTCTGTTGGAGAATACCTAAGTGTAATTCACGTAGTCTCTGATAAAATGAGATTTCGTTTGTTGGTCGCAGTTTTAGGCAGTTAGATATACAAGGTGCAACAGAATAAGCGCAATTCCTGAAAGAAGTTTGATTTTTTTTGACTACTGAATCGATTTCAGTGATTTTTAATTTAACTATAGTATTTTTATGTCTAAGTTATATACAAGAAAAGTTTTTATCCAGTGCGCAAATTGTAACTATGAATTCAGCATATCATTCTAGACCCCCCAGCACAGAAATTTTTCGCCGGATACACAAAAAAAGAAAATCAGCTGCTCCATACATTTTGACCGCGTAGGTATTGCACTTTTCTATGAAACAGCAGATTTTTTTATGTATAACCGGCGAAAAAATTCTGCGCTAGGGGTTCTAGAATGATATGCTGAATTCATGGTAACAATTTGCGCTCTGGATAAAAACTTACCCTGTATACATTGGAATACTGATCGCCGATTGAGCCAAAGAAAATTAAATCTTATCTTAAGGCCATAACACTACATTTTAAATGCATTAAAAAAGGCTGGGGTCAACGCTATTGTTTAAATAATAATAGCTTTAAAAAATTAAGTTCTGTTTATTTTATTTTGCTTTTAACGCAATACTCTTTGGTTGTATGAGGTCTTGTGTTAACTTTGTTACACATTGTATACCCACTACATTTTCAACGCTGATGACACTTCCATTTATCAAAATAATATTAAATACTTTCATAGAAATAGTTCAAGGACGTCCATTATTTAGTTTCTCAATTAGAATATAAAATACTTAAGATGGAAAATTCGCCTGAACCAGACCTTCTAGTCAAATCAATGGACCCTGTTAATTGTCTAATTGCGTATTCCTAAGTACCTGCAAATTGTCTAATGCTTAAAGTTTTAAACCCTTTCGCAAGGCCTCTTTAATATTCAAATAATAATCCTTAGTTCACAATACCGAAACGAAATAGTTTATCATCCACAATTTCAAATATATATTTACTGTCGAATTTCCATTTATTATAATTAAAACCCATTTATAGATACGCTCTCATTAATAGGAAGCTCAATGATAACATATATTATTATATTATAAATGTTGATTTTAGTTTCCCCCCCACTAGGCCAAGGATATTATTCTGAGCCGAACATCAATATTAATTTTGCTCTTGAGTGCAAGCCTAGTGGAGCTCTCGTATTATTTTGAGACATTGTAATTAGTGGAAAGCCAGACCAACGCTTTATATTTTAATGCATTAACTTGATGGAGATTATTTTAGCTTGGTTTTAGTGAAGGAATAATTTGGACAACTTTATGCAAAGTTTGGCTAAAAATGGAAACGTGTAGGTTAACTAACTTCAAAAAGAAGGAGGTTATCAATTCGACATGTTTATATCCTTTTTGATACATTTTCGGGCATAACTCCGTCATATGTAAACGGATTTGCAAAATTATTTTCTTGTTCGAAAGGGTTTTGTTTTGAAATGGTCCCATTTAAATTTCATATAAACTGATGATGCGTTTCGGAGACAGACAACGGAACTCTTCGAAAAATGACAGCAAGCTCTAATATCGAATTGGTGTGGGGTAGGTACCTACTATAGCTAAAAAGCGAAATATTTAACGTTTTTCAAAAAAAAAAAAACAATCGACTTCCAAAAAAACACTACAAAGTGAAAAATTACTTTAATTTCGGAAGTCGGTGTCTTAGGATATGTTTTTTTTTTTTTTTTTTGTTATTTTGTTTATTTAACACATAACATAACTTGTTTGCCTTGTTTCCCCGAAGAGTTAGATATACCTATAGTAAATTAGCCACCACATTTCGCCAGTTACGTTTAAGTTCCATGTAATAGGGGGCGACCCTATTGCAATCAACCATACACAAATCCAGAACACGAATCCGGCACTGAGAAATTCCATATAGAAAAACCCATTAACACTTTGCCCGACCTGAGAATCGAAACCAAGACGTTGCGCTCAGCAGTAGCAGTTGCGAACAATCGACCTAAGAGGCTAGGTTACTTATTTCGTGGAGCTATTTAAGGTATATTGCACTAACAGAAGTAACAACGTCCTATTACGCTAAAATCTACACAGTAGGCGTTCAATAATTCTAAAATGAATCACGTTTATGTTGGTAATTTTCGGAATGATCTTCTCCATCATCTCTTAGCATGGCTATCAATTTACAAATCCCTAATGGTAAACCATCATCATTCACCTCATTTCCGTATTGTCTTTATACATATTAATACATTATGCTAGTCTAAATATTACCGATAATCCGGTGTGTACCCGCGATAGCGAAGCAAGATACCAGCAAAATAACGTTGTTAGTCCATCGAGCCGTAATCATTTGAGTTAACACGGGTAACGCGTGAAAATTCCACTACAAACACCCGGCGAAAATATTTACCGACTATAAAAAACTTCAACATTTTCAACGCTCAATTTCCCTTTAAGTTAGGAGAAAATTTAAAAATTTTGGTACTAAATGCTAGAATATGGCTTTTTGTTGATGTTGCAGCCATGTGGCCTTAAGCAAGAATTTGGGGTATATTTTTTCGTATGCGTGGTTCAAAATAAACACTCAAAGGCACTCATTTTTTAAGTGGGAATGAGCTGAGGTATTAAATAACAATAGCTGCACGGCTCGATCGACCAGGTTGAGCTACGCTTGCCGCGGTTGGTCCGTGGATGAAGGACATCAAATTATCTTCTTCCATGCCTGGTCGGGTTATTTGGGTTCGGGTCTCCTCATGTACCTAAGCGCCAAGTTGACATGTTTACTTAAGTAATGAGAAAATCTGTAACAGCTGACCAACAATTTTAAGTATCTGTAACTTAAATCTACACGATAATCTCCAAATTACACAATATAACACAACAGACACGAAGTTTCTCTAAATCCACACTCCCATAAATAAGGTGGCACCTCAATTATCAGCGATCACCATCGCTTCCCCATAATACGGTGGAAGTAACAACACAATTAATTAGGACACGGCCCATTGTCAGATTTATACTAGTGCCTTATCTGAGCTATCCTATTGGACGCAGCAAATTCAGATAATTACTACGAGGTCGTATATACTGTTTGAGATATTAGAAAGTATAGAATAGGTTTCTTTTTTGTTAAATTTTGTACCATTAAACAAGAAGTCATTGATTTGATCCTTCTAATATACTATATTTGAATATTTTGATGTTTGTTACTAAATCACATAAAAACAGCTACATAGATTTAGATGAAATTTGACACACACACTCACACAGATAGTTTATAATCTGGATTAACACATAGGACACATTTTTATCCCGGTAGTACGTTCCCATGCGACAATTTCCGACGTTGACGCGGGCGCAGCCGCTGGCCAAAGCTAGTTACTTATAATTAACTAGGACATAATCATAAGACTACAGATTTGAGTCGTTTAGGGTCGAAACGCTCGGATCATGGGGCCCGAGAACGCGTGTCCTTTTTAAGAAAAATCATGCCAAAATCATGACATTACTTGACTAGAAGCTACACAACTAGTATGTACCTAACAGCACGCGCAGTTAGTGCTAAATTTGGCATTTTTATTACTAAACTGGCAATAAGAAAATATTGGTCAAAAAAGTAGAAATTTTTAAAAAGCCTACTCTACACAGCATAAGCAGTGTTGTCCTCTACTGGTTGGGATTCATCGCAGACAAAAGACGTCGCATACGCACGCACCCGCGACACGCACAAAAGATGGCCGCCGTGACGTATGTAGCTGCCATAGTCGACGAACTAAACATGTTTGAAAAAAATTAGCATAATGGAAAATACATGTCTGTGGTTGCAGTTTTTTTAATGACCTCTTTAGATTTCAACTACTTCAAAACGATTGAGCAATCCAATGATTACCTACTATTGTTTGACTATCCTGTAGTTTAAACATTTTTATGTGCAACCCACTTTGCAGTCAGCAATACTAATCTAAAGTGAATGTCGGTGACATAAAAACAAATACCCTAAAGTATCCAGCAGCCTACCTCCAGTATCCAGACATAAAAGATCCTAACACGGATAAGACCTCGCCGAGAATCGAACGGGGACCGAATTGCCCCATTCCACGTGAGATCTCCTGATACCGATGCGACGGTAGATATCTTTACACGGTCCGCTTTACAACGCCATGGTGTCCTGTCCATGATTATTGAATGGGGGAAACTATCAATAGACGAAAGTGGATTTAGACACTCTCGGTTGCTGAAGTCACTCAGCATATTTTCTTTTCCCAATTCACTGAAGCACTAAAGCTTTGAACAAGCTGATCTCGTGACTAGAATATGTGAGTGCAGAAATGGTCAGAAATGCATATTTTTTTTTGTGTTCAGCGATATCTGTCTCTGATCGTATCACTCGACTTATAACTTCACACGCAAAGCGTCGACCCTGAAATCATTTTTGTTGGCTGAGCAAAACAGTGGCATCCTAGAATTCTTTTTTCCAAAAATAAAGTCCCCATTGATTAACATAGCCCCACAGGACTAGTTGTCAGTTGATTTGAAATAAAAACAATATTCTCTATTGTACAAAAAATAATACGCCCCTTAACAATATTGCACAAAAGTACAGTCACGAGCATTAATATGTATACACATCGCCAAATTCAAAAGCGATTTTCTTTTAAATAGCGATTGCAACCTTGAGATAACTTGGGTATTTCATTATAATGTGGGTTCCAAAATATTATTTTCATAATAAAATAAGATAAATAAGAGTGGAGTAAATCACTTTTAAAAGTTGGTAAGCGTATACATATTATTGCTCGTGACTGTACACATTTGACAGTGATCCTTTTATATCGTTTAAAGAATATTTCACAGTTGTCTTTCGCAGACATATGTATGGAGAGACGTAAGTTTGTAATCCAGACGCATTGGACTTATTGAAGTTTCTCCACGCACCATTGGCAGGGGCGGGAGAATTTCATTCACATGACTTTTGTATTTCCATTTTTTATTCTTTCGTTTTTATTACATGCGTGCATTTGCAAAATTTGACGCTACATTCAAAGGTGCCATATACGCTTGAATGGGCTGTTGTGTGCGTAATTGTTTTATCTGTCTTTTTATTTTACTTGCATTTCCTATTTTCATCTGAACTTTCTAATATTAGATATCCATTCTTTAAGTAAGAATGCTGAATTCAAACATAAAAGTGGCTTTACTAAGGCAGATACCAACGTGGGCATTTTAGTATTTATAAAATAGATGAGCAAGACGATTGCCTGCAATTTCTCACATAAAAGAAGATCAACACAATTGAGTCATACAAGCACCACATTAAAACTACGGAAACTAGAAAAGGAGACAAAACTCACTTTTGATATGGAGAAAAATTTATGACTAGGGTGGACCTCCCTATTGAGCAATCTAATGGCAAATCTATAGAGGCGCCATCGTACACCATAAGACTGTTAAATGAAGCATGAAATTAGGGGGTTTTGCGGTGGCCAGTGGAGTCAATAAAACCATACATCCATGGGACTTCTTTGATGCGATGGCTTATTGAATAAAATGGAGTTCGCATCGTCAGCGCGCATTAGAAAGGCAGATAAAGTCGGGAGATATAAAACAGATATCAAATAGTGAATTGTAAAAGGAATTTATATTTGATCTGACCTCTGTGAGTAGGAAGTTTTATGTTTTTTATTATTGTTATGTGTTATCTTATATTACGAACTGTTATTTCTCAAAATGAGATGATAGACCCACGTCTCAGTTTGAGTTTCAGACGGTTTTTTGGTTTTCTGCGCGATTACAGAAAGCGCTGCTTAATCCTTCTCTGGTGGGTATTGCAAAAGGCAAATCATTGAGAGGCCTACGCTCGCCTATGTATATTTACAGGCTAGTACAACAGGACCTTGGCTTTTAAATTAATAATTTAAATTTGCCAAGCTAATATTAACCTCGACTAATGAAAGCTACTTTCAACTCTATAAAGTTCTTTCATAAAACTGTTTCATCTATACCTCATGGCGGCAACCAATCAGCATTCATACCAACCACACCACACAAAAGACTTCGGCAATACCAACATTACCTAATTGGCTCACCATACAGGTTTTTATCACGCGACCCTCGAAACATCGCAAGTAAGCCAGGCTTGCAAGCCAATGCCCCTGAAAGCCTACACCTAATGATATTCGCTGGTACAGGTAGATGTTGAAGCGATCCTCTCCTGAGTTCACTAGACTATAATAATTAATGCTCCGCTGTTGCTTTCGTGGAAATTCGCCATAGTACCGCCTTTAAGCGAACTCAGTGTTAGGTGGAGTTGAGATATGCGCTGCACAATCACGGAGTAGGTAAGGTGAGTTTCATGCGTATTTAACGAAGGGGATATACTTACTGCTGTTTTAAATTGAGGACTCACGTGTGTATAATACAGTTCCCTAAATAAGCCGCTTAACAGTCGTCACAACCCCCCCGAGTGGGTTCCCGCATTGTCGTTGCGGGGGGGCTCAGTAGCCGTGGTCTCCCAGCCACGGTGAAGCGAAGAGGAACCCCAAGGTGGTTCCGCTCGTCAGGGCTTTTGCCTCAAAGCCGACGACGTAGCGGCCAAAAAAAGTAGGTTGCGGTGAGATGCACCGCAACTGAGGTGGGCCGCGATGTCGAATGAGAGGTATCGTGGCTGAGGGTTACAGGCTGTGGTGGAGAAGGAGTGCCGGTACTTTTGAGTAGCGCTCTTCCCTTCCGTGGCCTGGACGGGGCCGCCACCGTTTGATGACGGACGCGGTGGGGCCGCAGGGGAGAAGGAGTGTCAGTATAGCATTGGCCGCTCTCCCTATCCCCTGCGGCCGATAAGTGGTAGCCGACGGGGCCACTATGCTGACCCGTCGTAGCGTGACCAAGGGTCCGAAAGGGCCGATGCCTGCCAGGGAGCTGGGTTGTTCTAAAGAGAAACCGTCGCCCCTGGTACACGGGCTACTGAGGGAACACGGGTGGGTTTTAGTCAGTAAAAGTCCGACACGCCCTCCTGCTCCACCCAGAGCGGAAGAAGTCATTTGATGATTTCCCAACCAAAAAAGAAAAACAGTCAAGACAAGCTGCAATTATCAATCCCTCTGCCAAGAATAGTGATTGTGGCAATTTCTGCACTAATGGTTGACTGTAGCAGTATTTGAGATACTCATGTCCAACAGATAGCAGTGCTGGCCCAGTGGCAACAGCTGCTTACGAGTAATAATAGGTCGTTTGTTCGGGCCCAGACAGGCGCATCAATTTGTGTACATTATTTCATCACCATTGCTCTCAAAACGGTGAATGAAAATATGTGAAGAGGGATAGTTTCTGACCCCCAGGCGGGCGAAACTGCTAGCAAAAGCTAGTTTATAATAAAAAAATATATAAGTTCAAACTGACCCTGGAAAAAATATACGGCGTTAAAGGCTTTCAGACTACACCGACAGCTACTTCGTACGCTTTCAATTAATACTGACACCGAAACTTTCTTCGAAAACGTTCTAAGTGTCTACAAACACATGGACACATGGACAGATATAGGCGGAAACTTTGTTTCCAACGAAACAAAGCCTGAAGAAAAATTCGTTTCTGCCTACCAACAGTTAGTAAAAGTCCTTTTTTTTTGTGGGAAATCATCAAATAACTTCTACCGCTGTGGGTGGAGCAGGAGGGTGTGTCAGACTTTTACTGACTAAAACCCACCCGTGTTCCCTCAGTAGCCTGTGTGCCAGGTGCGGCGGTATCTCTTTCGAACAGCCCGCACACCTGGCAGGCATCGGCCCTTGCGGGCCCCATTACTTTGGGCTGACATCTGTTTGAGGCGCGCGTGGAACAAAACGCGCCGTCGACCTGGGCCTGGTCGGACAGCAAGCTACTCATTACTCGCCGTCCGCAAGCCCACGCCTACGGTGGCCGGGAATCAGCCTGGGATTCCCGACGCCCAGGGCGTCTCCGTATCCTGCGGCGGCTAGGGTCGCAAGGGTGCATATGCTGCCTCTCCTCACGTGCGCCGCCTCCCTCTTCGCGAGCATCACTGCTTCGCTGAAGGAGGTGACGGCTCCCCATGCCCTCTCGCTCCGTACCATGGCCTGGACCAGGGCCGGACGCGAGAGATCGCTGCCGCGGATCGCCTCGATGAGGACACGGCGGTGGTCCGCCCACGCCGGGCAGAAAAAGTCCTTAAGTATATGTTTATGTTTTTAAACTCACACGGATCTGTTTTATACTAATAGATTTAATCTTTATTGAATAGAGTATATTCCTAAGTGCAATGTATTAACTGTTGTTGATAATTACCAGCCTATATTGTTCCCAATGCTAGGACGAAGCCCTCCACTCGGTGCGAGGGAGTGGGCAATCGACGACACGGGTGCGGGGTGGCAGATGTAACATATCTTCGATTTTTTGGCTCTAGGACATACCGGTTTCCTCAAGATATTTGCCTTCACCGTTTTGAGAGCAGTGTTGATGAAATAATTTACAATAAGTTATGCACCTGTCTTGGTTCGAACCTACGATCTATAACTCGTAAGTCGTGGCCGTTACCACTGAGCCACCACTGCTCCTAATCAATAGTTAAGTTTTATATTCTTACTAGATTTTGCCAGCGACTTCGCCCGCGCGGAGGTCGGAAATTATCCCACGGGAACGTGCAACCGGGATAAAACGTACCCTATGTGTTAATCTATCTGTATGCCAAGTTTCATCCAAATCCGTTCGGCCGTTTTTGCGTAAAATAGTAACAAACATCCATACATACAAACTTTCGCGTTTATAAGATTACGTAAGTATAGTAAGGATAGGTTACAAGGTTATTTACCAACATTGTAGATACAGCCCTATTATACCGAGACGCATAGGTACAGACAATAAAGATTAGATTAGATTAAAATTGCTTCCAAACTTACATTTGCAAGGCGGTTTCGATTTTTTATTATTATTCAATACCTACCGAAAAAGTTTGTTCACGTAAATAAGTACCTAGAACCAAATAAGCTGGCGAATTTCAGGGCATTTTTGCGCAACTCTTTGTACACTTATCAATGCAGCGTTAAAAGTTCAGCAAGTCCCCTTCATTGAATTTGTTGCGAAAATCTTGATCGTTTTGAATATCGATTAATTCTAACTGCATTGACCTTGATGCAGTTTCAGCTGAAATGGTGAAAGGATTGCTAAATATGTCCAATAGAGGTTTAATTTTTTGAAACTCAGAAAATCGTTCACGAAAAGATTGTATCAAAATATTTAACTTTGCCACAAAGCTAAGACTAACCACAGTTTTATTGAATTTTTCAGCCATTTTCTAGTAATTTGGAAAATGATTACAATTGCCCGAATTTATTTGTTATCTGAAAAGAGCCATACAATGAACCTATTTAAGATGAAACATGACTGTATAGCTGAGATATCAGTAGATCTTTGCCTTGAAGCCGTGTATTCAAGACATTCAAATGATTTGTAATGTCTACTAAAAACGCCAAATCAATAAAACCAATCAGGATTTTTAAGTTCCGGTACATCCCTTTGCTTTGCCACCAGAAATATTTAAATGTCTTCAATTAAGTTAAAAAATCGCTCCAGTGTCAATCCACGAGTCACTTCTGTATAATACAGTAAATCTATAAACTCGCTTCCGATTTCTTCGAAGAATTGTTTGAATTGTCTGTGATTAAGAACTCGGGATTTTATAAAGTTTACAGTCACCACCACTTTCATAACATTTCCAAATCCATTTTTTTTTTTTAAACAGAGGGCTTCTTGTTGTATTATGCAGTGAAACTGCATCAGGTCTTCAGTATTTACGTTTTTGGTTCGCAAATGCTGTTTCAACAGAGTTACTAGCCAAGTGTTGACACCAATCATCGAGGGAGCACCGTCAGTTGTTACTCCCGATAATTTTGATGAGTCCAAATCAATTTTAGAACACTCCTCCAGAGTCCATTGAGCATATCAATCCCTTTGGTTTGGTTTGTCAAAGAAGACATTCCGAGCAACTCTTTGCTGACTTCAAAATCTTGAGTCCTCGTATGAATATGAGAAGTTGAGCTGTGGAATTAATATCAGTAGATTCGTCGAGTGCTTATGAAAAAAAATCAAATTGTTTAGAATTTTCAGTTAATTGTTCCACTATATCAGCTGACAAAGTGGTCATTCGTCTTTGAATAGTAATTCGGTTAAGTTGAATTTTTTCGAACTTTTTTAGAATTTCAGGACACATTTACTTAGCGACAATTTCTATGCATGCTTTCACAAAATCACCATCATTAAAAGGACGACACCGTTTTTCTATCAAACGAGAAATTTCAAAACAGACTTCTGTAGCAGTTTCTGAGTCTTGAATGGGTTTCGTAGACATGGCTTGCTGGCCAATGAACTCCCGTTTTAAGGACAAAATCTTTTACTTTCTTAATTCGCCCTTAAATTTGGTAAAAGTGGAATGCTGAGTTTCATAGTGCCTTTTCACATTATATTCCCTTGGAATCTCAACAGAGTTTTTGCTAATTAAACAAACGACTTTGTTGTGCGAATACACAAAAAATATTTCTCAGTCCAAATGTCTTGAAACTGCCGACTTTGATCTTTAACCTTACGTTTTTTTACTAGGTCCTGGTTTATCCATGTGGAAACTTGATTCTAGCCACAATAAATCTAGCTAAAAACATTTTAAAGTACCTTAATCACGTTTTCCTGTCTAGTATAGGTACAAAATAAATCAAAAGGTAGGTATTATTAATAGAATACTTACGAATTTCACGATAGATGTTTATCACATATTTGTCATATAATAGGTCTTTACCTATGAAATTGCCGTTTTGTATGAAAAAATTTTAACGAATTTTTTTCATGAATTTTTTATTTGTATTAATCGAAGTAATCACCCATGCAATCAATGCATCTTTGCCATCGCAGTGGCAGTTTATTGATGCCCTTCTTAAAGAAATCAGCTGGACGGGAGGCAACAAATTCTTCAAAGGCATTTTGTACTGCCTCTCGGGTATTAAATTTTTTTCCCGCCAAGAAGTTATCCAAATTCTGGAAAAAGTAGTAGTCTGTAGGCGCAAGGTCTGGTGAGTAGGGCGGATGACGGAGAGCTTCCAACCCCAGTTCTTGCAACTTGGAGACCGTCTGATGTGCAGTATGAGGTCGCGCGTTGTCGTGCAGGAGCAGCGGAGACGAGCGATTGACCAATGCTGGTTGGAGATGCGCCAGCTTCTCCATAATTGTGTTCAGTTCTTCACAGTACACATCTGCAGTAATGCTCACCCCGTTTGGTAAGAAGCTGTGATGAATCACACCGGCGCTAGACCACCAAACAGTGACCATCACTTTTCTAGGGGTAAGTTTTCGTTTAGGGCATTGTTTAGGTGCTGAACCAGGATCCAACCAACTTGCTGAGCGCTTACGGTTATCAAACAGAATCCATTTTTCATCGCAGGTAACAATGCGGTTCAAAATTCCTTCATTTGTGTGTCTGTTGAGCAGTGCAAGGCACGTCTCGACGCGTACTTCGCGCTGGCGATCATTGAGTTCGTGGGGCACCCATTTGTCAAGCTTTTTTACCTTGCCAATTTGACGCAAATGGACCAATATTGTTTTGACGCTAACGTCGAAAGCTGCTGCTAATTCAGCCGTAGATTGTGTATCATCAGCTTCCACAATCGCCTTTAATTCGTCATTGTCGACCAAAGTCTTCGGACGACCGCGAGGTTCATTTTTCAGGTCGAAATTTCCAGAACGGAAGCGAGCAAACCAATAACAGGTGGTGCGTTGGTTTGTAGTGTTAGCTCCGTAAACGTCGTTGATGTTGCGTGCCGCTTGTGCCGCGTTGCTGCCACGACGGTACTCATATTCCATAATTACTCGAATTTTTAACGTATCCATGATGACGAAAAAGATTGAAATGCGATGAAAATGTAACACTAATCAATAAAGAAATGACTACTTTTAGAAAAAAAAATCCATGTTTTTAAAATAAAATTAATTTGAAATTAGAATTCTTAGCCAAACAAAAATTATTTTGATTTGAAATGGCCAGTACTGCAGAACGGCAATTTCATAGGTAAAGACCTAATATTTATAGTTTTGTTAAAAAATCGTTTTAAAAAAGTTTTCGAATGTACTACACAGCACAAGCTAAATAAAACAAACATCAACAAATTGCAATTGTAGGTACTTTGCGTCTTCCCCGCGAGGGTCGCCACCGTACCGCTCGGCTTGCTACTTCGTGACTCACCCGAATATAGCCGAGCTTGGCACGAACATTTCCGAGTACGCATCGTGCACCAAACGCGCGCTATTCAAATTTATTCATATTCTATTTACATTATTTGTAAACCTCAGCAATATTTTTCCTTCAAATTAATGTACGACGGAATATTTTTGCTGGCGGGCCACTGGCATATTGCTGGAGGGCCGCATGCGGCCCGCGGTCCGCGGTCTGTGCATTCCTGCTCTAAATCCATTATAACACCTAATCGCAAAATTCAAGTCACACTGTTCAAAAGAATTTCAATTAAACCAAAGTGAGGGTACCTCGAATTGATTACGAATAAAAAAAAAATGATCGTCGTATCACGCACTGCATGAGAATCGGGAGAAACCATTAAATCACTTGACGCCACAGAACCTATTTAAAATGGCGATTTTTTATCCCACCCCATTCTTGAGCTCTTGAAAATGCACGTTAATTCTGTGCCAGGGTGGCCAAGAATGTGGGAAATAAATTCGCTTTTAATACAAATTAAACAGCTCTCTTTTTGTGATCAAAATCTACGTTTTGGAATGGGCAGATTGAACTTTATTAATAACTGACCGACTTTTTGACAATTCAAACTTCTTTTTTTTTTATCGCTTGCCTGATTGACTCGATTCAATATTTAATGGGAAGTTCCGTTCAAAAAATAATCCAGATTACTGTGCCGATAAATCTACCACCTAAGTAAATAAATTGTGCTAAAAATGCGTAATTTAAGTATTTTTATCCTGAAACCAATGAAAAAAACCATGAACACCGCATTATTCCATCGATGAAAAACTTCCAGTGATCCCTACAATTTATTTCTAAGAAAATGCTGATTTGATCCTTACTTATAGGGTGCTCAGACTTCGCAGGTATTCTTAATTTTTTGACATGTTGGTACCTTGGGATGTTATTAACTCCAGATGAGTTGGCAAATTAAACATGACGTCTTACTTTTAGGCAAATACTCGTATGTCACTGACAACAATCCTATTATCCTATTAGAGAGCAGTGGTGGCCAAGTGGTAACGGCCGCGACTTACGAGTTGTAGGTCGTGAGTTCGAACCCAGCCAGGCGCTTTACTTTGTGTAAATTATTTCATCACCACTGCTCTCAAAACGGTGAAGGAAAACATCGTGAGGAAACCGGCATGTCCAAGAACCAAAAATTCGAAGATATGTGACATCTACCAACCCGCACTGCGCCCGCGTGGTGGCTTGTGGCCCAATCCTTCTTACCGAGAGGACACCCGTGTCCCAGCAGTGGGAACATTATAGGCTGATGATGAACAATCCTATTGAACCCTACTGAAAAATACAAGTTTTTTTTTTTCGTTTGAAACACCCTTTATAATACAGGATAAGTTTTTATCCAGTGCGCAAACTGTACCTAACCATGAATTCAGCATATCATTCTAGACTCCCTAGCGCAGAAATTTTTAACCGGTTATACAAAAAAAAATCAGCTGTTCCATACATTTTGACCGCGTAGGTATTGCACTTTTCCACGAAACAGCTGATTTTAGTTGTTTTTACCGGCGAAAAATTTCTGCGGTACGATCTAGAATGATATGCTGAATTCATGGTTACAGTTTGCGCACTGGATAAAAACTTATCCTGTATTATAAAGGATGTTTTCCCCGAAAGGTAAGTCAGAGGTGACAGTACACACATAATTCACCACTTATGTTTTTTTTTTATACCATGTAAAAGGGGACGAGGCTGTTGCCATCTACCGGGCACCAATCTAAGCTCTGAGCAGTTACTGAGTATTTCCTAATGCAAAACTTTGGAATCTATCTAGTCTGTTCAGTTCGCTTACTATAGTAATTTCTTAGTTACTGTTAGCCCACATCATCGAACTGCTGGGCTGCTGGCTTCTCCCCATGACTTCCAGCTCTTTCAATCCAGGACTAAAGTGGACCACTGATCGCATGTTTTCTCTAGCTCGTCCCGCCATTTTCTTCGGGGTCTGCACCGACGCCTTCTGGCTGTGCCAGGGCTCCACGTAGTATTTATTTTTGCCCACAGTTCATTGAGTATACGGCAGACGTGGTCACTTCAGGTTTGCGACTTCAAGTTCTTAGTATTCTTATTCAAATACTTGCAAATGAACAACATACAATATGTTAAGGAGTACACGGAGACAGTAAATTTTCCTCGAAACGTAATATTTGTTTTTCTCATGTATGAATATGTGAGACAAAATACCAGTTTTGGGGTTATAAAACTGTAGGGTCAACGTTTAATCCTCATTCAGAGAAGGCACCAGTTCACCAAGTCCAAGGAGTGTCATGTTACCCAGTAACTGGGTTGTGGAGGTCAGATTGGCAGTCACTCCTTTTTAGATACTTGGACTGAAAGCCCACCATAGTAGGAGAAAGGCTAGACAGAATAATTTTAAAAGAGAAGTTACGATTTTAATTTCAACATTGTTGCTTATTTCACGATTATTTGACGATTTCAGATCTTACTTCTTACTACTATACTAATCCTACTCATCATCATCTGCATAGCCTTTTCCCAACTATGTTGGGGTCGGCTTCCAGTGTAACCGAATACAGCTGAATACCAGTATTTTACATGGAGCGACTGCCTATCTGACCTCCACAACCCAGTGACTTGGTAATACGATACCCCTTGGTAAGACTGGTTGTCAGACTTTCGGGCTTCTGACGACCCGTAACGACTGTCAAAGATCCACAAATGACAGCCGGTACCAACGGCTTAACGTGCTTTCCGAGGCACGAAGGGGTCTTGGTATGTAAAGATGGTCACCCATCCACGGACCAACCGCGGCAAGCGTAGCTTAACCTACTAATCCTACTATCCTACTATATTATAAATATGTGAGTTTGTATGTTAGGATGTTTGTTACTCGATCACGCAAAAACGGCTGAACGAATTTGGATGATGGCATACCGATAGTTTATAAACTGGATTAACATACCCATAGGATACTTTTTATCACAGTAGTACGTTGCCGTGGGATAATTTTTGACATCCACGCGTGTGAAGCCGCTAGCAAAAACTAGTAAGCAATAAAGTCCAGCACCCTAATTGCGTAACTCACGATTAATCATAATCTGTTTCAATTTGACAGTTCATCAATATTCATTGCGTTATAAACGTTGTTGAGCAGATACATTTTTCGAACGTATAAAGCAATGGTTTAACAATCTGTTTCAAAACGAAACAGATTATGATTAATCATGAGTGTTTGTTTGTGTTTGGTTCCTTTATGTCATCATCATCATATCAGCCGAAAGACGTCCACTGCTGAACATAGGCCTCCCCCAGGCTCCTCCACTTCGACCGGTCTTGTGCTTCCCACATCCAGCGGATACCCGCGGTCTTCGCAAGGTCATCGGTCCACCTTGTGGGAGGCCTTCCCACTCTACGTCTTCCGGTACGCGGTCGCCACTCCAGAACCTTTCGGCCCCATCGGCCATCTGTTCTTCCTTTATGTATTTCGGCGAAATTCTGATAACGTCGAGTTATTGCTAGTTCTCAAAATATACCTAAAAGTAAACTCTAAAAAACGACCACAAAACATTTTTTTTTGCATAGTGTGTCTCTATGTTTATATAATCGGCATGAAGTTTTTATCCGGAAGGCATTTTCTTTGTTATCTTTAGTATATTATGTTTTGCATAATAATAATCATCCATAACTATTTCAGTAAATATCGTTCCTGAAAGTCAAGTTGTCAATGTCTGATTTTTACAAACTCCAAAATGGTAGCAAGATCGTCTATGAATACAAAACCGCTACTAACAACGTATATGAGCAATGCCTGCAAACGATAACCAAATTCTAGTTCCGCCGAGAGCTTTGTACGCCTCGAAAACTGCCATATGCAAACAAAACTACGATAGCAAAACCTAGATACCCTAGATCGACTCTACGGAGTTATAAACTATGGAGTTATAGTTAGGATTTTCAAAAACCAATTACATTTTAGTGAGAAGTTTGCTTACTGCCAGCATTCCGCCCCGGGCGGGCTCTGGTCCACAGACTCAACCGGTCCAATAAAAGTAATGGTCCTAAAGATTTTCTAACAAAGAGTATTATCGAGATATGCCCGGACTGAGGAGTCGGAGAATGAGGTACTACTTTCTATCAAGATAGCTGATGATACTCTATTTGATTAATTTAATTTAATTTTTTGTTCGGATATATCAAGGAGTCTCATTTTATTGTATTTTGGGACTAATTGATTATACGATTCTTGGTATATTGAGGTATTGTCAAGCTATGTTACTTAATTTATACTATTAATGTGAGTTTTACACGTTAACTTTACTGTTTTTAAAACGTTATGAGAAGCTAAGCAGCTGCAGCGCCGCAGGCGTCGAATAGCTTGAACTAAAAATGCAAGTGTGAGCCCGTCGACAATCCCAACTTAAATGATTTGTAGCTTGGGTTTATCGACGGGCAGAGTAAACATGACTATTGCCACGTGTATCTCCTTAAAAGTAACATTGTAGAAGACAATAAGTAGCTAAAAACCTGTAAATATAAGTTAGTAAAACAGTCAATTTGACAAACCCTTCAAACGATGGCCTACTAAAAGCCGTTTGCTTTTAAGTGCTCAACGGTTTTCACGATTGTATTTATGTAATTGCTTCGAGAGTATTTTCCTTATGGACAATCGGTGGTCCATACGACATTTGTCAGGTTAATTTAACTCGACTAATGATGATGATTATATTATAGCTCAAAGTCAAACAATGCTTACAAAGTCAGCAATCCAAAAAACCTTTAAAAAAAAACAACCCTTTTCACAGTACTTTCACCAAGAATTTTTACAAAAGACATCCTAAAAATCTCTCAAATGCTTTAACATGCAACTCAGCGTTTTCACCACCCATAGCTGGGAGTTCGTCGTTCATAATGAATGAGTGAATGAATGAAGGAACCTCAAGGAGTGTTCATTCTTTCTGCGGTAGTCTACGTCTTGCGGAGACAAGACATGATAAAACACTTTAATGCAACACCTCGCAAAGGTTTAGGATTAGATTCTGCAGGATTCGTTTACTGTCTGGTAAACAGATGTTTAATAGATGTTTTAATTTTAATTGCCCTTTCACACGTAAGAAGGTGTAATTAAAATTCTAAACGTGGTGAGATCGCTTCGATATCGCGGCGAACTTTTTCTTAAAGAAAATTCAATATTTAAAAATAAATTTAATAAGATTAATACAATAAATTTATAATTACGTGCAATTGGTCCAAGATCTTGCTAATAATGTAGGCTAAAAGGATAGTCAAATTTTTCCTAATCCTAGTAAAACTGTTATTTTGGAAAACAGGTGTAAATCCCTACTAATATTATAAATGCTAATGTAACTGTCTGTCTGTTACGCTTTTACGCCTAAACCGCTGAACCGATCGTCATGGAATTTGTCAGAGATATGTATAGCCGGCAGAGCAGAGGTGGTCAAGTGGTAACGGCTGCGATTTACGAGTTGTAGGTCGTGAGTTCGAACCCAGCCAGGCGCTTTACTTTGTGTAAATTATTTCATTACCACTGCTCTCAAAATGGTGAAGGTAACATCGTGAGGAAACCGGCATGTCCTAGAAAAAAATTCGGAAGACATGTGACATCTACCAACCCGCACTGAGCTCGCGTGGTTGATTACGGCCCACTCCCTCTCACAGAGAGGTGGCCTGTGTCCCAGCAGTGGGAACATTATAAGCTGATGATAATGATGATGATGTATATCCTAGGATATGGAGAAGGACATGGGCTACTTTTTTATGCGATAACCGACCTCCGCGCAGGTGGAGCCGCGGCCAGGTTGTAGGTATCAAAAGAATTTCCTAAATTCTACCTGAGTTCCACACATTTCTGTAACTCTTGAACAACTAAAATATTTGATAAAACGTCTGTCATATATCCGTTGTGACCGTCCCAACTAAAACTATTGGAAGGAACGGTGAGCTAGATAGCTTCTCATTTTTATTGGAAACGAGGAATGTCCAGGAATTGAAGGTAGCTATATTATCAAAGTTATGCGGAACTCTATGCTAGTTAAAGTTTAAAATCTTTTAGGAATAATATGCACCTTTTTCCCAGTACCTGAATTCTTATTAATCGTAAAAGTTTGCTCATTACGTAACATTAAAAAGTAACCTCCTTCTTTTTGAAGTCGGTTAAATATCAATTAATTAATTGATATTTAATTCATTTGATTAATAGTTAATTTTATCAATTCATTTAAATTGGTTTTTTTTTTTCATAATTACAATGTTAACGCCTGAAAAAGGTGCATTTTATACCTAAAAGACCATTTTAACCTATGTACTATACAGTATAATTTTTTTACCAGTGCGCAAACTGTGTTCATGAATTGAGCATTAAACATATAGACATATAGCGTAGAAAATGTTCGTCGTTTACATAAAAAAAACTCTTATAAAAGTGCAATACCTACGCGGTCACAACGTATGGAAATGTTTTTTATTTTTTCGTATAACCGCCGAAAAACTTCTACCCTATCGGATCTAGAATGATATGCTGAATTAATGGTTACAGTTTGCGCACTGGCTAAAAATGTATCCTGTATACACGGATACCCGTTTCCAGACTTTCAAATATTTTAACAGAATAAAGCAAAAGTTAATTCCAAATGCAAGAGATTGTAAAAGAATTTAAGTGCACATTATACTTAAATACGAAATAAACTCGACTGTAGTGCAGTGCCACAAAATAGTTAATGCGGCCACAATTAGTCGGCATTTACATTATCACTACTAAAACTTTTAAACAAATGCATAATTATGGTGCATAAATTACAGAGATTTTTTTGTTGCGAAAAGCTACTTCCTTTTGTTAATTGAGGACGCTTGCCTATCGACACGTCAATTAATAAATTAATTGGGTCTTAGAACTGTTGCTGGTGGAGGTAACGTTTCTGGAATTGGGGAAGGCCTTTGTCCAGCTGTGGGACTGCATACGACAATCAAAAACAAACTCTAAGCCTAAATTACAGAGACTTCTACCAAGAAAGTCATAAAAAATGTAATTCTAACGCAAAAAATACTGTGTTTTGTCACCGGAAATGAATTACAACTGAATAAAGATTTTAAAAAAGAGCAGTGGTGGCCGAGTGGTAACGACCGCGACTTACGAGTTGTAGGTCGTAGGTTCAAACCCAGACAGGCGCTTTCATCATCATCAGCCTATAATGTTCCCACTGCTGGGACACAAGCCTCCTCTCGGTGAGAGGGATTGGGCCGTAATCCACCACGCGGGCCCAGTGCGGGTTGGTAGATGTCACATGTCTTCGAATTTTTGGTTCTAGGACATGCCGGTTTCCTCACGATGTTTTCCTTCACCGTTTTGAGAGCAGTGGAGATGAAATAATTTACACAAAGTAAAGCGCCTGTCTGGGTTCGAACTTACGACCTACAACTCGTAAGTCGCGGCCTTTACCACTGGGCCACCACTGCTCCAGGCGCTTTACTTTGTGTAATATATTTCATTACCACTGCTCTCAAAACGGTGAAGGAAAACATCGTGAGGAAACCGACATGTCCTAGAACCAAAAAATCGAAGTAATGTGACTTCAACCAACTCGCATGAGGCCCGTGTGGTGGATTACGGCCCGCTCTGTCTCACAGAGAGGAGGCCTGTGTCCCAGCAGTGGGAACGTTATAGGCTGATTATACCATACTATAAAATAATACTATTACTTAATTTGTATAATTTACTCTTAAGTTCAAACAATACACTGCCTCGACTGCCTCGTAGGTTTAGTGGCCTTAAGCGCTACTGCTGAGCGCGTGGTCCTACGTTCGAGTCCCAGGTCGGGCAAAGTATTATTGGATTTTCCTATCTGGAATTTCTCAGTAGCAGCACCGAGTCTGGATTTGTGCCCGATATTAGGCTCGCCCCCTATTACAAGGAACTTAAACATAACTGGCGAAATGTGAGTTTACACGTCTGCCCGTCCCTTCGGGAAAACAAGGCGCGATGTTATATTTATGTGTTCAAAAAAAGTAGTAATTCTCAAAAACACGAAACAAAACTCCCACTTTACTAGAGACAAATCCACATCCCGAAAGTGAAAACAAAACAAAGAGACACAGTCAACATCAATTACCCGAATCTGACAATACTTACAAACACCTAGAGCACACAAATTAAATCCTTCAATTTAATAACCGTCAGTACAGTTTCATCCTCTGGCACTTTCATTCCACTTTTGTTCCTCTATCTTATAAAAAATGCATTGAGCGGAACAGGAAAATTAATTCCAGACAATGCGACGTACGAAACAAGTCTCTGTGGGCTTTACGTAGGTATTTACGGGGCTGCTTTGATATTTGACTCTAGTGGTAGAACGTTCCAGGTATTCTTTTACTTTAAAGTTTGTGTAGGTTTTCAATGATTTTCAAAATTGTATAAAAAGAGCACAGAAAAACTGATAGTAAAGTTTCGTTGCAAAAAACTTTTGCCAAAAAAAAAACAACCGACTTCCGGAGAAACACTACAAAGTGAAAAATAACTTTAATTTCGGAAGTCAATGACTTTGGATATTATGTATTTTATAATTTTTTTTGTTTCGTGTTAATTTTTTTTTTTTTTTTTGTTTCCGCCTTCCGAAACTAAAGTTATTTTTCACTTTGTAGTGTTTTTTCCGGAAGTCGGTTGTTTTTTTTTGGAAAATGTTTTTATTTTTCACTTTTTAGTTATAGAAACCTACCCCACACCAATTCGAAATTTCATCATCCTTGGGGTCAAAACAATGCATATTTATGCGATAGCAGCAATCGCGGTTGATTTGCTGCTATCATTTTTTGAAGAGTTCCGTTATCTGTTTCCGAAACGCATCATCAGATCTATCTGAAATTTAAATAGGACTATTTCGGCATTAATCGCTTTAAAAAGAAAAAAAAATTGCAAATCGGTCTATATTTGACGGAGTTATGCCCGAACCTCCACCTAACTCCTAACAGTTAAAGAGTTAGAAAATATCTCAATAGCTTTAGAAAATATATGAGAAACATTGTTAATACCTATAAAATTTGAGGGTTGCCCTCGATTTCCCTGGGATTCTATCATCAGATCCTGATTTGGTGCCAATTGGACCACCTCAGGAGTATACTCTTTCAAATAAAAAATAATTTTAAGAATCGGTCCATAAATAGGGGAGAAATCGGTGAACATACAAAAAAAATACATACAGTCGAACATATAACCTCCTTCATTTTTTGAAGTCGGTTAAAAATCAATTTGCCTAGACTTTTCCCAACTATGTTGGGTTTTTTTTTAGGTGGGAAATCATGAAATAACTTGAGGAGGAGGTCGTGTCAGACTTTTACTGGCTAAAACCCATCCGTGTTCCCTCAGTTGCATGTGTGCCAGGGGCCACGGTATCTCTTTCGAATTAACTGCACCCCTGCTAGGCATCGGCCCTTGCAGACCCCACCAGTTGGTGCTGACATCTCTTTGAGGCGCGCGTGCAACACAACGCGCCAACGACCCGGGCTTGGTCCTTACCGGACAGCGAGCAACCCATTACTCGCCGTCCGCAAGCCCGCGCCTACGGTGGCCGGTAATCAGCCTGGGATTCCCGTGCCGTGCATATACTGCCTCCCTCTCACGTGCGCCGCCTCCCCCTTCGCGAGCATCACTGCTTCACAGTTGGGGTCGATTACCAGTCTAACCGCATGCAGCAATACCAGTATTTTACATGGAGCGACTGCCTATCTGACCTCCACAACCACCTTACTTGGTAAGACTGGCTGTTAGACTTTCGGGCTTGTAATTCGTGACAAGCATTGTCAAAGTCAACTATTTGCTTTAAATACAGTAGTGCAATTCAAGGATTAAATTATTGTGCTCCAGATGTTTGGAAGTATTTTTTATTAATAACTTTAAAAATAAATTACGAAAATGAAGTTTGTTTTGGATAATAAATTAATATTCTTTTGCGATGACACATTTCACCACATTGTGTCAAAATTCTCTATACCTATAATCCTTACTAATATAATTATAAACGCGAAAGTTTGTATGTATGGATGTTTACTCTTTCACGCAAAAACTACTCTTTGGATTTGGATGAAATTTGGCACACTGATAGATTATAACCTAAATTAACACATAGGTTACTTTTTATTGAAAGAATTGCCAAACTTAAGTGGCAGTGGGCAGGGCACATTGCTCGCAGAACAGATGGCCGATGGGGCCGAAAGGTTCTGGAGTGACGACCGCGTATCGGAAGACGGATAGTGGGAAGGCTTCCCACAAAGTGGATCGATGATCTTGTGAAGGCCGCGGGTATCCGCTGGATGTGGGAAGCACAAGACCGGTTGAAGTGGAGGAGCCTGGAGGAAGCCTACGTCCAGCAGTGGACGTCTTTCGGCTGAAATGATGATGATGATGATACTTTTATACCGGTAGTACGTTCCCGCGGGATAATTTCAGACATCCATGCGGCAAAGCCGCAGGTGAAAGCTAGCTAGAAATAATTACGTCGTAGAGCTGATACAATTCCTTCTGATCTAGAATATATACATTAACACTGAGCAATAACCACATACATATTCACCAATCTGTTAACTACACCTGTACAAATAAAACAAATAACACTTCAGCGATAAAGGAGCTTATTACACACCCAAGAAAAACATTTCCACACTCACAACTAACAGTAACACCAGTACAACAATCAATCTACCTGCTAATCTAAAAGACTGTGACATAGGTCACATTGAAAACGAATGATTCTTAGAAATATTTAAACAGGCAAGTCGTCCCATTGTGCTGGGATTGGATGTCGAAAATTGCCTATTACCAGCCCCTGAGCACGGCAGTATTGCCTCTTTATCCAATTTATCGTTCTACTTTACTATTTCTTCAGACAATTGCGATTTATATTTGCGAGAAAGTCTTTGAATGTGAACGAGACGAGTATATCGTTCAGTTCAACGCTGAATAAAGTTTAGATATTTCCAAAGCTAGCTGTATCGACCTAGTAAACTTTATTTCATGATGTGGTCTGTAAATATGCATTAGAAAAGTTGATAGAAATAATGGTGATATTTTTATTTTCAAATATATTTTATTTACATTATACTATGTACATTTATTAAAAGGAATCATCAATAAATCCGTCAGCTTTGCTGTCAATAGTAAATGTACCTTAAAGGCTGGCAGCATCGTAACGTTGTACGATGATGCCGATTCTTTGGCCATATAATAGGCCAGCCCTCTGGTTACGTGAAGGGTCTACCAACCGCTCGGCGATGTCTCGGAAAATCAAGTAAGCACATGGACCCCATGGCTCGTATTACCCTAATGTGTAAAAATTGGTAATGTTTATTGTCTAATCATGCCTAATAATTTATTTATAGAGAGCAGTGGTGGCACAGTGGTAACGGCCGCGACTTACGAGTTGTAGGTCGTGCGTTTGAACCCAGCCAGGCGCATAACTTTGTGTAATTTCATCACCACTGCTCTCAAACGGCGAAAGAAAACATCGTGAGGAGACTGGCATGTCCTAGAACCAAAAAATCGAAGACATGTGACATCTACCAACCCGCACTGGGCACGCGTGGTAAATTACAGCCCACTCCCTCACACGGAGAGAAGGCCCGCGTCCCAGCAGTGGGAACACATGTCATCATCATCATCATTTCAGCCGGAAAACGTCCACTGCTGGACTTAGGCCTCCTCCAAACGGGGAGAGGATTGCCATAATCGCCACGCTTGGCAGGCGGGTTAGCGTTCGCAGTATGGTGGTAAAATGCATAGAGAACGCTGCTGCATTCTCTGGTAAGTCCCTTAGTCGCCTTCTACAACACCCAGGGGAAGAAATGGGATGGCGCTATTCTTTTACGTCCGGCATCACACGGATGTATGTATGTATAATTTATTTATGAGAAAATGACACTCTCAAATAATTACTTCAGTAGCAGCCCGAGGTCTGGATTTGTGCCCGGTTGATGGCAACAGGCACGCCCTCTATTACATGGGCCTTAATCATTACTTGCGAAATGTGGGTGTACTAAAGCTACCTAAAAGGCTAAGGTGTAACTTCAGTACACCCGCTTCAGGGACACATTATGTATTATGCGACCGTTTTAACAGCAATCTACTAAACCAAAATCAAAGACACCAATTCCCTTTCCATCTACAAGGTGTAACTTAAATAAAGCAGAACCTTATAAGGGGTCATTGCACTCATCATTATGAACAACTTTCATTAAGGGACCAAACCAGAAATCGCGAAAAATAATCAGCTATTCCCTACATTTAGCTTCGCATATCTCGTCAAATTGTAGGGAACAGCAGATTTTTTTTTTTCGCGTTTTATGGTTTGGTCCAATAGTAAAAGTTGTTGATAATTAAGAGTAAATGACCCCTTAAGAGGTTGTGCGTTATTTAAGTTACACCTTGTATATTTTTTCTCACTCCGAAGATCATGCTAGTTATTGCATTCAACATTTTCCCCATCTCCCCAGCTCTCAAACCCCACCTGATATTTCCACCACTATTATTCTTCATAATTCACATTAGGCGTAAACTGCGTTCGCAATAAGACGGTGCGCGCATTTAATTTCGTCCGACCATATATTTTAAAACGTGCCTTGCAACTACATTTTACGTGGAAGGGAGGCATATATTGTGGTGGTAAAACGACTAGATTGTTTTATTGCACTCATTATGAGGGAATCTGCTAGAAGGTATTAATTCGAGAGGGAACTTTAAGGTCGAAAATTATTTTGTAAGAAACTCTTGATCACAATATATAATGCCTTCAAATTGGGTTTAATTACTCGTGTAAATAACGGCTCACCTTTCGAGGGGAGAGGTGATTATGGAGCTCTTAAACGATGGGATTGTAACCTGTCACTGCTTATATCTAAATTATGGGGTAATTAGTAGGTAGGTGTGCTGTCTCAATGTTGCTATGGTTTTAAACGTGTTGGTGTAGGATAGTGGCCTCAAAGGTTAATTGGAAAGGGTAGAGCAAGGAAACTTACTGTTTATAGCAAGTGGTTTTATGACGGGATAGTTAGGAAAAACAAAGCTGAAACGCTGAATTTCGTGGAGAGTAACTAGAAAACAACAAACAGTATTCAATTGAATTAAGTCCTCGAATTAATAAGTAAGCAATTTATACGAGTACGTTTCGAATCCTGGAGTGGAGACCGCATATCGGCAAGCGTAGCGTGGGACGCCCGCTAGCTAGATGGACCGATGACCTTAAGAAATCGGCTGGGATGGACTGGATGTGGAAGGCGGGGAACAGAGTATTGTGGCGCAGCTTAGGAGAGGCCTATGTCCAGCAGTGGACTGCGATAGGCTGAAGTGATTGATTTTGATTGAATAATTTCTAAAAGTACATAAATATCAGTCGCGCGCGCGCACCCGTTTGACAATGACCTCGAACGTAGTGAAATGTAGCTCGTGCAATATTGTGATAAATGAAGTGCTCGCATTTATGCATAATAAGATTTGTGTGATGGATGAGATTTCCTTAATACGGATATGTGATACCGCTTTTTCTGAGGAAGAAGTTCTAGCTGCTAAGAAATTGTTATTTGAAGCGGTGCCCACCAAAAAAATGAAAACACGAAGACAGGCAGGTAAGTCGAACAGAGATTTACAAGATATCATAGAACTAATTAAACACACCGAAGCCACCGACCCTGAGAGGCTTCCCACTTTTGTTGCCAAAGAATTACACCGACTACCTCCTGTAACTTTTGATCATTTGGATGCAACAAGATTGCTCAAAGATATTTTATTACTACAACAAGAAATTAAACACATAAAAACCGACTATATCACAAGGGAACAACTGGACGAATTTCAGATTGCCATGCGAACACAGTCGCTAAGTGAGTTTGATTTTGATCCGGTAAATCGTCGGCGAGGTGCTCATTTATTGGATAATTTCGAGTGTGAGAGTGGGCCTATGGGCTTAAATCACATCACCGTATCACCACCAACTAACCATGATAACGTCTGTGTTGCAAACAGCAACTTAATCCAAACTTCTTTTCAAATTGCGGAAAAAAATACAAAAGTCGCACCGCCTACCTACATAAGCTCATCGCCAACAGCTGACCAACGCGTGGAGGCCCAAACTGCGGTTCCGACACAAAGTAACTTAAAATCTATCTGTGCGAGCGAGAGCGATGACACGACTGCACATAGAAGCGTTGAGGCCCCGACCGCGGTTCCAAACACAGAACTAGTTTCGGTATGCGCGCGAACAGAGCTTGCTACTAATGTTACTTCTCACTCATTAGTTAATACACCAAGTACGGGCGCGAATTATATAGCTAAGCAAACCGAGATAGGTTCGAGGCAGACTATGGCTGACGTACTGAAAGCGAGTAGCGAATGTAAGCAAAAAGTAGGGGACACGAGTGAATGGATAAAAGTCCAATATAAAAAGGCATATAGAAATAGGTTCATTAGCCATACAGGAAAAGCAAATAACGAACTTAATAACAAATTTAAGGCAGCACCAATTCATAGAATACCATTATATATATCTAATGTTTGTAAACAATCACAGGAAGAGGATATAATAGAATATATTTGGAACAAAACACAAGACAATGTAACCTTAGAAAAGATTAAAATGAAAAAAGACAAAGACTACAATTCATTTATATGCTATGTATCTAGGCAGAAATTAAGGCTATTTTTAAACGACAACATGTGGCCAGAGGGAATTTGCTTTAGACGTTTTGTGCAGTTTCGTGACAAAGCGATAAACAGTAATGATACATCCCATAAAGGACTAATACCAACATAATGGCTAGTTACAGTACCAATAAGTTTATTACGTTTAACTGTAAGTCATTGAAGCGCTCAATGGAAAGCGTAAGACATTTATGTGATACAGCTGATATACTCGCACTGCAAGAAACTTGGCTCCTGCCGCATGATCTGTCATTGCTTGGCACTGTTCATAAGGACTTCGAATATACTGGAAAGTCGGCGGTAGACACCTCGGCAGGAATACTTATAGGACGACCTTATGGAGGTGTAGCTTTACTCTGGCGTAAAGGGCTATTCAAGTCGGTATGTGTAGTGCAGTGTAATAGTGTACGAATCTCGGCCATAAAAGCTTACTTAGTGGACCGTGCAATTTTAGTGTTTAGTATTTACATGCCAACAGATTCGATAGAAAACCTTCTTGAATTTACCGAGTGCTTGAGTGAAATAAGTGCAATTATTGAGACTAACGATGTTGAAGCAGTTTATATGTTAGGGGATTTTAATTCTCACCCGCATCAGCCTTTCTGGACTGAATTATGTAAATTCAGTTTGGAACAAAACTGGGTATGCGCTGATGTTGAGAAATTAGGTTTAGGATCTGACAATCATACGTATGTGAGCGACATGAATGGTAGCAAGCGTTGGTTGGATCACTGTTTTGTTACTCAAACAGCCTGGCATTCTGTGCTGAGTGTTAACATAAAGTATGATGTTTTCTGGTCTGATCACCTACCCCTAGCAATAGAGTGCAATTTGCATACGATCCCAGAAAAACTAGAATTACCACAATTAGAGCCAGACAAAGTAAAATGGCACGAGCGTGGAGGTGATCAGATCAAAAAATTTCATGAACTGTGTAACTCTGATTTTAAAAATATGCATTTCCCACAACTGTTTTCCAATTGTGCTGACAAAGTATGCGATAACTCAGAACATAGACGTGGCTTGCAGACAATGTATCAGGATATTGTGGGTATTTTGTCTAGGGCTGCCATACAGACCCATGAAGGTGTTCGGCCGCAAGGAAAAAAGCGTATTATTGGGTGGAATAAGCATGTTCACGCTGCTCACATGGAGGCGAGGTTTAAGTATCAGTTATGGTTGTGTCACAATAAACCTGATTCCGGCAGAGTCTGGGAGGAAATGCGGGAAAGTCAAAGGATTTTTAAAGGCAAGCTTAAGTGGTGTCAAAATCATCAACATCAAATAAAAATGGACATAATATCTTCTCAAAGATCGACCAAAAACTTTAGCCGGTTTTGGAAGTCGACATCCAAGCTTGATCTTAAGCCAGCTTTGCCGGTGACAGTGGCGGGCTGCAGTAAACCAGAGGAAATAGCGAACACTTTCCTGAATCACTTTCGCGTTTCCTCGCCACTGGGGCCTTCTAAATCAATGGTCGATGCTGAGGTCAGTCACCATAGCCCTCTCATTCGTTTTACTGCCAAGGAAGTATCATTTGCAATACAGAAAATGGCCAGAGGCAAGTCCCCAGGGCACGATGGCCTCAGCATCGAGCATTTGAAGCACGCGGGTGTACACTGTCCGAGAGTGTTGTCCATGTTCTATTCTTTGTGTTTGAGTCACTCTTATCTTCCTCCTGAATTGATGCACACATTAGTTGTCCCAATCGTGAAGAGTAGGACTGGTGACGTCTCCGACGTATGTAATTACAGACCCATATCGCTGGCCACTGTACTAGCTAAAGTATTGGACAGTCTGTTAGATAAGACCCTCAACAAATGGTTGAAACCAAACGACGCACAGTTCGGGTTCAGGCCTGGACTTTCCACCGAAAGCGCAATACTTAGTCTGAAACAGACTGTCCAATATTATACTGACAGAAGCACGCCTGTGTACGCGTGTTTCCTCGACCTCTCTAAAGCTTTCGACCTTGTCTCCTATGACATACTATGGAAAAAGCTCAGGGAAGCATGCGTGCCAGCTGAAATTATACGTGTTTTTCAGTACTGGTATGGTAACCAAGTGAACTACGTAAAGTGGAATAATTCCCTTTCTTCTGCGTATGGGTTGAAATGTGGGGTGAGGCAGGGGGGGCTGACTTCGCCCAAGCTTTTCAATCTTTACGTAAATGAGCTGATCGCTGGACTCAGCAGCAAGCGGACGGGATGTTGGATTGATAACGTTTGCGTCAATAACCTGAGTTACGCCGACGACATGGTGTTGCTGGGTCCAACTGCCGGCTCCATACGGGAGCTTCTGGAAGATTGTGAAAGGTACGCTGCTAGCCACGGTCTAATGTATAATTGTAAAAAGAGCCATTTCATGATCTTTAAGGCCCCCGGTAGGAAGCAGACATACGAGCCAAGTATTAACCTCAATGGCCAGCCCTTACAAAGGGTTAAACAAGCCAAATACTTAGGTCATTACTTAACTGAGGACCTTAAAGATCATGAAGATATTGAACGCGAGCGCAGGGCTCTTGCTGTTAGAAGCAATATGCTGGTTCGCAGGTTTGCGTGTTGTAGTAAGGAGGTTAAAATCACGTTGTTTAAGGCCTACTGCCAGACCTTCTACACAAGCAGCCTGTGGGCCAGTTACACGCGGAAAACAATGGACGCCCTGAGGGTCCAATACAACAACAGCTTCAGAATGCTTTTGGGGCTACCGCGTTTTTGTAGTGCCTCTGGCATGTTTGCTCAGGCGCGCGTTCACGACTTCCACGCTATGGTGAGAAGAAAAACCGCGTCACTTTTGGAGAGAACGCGGTCAAGCCCTAATGGCATTCTGAGGATGTTGGTGAACAAATTTGATTCACCGATGATGAATCACTTCATGCAAGTATTGGTTAGGCAGGAGTGATTCATTACATCTGTGATTAGTATTTAGTTAAAATAACACACTAACATAGCTTTTTAGTTTTTATTTTTTGTACCTAACATACTAACATTAAAATGGATCACTGTTGTCTGAAAAATAAAATAATTTAATTTAATTTAATTTAATTTAATTTAATAAATATCACAATATATAAAGACAAGCAGCCTTATTGATCAACAAAAGACAACAACAGCGGCAGAGGAGAACCAATCTTCACAACAAACCGCCCATAAAAATGTAAGCCCCTTCCAAAACTCCCAATTAATACATTCTCAGCAAACTTAAAGTGGAAATCCTTTATAATGAATTCGCAACAGTCGATAATTGACACGTCTACGAAGGTTTAATCTGGCCCCAAGACCCGCCGCTAAGATCTCGACAACTTCTGATATTTCACACACGAATTTCTCCGAGTTAGTTGACTGAGGTCGCTGTAGAGTGGCGTAAATTAATTAATTTCGACGGTTTGAAGGTCAATGTTTCACTGTGGAGATAAAAAGTTGAATTACCTAATTCGAGGAAAAAGAACCGAAGATGAATCATATTAATTAATCACACAACTTGTGCTTCACAACATTTTAGAACTTAAGTACCAAAATATGAGTAACTAGTAGGCTTCACTCGTGTGGAGTTAGAAAATTATCCCGCGGGAACGTACCACCGGGATATAAAGTGCCCTATGTGTTAATTCGGGTTATAACCTATCAGTGTACCAAGTTTCATCTCAATCCGTTCAGCCATTTTTGGGTGATTGAGTGAGAAACATCTAAACATACAAACTTTTACATTTATCATATTATTAGGATGAAGATCTTCAATGATATGTGTAAGTAACATCCTTTTAACAACGCGCACAGAATCACGTAGTCTATGGAATAGGTAACAGCATTTCAACGGTTGCTTTTATCCCCATAGTCGTAGTCTGATACCATTAACGTTCGTATCAGAAAAACGGATTCTACCCAAGAGATGTTTTTCTTTTTCTATAGTAGTATTAAACCCTTTACCATCGCGTTGCTGCCGCTGTCACACAGCTGTAAAGCTTAGTATTAGGTCTTTACCTATGAAATTGCCGTTCTGCAGTACTGGCCATTTCAAATCAAAATAATTTTTGTTTGGCTAAGAATTCTAATTTCAAATTAATTTTATTTTAAAAACATGGATTTTTTTTCTAAAAGTAGTCATTTCTTTATTGATTAGTGTTACATTTTCATCGCATTTCAATCTTTTTCGTCATCATGGATACGTTAAAAATTCGAGTAATTATGGAATATGAGTACCGTCGTGGCAGCAACGCGGCACAAGCGGCACGCAACATCAACGACGTTTACGGAGCTAACACTACAAACCAACGCACCACCTGTTATTGGTTTGCTCGCTTCCGTTCTGGAAATTTCGACCTGAAAAATGAACCTCGCGGTCGTCCGAAGACTTTGGTCGACAATGACGAATTAAAGGCGATTGTGGAAGCTGATGATACACAATCTACGGCTGAATTAGCAGCAGCTTTCGACGTTAGCGTCAAAACAATATTGGTCCATTTGCGTCAAATTGGCAAGGTAAAAAAGCTTGACAAATGGGTGCCCCACGAACTCAATGATCGCCAGCGCGAAGTACGCGTCGAGACGTGCCTTGCACTGCTCAACAGACACACAAATGAAGGAATTTTGAACCGCATTGTTACCTGCGATGAAAAATGGATTCTGTTTGATAACCGTAAGCGCTCAGCAAGTTGGTTGGATCCTGGTTCAGCACCTAAACAATGCCCTAAACGAAAACTTACCCCTAGAAAAGTGATGGTCACTGTTTGGTGGTCTAGCGCCGGTGTGATTCATCACAGCTTCTTACCAAACGGGGTGAGCATTACTGCAGATGTGTACTGTGAAGAACTGAACACAATGATGGAGAAGCTGGCGCATCTCCAACCAGCATTGGTCAATCGCTCGTCTCCGCTGCTCCTGCACGACAACGCGCGACCTCATACTGCACAGCAGACGGTCTCCAAGTTGCAAGAACTGGGGTTGGAAGCTCTCCGTCATCCGCCCTACTCACCAGACCTTGCGCCTACAGACTACTACTTTTTCCAGAATTTGGATAACTTCTTGGCGGGAAAAACATTTAATACCCGAGAGGCAGTACAAAATGCCTTTGAAGAATTTGTTGCCTCCCGTCCAGCTGATTTCTTTAAGAAGGGCATCAATAAACTGCCACCGCGATGGCAAAGATGCATTGATTGCATGGGTGATTACTTCGATTAATACAAATAAAAAATTCGTTTAAATTTTTTCATACAAAACGGCAATTTCATAGGTAAAGACCTATTATAAAGAACATTAGTTAGATACGACAGTAGATACGTTCCCCTTTAACTAAAATATTTCAGTTCGCGGAATCTCTGTCCGCAAATTGTG
The DNA here is from genome assembly GCA_949987655.1 of Polymixis flavicincta. NCBI lineage: Eukaryota > Metazoa > Arthropoda > Insecta > Lepidoptera > Noctuidae > Polymixis > Polymixis flavicincta. The sequence continues at coordinate 20,487,024 of OX465181.1, read as the reverse complement.
TGCACTGCCAATTTTGCCGGTTGACTTCGGCGGATAGAGACTCTCAGTGGCCAATTCGCTGTAGGACGACTGTAAGCTCCAATACTATGAAATGTAATTAACTCAGGTAAATCGGATTGGGTGAAAGTTTTCGCACGATAACTGGAGCGGAATTGTACCCCGCCTGCCTCCCCGCGGCTTAAAACTGCGTAAGGAGGTTTCAACGTCATTAAAATTTAAATACTTTTTTGATGTTTGCTCACACGGTGTGTGTTTGTAAGCAGTTTAGTTTGTTTAACGGATGCTGTTCGGTCACTGAGCATTTCCGTTTTCAGACCCAATTTATGAGCTTTGACGTCGATGGATGCATGAAAGTTTAAGGATGTTTACTGCTCATCATCAACCGACAGTCTTAAAGGTCTATAGGAAACGAAAAGCTCCATTAAGGGACTGAAATTTAATTTATTAAAGGTTTTCACAGTAGCGCAGGTTACTAAGAATTATGATTCCATCCATTGTCATTATAATTACAACTTTCCTCACCCCAAAACGTCATTTTAAACATGACAATTCCGTCTACCATTTTGAACCAGTGACAAAGCGATACAATTTACGCGGTTCTATTGTGCTGTTAAATTATAAGGCGGGTCGCCATCCCCCATAGTTGTCACCGCAATAATATAAAAAGCAAGAGATAAAAATAAGGAAAATTGTTATCATAACGTTCCACGGTGTAAGGTGACTGGGGATGGTGCTATGTTGAATGTAGCCAGGCAAATACTCACTTTTTAAATTTTAGATAAGTAAATATTGCTGTTTATGTAGTAGATTAATGTACATATTTCGTTACAAATAAACATATCTGATAATACATTATTCAAATAGTGGCACACTGGGTATCGAATTAGGTGTAAGATCTTGTATAACCGCTGTTTTTTTTTTTTTTTTTTTTCGTTAGAATTGATTCCAGCAGTTATTTTATGTTATTGTGCTTTCTTGGTCTCTGAAAATTATTTCATATTATGTAAATACATAGTGCGTGGTTTTCCGACAGTTCCATATGATTGCACGTTTAATAAAAAAAAGTCGTAAGTGATCAAATAATGAACCGCCTACGTGAATGTAATCAAATGCCAAAGTCCTAAGTCAACATTTCCACGCCAAGCAAAGTTCCAAAGCAGATTATTTATAATTCTGTGCTATTTTAGAAGACTCCCTTTTATTAAAATCATTCCTTTCTGCCACTAGTTTTTACCACTACGTTTTTTACCCAAACAAATTTATATGTTCTTTAACAGACTTTTTTTTAAATAGCGGTCTAGATTAGTTCCCGGGTGATGGCAATAGGCTTGCCGCTATTACATTACACAAAATTGGACAAATCCCCAACGTGATTTTATGTTTAGCTATTAAAAATATGATTAAATCCAGAACATACCGCTGCATCTAACATACCGCCATCCACGAAGTTAAGTTGTAGTCTTCGGCTGATAAAATGCAAATTCACAAAGATTCCGCGGAAGTTTTCTTATTACTCGTGCTAATAAACGATCTCCTCGCCGCGGTTTATATATCCCTGTGCGATTGTTCCGACCAACTTTTAATGTCTAGCTATATCTCGGTTCTGATCTTAGAAAGTGTGACTGCTGTAAAAAAAAAACCGTAACTTGTTTTATTAGGCGAGAGAGGCACAATCTTTTTTGACTAATTTAAGATTTGACTGAGTTAAAGGGAAATATTGTTAGAAAATCTTGAATTTTTAGTCAGATAAGAGAATATTTTTGCTGGTGATAATTATACGTAGCTATTTCTTATTTGTATGAGAATAGGCCTTTCGACTACATTTGTCAACCCAATTTTCAGAATAAGCTTACAACGAAGTACCTAACTACTAGGCCTAATGTGTACAGATATTCTTTTTTTTAAGGTTCAAATTATGGTAGTCTTTACCGAGAAATAAACTCACACCACACCGTATTTTATTACCTAATTAGTTTTAAAGTTTTTTTTTTTTTTTTTGAATATAAATAAAATAAATAATGTGTTAATTAATAAGCGCTTTTCGCCATCGAACTGCAAAGATTTACGAGTAAAATTGTAATAACAAAACAATTATGTAATGTTTGTAAATAAAAAAAGAGAAGAGACATTTTGACTAGACTGGTCAACACAATTTTCAGAATAAGTTTACATCTAACTACCCACTTTAAATAGAACTAACGTGTACACAGATATTCTTCTTTTTTTGGGTACAAATTATGGTAGCCAGGAACGCAGACAGTTTTAACTAAATAGGCTTCGTAGGCATAACGTAAAGTACATGTACCAGGTAAGCTTTTCCGAGGGACCCGGAGTAATGTTTAGTGAGACTCTGACTTGTAATAAAGGTTAATAACCCCGAAGCTTTTGTAAGGGTAATTTTATCCTTGCTACTACTCCAGGTTGGATGATTGTGGAGAAGTTATTGTGCTGTGGGTACACCTTTTTTTACTACTATTTCGTCTGAAAAACAAACGACCTTAATTTTTAAAAAAAAACCCATTATAGTCACCCCTATTCATAACTAATGAAATGTATTAATAAGATAGAGTAACACCTCTGCCTACCGCTTTGGACAATATTAGCGTGATTGGCTTATTATAATAAAGTAGGTACATTATTTTACATAACAGCAGGATAATATGGAATGGTAGATTGTAAAGGGGCCATTATACTTTTAAGATCATACGTTGTAAACCTAATATTCTGGCCAATTAATTAATTTTAAATATTCTACTTGAAAGAAATGAAACATTTGTAGGTACTGAATTGTACCAAAAAATATTAAAAGATTTGCTGGATTCGTTTTATTTATTTATTTTATTATTTATGTACACACCCTCATTGAGAGGAGGCCTGTGTCCCATCAGTGGGCACGTTAATAGGCTGAGTATGTATGTACACACAGTAAAATACATAGAAGAGACAGCATAAACAAGTAATTGCACCATAAACAGCAAACCTGCGAAAGGAGAAATGAAAAAGAAATGTAGACAATAGTGTGTGAGAACAAGAAGAGAACATATGAATACCGTGACGACTTAAACTAAAATATACTTACACATATAATGGAGGAAATTTCCTTCACCTATCGTTATTTCTCATGACAAAGGTTATTCTGTTTATTTGTATGTATTAGTATTTATTATTTTTCGAATTATCCATCCCTTAAGTTGCACCTGCCATTTTTTGTCTCTGCATCACCCTAAGGTTTTTTTTTTTTTGGTTGGAAAGTCATCAAATAACTTCTCCCGCTCTGGGTGGAGCAGGAGGGCGTGTCAGACTTTTACTGACTAAAACCCACCCGTGTTCCCTCAGTAGCCCGTATGCCAGGGGCTGTGGTATCTCTTTCGAACGAACCCGCATCACTGGCAGGCATCGGCCCTTGCGGGCCCCGTCACGTTTTTGCTGACATCTCTTTGAGGCGCGCGTGGAACACAACGCGCCGTCGACCTGGGCTTGGTCCTTACCGGACAGCGAGCTACCCATTACTCGCCGTCCGCAAGCCCAATGACCCTAAGATTGACTGATAGAAACTGCCTCTAAGTTCGCCTTTGTAGCTACAGTATTTTTTTACCTGTATTTTTTTTTTTATATTATAAAATAAAAGTAGTAAAGCATATTTGTAGGAACAGTTCATCTCATTCGTACCTTGTTACTAGGCTTCACCAGCACCCTATGAGTCGTAAAAGACAGTAAAGAGATTACACCAAAGGAGTGCGGTTACTTCTGATTGCTCCCGTAACACCATACCGTGATGTTTCCTTGCTAAGCCCATGATTATGGCTGGGCCCTCCTTGCTTTATGGTGAAGACTTAGGCGTAATGCGCTCTTGTATCTAATGGTCTCCTTTTGCTATAGGTGCTTAATTTACTGTGAGGATATAAAACGAGTATAACACATAAGTATACGGATAGAAATTGCTGTATTCCATAATAAAAATAATGATCATTTGAAAGAAAGAAGATAAAAAATGAGTTCATTTCCCAAATGAACTACATACTTTGGAATACGTTACCTGTCAATTTAATGAATAATTTATAATGTAGCTACTTCATAATTAAATTCATTAAGTCCCTGTCAGAGAACGCACAGCCTAAACGGCTGAGTCTAGAAGCATAACAGTTCCATTGCATAGCAATCGTCAGCACTATAGAAGGATTTTTCACCCCTTATAGGGGTTAAAAGTTTGTATGAAAGTTCGTCATTTTTGCCGACGGGCAATCCTATCGAGCATACGGCTTAGATTTATATGACACTATTCCAACAAATTGATTCCCAATGATTTAAAGGTACAGAAATAAAGGGATGATTCCACTTATATCGATATCAAAGTCGTTTATGGTACAAAAGGTTGTGGTAACTCGCTTCAATCCAGCTATAGGAGTATTCTCAAGTTTTTGCCTACCCCCATGAGAGGGTGTGAGTTTATGTAGGTATACAGTATCTCAAATCAGGTGTTTCATCGAAATTGAAAGACAAAAGTGATCCGTGTAGCGCTTTTATTTTATTTTTATCATTCTCTATAAGTTCAAGGCAATATACGTTACATACTCAGCCTATAATATTCCCACTGCTGGGACACAGGCTTCCTCTCCGTGACAGGGAGTGGGCCGTAATCCACCACGCGGGCCCAGTGCGTGTTGGTAGATGTCACATGTCCTCGAATTTTTGGTTCTAGGACATGTCGGTTTCCTCACGATGTTTTCCTTCACCGTTTGAGAGCAGTGGTGATGAAATTATTTACACAAAGTAATGCGCCTGGCTGGGTTCGAACGCACGTACTACAACTCGTAAGTCGCGGCCGTTACCACTGGGCCAGCACTGCTCTCAATACTGCGGAATAATTGCATAAAATACTAACAGTAGGAAGCTCCCATTTTGAGAGATCAACAAAATTCATTGCGTTATGCACGTTGTAGAGCAGATAAACTTTTCGAACAGCATAAGCAGTGGTTTAGAAATATCCTTCAAATAATTTAGATTCTGATTTATAGTGTATTACACAATTAGGTTACTGGATCATAAGAAACCAAGTTTAAGCGTTTCCTATCTTTACAGTTTAACGCAGCTCTTACTATTAATTAGTTCGATCGCTAACTATCGCTGATGTCTAAGAGTTCAGAGATCCGCTTCTTTTACAACAATTCAAGTTAAGTGAAGTAGAAAATCCAATATCGTTCTTGATCATTAATTAATATCCTAACTTTACTTTACCTACTCAACTTAAGATGTTTAATACTGATGGAAGATAATACTTAAAACTATTACTTTGTTTTCACAAAAATAACAACTGACATCCAAAAAAAAAGAACATGTATTTGGTTTTATTTATTCAATTTTTGTGACCGACTACATGCGGGTCGAATACTTAACTTTCACTTTTTAAAAGAGGTTAAAATTGAAGTCATATCTGACAAATGATTCTGGGTAAACAACAACGACCTTATAATCAACATAGAACTGTTTTTAAAAAATAGGAAAAAATTAAAAAGGATAATCAACGTTTTTAAATTGACTTTTCCTCAAATTAAGTTCTACAATTTTATCAATGGCATGTGTTGATTTTTTTTTTACATTTCCTTTTGTTGCATCTCTGTAAAAACCATTTCATCACTTCTGTAACAGCAGTATGTAGGTACCTACCCCGACCAATAAAACTCAAATGAAGCGCTCAGTATGCACAAACGGCACTCGCTTAATGGTAGATAATACTTCATAATGAACAAGACTACTGAAAATGCTGACGTTACACTTTCATTGAGTATCTGGGTCGGGCAAACGAGCCCACATTCAACCCTCTCCGTAATGAGGATAGGCAGACAGCCAATGGCAACCGCTGAAACAGGAAAATTAACTCTTTTAAAAGGAGTATTTAATAGTATTTCGCTGAATGAAAATTGGGTCAGCTTTTCAAGATAACAAGGTCAGTAATGAATAGCAGTTTTACTTTTTTTTTTAGTTTTCATATTTCCGCTGTAAGTGGTGATAATGGTATACCATTTCATTTTATAAGTCTATTTAAGTCCTAGAAAAAAGGTTAGATGGCCTAGAAAAGTGGTAATCGCTTTTAAAACGTTTCGTATTTCTACAACTACTTTTATCAAGACATACACAGAAGCTTTACGGTTTCTTTTTGTTTGGATTCGTAATTCTACAGCTATTTTTAACAGGACCAACACATGTACGTTTAATACGGTTGATTAGCGATTACATTTTTAGATTTCCATCATCGTTATCGCTAAAAGAATGTCACTATGTCTAGGCCTTCTGGGTGTTTTTTTTTGTGATAGATCCAGCGACTGTTTCATGGAAGAGAAAATAATGTGTACAGACTATAGTCCGTCGATTATTTTCCTTGCTCTCAGCTTTGCTAGCTCTACGCAAGTTACTTAAAAGAGTATTACCATGAATATTTAAAGGGCAAATTCTGCACATCTATAATTTTTTTAAGCTCTGCCTGGTAATCTTAATTTATTAGGATTCATTTATCTTACTTGTTATCTTGAGCATAATTCCAGTGTAAACAACTGTTGGTGAACCTAATGAATCAATCACAGGCAAGTACGGGTAAGCAGACGACAACCTCATAAGTTGAAATGCGAGGTGCCATTCCCGAAAAAAAAATACGTGTGGCACGCGGGGACTATGTTATAATAGCATAGCATTTTTTTTAGCTTTCATATTAAATCAAGTTTTTATTTATTTATTTATTCATATAACAATTCGCATTGTGTCTGAAATATTTTGTACATTAATATTAACATAACAGAAAAGTAATAAATTATGAATTTCATTAATAATAAAATCTAATAGTATTGCTTAAATTTATTGTCATAAACTAATTAATAAATACTAAAACTATGTACTATCATTCGTCCCCAATTCAGATACAGAGTATAAACATCTATTCAATAAGAATGCTTTAAGTTTAGCTTTAAATAGAGTACCTTTGTAAATCAAGGATCTTAAGTCAGTAGGCAACCTATTAAATAATTCTACTGCTTGGTATTTAGAGCAGTGTTCAGTAATATTAAGTTTAGGTGCAATTTTATTTTTTATAACGTTTCTTCTAGTGTTCTCTCTAAGTTCGCGCTCTTCTTGTGATTCGTGCTCGTGTATGTATTTTGCAAAGTGGCTGAGTACAACTAGAACATATAAACTTGGTACTGTTAATATACCTAATTTTTAAAATAATCTTTACATGACTCTCGTTGTGGGATTCTAACAATTGTTCTTAATGCACGTTTCTGTAGTATGAATGCTCTTTGGCAATTATACCCGTAACTGCTCCCCCAAAACATAATACTGTATTGTAACCTGGATTCCACCAATGCATAATATACTGATTTAGATTAATATTTTTCTTTGATATTAACTCAAGTTACACTTTTTGAGCGTGGTGACCGGTAAGAAAACAAATTTTATTATATCGTACAGTCGTACTATAAACATACACGCTCGGCCGAGCTACATGGTAGGCGGAGTGGGAGGTGTAAGGTTTTATTTTCGTTACGGAATTTCTAGATTCGGTCGCCGCGCTCAAAGCCCGCGATAAAAGCTATGCAATAGCTTAAAACATCTAAAAGTATGGGTAATACTTGTAGATGTGCAGAATTTATTTATTTGTGTAGAATAACTTTTCAGAATTCAGTACCAGCTTGGAGAGTTGTCCAAATAAACTGAGATTCTACCAATAAAATAAATGTAAAAGTTTAACTGTTTGGATGTTTGTGACACGCAAAAACGGCTAACGGATTTGGATAGCCATTGGCCCACAGATAGTTTCAGACACCAGGGTTAACACATAAGATATTTTTTATCCCGGTACTGAGTACGTTCTTGTGGGATATTTTCCGATATCCGCGGGTACAAGCCAGTTAACAATATTTCATGTTATTAAACCAGAACATAGGAAGAGGGGCTTGTGGTTAAGTAAAAATAGCTGCACGAGTCGATCGATCAGGTTAAGCTACGCTTGCAGCGGTTGGTCCGTGGATGGGTGACCATCTTTACATACCAAGACCCCTCCGTGCCTCGGAAAGCACGTTAAGCCGTTGGTCCCGGCTGTCATTTGTGGATCTTTGACAGTCGTTACGTGTCGTCAGAAGCCTGAAAGTCTGACAATCAGTCTTACCAAGAGGTTTCGTATTACCCAGTTACTGGGTTGTGGAGGTCAGATAGGCAGTCGCTCCATGTAAAATACTGGTATTCAGCTGCATCCGGTTAGACTGGAAGCCGACCCCAACATAGTTGGGAAAAGGCTAGGCAGATGATTAAACCAGAACATATTAGTATTCCAAGTATGAAATACATTTAATTGGTTGTATAATTAAATAAAAATTAATGAATGAACTAAAAGGGCAATGTACTTAGAACAATGGTAACATGCAGTGAATGCGTAAATGTTGATGTTACAGCTAAATTAATTCAATCAATCACTCATTTATGAATTCATTCGGTCTTTGTTTGTTTAACGAGATAACTAGAGTGATTACCAATTTTGGTTACTGAAGGTAATAAATACGAATTTGGCGAATTACGGCTCAAGTAACGTTTAATTCTAATAACTAGAATTGGGTTCAACTTGATTGAATTTTACTATCTTTAGAACAGTACCGACGCAGAAGACTAGAGTTGTTATCGAAATTGCTTCGATAGATATAATTGACTTTACCTATATACATTTTCCTACACTCCCTAAAATACATAGATTGTGGAAATTATTTTGCAACTTATGCTATCACAATAATTTCTGAGTTTAAACCCCGGACTGGGCTTCCTATCTTGAGGGACTTGTGGCTAAGTAACAATAGCTGCGCGGGTCGATCGATCAGGTTAAGCTACGCTTGCCGCAGTTGGTCAGTGGATGAGTGACCATCTTTACATACCAAGACCCCTCCGTACCTCGGAAAGCACGTTAATCCGTTGGTCCCGGCTGTCATTTGTAGATCATCGACAGGCGTTACGGGTCGTCAGAAGCCCGCTAGTCTTGACAACCAGTCTTACCAAAGGATATCGTGCTACCCAGTTACTGGGTTGTGGAGGTCAGATAGGCAGTCGCTCCATATAAATACTGGTATTCAGCTGCATCCAGTTAGACTGGAAGTCGATCCCAACATAGTTGGGAAAAGGCTAGGCAGATGATGATGATGATGATGACTGAGCTTCCTGTCTTGCGTGTGAGTTATTTGAGGGACCATACTCTTAATTTTAAGATCGCATTCAGCCGATCTATTTAGTAAAAATCTTATGAAAACGAAGGTGAAGTGAGCTGTCGATGGTGTCAAACCCTAGCATGATGTAGAATGAACGCGCACTTCAAGTTCACCTTTCCTAAGTTTTCACGGTGAGTTTTATAAACCTGCTGATCTGTCCCAAACTGTAAAAAACATCTGGGATTTTTGGCACAGATTGTTGTTGAGATGAGATTGCGACTACATTTTGAACATTTTTAGTTACATAAATCGATCACGATCATTATTATAATGTGAAGAAAAATGAACACGAACGAATAGAAAAAAGATTGAAAAAAACCAAACATGTACAAAACAAAGTCAAACACTTCAACATCGTTAAACACTGCAACTTGTTTTTCCAGTTTTGAAGTAACAAACACACGGCAAACACAAACGATCCCAGGACATTTCAACATTCAACAAACCACACAACAGTATCACATAAACGAGGACATTTTAAAAGTAAATACGTAAAAATATGAACCGCAAAGATTTGTGTCGGCTCGAATGCCCGACTATAAAGTGCATGCACTTCCCAAAAATATATCGCCAATAAACAACTACGACAGAAATTAGCACACAGGCCAAAATAAACTTTAACTTCTTGAGTTCTAAAGATGGAATTTGTGTGGGAGGTTGTAAACGAAATGATGCTACTTGGCGAATATGTTTGGCGATAGATAAATTTTAGTTCTCCATCGTCAGTGCAAACAGCTTGACGTGCATACATTTGGTCTCACCTCGGATGCTGGTATTTCTATGAAGGTGGGTGCACGTTTATTTGCTTGGAACTCTGTTTATTGCTGCAAAGAGTTTTGTTGAGTGATAATTTATAATTAATTTATAATTTATAATTTATTTATTTCATAAAAACAGTACTTAGAATACATTACATTACAGTTATGTGCTATGGTAAAGTAAAGTACACAAAAGTTTTAGCATCTGAAACCGAACTAGGAGGAACCTGTATTTCGGCTAACAGCGCCAATCCCCTCGAGTTACAATAAGATAAGAGTTCTTAAATGCTAGCATTTTACAAAACAAAGGAATAAAAAGTAGTCTAAGGTTGTATTCATGGTCTGCACCTCTCTTTGTGTTATGTGATATGGTGAATGAGTGAGTGTGAGAGGGTGTGTCTATTTGTGAGTGTGTTTGTGATGTTAATGTGTGAACATTTGAATTTGTGAGATACGCGGAATATAGTGGATATGTATATAATATTTATGTTTTGTCTAATAGATAGTTAGTTTTTGCTAACATTTAATATGAATAACCGTCTATCTTGGTACAGTAAGAAGATGCTCAGTCTCATCATACGTGAGACCTTGTAGGTATTCCGATACTTTTTTCTTGCAACGGGCTGTGTTGAGGGGGTAAATGTTAAGATTTTTATTAAGTTTATTGTAGATATAGGGACCGAGGAAATTAAAGAATTTAGTACTAAATTTAGTACTGTAAAACCTGTGTTTTGTACAAACCATATAATTTCTGCGTGTATTCAAAATCTGGGGGTCGTAAATTGTACTAGTGTGTTGTAAAATGGTTATTTTTAGAAGAAATAATTGTCTTACAGTAAGTACTCCACACATCTGGTAAAGTAAAGCAGTAGAGAAAAGTAATGGTTTATAGGTGCTGACCTTTAGTATTGCACGTTGGGCAACCTCAATAGACTTGAGGGTAGTTTTCGGAGCACCTCCCCAAACGGTTATACAGTATGTTATAAGTGACTGACAAAGGGCAAAGTATATTCGTTTCAAGATATGAGGATCAGCGATGTGTCTTATATTTTTAAAGATATAAATGAGTTTCCGGACCCGTCCCGATAAAATTCTTATGTGTTCCTTGAAGTTAAGATTTTGATCAATAGTTACGCCCAAATACTTAATGGAATCAACACGCTCTAATTTAGTACAAGAGCAAAAATCATTCGGTGTACACTCATGTGGAATAATGGCATGGTCGTGGTTAATCCCCATGTCTGATCGAATACTGAAGCAAATGTATTTAGATTTGTCGGTATTTAATGTTAAGACATTTTTGTTTAGCCATTTTCTTACAGTACCAAATCCAGATTGTGCAGCATCAAACACTTCGTTCCAACTATCAGCAGAAAAAAGGAGAGCAGTATCGTCTGCATAAGATATTATTTCACCCTGAGGAAGTATTATGTTAGTAAGGTCGTTAATATATAAAAGAAATAAGGTTGGCCCTAATATGCTACCCTGTGGAACCCCATGTGTGACTAGGCGGTCGGTGCTGGTTAAATTACCCACACGAACACACTGGCGGCGGTTTGCAAGGTAGCTTTCGAAGAGTTTCAACTGCTTGCCTCTGATTCCCAGCCTTTCTAGCTTGGCCAAGAGGATTGAAACAGAAATTGTGTCAAAGGCCTTTGCAAGATCTAAAAAGATAGCCAGGCACTTCTTTTTCCTATCCAATTTATCACTGACATAACCTAACAGATTGTTTACCGCTTGTTCAGTGGATTTACCATTTCTGAAGCCGTATTGGTTGGGTGAGAGCAAGTTATTGTTTTCGAGGTATCGAGTAAGTCTCTTATTGATTATTCTCTCCAGGAGCTTAGAGATAGATGGGAGTATGGATATTGGCCGATAATTGCTGATGGAATCTCTTTTTCCACCTTTATGTATAGGGCAGACTTCAGACTTCTTTAAAAAATCAGGAAAAATTCCATTTTGGAGACAAGAATTGAAAATAAAGGTGAGTGGGGGAACTAAAATATTTTTGAATTTTTTTAAAAATTTATTGCTGATCCCGTCAAATCCCGTTGAGCTATCTGTTTTCAGGTTAATGATGAGGCGGTCTACTTCCCATTCATCAGTATCCTCCAACACAAAAGAATTAATCGCTGTGGGCTTATGAACGTTGGTATCTTTACTCGTGCCTGTTGGGTTTGAATCAATTTTCCGGATCTTATCGGCAAGAGAACTACCAACATTCACAAAGTAGTCATTTATTTTATCCAGAGACTGTTTCGGACTGCTATCAAGGGACAGAAGGTCATTTGAGTAGTTAGCATTTTTACTAGTGTTTGTGACGTCTTTTATTACTTTCCAAAGTTTCTTATTATCGTTTTGAGCCGAATGGACAAGGTTTTTTTCATAAGCTCTTTTTACTTTTTTAAGGATTGAGTTGCAGTAGTTTCTGTAGCGTGTGTACGCCAATTTTAATATAACATTATTTGGCGAAAGTTTTGACTTTTTATGCAATTTGTCTCTGTTTCTCATACAGCGCAGTAATCCTTGTGTTATCCAAGGTTTTATAATTTTCTTCCTACGTGATAAGGTAATGACTCTGGTGTGTTTATTAATTGCAGCCTGAAGACAACCGACGAGATGTCCCAGAGACAAATTTGGATCAATCGATTCGTACACTAGAGTGAAGTCAATTTTTGATATTTCGTCTTTTAAGCCGTTTTCGTCGATTATTTTAATGGTAGATAACGCGTAGTGTTGAGGTTTCTTAAAGTTCATCCATAATAAAACCGGGTAGTGATCAGTCAAAGTTGTTTCTGGTACAATAGTGTTGCAAACGTTTTCAGTTTTAAGGAGTATATGGTCAATACATGTTTTACTCTCTGGCCTAGTAATTAACGTATGCGAAGGTAGCAGGCCGTGACTAGCAGCTAAGGTAAGATAACGCTCACCATGATGGTTAATTTTTTCTGAATTTATTGCAATATTTATGTCGCCTATAACTATTATGATGTATATATGATGAGATGGTTTCACCGGCTTTTTTCTTTAACGAAATGCTGGAATTAATTGTCATAGGTTTTGAACAATGCCATGAATCTATCGAAAAAAAATTACCGACTTTTAAAAAAGGAGAAGGTTATATGTTCCACCGAACGTTTTTTTATTTATGTATGTTCCCCGATTTCTCCCTCATTTGTGGACCGATTCTCAAAATTCTATTTTTATTTGAAAAAGTATACTTCTGTGATGGTCCCATTGGCACCAAATCAGGATCTGATGATGGAATCCCAGGGAAATCGAGGGCAAACCTCAAAATTTGTAGGTATTAACAATGTTTTTCATATGTTTTCTAAAGCTATTGAGACATTTGCGTATGGTCATCATCATTTCATGACGCTGAGCTGATGAAGGAAGGTACAACTCTTTAACGGTTAGGAGTTAGGTGGAGGTTCGGGCATAACTCCGTCATATGTAGACCGATTTGCATTTTTTTTAGGAAGGAGTTTATTCCGAAATGGTCCCGTTTAAATTTCATATAGATCTGATGATGCGTTTCGGAGACAGACAACGGAACTCTTCGAAAAATGACAACAAATTAACCGCGATTGTTGCTATCGCATAAATATGCATTGTTTTGACCCCAAGGATTATGAAATTTCGAATTGGTGTGAGGTAGGTACCATAACTAAAAAGTTTTTATGCGTCAACAGATCAAGTCATTATCATCATAAGTCTGGTTTGCCTCTTCTCAACTATTTTCGGTTAGCTTCCAGTCTAACCGGGTGCAGCTGTATTTTGTAGGGTGCGACTGCATATCTCACCTCCATAACCGAGTTACACGATATGCCTTAGTAAGACTGGTTGTCAGACTTTCGGACTTCTGACGACCTGTAACGACACACGTAAGCTATCACGCCCTTTATACCAGGAGGCTTTTAATTTGGTAATATGCTTTGTTTACATTTTTATTTATTGTGCTTGAGTTAAGTTTTCATTTTATTTGTTGGTATATTGGCATGGCTAGCTGACAGATGAAAAATTATTTAAGTTCTGTCTCGTAATATTGATCGCTTTGCCTACCTATTTACTGAATCAACTAAACAGACAGCAGGTGCTGCTGGGGAGTTTGTTGCGCCACTTCTCCTTCCCAGCTAAAGCATTAGGAAGTGGTGAAGGGTGGGCGTTTTGGGGGACTGTCTTATGTAATTTTGACGTTCGAAAAGTGCTGATCCTCAGCCTAATTTGAATAAATGACTTATGATTTTTATTCTGATTTTGACAAATCAAAATTCCCGAATAACATGCTTTCCGAAGCACGGAGGAGTTTTAGTATGTATAGTTGGTCACCTACTGACAGATCAACCGCGGAAAGCGTACCTTAACCTGATCGATCAACCCCTTGCGGCTATTATTAATTAGCCACAAGCCACTCAACTGAACCACATATAGGTTTTTTTTTTAATTTTCAGAGTAAGTATCTATAAATATAAATCAAACTGTATTTCCTTTACCCTCATTTCGACGTCAACAAAATCACTTCAAAAATGATTCAAACAATAATTGAATGTTAAAAAAACGATCTCATTTAACAAAAACAAAATAGCAGTGCGAAGTTCACTGGTAAAGTTGGTAACCGGCGGGCCGTGGGTTCGAGTCTGTGCAATTTAACGGCGGAGTGGCCGCGAGCAACGTTCCCGCGTGCAATTTTAAACTTTAAAAAAAGTTTTTCCTTACATAGATGAATATTAACTGTTAGTTCGTGTGATTAGCGAACTCTGGGATGTATTTTAGGTTAAGATATGTGAAATGAGAGTATATCACTTTTATGGTACGAAAATAGGTATTTTGAAGGTTTTTTTTTTTATTATTTTATTTATCAGTGCTAGAAAAATACTAGCCTGCCATCAATGGTAGCAGTGATGGCTGACTACTATCCTGATTATTTATTTTGTTGCAGAAAACCAACAGCCACACAAAAATCTCTAGAAACAGATAGTGAAATAATAAGTAAAAAAAACCGGTAAAGTGCGAGTTGGACTCGCGCACCGAGGGTTCCGTACAAACCTGTGGGTATATAAGTAAAAGTTCAAAATTGTCAAAAATATTTTTTTTTATATGACGAAACTAAAAATTTTCGGTTTTCGTAATTTTTCCTATATCTGTACTATAAGACGTGACTTCGTACAAAATTTCAAGATTCTAAGTTCACGGGAAGTACCCTGTAGGTTTTGATTCCCGTGCGAGTTTCGAAAATTTGCGGAATTTTGCGGCCTAAATGGCTGTATCTTTTGATTGCGTTGACTTAGAAGGTTGATTTTTCTACAGCTTCCAGGGACAGTAGAACTAAGTATCATATAGAAATTTCAGTTTGATACCTCCACGCGTTCCTGAGAAAAACGGTCTTGACAGACGGACGGACGGACGGACGGACGGACGGACAACAAAGTGATCTTATAAGGGTTCCGTTTTTTCCTTTAGAGGTACGGAACCCTAAAAATCTAAAAAACACGTTTTAAAAACCAAACTAAAAAAGCAGAAAATAATTTCAAAAAAGCGTGGGTTGCTTTTTGAGGTATTTTTATCTATAAATTTAAAAGGAGAAACTGACTGACTGATCAATCAACGCACAGCCGAAACTACTAGGACTAGGAACATGAAATTTTGCACACGGCTTCCTTTTATAATGTAGAGGAGCACAAAGAAGGGGTTTTTGGAAATTCGATCTTTAAGGGGGTGAAAAGGGGGATTTTGTTTGTATGAAAAATCTTATTCCTTGAGTTAATAAACTTGAAACTTAGCACACATACTTATCTAAGTAAATTATAAAGTTGGTAATTTATTGTTTTTCTAAACTACCCCCTAACGGGGGATTGGGGGGTGTCAAAGTTTGTATGGAAGAATTTTAACGCACAGTCTGATTAACTCAAAACTACTATTTATACCTAAAACCACCAATAAAGAATAACGTGTATCAGGGTTTTTTCCAAAATCTATCCCTAAAGGGGTAAAAAGGGTAGTCCGTAATATTATAAATGTGAAAGTTTGTGAAGATGTTTGGATGTTTGTAACTCAATCACGCAAAAAAATACTAAACGGATTTGGATGAAATTTGGCACACAGATAGATTTTAGCCTAGATTAACACATAGGATACTATTTATCCCGGTGGTTGTTCCCGCGGGATCATTTCCGACTTCCACGCGGGCGAAGCTGCGGGCAGAAGCTAGTAATCAATAAATATCAAGCATCCCACGCTTTTTTGAAATTATTTTCTGCTTTTTTAGGGTTCCGTACCTCTAAAGGAAAAAACGGAACCCTTATAAGATCACTTTGTTGTCCGTCCGTCCGTCCGTCCGTCCGTCCGTCCGTCTGTCAAGACCGTTTTTCTCAGGAACGCGTGGAGGTATCAAACTGAAATTTCTATATGATACTTAGTTCTACTGTCCCTGGAAGCTGTAGAAAAATCAACCTTCTAAGTCAACGCAATCAAAAGATACAGCCATTTAGGCCGCAAAATTCCGCAAATTTTCGAAACTCGCACGGGAATCAAAACCTACAGGGTACTTCCCGTGAACTTAGAATCTTGAAATTTTGTACGAAGTCACGTCTTATAGTACAGATATAGGAAAAATTACGAAAACCGAAAATTTTTAGTTTCGTCATATAAAAAAAAATATTTTTGACAATTTTGAACTTTTACTTATATACCCACAGGTTTGTACGGAACCCTCGGTGCGCGAGTCCAACTCGCACTTGACCGGTTTATTTAGTTTGGTTTTCAAAGCGTGTTTATTTTTTATTTTTAATGCATTTTTTTTTTATTTTTTTTTAGTTTCCTAACTAGAAAGTCGTGATTTTACAGTTTTTTTTTTTTTTATTCCTGAATTGTCATCGATCCTCGATAAGTTTACAAAGTTTAAAGGAAATCAAAGGAGTGGGTCAAAGCCAAGTCCAAAGGAGTCGGTTACAAACAAACAAACATACAGGTGAAACTAAAAAAAGCGTGTTAAAAAGAGATTAAGTACGTATGTTTAGATTACTAAGGAACTATTTGCACACCAGTGAAACTTAATTGGTAAAATAAACTACTAAAACTTACTGAAAGTGCGAAAATCGTATCCAAATTCTGGGCTGACTGTATTTAGATTGCTATCGACACGCTATGAAGAAGAACTACTAGGTACTTAGACAGGAGTCCACATAACATTTCTATGTCCCATCGTGAAATTTAGAAGAGATATGAAAGTGACTATAGATTTTAAATAAGAAAGCTGAACCAAGTAAACCCATATTCATGTGATTCAGTTGAAAATTGTGTCGAACTAAAACTTTTCATTTTAAAAGTCGACGAAAATATTGGTGATTCTAAAGTTCTGATGGATATTGACTTTTAAAACTTTAACTTTTCTATTACTCACAATTCGTATTGAAATATGTTATGGTACTCACAGAATATCGGACAAATATATTATTAGGAAATAGGTTGTTGGCTGGAATCCATGACAAGCGTTTTAGTAAAAGGTAATCAGTTTAAAATGAGCTGAAGACTACGCAACGATGAATCTAGTTTCACGACATGTTGGGTAATGCTATTATTCCCTAATAATCATTAGGGAATAATAGCATTACCCAACATGTCCTTATTTATCTATTGTAGGTAATAGGTATTTTGTACCAACCGTTTTTATTTTGTGTCAGTGCAAACTTGTGAATGGCCTTCAATTTCAAATTGTTTAAGAACACAGGAGTGTTTCTCGAATAGAATAAAATACAACAAAATACCTAGAGTTTTAACGGCAATGGGCAAAGATGACGTATAAACAAAAAATTGAAAACTATTTAGATCTATACCTACCTACTTGGAACAAATCAATATCCCCATACAATCTTCACGTCCATCTTTCTACTACATTTGTCAACACTATCACTGAAACAACGCACATTCAATAAACCCTATACTTTATCAGCGCGCATACGTTCTAAGAGATTTATTCTATCGCTGAGCCGCCATCATGGATACGGCAGTTTGTTGGCCCACTGAGCACCGGTAACACGCACGGAATCGAACCCACGGTGCTGATAGCACGATGTGTTTTTGTAGTGATTTAGATGCGGGAGATGCTCTTTGCTTAAAAAGAAATCTTAATCGAGAAATGGCAATGCACATTGGCAATAAACAAACCGTCAATGCTTGTCTAAAACAAGATCAAGAGGAAGATCGAATTGTTTTATTATGTGAAAACACTGTTTCAACAAGTGGGCATTTTAGACTCAAAATATGTCTTATTATATAACTACACTTCTGTTTTACCTGAATACGTTCACCAAGATCAAAGTAGAAAATACTTGATACCGCCTGACATGTTTTATTGCTATAAGCTACTGATCCCATCAAAGAAACCATGCAAAAACTTAAGTCCATCGTACCTAGCTCGTACTGCAGAAAGTTAACATCAATACGCCAATTAGGTAATAAAATTGGAGGTAAGACTACAGCATGGAAAGGGGTGACGAAATAAGGAATTATGCTTTTTAACCTGTAAAACCCCTCATTAACATTCATAGGCATCAAATACCAGCAAGCCAAGGGTATGTCTCGACAGGCTCGCAATATTAATGTGCCGGTAGTTAACCCCCAAACTCTGCAAAATGTTAGTCGTTTGTCAAACAACGCGGCAATTATGTCGTTATTTATGCACTGGGGGGTTATACAGCGCTAAGATGTATTTGCTGTGTCTGCTTTACAACAAAAATGTGAATTATTTTGTCATTTACCTCTTTACATCCGTGAAAGAGCCATTGTTGAAGAAGCGACCTCTAAAACTTTTACTTGCATTTTAGTGAAAATGCATTTCGTATAACATGCAAAATTAGGAATTCCGCTTTAAGTGTAAAATGAAAGCGAATGTAAAATGTCAGCTTATTTGTCGATTCTCACAAATTTACTCGCCCGAATCAGGCGAATCGAAAAAAAAAACTAATGTGTTATCAATAACATTTTATGCGAGAAGTTAAGAAAAGAAGTTATCATCATCATCATCATTTCAGCCGAAAGACGTCCACTGCTGGACACAGGCCTCTCACAGAATGGGGGGTTTTGCCATAATCGCCACGCTTGGCAGGCGGGTTGGCGATCGCAGTATGGTGGTAAAATGCATAGAGAACGCTGCTGCCCATTCTCTAGTAAGTCCCTTAGTCGCCTTCTACGACACCCACTGGAGGAAATGGGATGGTGCTATTCTTTTACGACCGGCGACACAAACGGGACGAAAAGAAGTACCTACATCTAAATATATTATGTAACAATCAAAACGTGCCGATTGACTATTACGTATTTCAGGAATTGGCGATTCGCCCACAAATAAATTAACTTCGTGCGTGTCAGCTACAGAAAATAATATATTATTATAAAACGTCGATTCGACCGATTCGGACGAGTCAATTCGTACGAATCGAATAATAATCCAAAATTTCAACAAATAATAGAAAGTCCTCTAGCAAACGTGAACCGAAACTACTGAAACACTTTCGCAGCCGAAAATACATAATGTACCAAACAGTTCTATTAGCTCCGACCATCATTAGTTAATTACTAGCCATAACGAAACCACGCAATCGTGTGCGCAACAAACATCTATATCTACATACGAAACGAAAATAGGTGCGCATTTTCCCCATATATAAGCATGAATAAAATTAAAGCATCAATTTGAATATAATCACTTCACTACACATACATTAGCATAGCGAATGATTAATTCCCGTTGATAACATGCTTTGCGACACCGGCCCAGGAATTTTGATACAAATTTTCATTACGTTACTCGAGGGAGTTTTTACACCTTGTGATAAATTAGACGGCAAGGGAATATTTTGTAAGGAGAAATGCTTGAGTTATGTGTAAAGGTTTTTTTGCGTAGCACGCACTACTGTGACACATGTCTTGTCACGGGTGCGTGTTGGGCTGGGTTGTTTTTGGTGCACGTAAATGGCAATGTGGGTTGCATTTAGTTGCGTGCAGTTGGTTGAGTTGAACACGAATTGATTCATCAAACACTTTATACTGAGCTTTTGTGGAGTTACCTAGGAGGGTGCCATGGCAATAATGGACTGATTAATTGAAGCCTATTTTAATTAACTTGCTGATGACTTCTAGTTAACACAATTATTAACGCGTCATGTTGGTCAGATGAACTCAAAAAATAATTCAACAATTCTAATTCCGAGATGCTGTAAATACATCATGGTATACATATGAACATCGAGGCAATTCAGCTGCTAGACAACACGGAGATAGTGCATAGGCTAAAGAGAACTAAACCATTTTAATTGGTGTAGTGTATAAATAGTGAATAATAGTAACAGTGTTGGGTGTTGTGCTATAGATGTAGCTCATGAACAAAGTTTGGAAAAGGAATTGTATAGGTAACGGTGCAAAGTGACGATCACGTAAAATATTATCTTGCAGTTACATTACTTATTAGTATATTAGGCTAGACTATAATACATTACTTAGAACTTTAGTTCTTAATAATACAGGATTTTTTTTATTAACTCTTAAACTAACCCTTCAATGTTACGCAAGCCCATAAGCATACCACATACCACAAACCTCGTAACAACGTGCATATATTCTTATTTAAAAGCGTTTCTCTTAACAAAACAAAACTAGTGGCGTCGCAGACTATAGCCAACACCTGGCGGCTATAATTCGGCTCCAACCTCTATAAATTTGAACGTAAGAAAACAGTTAAATCGAACGGCCCCAGTGATATATGTCGAGAAGAGAAAAAATCGTAATTCTGAATAGTCGGAGGATTTGTGTACCGGATGGTTATTGTTGTAGTGTGCGATATATTATCTATTGGTACGAGAATATTGCGATTGTTTGTAGATTATGTAAATGGAAAATAGTAGTTGAGTTTGTCACTGCTTATTGGTAAAGGTACGTGTTGTATGATTTATCTTGTTTTTTTATGAGTTTGGCATTGACACTGAAAATCGAGAATTGCTTAGTGCTTGGTCTGGGCTCTGTTTAAAAGCGAAAGTGGTTGAATTTTGTGAACTGAAGGCCAATTCTCGTAATTAAAAACGTTCGCAGTGTCATCTCGGCGACAATCGAATTTCAAAAATTTGTCAAAAATGAATGGAAACTCGAGGATTTTTTGACAGATTGACACTGAGATCAGACTGTGAACTTTCTTAAAATTACCAGAATTGCCCCTCAGATACCTAACAAATAAAGAATTACTTAAGCTATAGGTTTGACTAGCTTCTGCTCGCGACGTCACCTGCATCAAATGTCTTGTTCCCCTGATCCACTGCGTCGCATCGCAACGCCTACTTGCGCTATTCCTTCGTTTTCTCGTTTTTTCTCGGCTCTTAAGGTCCTGATGGACGTGATGTTCTAGTATATTATAGCCATCCTCAAAAATTTGACTGTAAATACAAAGAATTTTTTTTTAATTCGACCGGTAGTAGGCCAGATTTTAGCGCGTTCAAACAAACATACACCTTTCACCTTCATTATTAGTGTTTTGGTAATAGATTAGCATCCAACTAGTTTACTGTCATTATATTTCAATTTAGTGTCGTTTTGATGGTCCTGGACTTTGCTGCTAGAACCAAGTCAAAACTTTACACTTTTGATTGCCATGGCAGTTGTAGATGACCATTTTCGTACCCCTTTTAAAAGTAACCCTACCTTTGCTATGAGGCCCGATGACATCAAATAATAAACTATAGTTAACTAACACGCGCCTGGCGTTCCTGGACACAATTTATGGCGGGTGGGCGAACCCTTCGGTTTGAATTAGTTTTTGCGACACGCTGTTAACTGTCGTCCGCGGTGCGCGGTGTCTTCCGCCGACCGCGGGTTGGCGCACATGGACAAATGTATTGGGCCATTGAAAAGGCGAGAATAGGCAAGAGATTATAAGTGAAATAAACATTTAGTAGCACCGCAGTATCTAAACATACTCCAGCTGCTCTTCCGAATGTTTTGTAACCTATTGCAAGATTGTGGCTATAGATGAACCCTGCATCTAGATCTCAAGACTGAAGGTCACATTCTGGAAATTAACTGTCATAGACAAAATTGCCAACCAAGCCTAAACCGTAATTTCAAAACCAATAAAACTGCCACCAACACCTAAGAACTGTAACCTAGAACATAAATTCCAACACTAAGCCCACTTGTTGTCCCTAATTACACAAATAAATTCCAGGGAAACTATTCACCTCTAATTTCATTGCCGCACATTAGCGACATACAGCGTTAGTTTATAAAGGTGGCGAGCCATAGTTGCCGACCTCTGCATTGCTAATACCGACCTGTGTCGTGACATATTCATTGCTACCCACTTGGCGTATTTAATTTATTGTTTTAATTAACATTCGCAGATGGCCTTCGGTTTTGCTGTACGTTTTGTTGTTTATGATGTATTTGGGGGGATATCGGAGGATATAGAGGATGAATGTTATATGTCTGGTGTATTTACTTGCTCTTTGAATTCTGTTGCAATTTTTCTGTAGCACATCTATACTAATATTTTAAGAAGAGCTCTCAACCGATTGCGTACCCAAGTAGGCCGCTGTAGACACTTACCCCCTTACTTATAAACGCTGATTAAAGTTAAGTAATGATTAGCGACTGATTAACCATACATTTTTGATGTTTAAACATCTCTTAACTATAATCATCGTTTATGAATATGCCCCAATTTGTCAAACTGGGGGATTATTGACACATCCAACACCCAGTGCGAGGGCGGTGCTTCTGATCAGACCATACCCCACTTGCTGGAGTGCCCTAAGTGCCCATTCACCTGCACATTGGATGATCTCAATAAAACCACTGATGCCGCAATAAACGTGGCCACCTACTGGGCTCTAATAATATACATATAAAAAGTGTACGAGTGCCATCGACACGAAAAGAAGAAGAAGAGGAATTATTTGATTGTTTGTTTGCATTGAATAGGCTCCGAAACTTCTGAAGCGATTTGAAAAATTATTTCACTGTTGGGAAGCTACACTATCCCCGGGCGACATAGGCTATATTTTATCCCCGTATTCCCACGGGAACGGGAACTACGCGGGTGAAACCGCGGAGCGCTGCTAGTAAGAAATAGTATGGGTCCGGACAAGAACTTTATGTTGAAAGAAAATACTTGACTTGTTCTTATAGTAAATATCATCACCTCCCTTTTCCAAACTTGTTCGGGTCGGCCTCCAGTCTAGTAGGACGCACCTGCATACCAGTATTTCACAAGGAGTGATGAGCCTAACTTACCTCCACAACCCAGTTGCTGAGTAACACGATACCTCTTGGTAAGACTGGTTGTTAGCCTCTCGGGCTTCTAACAACCTTCTCATAAGTATGTGATGCATTTTATTATAACAGCAAGTAGTGTCAAAGTTCGGATAACGAATTACAGGCAATTTTGAATTGTCAAGGGGACAGTCGGCCAGAAAGATGAAGCTTGTTGCCCTTCCTAAAGTGTAGTAGGTCCCTTTGGAGAAGAACGGGCAAGCAACTCCACGGATACTCTTTTAAATCAAAATATTGTTACAAAAATAGTTCCCATCATTCATGTTGAAATTATACATGTGAGAACGATGTAAAACGACTTGCACATTAGCGCGCTTATTCTTAAACGATGATTAAAGTTAAGAGGTGTTTAAACATCAAAAATGTATGGTTAATCAGTCGCTAATCATTACTTAACTTTAAGCAGCGTTTATAAATAAGGGGGTAAAAGTGTCTCTTATAAAATATAATGAAAAAACATTTCAGAATTAAAAATAAGCCGTGGCAGCTTAGAGATGGCCTGTCCCTACTGGCGCCGTTCACGAACGTTACTTATGGATCAGCACCATTCAGCTCAACCATTTCGAAAGGAACTTAATGTTGCAACACACACGCCACCACCAGCGAGACATTTGATTGAGCATGACAGACTCTCAGCCGCCAGGTCACATTCAAGTCAATGAAAGACGTACCCAGTAAATGGTAGCTTTGTATTAAGTACATGCGCTCACACATATAAAGAACGATAAAGTAAAAAATATTCCAAATCGATTCAGGCGTCTTCAAAGTAATCAGGGATCAGACATGAAAAATAAAAAGATGCCGACGAATTGAGAACCCCCTCATTGTTTGAATTCGGTTAAAAATAAATGTATAAAATCCTTATTTCTGAAGACGGTTAAATGATTACATCATTATTTTCAGGTCTTCAAGCAGTTCTAGAATGCTTGGACTCCTACCAGCCGGAAGTAACGCAATCCCTGCTAGACAAGCTACCGGAACTGGTGGTAGGCATGCAGGAACACGCGGCCAAGATCCGGATGAGGGTGTTCGACTTGGGGCTCAAGTCGCGTCACCCCGTGGAGCCTTGCATCGCCAAGTGCGTCGCCACCTGTCACTGACGTGATAGACTAGGCTAATTTGACGATGCGAAGTCGTGGGACCCGCATAGCTATTCATAAATATGCGAAGGATAACAAAACAAAAGGAGTCAAAGAAAGCCTTTGTTATCTAGCCCAAAGAAGTCATTAACAAGGTTCATCACCATATCAACCGGAAGGTACGCTCTTACACATAGGCCACATAGGCTCCATAAATTTCCATAACAAAACGCTTACTTTGTAGGAAAATTTAGTTCCCTGACTATCGTAGTTGCGTGGATAAATTTCAAAGAAAACAAGATAACTGACCCCACTAGTAAATACTTCTAACTAAATGTTTCCCTCATTAGATATCGCGCCAGACGATGATAAGTCACTTTCTTTCACACCGAAACGAGCGAAATGCATACAGAAATAAAAATTTACGCCATTTTTTACGTCAAGGTACTTAAAAGTGTCGGTCTAATTGCGTCATCAGCCGCGTCGTATTGTCAGTCGGTACTCCTGACGTCATCCTGCAGCGAAATGGACCGAATGACGGTTGAAAAATGGCGGATAAAATAGGAACGCCATTATTTATAAGCACGAAGTTTTTAGTTCCGCTCGTTTTTAATGGTGTTTTAAATATGAAATAGGAATATGGATGGTATTTTCCTGTGCATTAGTAATCTAGGTTATTAGTTTATTTATCTTTGGCTTAGTAAACGTTTTGAACGGGCAGTTAAGTTCGTACTTAACTCAAAATAAGAGTTGTCCATGTCATCATCTTGATTATGTTATAACTAATTATAACATAATCAAGATGATGACATGGATAACCCACTAAATAAGTAGTACGCGTCCGGGTTACATCTTTAACCCATGATATCCGTACTACCAACCTTCCCTCATAAACCCCACTCCGCTATATCCAAATAACTTGGGCCATTATAACGGAAAAATTGCCTTAAAAAATTAAATAAAACAATTTGAAAACGTAGCAAATTGATTCAAAAGTGAACAGAGGGATTGCCAGTCGGCGCACGATCGCCGTAAGTTGCTGTAATGTATTTCAAGTGAGGTGGCTCGTTGCCGGATTAATAGAGTATTGCCGACCAAGTTGCGTTGCCGACTATAGAAGACTGTTTGACCACCACAGCTGCAGTATTAGGGTTAATACTTTCTATTGCGATTGGTCGTAGAAGTAAGAAGTAGCGCGTATCAATGTAAAGTGAGTTGTAAGTCTATTGGAAATGGTACACTTTTCTAATGTTGGTACAAGATAGATGTATGTTCTTGCCTTTTCGATGCCTTTAACATAATTTTTCTGCCGGTAAATGCCCATTACTGTGCACGTGATTTCTAATCAACGGTCAGAGGTCAAATTGACACAATCACCACGCTTGGAAGACAAATAAACGAATAGCTAAATAAATGAATGATATATCTGCCAAAAATATATTATTTTTTTGGTTATATATTTGTGTACATAAATGGTTAAATAAATAAATAAAGTGTTCGAAACACATGCGAAGGTGATGAAATATTTCATTACCATTTCAGTATCATTTAAACATTACATACATATTCCACCACTATTATCTATTCACATCAGACGATGTAAGCCCAACAATACGCCAGAGTAAGCCGCACTTCCCAAATTCGACGCACCGACACCGCAAGTCAGTCTGAAACGGCATCGCGAATGATGTAATTACTTTAAAAGCTTGGCAAATATTTTTTTACGGAATAAGCGTGTACTAGACCGTAATAATATGAACATGGGTACCTTGTTTGTGGATTTGCTGTACTTGGAATAACTTTTTTGGAGCTTTCGTTCTTTTGGTTTATCGTATACGTGTTGTGGTTGTGAGCTCGTGTGGAATTAAGATGCGGGAATTTTAAATTACTTTAAAAAGTCTAGAGTTTGAAATTAATTTGCTTCAATTTTTGGTCAATTTGGTGCGATTCGAATCCTGATTTCTGGGTTTTTATAAATATATTTCCTATTATTCAGAATTTCGCGTGGTGCCGGTCGTAAAAGAATAGCACCATCCCATTTCTTCCCGTGGGTGCCGTAGAAGGCGACTAAGGGACTTACTAGAGAATGGGCAGCAGCGTTCTCTATGCATTTTACCACCATACTGCGATCACCAACCTGCCTCTCAAGCGTAACGACTATGGCAAACCCCCCCCCCTTTTGGGGGAGGCCTATGCCCAGCAGTGGACGTCTTTCGGCTGAAATGATGATGATTATGATTCAGAATAATGCTGTTGTGCTGAATTAACGCTACTGTTGATGGTTTTTTTTTTCTTTGAGTAGGTACTTGTTCAATCTTGGCTTGAAGCTAAGTAATTACAGCCACACGGGTCAACCGATTAGGTCAAGCAACAGTTGCCGCGGTTAGTCCGTGGATTGGTGACTGTCTTTAAATACCAAGCCTCGGAAAGCACGCTAAGCCGTTCGTCCCAGCTGTCATTCATGAATCTTTGACAGTCGTTACGGGTCGTCAGAAGCTGGAAATTCTTGTCAGACTTTCGGGCTTCTGACTTAAATGTAAAGTCTTACCAAAGGGTACCGTTTTACCCAGTAAGTGTTTCTTTTTTGAGGCTGGGATGTCATCAAATAACTTCTCCCGCTCTCGTGTCAGACTTTTACTGACTAAAACCCACCCGTGTTCCCTCAGTTACCTATGTGCCAGGGGCCGCGGTATCTCTTTCGAACAACCCGCACCCCTGGCAGGCATCGACCCTTGCGGAACCCACTAGTTGGTGCTGACACCTCTTTGAGGCGCGCGTGGAACACAACGCGCCGTCGACCTGGGCTTGGCCTTTACCGGACAGCGAACTACCCATTACTCACCGTCCGCAAGCCCGTGCCTACGGTGGCCGGGAATCCATGTTAAATACTGGTAATGAGCTGCATCAGGTTAAACTGGAAACTGACCCCAATATGATTGGAAAAAGTCTAGGCAGATTATATTGTACTTGTTCAATCAAATAAAGTGTCTTTTAGCATGTAAATTAATGTAACGCTCCGTTTTCAATAGTAGAAGTCAACAAATTAATTATCCCTTTAAACCTACTAAAATAACATAAAAGAAAGTGCCAAAACCCATTGCGAATACCGTCCAGCTTTCAATCCGTCATATAATTAATTTAAAGGACTCATTAAGAAATGGATGCAGCCAGATTTACATTCCAATCAATGTCAATATTCGTTAAGAGAAAGTAAACAAACTCCACCCCCGATGGAAGTTTGTATGGAGTCGGCAATTTATGTAATTGTATGGTTCTGAGGTTATTGCTTTTGGGTGTCAAAGGTTTTGTGTAATAGAGGCATTTTTAAGCTATTGCATAGCTTTTATCGCGGGCTTTGAGCGCGGCGACCGAATCAAGAAATTCCGTAACGAAAATAAAACCTAACACCCCCCACTCCGGCGTTTGGCCTCCTCGCGCCACTCCCATATTTGCGCGAGGACCTTTGCCTCCAGATCCCATGGCGGTAATCCGGCAAGGAGGCCCGCCGCCTCGCCGGAGATCGTGCGATATCCCCGGATCATCCTGATCGCCATGACCCTATGGGACGCCCTCAACTTGCGAGCTGGTTGGCGCCTCAATGTAGGCGCCCACACCGGCGCCCCGTATAGGGCCATGGACCGCACGATCCCCGCATAAGGGCTACTGAAGGAACACGGGTGGGTTTTAGTCAGTAAAAGTCTGACACGCCCTCCTGCTCCACCCAGAGCGGGAGAAGTTATTTAATGATTTCCCACCCAAAAAAATAAATAAAAAAATACCCCCCACTCCGCCTACCATGTAGCTCGGCCGAGCGTTCGCATAACGATGGTACGACTGTACGATATAATAAAATTTGTTTTCTTATCGGTCACCACGCTCAAAAAGTGTAACTTGAGTTAATATCAAAGAAAAAAAAAACTGCATAAATAAAAAATAAATAAATAATTATAATTGCATAAGTTGATAAAAAATGCTATGCTTTACTGCGGCAGTCCCCGAGTGCCACAATAGTGGCAAAAGTTTTTCATATAATGTAATGATGTAATAAGTGTTTTTTGTATTTATTAATAAATTTAGTTGGTTATTTAATTTAGTACCTAGTCTAAAGAGTTAGTTGCGTTATATATTGTACTAAAAAGCTACAAAATGTGTGTGTAAGTCAGTCAGTCAGCATTGTGCAAAACATGTTCGAATAAAGGGATATAATTACCCTGAAATATACTTGTAAGTATGAAAGTCTCTGGACACTAGACAATGTATAGTGTAGTGTAGTAATGATAAGTAAGTATTTATTTCGTTTCCACGTTTGCTAAGTTAAAAGTCAGTGTTTCGACTTTCGAAAGTGAAGTGACTTTGAAAATGATTCATTCATGTTGCTTTTTGATTGATTATAATTTTTAAGATTTTAACACAAAAAACGTCATGGTTTTTGTATCTTCACACAATCATTCATATCGCGACTTTATGAATCTCCGTAAATTAATTAGAATTATTATTTACGTACTCATTTAATTACGTATATACGTAATCTAAGAGTTTTTAGCAATTAATATTTTCTAAAACTGTGCTATACAAAAAAATATAGTTGAGCACACTGTTCATGGTAAAAACATTTTCTTCTTTTCTTGATTCCTGAATGACAATAATATTAATAAAATATGCAAGAAATAATTATAGCTACGGCGTAGCAAAGTGATAAGTCTACGCCGTAGCCATGTGTAGCCGGTGTAGCTACGAAAGCGCTACACGCGCGTCGAAGTTAGTTGGAAAGATGTTTATGAAAAGTAATTTTATGAAGGCCTCAAACAGTTATTAATAATGAGTTTTTTACTGAAGAATACTTTGGAAACCATACTTAATTTAATTGTTCTAAAACTTTATTATTTAATCATTTGTTTTGGAAAAAAATATTAGTATGATACACTTTTAATATCGTATAATTATTTTTGATTCATAAATAATAAATAATGACATACGTAATTATATATAGTCTAGCGTTACCACAATACGAGAAATAACATTTCAATATTTTGTAAATAGTTTACAAACTACCAAATAATCTGATCTAAACTTACCGCAATGAAGATACCACAGATGGCGATAACTCGAAACAGTCAGTTCATACAAAGTTCATATAACTTTACAAACTACAGTAAAATCGTATACAAAGAGCCTACTCTAACACTTACTACCACGACCTAACATGCAACTACGACAACTTCACAACCAGTGAGTAGCTTCTTAACTATTAGAACTAGCCTAAACACTTCTTAATTACAAAATACTTTTGATTACTTTTAAAACACCTATAGAATAAAACTATTACAAAAATCGAGAAGTCCTATACATCAATTTGAGTTTATATTCGAACGTACGTCGGCGAGTGTACTCAGCCGGGTATTACTGGCGAGTTTTATATCGTTTAAAAACTTTTTGTTAGTTGTTGAAACTTTTTTTTTAAATAGGGGTGTGAAGCGCGTGCTACGGCGGGCGCCGACGATGTAGCACTGAGCTCGGCGACTATCAGACAGAGTAACGACTGATATCGTAGGTCTAGGATAGGTGTAGGCACAGCAGCCCTAACTACTGACGCCTAGTGCATACGACGCGAGTTGGGCACGAGTTGGGACGTAGTAGCGACGGTACACAGACTGATTCAACGTTTTAGTTGTAGTGTTGTTTGCATTTAGTTCCCCTGTTTTGATGGTATACTGTTCGTGATTGTGTTGTCAAATATTTTGAATGCAAATTGTTTTTCACTTACTAATTTATTTGTGAGTTTTTCAACAGAAATCGTTAGACTGGTGGTGTATTTTCGAGACAACATGTCCTATCTATACATTTAAATAAACATAATTATAAAACAAAATAAATGACAAAAATAACATTAAAAGTTTTAGAAAAATTACGTAGGTTTGTTGAATTATTAATTATCCTTATACAGCTTCTTTATAGGGGTTGCATGTATATATTTTGTTATTAAAAAAAACTACCTACTAATGCTTAAATGCTAGTACCTAAAGTAGTATTGAATGAAAAAGAAAACAAACCGAAAATCGTCCTCTAAAAAGCTTTTTTCGCGGCCAAACGTAACAAAACTCAATAACCGATTCCAATACAACTTCAAACGCTGGAAACCTAAACCAATTGAATCGCAGAGGTGATCGACGACCACGTTCCACGTAATCGGCTCTCATTCGAACGCGCCGAGTGTAGGCCTCCACATTCCGAACTAGTTGGAATCAAACTTCGACCAATATTGCCTTCTGCGTCGACGCCTAAAGAAATTTACGAAATCACGTGCAAGAGGCCAGGGCACAAAGCGAACGTTGTGATTTCAACCCGAAATAAAGGCCGGAAGAACGGCCCTGGGAGCATTTTCGTATTTTCAGCACAATGGTTGGTCAAAGGCGTGATTGCGCTCAGATAGGAACCATAGAATATAACGCAGCGCCATCTATGAGCGGAAATAGGAACCGCTTAGTCGCGCCTTGATTGAAGCATCGTATTCCGACTGCAGCCGAACTGCAGTTTTAGTGTTTGATTATTTTTGTGCTACACTCGTTGGACGTGATGTATTTTTCTTTTTTGGTTGATATTTTGTTCGTACTTCTTTTTGATAACTAAAAAACGATTCGCTGCTTGTTGTCACGTAGTTGTTGCAATACAGTAGTTAGCAATCATGAGATCACGCCTCTTCGGAAACCAAAATAGTAGGTAAGCACAGTGGTCAAGTTACGGGTCCTATTCGCAGGTTAACAAAAATTGATATTTTTATTAAATTTAAGTCAATTTTTTTTTCTGAACTGAAAACAAAGGATACGTTTTAATCTGTATTATTATATCTAATATATAAAATTTCCATGTCACAATGTTAGTTACCGTACTCCTCCGAAACGGCTTTACCGATTTTTACCAAATTTTATATGCGTATTCAGAGACCATCTATTTTCCATACCCCTAAGTGTTAATGCATAATTAGTCTATATCCACTGCTGGGACACCCAGTGCGAGTTGGTAGATATCACATATCTTCGAACTGACATGCCGGTTTCCTCACGATGTTTTCCTTCACCGTTTTGAGAGCAGTGGTGATGAAATAAAATACACAAAGTAAAGTACCTTCCTGGGTTCGAACTCACGATCGCTCACTCGTAAGTCGGGGGCGATACCACCGGGCCACCACTGATCAGTTAGAAATTAGCTATACAAAATGTATTAAATGAGCGTTACATAACATAATTATAAAAACTTAAATACGACCGACTTCCGGAAGAACACTACGAAGTGAAAAATAACTTCAATTTCGGAAGTCGGTGAGTTTGGATATGTATTTTAATTTATTTGTCCCCGCGAAGTCGGTTGTTTGTTTTTTTTTTTTTTTTTTTTGAAAAGTTTTTATTTTTCACTTTTTAGTTATAGCACCTACCCCGGACCAATTCGAAATTTTACTATCCTCGGGGTCAAACCAATGCATATTTATGCGATAGCAGTAATCGCAGTTGATTTGCTGTAATTTTTTTAAGAGTTCCGTTGTCTGTCTCCGAAACGCATCATCAGATCTACATGAAATTTAAACGGAACCATTTCGGAATAAACCCCTTTCGAACTAATAAAGAATTTTTTTTTTCAAATCCGTCTTTATATGACTGAGTTATGTCCGAACATACATAAAAAACACTTATTTATAAACATGTCGATTTGATAACCTCCTTCTTTTTAAAGTCGTTTAAAAACAGCTACTTTATTTCAGATCATCCTCAATTCTAACTGGCGAAACATCCACGAAACATCCGCTGCAGACCATAAAGCCGACTCGCAACTACATGACGATTGTGCTCCAAACATTTACATTACAAATTGTATGAGTCCGAGGGCAGTCCCCAGCGATTTTTATAACACACAAATAGTTCTATGTAAACGAAATATTTACTTAAAACATTTAGACGAGAAAGCAGTGGGGCAGTTTCCTTACGAGTTGTACTGCCCATGTGAGTAGTATTATTTATCTACATGCTTTTCCATACAAATATAGTATAAAGTTTATGAATATTGTCAAACTTTTCTTCTATCATTACCTACTACAACGAAACCATTTCAATTTCTTATCAGGCTCTAACCACCGATAGATGGCGCTGTAGTCATTAAGCAAACTATAAATGTAACGCAACTATGTGAGAATTGGGATAGATTTATTTACTCTTTAAGGGACACCAGTCGCGGGCTCGAAATCACTGGTGGGCCTGGCTAAAAAGCACGCTGTCTCACCAGGTTTCGTGCCCGACAGAGGTAGTATCAGTGATGAGCAGTTAGACGCTAGTTTACACGCACAACATCATTCAGTGAGCTGCAGGATCAGTTAAAGTAAAACAGGCGCGTAAAAATTAAAAAA
Organism: Polymixis flavicincta; assembly: GCA_949987655.1. NCBI lineage: Eukaryota > Metazoa > Arthropoda > Insecta > Lepidoptera > Noctuidae > Polymixis > Polymixis flavicincta. The sequence continues at coordinate 20,454,245 of OX465181.1, read as the reverse complement.
AATATTTCGGAAGATCGGGTTTTCTGAAAAAACCACTGCATAAATCAATGACCAATTAAGTTTATTTAACTTTTCAATAGTTGAGCTTTGTCGGTACCGAATTGGTTTTCGAGATTTTACACAACTTTTATTACTTAAACACGCCCAAAGTTATGTCAAACTAGCAAGAAAAACTAAACTTTGTTGGCTCATAACTTTTTAATGGCTTTTTATTTTAGTATTCTGTTTCCGTACCGACAATATTAATAATGAGACAAAACCATACCATGTTTAATTTTTGATGTACCTACATAGTCAAACAGTGGAGTAAAACCCTCCCGAAGATTGTATGGGAAAAATGTGGACAAGTGTCACCTTAAAAGGATTTTGCAATGGTTTTAGCTTGGTTGGTGATTTAGACCATTTCCTTTTCATTTTGAAGAGACTACAAATTTTTTCTAGCTGTTTCGCGGGACTTAATCTTCGGGTGTTCTGTATTTCAATTTTTTTTTTAAATAGGTTCAAATATCCCGGATGACAACAACTAGTTTTCCTCCTTTAAGTTACTTTTCTACATCACAGACATAAATCTGTCAAATTTCAAAGGTAACAGACACACAGAGTCACTTGACATTAATTATAAAAATTGTATTGTATGATATAGAAAGTCTATCATTTAACGTTTACTGCAAATAGTTTAAAGTGCATGAATAATATTATAAACTGCTTTTCTTCATTCAACACGATATTAAATCCGCCTCTTAGACACAATAAAAAACCAGAAAGTTAAAAAAAGCTCATTCAAAAGTGGGCATCATTAGAACCCCAAAAAGTTTCTCATCATCATCAGCCTATAATGTTCCCACTGCTGAGACACAGGTCTCCTCTCGGTGAGAGGGATTGGGCCATAATCCACCACGCGGGCCCAGTGCGTGTTGGTAGATGTCACATGTCTTTGAATTTTTGGTTCCAACCAAACGATGTTTTCCTTGACCGTTTTGAGAGCAGTGGTGATGAAATAATATACACAAAGTAAAGCGCCTGTCTGGGTTCGAACTCACGACCTACAACTCGTAAGTCGCGGCCGTTACCACTTGGCCACCACTGCTCTCAAAAAGTTTCTACAGGTCAATTAATAAACAAAACGGTCATGTTTAGAATATCAATAAGTTTTTACTAAATCATTTAAATATTTTCTATTAAAAAATAGTTCTACCCACGCATTCTCTACTGTAAATACTAAGATACAGTTGCTTATGTGGTGTAATGTACCGGCGGCGCGGGGTTTGCCGCTTGTTACTCAAGATGTCTAGGGAGATGCTGTAAAGTGACTCGCCTGTATTTTCTGCGTACACTAGATTCATGTTGGTCTTATGATCGCGTGGAGTCGCATAATTTTACTGGTTATATGGTAGGAAATGAGGTGCGTAGTTTGGGTTGGAAGAATTAGGTGTTGGTTGTACTGTCTGTTTATGTTTCCGCTGCAATATTGTATTAAATGTTCGTTTTTGGAATTGTAATGTACTTCTATACTATATTAGTAACCTACCATACTAATATTTTTTTTCTTGTTTTTTTTTTAACTTTGCCTCACTCTAGGAATTTCTCCTGTATTGTGAGTGCGTTCACGTGTATTAGTTATTAGGTTACGTGTATGTGTCAGTTTAAACTTTTTTTTTTTAACTCTCATACACAAACAGCCACCCCCCCGAGTGGGTTCCCCCATTGTCGTTGCGGGGGGGCTCAGTAACCGTGGATTCCGGCCACGGTGAAGCCAAGAGGAACCCAAAGGTGGGGCCGCTCGTCAGGGCTTTTGCCTCAAAGCCGACGACGTAGCGGCCAAAAAGTAGGTTGCGGTGAGGTGCACCGCAACTGAGGTGGGCCGCGCTGTCGAATGGGAGGCATCGCGGCTGAGGGTTACGGGCTGCGGTAGAGGAGGAGTGCCGGTGGTTCTGAGCAGCGCTCTTCCCTTCCGTGGCCTGGACGGGGCCGCCACCGTTTGATGGCGGACGCGGTGGGGCCGCAGGGGAAGAGGAGTGTCGGTATAGCGTCAGCCGCTCTCCCTATCCCCTGCGGCCGAAAAGTGGTAGACGGGACGGCGCGTTGTGTTCCACACGCGCGCCGTCAAGGATGTCAGCAACCACAGGTGGGGTCCGCAAGGGCCGATGCCTGCCAGGGGTGCGGGTTTGTTCGAAAGAGATACCACAGCCCCTGGCATACGGGCTACTGAGGGAACACGGGTGGGTTTTAGTCAGTAAAAGTCTGACACGCCCTCCTGCTCTACCCAGCAGGAGAAGTCATTTGATGATTTCCCACCCAAAAAAAAAAAACAAACAGCCAGACCCGAAACAACTACTTGTAGTTAATACAAATATTTGGTCCGTGCGGGAATCAAATCCGCGACACGCAGCGCAGTAGTCAATCCACCACTGCGCCAACCGCTCCAAATGCCAAATTCCATGTACCTGTTTTTACAAAAAAAATAAAAACAATCTTTGTTGCAATTTTCAAAACAAAGCCCATCCTAAACCACAAATACCTGAACATCAAGAAACATCCACTTGTCTACAAACTAACAAGTCCAAAAACAATTTACATGGCGCCCGCGCCGCCCCGCCCCCCTCCACCTCCAAACGGCCGCGCGGCCGGCTCGATTTCCATAACTAATTAAATTGTGGGACAAAGTTGGCTCGCAGGTGTGCCGCGGTCTGCTACTTCAAGTCCTCACGACCTGTTTATTTGAGTATATAATGCTGGGATATGTTTTCTATTATGGATATGTGTTTTGGGAGAATAGGAACTCCTAGATTTCAGGTGGTTATGGGAAAAAGACTTTAAGACTACTCGGTATAAAATAGTTTTAGACTCAACTGGCCGACTGGTGCCTAATCTTATGGTGTACAGACATCGGACGTTGGAAGAGAGATTTACAGAATGGAGCAACCCGCAAAATATTGTTTTACAACATCTTAACAAAACGCAGCAACAAACAAAGAACAATGAGTATATTCTGTAAAACTGTCACCGTAAAAAATTAGGTGAAGTGAGTTGTCATTCCAGCGAAAGTTAAGGATTATTGACAGTTCAATTCAAACTCACTTCACCTTAGTTTACACGGTGAGAGTTTTGTACAAAATAGATCAGCTGTACATACCTATCTACAGTCGTTCTTCGTAAACAGTCAAGCGCATTCAGGTCAGTCGATTTGGCAACGCAACATGATGCCTGAACAAGGTAAAATTAAATTGACTAGCTAAACTCCACCGGAAACGATGGGTTTCGAAAAAAAAAACACAAGACAGAGTTTTTTGGAGGCCAACGACTGCTAGTGTTGTTACTTGAAGTATGAGTTGAGGAAAATTGTTTTCTTATGTTTAATCGCTAAGATGTCGATGGCCAACTCGTCTGTGAAGGTTTCAGACAAAAAAACAGATTTTCTAAACTGATATTTCAAGTGACTACAATAACCTGCAGTAGATGAACACCAAATATCATTTTTTGTTTTATTATGTCTATAGATACTCATCGGAGTACCCATCGTATCTTATATTATATTTAATCATATATTTAACTATACATCGTATATGATGAAGATGTTATAAACATCGTATATTTAACTACCCATAGAACCTGCAAAGTTCAACTGCAGCAAAGGTTATTATTGTATGACAAATGTATGTTCTTCTTTTTAATTTACACAAGTTAATAGAGAGCTGAATTATAGGTAAACCTTGTATAGATAACTATATCACCTGGAAATAAGGTAAACAATAATCCGAACGACTCAAACAATGATCACCAAACTAAATGCTTTAATAGTTCAGTAACCGTGTGGAGCCATTACTTTTTATTTGGCCTATCGCATCGAATCCGTGCCGGCATTGCATCCGATACTAGCGCTCATTACTGGAACGATTCAATTTCAACCGGATAACCGGAGGCGTTACCGTAATGATAATGAGTTTAATGGACCGTTTTAAACGTAAAATCAATTTAATTACAAGGTAGGCTTGAAATTTACCTGTTTGTATGTGTGATGGCGTCATAACGCCTTTTTAGGGTTTTAATTTTCAGTATTATCGTCATTCAGCTGTAGCTTTATGCTTTAATACCAAAAGCTTCCGCATAATGACTAAGTAAATGTACTTTGATCCGGTAAATAACTGGTTAACTACATACCAAAGCACTTAGGTACAAAATCGAATGAACTTTAAAATTCCGATGTTTTACTCATTTCAAATTCTCCTAGCAACTCCAGTGTCGCCAAAATCACAGCTTCGCAAACCACAGTGATTTTAGTCGCATAAGTGTTTTTTTATTAATATTTATACGCCATAGAGATTCCTACACGCCATGATCGCGGAATACGGACATTTGTTAAGAGGGTTCCCGTATTAATGGTTAGTTCGCGTCCATTAAAATTCAGATAAAACAGAGGGGAGGATAATGTGTAAGCGATATTTTGTAATGTATCATTTTACTGACGGTGTGGAAAAACAGATTTTGAGTCATCTTCTGGGATTATTCATAATAATCTGAAAATATATTTTACATACCTATGAAGCGCAAATTTAGTTCTCACATTTACAAAAAAAATATACCTAAACGACTTTGTTTGCTAGAATTCGCATTGAAAATGTTGATAAAGTTGTAAGTCAAAATATCAATCAATACTTTTGTAAAACTATACTTGACAAAGTATATTTTTACTGTCTTGATTGTCAAGACTGAAAATAAACTAACTTACTTCTTAATAAGACCTCTTAATAAAAAAACTTTTCTATTTATAAACGTAAAAATCTATGGAGTGGAAAGAGAAGCCATTGGGCTAATGAAACACCATGAGCGGTGTTAATGAGGCATGAACGCGCATTCCATATGTTACGCCAGGTTATAGTGTAAGCAGAACTTAACGGGGCTGTAGTACGCAGACTGTGGTTAGTTTTTTAGACGCGTATTATTTACCTGGTATTGAAAAAAACCTTTTTCGTTTGCACTTTTTAGTTGTGGTCCCTCACAAATTCGTATACCTTCACTTGATAAGTAAATAACAGTGACAGAAACGTCATCAACATACACTACGTGTAAAAATACGTATCACTGAAGCTAACTCAAAAACCATTCATCAGAACTAAATCAAAATATGGGACCACTCTATATTTATAACACTTTCAAACCAAAGAAGTACTTTTCAAATCGGTTCGTTCATAAATGAGTTCTTAGGTAACAAACATTAAAAATACAACAGTATTGAGAATCTCCTCCTCGGCATAAAAGTATTTCGAGTCGTTACGTTGTGGCAATACTTAGGGACATTTTTCTAACAGGCACGTTGCTGTTCCAACGCCGGTTAGAAAATTATAATTATTGTGACCAAAAAAGTTTTTAAATCTGTTTTAATTTATTTGATTTTTTGTTGACCAGTAATGTGTTGTAATTTAATTTTAATTTAACAATAATAATTGTAATTTATTTAGTTAATCCTTTTTATGTTAGTGTGTTCTTATTGTAATTATGTGTCTAATAATGAGTCTATTGTTACTTCATAATGAATAAACAATAATAATAATAATTTGTGACCAACAATTGTATATGGTAAGTAGTATTTTTAACTGACTTAAAAAAAGGAGGCGGTTATTGCTAATATGATTAAAATGAATAAAAAAGTTTATAGAAAAAATAAAAAGTTTATTTATTATTTTAAAATACCGTTACTAAAACTGACACCACTATATAAGATTTAATATACAGGGTAAGTTTTATCCAGTGCGCAAATTTTAACCATGAATTCAGCATATCATTCTAGACCCGCAAGTACCGCAGAAATTTTTCGCCGGTTATACAAAAAAAAAACAGCTGTTTCATAGAAAAGTGCAATACTTACGCGGTCAAAATATATGGAACAGCTGTTTCTTTTTTGTTTAACCGGCGAGAAATTGCTGCGGTAGGGGGTCTAGAATGATATTCTGAATTTATGGTTAAAATTTGCGCACTGGATAATAACTTTTCCTGTATAAACAAGAGAACGCTGCTACATAATGCGTTGTTAATAGAAGTACCTACTATCATAGTCAACCAAGTACCGTATCTAGCACCAGCTAGCAACACAACAATATCTATGAACACACAAACGTAGCAGTTACGCCGTAGCACAGAGAGTACGTAGCGCCGTAGCGGCATAGTGGCGTAGCACATTCGTAGCCCTTCAATTTGTTATGTAAATGCATCTTTTGTCCGTCCATCCGTCCGGAGCGGGCACCACTCTATAAATTTGTTCGAATACCGCTGGGCGTGGGGATTTCGAGCAATTTTGTACAATTGCTGTGCTCTGGACAACTGCTGTAGCCGTTGTCAAGGTTACGGCGTCGTCGGGCGGAAAGCCTTGCTCCTTGTGGTCAACCATTGTTGCAGAATAAGATAAAGTATGGTCGAAGTAATTGTGTCTTGTAGTCTTTGTATAGTGAATAGACACACTTCATAATGGGTTATGGATGCTCCAACCCTACGTGAAGTAAAACGTAGCTGCCTTAAGTATTATTTACGTAGAAATAGGGCAGAGATACCTGCTTGCCTGCTTGCCGCTCGTTTCTCGTTTATTTACTATTTAATATTCAATATAAGTTAATTAAATATGAGTTAATAATGGCATAATATACGACCTCAAACTTACGCATAAGTCAAAAGCGATTTCTTCAAGACTTTCGTAATTGTATACTTTCAAAAATATGGAAACTTTAACTTTAGGAGCAAAAATCGCTTTTGGACCATGCGTAACATATGTAAGTTCGTGTTCGACAAACCGAAATGGGAGATTGTACTCATCATTATGAACAACTTTTACTATGGGACCAAACCTGAAATTGCGGAAAAAAAAACAGCTTTTCCTTACATTTATGTTCGCATCACTCGTCAAAATATAGGGAACAACTGATTTACAGCTGATTTTGCTCAATCTCGCAAAATCGGCTGTAATGATTTAAATAGATGAAATAGAACCGGTTAAGTCCGGCGCGGATCCAATTGGATCCGTTACAATAGAAAATTCAAACACAAAGTATACTTTTTATCACGGTAGTCGGTTCCCGTGGGATAATTAACCGACATAGATGCGGGCGAAGCCGCTGGCAAAAGCTAGTTTTACCATAAATTTAACCTACTTCACAAAACTAGCTACAAATATGACCAATAATTCCCACCACAGTATTACGTGCGCGTACTGTTGATAACACCGAAATGGTATAACAGAGCCCATGAGAGCAATTGCCTTATCTACCGGCGTTGGGAATCAACCGAGGTAACTAATAACGAATAGGTATTTCCATCTGATGTATTTGTGGCAAATAATTTTGGTACAGATTTGTTTTAATTTTGATTATTTAACGAGGATAATTTACAGGAAAATTAGCTATAATCAGTACGTAAAAACATCTCCAAGTCTATGATAATAAGGACCTGTGCTATAGTATCCGATACCCAAGCAGTACCTAATAAAATATTTGTCAGATAATTTAATCAAGACGTATCCGCACGTAACGAAATAAACCCTAAATAAGAATTATTATCACCAAAAGCGAGCAAAATACTTTTTTTTTTAAATCGCGGTTCTAAAATACAAGTAACAACAATGCAGAAACCAATATACCTATACCGTACTCAATTTTACCAAAATTTTGTGGCAATCTCACATTCTCCTTCTTTTTGAAGTCGGTTAAAAACTGAACTTTAGGAAGTTCTGAATCAGGTAACTGAAGCCAGCTGACAGCATGACACTGCAACCGTAAACAAACAAAAGGAAAAAAAAATGAAAACTCAACTAAATTAAAACAAAAAAATATCAATCATAACTCGACCCTAATAATCAATCAATCAGTATTCACTTCTAACAAACGCATTGAATACGTTAATAGGTTACCAATCATCAAATCATCGGCTCCGTCATCGAATCATCGGCCATTGTGTGCACGGAGGGGGCGCCACTGAGCCTCTCAATATGCAAATTGCTCTGCCACCGAAAGCCTAACTGGCTATTGTAGGAACGACCTGGATCGGTATAAACGGCTTTAGGTAGCATCTGAGAGTATGTGCCGTTACGTCGGTATTTGAACTGTTTTATGTAAGGTTCCTTTATCGAAATAATAATTGTTTAGCCTGCTGTCGAAGCAATATAAATACTAAGGCTCGTTTGCACCACAAATCATCATATGCGTCAAAAGACAAAGACATTTATTCGTCAGATATAGAAGGTACAAAATTGGTAAGCAGTAGAAGTCTTTATGTTCAAGACACATTCGCCGCGTCATACGTATATTACACATGGGTATGAAACCCTAGACTTATAAACTAGTTAAACTCTAATAAACAATACAAAACACTGAACATATACTTAAAGATGCATTCATACTCTATGGCACAATATAAAATAAAAGACAACACTAACAACTTTTATAATTATAAAATTAAATAAATCTACTATGTACTACCCTTATAATCAAAAATATATTTTAGTGTCTGCAATTATATCGGAGAAGCCATTTTTTTTTTGTAGTAATTAAATACTATTTCTTTTATTAATTTTGGAATATGTATGTAATTTTATGTTCATATAGTAGCTGTTTCTGTAGTGTCTGGGGTTAAACATCATTATGTCTGTCATTTCCAAATGATTAAATAAATATATAATTAAAAGTTTATTAGGGCACTGAGGATCCTGAATGGATCATGACATCATAATAATTATATTGCCTTCTTAGATTGAAACAATTTTTTTCAAAATAGAAACACATTCTTTTCACTGGTGAGTGACCTGGACCTTACAACACAGGGTATCCTAAAGTGAGGTCCAGAGCATTATTTTAAACCTAGTTTTTTTATTTTAAATATTGTATTGTGTTTTTTTTTTTCTGAACAGAATAAGGTTCATATTTATTTTTTTACTTGCAGCTATTTACCTCTGGTTTTGCATCACAGTGATAGTGTAACTGTCAAAGGATGTTTCCGGATAAAGTCTTTCTTTTTTTAACTACAAACCATTACTTATAAAAACTAGTTCCCACCGAAAACTAATACTTTTAACAGGGAATTTCCTTAAATAACTACGTGTAACACAGCCAGCTGGACGCGTGTGCCGCTGTGCCGGATATTGACATTGCCGCTATTTCCGGCCCACGCGATGTATCAACAGAATAAATACTGCACGGAATTAGGGCGCCACACCAAAATATGGGCGTTGGTAGTGCGTTTTTATGTGTTGTGAATACAGTGAATTACATTTAAAAAACCTAAAAATGATGTTTGGCAGTAATAATAAAGTAAACGCCTAGAAAGGTCGACATCAAAAGTATCTGGTAGAATGATGTTCTTATGACTAAGATCAGGCCAAAGAAACCAGAGCCGTCCAAAAGCGCGTTGGGTGGATGATATCGTCAGAGTTGCTGGAAACACCTGGATGAGAGACGCACGGAACCCAGAACTTTGGCGCAAAAAGGGGGAGGCCTATACCCAGCAGTAGGTGATTCCGGGCTGAGATGATGATGATGATGATGACTTTGTTGTACTGGCTAGTAAAATACCGGTCATTCAGCTGTATCCGGTTAGACTGGTAGCCGGCCGCAACTTACCTGAGAAAAAGCGAGTTAGATGATGTTTTGGTTACGATTATTTTTCAGGATGACATGTCATAGACACATTAGTTTGCAAATAACTGGTGCTCTCTAGCCCATCATGAACATTACGAGAAACAATTAACATTTTAATAGTGTTCTTTGCTAACAATTAACATTTGAATACTGTTCTTTGCTATCAATTAATATTTTAATGGTGTTTTTTTCATAAACTCTCATTTCCACGTGCAAATATGTGCAATTAAATTTGACGTTATTATCATACATTTTTACACATAGTTTTACAGTTAATAAACACAAATTAACCTGCCTCTCTGCTTAGCGTTTGTGGACTACGAAAAAGCCTTCGATTCGATCGAGACTGTACTGCAGTCTCTTCAACGGTGCCAGATTGACTATCGGTACATCGAGGTGCTGAAGTGTCTGTATGAAAACGCCACTATGTCAGTCCGACTCCAGGACCGGACTTCGAAACCTATCCTTCTGCAGCGAGGTGTGAGACAGGGAGATGTTATCTCTCCGAAACTGTTCACCGCTGCACTGGAGGATGTCTTCAAGGTTCTGGACTGGAAAGGGGCTGGCATCAACATCAATGGCGAGTACATCACTCACCTTCGGTTTGCCGATGACATAGTCGTCATGGCTGAGACCATGGAGGACCTCAGTGCAATGCTCGATGACCTCAGTAGAGCTTCCGAAAGAGTGGGTCTTAAAATGAACATGGAGAAGACAAAGGTCATGTCGAATGCCCATGTAACACCCACTCCCATGACGATCGGAGGCGCTACACTCGAAGTTGTGACCGAGTACGTTTACCTAGGACAGACTGTCCAGTTAGGTAAGTCCAACTTCGAGAAAGAGGTCAATCGTCGAATCCGACTCGGCTGGGCAGCGTTCGGGAGGCTTCGCAATATCTTCTCGTCCCAAATACCACAGTGTCTCAAGACGAAAGTCTTTGACCAGTGTGTGTTGCCAGTGATGACCTATGGTACAGAGACGTGGTCGCTCACAATGGGCCTTATCAGAAGGCTTAAAGTCACCCAAAGGGCAATGGAGAGGGCTATGCTCGGAGTTTCCCTACGCGATCGAATCAGAAATGAAGAGATCCGCAGGAGAACCAAGGTAACCGACATAGCCCGAAGAATTGCCAAACTTAAGTGGCAGTGGGCAGGGCACATTGCTCGCAGAACAGATGGTCGATGGGGCCGAAAGGTTCTGGAGTGGCGACCGCGTACCGGAAGACGTAGAGTAGGAAGGCCTCCCACAAGGTGGACCGATGACCTTGCGAAGACCGCGGGTATCCGCTGGATGTGGGAAGCACAAGACCGGTCGAAGTGGAGGAGCCTGGGGGAGGCCTATGTCCAGCAGTGGACGTCTTTCGGCTGATATGATGAAACACAAATTAAAATTGGTACTCAGAAAAACCTTTACTATAGCCAACCAACATAATAACAGTTCTATGCTTCCATGTGATAAAAAACCAGTATTCCGTCTCCCAATAAGAAACTCAAACTTATAAAAAGCATTCAGATGTCAAAACAAATAAAGCCGCAGATATTAAAAATAATACCCAAAGCGACACTCAAAATTAAAATGTAGAAAACTTAGGAAGAAAATCTTAGCAAGTTTTAAAAGCATTTCCCGGTTTATTTGCGCGTAATGATTAACATTCATCATGTAAATTGTGATAACTTGTTAAATCGAAATGTAAGACCGAATCGAGAATTCCCAAGAAGAGAAAAAAAACTTATTTCTTGAATATTTTCCGTTTTATACTTCATAAACTTCGCGATTAAGATTTCCACTCTGGTTTAGGAAAATTTACTTTTCCATTTATCTTTTCAATTTCTTTTTTACATATTAAACAGGATACTTTTGCTTAATAATTATTAATATTTATGAGACCGCCGTGAATTTGTGAATTTTGTTTAAGTGTTTAATTACAAAGACGGGAACATTTTTTTTTTTTTTTTTTTTTGGGTGGGAAATCATCAAATGACTTCTCCTGCTGAGTAGAGCAGGAGGGCGTGTCAGACTTTTACTGACTAAAACCCACCCGTGTTCCCTCAGTAGCCCGTATGCCAGGGGCCGTGGTATCTCTTTCAAACAAAGCCGCACCCCTGGCAGGCATCGGCCCTTGCGGACCCCACCAGTGGTTGCTGACATCTTTGACGGCGCGCGTGAGGAACACAACGCGCCGTCCCGTCTACCACTTTTCGGCCGCAGAGGATAGGGAGAGCGGCTGACGCTATACCGACACTCCTCTTCCCCTGCGGCCCCACCGCGTCCGCCATCAAACGGTGGCGGCCCCGTCCAGGCCACGGAAGGGAAGAGCGCTTCTCAGAAGCACCGGCACTCCTCCTCTACCGCAGCCTGTAACCCTCAGCCGCGATGCCTCCCATTCGACATCGCGGCCCACCTCAGTTGCGGTGCACCTCACCGCAACCTACGTTTTGGCCGCTACGTCAATGGCTTGAAGGCAAAAGCCCTGACGAGCGGCCCCACCGTTGGGTTCCTCTTGGCTTCACCGTGGATGGGAGACCACGGTTACTAAGCCCCCCCGCAACGACAATGCGGGAACCCACTCGGGGGGGAAGACGGGAACATTGAAATGATAAATTCGGTATATTGTGGACAGTGAATATATTGATATGAATGTTTTTTTTTTTTTATTGAGAGGACATTCAAGTTGATAATTATAGCCAATTATGATTATTTCAATATAAACCCAAATGTTACGCTATGGTTGAATAAGTATGCCTCTGGAATAAGCGCGTATAAAAAAATACCATGTTTGCGTTACAAAACTGCTTTTAAATCTCTAATTTCCAATTTCTGATTGTAATATCGGTTACTAATGAATCGATTCATCAATAAAAACAAACAAAATTACCACTATAACTCCAAAGAATGCACTCATGCCTACATTATTACTGTTTTATTAACCAAACTGCCGAATTAACTTAACTAATGGACGCTCATAACAGTAATTCATTTAATGCACCACGTCATTATAATATCACAGAAACATAATTCGATTCACATTCCAAATGATTTTATTATAAAGATTAGTGACCTCTTAAGATGAGAAATCTTTCAATTGCATTGAATAATCTGTTCAATCTCGAATGAAAAAATGATTTGATCTCATACCACGGGGTATTACGCATTAATTTGTCGAGCTCATGAAAAAAGAGCAGATGTGTTATAGGGTTATTAATAATCTGTTCCTTTTTTTCTTGCTCTTACCTTTTTATTACTTTATATTGCTTTTTAGGGGTGGTTTTCAGAAACGTACTGCCTCGCTTGAGAATGTGAGACTATTAAGAGGATTCTAGAGGGTCTACTGAACCGTCGAAAAAAAATTTTTTTTTTTTTTGATCTTGTCGTCTGGGTACTTATTATTCGGCTGAAATGATGATGATGATTCATGTGCAGTTATAAAAGTTCTAAGAGTTGTATGAAGAATCTTGAAGAAAGACATTATTGTGTGTGCAGAATAAACTATTTTCCTTTCTTTAAATTAACTAATATTTTAGATTAAAACTAAACTCATCATCATCATTTCAGCCGAAATACGTCCACTGCTGGACATAAGCCTCCCCAAAAGGGGGGTTTTGGCATAATCGCCACGCTTGGCAGGCGGGTTGGCGATCGCAGTATGGTGGTAAAATGCATAGAGAACGCTGCTTCCCATTCTCTAGTAAGTAAAACTAAACTGATCATATGGAAATTGGAAAATGTAAGGAAGTTCCTACATTGTCCGTCACAAAGATTTTGTGGACACCACTAGCCTAAGAATTCACAGCGCAAGCAAAAGTCGTCACAAATACAAAGAGCTGAGCCTGTAGATTTTAACAACGGCACATAAATATTGTCAGAAACACAATGACGCATTTCCCTCGACTCACAACATGCACCGACTGTAAGCCAAATGAACGTATAACTATTTCACCATAGGTCTTTCTTTCACCCCAGCTCAGCGCGGATTAATTAATTCATTGAATACGCTCAAAAAAAAACCAGTACTAATGTTTCCCGTATACTGATGCACAGACACAGACATCTTTTCATCCTCCCCGATTGTGGAAAATAAAGTGTATCTCCCCCGTCAGTTTTAGTAAAAGATCCATTTGTATATGAAACGACTATTACCATTAGCTAGCGTTTCACTTCGCCATTGATGGCCAGCCCCTCGGTCATTCAGTGTCCGATGCACGCGTATTATGTTGAGTTCATTACATTGTGCTGTACGTGTAGGACGTAGGTGTGTGCACGTAATGGGGAATCGACAGGAAAATAGTTTATACACACGGGAAATAATGTATTGATGGTTTTATGAAAGGAATTCTCCAATCTGGGGATGACAGGAAACGGACTGGGCCTCAATCTGCTATTTTTATAAATTTGTCATTCCAACACGATTCCATTGTCATTTTGCTAAAAGTTCGTAATCTGCCAAATTCATAATGGTCGATCAGTGATCGGTCAATGTTCTCGTAATTATAATGGCATTGTCGTATTGCCATTATTATAAAACTCGTTAGAAGAAATGATATTCGAAAAAAGACTACTAAATTTGCACATTTATTCATGCCAGATTTCAAATAAATGTATATATTATTTTTTTGCATGTTATTTTAGGAACTGTCAAAAATTTTGCAGATTACCGCCTAAGTCAGTCATTCATTTGTCATTATGTACATACGAGATTACCATAAATTGTTATGTTTTAACGTTAGAAATTTCTGTTGTCAATGCACTTCGCGCACAACTTCTAAGAAACGTTATAATTGTATGTCTACTAACTAAATCAGAATTCTTTTCAGGATTCAAGAGGAAAGAATCTCTTCATACAAATAATTAAATTGAAGTGTCTGTTTACAATGTCAAATTAACAGCTTTTTACTAAATTGCATACGAAGTTATGTCATCTGCCTAGCCTTTTCCCAACTATGTTGGGGTCGGCTTCCAGTCTAACCGGATGCAGCTGAATACCAGTATTTTACATGGAGCGACTGCTCGGACCTCCACAACCCAGCTACTGGGTAATACGATACCCCTTGGTAAGACTGGTTGTCAGGCTTTCGGGCTTCTGACGACCCGTAACGACTGTCAAAGATCCACAAATGGCAACCAGGACCAACAGCTTAGCGTGCTTTCCGAGGCACGGAGGGCTCTTGGCATGTAAAGATCACCCATCCACAGACCAACCGCGTCAAGCGTAGCTTAACCTGATCGATCGACCGGTGCAGCTGTTATTACTTATCGACAAGCCCTTTTGAAATATGAATTTATATACGGTACTTATAACACGACAATTTTTAATTTATTTGTGTCAGTCTGTGTGATTGTTCAGGCTTATCTCCGATACGGCAGGCAGGCCGGCAGATACGAGTATGTCATAAGGAATAACATAGGCTCTCCTGGTACCACGTTTCTGTGAGAATTTTTTTGACATCAACATGGGCGAAGCTAGCTAGTCTATTTTAAAAGAGTGTTTTGCCCCTTTAAAAGACGTATAAAGAAAACTAAACGCATAACACATGTTTATTTTATGCACAAAATTCCAAACACGAGTGCAAATCTGAAATCCTCTTACTGGAATACTTCTCTCTCATTGATATACTGTAGCAATAGCCTCTGTGGACTTTGCATTATCACCGGCCATGTTCAAGACGATTTGAATTTCAATACACGCCGAACTGTCCCGGCGAGGCGCGTGGATCATGTAGCCAACATAATAATACTGGGAGTTAAGCATCATAATATTGGCATTAAGGTTTTGCATAGCATTTGTGGGATGATTGTGTTTGTTGTAGTTCGATGACTGTTGTGATAGCTAACTTCGAGGAATGGGATGGTGTCACATGAGTAACTAAACGGAAGGTGTGTACAAAGAATTTGTTTAAACTTTTCTGAAGTTTGTTTTTGTACAATATTTATCCTACTATGATATATTAATATAGTTTATATATTGAGATGTTTAGATGTTAGTTACTCAATCACGCAAAAATTGCTGAACGGATTTAGATGTTTGGCACATAGATAGTTTATATCCTGGATAAAAACATAGGATACTTTTTATCCAGGTAGTACGTTTCCGTGGGATAATTTCCGACAGTCACGCGGGCGAAGCCGCTGGTAAAAACTAGTTAATCATATTTTGAAGATTCGCACGGGTCTATCGATCAGGTTAAGCTGCACTGGCCGCGGTTGGTCCGTAGATGGGTTAACATCTTAACATATTAAGACCCCTCCGTGCCTCGGAAAGCACGTGAAGCTTTTGGCCCCGGCTGTAATTCGTAAATCTTTGACAGTCGTTACGGGTCGTCCGAAACCCTAAAGCAACAGTCTTATCAAGGGGTATCGTGTTACCCAGAAACTGGGTTGCCGAGGTCAGATAGGCAGTCGCTCTATGTAAAATACTGGTATTCAGCTGCAACGCGAACCCCAGCATAGTCTGGAAAAGCTACGCAGATGCAGATGCTGATTTAGAAGATTTTCTATGATAATTATAATTAGTTTCCATAATAAGAAAAAAGAGGATTCCTTATCCCACAGGTTGCCAACAACGAATTGCCAAATTCACCTTCGCATCTTCCGGATAAGACTTCCTAAGAACTCTCACGTCAGCTTACCGCAAATAAAAATAAACATCTTATAAAAATATCGTCTTTTAAAACCGAAGCCCGTGACATCGCGGGCCGACGCGTATCGTCTCAGTATATAATACACAGTTGTCCGGTCGCCGATCTTAAACAATAAATCTATTGGCGTCCGAAAGGAGCTTAGCCGGTCCCCTTGGCTTCTCTTTGTAAATTCCCTGTTCGTATCTTTTCGCTCGAATGGCGACTTTATCTTCGGGACTGTATTGGCTTCGATGGAAAATGTATGGTGTGGAATTAAGACTGTCTCTTGTTTGGTACGTATTTACTTTTTTTTGGGAAACTCTGGTTGTTGTTATGGTTGGTTATAATCTTTTTGCGAGAGCGCGGAGTTAGGTGTTGTTAGTTATTTAGAAATCTTCTAGATCTTTAATACTTAATTTAATTCTGACGACTTTCTATCGATAAAATGTGCATATTGCCCTCGGCATTGCTACATATCCAGTCACCAACTGCCTGGAAAATCGAACTGGTGATGTCTGTGCTGGTGGTGTGAATCATGATAAATAATTTCAGGTACTGCCACGTCAGCCTGTATAAAGCAATCTATTTCGCTTACAAAAATCTTCTAAAGCTGTCAAAGACCACTTTGATACCAAA
The DNA here is from genome assembly GCA_949987655.1 of Polymixis flavicincta. Lineage (NCBI taxonomy): Eukaryota > Metazoa > Arthropoda > Insecta > Lepidoptera > Noctuidae > Polymixis > Polymixis flavicincta. Next base: position 20,437,378 of record OX465181.1, on the reverse strand, counting down.
ACGCGAATTATCTCACAATAAATTCCAAAAAATACACTATGACACAGAAAAACGCGAATAAAAGCAAAAAAGCGAAAAAAAAATCCCTCACGATCGACCAATTGCGAATTTTAAAAGGGAATTGCTCCAATTTCGTTCTGCTATGGAAGAGTGCGCAAACTTATTAGCAAGCGACCGTTGGGTTATCGACGATCTTCTTTTACTTTTTTCAGGTGATCGGACGCTACGAGATTGATTGGACGATCCCGATTGGACGCTGCCCTCGTGACTCATTTTAGACGTCACCAACTTGAATTCTTCGATGTTTTTTAACGATTGCCGATTGCGTTTTTAATGAATGAAGGATTTTGTTATCGTTTATGTAGAAGTGGGAATCTTTTGGAAGATATTTCTTTTAAGTGATTTTTCTTTGCATAATAATTGTAGTGGCTATGTGACTGCGCATCAGCCCGACGACGTCACGCAAAATTTTGTATCGATGTTTGCCGCGCAACTAGCATATATCTCCGTCCCGACATTCAATCACCGGGCCAATGCCCACCAGACACAACACCCGCGAAGGATCCTTCCTTCTCCATAGAGGATGAGTGAACTTTACACCCTGTTTCTCATGCTGTGAACAATACAATAGGTCACCTACCATACTGCTTGATACACCGACCAGTAGCCGAGCCGTCAAGTAGTGCTCGAATGGTGTCCTCACTGCAACCCTTCGTTCCAATAGGATCGCCACCTATGGCCACAGGTGACAAAGGTTCTCATGATTTAAAAATAAAATACATATTTGAAGTTTTTATTGTGAATTTGTGCACTTGTTTATTTACATTTTGACTTATTAATTTACAAGTTGTGCTCTTGTAGATATATGTCAAACACAAAATGTCACACAATAAATAAAATGAATTTACTTTTGATTTATTTATCCAGTTACACACAATACATATCTGTGTGAATGATAATAGGATTTATGCGACGTTCGTTACGTAAAAATGTTAAGCCACAAACGTGCACACGTCTCCGCCAACAACATTAGAATAATTGATTAACTAAACGCAAAGAGAAATAATCGCGATTCAGCGTTTTATCAACTAAGGGTTGTTGGACAGTTGCGACAGAGCTGGTCCCTCTCGCGATGTAATGATGCGACAAAACGGAAAAGGATTTTCATAGCTTTTGAAACAATATTTCAGAAGTTAGGCTAACATTGTTTTTATTTACTACTTACACAGATTTTGCAGGCAAATCTGTACCTTTCGTAATAAAAAAATATTTTCTTAGAAACAGTGTCTATGTCTTATTTATGACGATTTTTAGACTAGTGAACGCTTTCAATGTTTTTTTTTTTTACATGAAAATGTTATGAAATGACAAACGAAACATACAGTTCATTCTTTCATTATAACAATGACGACAATTGACAAAATACTCAAGATAAATCTAAACCATGCAACCAGCTTAAATCTCTTCCGTGCCAGGAAAAATGATTTATAAAAGCTCGCTCCGCTATTCACGTCCCTTTCTCTCATCGCTATATCACATACATCTATCCTTGTCTATACTAGTCCAATTTCACAGGCGGCTGGTTGCTTCCGTGGGACCTCGGTAGTAATGCCTCTATTGATTAAGAAACGTGAATATTCATTAAATTATATGGTAGCGCGGCTTCCAGATGAAACCTCGTGGGTTATGGTTTTAAAGGGTATTTACCTACTTTATTCTAAAGGAAAATATTTGAGCTGCTCTATTGACATTGTCGGTCCTCAGTTCCTCACTTAGTGGTTTGTTTTTGTAAGCATTAGCTCGGAAGTTGGAGACTGGAGCTCATCTGGATAGAAGGTAGGTCCATAAAAAGTTAGTTTTGTTTGACTCCTTGATTGCAAAAAAATGCCGACAGAACAGATCAAAGAGGTAAACCGATATAAAGGTGCTTGTTCCTACATCACTCCCACATTTAAACAAAAGAATTAATTACTCATGTCAGTCAGAGGAAATACTTGCATCACTTTTTGAAGGGCCAAAACTCTTGCGACGATGCAGACACATGAGGTTTCAACGAATTTACTGGTTATTGGCGTGGCAGGCATGTCCTTACTTTTTGCGCACAGTTAGTTGGAATGCAGACAGTCTGTACACAGAACCAGTTATTCCCGCCTAACAAATCCATCCAATACTTGAACGACAAATACGTCTTCATTATTCATTTCCCCAATACGCGGTACGTAAGCAAACAAAAATATTCATCGAGGATGTGGAAAAAGATTTCTTTCGTCTCAATATGTACGGAGGCAGCGGCAGAAGCGAAGGTTTCCGCACAATCTATCGTCGGTATAATGGAGCTGTTAAAGACAATATGCTAGGAAACATATTGGATGCAGCCCAACGAATGTGTAAGCGAGCGAGCGGAGACGACCTGGGAAGACTGAGGCACACTGGGCGGAAGGAATTGAAAAAAAGACGGTAGGTTTAATTTAACTCTTTTACAACTTGGATGGTTTTAACCTTTAGTAACGTGTGTTACAAACCATAGCTTAAACATTCTCTTTTGAGCCCTGAATCGGGCACCCAGGATGTTCTTATGAACACTGACAGAAGCACCTATCTATGTGGCACCATAATGGACTGATGCAATGAAATAGTGTGCTATCGCAACGATTGGAAAGAACTAGCTCTTTGGGAAAGGTAATTGCTAAACTATTGCCATGAGTTTGCTTGTGATAAGCAATACCTACCAAGGCCTTTAGATTTTTTAGCTATTATAAATGCTTGAAGTTTCTTTGTACGAAGAAACGAAGTTATCCGAAAAATAACTGGCGTTACCGACATAGCTTATGGAGTAAGTATGGGATCTTATAATTTTTTGATGCATGTTTTTCTTTGATAAATGAATCTATTTTTATTTTTTTTCTAGTAAGCAAGCTGAATGGTAATATGCGGGTCATGTTTATCGAAGGATCGATGGCCGGTGGAGCAGGCGAGCTCTGGAGTGGAGACCACATATCGGCAAGCGTAGTGTGGTACCGACTAGATGGACCGACGCTTCAAAAATGTGGCTAGGACAGACTGGCTCACTATGGGAGAGGCCTATGCAGTGGACTGCGGTAGGCTAATAGTTGATTGATGATAAAAGACTATAGTTATTCATAACAAAGATACTTACGAAGCAGCAGGAAAATAATTAATGATGTAGGTAGAGTCAGCTAATTTAAAACCGCACGCCCCTCCATTATTTATATACGAATAAGCATTTGATATGTGCATGCAACAAACAGTGGAGGGGGCGTGCAGTTTTAAATTACTTGATACCACGATTTTATTGAAAAAAGCATCGTTGCAACCAGTGTGCCTCAAACTTTAGTTGGCGATAAATCCATAGCTACATCTGGGCAGGCGCTCGGTTCAATTTTATTACTATTCTCTCTGCCGACGACTTATTCGATTCACCCGTCAAAGCGGCCCGTCCTACGGGAACCTCGGTTACATTATCTCTTCGCTTTAGATTCTCACCAGCTTATCTGCGCCTCACTCTTTGAGAACCAGATTCAGTATAGACTTACCTAGATGGATCATCCAAATTGTTTTGTGAAAAATCTTTTAGCAGGTCTGATTTTGTGTCGTTTATTTTCAGGTGATATTTGATGAATTTTTTAACCGTTTAAATACACAAGAAAAAAACACAAAAAAAGCCTATTCCTTTGTACAAAGGGATAGGCATACATACCTAGTCATTTGCATAGAAATGTAGTCGAGCATACCAGCTGCGAGCGTCGTTTATTAGTTAACGCTAATGCAACTCATACGATATTGTTTGTCGTAAAAGTCAAACCACATAAAAAGAAAATTAATTATTTTATGGCCCTATAAAACGCGTTTCTTCATTAGTTAGGTTCTGCAGTTATATCCTAAAAAATGGGCGCAGTTATTTTTCATATTTTCTTTTATGTAGTCTAATGTATCATGTATCAGTACAATTATTTTAGAACTTTAATATTTACCTTTTTATTGACAAGGATAAATACTGAAATACAATTTAACAGTTTAAGTGAAAAACTAGTTTTGGTTATTTTATTTTTTATTTTTATAAAAAAAAATTACCATCAGATTAAAAAACTTAATGTTATTTTTCAATACCTAGATATATTGTCAAACGAGTCAGATCATATATCAGACAGCTATAATAAATTCCTCTGCATGTAAATATTTAGTAAGTTAGTAAAAAGTTTTATTTTTATTTTAGAGCCTAATAAAAGTTATGCCAAAACAAAACGTCGCAGCTTCGGAGTATCTGGTGCGCCTGTCCCTTTGCAAGCTAGCGTCCATAGCCACGGGTGACGCCAAACGAGAGCTGATGTTACTTCTAGGATACAGCAATGACGTCGCTGTAAGTAAATTATTATTTTTAACTGCCATCTAAACTAATTGTCGCCTTGTATCTGTTGGGCACGCCACGATTGCGGCGGTAACTCCCCTCTTTGGGGAGTGGTTGGATAGGCGCCATGGCGTCCTCACCTTCCGCCTGACACAGGTCCTCACCGGACACAGCTGTTTCGGGAGGTTCCTGTTTCGAATAAGGCGGGAGGAAAAGCCCGGGTGTTTCCATTGCGTAGATCGCCCTAAGGACACGGTGAAGCATACGGTGGAGGTCTGCCCGGCTTGGGCGGAGCACCGCCGTGTCCTCATGGAAGCGATCGGTGGCAGTTATCTCTTGCGTCTGGCCTTGGGCCAGGCCATGGTTCGGAGCGAGAGTGCATGGGTAGCCGTCACCTCCTTTAGCGAAGCAGTAATGCTCGCAAGAGGGAGGCGGTGCACGTGAGGCAGAGGCAGCATAGCTCGCTGTCCGGTAAGGACCAAGCCCAGGTCGACGGCGTGTTGTGTTCCACGCGCCTCAAAGAGATGTCAGCACAACCCCATGGGGCCCGCAAGGGCCGATGCCTACCAGGGGTGCGGGTTGTTCGTAAGACATACACCGCCCCTGCCCCTTTATGCCCCTGGCATAAAGGCTACTGAGGGAACACAGGTCGGTTTTAGTCAGTAAAAGTCTGATACGCCCTCCTGCTCCACCCAGAGCGGGAGAAGTTATTTGATGATTTCCCACCTAAAAAAAACCTGTATCTGGGTATTTTTTTTGTCATGTTTATGACCTAAACACACACTTAATTCATAGTATTCTGTGACTTTAGTAATCCACTTTTTCACTACTTAAGTCACAGAAAAGTGCGTGTGACTTAGTAGTACATTATTGCACGATAGTCATACGTATCGTAATGTACCTACCATTTTATCTCACTCAGCGACGCGGGCTTTACACGTAGTAACCAAGTGTACTAACCGGCTGTGAATGTGTGCTTCCAACTTCGCCCTTGACTCGGGTGGTACCGAGAGGTCTTAAGCTTACAAACACATTCACAACATATTTGTACGCTTGGTAACCCCAAGTAAAGCGCGCGTAGCTTCGTGAGATAAAAATACAGTAATATTACTATCTATATAGGTACTTTGTTTTTCAGCTAAGTAAGTGCTACGCAAATATCGCACCATCCATAATGATGATGAAAAGGAGGGACCTGACGGTTACCAACAGAATATACGTGAATTACACAAAAGATATAGACCCAAAGTTTTATCAAAATTCCTCTGCAAACGATGGAGTGCAAGTAGAAAAAGTTGGTTTCAATTATCCTAAAGCTGCTATTGCTCACATCAATAATTTGGTGAGTACTTAATTATTATTATTATTATTAAAAGCCTGTGATGTCCCACTGCAGGGCAAAGGCCTCTCTACCCTCCTTCCACTTCTCTCTGTTTAGTCCTACTAGTGGCCAGTTCTTGTTAAAGGAGTCAAGCTCATCCCGCCATCTCCGTCTGGGCCTACCGCAACGTCGCTTGCCGTGAGGAGGGACCCATTGGGTTGTTATTTTGGCCCATTGGTCGTCTGAAATGCGGCAGATGTGTCCAGCCCAATTCCATTTTAGTGTGGCAGCTTTCCAAGTGACATAACTTATCTTTGTCATGGAACGGATTGTCGTATTCCTAACCCGGTCTATTAGTTTTATGCCCAGAATACTTCGTCCCATAGCCCTCTGGCAAACCTCGAGCGTGGACCTCTGCTGGTTTGTCAAAGACCATGTTTGACTACCATATGTGAGGATGGGAAGTATGCACACGTCAATGAGTCTTCTCTTAAGGGACAGAGGAAGATCACCCTTCATTAGTTCTTTCATGGCCCAATAGCTCTTCGTTTTCGGACACGTTTCCCTTACATGCATAATGTTGAAAGTGTCTCACGACAGTCAAATAATCCTACCTATGAATGTTACAGCTTGGTGCTATGACCTTTAAAAGGACAACAGACATAGTAGACAGTAATGATATCAACAAAACAACAAAAATGATAATCGTGTCTGGCGCACACTTTAAAGTAAGTGCTCATTTTAATATAAATATCTAGAAGACCGAGCATTGCTCGGTTTTAATTTTTTGTTTTACGTTTTCTAAAAATGAAACGTAGCTAGATCGATTTATGGCCCCCGAAATCCCCTGCATACTAAATTTCATGAAAGTCGTTGGAGCCGTTTCCGAGATACAAGAATTTTATTACTTGTTTACCTAAAGGTATTAGATAGATATTATTAATAGAGTGCTGAGTTACGGCTTCATAATGATCTCATCAGTGTACAGCTGTGTTTAAATAAGCATCCATCATCACCATCTTTTTCATCTTAAATATTACAATCACTAGTTCAGTTTCGTAGTGATAATGTATATAACGGCGCAGGATAGCCTTTATCAGAAGTAGACATCATATTAATGGTTCCTTAGCTTGAATTTCATCAAGATTTTTCTGGAATATAGCAGTTCGTTGTGCACGTCCACGACAGCAGCTCACGCAACCATCGATAGGACGCTCTGCTAGAGTGACAGTAATCAACCAGTGTCACTCTTATCCGACCTTTTCGCTGATTCCTAATAACTTTGAAGCTAGAACTAGATGGCGCCACTTGCTGCGCCGTCATATATTTATTCAAAGTTTTTGATATTGTTTATTTTATAATTGGCAAGATGTCACTTTTTCACTTATTTTCTGTATTTTTCTCTAGTATCCTCGAAATTACGACACGCTTATGTCAGTTTTTTTTAAACTTGTTCTTCTTCGTAGGGCACGTGGGAGTCTCCTTTTGATTATAAACTGACGAGGCTGACGCGATTTACTCATCTTGATGGAAAAACCTCGAAAATACCAATGATGAACAAAATGGATGAATTCTGGCACAACAGTGATCGTAATTGTCAGGTAAACGTTTATGAACACAATATATAGAGGTAGAGTTCCACACTTCTTAGAAATAGTGTACTTTATTCATTTTCTTTTTCCTTTTTCAACTTACAATTTACCTTTACCGATTTTTTGTTTTATCTTACAGGTCCTAACAATTAGGTTCATGAGTGCTGGGTCATCTATAACATTTGTTATACCAAAGAACCCGAAAAACTTGGACATTGTGCTCGAATCAATTTACAATCAAAAAGAATACGTTAGCAGCCTTGTGAAAAAATCAGAATTGAAATTAATTAAAATCACAATCCCAAGATTTAAAATTAAAACCTTCGTGGATTGGACCGGATTTCTTCAAGGGGTAAATTATCATTTGTTTTTCATTGTTGTGCAAAAAAGCATGTAAGTAAGTATCGGTTTTGTCTTTCAATATTCATCCAAGTCGTCTCATCGGCTCCATATTTGCCTGCCGCAACTCTCTCTGTAGTCGGTCCCTCATATCTGAGGATCGTGGTCAGCTTCGGAGTTGCACGTGGAGCGGATGATCCGCCTCCACCGGTTTCTGTCCAGCGCATCCCTCACCACCGTGTAGAATTTAGAGGACGATGATTCCTTCACCTGATCGGTCCATCGTGTTGGTGATCGACCGCGCGATCGTTTGCCTTCGGTGTTCCCAACCACAATCAGTTTTTCCAAACTTTCATCACCTCTGCGTACTATGTGGCCGAAATAGGAGAGAATGCGTTGTTGACATGTGGTTGACAAGCGAGTTTTTATTCGAAGCTGGGTTAAGATCGATGCATTGGTGCGTTTGGCAGTCCAAGGTATTCTCAACATTCGTCTCCAGCACCACATCTCAAATGCATCAATCCTTTGCCTTTCTCGGGCCAAAATCGTCCACGTTTCTACTCCATAGAGGAAGATAGGGAATACTAGGGCTCGTATCAATCTGCTCTTGGTTTTGATACCAATTCCTCTCTTCTTCCAAATGCTACCTAAACGGGTCATAGCATCTTTGGCCATCCCAATACGCCTTTTTATCTCGGGGACACAGCTACCATCATTGCAGATTTGCGAGCCAAGGTAGGTGTAGTAGTTGACGATGTTAACGCCAGGAATATTGCAAGTGACATTTGTTAGCTTCCCGGCTCGATCCACAATCATTACCTTGGTTTTCGCTCTATTCACTGCGAGGCCAATATTGCCACTTTCACTCTCGAGTCTCTGGAACAACTCACTCATATCTTCCATGGACGTTGTAAGGAGAACGGTGTCGTCGGCATATCGGAGATTTGATACTCTTTTTCCACCTATAGGGAAACCCTTCTCCCAGTATTCGATGGTCTTCCGAATTATGTACTCTCCATATATGTTGAAAAGGGCAGGGGATAATATGCAACCCTGTCTCACACCTTTTTTAGTTTGGAACATATTAGAGCATTCAGTACCAATCCTAATGAAAGACTGATTATCTATGTATAGACTCTGGATTAAAGCGACAAGGTGCCCAGGAACTCCCATTTCCAGTAACAATTTCCATAGTTTGTCCCATTTTACGCAGTCAAAAGCTTTGGTATAATCTATAAAGCACAGAATCACGGGGTTGTTGAATTCCCTGCTCTTCTCAATGATTTGGCGGACGTTCAGTATCTGCTCCCGCGTTCCTTTGCCCTTAAGAAAACCTGCCTGCTCTTCGGGTATCTGTCGGCTTAAAAAGTAGTTAAGACGTCGATTGATAACATGAAGGAGGATCTTACTCGCATGAGAAATTAACGCTATCGTCCTGTAATTACCACAGTCTTTGGAAGAGCCTTTCTTGTGTAGGGGTATGAACACCGATTCTGTCCAGTCTCTTGGCCATCTTCCGGTTTTCCAAATGGTGTTGCATATTTCTGTGATAACTTTTGTGCCTCGTTGACCTAGGTTTTTTAGTATTTCGGCTGTTATACCATCTTTACCTGGTGATTTCTTGCACTTGAGAGCTTTTATGGCATGCTCAACCTCCGAAGTCAAGATATCAGGCTCTTCTGCTGACCATGTAATTTTAGCGTTCGTAGACTCTCTCGTGTCATACAGCTCCATGCAGTAATTTTTCCAGCACTCAAGCACGTGAGCCACATCTGTAAGTAGACGCCCATCTTTATCATCAATGGCACAGGTCTTTGGTTTACGCGTTCCCGTCAATTCTTTTACTTTTTGAAAAAGGTATCTGGATTCGTTTTTCAGAGAGTGCTGTTCGAGTTCGAGACAGATTCCGTTGATGTGGTCATCAAAATCTTTCCGACAACGAAGCTGAACTTGGCGGCTCAGTTCTGAATACCGCTGTTGGTCTTCAGGTGAACTGACACCGTTCCCCCTAAGTTCACGTCTCTCAAGGATTTTTTGCGCTGTGTCTGGTGTAATGAATTCTTTCATGACAGGTTTTTCCAGCTTGTTGTCAGTAGCTGTTTTTTCTATCACCCTCTTTAGTTGTTCCCACTTACCGTCGTTGTCTGTGATATCATTCGGAAAGTTTATCATTCTCTGTTCCATGTTTTCTCTAAATCCGTTGAAGTCTATACTTTGCATATTCGGGACTGTTTTAGGTCTTTGTATCCTCTTTAGCCGTATTTGGACTGTTGCTACTAGAAGCTGGTGGTCGGAGCCGCAGTCAGCACCGGGGAAAGTTGTGGCGTTCGTCACTGAGGTTCTCCATCTTGTCCCTATTAATATGTAGTCAATTTGGTTCCTACATCTGTCGCCAGGGGAGACCCATGTGTATAATCTGCAGATATGATGTTGAAAGCAAGTGTTGGAGATGGTAAAATTTTCTTCACAACAGAACTGTAACAGTCGTTCACCTCTATCATTGCGTTCCCCGATTCCGTGTTCGCCTGCAACACGACGAAGATAGTCGTCGTCCTTGGTTACTCCAACTTTGGCATTGAAATCCCCTAAGATAATCGTGACTTCTCGCTTTGAAAGGCCTCTGAGTGTCTCAGTCAACGTATCGTAAAAGCCCTCAGCTTCTTCTTCAGTTGACTGTGCTGTGGGAGCATATACCTGCACGATGTTAAGCTTGCATGGTACGGTGTTAAGTTTGAGAGTCATTATCCGATCGCTAACTGGGTTATAGCCCAAAACGCAATTGCTCATAGTGCGTGGCACGATGAAAGCCACTCCTCTGCTGCTTTCGTCTTCAGGGCCCGAGAAACACACTGTACTTCCAGAGTCAGATGTAAAGTGACCCTGATCTTTCCAGTGTGTCTCGCTTAGCCCTAACAGGTGAACATTCTTCCTCTGCATCTCGTTCTCCACAATCTGTAGTTTACCCGGTTGGTTGAGGCCGCGTGCATTCCACGTTCCGATGCGGTGGGGATAGCGGATTGATTTTCTGGTGTTAAGTTCATCAGTAACAGAGTTTCCATGCGGCGCCTGACGATTCACGAGCGCATGGCCGGTAGCACATTTCACACCCCCTCTCCCGGGAAGGTGGCGCCGGGCGTCAGCCGGATTGCCAGACATACTAACTAACATTCCTTGACTTTCCATGCTGACTCTCTTGGGAAATAGAAGCAGTGGTTTCCCGTTGCCTTCTGCCCCAGACATTTCAGAAGTTATTTAGACTTCAGGCCGTTGTTGCCTCTGCAGTCGGTTGCCCAACTGGTGGTGTGGTTATACCGCCATTGCTCGGTCGCCAGAGCCTCGTCCGTTATCTAGCAGGCAACTACCGCAACTACCTTACCGTATATTTGAAATGAAATGTTTACATAATTATGTAAGTTAATCTTTGAAGACACTCTTACAAGTCAATATTTTGTTGGTCGTCAAAAATTTAAAACTAGATGGCGCTGGCATTTCCTAACTGACTGATCCCTGAGAATAAATGAAAAACTCAGAGGTTATGGTCACTTTTAAAGTCCTAATATTATGATATTATGTGAGTCTAACAATGCAGAGCCAAGCCTGGAAGGGCATTTAGAAGAAGAGCCATTGTAGCTTTGAGCTGAAAACTTTTATCCACAGTGTCCCACTTGAGCTGGTCAGCCAAACGGTAAATATTACATTTGCATAAAAACAAGCTTTGACATACGGACATACTGATATAATGTTAGGTAATTATGTTTTTTTTTACTTTCAGTTGGGGCTGTATTCAGTTTTTAATACTAATTCCTCGGATCTGGCAGGAATTTTCAAGACAGAAAGTCAAGACCAAACCATTTCTATAGGTAAAGTTAAACAAAAAGTGTTTGTCCAATTCGATGAAATGGGTGCAGCCAGAAAGTTACCAGGTAAAAAATATGGGTTTATTTTTAATATATTATATACCTAACACTTGTATATATCTCATAAACCTGCCAAACTGCGTTTCAGTTTGTGGGCAGTATTAGCATTTGGTATCAACAATCTAACTGAACATTTAAGTAAGTCGTGCTGTTAAAACCCTATTGTATGAAACATAAAAAGTGTACGTGAAACGATCTCGCTGATACCATTTTTTAAGGGGATCTGTGCCCAAAGGGTGCCCATGAGTCCCCATTAGCAATGCTATGCCCCATCTGGTTATCTGTCCCTCCCAGGACTCATAATCAAGTTGACTGTACTTAAACACGACAAACGATAACCATAAGGCTATACTTGCTAACGAAAAACGCTCTATAATAATAATACCATCTTCCTAGCCTTTTCCCGACTATGTTGGGGTCGGCTTCCAGTCTAACTGGATGCAGCTAAATACCAGTACGAGTATATCACATGTAGTGACTGCCTCTCCGACACCCGCAACCCAATTACTATGTAACACGATACATACATACGTTCGTGTGGTGCCGGACGTAAAGAATAGCACCATCCCATCTCTTCCCATGGGTGTCGTAGGAGGCGACTAAGGGACTAACTAGCGAAAGAGCAGCAGCGATCTCTATGCATTTTACCACCCTACTGCGATCGCTAACCCGCCTGCTAAGCGTGGCGATTATGGCAAGCCCCCCCAAATTGGGTGAGGCCTATGTCCAGCAGTGGACGTCTTCCTGCTGAAATGATGATGGTGAAGACTAGTTGTCTGACTTTCAGGCTCCTAATTACCCGTAACAACTGTAAAAATCAACGAATGACAGATGGGACCACCTGCTTTACGTGCTTTTCGAAACACGGACGGGTCTCGGTATGTTAAGATGGTCACCCATCTTGGGATTTACCACGGCAAGCATAGCTTAACCTAATCAATTGACCCGTGCTTCTGTTATTATTTAACCACGAGCTTCGTCTCTCTGATAATAATATAGGGTCAAATTAAATCGGCTGGCAATAGTTTACCCACGTGCCCAACACGTGGGTAAAGTATTGCCAGCCGATTCGATCGATATCAAAAAGGATTTTTTTTTCGTGTTTAAAACTTTAAATGACACTAAACATTAAGGAATTTTATGTTTTGGTTTTTGAAAATGCGTAACTTTTTTCCATGAAATATTACAAATATCTACAGCTGAGCGATTACGGGCATTGCACATGCACAACTTCGCCCATCAATGGAAATAAAATCGCCCTTTTGTTTTCGCCAACCCAAAACGTGGGTAAAGTTTTTCCAGCTAACTTAATTTCATTCCGTATAATAAAATTGATATCCACAGATCCAGACTCTGATGATAAATATACAACTCAGATGCCACATTACAATGTACCAGCATTGGTTGTGGATAGACCATTCTATTTCGAAGTCGCTTGGGATGTTGAACACGGTCGCTACGAAATGTTTACTGGTGTGTATTATGGCCCTGAACCTGCTCTTATGAGTTTCTAGTTCATTCATAAGAAGCAAAGAAAAACGATGCGATAGCTGATCAACGATTTCAAATTGTATCTCTCTCTATTTTTAATCCTGCTTTTTGTCTAGTCGTAAGTAGACAAGTGATGTCTGTTTTCCTCTTGTAATTGAAGGAGCACAATAAAACATAATTTTGTATTACTTTAATTATTGAATGTATGTTTCTGTGTATCATCGGTAATTATATATTAATGAATATTATTATTTTTTATATATGGACAACCAAAAAAGCTTACACCAAAAAATACATGTTAAAGCACTTACAATCTAACAATTTATAGTGTAGCCTTAATTAAAGACTGCCACGGCATACATTAAATATAGGAATAGGAAATGCAGTTACAAAACAGATTTAACTTATTTAAATAGATTGTTACATGAATAGAGTTTAGTGTTACATAAATCCGACATACAAATACAAGTGAGCACTTATTAATTTCGATTGATCCAATCACATTTGTTCGACGTTGTGCCAACCAATAAAAAGAAAAAAATACAAAAAAGAAGAAGTCTAAATCTATGTAAGTGAAAAAAGTTTTGTTTTATTTTTTTATTAAATTTTATTATAATTATTAAACAGATATCTGTTAAGTGGTTTAATTTCCCATGTAGTAGCAGAGTACACTACTATTAGAATGTTTAATTAACTTTAAATAAAGGTAAACGATTATTCTTAAAAACTTATAAATACTTATTCTGACAGTTTAATTATTTGTCACTATAATTGCTGCAATTTGACGCAAGCAGTTTTTTTTATTACAACCCCTTCACATTCACATTTGGTCTACTAGTTTGTAATTAGGGGTCCATTTGCAGGATAACACGTGTGCGACACGTGTCATGCTAGTTAGCAACGATTGTGTATTACGTTTCGTAATTCGAGAATAAAGTTTAAATAATTGAACAATAGTGATCCAATGCAAATTACATCATGTCACATGAGATCCTAGCGTTCGGGATAGTTGCAAAGACGGCATGTGCTTTGTCGGAAAGGATTCTTTATGCAAAACCGATGTGGTTTTGCATAAAGAATCGTTTAGACATTAGATATAGGTCCTAGTACCTATCTGAAGAAACTATGATACAGTTAGTGGTCACGCCAACAAGAAAAGTATCAGAACCAACCTTTGATACGAGCGGACCTATAAATTACAGTGAATCGGCCGTGACAAAACTTGAGGCGGAAAAGAGAGGAAGAGAAGGGACATGCAGCACTCACCAGGGGCAGGCCAGCGGGATCCCTGCGCGGGTCGCGCGACCAATATTAGAATATAGTTTTAGTTCTTATTACACTAGGTAATCAAACACAAGGGTGCATTTGGCGGAGCGGGAATGTACTGAATATTGCAGAGAAAGGCTCGAGATGATCCTCGTCTCCTCGCGGCTGATCAAACGAAAAGGCACGTCATGCGGTGCGGGGGTAGTTCGAGAGATCCGTTACACACGGGCGTTCATGTGCAATTTCTTCATCGAACTGTCAGCTGTCAGTCCTCGTTCTCACGTTCACGTTCTTGAATGATGATAAAAGCGCTGCATGTGCAGGTGGGGAAAAGGAGCGGGAGATACAAACTGCCTCATATTATAAGAGTGAATCTATCTAATCAGTGTTGGCGTTACCAGGTAGGCTTCATAACTTTACATGATTTTATGAAGTGTAGATACTTAATTAGTTTTATGTCCACTTGGCTGTTTGTTATTTTTACCCATACAAATATTAACACTCGCCATCTTTCCATGGAAGGAGGCAGAAACTACAGAACGCCACCTGCCACAATCATAACATACTCTTTTTGCTTCGGTTACCTACATATCATTCACCTGCAGGACTCTCACTCACTCTCTGATCTCTCTGCACAAAGGACATAGTTATTTTGTTCGGCGACTAGGCCTTCTAAACATTGTAGTCTCTGTTACGCATGTTGATTTGTTTCTTAAGATCTCCATATTATGCCATTGACGACCACAACTGGAATTTAATCAATTGAGAGCATTATCAAAACATTTTCTTTTTATTACCATTTCATGATTCCGGATCATCATCATCATTTCAGCCGAAAGACGCCCTTTGCTGGACACAAGTTTCCCCCAAAAGGAGGGTTTTGCCATAATCGCCACGCTTGTCAGGCGGGTTGGCAATCGCAGTACCTATGGTGGTAAAATGCTTAAAGAACGCTGCTGCCTTGTAAGTCCTTTAGTCGCCTTCTACAACACCCACGGGAAGAAATGGGATGGTGGTATTCTTTTACGTCCGGCACCGCATGGAACAATGATTCCGGTTAGACTTTATCAATAAAATGGACCATTTTAAAAGATAAATTAGTTACTTCTTTTAAGTTCTAATACGATTAATAGACGTTACAAAAAACTGTCTCCTGTGCTTTCTTTCAATAACGTAAAGGACGTATTTATCTAAAAGTTCTTGTTGCTAGTATTACCTATTATTATTAAAGGCAATCATAACTCAATATATCACACACAACCATTAAGTTCAGGTCAAACAATAAATTGCTTTAGATCGGAGCTCCCATTTGAATATTGCTAAGTGTTTTGCCATGCATACAAAATGGCGGCGAATAAGCAAGGGTTGTTATGTATAACATTGTTACTCGAAGTAGTTTGAGACGTTCGGGGTATATTAGTCATTAATTTGTTGTTAATCTTGAATTAGGTTTTATCTAGAGTTGGAGCAAAATCGGATGTTACAGTTATCAGTTTCCTCACCGATATCTGGTAGGAACAAATGCAATGGTGAGGTATTGGGAAATTAATCTTCACTGATAACTAGATATCAGATAATCGGATTCGTTTGTCTTGCAAATTTAACCTAACTTTAGGCGTGTGTAAAATCTCCAAAACCAAGTCAGTACCGACAAAGGTCAAATATCGAAAAAGTCAATAAACTTTATAAAAATTTATTGGTCATTGATTTATGCAGTGGTTTTTTCATAAAACCCGATCCTCCGAAGGACTTTACTTATTTTTTACATGCCTTTTTTACTATAAATGATCCTGCATCTCACTCAATAACGTTGTGCGTGTAGACTAGCATCTAACTGCTCATCATTGATACTCCCTCTGTCGGACACGATGCCTGGTGAGAGAGCGTGCTTTTATGCCAGGCTCACCAGTGAGTTCGAACTCGCGACTAGATTCC
Organism: Polymixis flavicincta; assembly: GCA_949987655.1. Classification (NCBI taxonomy): domain Eukaryota; kingdom Metazoa; phylum Arthropoda; class Insecta; order Lepidoptera; family Noctuidae; genus Polymixis; species Polymixis flavicincta. Next base: position 20,421,151 of record OX465181.1, on the reverse strand, counting down.
CCTTAAGAGATATTGTTGCTCGTAGATTATTGCGGACTTACCACCACTCTGTCGGTTCCTGATCTCGGCGTGAGGTTGCGAGCATGGATGGCGTTACCGCAGAGAGCTACAGCCTGGGTCTGATACCACCATCTCTTGGTACGGAAGCAAAATTAAGAGTATTATGGTGTGTTAGCAGTTAATTCAGTCCTACTAGTACGAGACGAAGATAAAGGTTTTAGAGAAATTTAAATGGAATTTATTGATGAGATGAACTAACATTTTTTAAGCATTAGTAACACATAAGGGTACTACAGTTATAATAAGCCTGTGGGCCAAAATAATACATTTTAGCGTTCACTGCATAACTTGGCTCAAATTGATCCATCTCAGCTTTATTAGCCTTCCTATTGCTATCCATAACGAGTTCCCAGCCAAAAATTCCCAATGAACCAGTTGATCATAAAACCATTTTGTCTATAAATCAGTAATAGGTTTCGACCAAAGCCCCTCGGACCTAATCCGACAAGGAAAGCCCGAAGTACTGGGACTCAACTGGATCCCAACCAGTTGGAAATCGGCTTTGTCTGGATCGAAAAACGGAATAAACTTCAGGTGTCAACTGTTAAATATTAGCTGAAGATTTGTAAGGTTTACTTCGTGGTGGTAAATAAAGAGGGGTTTGAGTGAATGAAATGAACAATTAACAGTTTTGTGATAGGTAGGCAAATGGGTAGGTAGATATGTAGTTATGCTTACTTTTCAAAGCATTGATCTACTCTCATATCGTAAATTTCCGACAGACTTTATCCACGTGAAATTAAAAAAGTAATTTTAAACAGTTGCCGTATTTTTAACCGACTTCAAAAAGAAGGAGGTTATCAATTCGACATGTTTATATTTTTTTTTTTTTTTTTTATGTATGTTCGGGCATAACTCCGTCGTATATAGACGGATTTGCAAAATTATTTTTTTGTTCGAAAGGGGTTTGTTCCGAAATGGTCCCATATAAATTTCATATAGATCTGATGATGCGTTTTGGAGACAGACAACGGAACTCTTCAAAACTTTACAGCAAATCAACCGCGAATGCGGCTATCGCATAAATATGCATTGTTTTGACCCTGAGGATGACGAAATTTCGAATTGGTGTGGCGTAGGTAACTAAAAAGTGAAAAATAAAAACTTTGTCACCGCCTTCCGAAATTAAAGTTATTTTGCACTTTGTAGTGTTTTTTTGGAAGTCGGTTGATATTTTTTTGAAAAAAGTTTTTTTGTTGTAATATTCTAGTACTTTTCTTTGATTTTTGTGTTATCTGTGGTGGAAGCTGCTGTTTGGCGTACCTCTGCGGTGGAATGTTGCATGCGTTTTAAATTAAATTGTACTTATGTGTTTACTTAAAGTAGTGTATGAAACTGTGACAGTTTCATAAAATACGCATAGCTCCTGACTTGTGACAGTTTCATATGTCATCACAGTGTCATCATGTTTTTCGTGTAGGAGTGAGATCGTATATTCAATTACCCTTATTTTATTTTTCTACTTATTATTTAAAAAAAAAATGAATACCTCATATTTCAAATGTAAACTACCTTTAACTTCGTTTGGTTTTCAAGCAAAATTATCACTGATAGTCATACTGACATAGTATCTACCAGAGTCTTTAGAAATAACCAAGTTCCGTATTAATAACAAGTATCCCAGTATCACTCATAACAATCCTCCCCAGACATCGTATACACCATAAACCTAACATTAATTCGGCGGTACCAACAGCACCAACGTGAACGTAACAGTACCACCAACCGCACCTACATCAAGCCGTTAGGTACGGTGCGCAGAAAAATTGTGCGCCGCGCGTACAATGACAGCGGGTCATTTGTTAATTCGCTGAAATATGGTGGCAGGCGACGGCTATTCATTATAAGGCCGGCTCGTTTGCGCCACACGTGTGGGCTGGTACAGACAGCAGGGCAAGGTGCATCGGGCGTCAGTATTTTGAGAAAATTGTTGCAATGTTTATGTTGAAATAGATTTTGATGACGATTCTGGCGTCCAATGTAAACGAACGTAACGTGTGATTAAAATCGTGAACAGACTGATTTTTTTTTTTCAAATGGCTTGTAATTCGTTAAATAACTTCCCCCGGTCTGGGTGAACCGGAAAGAGTGTCAGACTTTTACTGACTAAAACCCACCCGTGTTCCCTCAGTAGCCTGTGTGCCATGGGCGGCGGTATCTCTTTACAACCCACACCCCTGGCTGTGAAATAGACTGATAAAAAAACTGTCTTATCTTTCCCCTTAAAATACTAGGAACATTCTGCGGTAATTGATTTCCTAGTTACTTTATTTATCTACGAGGTATGGAGACTTTTCTTGATTTTTTTATTATGTCCACACATTTTAATATTCCTCGTAATAAAAACGGTTTTATAAAAACCCAACACAGTTTAATTTCAGCAACAAATTCCACAAAAACAGAACTGTTATCTCCAACATTTATATTGCATTATTTTATCTGTCAACCGTACACAGCCGGTGCATTCGCTCGTGCAGTGGAGACGGATTGCGTTCTCTATGTGCATCTCTTTCTATCATCCCATAAATGCATCATCCTGTCCCTGTCTGCCACACGTTAACCATGTTGTATTTCAGTAGGCCTATGCTGAAGAAGACTTTAAAAAATGAAAAGCGCAGGTAACTTTATACCTAGTACAGATTTAAATAAAATCCAGCGAATTGTATAAAATAACCTTTTGAAAAGTTTTGGTATTTGATGGATTGCTTTTTGTGGTTTTTTAGAGAAAAAAACTTTTTCCGGGGTAAATATTTGATTCAGAATGACACACAAATAGTTTTTTTTTTTTTTTGGGTGGGAAATCGTCAAATAACCTCTCCCGCTCTAAGTGGGGCGGGAGGGCGTGTCAGACTTTTACTGACTAAAACCCACCCGTGTTCCTTCAATTGCCTATGTGCCAGGTTCCACGGTATCTCTTTCGAACAACTCGCACCCCTGGCAGGCATCGGCCCTTGCGGATCCCACCAGTTGGTGCTGAGATCTCTTAGAAGCGCGCGTGGAACACAACGCGCCGTCGACTCGGGCTTGGTCCTTACCGGACATCGAGCTACCCATTACTTGCCGTCTGCAAGCCCGTGCCTACAGTGGCCGGGAATCAGCCTGAGATTACCGACGCCCAAGGCGTCTCCTGCGGCGACTAAGGCCGTGAGGGCGCATATACTACCTCTCCCTCACGTGCGCCGCCTCCCTCTTCGAGAGCATTACTGCTTCGCAGGAGGTGACTGCTACCCACGTACTCTCGCTCTGAACCATGGCCTGGACCAGGGCCGGACGCGAGAGATCGCCGCCGCCAATTGCCTCCACTAGGACACGGAGCACCGGGCAGACCTCCACCGTATGCTCCACCGTGTTCTTCGTTTAAACGTGAAACCGCCTTATTCGAAACAGGACCCTCCCGAAACAACCGTGTCCGGTGAGGACCTGCGTCAGGCGGAAGGCGAGGACGCCGTGGCGCCTCTCAAACTACTTCTTAAAGAGTGGACTTACCACCGTAATAGTGGCGTGCCCAGTACTGGGTTGTGACAATAGCATTCTCTATGTTGCCATGAGATCCCGCCGGTGCTATATCCGCTGTGACGCGATTTCTCGAATGTTGGTGAAATTGTGGAAATAATCTATTATAATAACCGTGTTACACTGTTAAACCTTAAATAATTAATTAAACACAGAAAATAGACATGATTAAGTAAGTAACAAGTCATCAGGAAGTTCCTTCATTTTCACTTCCCTTGTTCATTTCTTCAAGGCTACCCACTTCCATCGGGTAATTAATCATCTCATCTCAAATCTGGTCCATTTATCTTGTCAATGTTTCTGCCCATTTCTCATCATGGCACTATGCCCCACAAAATCATTTTATGTAGACCAAGTGTTTTTGTAGTGCACTTTTGGAAATAAGTGTTAGATCACGGGGTAACTTAAGTCCACAAACCATATTTATACGGATGCTTCGTTTATTTTAGTTTAAATATAGTACAGTTACACTTCTACTGATCACAATAAAAAAAAGGGTTAAAACGTAGATAGTTCAACCTTTAAAAAAGAACACGCTAACAAAATTGTCAGCCTCATGTTTGATTTAATAATTAATTATGAAATAATATTTTCTTTGTTTTTATAATATTTGTACAAACTTAAAAATATCCAATTACATAAATTTTATCAACTGAATAAAATTAATAACGAATAAAATATTTTCTTTTACATATCTACGTGATATGTAACGCGTTCGTCTCCAAGTTTTATTTTCTCTACACACCCTTCTGCATATTTTCACATCTGGCATTGGAAGAATGTAAAGAATATGTACAGGAAAATTAACCAGTAAGTTCATGAACCGAAATCCACGCAGGTAAAATCGTAGGGTAACCCCTGTTTTAGTAATAAATTAACCCATAATATTCTATCAGCTCTGAAGCGTAAATATGGAATGACCCATGGGTACTCGTCAGCCGCACGCGAATTCATTTGTAAATGACGGCTGGTGTCAATACGCTGCGAGTAATAATGTAATGACGTTTACCTAGCAAGGATTAATTTAATAAGTTGAATAATTTAATGTGTTCGGAGAATCCATTCCATCCATTAATGTTGTGAATTTGTCTGTTTGTTTATTACGCTTTCATGATTAAACAAATAACTGGATTTGGGTGTTTTGCAGTAGTTGCTCAGTATTTGGAATATAACACAGCGTACTTTTTACTACTGAACGAAGGGTTTTTTTTTAATCTTTAGTCAGATATAGAGGGGCTTGTAATAAGAGCCACAAGGGTTGATAGATCAGGATAAGCTACGCTTCCCGCAGTTAGCCCAAAAATGGGTGACCATCTGTACATACCAAGACACCCCGTGCCTCGGATTGGTTCTGACTGTCATTCGTGGATCTTTGACAGTCGTTACGGGTCATCAGAATCAAATCAAATTAAAAAGCCCGAAAGTCTGACAACTATTCTTACCAAGGGGTATCGTATTACCCAGTAATTGAGTTGTGAAGGTCAGATAGGCAATCGTCCCATGTAAAATACTGGTATTCAGCTGCATCCGGTTAGACTGGAAGCCGACCCCGACATAGTTGGGAAAAGGCTAGGCAGATGACGATCTTTGATCAGATAAGTATAAACTGCGTTAGGATACGAATGTGGTGGATAAGTGATGTAAATGAGTACAATTTGCAGCCCAGGGTCAGGTTATACGTAGTCCCGTTGAAAGACTATTTCATAAAAAAATCATGCGGTTTTTTCCGTCAGTCAGGCAATCAGGCATCAGCCCTTGCGGACCCCACCAGTTGGTGCTGACATCTCTTTGAGGCGCGCGTGGAACACAACGCGCCGTCCGGGCTTGGTCCTTACCGGACAGCGAGCTACCCGTGACTCGCCGTCCGCAAGGCCGCGCCTACGGTGGCCGGGAATCAGCCTGGGAAAGGTCATGCATTGGGATTAAATGAACTTAGAGGGTTGTACCTAACTGTTCCGTGTGGTGCCGGACGTAAAAGAATACCACCATCCCATTTCTTCCCGTGGGTGTCCTAGAAGGCGACTAAGGAACTTACCAGAGAATGGGCAGCAGCGTTCTCTATTCATTTTACCACCATACTGCGATCGCCAACACGCCTGCCAAGCGTGGCGATTATGGCAAACCGCCCTTTTGAGGCCTATGTCCAGCAGTGGACGTCTTTCGGCTGAAATGATGATGGTGAGAGTGTTGGATTGAGCATTTTAATTATTTTAAATCTTTAAAGCCATATTTCTTATAGTCACGAATCATATTTTCTTTAATTTACAGCCTAACACTGCCTGCAAGTTGCAAAAATCCTTAGAAAATTTTGGGGCCAACCCCGGGGTCAAACGTAAGGTCTTAAGGTAAACCCTAACCACAGATAAAATTGTGTGGAATTGTTACTATTGTAATCGTTGAATAAGCTAAGGTGTCCAAGTTATTGAAATACGACCACTCCATCAATAGGTAATGCAGTTATGTGTATGTGATAAGTAATTGTTGACAAAACCTCTTGAGTCAGCCGCTACCAAAATTCATTCAAACACGTAGCTTGTATCTTGTTGTTCGGCTTAATGCTAGTTGCTCAAAAGTTGTACTATACATTACTAATTGGCGAGAATTTCAGCATTATATTGAACCTTGTTGCCCGGAGATTAGGAAGTTTTATCCTATTGTACGGATAAACAACTCGGCAAATTCTGCAAATTGTTTCTCTCATATTTGTTGAGGAGTGAAATGGTTTTAATTGTTAGGAATATTTTAACTTATCCATCATAATAAAGTCTGATACCTATACTTTTTCTAAACGTCAACAAACTTCCCACAACTTGGAGCGATCACATGGTGTAGGCTGCAGAAATCCGCTGAATACGAGAAGCACAGAACCGATCGTAATGGCGGTGCTTGGAGGCGGCCTATGTCCAGCAGTGGACGTTTGCCAGGTGAATTGATGATAATGAAGCACAAGTATGTACTTTACGCTGGTGCTACTTTTCCAAAATATCATATACTCCTTCAGACCGTGTTTCGGCCATGGCGGCCATTCTCAAACGCGCTGGAGACGCTAGCCTCCAACGCGGGAGACATTTTATTGCACAAGTGTGTGCGCAGACTCAGATGCACTCTCTCTTCTCTCACTCTCATAGCCTGATGGGACGGCAATTCGACACGACCAAAGAGAGATCAGGCGTAGGACCGACCGCTTAACGTGCTTTCGGAGGCACGGGGTATCAAACCGCCAACTTCCAAACTCCAGGCTATTCCATAGAAATTCCTCATGTGATAACCCAATAACACTTTGCCCAACCCGGGAATCGAACCCAGGACCTCACGCTCAGCCGTCGCGCTTGCGACCGCGAGACCAACGCGGCAACGGGGCAGTTAAACCAAAATATCGTAACAGATCATGGAACACCAATTCTTTAAAAACATATTTTTTATTTTATTTTTTTCAATTCGTAAATTTTATTGTACTTCAAATAAAATGCTAATTATTCTCTTTGAATTATTTAAAACCATTGTTAAAAGGCATTTATGCAAGCCGGCCGTCTTTCCGCTGGTCATCCGAGCGCATCGACTTTATTAGATTACCGCGAGCAAGTCGATAAACTATGAACCTTCGCACACACTAGAATGTAACGTCACACCTTATTGAAATTACATCACAATAAGATCTTCGAGCTCTGTAAGCACTGGAAGGCAAAATTAATAGGTATTACGCATACTAAACTCACGCTTTATACCCATGGAGCTGGCAAAAACTACCGAACGCAACCTGCTACGAAAAATGTTTTTATTTAATTGGTACAAATACCCTAAAATAAACGAGTATTATTGTTAAAGCACAAGGAAAAGTTACATTTTTTTTATAATAAACCGCTAATTTGATTAACCTATTTAAACCTTATGCTTTTTTAACTATATAAAGTTGAAAATGCACGCCACGCACAACTAATTCCTTCAAAATAAGGACCACAGTGCAATTAAACAAGATAAAAACTGCTGTCATTCCTTATTTTTCAATGTCCAACCAAACCTCGCAACAAATCTACAGGCTCACAAAACGCATCGCACCGGTCCAGTTGGCAACAACCCCACACATTCGCTTAACAACTGCTAACTAGTAAATCGGCATTAATTAAATGGAGTGCATCTAGACGGGACCGTCTGCATAGTTGAGTGTTTGTGTTCAGACCCAACCACTCATGAAGCGGGTATCTTTTGTGGAATGGAGGAGTACCTTCCGACAGGTGGAGGAGTATTTGTGAACTATGGTTTTGTGGGAGAGAGAGTAGCTTTTATGTGGATAAAGTGTGTTCATTGTACGGGAAGCAGTCTTACTTAAATACTTATCCTACTTCCTACTTATATTATAAATTTGAAAGTTTTTACATGTATAAATTACTTTTCATTTGATTCACTCAAAAACTACCTACCAGGGGTGCGGGTTGTTCGAAAGAGATACCGTGGCCCTTGGCACACAGGCAACCTGAAAGAACACGGGTGGGTTTTAGTCAGTAAAAGTTTGACACGCCCTCCTGCTCCACCCACAGCGGTACAAGTTATTTGATGATTTACCAAACTCAAAAAAAAACTCCTTTGATTTTGATGTTATTTGGCACACTGATAGTTTATTACCTCAATTAACACATAGGATACTTTTTATCCCGGTAGGACTTACCCGTGGGATAACTTTCGCCCTCCATGCAGGCTACGCCGCTGCCAAAAGCTAGTGAATGTATAAAACTGTTATTGGACTCAACTGTTGTTCCACTGAACGCTTTCCTTCTTTTACTGTAAATAGTTCGTGTAAATTGTTGTGAATGTCGGAAGAGACCTGTGTCCTGCAGGAGACAATATTAGGCTGATATTATTAACCCTTAAGCAGACGGACATATTTTGGCCTGACGTTTGATACTAATACAAAGATCACGGATTGCCGCTACAGCTGTCTTTTATTTCATGGGTTTATGTACAGCTGTAGTAATTTAACCCGAAGTCAAATCTGATAATTCAGGAGTTCGAAAGTAACTGCACCCTAATGACGTTAACACACATCAATCACAATCTGAGTAATATTCAAAGATTAGCGATTACCACGCTGGTGTATTTGCAATGCCGATAGCTTAAGTTCTGATGACATTAAAACTTTCGTGTCTCAGATATCAATAGTTTTTTTTTTTTTTGGTTGGGAAATCATCAAATTACTTCTCCCGCTCTGGGTGGAGCAGGAGGGCGTGTCAGACTTTTACTGACTAAAACCCACCCTTGTTCCCTCAGTAGCCTGTATGCCAGGGGCGGCGGTATCTCTTTCGAACAAACCCGCACCAGATATCAATAGTTAAGTGTGATTAATATGCTTATCTGAAGGCCAACTCTCGTAATTAAAAACATTCACAATCTAGTCGCAGTCTCATCTCAGCGCAATCAAACGTCAAGAACTTGTAAAAAATGTAGGGAAACAAGAGGTATTTTTGACAGAAACGACCGTGAACGTTCTTACAATTACGAGATTTGGGCCTCTGATTTAAGCTAGGGTAGAAATACATCAAGAAGCCCATGATAAGTTTTCTATCAGCATCTTTGTCTACGATCAGAGCCAAAAATTCTCCATCCCCACGGTAAAATGTCATTGTGCAAACGGTCTAGGAGATTATTGCTATTTTTTAATTTTCATACGAAGGAAAAGGAGATGTATTGATCGTAGCAGGTCGCGATGGCATTCAGGAATTTCTACCTATCCCCATGGGAAAAACACGTGAGTTTATGTATGAATAAGTTTTCAATTTACATGTGTATTGTACGTCTTAACCATGTGTTGTCATGTGGCATTATTCTGAGATATGGCCCTTCAGGCATTATAATCATTTTTTTCTGTGTTTTATAGTTTTAAGTTGTATTATTTTTTTGCCATGTCAATAAACACATTTTTCTCTATTTCTTATTCCAAGCTTCACATCGTTAGATCGGAACGTTACAATCACAAAAATATCCCTTACCAAAAATATATAAATCAAATTACACAACACATCTTAGCATTCCACTCACCCCGTTACAGTTTAACAGCTTGAACATAATTCAAACAATAAACCGTTGACAATAACACATTGGTTCATTCGATTTCTCTTCATTTATATGGGTTCGTTCGCTCGCAGTAGTGCAGCTGAATAACTGAGTAACAAGTTAATGCTGTTAACTTTTGCGCAGTGTCGTGTCGACCAGGCTTTTTTGTTTTACGTTCTCTGCTCTACTTGTTTGATGGTGTGTCTTGATTTTTTAATGTGATGATCGTGATGAACAGAGCTTTTGTTTGTCGTGTCTCTAATACCCGCTTGTCATCATTTAGTCCGGAATAGTATATTTACGCTTCTTCACTCGACGGTGTGAATGACTTTGACTTTCATTGTCTCCCATTTATGATTTCTCAGTGACATCGCTGACAGCACCAAATTAACTAAAACCATAACATAGTAAATTGTACAACGTCCTTCCATCAAACCACTCTTATAACCTATATTAAATTCCACCTTCTCTTCTTCATTCATCATCTCAAACACAAAAAACAATAGCTGACACAGTTTTAAAAATTGCTACTGTCAGTTGAGTTCGCTGAAAACCAGCGCTGGGGCTCTGTCTTGCATAGGGTCGCTGCATAATGCTGAGCAATAGCCGTTTTGCGTGGATGTGACGCATTGTTTCCCACAACCTTTTCCTATTTGATTTTTTTGTGTTATAGCTCTTTTTTGCGTCATGTAAACCGCAAATAAACGTATTTTATTTCTTCTTTCTTTCTTCTTCAGTTGATTTCGAGTTTTTTCAGTGTGTGCCGGCCATTAAGCACCTCAATTGACTCCATAATAAACTACAACACATAACAAGCACTTTTACATAGATCGCAACAATGATAGTGATTATTTGACTGGCAATATTGGCCGGGGTGTTAACGAGATGTGTTGCAAATCAAACAAAATGTAGCTGATTGCGTCCCGTCGAATCATATACTGTTTGCGGTCGTTAACTATGGCGGGGTAGTACCGCTACATTCATTATACCACTTTGTGTGCTCAATTATACCTGCCGTTGATCATGGTGATGTCAATCATCAAGCCATTCAAGCTTTGCGTCAAGTCGCTTCGATGACTTATTAGTCAATTCGCACGAATCTACACTGAAAAACCGAATAGGTTGAATTCCATAATGTTGATTTCATGTAAGTTGCGTTAACCTAATATTATGTTTAAACAATTATTATATGACATTTATTTCTACAAAAATAAAATTGTTTAAAATTAATAGGTTAAACCAACCACTAAAAGAGGTTAAAACGACACAATATTCGAATCTAAGTAAGTCTAACTGATAATATAGTCAAGTCAACATATTAACGAAGTAGAGTCAACAAAATAACCAAGTTAAATAAATATAATCAGTTTTACTATTTATCATAGATTTGAAATTACTGCATATAAAAGTTGAGTTAACAAACTGATTAAGTCCATTTAACTAAACATTTGATAAATACAACTATTAAATATGTTATTACTATTTTTTTAATATGTTGAAACAACCAAACTGAACACAGGTTAAATTTACCTTTATAGTTCAACTATTTTTATTTTGTTAATTCAACATATCATGTCGGTAGGTGCTATATTAACCTAAAATAAAGGTGGAAAAAAGGTTAAAACAACCTATTCGGTTTTTCAGTGTACTCAACTGAATCGTGTGAATCGAAAATTTGAAGTCATATATTACATGCACTTTATTGCATGTACTTGCAGTGATATTTTTTCATAACGTTACTGCATAGAATTCAAATCGTGCCAATTGCCTAATACGTATTTCTAGAGTTGTCGATACGCCCACAAATAAATTAACTTAGTGCAAGTTGCGTGTAGGAAATGATATATTATTTAAAAGGGTCGATTCGCCCGATTTGGGTGAGTAAATTCGTGCGACTAATAAGCCGCGGTGATACGACAATATGTCAATTTCTGTTCAGAGTACCTACTCAGATATTCAGATGGTTTTTAAGGTTCTTAGTTTTTTTTTTTAAACGCAACTATTACGTTGTTTCTAACCTTGATGTTGGAGCACCTATAGGCATGGTTCCAAGCTTTAAATTTCTTCCGCCTAAGATTACATAAGAGCACACTCTCGTAACTAACAGCCGTCACAAACAGAAATAGTCACCACAGACGAAATCAGCATGGAAAAATATATTTCCTCGTTCAAACTTTTACAAGTTTAAAAAAGTTGTTTCTGGCAAGTGTAGAGAGAGAAAAAAGGCCTCTTCTGAGCATCCAAAAAACTGATCTTGGCATCAGCTTATAGTCTCAAATACATGTTTATCCTATAGCTATGCTTATCTATTCTTCAACCTATCAAGTGAAACTAAAATCAAATAATAACAAACAAGATCAAATTAAAAAACTTCACGCTGACCATTCGATTCTCACGCGGCTTTATCCCCCTCGTTGAAGATTAACAGAACTAGTAATATAATAACATTACACTCTATTGTATCCCTCACGCTTTTTAAACTACAGTGTAAATAAATACATTAATGAGAAACGATACTTCTTCATGAATGTTACCCTTTTTCGGCAACTTCAGCAACTAGGTGTGTTTTTATAAATTAATCCTGTGTAAAGAACTTTGAATATTTTACATGGAGTCGTTGTCCTGTCCATATTTCAATACGGTTTTGAGTTCTTCCAACAAACCCAAAGAAAAGGCGAATGCTGTTTTTTAGAAATTTTCAAATTTTCCGTCCATTTTTATACTTTTATTTCCATAAAACACCAGATTCGGACATTCCAACATTTTAAAACAAAAAAGAATGCCAAATCGATCCAGCCGCTCTCAAGTGACTATTGTGATCAAGTGATCATTAGCTGAGACGCGCACTTTGTTACCAAAAATTCAGTAGGTACGAGTACATGATTCTGAAAACCCCTGCATTGAAAATTATCGTCGGTTATTGAAAAAGAAAATTGCTGTTTCATATATTTTGACTTCGTAGGTATTGCACTTTTCTATGAAACATCAGATTTTATTTTTGATTACCGACAAAAAAAATCTACGCTGAGACATGTCTAGAATTATGTGCTGAATTCATAGTTACAGTTTGTGCGTCGATGTCCTAGACACACTCTATGTTATCGTGATGGTCTTCTTGAAACAATATTTGGAGATTAAAGCATAATTTGAAGGTTTTATTAAGAAAACTACATAGTGGAAACGTGAAAATTAATTGAAATCCACTCCCAAACTTAGTAATCCAAGATTGCAAGTCAGCTAAACAAAGGATCTCCTAAACTCATAACGTAAAAGCATCTTCAACAGTTTCAATCTGATCAAACGTAGGAGCCATCTAACTTGAACTTAAGCTGTGACCCACAACTTGCAACTTAGATTGCGTGCGAGTAATGGAATCGCTCTTACTTGCGTACTCGTATCAATCAAATGTAATGTTTAATTCAGTTAAAGCTGCATAGTAGTTGCCATGTTTGCTGTGTAAGGGGGGCTCGGGTAAGTGCTTGGCAATGTTTACATATTAGTGAAGAACCTTTATGAATAAAGAGCATTACATTTTTTATTCTGATATTGATACAGTTCAAAATTATTTGCAGGTGAAAAAAATAATCATTATCGGTTAGTGATATATAAGTGTGAATGATAATTAATAATGGACATATGTAAACTTTCAAGTAGGTATTTTAATTTCATGGTACTTTGGTAAAATCACAATTTTGCGCATTCAGCTGCATCCGGTCAGACTGGAAGCCGACCCCAACAGGAGAAGGCTAAGCAGATTATGATGATGACGACTTTCGTAGGAAAAAGGTAACACCAGAAAATACTTAAGGGTAATTTGGTCCCCCCCGAGTGGGTTCCCGCATTGTCGTTGCGGGGGGGGCTTAGTAACCGTGGTCTCCCATCCACGGTGAAGCCAAGAGGAACCCAACGGTGGGGCCGCTCGTCAGGGCTTTTGCCTCAAAGCCGACGACGTAGCGGCCAAAAAGTAGGTTGCGGTGAGGTGTACCGCAACTGAGGTGGGCCGCGATGTCGAATGGGAGGCATCGCGGCTGAGGGTTACAGGCTGCGGTAGAGGGGGAGTGCCGGTGCTTCTGAGCAGCGCTCTTCCCTTCCGTGGCCTGGACGGGGCCGCCACCGTTTGATGGCGGACGCGGTGGGGCCGCAGGGGAAGAGGAGTGTCGGTATAGCGTCAGCCGCTCTCCCTATCCTCTGCGGCCGAAAAGTGGTAGACGGGACGGCGCGTTGTGTTCCTCACGCGCGCCGTCAAAGATGTCAGCAACCACAGGTGGGGTCCGCAAGGGCCGATGCCTGCCAGGGGTGCGGGTTTGTTCGAAAGAGATACCACGGCCCCTGGCATACGGGCTACTGAGGGAACACGGGTGGGTTTTAGTCAGTAAAAGTCTGACACGCCCTCCTGCTCTACTCAGCAGGAGAAGTCATTTGATGATTTCCCACCCAAAAAAAAAAAAAAAAAAAGGGTAATTTGGCGTTTTGGACACGATTGGAATGAATAAAATTCTATTCCAATTACCTAATTGGAATAATATTTTGGAACTAGGAACCTACCTAGCTCACTACCTAGTTACAAAATCTGTTCCTCTGGCGTGTTATGCCTAAGCAAACGCTCGATAACCTGAGCATAAACATTTATATCATTTACAACGTTACATCTAAGTATAACATCTCAAAAGTATAAATCCGTTTGAACCTTCCCCACTGCACATTGGCTAACTGTCCCCGACGCGTCTTGTCCAATTACACGCGAATGAAGATAATAAAGAGTGGACGCCCCGCCTGTTTCTTTCACGTGCACACTGGACGATTATTACGGCCAAATGACCGGCTTAAGACTACGAGTGGTCCAAGGTGGACAAAAAATATTTTTTAATATTATAAACATATATCCATATCAAAACTGAAAAGGCATTCGTCCCAGGCTACAATTTGAGTCTCTAGGATCAAATCACAGCTACAAATAGCTCCATTTTATATTTCCAGCTGCAAAAATAGGTGGTTTGGAAGAGAATGCTGCCAACGCCCTGCAATACTGATAGTATATAGAAAATGTTTTTCTCGTCTATTATTAAGAAACATTCACAGATAAAAATAAATTAGATTAAGTAAATTAGTTTAAGGTAGATACATAAGACTTTTTACAAAAACGGATCGGATTTACATAATCCTTTAACCCAACTGGCAATGTGGTTGAAATCAAAGTTTCAACCGATTTTTTTTTTGAGGATATTTTCAAAATTTGCTCGTTCTCTATACCTACATAAATTTGGATATCTTCCAGCTTATGACTTACCCCGCCACACAAGCGGAGATACAAGGCGAGCTCCCTATTGCCATCATTATGGAAACTCATCTCTCGATATAGGGAATTGATAACTGAGTCGTTCCACTCGATTGAACGAAGATAGTTAAAGAAACGATTTAAAAAGCTTGTCGTTTTGGTACCTACGTGTTACAAAGTTCCATTATCTTTATTAAAAGATTCACTCAAAAAACTAAATAAAGAGACTGGAAAGAAGTGAAGGGTTGACTTTCGAGCACCCTTATTGGGAAAGTCCAATGGGAAAGTCTTCGATTAATAAATAAAACATGGATTCATAATTTATAAGGTTGCTAAAGCCGATCAGCTAAGTATAAAGTTTTTTTAAGCTCCAACATTATTATACCGTTTTATAAACCTATAAATAGCACACCGCCGCTGTTTTTTCTACAGAAATAAAGAAGTTTATTTGAAGAAGCTTGAGGTTGTAAACACCAGGTAGATAAAAAAGAACCCATATTTTTATTAGAATCCAAAACGATAACGGCATAAAAAATAAACATTTTTAAGATACAAAACGGGAGAAAGTATTTTTAAACTAGTAAAATTATATCACTTTCATAAAGGAATTCCTAAATATTTCTAAGCTTTTCAAAAATAATAATACCCAAAACGTATCTTAACCGACTTTACAACACAAAATCGCACAAAATAGCCTAAAATCAACGTTAATTTGACACCCCAAAACGAGCCAAGCGACAAAGATCAGAAAGCACCGTGACGAGATCAACCGAACAAAAGTTAATAACTAAATAAAATAACGAAGGTCTAGAGAAACGTGGCCAATCAGCAACCCTTGTAATGTGTGAAGTGACGCGTATAACTACCAGTGACGGGGTGACGGGGTGACCATAACACCGGACCCTAAGGATAGCGCCCCTCGCACGGGTCAACGAAAGACCCATGTGAAAAAATTAAAGGGTCACCGAATAAGTTTTTTATTTTTATTTTTTAATGTATTTAGTTACGGTACAGGACTTTTTAGATTAATTTAAAATGTTGAGTCATTGTTTGAATTACGATGGCAGGAGTCATGGCAGAAATTGATGGTTAAAGTGCAGTGGTGCAAAACGTCATTGTTACAACGTGTATGTCTGTATTTTCTAAACTGAAAACTTCTTTAGGCGCGTTATAATGGGAAAAACCAATTGAACTCGCGACACTGTTACCGACACCACTGACAACACGAACTATCAACGAACAACGTTGAACGTACGTTGACCGTTGTACGTTGTGTAGTCTGACGACTCAAAAAATATATCCTGAAGATTAAAAAAATACACAAATAATTGTTCAAGTTTTCACTTCTGTCGGCCACTGCTTTTTTTTTTCGTTTCTATTCTAAGCTGGAGTTAAATAATATATTTTTACCCCAGTTTTCCTTTCCATTTAAAACATTACTTCGCTAACAATTCCGTATATCTTAAGCAATGTAAACACCCGATACTCAACAATATTCTTAAGAGTATACCGACAGGTACGAAACTCACGAATTCTGAGAGCCGAATCCAGACACCCCGAGATAGGATTTGAATGGTAAAGTAGCTTAAAATTAACATAATCCCGTATTTTGTATCTTTAAGTTCTCACTGCATTATTTGCAGCTAAGATCTTTTGAGACATCGATCTGTGTATATTAACAATTTTGAAGAGGGTGGCTTGTTTTCCCTCCAGGATTCTGGTACCCCACACGGACCAAATACCTGAGCATAGACGCTAGATTAACATGACTGCGACAAGTTAAAACAGTGACATATATCAAAAGTTGCTTTATCCACTTGAAGAAGGTTTTCAGGTTGGCTAGAAATCGTTGGATTGACCAGAGAAAGGGTATTGTGTTCTGTAAAAACGCAAAAAAAAAATTGTCAAAGGCTTAAAATACCTCCTTCTCATTAACATACATAAACATAAAATCAGATTATGTATATTCTAACAAACCGCCAAAAAATCACCAAGTCTGAGAAACACACATGACTTGTAAATGAAAGTAGTTAAGTGCAAACTATCTCCCCGCCCGCCCCGAATCCCGCGGGCTGTATGCAAATATTCCTAGCGGCTGACGATTGTGACGAACAAGTATAACTTTCATCATTACACACTGTTTTGCTTTGTCTACGTACTAGATTGCGCTGTGAAAATCTAAATTATGCATATTCTGTGATTTTGGGCCGCAAGGATTGTACGAATAATTTGCGTTTTGGGAATTGGGCGGGTGATAAGATTATTGTTGGGTGTTGGGGTCGTTGTTAGACGTAGTGACGTCAATCATAATGTGATTACATTTACATCTATGATAATGTTAAGAGACAGCGTAAGGTTGGCTTCGTAGGTACCTATCAAGTTTTAGAATATATACAAGGCCTTAGGAATGTAATTATTTTTTCAAACTTTGTAAAACAACAAAATTACGAGTAGGAATAGGAGAAACCATTAAAATAAATCATAAAGTTGATTTAAGAGAACAAAGCTTAACTGCAACTAGTCTACGAGTATTTCGGTTTTTTTTTTTTTGTATTTTTTATTCAAAAGGAACAACGAACAGATACATTATACACAGGGTAAATTTTAAACCAGTGCACAAACTGTAACCATGAATTCAGCACATCATTCTAAGACACCTAGCGTACAAATTGATCTTCGGTTATACAAAAAAACAGCAGTTTTTTTTTTTTTGTTTTGGCTTCGCACTATTTGTGCATTTAGCCAGTGTCAAGTAATTTTACTTTTCAATCAAGTATATGGCCCGTTATCAGGCAAGAAGTTACAAAAAAGTCATAGTAAGTCTAGTCAAAGTTATTGTAAAGCGGTAGGAACTTTACAACAACCTCTCAGGAGTTTTTGGGGGGAACACGAAAAGTCCACGTTAGTCACTTATTTTCACCTTCACTACACTTGTGCACTCACACGTAACTAAATTGAATAATTCTCTACCAAATTTATACAATATAATTCGCTATTTCACGAAATTCGTGCAACATGTTCCAACGTGATCCCGCCAAAAACTCCAAAACAGCTGTTTCAAAATGTATGGAACAGCTGTTTTTTTTTTTTTTTTAATAACCTGTATAAACTAGACAACATTGCAACCCACAACGCTGTTCACAAGTTTTTGACTCATTCTCAGTGATTATTGACAAACACTTCTAACTGTTGAGTCTTTTTCACATGCCGAAGTTGAAGAAAAATTCAAACATTTCATCAATATTTAATAATACATTAAATATTGATTAAATGTTTGAATTTTTCTGGAGGAAACATCATCATCATCATCATTTCAGCCGAAAGACGTCCACTACTGGGCATAGGCCTCCCCCAAGCTCCACCACTTCGACCGGTTCTGTGCTTCTCGCATCCAGCGGACTCCGCTATTGAAAACTTATACGATAATATCAGGATGACCAAGCTTTACATTTTCTTTTTTGTTTGACATTTTCTAAAAATGAAACTTATCTAGATCGATTTATCGCCCCCGAAACCCCCTGAATACTAAATTTCGTGAAAATCGTTGGAGCCGTTTCCGAGATTCAGAAATATACAAGAATTGCTTGTTTAAAGGTATTATTAGATAGTGCTTTGTGTTATTGGAGAAACACAACTTACAAAAAAAAATAACCTCCATCTAACATCGTTCAATGATTCCTCACCCCACGTGTAAATCATTAAACAATTAAACCAGACGAGACAATAGACACCTATTTGACAATCAGTGTTTATAAATTCAAGGCGCGGCTGGTTGGCGCCGAACGCTTGCAAATTAATAACGATTTAATTTGTCAATACCGATCGCGAATAAATGTTTAAGTTTTGTGGCGTTTTAAGCGAGGGATGTATTTTATTTAAACTGTAACCATTACGGTTCCGTATTGAATGTGGAAATAAAATGGTGCCTTTTTTGTATCGTTGTTTCTTTCATTATTTCGTTTGAAGTCAAACACACAGTAACACACTAACAGTAGGTATGGCTTTCAGTTTGACAGTTCTAGAATAGTCATTGCGTTATTTACGTTGTTGTGCGAACAAATTTATCGAACAAAAAGCAATGGATTAGCAATATTCTTCAAAATGATTCAGATTTTGATTGATAGTGTGTTACCCAGTTAGATTGCTGGCTAGTGTTTTCAACACTTATTGAGACTAATTCCTAGTTGTTGAGTTCACGAATAGACAGACTTTGTTGCATCAGGTCAACACCATTATTTCGTATTATTTTGTCACACTGCGTATTTAACGCACAAGAAAACCATCATAAATTAAAACAATATTTAACAAATAATACCCAACGGTCATCAACTCATCAACATTAAAAACCTATTCAGCCCTTAAGCCCTCGCCTTAACATTCCTTAAATTTCGTCATTATCGTTTAGGTAAGTTCCAAAGTGACGTCACGCTAATTCGCCGCCATTCGCAGCGTATCGCACGGTGTCGCACGGCGTCGCAACGAGTAATTTATTGCCGAACGAAAGTAGCTTGTAATCTTTAACGCGGATTTAATACTTCGTCTTCTTATTGAGGTCACGTTTATTTTTGAACAGTCTACGGTTGGTCTTGTGGAGTGATCATTTTGTTTTTGTTTTTAAGTATTTCGGAACAACGTATTGTAGGTGATACGATGAGAGGGTACGAATTGTACCCATCCCTAAGAATCATAACTACCCAAAACTATTTTTTTTTTTTACAGGAACAGGTCAGATAGTTGACTGACTGCTATAACTTTAACCTACCTACTTCATTTCAATCTACGATTTAATTAATGCTTGTGATGACCGTCCGTGTGGTGCCGGACGTAAAGAATAGCACCGTCCCATCTCTTCCCGTGGGTGTCGTAGGAGGCGACTAAGGGACTTACTAGAGAATGGGCAGCAGCGTTCTCCATGCATTTTACCACCATACTGCGATCGCCAACCCGCCTGCCAAGCATGGTGATTATGGCAAGCCCCCTAAATTGGGGGAGGCCTATGTGCAGCAGTGGACCTCTTCCGGCTGAAATTATGACGATGATGATGACAAAGATACTGAATGACCATAACTGTATATTATTTCTTTTAGTAAAATTTATACTCTAAATGTTATGAGCAAAAACAAGTAGGTGAATAAATTGAAGGGAAGAAAGTACGGATCAAAAACCAGCAGCATCGTCAACAAGGAAAGAAAACTAAACACTCTAAACGTTACACTTAAGCACAAATTCACAGAGACTTTATCCCATAATTCTCCGACAAATATTTTCGCATATAAATCAAAATGTAAATAAGAAATATCGAAGGAAGCTGACGGTGCCATCGGTTCGTTGGTCCACCATTTGTTTGGAAACCCCATCCCGCTCGGACTGGCTCCGCACAATTCAATTTGTTACGTTTGATTGAATATAACATTCCAGTTTAAACTGGCGAATTCTCTCAGTATGCGTTATTATGTGTGAATGAAAATATGACTTTAGAATTTGGCGATAATCATCCACATAGTTTATATTAGGTCTTATAGTGATAATGTTAGTGCGCTGCATTCTACTCGCAAGCATACAAATATTACACACAAGAATGAAATATAATATTACAAAAAACATAAATTAAATGTCTGTAGGTATAATTAAAATATCAAACCATAAAATAGAAATAAAATTATGTCAAAATTTAAAATATCATTGTCAACAGTTATCCTCCATAAATTAAGCCGACAATCTTTATGTGCTATAGATAGCCAACGTTCATTTTTAGTCGCTATCGTTTTGCACCATCAGTTTTCCATGCATTTTTCTTCTATTGCATCTACTTGTGACTTATTTTCGTTTTCTCATATTTTGATTTTTTTGCTTGTGTTTCCCCGAGGTCTATATTTCTATCTCTTACCAAAACCACCATTGTTGTGTTTTGAGTCGCCCACAAAAGAACTGTCATCTTTAAACTCCTCAAGACTGCACTATAAAACCTTGTAACATTTTCAATATTTTCACGTCTAAAAGTGAAAATACGCGAGTATCGCCATTATTGGCCAGTTTTCGACAAACAAAGGGTGCGCGTACAAAAAGTTTGACAGCTCGTTAGGACGGGAGGCACACTAATTGGCTACCTAGGGGACATTTTGACTATCAGTGCCTGTGTACTTGCCTTTGTTTGTGTGTTTAAGGTAATTCGAGCTTGAAATTTCTTGGTTTTTATTTGAATAGACAGGATAGTACACTGTTGATCTTTTATGGCAAATTTTTGATGAAATTTAAGGTTGAAATGTTGCTTTCTCGTGCGTGAAAGTTATTTGTCATCTAGGCAAGTCTGAAATGACACTTAGGTAGCTGATAGTTTTGAAATCAAAACTCTTCTGTTATTCAATATCGATCTAGCCAATTATGAAGCTAATACATGACTTTGCCCCACAAAAGACCCACTTCAACAACTCCCAATAAAACTCAAAAACCTCACTATAACATTAAAACGTACAGCGTTTACATTAAGAAAGCCCTTACCCGGCAGCTATTTAATCTTGGTAATTGCCCCGAAAGCTTATCAAACTTGTTCCGAAGTTTGCTTATTACGATTCAGCGTACGAGGCTTGGTAGACAACTCATGAAATTAAATTACATCGAACCGCGCCGCCGCCGGTGCTTCGTACAAAACTTGCCTTTTTTTAAAGTGGCCGCACCGGTGATTTTTTTTTTTGCAAGGACGTGGTGATTTTATGCCTATGTGTTGATTGCATCCAGGAAGGCAGGTATGTTGCTTGATTTTGTTTGATTTCTTTTAATTTACATCGAACCGTGTCGCTTCGACACCGCTGCTTTATACAAAAGTCGTCTTTTTTTAATTCATGAAAAAGCAACATCACTATTCAAAATTCCCCGATTTTTTTACAATACATTTTAATAAAGTCTCATCTGATCTATTTTCATACTCTATGACGTATATGTAATACATAAATTGCGATATTGCCAAGAAAGGCAAAGTTTCGCATGCACCACGCTGCGTTCAGGAAAGTGATTGAGCGCTGTTTTTTAGCAAATAAACACGCAATTTTGAAGGGCAGACATTAAAAGTTACGTATATGTATACCATACATTTGGAATAAAATATCAGGTTCACTTAGTTCTGTATAAATTATAGGTACACAACTGATGAAAATTGGTTGACGTCCGATCTTAATTACGCCAATTTTCCCCTAATTGGAACAATAAATAAGCTTTATACGAACGAGAGACTTTACGATGGCCATAAAGATATTGGAAAGGCGAAACTATTATTTTGGCTATTCAAATTCACTGATTGGATTAATTTTGAGATGAAAATTGGTCATTGTTTCAAACTTGTGCTCAAGTACTTAGTCGAAAATATACTAAACAAGAAAAGGCCTACAGTTTTATGTCATTCTTACAGCAAACTTTTTTCTACCTTATCCTTTTTCTATATAAATAATAAAAACTACCCTTACTGTAAACAAAACTTTCATGTAAACTTTCCTCACTGACTGAACGCATCCGTTTCCAACCGAGAGCGCGCGTTCAATAACAGTCGCCAATCATGCGACATTCGAAATTTAAAAAAGCAAAATGGTCGATCACAACCGTCACTAATTTGACAAGCGACATCACATTTTGTTCTGCGGCTGTGGCCAGCCAGTCATGTTGAAACTGAAAAATTAATTGGCCATATAAAAAACTATGTTCGCACTCCATTGAGGGGGAAATTAGAATACTCTGTTTTGGAGTTTTGTTTTCTTCCACTCTGATGCGCTTGCGAAATTCTTGTTCATCGTTATAATATTACTAGCTGATGGCCGCAGCTACTCCTGCGTCAATGTTAAAAATTAACCAAATTTTCATACAAACTTCCACCTCCAATTTCACTCCTTTACGGGGGGGGAAGTTTCCTAAAATCCTTTCTTAGCTGACGTCTCCTACTCATAATCTACCTCTGCGCCAAATTCCATGTTTGTAGGTCCAGTAAGTTTTAAGATTTCATGTTTAATTACTTAGTGAATGAGTGAGTGACCTTTCGCTTTTATAAACGTAGAAATAGAGAAGTAGGTAATATTAGTAAACACATTTACAATTAAGTAAAGCATCTCACTTCGACACATACATAGCTCTAAAAAGCTTTTAACTCACAATAAAAATCCAATCGTTTCACAGCCTAGGACAGAAATGGTAGTGTAACAACCATCGATTAGACTATTAAAGCTAAAATGGTTATCACATAGTCCAAGTAACGCGAGTGCCACCAATATGAAAAGTCAATACGGTTACACCAATTATTACCAGTTCGATTGAAAGTGCCTAATGGAATTTTAAATGCTAGCTTCCGTAGCGTACAATGGGACGGTGGGAACAACCCTAATTGTTACTTTTTTAAGTTTTTCATTGTCACTTAAAGTGTCAAATTGGCTATTGTCGAGGTGCATTCATGTGGATGTAGGACTGGTGACTTTCTTTCTTTCTTTTTAATGCACAAAGCGAGGCAGTGCGTGTAACGAGCATTCCTGCTTTGTTGCAGTTCTATTTTGATTAAGTGAGTGACAACATTTTTGTGGAAAACGGCGTGCTAGCGTTTTAGGAATTTACTCAACTACCACCAATAGATCGCTTTGTGATGGAACACGAAGTTCAATTTTTTTTTTAAGTTCTATATTTCTGTAGTCATTTCTATACAGCGCAATTGAAATGAATAATTTTTGCGTAATTTTATTAAAATTCCTGATGATATCACTATAACAATCTAATCCACAAGAGACGTTACCAAACAAAGGTAATCAATAATCCTTTCATCGGTAAATTTTCTCATTAATCTTTAACAATAGTTCACATTTATTTCAAAACATGTTTCTATACGTGATTGACATGTTCATTAAAACTAATATCGGATTATCCTAGTATCTAAAATAGAATCTAAGCGCAACAGGGGAAACAACAAGGGATGAAAACAGATTATATTTATCGCTGATTGATATTATTAGAAGGGTTCTCTCTCTGCACAAGATTTTTTTAAATGTAAAGAACTTATATAATATGTGGACTTATAAACACTTTAATTAAAAAATGGGGGATTGAAAACGAAAATAAAGAATCATCCTCACTAAATCTACACAAATACCAGGCCACTCAGAAAGTATTGCGAAAAAAAGTTTTTATGTATGAGAGACTGGCCAGTTATAATCTATTTTGAAAATATGTTTTTTTTTTTAATTTTTTGGTTTTGGCTTCGCACGGTTTGTGCATTTAGCCAATGTCAAGTAATTTTAATTTTCAATTAAGTAAATGGCCCGATATCAGGCACGAAGTTACAAAAAGTCATAGTCAGTCAAGTCAAAGTTAATCAAAGTTATTGTAAAGCGGTAGTAACTTTACAACAACCTATTAGGAGTTTTTGGGGGGAACACGAAAAGTCCACGTTAGTAACATATTTTCACCTTCACTACACTTGTGCACTCACACGTAATTAAATTGAATAATTCACTACCAAAATGGGAGTTTACACGTGAGTCTTGGTTTTATTAGTCAATTCGCAAGAATTTACTCGCCAAAATTATACAATTTAATTCGCTATTTCTTTATGATTATTTATTTATGTTTTTTTTTTTTTTTTTTTTGGGTGGGTAATCATCAAATGACTTCTCCTGCTGAGTAGAGCAGGAGGGCGTGTCAGACTTTTACTGACTAAAATCCACCCGTGTTCCCTCAGCAGCCCGTATGCCAGGGGCTGTGGTATCTCTTTCGAACAAACCCGCACCCCTGGCAGGCATCGGCCCTTGGGGACCCCACCAGTGGTTGCTGACATCTTTGACGGCGCGCGTGTGGAACACAACGCGCCGTCCCGTCTACCACTTTTCGGCCGCAGTGGATAGGGAGAGCGGCTGACGCTATACCGACACTCCTCTTCCCCTGCGGCCCCACCGCATCCGCCATCAAACGGTGGCGGCCCCGTCCAGGCCACGGAAGTGAAGAGCGCTGCTCAGAAGCACCGGCACTCCTCCTCTACCGCAGCCCGTAAACCCTCAGCCGCGATGCCTCCCATTCGACATCGCGGCCCACCTCAGTTGCGGTGCACCTCACCGAAACCTAATTTTTGGCCGCTACGTCAATGGCTTGAAGGCAAAAGCCCTGACGAGCGGCCGCACCTTTGGGTTCCTCTTGGCTTCACCGTGGCAGGAATCCACGGTTACTGAGCCCCCCCGCAACGACAATGCGGGAACCCATTCGGGGGGGATTGATTTATGGTTATATTCGCTTTATGATTATTTGTGAGTAAAATAGGTACGTTCCAATTTCAAAATTTTCACTCCACATTGTTTGCAAACTAATTTAAATTATCGTGTCTCATTAAAAAAAAATGGATCTCCGCCGGGAACATTTTCGCGCTATGATTTTTACGGTTTCAAGTGTCACCTGAAACCGGAAGAATCGTACAGACTTCGAATGGCATTCATGGATGAAGGCCCTTCTAAGGTAACCGTGTATCGTTGGTATAACGAATTCAAGCGCGGTCGACTAACTTTGGGGGATAAAGAAAGAAGTGGTCGCCCTTTGACGGCTGTTACGGAAGATGACGTGTTAGCAGTGAAAAATTTAACAATAGGCGAGTTACGTAAATTCGACACGTGCATCTTCGCGTGAGAAGGATAGTTTCACGCTGGGTGCCGCACAACCTCACCGATGCTCAGAAGCAGGCCCGGGTGGAATGGTGCCATGATATGATACATAACATCCCATACATTTGCTCTCTGTAATTTGTAGACATTGTTAAAGCCATTTTTTTTAAAAAGAGTAACCGTGGAGTTTCTTGTCGGCTCTTTTCCAATGGAAACAACAATTTGGAACCGTGATCTAGCTTCTGACTTTTCATAAGTGCAGGTTTATGTGAAATAAAATATTTTGATTTTGTATTTTTG
Source organism: Polymixis flavicincta (assembly GCA_949987655.1). Lineage (NCBI taxonomy): Eukaryota > Metazoa > Arthropoda > Insecta > Lepidoptera > Noctuidae > Polymixis > Polymixis flavicincta. The sequence goes on along the minus strand of OX465181.1, from coordinate 20,395,348 downwards.
ATAAACAAATTTGGAGCAGGCTCGTCTCAGCGTGTTTACAACATCATTACAGGTGATGAGTCTTGGATTTATCGCAGCGACACTCGACGGTTTGGGTGTTAATAGGTAATACGGGCTGTTGTCAGCAACTCCACGTCAAAGCGCGTATTTTGCGTACTGACGGTTTGGGTGTTTCAAAACGAATCAACTCCTACCAAAGTGAAGCGATCTAGAAGCCGGGGGAAGATTTTGATCGCGAGCTTTTTAAAATGACTGATTACTTGATGTCAATTCCTTTACGGAACCAAAGAAGCATCAACGCTGAATGGTACACTACCAAATGCTTGGCAGAAGTATTCTCTGATATGAGCAACAACCGACCAAACACAGGCTCCGCGGGCTACTGCTCCACTATACGACAACGCGCCTTCGCACACCGCGCTCAAAACTTGGGATTTCCTGGACAGCACGCCGGTCAAACCTCTGGGTCACCCTCCTTGCAGCCCTGCCTTAGCACCGTGTGACTTCTTTTTATTCCCGAAAATAAAAAATCGGCTCAAAGGGATACAATTTTCGTCGCCGGAAGATGCGCTGTCAGCGGTCGAGCAGGCTGTAAACGAGGTGTATGCGGACTGGAAAAAATGTTTCGAAAACTGGTTCAGACGCATAAAACTTTGTATAGAGGCTAGTGGAGAGTACTTTGAAAAGATTTAAAAAAAAAATACCGATAGAACATTTATTTTTATTTTCACAAAACTTTCGTGCGCTTCAAATTTTGGGTTGTATTTCCGTTTTTTTTTTACACCTTTTTAAATAACATAAGCATGTACAAAAAACAATTCACAGTTTTGAAGTCAACAGCAGAACGTGAAACAGCAACACACGAGTTAGTGCAACGTCAAACGAAGGCAACGCAAACAGACGTCTGCGCTTTGAGGTCTGATAATACAATTTGTGGGCGCGCCGCGACGGCGTTCGTTACAATTAGCACGTGTGAAAAACTTTGAATTTCATTATGAGTTTATGCTAATGTTGAAACATAAATATTAAGTTGATTGTGAATGAAGAAAGGGATTAATAAAATGCAGTTTTTTAGGTAGTATATTGTTTTTATTGTCCGTGGAGTAGTATATATTCTGGAGAATCTGTTCAAGATTCAAGATTCGTTCGTTTTGGAAGTAAAAATGCGTTGAAACCCAGCCTAATTTGATTGAATGTCATTATAAACTGGACTAATACAGATCTTCTATGAAATCATTTAGGTAAAACATAGTCTTTTTCATCTTACGCTGACCTTAGATTCTTGGAAGACCAAGGGAATCACACTAATATTTAAGAACAGTGCAGATTCATGGCTTTAAAAAAACAACACTGAAACGTATGATGTTACAGGTGCAAAAAATTGTTAAATCGAAAGAAACGATTAAGTATTCCTGATATTAGCGAAGTAGCTGACGATATCCGGATAAAGGAAAAGTGCGAAAAACATTGGCTTCAACTCGATGAAAATTAAAACATAACCCTACAAAGCCTGCAGAAAAATTAAGCCATTACGCCGATAATGTGATTAAACCAAATAGGGAATTATTATTCACATCAGAGGGAACGATTTGTCGTGTTTTTCGTCGAGCGCAATGGGCACGTAGGTGGCTGCCAATTATCAGCCTCCTCTTGCCACGTAACCGTTTGCATTACAATTAGTCTACATTATGTGTAAATGCACATTTCATATCGCACGCCACCTGAATGCGTAATGGCCGGTGTGGACGCGCGCAGTTGCTCAATAGTGTGAATGCTGCTTTAGAATTCATCGTTCTAAAGGTATTACTGATTTGTGATTTTGATTTATGTGTAGGTATCTGGTAATGTCAGGTAGTAATGTCATTGGCAATTAAAATACACAAGAAATATTATTATTATAAATAGATAATAGATTTTTTCTTGAATAAATACAAAACTAATAGAATTTGTGAGGAATTTTTTACGTCCATTTTGCATCACCCTTTTATCGATGGTAGAACATAGTAAACGGATTTAGCACAACGGATTATGAACGCCTCTTTAAAAAAAAAACAATGGATATCAAATACTTTGCTACTAAAAAAGTATTTCTAAAATTAAAATCTTATCTTATCTCAAATACGTACTGGTGGTCGTCTCATTTCAAAAGTTGCCAAGATAAAAATGTATGAAGAAGACGCACTTATCGGGCGGGGGTCACGGATTTCATTAACAGTATCAATAGGACCTCTTGGGGACCAACCCTCGCTTTATGCTCGGTATCTGCCGCCAGTTTATGCTGGCCTATTGAGGATTTATCATGCGAAAATACTAAATAAGTTTCTTGGTATTACTGAACAAGTACCGAATTTATGTAGGTATATAGGTGTGTCTAATTTATACGTGGTTGTAGTGTTAGAAAGATACTGGAGACATTTTCAGTATACAGTTTCGAGTATTTGCAAAATGGTACCTGTGGGGTAATTGCATAACACACTATCAGTAGGTATGACTTGTATTTCGACAGTTCAACAGCATTCATTGCGTTATTTACTTTGCTGAGCACACAATTTTCTCGAACATATGAAATATATGATATGGCAATATCCTTCAAATTTCGCAATTATGATGCTCTCTTCTTTTTTTTGTAAACCGGTCTTAAAGCTTTGAGTTAATCATTTCAGCTAGCCTAGTCTTAAACGTAAGCTTATTGTGTTATAAAAACTGTATGTTTAAATGATTTGTAAAGTACCTAAAAAACTGTGGATGATGTAGGTACCTACGACGTGACCCCTTTGCGAAACATTATACGAACACCAGTCATAATGAATTGTTGATTTAACCCAACAAAAAGACCAACGAAAATAATCAAATAATATCAAAATAAACAAAAACGCAAATTACGTTCGATTTCTAAATAAAACGGGTCCAATTACACTGGCTGATCCGTCCGACCGTCACCATTGTCAACTGGCCAAGGGTTTATCAATACGTAAATAAATTGACCCTTCCGCTGCTCCCGTGTTGTTGACGAACATTTTTGCTCTTTTTCGCCCTTCATTTTACCCCGTTTAAATAAAATTGGATTTAGTATACTCACTTTGTGATAACTTAATCGGACGAAGTATTTGCTTACGAGAATAGTTAAACCATTTGGACATCATTTTACGGTTCGATAAACAATGAGGTTGAATTGGAGAATGGATGTCCGGGGATCCATTTCTTTATACAAATCTGGGTACTGTGATTTGCCTCCTAATGTAGAATCAAGTGTCGTTACAATGAAATGATATAAATATACAAAATGGATGGCTATTCAATGTTAGCTATAATATTCAAAAGATTTTGTAAGGGGATAGCCGATCTTAACTCTAATTGGCATTAACTTAAGAAAAAAGAAAGTGTTATTAGCCTACTAGGGTAAATAAAGAACAGTCAAATCATGTGGCTCATGTGAGCAGTGGTGGCCCACGGTCGTGAGTTCTTTACTTCGTGTATTTATTCTCATCACCACTGCTCTTAAAGCGATGATGGAAAACATCGTGAGGAAACCGGCATGTCCTAGAACCAAAAATTCGAGAAATGTGACATCCACCAAACCGCACTGGGCCCGCGTGGTGGATTATAGCCCACTCCCTCTTACAGGGAGGAGGCCTGTGTCCCTGCAATGGGAACATTATAGCATAATTGTGACATGAACAAAATCTGTGTACAAAGAAAATCTGTGTCAAAGTGAAAGTTCGAAAAGTCTCAAATTGCCAGTAAGATATCTTTAAATATAAACAAAAAAACTGCCGTCTCATACATCAGTCACTTGTTACCTAGCAAAGTAGCAGAAATTCGACACATTGCGAAATCAGCTTATCCCTTATTGCATATAATTGGCACGCGGCCCCAGCACCCGGGGGTGCGATGTGACCAATCAGCACACAGCGACACGTGTCATTTCGCACCCCTTTTCCACATTTCCTTTGATTTATGAGTTACAGACGAACGTTTTGTTGCAGTGTTTTTTTTTTATAAATTACTTATTAATTTCGTTTGAATTTTTGCAATGGATTGGAAGAATCCATGGTGCAGAATGTGCAGATTATGATTTTGAATGCAGGCAAATGATTTTAATTTAATACATTAATCTAACATGCCTTTAAAAAACAAAACGTAACAGTTTATTAAAGGAACAAACCGAAAGATTATAAAGTTTTTATTCAAACCATACGAACTAACTAGAACAAGGCCATGAGTATGAATCACTCTTGAATTGATATCTTCTCTTTATACTCTTACTCTTGAGTCTTCAGCAGAAATTACACTTCGACAGAAACTACTACATAACAGTCAAAGTCAATGCCAACAATCTTACAAGTCTTATAATTGAATTAGCGTTTATTATTAAACGCTCATTCGATTATGAGACTTTTACACACTGCTATACATCAAGCTACACATTTCCAATTTACGCTGAGCTCGCACTGTACGGAAATCCTACACAATGCGAGATCAGCTTATACAGGAAATGTGTAGCTTGATGTGTGGCCGTGTGTACAAATAAACGCCGCGTTTGCCCCGCCCGTGAGCTCGCCCCAATAAATCCCGTGGGACGCGACACCGACACATTGCATGTGACGGATTAACATTATCATTTGACACTGCATTTATTTAACTGTAGCTGTACTACACCAACGTTTGTTGTTGTTTATATGTGTACGAGAAGGATTATAGTATGGGAAACTTAGATATTTGATAGAGGGAATCGTAGAGAACAATCAAAAGCAATGATTGCCAAATAATGACGGTAACAAGGATTTTAATTAGACATTTGTTTCTTATGATTATTTTACTATTGCTATACCTATTTAATCTGCAACATTAATTCATTGTGTTATCAGTCAAAGAATTAAACTGTTTGCAAAGTCATTCATGACACAACTTATTTAAAACTTCGGGGTAATTGTAAAATTATGATGTTTGATTTTATTAATTTTTTTGCCACCGAAGCGCTAAGAAGATTGCGTAAAACACTAATACATAGTAGGAATGTCTTCCGTTTTGACAGTTCAACGACATTCATTGCGTTATTAACATTGTTGAGCATATTTTTTTTTCGAACATACGAGAAAGTGTTTTAGGCAATGGTTTGGTTTGTATCCTTTAAAATTATTCAGATTCTCATATATGTGTTACGCTGTTATCTGCAAAATAAAACGTTTACATTTGTGATTTTATTATCATAGTAAAAACATATTTGTTTAAATAAGAAATAAAACGAAGTAACTAAACAAATAAATACAAAAACAAAAATTAATATTCAGTCTTCATCATCATCATCATCATTTCAGCCGAAAGACGTCCACTGCTGGACATAAGCCTCCCCCAAAAGGAGGGTTTTGCCATAATCGCCACGCTTAGCAGGCGGGTTGGCGATCGCAGTATGGTGGGTAAAATGCATAGAGAACGCTGTTGCCCATTCTGTAGTACGTCCCTTAGTCGCCTTCTACGACACCCACTGGAAGAAATGGGATGGTGCTATTCTTTTAAGTCCGGCACCACACGGAAGTCGGATCCACAAGGATATTTAGACTTATGATTTATCATTATAAATCTAAATTCAACCTATAAAATTACACTGACAAAAACCTTACCAATTAACACATTACTTTGAGTATCACCTGGTATAATATCCTTTGGTGATTGCAACAAGATATTCAAATTTTCAAGGAGATGAAGCTAAATAATCATTTCCGGGGATATTGTGGTAGATTCTCAGAAAAGCATATATCATTGTATATGAGTGCGGTCACTCACACAATAGCTAATATTAGCTGGCAACACTAATTGCGTTTTCAAAGCACAAAGCTACGGCCCCCAGCTTTGAGTGCAGAGGCAGCAATAAGGGACTGGCATTACATGCTATCGAGTTACTGGTTCAGTTGCCTCACTATTGATTACTAAAATAGAGGTAGGTATCTATAGAATTTTTGATTTGCGTCTAAGGTGAAGGCTCCAGGGTATACCGTGAAATTCATATGTTCTTATGTTTTTTGCAATTTGCAGGTCAATGCTAGGTTGATACTACGTTGATTACAATGACGTTTCATGAAAAAGTCACTCAATGGAATAAAATGAGCTAACATGTCATTGAAAGCCATATTGGTAAGGGTCGTAAATCATATTTTTTGCAACATACAGCTTGACAATGACTTCCAATAAACGTATGAGAATTTATGGAGCTCTTAACTAAAATACTATAGTTCGTCTTTTAAATTGTATTCAGTAACTTGACAGTTGAAGGGTTACCAGTTTTTGACAAAAAAAGATAGTGAGGTGGTGTAAGAGTGAACGAAATTGAATGAACTTGAAATAATGTACTTATAAGCAAATTATTATAAAGGATCAGTGATGTTATCAATACCATTATCCATACGACACATATCATCTTCTACTTTTAATATATGAGATACGCAAGCACTCCATGACGAAGCGGTCACATTACTAACCCCTTCTTTATTTATTTTTTAATTTCTTGTTTTTTAAAATATTCATTCTGTTAACATGCCCCTTTACCGTGCTCAAATTAATTATATTGTGTTGAGATTAAAAATGATTTATTTTAAAATTAAACCATTTTTATCATTCATTCATTACCCAAAATCGTTCACTACCCCAACTCTATATTAGTCTTAATATGATAACATAATTTTTTAACAACCTATAAATGAACCACTGCAAGGCAAATGCCTCTTCTCATTCAGAGAAGGTGCCAGCATTTATCATCACGCTTGCTTAAGGCGGATTAACAATTACAGACTCACTACGAAAAAATACTTCCATGACTTCGTTCCACCCAATGATAAAAGCCTATCATACAAAAATCAAGATACAAAAATCTAAATATTTTATTTCACATAAACCTACATGGGCACTTATGAAACGTCAGAAGCTAGGTGCACGGTTCCAAATTGTCGCTTCCTATGGAGAAGAGCCGGCAAGAAACTCGACGGTTACTCTTTTAAAAATAATTGGCTTTAACAATGTTTTCAAATTACAGTGATAATAGGTATGGGAGGACAGTGCAGGCCTGTCAATAAGTACAGGTACTTAGAGAAATGAAAACACAGAATAGAAAATCGTCTACAAATCTAGTCTGTAAGGCCTACAACGTTCTCTCATTCACAATATGTAAAAGAATCTACATAAATAAAATGAACCTATTTAAGGTTAATAATTTACCCAAGGTTAACACATTTCGCAGTAGATAATCCTTTTTAAAACAATATAATGAACAAACTACGAACAATGGCAGACGCAAAATTAATGAAAACCATAAAATGCACAACTCAATTCATAGTTGACCACTAGAATTTTGTATTAAATGTGGAACGGAGGGAACTGGACGCTACCCATTCGAGAAACCTTAAAATGACTCATATAGAGTTGTTACGGATTTTGGCAAAATTATTACTGCGAATTGACCACGGAGGTTTCCTGTAACTTATGGGGATGTTTTCAATATAATGTTACATGTAATTAATTATTTCTAATAATGTTGGGATGCTGATCCAATTTGTTTATGTGTGTATCGACTTTGGCCACAAGATGCGTATCTTCTATTTGCACAAAATATTTCTTGATAAAGGTGAGGTATAAAAATATGATTCGCGAAATACGTATGTATTTATTAACTTAGAGGAATGTTATTGATGATTTAAGTGATTATAATTATGTAAAGCCATATTTAAAACGGTCGCGTATCATATTTTGTTTAGCATACGATCTGTCACTGACCACCCTAATTGCGTATTCATTGCGTTATTTACGTTGCTGAGCAGACACATTTTAACGAACATATAAAGCAATGGCTTAACAATCTGTTTCAAAATGAAACAGATTATGATTAATCGCGAGTTACGCAATTAGGGTGCTGCAAATTGCAATAATCGTAAGGAAATTTGAATTTCGGGACTTTCCTGTCTGTGGCTTTCACCTTGTTATTTTTTATTTTTTTTATTAACGATCGAATAACCAAAAAGAAAATTTAGTTAAAAAGTTATCAAAGGTGTTAGACAGTATAATGGGATCATTTTGCTTGAATTAGTAGCAAAGCAACTTTTTTACGAATAAACCGCTCAGATTTTCAAACAATACGTACACAATTGCTCCCTTATTTCTGGCTATTTCGATTGGACAGCCGCCCCTAAATGTAAATCATATCGGGAGCGAAGCTTTGCATGCTGTTTAGATCACGAGCTCCGACCCACGTAGGTACTACGATGGAAGCGATTTCACGTGCCGTTGCGCACGAGTTGACGAACACAAATCATTCATGAAATATTGAACTTTGCTGAACTTTACATATTTTTGAGCAAACGTTTGAGATGTGTTTTGAAACTTTATGTCTTTAATATGTTTAGTTTGTACTTGATTTTTTAGTTTAGGTATTCTTATCAGGATTGTTACTACTTTAGTTACGTGGTGCATGTACAATAGGTATATCTCTGCCTAACCCTTCGGAGGCCAAAGCCATGATGTTACGTGATGAGGATTATAGAATACTAGCTTTTGCCCGTAGATCCGACCGCGTGGTTGTCGGTAAAAGTAGCCCGTGACCTTCTCCATATCCCAGGCTATATCTCGGCCAAATTTCATGACGATCGGTTCAGCGGTTTAGGCATGAAAGCGTAACAGAGTTACTTTCGCATTTATTAAGAAGGGATTGCCAGAAAACTGCAATGTTCCGCTTTTGTTACGGGCACTGGTTTACGGTGGTGTTTTGTTTCATAAAGATGGCATGACGGGTACTTATAGGCTTAGTAACAAGTCCCCTTGCCAGTAACTAATTTAATATGGATGCGCTAGGGTAGCCCGTAACATTCAAATTTCCTTCAGTGTTAGATTCCCGACCGTAACAAATATGGCTTTAAATAATTATAATTACTCAAATCATCAAAACAACCCATTAAACGACAATCACATTAAATGATTTTTTTATGAAATAGTTTAACTAAATAGTATTAATATTATTCTGTAAATAATACGTCTTCAATCACGAATCTTAGTTTGTTCAACACACATATTTTTTTTTTCACATAGATTTTTAAATGTTTTAATTTATTTTATATTCTAATATTTAAAAATGTAATTTATATGTATTTAGTGAAATGAAGGATAATAATAAATCATTAATAATAACTTATTTCACTGTAAAAGTACTTACAACAAGAATTTACAATTACAATTATTTATAAAGTCGTTTGACGGTTCTACAGCAGCACATAATAGATGATCTACAAACTCCCAAACGAAGTCAAGCTTGTATTTTGGAAGTAGGTGGTTCTTAAGATGCAGGACTTTCATAGACACAACCTTGTAGCCTAGGATAGGAATTGAATTCCAATAATATACAGATTAATTGTAAACAAACTAAATTTCGAAACATACATTGACAAATAAATATGTAATAGTATCCACATTATCTAAAACTACAATTTACAAAAAAAAGAAACACCCTGACGACACTGACCTATGAATTGCAAAAAAAAAAACATGAGAAAATTTGAATTTCCCTTAATACGGCCAACATCTGCTGCGCTTGCACCTGACATAAAAGCTTAAGATTAACCATCATAGACCTAAACACCATTAAAATTCGACAGCATATTGACAGCTCGCCCTCCCAACCCATCCACCAAACTCTAGCCCAAAACTTAATTTAATTGTCTAAATCAGGGTACCCAAGTCAGAGAATCAGCGAAGAGTGAAAACGAAGACACCCGGGTGGACCGGTTCCCATCGCATCACGTTGGAATCCGTCGGATCCACCCGCCCGGGTAATTGGGGCCCGCCAGAGCGGATAAAAATTAACGAGCATTATCATATTCAAACCGAAAGGCTTAATTTAATAGAATGTATATAAGTTTTGGGACTGTTTATTTTGGTGATTAAAATGCGTGTGTATGAAATTTTGGTGCTGGATTTTCAGTGTGAGCTGTGCCGTAACTTTTAGTGGGTTACTCGTGTGTCCAGACGTTAATTACCTTTTCCGGATTGCCTGTGTATGTTTTTTTTTTTTTTTTTGGGTTGGGAAATCATCAAATAACTTCTCCCGCTCTGGGTGGAGCAGGAGGGCGTGTCAGACTTTTACTGACTAAAACCCACCCGTGTTCCTTCAGTAGCCCGTATACCAGGGGCTGTGGTATCTCTTTCAAACAAACCCGCACCCCTGGCAGGCATCGGCCCTTGCGGGCCCCATCATTTTTTGTGCTAACATCTCTTTGAGGCGCGCGTGGAACACAACGCGCCGTCGACTTGGGCTTGGTCCTTACCGGACAGCGAGCTACCCATTACTCGCCGTCCGCAAGCTCATGCCTACGGTGGCCGAAAATCGGCCTGGCATTCCCGACGCCCAGGGCGTCTCCGTATCCTGCGGCGGCTAGGGTCGCGAGGGCGCATATGCTGCCTCTCCCTCACGTGCGCCGCCTCCCTCTTCGCGAGCATCACTGCTTCGCTGAAGGAGGTGACGGCTCCCCATGCCCTCTCGCTCCGTACCATGGCCTGGACCAGGGCCGGACGCGAGAGATCGCCGCCGCCGATCGCCTCCACGAGGACACAGCGGTGCTCCACCCAAGCTGGGCAGACCGCCACCGTGTGCTACACCGTGTCCTCAGGGCGATCTTCGCAGTGGAAACACCCTAGCGTTTCCTCCCGCCCTATCCGAAACAGGAACCTCCCGAAACAACCATGTCTGGTGAGGACCTGCGTCATGCGGAAGGTGAGGACGCCATGCCGCCTCTCGAACCACTCCTCAAAGAGGGGACTTACCGCCGCAATCGTGGCGTGCCCAGCACTGGGTTGTGACAATCGCTCTCTCCATGTCACCATGAGATCCCGCCGGAGCTCTGTCCGCTGTGCCGCGATTTCCCGCGGCAGCGGAGTTACGCCCCGGCATTTGGCCTCCTCGCACCACTCCCACATTTGCGCGAGGACCTTTGCCTCCAGATCCCATGGCGGTAATCCGGCAAGGAGGCCCGCCGCCTCGCCGGAGATCGTGCGATATCCTCTGATCATCCGTATGGCCATGACTCTATGGGACGCCCTCAACCTGCGAGCTGGTTGGCGCCTCAATGTAGGTGCCCACATCGGCGCCCCGTGCCTGTGTATGCTGAGAAATATTTTAAGCAAAACAGTTAGTTCAAAACTAAAAACCGACTACTGAAAAATTATAATTATTATTTAGTTAGACATACTAGCTGCTAATTAGCTGATGCGTATGTATCAAAAAGAGAGAGAGAAGAAAATGATGAGACAAGAAAATAATCTCATCTGAAAACCGTGGTCGTATGTCACTTTACCCTAAAGCTTATGATCGCTTACTACTGTGCAGACGATCGAGACTCTTTCAACGATCTCATTTGTCAAATTATGATAAGTAGTTTAGAAGTTATGAAGGGAACAGACATAGGTACATTCATACCCACATCCGTACATCCGTATCCGTACCGGTCAAAATTTAAACCCTCTTCTTGCTGCGTCATTGTCGGGTAAAAATAATAAATATGATTATATCCCATTTTTAAAAGTAGACTGCTAAGATTATCATCTTGACATCTTGGCACTCTAGCACAGTTACGACTCCTGAACTCAGATTTCATGTCATGTGACCTCATAATTATATAAGGTTAAGATCCAACGTCATCGACGCAATTGCCTAATGGCGTAGAATATGTGACCTCGTTTAATTTAGCCATGATTATTTCTAAAGTGACACTAATTGATGTTCTAGCTTCAATTAGTCCGCGCAAAATCTTTGCGGTGCAATTATCGTATGTATACTGAATAGTGACGTCACACGCTCGCTCGGGCGGTTGCGTGCGCGCTGACGCTGCAAATTTGATCGCGCGGTTTCGGCTTAACGGATACGTTTAGTTATTGTTCTATAGGGTGCTCTACAAATTAGTGATGATTTTTTTTCATTAATATTTTCTAGGTTCAAGTTATATTTTTTAATAAAATCTGAATTCGCTCACAATGGGCCTTATCAGAAGGCTAAACCCAAAGGGCAATGGAGAGACTTATGCTCGAAATTTCCCTACGTGATCGAATCAGAAGAGATCCGCAGGAGAACCAAGGCAACTGACATAGCCCGAAGAATTGCCAAACTTAAGTGGCAGTGGGCAGGTCACATTGCTCACAGAACAGATGGCCGATGGGGCCGAAAGGTTCTGGAGTGGCGACCGCGTACCGGAAGACGTAGCGTTGGAAGGCCTCCAACACGATGGACCGATGACCTTGTGAATGCCGCAGGAATCCGCTGGATGCGAGAAGCGCAGAACCGGTCGAAGGGGAGGAGCTTGGGGGAGCCCTATGTCCAGCAGTGGACGTCTTTCGGCTGAAATGATGATGATGAATCAATTGGTAAGGAGCCCGTACTATTTATAATTTTGAAGTAGGTACGTATTTGGAGGACATGCAACTCTGTCTATAGATGGTGATAATGGTCACATTTTCCCACTTGATATTAAATGGTTCCATCCTTTTACAAAAAATTGAAGGATGAAAGGAAGTTTCCTAACTGATAACATTAGAACCGTCGTATCTTTATGCAGCCTAACTTTTCTTAAATGGCCCTGTAGATCCCAGAGTATAATTTCAAGCTACCTCGAAAAACAGTTTTTGTCGTCGTGGTTTTAACTTAGACAGCAAAATAAGATTCTACATTTTTGAAATAAAACCTTTTAGACAGGTTTTTTTTATTTACTACTGTAAAAAGACAAGAATTGCAAATGTTTATACTTACGTCAAGAGGATGAAAGAGTGCAATATGTTTTTTTTTTTAATGACCTTGATGTTTCCTATACATCCGTAACTACTTACTGGGAATTTTAGGCGCATATCAAAAATCAGAAGTAACGCGGCCGAAGTTCTTTTAAAATTTCTTAACAAAACACCAGTCATATTTTGATCAAGTTCTGATTAGTGGTTTTTGAGTTAGCTTCGCTACTACGTATTTTTACCAACTCGTACTATGCTTGATGATGTTATAATAACTTTCTATCAATGTTATTGACTAAGCAGGAAAAGGTACCTAAACGAATTTTTGTGTGGTGGGCAAAAACCAAAAACTTAAAAAATAAAGAGTTTATTAATAAAATACAACCGACTTCCAAAAAACACCACAAAGTAAAAAAAAATATTTTAATCTCGGAAGGCGGTAGCAAAATAACCGAAAATACAAAACCAAAACGGAACCAACATCCGAAATTAAAAAAAATATTTTGTAACGCCTCCCTGGCAATATCCTTTAATCGCCAAAAGATCGCAAAATGTACAGTGCCACAAGCAAAGTCTATTTCGCGTTCCTTTCTCATGATATTTGTATTTGTTATGCAATGCAACCGTAACAAAACACTATCACATACACAATCTGAAGTAAAAATCTACAAAAAAGCATCTCGGCACTTGCAGGCGAAGGTATTCCGACACCCGCTGTATAAGCCGCGGCGGTTCGCTGCGATTCGCGACCAAAGAACCGTGAAATTGGTTTATTCGCTCGATCCGATGAATAATTAATATTGTAACGTACGTCTAGCCTACGCGGCTCTAGATTGAACGGGATCGCATCTGCATATATAAACCCTGTGGGAAACTCCACATGCTATTGTCGATATTAAAAGGCGGAATCAACGATTTTTGAGACACACTTATCAAACGCGCAATCTCTTACATCTTACATCCTTGCAGGTATAAAAGACTATTGTTCCGTAAAAAATACTTATTTGAAGAATTTATTGTTCTTGACACTTCTTGGTACCATGTGGTGCCGGACGTAAAAGAATAGCACCATCCCATTGCTTCCCGTGGGTGTCGTAGAAGGCGACTTAGGGACTTACTAGAGAATGGGCAGCAGCGTTCTCTATGCGTAAAGGTTTTACCACTATACTGCGATCGCCAACCCGCCTGCCAAGCGTAGCGATTATGGCACTACCGCCCTTTTGGGGGAGGCTTATGTCCAGCAGTGGACGTCTTTCGGCTGAAATGATGACACTTCTTACAACTAGCCATGAGGTATTCATATATCTGTGGTGGTAACCCCAGATATATGAATACCTCAACCATATATTAATCAGCCAGTAGATTTTCTCATTAAAAGGGTTACCCAAAACAGATAACTTCAACAATTGCCAATTCAGTCAGGTTACCTAATTTAAGTGTTCCATATTTATTTAAATTCTAAGGTTGACAATGAAGAACCTACTGACGGTACAATTTTAGCATGCAATAGAGCTGCTCCACATAATAAAGTATAGGCAAGCCAGGGCCTAGAGACAAAATACATTTCTGTCAGCGTTCACGCCAAACGCTACGCCAAAATGTATGGGAATGACATTACCTGCGGAAAGGACACGACGTAATCTTTCCGCATCTGTCAATCTGTTTTGTCTAGGCCTGCTCTGGTGATACTGGCCAACCCCTAGGCATAGATTAATGATATACTCATTAAGAAGGTTATTTAAAAGAGTTCTTTAAGGATTAAATACCTCTTTTAGAAAACCTTCTATTTATAATTTTTAACCGCTTTAAAAAAGAAGGAGGTCATCATTTCGACATGTTTATATATTTATGTTCGGGCATAACTCCCTCATATATAGGGGGACTGGTAAAAAAAAATCAGCTGTTCCCTACATTTATGTTCGCATAACTCGTCAAAATGTAGGGAACACCTGATTTTTTTTTTCGCGATTTCGGGTTTGGTCCCATAATAAAAGTTGTTCTTATTGATGAGTACAATCACGTGTTTAAATTTCGGTCACTAATTACCAGTCACCCTATATATACAGATTTTCAAAATATTTTTTTTGTTTGAAAGCTTGGTTTAATCCGAAACGGTCTCATTAAAATTTCATATAGATCTGATGATGCATTTCGGAGAAAGACAAGGGAACTCTTCAAAAAATGACAGGAAAACAACCGCGGTTGCTGCTATCGCATAAACATGCATTGTTTTGACCCCAAGGATAATTAAATTTCGAATGGGGTAGGTACCATAACAGACAAGTGAAAAATTAAAAACTTTTTCCAAAAAGAAAACAATCGACTTCCAAAAACACTACAAAGTGAAAATAACATAAGTCGGTTGTTCTTTTTTTTTTGGAAAATGTTTTTTCTTATTTCAAAACATAATTTACTTTTAAGTAAGTGGCTTTTTCCTTCTCCGTACAGGGAGGCCAACCCTGCAGAGGGACAGGACAGGCCAGTTAGATTACATTATATTAGGTCTTTACCTATGAAATTGCCGTTCTGCAGTACTGGCCATTTCAAATCAAAATAATTTTTGTTTGGCTAAGAATTCTAATTTCAAATTAATTTTATTTTAAAAACATGGATTTTTTTTTCTAAAAGTAGTCATTTCTTTATTGATTAGTGTTACATTTTCATCGCATTTCAATCTTTTTCGTCATCATGGATACGTTAAAAATTCGAGTAATTATGGAATATGAGTACCGTCGTGGCAGCAACGCGGCACAAGCGGCACGCAACATCAACGACGTTTACGGAGCTAACACTACAAACCAACGCACCACCTGTTATTGGTTTGCTCGCTTCCGTTCTGGAAATTTCGACCTGAAAAATGAACCTCGCGGTCGTCCGAAGACTTTGGTCGACAATGACGAATTAAAGGCGATTGTGGAAGCTGATGATACACAATCTACGGCTGAATTAGCAGCAGCTTTCGACGTTAGCGTCAAAACAATATTGGTCCATTTGCGTCAAATTGGCAAGGTAAAAAAGCTTGACAAATGGGTGCCCCACGAACTCAATGATCGCCAGCGCGAAGTACGCGTCGAGACGTGCCTTGCACTGCTCAACAGACACACAAATGAAGGAATTTTGAACCGCATTGTTACCTGCGATGAAAAATGGATTCTGTTTGATAACCGTAAGCGCTCAGCAAGTTGGTTGGATCCTGGTTCAGCACCTAAACAATGCCCTAAACGAAAACTTACCCCTAGAAAAGTGATGGTCACTGTTTGGTGGTCTAGCGCCGGTGTGATTCATCACAGCTTCTTACCAAACGGGGTGAGCATTACTGCAGATGTGTACTGTGAAGAACTGAACACAATGATGGAGAAGCTGGCGCATCTCCAACCAGCATTGGTCAATCGCTCGTCTCCGCTGCTCCTGCACGACAACGCGCGACCTCATACTGCACAGCAGACGGTCTCCAAGTTGCAAGAACTGGGGTTGGAAGCTCTCCGTCATCCGCCCTACTCACCAGACCTTGCGCCTACAGACTACTACTTTTTCCAGAATTTGGATAACTTCTTGGCGGGAAAAAAATTTAATACCCGAGAGGCAGTACAAAATGCCTTTGAAGAATTTGTTGCCTCCCGTCCAGCTGATTTCTTTAAGAAGGGCATCAATAAACTGCCACTGCGATGGCAAAGATGCATTGATTGCATGGGTGATTACTTCGATTAATACAAATAAAAAATTCATGAAAAAAATTCGTTTAAATTTTTTCATACAAAACGGCAATTTCATAGGTAAAGACCTATTATATATGTGGGCTTTTGAACCAATTTATAGAAATAAGTATCATTTATCATTTAATCTCTACCCAATGAAGGCATTGATATTGGAATGGAATGAGGAAAAACTGGTGGGCCTGGCTGAAAAGCACGCTGTCTCACCAGGCAGCGAGTTCGACAGAGGTAGTACCCGTGATGAGCAGTTAGACGCTAGTCTGCACGCACAACATTATTGAGTGAACTGCAGGATCAGTTTTAGTAAAACAGGCGCGTAAAAAATTTAGAAAAGTCCTTCGGAAGATCGGGTTTTATGAAAAAACCACTGCTTAAATCAATGACCAATAAAGTTTATTGAACTTTTGGATAATTGATCTTTGTCGGTATTGACTTAGTTTTGGAGATTTTATACTTCTTTTATTACTTAAACACGCCCAAAGTTAGGTTAAATTAGCAAGAAAAACTAATCTTTGTTGCCTCCTAACTTTTTAATGGCATTTAAATTTAGTATTCTGTTTCCGTACAGACAATTTTAATAATACGACAAAACCATACCATGTTTAATTTTTGATGTACATTGTCTAACAGTGGAGTAATACACTCCCGAAGTTTGTATGTGCAAAATGTGGACTAGATTCAGCTGAAGACAAAATTGCTTATTCGATTATTAGCCATGGCCAATGATTACCTTTGAAGATCGAACACACTATCCACTTCCAATTTCAGTATACAATAGTGTAGCTACACATAATATAGCTACATGTAAGCCAGGTGATACTGGCCAGCCCCTCGGCACAGATTAATGATACAATATGTCACCGACTGCCGCGTATTATGGAGTTAATCTACCTTCGGCAAGGATTGATGCATCATTCGCTGCGAAATTAGTGTCCCGGTAATTGTTAATAATATCGGTAAAAAAATTATCGAGTGAATCGATTTCATGGTCCGTTAATCGAGATGGGCAGTCGATTTATTAGTGAGGTATCGTATTATTTATAGCCATAAATTAAGGATGTCGTTTTAGTTGATGTCTATGTATACTTTATTTATAACAAAATGAAGGTAGGGTTGGATAAAACGGACTAAGAGCTGAAGACCTGTTGTATACGAGAATAACCGATGCAAAAGTGAAAGCTTTTTGTTTTGTCTTTCGCTGTTAATTTAGTGTTGGTCTGGCAGTTTGAGTACTTTATGAGGCCTGCCCAAATATCCTTTCTTTGGTATTGTTCTAGTAGAACTCCTCAAGTGCGAGTTGAGCTACACGATAACTGATAAATGTTTGTTCTGACTGGACTAGTCCACTCAAATATGTGTGGTTCTTTCTTCATAATACCATTTCAGGCACTAATCTACATTGTCTTCTCATGATCTGACCAACAAAAGCTTAACAAAAATAAACAATTTCATTACAAAAGCCAAGCCAGATAGCAAAGGACACTGTTTTATAATTCCTTTCTAAGCGATGAATTAATTCCAAAGCTAAGTTTCGTAGTTAATTTACTTTAAGAAACTGATTTATAACCTTGCCATTTAGTTCCTCAAACACAATATAATTTAAAACGATAGTTATTTTCTAGCGAACAAAACAATAACATAGCAATTCAAATACAACTTTATCGCTTCAAATTTTCATTTTCTATTAAAGTAATCAACAAAGGGCAACAGACGAATAAAATCCCGCAACGAATTAATAAGTCGTCAAGTGATACTCGCAGTGTACCGCCAAGTTCTCCCATTTGATGCCTCTGATTGGCTCTCTCTATATTTTAATTAACTTGTAGAAAACTCTTGTTTTAACTTTATAACTGTTATGGGCGGCAGTGTTGTGGTTGGATTGATTAAATTGTATTGATTTTTGGAATCTCAGCAGGTGTCAGTCGAATTTTGCTAGCTGGTAGTAAATATTAAAGTCGTTTACAGGGTGTAAGGGGAACGCGAAGCCAGAACGTAGGTTATATACAGCCTAAATTCAAACGGATACCAATAACCTTTCGCCTTACATTGGTTATTTGGCATTAATTTAAAACGTTTGGTGCTTCTGTACTGTTTCTACTTATTTTATTTTGACGGCGCTAAACAAAGGATGCTTAAACCTAAACTCGCCGCCTGGACTTAAGGTCGTTCGCAAATAACGGTTCATTTAACTGTTCTCACAGCATCGTGTATAAAAATGATATATTTTTTGTCAAAAATTGTAATAAAGATAGGCACTTAAAAGGCACTTTTATATTAAAATAGAATTGATTCTAGTCGCCCCTTCCAAAATGTAGTTTCGTATGGAGTAATGGGCAAGAAACTCCACCGTTACTCTTTTAAAATGTTTTAACTACAATATTTATTATGTGTGAAAACTATGCACCCAGAATAAAATTACCATACCAAAATAGGTAAAAAGAATGAAATTGGAGCAATTAGAGATAAATTAATTTTATGATAGATACATATGGCGCTCACAAATTTACAAACGTAAAAGTAAGTGTACAATTTTCCTAGATACCCCTTGGTTGTTAGATTTTCGAGCTTCTGACGTCCCGTAACGACTGTTAAAGATCCAAGAATCACAGCGAGGCACGGAGGGGTCTTGTTATGTAAAGTTGGTCACCCATCCACGGACCACCCGCGGCAAGCGTAGCTTAACCTGGTCGATCGACCCAAGCGGTGGTCACTACAGAGCCACCTCACTTTCCTATAATTAACTATCTGCAATCCTTACACAGTTACAAGTCATAAAAATATCCGATCTCAAAGTCCAAACAGTTGAAAGCTAAAAGCCGAGATAACTCACAGAAGCCAATCTTTTTCAGGACACGTCTATTCAAATGGCATTTTTCCCGATTCAAAAATCTACAAAGAGCCTATGAAAGTCAACTACCCTCTTTACTAATACTGTGGCTCGGGCGTGGCGAGGTGACAATATTATTCGAGCTAAAATTGGGGATTCGCCGCATTTATTAAAGAGAAAACCAGCAACAAAGGGATGATATTGAATTGTAAGGAACGGTGGTGAAGATTTACGATGGATGGTGGATAAGGTATTTTCAAAAATACGTTTTTCGTAAAAAGCTGGTGGAAAAGGTAAAACTTGTTTCCGCCCGGGATCGAACCGGGGACCTTGTGCGTGTGAAGCACACGTGATAACCGCTACACTACGGAAACGACAAATGCTGTGGCGAAATTACCAATATGGTTCCAATCAAAACATTGTTTTACATTCAATTCAATTTTCTTTGGGAACTTGTTTGGAACATACATTAATGATACGTGTGCAAAAATCTGTTCCTTTTAATTTCAGTTATTAGGAAACATCATCATCATCAGCCTATAATGTTCCCACTGCTGGGACACAAGCCTCCTCTCGGTGAGAGGGATTGGGCCGTAATCCATCACGAAGGCCCAGTACGGGTTGGTAGATGTCACATGTCTTCGAATTTTTGGTTCTAGGACATGCCGGTTTCCTCAAGATGTTTTCCTTCACCGTTTTGAGAGCAGTGGTGATGAAATAATTTACACAAAGTAAAGCGCCTGTCTGGGTTCGAACTCACGACCTACAACTCGTAAGTCGCGGCCGGTACCACTTGGCCACCACTGCTATCTAGGAAACAGTCCATTATTACCCAGTGAAAATTAAACTCTTCCACAATTACAGATATATTTTTTAATCCGAAATAAATTGATTTGATTTGATTTGATTTGATTTATTTTGGCAGAATTTTACGAAACCCTAAAAAAGAATAACCTTCTGATAACTCTTTTTTTAAATAGGTTTTTCACAAAACTGATGTAATACAATCACAAATGCAATAATAGCTTTACCAAGACAATATTTCCGATTGACATCTACTAAGTAGATGTGACTCTAGCATACATATTTTACATAAAACACTTACTGTAAAAAACAATTTCAAATTCATTTATTATTTTGTAAACATAGAGTAAAAATTAAACAGATGTTATATAAAAATATGTTTTTGCATACTATGTCCCGCCACAAGGCATATAAAATAGGGTGTTAAATCTAAAAAATAAAATCAATAGGTAAGATGTCCCAATTTCTTTCCAAACACTAATCAATGTAAACAAAACTTACAAAATGTGAACTTTCCATAGTAATGAAAAACTACTATCATCTCAAAAACCGCAAGGTATAACTTCCGCGCTCCATGTGTTAGATCACGCCAGCTCCGAGGGTCGGGGCGGGTGACACGCACAAAGAACCTCCAACTTCTTTCATTGTAGATTAAATTCTTTGATTCCCCCGCTCACCTAGTGAGCGTCCAGAGGGAGCCACGCGATCGCTATGTGTACGTAGACCTAATTAGATGCACAATTAAAAATATAAATATCTGAACTATCGCATCTGTATTTTCAAATACCTTAGGTTAGGCAAAGAATCTGCATTTGTATTATTGTTCAGAATCGGTTGGGAATAGTTTCAACAGTGGTTACGTGAACATAGTAAGACTAACTCAAGAGAAATGACATAGAAAAAAGAGGTAAGTACCAGGGTCGCCGGATATAATTAAAGTTTAGTGAAAAACCGATGAATGTTTTCGATTGAAAGTTTATTTTACAAATGAACTGTTTATTTTCTATTTATTTTATTCGAAAACATCCACCTATTTCTGACTTCAACTATAACTAACGACCCTGGTAACATATCGCTTTTGGTGCCTGTACCAAGTATGTGCCCACTTTTAATTGTGGTATTTTAATCACAAATATCTAGTTTTCCCAGATTAGGGCAAAAATATTTCACGAACTAATGACCCCAACTATCATTAAACCTTTTCCGCCATCTTGAAAATCTCTTGTTTCCCGCGTCGCTCTCGCTGGGTGCTCGCCCTCATTAATATCTGATCTCCCGTCAGCAGCTTAACCTCTGTGGCCCTGGATTTAATACATATTTCATTTCAGTATTTCACGAAGCATTACCTTCATTCGCACCAGTTGTTTGACAAATACCTGTTTATTACCCGAGGTTCTTTGTAAAAATGGGTATTGTTTAAATTTTTATGTATTGTCTCAGATGAGATGTCAAGGTTCTTGTTGGGAAGGAAAAATAAATTTGTTGTATAGAAGTGAGTCAAATTAGGTCCTTGTTTTTTTTTTAATCACTAATACTCGACGAGTGTACTATTCAAGTTTACAAATGAAACATGCGAAACATTTTAAAAGAGTAACGGTGAAGTATTTTTTTGCAAATTTTGACGTTTAAAACTTTTATGTGTCTATTTGAAACACGATTTGAAATCAATGATTTCACCTTGACTTTGACTTTACTTATCCCAAATTGCAATCCTTTCCATACTGGTAACCTCTTTTCAGTTTTTAACCCTGTATAGTTTCTCTCACACAACAATTCAAATCGATACTTCCAGTGAATCCTCGATTATCGCAGACAATATCACCCGAAAACAGCACCGGCTCCCAACACCGTCCATTTAACAAAACTTGTGTAGCTTTATCATCGGTAGTGTTAATTCGGGGAGCAAGGCAGCAGGGGGGGGGGGCAGGGGTGTCAGCTCGTAAACACAATTGTTGCGACTTTAAATCAAACAGTTCGCGGAGTCATTACGTACACGTGCTACTGGTACGTCGCTACTGGTGAACAGCTCCATTATATTCACGACACGAGATTGCACTGGAGATTTGGTTCGTTAATTGAAGTAAGGAAGGATTGAGGTCAAACATAGCTAAAAGTAAAGGTAAGAGAAAGATGAGGAGAGATTTTGGTCGTTTCTCATATCTAGCGCACCAGTAAGAAGATTGGATCTGTGGAACCATCATAAGGAATGCCCTCAGAAAATCAGGGAAATGTCCCAGATTTTCTGAAAACACTGTTTATGAATTCATTAGTTCTAAAACCGACTGACATGGATAATATTCTGACGGTGACCACGTGATAAGTAATAGGAAAATCTCATTTTTGGCAGAAGTTATATAGGACGATTTCCTACAGTGGTACATATACTGGACAATAGAGCTTGCTAATGATATGTTAAATATACAGTACCGTGTGGTGCTGGACGTAAAAGAATAGCACCATCCAAATGCTTCGCGTGGGTGTCGTAGAAGGCGACTAAGGTACTTACTAGAGAATGGGCAGCAGCGTTCTCTATGCATTTTACCACCATACTGCGATCGCCAACCCGCCTGCCAAGCGTGGCGATTATGGCAAAACCCCCGAGGCTTATGTCCAGCAGTGGACGTCTTTCGGCTGAAATGATGATGAATGATATTGCATAGCTTTTTTTTTATTATGGACATCGTCTAATATCTTCTGAAGCACAACAAGAGCTTCTCGACACAACAACGAAAACGCGCCCCAAGAATAATGAAAGTACAAGTGAATGGACACGCAAGTGTAGTAATTATCCGCGCCAACTTTGTTGTTCCTCTTAATTTATCGCCAGTGTATCATACTCCCTCCGATGGCGGCAACTTCTGCAGAGATGCTAAGCAGATACACGAACAACTTTCGCTTTGTTTTGTCTCAAATTATATGTAACAAACGTATTGTTCAAGTTTTCGGATGAAGTGTGTTGCGTTACAAGTGTTGATGAAATACGAACTATGGTGTTTACTGATGGGTTGCGAGGGTTTACAATATGTTGTGTAGTCAGCATGCTTTAAAGGAGTAGTGGCATCATAGGTTTTGAAAAAAATACACCATAATTGCGTAACATAATAATGATTAATCATAATCAGTTTCATTTTGACACTTCATCAATATTCATTGCGTTATTTACGTTGTTGAGTAGACACATTTTTTGAACATATGAAGCAATGGTTTAACAATCTGTTTCAAAACGAAACAGATTATGATTAATCGTGAGTTACGCAATTAGGGTGCAGATTTGGGTAGAGTTCGTGTCGATTTATCGATTAAATTAAAGACAACATGGGGAAAATTTTGTACTGTAAATAATGATGATGATATTAAATGGCTAATCGTGATATTAGGCATAAATATCGGTTTATTATGCTTGTTATCACGATGGTATTTTTAACGTAGCAAGTTTAAGCTACTGTTTAAGCAACTAGTATATGCAAAGGTAGCTTGTGAAATTCAAACTATCTTAGGTTTTTTACAATTTTCGGGTCAGTGACCGTTTAAATGTTTATTAAAATATGGTTACACAATTTTATTAATTACTAGCAACGCGCCGCGTTTTCACCCGCGTAGTTCCCGTTCCCGTGGGAATACGGGGATAAAATATAGGCTATGTCACCCGGGGATAGTGTAGCTTCCCAACAGTGAAAGAATTTTTCAAATCGGTTCAGTAGTTTCGGAGCCTATTCAATGCAAACATACAAACAAACAATCAAATCTTTCCTCTTTAGCATTAGTATAGATATATTTAGATTAACATCATCAATACAGCCCTCTTAGCTCATTTAATCCCGTTGAGTGACTACTTCTTCAAATTAATACAACAAACAACAAATAAAAATTGCATAAAACGTAAGAGAATTCGAATTTCGCAGGATGCCTTGGCGGTTCCCCTTTAAGCACCCCCAGCTGCTAAGGCCAAACTCCTACTTGCTTTAGAGACCATAATATTTTTCCATCCTGAAAACCCTTCACGCTCACATCACGCTCCAATGACCCCGATGTCAAATGCACCTGTGTATTAAGCTCACCAAGAAAATCATAACACAGGAACGACACAAGCCTGCAAAAATATCTCTAAAATTTTCCTTGGCTCCTAAATCGGTTTACCGAGCATTGCCGAGCGCGCCCGAGCGCCCGCTCGCAAATCGTGCTCAATGTAGCATCACAAACGCGTCGCCGTCACGCCTCCTAACTATTTGATGTCGCCCGCAATGGATAGTGCCCTATGGCTAATTACGAGTATGTTGCGTGTTAGGGATGGCAGATATTTTGTTGTTTTAAAAGGTTTAATAGATTTATGAAAAGAGGTCCAAAGCAAAATTATAAAGGCTCTCCAAAGGTTTCCCGAAACACCCTCATGTATGTTCAGCGATTGTTATTAGCTGAGGATTTAATATTTTTAGGGAAATTCTCACTTGACTGCAGACTTTTTTTTTTTTTTCTTTGTGTGTCGCTTTGTAAGCATTTTTTTTGAAAATTACAGATAAAAGTACGGATTTAAGTTTGGTGACAATGCAAAAATATGGTACCATGGAGCTGGTCTGATGATGCAGCCCGAAGGTGGCCATAGGAACTCCTAGACTAAAGAAAACCTCATCGTGTTTGGTCTCGTTGGATTTCTATTGACAAGTAACATACGTGTGTCACATTCCAGCAGACTCGTTGCATAAAATTAGGTACAGTAGGTGCAAGTATTCTGAAATGTTGCTTTGGATCTCGTTTCACGGGCCAACCTTGGCATATTTGTCAAAAATAAGGTGATATTTAGGTCTCAGTGTGATAAATCCTTTAATTTTCTGTCAGTCTTGTTTAGCTTACGAAACAAGAGTCTCATTTCACAGCCAGATTTACAAAAGAAAACCGGACACCTAATAAAAATCAGATTTTTCTCGATACACATTTGCAGTCTCACTAACTAACAGCACCATAATTGCGTAACAGAGCAGACACATTTTTCGAAAATATGAAGCAATGGATGAGAAATATGTTTCAAAATTATTCAGAAATTGATTGATCGTGCGTTACGCAATTAGGGTGCAGTTTTCACTTTTCATAAGTCTGATGAGTCAATTTTTGTTTTATTTTTTTGGTCATCTATCAGTCCAATAAAATTCTTTCAAATAATATTTTCACTATTTGCGTTAAAGTCGACACGGAGCATAGACAAACAAGCCCTCACTATGATCGGAAACATGACACAAACGCAAATTGTTTATACCGACAATTGAACCGTTAAATCGGTGGCATAAAGGTCATTTTTCATTGATCCAACCTCAAAAAATGTATTGCTTTTGGCGTGACATACACGGATAACTTTTCAGAGCGTGAAGACTGTAGAGCGTTGTAATAAGGGTGGTTTTCATTTGTCTATATGGTTGTTGTGTTAGCACAGAAAGCAGCGGGGTTCCGCATAAGCTGCACTGGACACCAATGGATTTATCGTTGGAGGTCTAGACAAGAAAAGCAGCTTTGTCTTTGAGACAAACGGACGCCAGCTACTGGTGTCACGGAGGGGGCGATAGGAAATAAATAAAGATATTGATTCCCACAAATAATAAAAGGGATGTCATAAATCGGAAAATCTTTTTCCTCTTTCAAAGAGAATTTCCTCTTGAAACTTTGAGGGAAATGACAAATTTAAGTACAATTGTAGTGCCCATTAATAAAAGGTTGTACCTACCTGTTGTGTTAAATAATACAAATATGTCAGAGCAAGTAAATTCGCGACCGCCCACGAGCCTTTCATTCCGTACAATTAACCTTTACGGCCGCACTAAACAAACGAGGAACAACTCTCGGGTCATGGAAATAACAAAATCGAAAGGTCAATACGTCCCCTGACAACTAAAGCGTGTTATTTAATAACAAAAATCAATATAACATAGTTTGGACAGACACAAACACGATTACCAGGGGCCGACAATCAAAGGGAGCTGGACAATGTCGAGTTGGCAATAATAACATTATTATGAATTACCAATGCAAATAAATGGACTGAAGGTTCGGTGACAAAGATTGAAATAGTTGTGCAGTAGTGACAAAGGTTCCATGAGTAATGGTCGTGGATCTGTGAAGCCCGAAAGTCTGAAACCAGTCTTACCAAGGGATATCGTACCCAAAAAGTGGGTTGTGGAGGTCAGATAGGCAGTCGCTCCATATAAAATACTGGTCTTCAGCTGGATCCCGTTTGACTAGAAGCCGAAGGCGAAGAAAAACTAGAAGCAGATGATGATGATGAAGCAATGGTCACTGGATTTTCTGTTCCCTCCAATCGTTAACGGTTAAAGGCTTCTGGAATAACTTAGACACGTTGTGTTGGATCAGTGTCATTAAAATCCGTAAAACCACAGCAAACTTTTTCTTAAATACTGAGAGTGAGGAAATAATCATCAAAACTAGCTTTGACCAGCGGTTTCGCCCTCGTGGGGGTCAAAAATTATCCCACGGGAACGCCTACTACCGGGATTAAAAAGCATTATGTGTTAAACCCAAGTTATAATCTATCTGTATGCCAAATTTCATCCAAATCCGTTCAGCCCTTTTTGCTTGATTGAGTAACAAACATCCAAACATTTGAACTTTTTGTAATATTAGTAGAAATACTTTATAATTATTAATATTATAAAGCTGAAGAGTTTGTTTGTTTGGTTGAATGCGCTAATCTCAGAAACTACTGGTTCGAATTGAAATATTATTTCAGTGTTGGATAGCCTATTTATTGAGGAAGGCTATACGCTATATAACACTTCGCATTGACTCTTGGGAGCCGAGCAAAGTCGAAAAAAGTCACGAATACGAAGTGATGCACGGGCAGGCGATTCGAAGTGACGGGTGGGTCGGGGGAGCAAGTTTGACGCGAACAAAGTCGCGAGCAGAAGCTAGTTATAATATATTGATGTAAAATGTTGAAGTTCCAAAAAGCTGTCTTTCATATCCTGTAAAAACCTATAACATTTTAAATGAAGAAGAGTAAAATTCAATACACTTTAAAATTGTCGCATCTACGACTTAATCTAGCCAGCTATACGTCACAGGAGCGAAACGGCCAGTTGGGCGGCTGTGTCCGGCCGTGATTGCCTGTGTGCTCATCCAATAAGACTGCGCCCTTCACGGCTTATCACTCCCGCACTCCACCAGACACCCTCCTGTCAATATTTGACTTGCTTGCTGTATTCAAGATTAAGTTAGTAATGAATGGCTTAAGTTGTAGCGATTTTGATAGTTACTCTCCAAGTAACTCTATTCAAAGTTAGTCCTTTTTATGGAGATGTATTTCGGACTCATAAATAGTAATTAAGGGCTTGAATAGTACCTAAACGCAGCTTTTGTCGAAAGTTTGTTACATAGTGTTTCATTTCGGCTATAATTTTCATATGGTTTCAAAAGTTTGGAATTCGTTATACATGTATTGCCCACATAGGTTGAGGTTAAGCTACGCTAGCTGCGGTCGTGGATGGGTGACCATCTTCACATTTCGAGACCCGTTCGTACCTCGGAAAAGACATTAAGCGGTTGGTCCTAGCTGTCATACGTCGATCTTTGACAGTCCTTACAGGTCGTCAGAAGCCCGAAAGTCTGACAACCAAGGGTATCGTATTACCCGGTAACTGGATTGTGGATTCAGCTGCATCCGGATAGACTGGAATCCGATGCCAACCTAGTTGGGAATAGGCTAGATAAAGATGCATTTATTTGGATAAACATGTATTACATGATACATAAATAAGCACATATGGATGGAAATTTGTTTAAAATTGCTGGTCAACATGTTTTGCCATATTCCGCGTACAAAATAGTTTATAATATTTAGTTTAAAATTGTTAATAAGAATCATTTTTAATTGGTTTCAAAATTCTAGCCAGATTCATTGTTTTATATTGGCCACAAAACATGGCTCTTGAAACGTGCTACAAACATGTTCATTCTGTTCTTAGGTAGAAATCTTTAGAGGACAATCAGCATGCATTATTATACGTACGGTAGGATCCAAAAGCGGAGTACCAATCTCAAAAAGTAATAGATTGACACTACGGTTTAACTTACGACCTTCTTATATTAAGTAATTTCTATACTGTAGACACACACACTCTCATACGTCTACAAATGATTGTATTTCATAAATTCGACCATTGAAGTAAATGACGTGATAGCTTAGTGGTTACTGTACTTGGATTCGCGCCCTCGTGCGCAACGAGTCTCGGGTTCGAATCCCACGCGCGGTGTGCTAGCCTTTTTATTGTTTTAAAAATCGCTTTTGACTATAGTTTCTTGTTCTGTTCGCCTTGTTCACTAAACTCGTAAAACTTTACAATATACCCACAGAAACCTAAATAAATTTCAATGATAGTTAACTTACGAATCATTCGACGTGACATATAGAACGGTGTTGGTTGTTATTGTGTGCTAGTGACGTGTGTTTAATCTATTAGCGGTCTTCTAGTTCATTTTAAAATGTAAGCAAATTTAATAATAGAAATGAAAGCGAATATTATTGCGCTGCATAAAAGCGGACTTAAATATCAAAAATATCTGATGAAACCGGCCTGAGTGTGAGTATTATGATTTAATTATTTTGTTAAGCACTTATTTAATTAAAGTATAACTGCTGATCCTTGTAGTTATTTTTTAAACGTTTTATAAATATCAAAACGTCTAAATAGAAGAAAAATATAAAATTTCAAAGTAAATTTATTTCCTAGATTAAATATTTATGTGAAATTTATATTTCAAATAATTTTGTTTCTAAATAGTAACATATTAGTATGTATTTTGTTTAGTAGCCTAACAGTACCCCTTTTTTGTTTTAGTGAAATACTGTGAGTCAGTGGATGAAAAGATATGAGGAAGGGGGTAGCCTTGCTCGTCGAAAGCAAAGGGAAGACCCCAGCTTATAAAAGAAAGCGACAGCACAAGTGGTTTCAAAAAGACAAGACATTTTGCCAAATTATTCGACACATATTTCCAAACCGTGCGCCGTGCACTCCACGCAGAAGGTTTGCATCATTGAAAACCAGCTCACAAAACATAAACATTAACATTAAGATATAAATTAGAAATATTTATTATTATTGACTTTTATTGATTTTAGTAATATTCACATAATATTGTGTCATATCCGTAATATGGATTATTTCGAGGTTTAGTTTCAATCTTCTTTTCGTAATGAAAATGATTACTTAAGCTATAACTTCGATAAGTCCTATTAAATACGATTTGTTAACTTTGAGGTTTGAGAGAACTAACTCACTCGCAGTAGATTTATTCCAGTAGTAGTACTACTGAGTCATTTAATTGTATTGTGACAACTTGTCTGCATTTGTTATTTTTACGTGGGTAGATTTGCGTAGAAAAATGTGATTTCTTTAGAGTACCGCACATAGTAGTAATTACAGCACAATATTATTATATTACTAAGATACAATAGCCTGATTATCATGGTTCACCAATTAGCTACTTTACTTCAATAAATTGTTCTTTATGAGAAAATAAACTGTTAACAAGAAGTCATTAGTAGTTATTTTTATACCTACTTCATAAAATTATAACGAATAAACATTTTGTAATCACATAATATTCTTAATCCTTTGTTTAAATAATAATATAAGTAATTTAAAAAAAACATTATCGTATAACGAATAATAAAAGAACTGATGAATATTATTGTTGAAAAGAAAAATAAAAGTCTCATCAGGAGATTTGAACCCAGACTTATGTGTTTCTTAATCAATGACAATACGCTGCGAGCTACCGAGACATGATATTAGAACGTGAATTTTAGCGATCGTATGAACCGACCAAGGTCATACGTAGTTACTACGTAACACAGTACAGACAGAGACAGAGTACTCTGTGCGACGGTATGTTTTTTGTATCTTTCGACGACAGTGGTGTGCGGCCTGGTTACATACACTTATACACACAGCTGTAGGTACGGCCTGGACCGCTAGTCATAGCAATATAATCCTTAGCATGAGAATGGACTCTTGACCGCGACCGTACCTTTACCAAAGAGCAATTTTTTAATAAAGTTATTTTCAACCAGATATAGAAACAATCCAACATATCCCCAGAAAAACTCATCGTCGCCATCAACTTCCAGTCAAAACTGCATCACGGCGAACCAAAATTAGCAACCCAAAGTACCCACTAGTTAGGATTATTTCAGCCAAAATCACAAACCGACACCAGTCATGTTTACCTTGGCTCCAGAGAACAACCAGAGGAAGTTGACAACACAAGTTTTTCCTAATGAAGTCACTTGGCAAGACTGTTTCGGCATTGCTGCAATTTTTGGTTTCGTGGCGCACGACCGTGTACGTGACTTGAATTGGCGATGGGTAAATATGCTGCTTGTACAAGTTTCTGTGTTGGTTGGTCTTTACTCTTGTTGTCAGATGTTGCTTGCATAAATAGGTGGGTAAGATCATCATTATACACAGGCGGCCGACTTCACCCACGGCTGAGCATAGGCCACTTTTTTCTTGCGCCAATCTCTGTGCTCTTTTACCAGCCTCATCCAGTTTTTGCCTTCGATGGCAACAATGTCTTCCACCTATCTCGCCGTCATCTCGTCTTCTAGTCCTTGGATACCACTCTGTCACAACCTTACTCCACCTGTCATGACTGCGCCTTACCAGGTGTCCTGCCTAACTCCATTTAAGTTCCATAATATTCAATTGGATTGTATGATAGGTACTTGGTGTCGACCACGGTTTTAAAGTCAAATCATGAATTTCAAGTACTACTATTGAACGTCAAAATTTACAAGGTTTATTTCGAAATGGTCCCATTTCAATTTCATAAAGATCGGACGATGCGTTTCGGAGACAGACAACGGAACTCTTCGAAAAATGACAGCAAATTAACCGAGATTGCTGCTATAGCATAAATATGCATTGTTTTGACCCCAAGGATGATGAAATTTCGAAATGGTGTGGGGTAGGTACTGTAACTAAAAAGTGAAAAAAAAAAGTTTTTCAAAAAAAAAATGACTTCCAAAAAACACTAGAAAGTGAATAATAACTTTAATTTCGGAAGGCGGTGACAAGAAATTAATAAAATAAATATCCAAAGTCAACGACTTCCGAAATTAAAGTTATTTTTCAATTTCTAGTGGGTGTTTTTTGGAAGTCGGATTTTTTTTAAAGTTTTTCATCAAATGCCGTCGGTCGTTCATGTATGATAATTGAAAACTGTTATATTCGTTAAGAGCAGTGGTGGCTCAGTGGTAACGGCTGCGACTTACGAGAGATCGTAGGTTCGAACCCAGACAGCCGCTTTACTTTGTGTAAATTATTTCATTACCATTGCTCTCAAAACAGCGAAGGAAAACATCGTGAGAAAACCGGCATGTCCTAGAACCAAAAATTCGAAGACATGTGACATCTACCAACCCGCACTAGGCCCGCGTGGTGGATTACGGCCCACTCCCTCTCATAGAGAGCAGGCCTGTGTCCCAGCAGTGGGAACGTTATGCTGGTTAGACATAGGCTGATTATGCAATGATTATGCATGTAAGTAAAGAACATCTATTACAAAGTTTCACACTAAAAGTATTGGTAGGTACCTAAAGATAATGTAGAGATAAAAGGCTTCTATAAAGTTGTTTTTTGGAAGTGCTTGGTTAGATGTTTTTTCTGTTACTACTATTTAACTGTATCAGGGACATAAAAAGATAATCTAAAGATTTCTATGTAATTTGACTTATAACAGATATGTCATCAGATTTTGCGTCATTTGTAGATTGCCAAAGTTGCTATGTTCGTATCAAAAGATCAAATTCAGCACGCATAAGGGACGAAATTCAAACACGCGAAGTAATTAAAAAACTAAGTATTATCTTCTTAAGAAACCAATATCGCCCATCATCCTCCGTGTTCGATTGTTCTCGAACAATCTAGACGGATCGAGTAACGTTGACATGTAAACACAAAAGTTTTGAAACGATCTCATCTATCGTCGCGCCCGGGGCCTCATTGAGTTCATTCGCAACTTTCTCCAAGTGTAATCAAAGGATAAAACCTTCTGTAGCCAGAGTCAAGTGGCTGCATAAAGGGGAAAATTCACTTACTCCTATAGCGGACGCGGCTCCAAACATTGGGATGGAGATACAGTCGCGGTGTGGACGGAGAATTTGATGCTGATACAGCTAAAAAGCAAAATGTGACTTCACCACTAGAACTCAATAAATTCAAAATCAAAATATTTTATTTGACATAAACCTACATGGTCACATTTGAAACGTCAGAAGCTCTAATATCGGTTCTAATAGGTAAGACCCGGCAAGAAACACCACAACAGGGTTCTTTGCCTACTCTATAGCTTATAGGAACAATACCTAAGCAACTCAATAAAATATATTCAGTGGGCTCAGCATGACGCTTTGTATTTCTACGAAGAATAGACAGTGCTTTTTCAACACAAAGTGACATTTCGTTCCTACATTTTTGATATCGCACTGTAGATCCGATGAACGAAAGACTAAATGGCAGATTGTATCCTTCTACAATCTGCCATTTAGTCTTTCGTTTCTAAAGATATTTGTCTAGGTCCTTATAAATGTAGATTATTTCAGAAGAATATTTCTTCCCAAACTGTCAAAATCTCACCGACAACAAACTTTCTACTCGACGGCCACAAAGTATACACGATTATCTACAAAATCATGATTCGTTTAGAACGCATTACTGTGATAATTAATAGAAAAACATAGCTATCTTCCCCTATTGTATATCATTTAGTTAATAATCATGTCTATTCTTCCGTCGACAAATCGGTGCTCGTGATAAGCCTGCTGGATAGAGGATGGTATCTTCACACCAAAAATGTATACACAACTAGAATACTAAAATGCAATAGTAGTTTCATGACTCTCTTATTCGTCTTTTCGTGTCGATGGTACTCTTCTTAGATACTTAAATAACCTTTGAGTTATTGCAGAGTAAAACTACAAATTGCCATTAATTATTTCCAGAATAAGATTACGTGGCTTAATTGGGGTAAATATTTATATCCGCACTAATGGATTAGAGGTATCCTATTTGTTATTACAGGTTTTAAACTATCTGTGTGCCAAAATTCATCAAAATCCGTTCAGCCATTATTGCGTGATTGAGTAACAAACATCCAAACTTATATGACTTATGACTGTGTGTGTGTTTTTTTTTCTACTTTTGTTTGGGTTTTTTTTTTTTCTCATTTAGTTTTAATCATGGTCTGGCAGTTTAAGTAATTTATGCGGCCTACCCAAATGTCCTTTCTTTGGTATTGTTCGTCAAATCGTTGAGCTCCTCCATTTCTGAGTTGAGCGACAGATTACGTTGAGCTGTATGATTACTGATAAATGTGCGCACTGATTGGAAAGCTCCACTCAATCTTGTGGTTCTTTCCTCAAAATACCATTTCAGACACCAATCCACATGGTCTTCACATGATCTAACTAAGATTAGGTACAAAATCCATGGTAATAGTTTGTGCATGTAGAATCCCGGCCACCCTGTATTGCATATAAGAATTTTAATTTACACGAAATATTAAAAAGCAATAAATTATCCAAATCAGTTTTTAATGTGAATGTGAGGACTATGTGGTGTTTTTGTTTTTGTGTTTCATCTCTATCTCAGTTCGTTTTTAATGTTAATCTCGCAGTTTGAGTACTTTATGCGGCCTACCCAAGTGTCGTTTCTTTGGTATTGTTCGTCAAATCGTTGTGCTCCTCAAGTTCTGAGTTGAGCCGTATGAATACTGATACATGTGTGCACTGAATGGACAGGTCCACTCGATCTGTGTGGTTCTTTCCTCAAAAGACCATTTCAGACACCAATCCACATGGTCTTCACATGACCTAACCAAGATTATGTCTTAACTTTAAAAGAGATGGTGAACTTTGAGTTTGTTTCGGCCTTTCTTCTCAGAGTAGTCGGATAGGAAACGACGACCTCATCTAGTTTTAAAAATATGAAGTGTTTGCATAAACCTACTTACAGAATTAAAATCATTTATCATCAAACATCTAAACGTACAAATCAATCATCAAATCATACAAACTTTAGCATTTATAATATTATTAGTATGATATTTACATACTCAAATAGTAGGAAGTAGGATCATCAGAGAACCCTTTCACAACATTTGAATCCAACACACAACAGTGAACGCGAATACAGCCCTTTATATAAAGCCATAGTTGGTTCAGCGAGCGAATTTGCATCGGAATGGCTGATTACAGAGTCATACCATAGGCAGTAGCTTGGACCTAGCTTTAGCCAGGTACCGCCGAATGGGTTTCAGACAACTAGATTTTAAACTTGCTGTGAATGTCCTGCTTTATATACGATATAATGTGTTTGGTTTGCGGTTGTAAATATATGAGAGTTTCTTGATTGTTTGGGGGCAGGGAATTTATTTATTTATTTATTTATCAAGATACACCAACAGCTTCTGTGTATAATATATTATATGCATTGCGGTGATGGCTTTGGACTTACACAGTCGCCAATTACAGGTTAACCAGCAATTTTATGAGTAAGTGATAACACACAATAATAATAAGAAAAAAAGAAATAAAAACGGCTAACTACTTTTTGAGCTTAAGATTAACAAAAAGAAAAATAAGTTTACAAGACTATCGAATTTTGTCCACTTGCTTATGACTAAAAAATAAAAATAGGGAATATGGGCTTTAAGTTAAAATAACTAGCTTATATTAGGTATAAGAGTACTTTCTTGTCCCTGAGATACGATTTTACTGCTGATCAGAATCAGAACTTTATTTGGTATGAATGTAGGTACAGGCATAAGATGTTGTACATAAATTAATGAGATCGGCTACAGTCTACCTTACGGCGTGCAAATTAATAGGTAAATAAATTAAACTATTAATGCAAATTAAATTATGTCAGCAAAACAAAACAGAAATTAAAGTTAAGTCAATTAATATTATTATAGTCTCAGGTACATATGTCATAATTCATCCTCTGAGTATTTACGGGTTGGCCTGCGGTGATAACCTGACACATTTGAAGTTTTGAACACATACACTAATTATTTGTTTTATTAAACCATCTATATATCTACCTACATAGATATAAACCAAAAACAATAAGAAAGGAACAGAAAAATACGCACAAAGGTGATGCTTATTTCTAAAAAGTCTCTTCCGGGTTACCTGCGATAGCCAAGTAGATAAAAAAGAAACTTAGGCAATGAAGGATAATGGCTATTTTCCGAAATACAACTTAGAATTTTCTTCAAAAATTATCCAATAATCCTTTGGTCAACGGAAAAACTAGCCCAACACCTCATGCTCAACAGTATTTCAAATGTAACCCACAGCAGTGGCTAGGAATTTAAATCCTATTCCCAACGAAATCAGAAACCACAATACAAAAGATAAGATCAAAGAAAATAAGTTGTTTAATTATTTCTAAGTAATAACTAAAGTTGTACCGGAAGGTAAGGCTAGTCTTCGTAAGGTAAATGCGTTCATTTGCATCGGGTAAAGTTTTTCACGGTAAGTTGAGCTTTAATTAAAAACAGAATTAAGTGTATAGGATCAAGCGGATATTTACAATCGGGGACAAAAGTATTGGCACAGTAAAATTTGGTACCAGTTTTCTTTGTTTCAAGGTTTTCTCGGTCTTCGACCAGAATTTACTGAAGCAACTTCTCTGTCGTCTAACAGATTTTTCCGCTGTCCAATGCTAATGAAAATAAAATAAAGTTGAAAGTAAGACCGGTTGTTGTACTCCTTATCAAGTCACATTAGGGTAATGTGACCGGATGTGCTTTCAAAGTTTTGACGGTCTCATTGCACAGAGAAACACCAACTGTCGTAGACTCTAGCACAAAAACGGTAACAAGTTAAAAGATGTCTTCATGAAAGTGTATTTCTGCAAAATCGGGTTTTATTTAACGTAGTTCATACTCCAGCATTTTTTTTTTATATTCCAAGTTATCCTATGTCCAAATAGCAATGTCCGCCAGTGTACATTCGCGTGTGAGCGTACCAGTCTCCTTGGAGGCGCATTTTATCAGCCGCAACCAGCCGCTGTACTCCCCACGGAATGGAGTCAAGGCAAGAACGAACTGATCATTTACGTTGCTTCATTTAGTTGGTCATTATTTTGTAACTTAAGTGTAACGTATTTAAGATATGTTAGGCTGAAAAACTTAATTCAAAAAAGTATAGTAATTATGGTTTTTAACTAGGTACTGAATAACTAAAAAATAGGCTTGGAATTCTTATTTCCCTTTTAACATAATTGAACAAAAATCTTATTAAGTAGGCAATCGTTAATTCCACATTAAAAAACATAGCAAATAGTTATAATAACAGCAGTTAAAAAGGAACACATTGACTTAACATATTTTTATTATTATTTTTGGTCACAAGTCCATTTCTAAAGGTTCCATATAATATATGTACTTATAAACTATTCACTGCCTATAAAAATAGCGATAAAGGTACTTTTACAGCCACTTTTTCTGTAAATTACATTTTCTATTATGTCCTTAGGCTAACCTTTTATGCCCCTTAGCTTGCACGGGTGGGTCATCTCTCTTTGTTAGTGTGTTACCTAAGATAGATGACACTATTGGCTAGGCACATCATAGGATACACATCTACATTGACATAGAAACATGGCAACTAAGTTTAGTGTCTGTTGGAGTTATTTCTGATCAGTGTAATTCTTTGTCCATTGTTTTCTAGGTCTATTTCCAGACTAAGTCGTCCTGGCTTTAATAACAGATGTGTCAGTAGTTTCGTCTAATCTTAGAGACTTTATTCGTGAAATGGTTGATGCTACCTGTTGAAACTTTGCGCAATTATCAAAGTCAAAACAATTACTAGCCGCTCACCGATACCACAACGACCTATTTTCGTCAACCACCTCGAGTAGCGTTTGAGACACTATTTCATTTTGCCCAACAACAAACTTGGCAGCGTTACCTGATAACACTGAACTTTAATGGCCGCCGTGTTTATCACTGGCCCGGGCTAACGGCATCTAAACCGCCCTTCAAACATTTTATGGCGTCCTCACGTCCACGAAAAAAACTACCATCAGCTCCTGACAAAATTACATCTCACTTCAAATAGTGCTCGTAAAATTTACGCCAATTTAGATTCCCTTTACTCGGAGAAAGTCGTTTTTACAAAACGTTGTCGTATAATAAGTCGGTAAAACGTGTGTTTTACGAGGCTAGACAGACCCTCTGTTGTCTGCGTGTCTGTCACAAGATTGTCTGCCGAGAGCTGCAGATGAGATGGCAGATGGAATGTGGGGATCCTTTCTATTATGTGGAGCTTACGTGTAACTGGGCTATTTAGAGGAATTGAGTTTGTTTCAACTGCACGATTGTGATTGCATGGTTTTTTGTATAAAAGATGCGAGAAACTGGAGTACGCAATACAAGTTGTACTTTTACCGTTTTCATTTCATTTGACGAAATATGACACCAATAACGATTATCACAATTTAGGTAGGTATACCTACTTAATAAAACTCGCAAAACTATTCAACTGAAAACCTTTTACCCAGTAACGATGGAAGCTAAACTTCAGGCCCAGAAATGTTAGAGACAACTCCCCATCACTCAATATTCCATCAGCTGAAAAGACGACAAGCAACTGATACTGCCATCCCATTCCGAACGAAACTAGCGCCAATCCCACCGAAGCGACGCACGCCACACGCGTCGTCAATCAGAAACGTCGTAATCCGGCAATAGAACGAAAACAATTGCCACACACACACCTACCCGCCAAATTACATTTCCAATTCATGAAGGCTGTTATCCAACTTTTTCCCTTTCTTCATCCCTTACCCAAACCCACCCCACAGTTTTCACCTCGCGATCTTTTTCTATGAATAATTTTTCGGAGGAGCTTGTTGACTTAATTTTATATCGGTATCCTTCT
This sequence comes from Polymixis flavicincta, assembly GCA_949987655.1. NCBI lineage: Eukaryota > Metazoa > Arthropoda > Insecta > Lepidoptera > Noctuidae > Polymixis > Polymixis flavicincta. The sequence goes on along the minus strand of OX465181.1, from coordinate 20,357,304 downwards.
TTTTTAATGTGGGCCTAAACCGATAAAAGTGTTTGTACCGCGAATTGGTCGCGGATTAAACGGAGTCTTTACATCTTGCTTATCACTTATCTTTTTTAGGGTTATGGTGTTACTGCAAATGGTTTGGGCGGGTGCCCTTCATCATAACCGCCCGTAAACGATAATTGCTTAACATGGGCCTCTAATCTAATAGAACTGTCATGGAATAATATTGCCGTTGTGATCGTGCTTGCCTATCGGGATGATTTTTCGTAGTACTCCAAGATATTTGATGCCAAATATGACAAACTCTTTTAAGTGACCCATGAAAGTATCATTTAAATATGAGAAAACTAGCTTTTGCCAGCGACTTCGCCCGTGCGGAACTTTCATCCCAAATTTAACTCCCTTAGGGGTTTTATTTCTAAAAATCCTTCCTTATTCCTTATCTACATTATAAAGGGAACCTCTGTGCAAAATTTCAGCTTCCTAGGTCCAAGGGTTTGGGCTGGGCGTTGATGAGTCAGTCAGTCAGTCAGGACTTTTCTTTTTATTTACATAGATACTATCTGATACTGTACCTAGATTACAAGTAAATGATGTGGTGTCCTAAAATTGAAGCGCACACTTGTATTTTTCCCTGTTCTATGTACCTATAGGTACTCGCAAGTAATTAAGGAGGACTAAGTATTTTTCAAACAGACCACGAGGCCAATTTATTTCAGGCCTTTTTAAAAATAAAGTAACCCATTTACTGCAGTAATTTTAAATTCGACTGATTGACTGATCAGAACTCGCAGAGGAGTGATAAATTACATCAATTACAGACGAGCGTAGAACAACTAATTCAAAACCTAATCAATACTTAATTAATTAATTAATCCAAAATATGCCAAAAGCAAGTTAAGCGCATCAATTATGATCCCGTCACGTTAAGTAGGAGTTAAGCTGAAGCCGATAGGTTCGGTTAATAGCCAAACTTTTGGACGCAAGAGCTTTGACAAACGACGCCGCGCCGTAGATAACTAACTTTAGTTGTATATTGTTTTATTCTCGTTTGATAGTAATTTTAGCTAATTATGGTAGGGTATTAGTTTTAAGAGCTTTTAGGGTTATTAAGGGCTTTAAAGTTAAATGGATGTAGGTGTTTGTCACCTGGTAGCTTACAGAATTTTATGGACCATAAGCTGGGATAATTTATACTTATTTTGAAATTTAAATTGCCTACGTAAATAAAAAGTAATACTGACAACTGAAGTAATGCAAGGTAATGCTGAAATAGTTATGTTATCTTGTAATAAAACAAATTATTTTCCCTATTTTGAAATTGAGCTAGTAGCATGTTGCGAGGCAAGCATAGAGTTTTACGATGTTCTATTCTCATATCTGACTAATATTAAAGTTACTTATTCAGCATTGAGCTGCAGAACTGTACTGAGTATATTACCTATTTTAGTAAGTATATTGCTACGCAGAATATGATACGAATAGCTGTCAGCATCTGCCCAGCCTTTTCCCAACTATGTTGGGGTCGGCTTCCAGTCTAACCGGATGCAGCTGAATATCATTTACATGGAGCGACTGCCTATCTGACCTTCAAAACTCAGTTACTGGGTAACACGATACCCCTTGGTAAGACTGATTGTCAGACTTTCAGGCTTCTGCCGACCCGTAACGACTGTCAAAGATCTCCGAATGAAAGCTGGGCCCATCGGCTTTCTGAGGCACGGCGGGGTCTTGATATATAAAGATGGTCACCCATCCACGGACCAACCGCGTCAAGCGTAGCTTAACCTGATCGATCGCCACGTGCGGGTGTTATTACTTAGCCACGAGCCCCTCAGATACGAATAACTGTATATTTATTAAATCATAACAAAGACTTTTAAATGGTGCTTCTAGCAAATTTTCTGTAATATTTATTCCGATTTTGCGACAGTTTCACACGAAATCCTTACAACTTGAACTAATAATATTAGAAAAGCGTGTAGGCAAAATATTTCCAGAGCATGTCGATACAGGCCGGCCAACCCGGTAAGCCTTCTGAATTTTCCAACCAATTACGTAGGAGCCTCGTTTGCTACGTACACTTGAGATTTGCTCTCAGTGCACACAGCGCTGCTTATATCGTAACTTGTGGGATTACTTTTAGATTTAGAAATGTTTTAGTTTATTCCTGCGTGAAATATAGTTATTTCTACATTCTATACTTGAACTATATTAGAAATAAACGATTGATTCGAACTTAGTGTGAGTTCTGTTGAGTTTGTTGAACGAAATGTCTGTTTGATGTGATTCACCATTGGTCCACAAATGACATTGTGACATTGTCACAAGCACTATGTAGTCAAAAGGCCAAAGCTCAAATATGTATAGATCACATTTTAAATGAAAATGTGAACCTCCGTAAGGTCGTCTGGCCATCAAGCTGGGAACGTCCCACACTACGTTTGCGATTCACGGTCTCCACTCCAGGACTCGTCTACTCCAGCGGCCATCGTCGACAAACATGGCCAGCCAACCGCCACTTCAGCTAGCTTACTCTGCAACCTATATCGGTAACTCCGGTTCATTTTCGGATAAATTCATTTCTGATTTTATCCTTCAAAGAGACACTGAGTATGTCCCGCTTCACAGCGCGCTGAGCAACCAAGAATATGTGAACCAGCTTGACTGTCAGTTTCCTCGTTTCGGCACCGTATATCATGATGGGCGGGACGAAGTGGTTGATGACCTTAGTCTTGCTCTTCTCAAAAATTGGGGCATGAATTACGAGAACACTTGACGAGGTTTTGCAAACGTTGTCCAACCCAACTGGATCCTGCTGTAATCTTCATTATTAAAGCTGTGTCTACTGAGTTGGATAACTTGCCCTAGGTAGACATACTTCTTCACAATTGAAATGAGCTGAACTGGAGGTGGCTGGGAAAGACTGGATACGGAAAGCGAGGGATGGGGACAGAGAGTTGTGGCGCAATGGGAGAGAGGCCTGTGCCCAACAGTGGACTGTAAAAGACTGAGTTGATTGATTGATGGTCAACGTCCATAATTAGATGACAACAGTTACAACTCAAGTACTTTCGACTACTAACAGAACTGAAAGAATTATAACAATATTTTTACAAAGAGATTGTGAAAATATTGTTCAAATTCTCTCACAGAACTGATTTTCCAACAAACACGGAATTTAATGATAATTTTAGTAAAACAAACAAGTTAGAAGCCGCCATGTTTGAACAGGGCGTACAAACAGCAAGAGCCACTCTCTACATGTTGCGAGCTGGACAAGTAACGCAAGGTACGCTATTTTATTAGAGCTATAAATATCTCATATTTTTGCTAGATTTCAAATAAAAATCTAGCGGTTTTTTTTGCCAATGTTTCAGCGTAACAGATGAAACGTCTGCCAAAAAAAACTAAATACTTACCTACATAAATGTCTTTGCTTCTCATTCCAGATGATATTAAAATTATTTCACGGAGTACTCGATTCGAATGATTATTAAGGTCCTTCGATCCATTACTCGCAGTTGACTTATGACCTTTTGCTATTCCATGTTTTTGTAACTAGGTAAGTTTTTCTACAATATTAAGTATGAGGTCACCCGGACTGCCGAGCTCTCTCTGCTCTATACGGAAATCCTATACAATGCGAGATCAGATTATACTGGAAATGTATAGCTTGATAGATAGCCGTCACAAAAATCCATTAGATTTAACAGATTCTGATTATTAGTTTAACAAAATTGTACAATTAAAAAGAAATGGAAGGAAAGGTAATAAATTCCCAATTTGAGTCAACATTTCAGTTTTTATGTTTGGCAATGCTGCCAGTCATCTTGGCACGTTTCCGGATGACAGCTATGGGGACGAATAGGTACTTCAACATCTTGGTTTTTTACTTTTTCGCATAAATAATAATTTCATGAATAATAAATCTGAAGAATAATTTGATTCATTCATACTCAGCCTACAACATTCTCACTGCTGAAACACAGGCCTCCTCTCCGTGAGAGGTAGTGGGCCGTAATCCACCACGCGGGCCGGTGCGGGTTGGTAGATATTGCGTGTCTTCGAATTTTTGTTTCTAGGACGTTTCGGTTTCCTTACAATGTTTTCCTTCACCGTTTGATAGCAGTGGTGATGAAATTATTCACACAAAGTAATCCGCCTGGCTGGGTTCGAACGCACGACCTTACAAGTAAGTCGCGGCCGTTGAATAATTTGATGCTTGTTGTTAAGGGGACACTTTGCGCGGGCTCGAACTTACTGGTGGGCCCGGCTAAAAATCACATTGTATCACCAGGCTTCGTATCCGACAAAGATAGTATCAGTGGTGAGCAGTTAGACGCTAGTCTACATGCACAACGTTATTGAATGAGATGCAGGAGCATTTTTGGAAAAAAAATCGCGAAAAAAATAAGAAAAGTCCTTCAGAAGATCGGGTTTTATGAAAAAACCACTGCATAAATCAATGACGAATAAAGTTTATTGAATTTATTGTTAATTGAACTTTGTCGGTACCGTCTTGGTTTTCGAGATTTTACACTCCTTTTATTACTTAAACACGCTCAAAGTTAGGTTAAATTAGCAAGAAAAACGAATCTTTGTTGGCTCATAACTTTTTAATGGCTTTTTATTTTAGTATTCTGTTTCCGTACAGACAATAACAATAACGAGACAAAACCATACCATGTTTTATTTTTGATGTACATAGTCAAACAGTGGAGTAAAACCCTCCCGAAGTTTGTATGGAAAAAATGTGGACAAGTGTCACCTTAATAGTTGTGTCATATACAAAATGGCAGGGACATCGACGCGCAAATTGAAACCATACATTCAACACATCAATCTAGAACCTCTAGCGTAGAAATTTCTTGAGTTATCAGAAAACAAAATCTGCTAGAAATAATATATCTAGTTGGGAAAGCATACTACTTACAGTATTTTAGAATTTTTAAATGACTAAGTGTAATATTAAGAATTTTACAAATTAATATTTAATTGTATTTTATAATTTTGACAATTTATAATTAGAATATAGGACACTACTTTTATGGTATTAGTTTTTATTATGTAGTATTTTGTTTAATTTTTAGTTTGTGCAAAAAATTAATAATTATTGTTGCTTTGTTTAAATGCTCATGAATTACTTTTCTTACCTTTATATTTGTATGCCACAAAGGCCGAACATGACGGATCTTTTTTGTTTATGAACAACCTGCATGCCTTGTATGTATACTTATGTTTCTACAAATAAATATCTTGTCTTGTCTTGTCTTGCTGTTTTAGGGCGCAACCTAGACAGACTAATGTTTCTTTTAAATGACCGACGTAAAAGTTCAGAATCAGGTTGGTACAAAATCCATGGTAATAGTTTGTGCATCAAGCATCCCGGCCTTATTGTTGTATTGCATATAACAATTTTAATTTACACGAAATATTAAAAAGCAATAAATTATCCAAATCAGTTTCTATTAAATCACCGAAACTAAGTAGTTGTAGGTAATATTACTTAGCCTATCACTATAGATAAGTACTTGATACTCTCATAAGAAAATATTCATAACATTAAAAAATGGCGCAAAATACTCTACAGAAATGAACTGTATGTAGGTATACTGAAGCTAGAATCTGAGGGTCTACCACAGAACATCGATATTTGCTGTAAATAGAACCTCGGCCTGACCTGTGAGCCAAAGTTCAGCGTCTACGAATACATCGTATACATCGGGTAACCTTTCTTGGAAATTGGTGGAACATGTAGGATACGTGTTATAGGAAAGCTTCGGTACTATCTCTATAATTTCTAGTTAGTCTACAAGTTTAATTGACAAGACAGTGTGATGTACTTTAATGGGTTAAAGTACATCACACTGTCTTGAGTGAAATGGAGATAGTATTTATAATATGTTACTGTAACAACCCGATTCTGCTTCACACGGTTTTTCACTGAAATTTCTTTATTATAAGCAAGTTTAATATTAATGAAAAATACACATAAATCTTCCGGAATACATTCCACGCACAACGGACCGAATGGGAGTCTACGTGCGGAAAAGGGAGTCCCATTATCATCATCATCATCCGGAATACATTTTCTAAATGATAGTGAAAACCGCATAAAAATCCATTGCGTATTTTTGAAGAACAACGCAGAGTAAATTATATTAAGTAGGTATATGTGTGTTGTGTGTTATTAGGATTTATAAACAGCTTAGGTAAAAACTTATCAAAACTTTTTCAATCAAAATGTCACGTAAATAATTAGTGTATTTTAAATTAAGCAATTTAAAAAAATCAGTCATCAAAACTGAGTCTTATGTAAGCCTCAAACGGTGTCAAATGCCAACGAATCTATGACCCTTTCCTTTTTCCTGATTAAACCTTTCAGTATGCAACCTCCGTCTTCCAAAGGCACAATTACCGCCTTAAATTAAGAACATTATCGAAAAAAATGTTATTATTAATACAATTTACTATAGCAACTCGATACAGGAAACAATTGGACATTAATTAGCCGAATTAAAATAAGCTTTCACGGTATTACTGAGGCAGTTGTTAAATGAACTGTGGACTTTTAATCCGGCAATCGTATTTACCGGTCGACGTTTAATCGCCACACTGGATTACAAATTAAAATCGCCCAGTTGGTTGCAATTGTCGTTCAGTGTTTGTGCACTGGACACTGGGCGTTTTGTACTACTTGTTTATTATTTCAAATTGATTGCAATGATTTTTTAATGTGGATGAGAGACTATCGAGTGTATAAACCCGCGGTTATTCACTTATATTATGTCATCGGAACTACAATCGGAATACGTGTGAAACAAGTATCGTCTCATTATGATAGTTTAATTCTGTCAGCGATCCTTAAAATTCGACTTTACGTGAGTTTCGTCAAACATGATCATAAATACCTACATATCTTATCGCACGATGGTTCAAAAACTGGCCTATTGTGCTTTTTTTTTATTTATATGGTCTCAAGTAAAGTTAATGATAACTTTGCTTGAAACCGTTTATCCCACTCGGGCTGGCAACGGCGCATTTATAGGGGTTTTTCATGATTATTTTATTAAAAACAAACTAAAGTATTTTTTTTAGCCAAGCACTAGATCTAGGCTTAAACATAAGTGGCAGTAAGCAGGGCACATTGCTCGCAGAACAGATGGCCGATGGGGCCGATAGGTTCTGGAATGGCGACCGCGTAGCGGAAGACGTAAAGTTCGAAAGCCTCCGACAAGGTGGTCCGATGACCTTGTGAAGACCGCAGGATGCGGGAAGCACAGAACCGGTCAAAGTGGTGGAGCTTGGAGGAAGCCTATATCCAGCAGTAGACGTATTTCATATGAGATGATGATGAGTTAAATGTACGTATATACCTACTACTAAGTCTCTAACATAACCTAGCAATACCCATCCACAAGCTACGTATTCCAAAATATATCAACAAATTATGTAACGAACAAAATATCGTGCTAAAACAAGAACACAAAAACCATCTGCCTGTATCTTAAAATCCTAAAAACACTTAAGTACTTCAGCCGATAAACATTTAACACTTAACAAAAGACGATCCATCTCAATTCTAAATTAGGTATTCAACGCAAAAACGTGATCTGTTCTCGTTAATTCCGAAATCCTCTTAGCAATTAGCAGGTTAGAAGTAAGCCCGGGATATCACAGGTGCGTCGAACAAGACGGTAGGGTATCGCCGCTCGGAATAAAACCATTACATGGGTGGCTGGGTCCCGTACATTATTTGTACTTTGTTGCGTTTTCACGGCTTCTGTCCCGGGGATGAACGCATAAAATGCGAGCTTTGATGCAGTCGAGAAATTTTATAATTTAAATTAGGTAATTTGAATAAGTATGATATAGATTAAATGGTTTCAACGAATAAAAGGTAACCCTGGTAAGTTTGTTACCCTTTTTCTGCTGAATCAAATCAATCAAATCAAAATAATTTTATTTCATAAAAACCTGCATGGGCACTTATGAAACGTCTGAAGCTAGGTGCACGGTTCCAAATTGTTGTTTCCTATGGAGAAGACCCGGCAAGAAACTCCACGGTTACTCTTTTAAAAATAATTGGCTTTAACAATTTTTTCAAATTACAGAGATTAAAAGGTATGGGAGGACAGTGCAGGCCTGTCAATAAGTACCAGGTACTTAGACGAATACAGAATAGAAAATCGTGTACAAATCTACAGTCTTTAAGGCCTACAACGTTCTCTCATTCACAATATGTAAAAATTAATCTGGTTAAATAAAATGAACTTATTTAAACATAGTGACATGATTTCCATGACAATCACTAAAAATATTAAAATTGATGTATAATGTCAAATAATGACGAGAATATGTCAGCATTGTAAAAATAAAAAGAATAAAAAAGAACATTGTATTTTAGAGCAGTTAATAGACTTTCACATAGTTATGCTGTTAATGAGGTACCAGGGAAGCCACATGTGCAGAAGGAATTAATGCCAAACTTCCCTGTCTTCAATGTAGTCTTTTATCTCATAATATGCTTTTTTGTTAAGGACACGTTTGATGTGCGTTTAGAAACTTTCCATCGCTATGTTCTGTAACTGACTTTGGCAACTTTTTTTTTTGGTTGAAATATGCATTGACCACTTTTTTACTATAATCAGATTGTATTGTTCCCACGCCTTGGACACAGACCTCCTCTCTTTGAAAGGAAGTGAGCCGGAATCAGTGCGGGTTAGTCAAGGTCACGTTTTCGAATTTTTCGTTCTAGGTCATGACGGTTTTCTCACGATGTTTTGCTTCACTGTTTTCAGAGCCATGGTGATGAAATAATTGGCACAAAGTATAGTGCCTGACTGGGTTCGAACCTACAGCTCGTAATCACTAGGTCACCACTGCTCGCTGCTGCTCTTCTTTTGTGTTTTAAAACTGTGTAATTCCGTGCTTCCCATATTATAAGTAGGTACCACTATTTAATTTCAGCAGAAAAACTCATCTGATCACCACTAATGTAAAATGGACCGCCAGAATCGTCACGTCAAAACTACAAAGCCTTTATTCACTCTATGAAACACAAAACATCTTCCTCGGACACATAACCCTCTAAAAAACTGACCAAAACTTCCTAACACATAATAAATTCGCGAACTTAAAACATATTCAAATGAAACCCGCTGAAACACACATAAAACGTGTCGAAATCTTTAGGGTCACATCCGTGAGGATACCGCTGGGATCGAAAATATCGTCGTTGACATTAGCATATGAATTCTGAGAGAGTAATAAAGGAATAATATGCAAATAAAGCTGAGTGTAGAATGCCGGCGGGCAATAAAACGCGTGTTGTGTTCCGCTTATGATTATCGTGTGTTCTCATAAATCTAGACCTCAGCTTTATTGGCGCGTGGGGGGCAATGGCGGAGCTCAATGTGGAACTTCATTATTACTGTTTTACATTTACGGGTTGAATTGGTGAGTTGGAAGAATTAGCTGCTGTAATTAACTGAATGTTAATTATTTTGATGGCTTGTGGCTAATTTATAATAGACACACTAGTCGATCCATCAGGTTAAGCTACGGTTGCTGTGGTTGGGCCATGGATGGGTGACCATCTTTACATTCCAAGACCCCGTGCCTCGGAAAGCACCTTAAGCCATTGGTATAGGCTGTCATTCGTGGATCTTTGACAGTCAGAAGCCCGAAAGTATGTCAACCCGTTTTACCAAAAGTTTCGTACTACCCAATAACTGGGTTGTGTAGGTCAGATCACGTAAAATACTCAGCTGCATACGGTTGGACTAGAGGTCGAGCCCAACATAGTTGGGAAAAGGCTGGTCAGATGATGATGATATTGTGGTGGTGTTCAGTCAAAGCAAACGGTATGCACACTCGATCTTAAGGCGGAGATTTCTTGACAACGCTCATAAAGGTGGTTTTTTAAACCAGTGTATCTCTTTAACCGTAAATAATTTTGAAAGCAAAAAAATATACATAATATTTTTAAGTATTTTTTGCATACAGTGATGGAACTCAAAACATAATTAAATATACTTTAGTGCATCAAAAAAATGATCACATTTCACCTCTTAATTAACTTTAAAACCAGTTTATCTCTTCTATAACAATTATTATTATAATTAAAAATATACCATAAAATTCCAAATGCCAAACTGCATCCAGTGATGGATTAATATTTATTAAATAATTAATATCTAATTTTATAAGATTTTATTTGCATTTTACGACAATACTTGCTCATTTCTAATTCAAATTTATTACAACAGGTTTTAATCCGTATCGGATTGCAGTAAGAATTATTATCGCTTATAACGACAATACCATGAGTACATATAAAATTACCAGGGCCTTAATAAATCTCAATTTCTTTATTTAGATTCGATTTCTGCAGATTTAGAATCTGCAATAAAATGCTGCTTTACCCACTGCACAGTACCTGAAAGCAGTGACTGGGATCAATAATTGAAGGCTTAGTGAGGGTAAATTACAAGCAGTTTAATTAAATTTCTCTAATGCAAATTACTTATTATCTTTATTTTTCAATGTAACAAAAAAGAAACAAGTGAATATGGGCAGCAGCGTTCTCTATGCATTTTATCACCATAGGTACTGCGATCGCCAACCCGCCTGCAAAGCGTGGCGATTATGGCAAACACCCCCCCCCCCCCAATTGGGGGAGGCCTATGTCCAGCAGTGGACGTCTTTAGGCTGAAATGATGATAATTAATCAAAAATATAAAAAAAAACTCATTCCATTCAAAATTCAACGAAAATGTCACAATTAAAATCACAGTCCATTCCAATACAACTACTTAACTTACCGTTCAACTCCCGCATTTTTGGAAATAGTTGTACTGGAGCGAGTACTCGTATGTCTATAGCGGGTGTTGGTGCGTGAAATTGGGCAGCGCCGGGCGACGCCGGTCATAAAACATAACTGACACGTAATGATGAATCACATAATAACTACATACTGTATTGACGGGCATAAACACTGCCTGGTGGGGATTATGTGGAAGTATCTTTATTATGACGTTTGGCGAAAGGGTGATAGTGAGATTGGGCAGTAATAAGCAAGTGTATAACTAGGTAATAGGTAATACGGGCTGGTGTCTGCAAGTCTACGTCAAATCGCGTATTTTGCGTGCGGGTTGGAGAATCAGTTATTCGTTCCACCCCAGCTCCTCTAAGAAGGCCAGCAACTCCATGGTATTAATGACAATCTCACGTCAGGTACCTGGGTTACCGAAGTACTTTGCCCTGGATGTGACGACCACGGGCCAGTTTTCGTTTACAGCTCAATAACAACCACTAAAGATAAGGGCGTACTCCGAACCTTTTTGTACCTGCACTTCTATCTTCTATCGTTACAAATTTTGACCTGCGATTCTACATAATATTGTCGTTTATATAGGTTACTTAAATTGTATTCTATGCAGTACTTAGTTATTAATATGGTACTTTTAAAATGTAGAAAAAAAATATATTAAATAAATTCGGCTCACCAGAACTCTTTACTCTGATTGTACTTTAAGGTATGCTCAGGTACGTAATATCTATAAACATAACCAGTGTATATGTAGCGCTCAGATTATAAAACAAACGCAGATAGATCGTGCAGAACACCAACAGTGAAGCCAAAAAACCAAATACAGATTCAAAACTCGAGTTAGTACGCCACGAAACGTCGCATTGTATGCTATATACAATGCGACGGTTTATTTAGTATTTGGTTTTTTGGCCTCACTCTTGGTATTCCGCGCGGTATATATGCCTTTGTTTTATAATCTGAGATGTAGCCTTACCAAACGGGAGCTTTAAGAGACGGGCGCGACCCAGATCATGGTGATGATGTTCGAGACTTTAATGATGATGTTACAAATATTTTATCAAAAATCTTAAAGCCTTTTCCAAACACCCTGATATTTTACTAGTTTTAGAATAGGATATCAAATTTTACAGCTACCTCTACGAAGCTTTTTAAGTCATATAACACTGAAACTGTCCTATAATATATTTTAAATTAACGAAATCAACTTTGATTACCTACGTACTTACTAAAATATTTCTTAAAACATCGTTAAAATCACCTAGCTAATAAAAAGGGTTATTAAACGAAGATTTTCGCGCCAATCGTCGCCAGTTGGGAACTTGGTTCGTTTGCATATTTATTACTTTTTAATTTTTATCGCCCATGACAGCCATCAACTTGGGAGCTAATTTTAATTCCTTGTTATTAAAATAAGTTCTTATTGGACGATGGTTCAAAGACTTGATGTAATGGTTGTTATGTCGTCAGTTTATTAATAATTGTACAGTAGGCTGATTAGGTACCTAAGTAGTTTACGTTATAAATATTTAGCATATAGTTCACGTATACCTTTACAATAAATTAGCCTCCAGCGCCTGAATTCCCTATGACCACTTAACGATTCCTTACTCGTAACCACGTCAATCACACACGAATTCTGCTAATATCGTATTAGTCATATCGACAAAATTGTCTTGGAACATACGGAATATGACATTTCGATTCCTTACCGTTACATGGGTTTAAAAAAAAACGATATTGACGTATTTTGAACGTAGTTTCAACGTAGTTTGAACGTAGTGAGCTTCCGCGAGGAATCATTATAACGATACAGAATTGGGGCCCAGGAGTGGCGTTACATCGTCCGTATATTCGAACCACACCAGTCATTCTTTGACTATTATGACTATAACGGCGTATTGACGTAGGACGTCAATTTGAAAAATAATGCATTTCCTTCACTACATACTACGCACAGCGTACCCTGAGCCTCTAACTCTAACACCTTGCCAAGTTGTTGTTATTTTTAACACTGCTCGATCAATTGTTGTATAATATTGCTATAAGATGTTTACCCTGAAAAAAAAGTAATGCTAATAATTACTTAGGACCTAACTAGCTATCATTAACCTCCTTATCTCCTCGAACTAATTCCCTAACAAGGAAATCTTCATCAAAGTCCCGTCCTGAACTCCAGACTTCCCCTTTTAAATTGCAAGCGTGAGCATATTAGTCTTGATTTCGTGCCGCGTGGATAAGGTGCTTCATTTGTCTTTCGGCTCTTAACTGGTATTTACAGTTTACGAGCCACTGATACGAGCTGGGAATTTGTAGACTTTGTATGTGTATTGGGATTTAAGTATAGAACTAAATACATAGGTAATTTGTTAGTTAAGATATAAATTTATCTAAAATTTCACTGTAGGTTTGTTGAACAAAATATGATTCGCGATCGTAACACGTATGTAATTTACATTAGAGATGGGCTGACTATGACTTTTGCCGACTAGCCGACTAATCGGCTGCAAAATGGCCGACTAGTCAGCTAGTCGGCCAAGCCGATCATGGCTTTCGGCTGAGTTCAGATGAAATCGGTAATGTTCGTGACTATGCTTTCGGCGCCCGGCGACCAGGCGGAATAGAGTATTTTCCAATTTATTAAAAACTATTCTAATTTGAAGATCAGGACAAAATATGAAACAGAAAAATAAAAGTAAATTGATTTATATCCACTTTCTCAATTAAAAACGATTTAAACCAAATTTATTTTTCATTGTTTTGAATTTACCGCCAAAACGCTCCTTACGATGACTTTTTATCACGTGACTTCAACTTTGTGTAAACTAAAGTGGTTAGTAAGTAAACAAGTGAGTGTCGTGTTTATAATTAACGAGATTTTTTATGGATGGAAAGTGAAATAACTGGTGTGCGGTGCCTCTGTGCACAAATACTTCTAAAACTGCGCCAAACGAAGTATTTGTACTGGTGCTGTTTAAACAAAGCTGACGTCACGATGTCACGTGATAAAAAGTCATCGTAAGGTGCATTTCGGCGGTAAATTCAAAACAACGAAAAAGAAACTTGATTTTAATCGTTTTAATGGAGAAAATGGATAAAAATAAATTTATTTTTATTTTTCTGTTAAATATATCGTCCTAATCTTCAAATTAAAATAGTTTTTATCAAATTGGTAAATACCCTATTGTCGGGACATGTTTTGTTTACTTTGAATTTATTCTATCATTGTTTACGTGCGAGCCGATGTTTCTTCCTATCCTAATTTCCTATTCTATTCAAGATTATGCTGAAAGTAAACTGTAAAACTGATTCTACAAGGTGTAACAGAAACCCTATTGGTATCCTTAAGCACTAAAGATCACTATACATAGTTTCAGCTAAAAATAAAATACTCTAAGAATTGATACCAAATTTTCGGTTTCAAATGTTTCTTAAATTCAAATCATAACAAACGTGTCACCGCACTACGTAGGTCAATAACTTTCCACGTTACTTGCCAATATCACGATAAATCTCTTCCGAGTGATGTATTTATTTCAATTTGAAAAGTTCGGTTTCTGGTATCAATGTTTAAAAATTCTCATAACTACCGTTCATGTAGAGATAGGATTAAAAATCTCTTCCAGTATCGTTTGATATCATCCAAAGAAGCCGTGCCCTTGGTATGTATTTACCCTTTGCATTACACGTTGTATTAATAAACATAACAACAGTGAAGATTTCAATTTCATTTCAATCACCGTCTTTAAATTTTGTAAGCATATTTTTAGGCCGACTAATCGGCGTTTTTATCCGACTAGTTGCCGATTAATCGCCGACTACAAATATGGCCGACTAGTCAGTAAATCACTAATTTAAATAACTATAATCATTAAAATCATCAATACATACAAGTCATACAACCCTCTTAGTTCATATAATTCCATTCCAATTACTATTTAATGAAAAAAGGGGTAACCTGGCGCTTCCCCCTTATCAGGAAAAGACCATTTGGAACGAAGCTTTTCAAATATCATATATACCCGTATAGGATTATGGAATCGTTTAGTCCATTTTTAGATTACACGATCTAATTTCGATTCTTCTTCTGCCTTTTCTTGTAAAAAAAATCGACTCCCACTTGACCACAGGCTTTAAATGATTAGTGAGTTCTAGCATACTACACAATCACTGCCATCATCCGTTTTATTAAGGAAAATCGTAGATATGTAGATCTGAAACCATTCCTCGTGGAGTATACGGAGGCAGTATATAAAATCACTTGAGACGGTACGTCGGGTTCGATTACCGAGTAGGTTTGCATACGGTCAGCCGAGGACTAGAAACCGGGTGACTCCAGCACTTGGACTAATGCATTTGCGATTGCATAGCCATTGTCGGGTAATATGCCAATTTTCAACTATCTACTTAAACTTCGCACTTGCGCGGTGGTCTATGTAATAGGGAATGGTGCTGGCTGTGTTTTATTTATAAGTTAGTAGGTGGTAAAGACAAATTCTTATTGGTTTAAGGGGAAACAAGTCGCGGGCTCGAACTCACTGGTGAGTCTGGTTCAAAATCACGCTGTCTCACCAGGCATCGTGTCCGACAGAGGTAGTAGTACCATCATGGGTACTACCGTAGTACCCATGATGGGCAGTAAGACGCTAGTCTACACGCACAACATTATCGAGTGACCTACAGGATCAGTTGGCGGGTAAAGAATTAAGAAAAGTCCTTCGGAAGATCGGGTTTTCTGAAAAAACCACAGCATAAATCAATGACCAATAAAGTTTATTGAACTTTTCGATAATTGAGCTTTGTCGGTACCGACTTAGTTTTTGAGATTTTACACTTCTTTTATTACTTAAAGACGCCCAAAGTTAGGTTAAATTAGCAAGAAAAACGAATCTTTGTTGGCTCATAACTTTTTAATGACTTTTTATTTTAGTATTCTGTTTCCGTACCGACAATATTAATAATGAGACAAAACCATACCATGTTTAACTTTTGATGTACTTACCTCCATTAACATGGCGGACGCGCTGCAATACGGAGGGAGCAATTCGAGTACAAAACGCCCATCCTTCACCACTTCCTAGTGATTTAGCTGGGAAGAAAAAGTGATGCAGCAAACTCCCCAGCAGCATACTGCCCTCGTAACAGCAAATGCAGTACTTGCAAAATGGTGGTTTCGAGAAAAACGCGGTTAAGTATTTTTTTTGAATCTCTACTACAACTGATTAAAAAACTCATATGTTTTGTTACAGAAGAAATACAAAAATACAAATTATTATTTAGTTTGATTTTGACAGTATTTTTTCTAATGTAGGTCTTTATAAACTTGAATACTGCATTTAAACCTTGTGTCGCCATTTACAAATATATCAAAGTAGTGCATTAAAATGCAGTACTCGTGTTTGTTACTGCATCTGTTTCTGGGAAACACATTAACTGCATTTAGCATTAGCAAAGTTAATAATTGAAGACAACTAAACTAATAGACGTAATGCAGTGTAAATAAGTCTTGACCTATAATTTAAATAAATAAAATAGGGAAAAAAGGGAAAGTCCTGGGGATTATGAAAATCTTTTATTTTATAATAAATTTAAACAGTGTTTATGTTGCGACGTGGAGTAATTAAAACATACTGGACGTTGTTTAACTAAAATAATAGAACGTGTATCTCTTTAGAAATACCTATATATTACCTACTAATAATCATCATGTTTATAACATGTGATTTAATACCATAAAATAAATGAGATCATTCTTCAAAGGCTTTCGCATTAGCTTATTTAAACGGAACACTGCTTCCGTAGAAAACAAAAAATTAATAATGGCACAGTAACAGTCTTTTAGTAGTAACTAAAACTAATTAATAAATCACAGCATTTGTTTCATGTTTCATCACAGTCTCCTGCTTCTAAATTATTCACAAGATCAGCCGAAGAATCATTGATATGGAGGTTTTGCCAAAATGGTAATCTATTTTTGGGAATTATTTTGGAAATTGTAGCAAGAATAGCTGATTTTCTGTCGTTAGATAAACCTCTTGGAAAAGTGTTTTTGATGGGATCAGGAATTGCCAATTACTTCAAGTATTTTACTTTCAGGAACTCAATTTCATGTAGCGTTCCATCATACCTACTCCGTTTTCACAAACAACTTACTTTTGTTTCTGTGTACCTCCACAATAACAATATCTTTTAAATATACTCTATTTTTGCTCTTTTTAAGTCTATGTTGAGATGAATGATCCATATATTTAGAGAAATCTGAAACTTCCATAGCTTTTACTGTAACTTTCCCTGAATTCGCTAACTGCACACAATCAATGAAATCAGAATAATCATACACCTTTCCTGCTTTTTGTGGTTGGTTTTCGACTTGGTGGTGAAAATTGTCAGCTGACATAAAAGTATGTCCAGGTTCTAAATATTTGATAGTAATGTTTTCAGCAAATATTTCAGAACTATTAACAATCTGCACAAGAAATGTACAAAAAGCCCAATTCTTGTTCTGACTTGAACAATTATCTGTCCACACAACTATATCGGAATAGTCACGTTTGCTGAGAAAAACCGCTTTATAAGCGCTGATGATGTCTTCTTGTTTCCTGCCTGAAGTAGCTTCATGCCAAACTGCGGCGAAGGAAATTAAAATGCAGCCAAAATGCGAGTACTGCGTTTCTTACTAGTATTTAGACGAATACTGCATTCTAACTTGGTACTAAATACGTGATTACTGCATTTTAATCTGGTTTATGATCATTGCTGCATTCATACTAACAATACCAGATAATTTCACAGGAAATACTGCATTTTTCCTTGTTGTTTCACCATGTTCCGGTACCAAAAAAAAGACAAAAAAAATATCTACGTGTAGCTGAAAGCGTCCAGGTTCCATTTTTGAAAAAAAACGAGAAATCGAAAAAATGTCGATTACTGCATTTGCTACTACGAGGGCAGCATAGCTGTCTGTTAAATTAGAAGAACTTGATTCTATACAATCTTAGGTAAGTAATTAACATTACTAAAAACAAAACATTCTAGTTTTACGACTAGTGTCAACTAGAGATCGTTTGGGTTGTTTCCTACTGTCCTACAAATATTATAAATGTGAAAGCTTGTATATTCGGATGTTTGTTACACAATCACGCAAAAACGGACGAACGTATTTGGACGAAACTTTGCACACAGGTAGTTTATAACCTGGATTAAAACATAGGATACTGTTTATCTCGGTAACACGTTCCCGGGGGATAATTTTCGACTTCCACGCGGGCGAAGCCGCTGGCAAATGCGGATGAATAATAAAATTACCTCTCGTCTCACACAAATGTATGTATGTGTAACTAACACACTTCATACGAAACCAACTTACAAAACAAGTCTGCTCACCCTATCGCTTTAAAAACCCGTCCACTCAAACACAAGCAATTCCAAGTAACAGTCTGTTAATACGGTATAAATTGTCAATTTGTTCCCCCAGACGACGTGCCCCCGCGCCCCTCCGTACCCCGCGGCATTATTTCCTGATATACAGCTAATTCGCGAAGACATTTCTTTAAAAAGTTGCAGAACCCATAAACGAGATAATCAGAAGTTTTGGCTTGTAAGCCCGGCTTGTTATCGCATTGTGGCCTCTCTAATCAAGTTCTAACGAGGTGGTTTTGAGTGGGAGGCTTGCACACTGCCACTGTTTGTGTGATTCAATATTTGGATCAAAGCGAGGTAGTGAATATTAAGTAGTACAGTTATTATAGTTTTCTTTAAATTAATGTTTATGTAGTTACCAAACGGGAGCGTTACGAGACGGGCGCGACCCAGGTGATGATGATGATGTTCGAGACTTTCTTGATGATGTTCCAAATATTTTATCAAAGATCTTAAAGCTTTTTCCAAACACCCTAATATTTCATTCGTTTTAAAATAGGAGATCATATTTTACAGCTACCTCTACGAAGTTTTTTAAGTCATAGAACACTGAAACAGTCCTCTAACGTATTTTAAATTAACGAAATCAACTTTGATTACGTACCTACTGACTAGAATATTTCTTGAAACATCGTCAAAATTAATATAAGAATAAGCCTACACTGTCAGAACTGTGAATCCTGCATGTGTTTAATTTAAGTTGATGTTCATCAACATCCAAACCATCCCGGTTAGGTATTTCAACAGTTGGTTTGTCAAACCTAAGAAATTTTTAATATAATTAGGAGGAATATAGAACTGATTTTAATGTAGGTGCAGGGCTTACAGTAATTGATGTTAAATATAGTATGTAGTCTCATATATCGTCTTCTCTTTTTATTATTTTCAAATTTAATCTCTCACCACTCTTTCATCTTTGACTCAATCTTTATTATTGTATCTTTGTGGTTTTATAAAAGATAAAATAGGACTTACATACAACATTGTATATTGTCTTTTTTCAGCATAGCTTTTCATTTCCCGCCCATTGCGTTCTTAAAACTTCCTTGTCATTGTTTCCTAGGGGAGCTGTCGGGCTCCTTATTATGCAAATAAGACGTGTTTTCATTTAACACGTCATTTCGAAATAACAGCTCCACTCGAGTTTTTCATATGCACCCTTCTGTTCTAAATAAGGTCCTGTAATTACACCACTTTGAATCCAGATAAATTGGCTTTATTACGAGATTCTGATGATATGCCCGTGGGCCAGAGCAGGAAATTCTTAGGTCACATTTTATGTTCTCTTTGACAACAAACGAATGGAGAATATTGGAACGGATACATTCTGTGAATTCAAATATCGAGCACAATTACGCAATGATAGCATTAACTCCTTTTCCCAATTTGTAGGGTGCCAGTAGGTATTTTACACGGAGCGACTGCCTATTTCGCCTCCACAAACCAGCTACGAGATAATGCGATACCACTTGGTAAGACTAGTTGTCAGACTTTCGGGCTTCTGACGACCCGTAACGACTGTCAAAGACCAACGAATGACAGGTGGGACCTGCTTTCCGAGGCATAGAGGGGCTTTGGTTTGTAAAGATTTTCACCCATCCATGGACCAAGCCCACGTGCAGCTGCATTTACTTAGTCACAAACTTTGGTTAAGTAAAAAAGCTCCTTTAACTTTAAAGCTCAAAGTCAAGTTACAATATATTTAAAGTTATACAAGCATTCTATGTTACAAGTCCTCCTCATTAAGTGCATTTCATTCCAAGAAATACACCCGACATGTAGGTACTTACGAAAATGAACCGGTACAATAAAGCCGTCTCGTGTGCTCGCTCCCTTACAATATCGCTGGCGTAATCAAGTCTTGACGGCGAATAATATGAATCATCCACCGTAAGGGCGGTTTGATATCTTGGCACGGAATGTACCACGGTTTAAATTGTCCCCACGTCACTCAGACGTAGGTACCCAAGGGTAAAGTTAGAACCGTTAGAACCTTAGTTTAGAAGTTGTTTATGTACTTTATTTGTCAGTCTTTATTACTTTGTGCTTGATGGAGTATTAAGAAATACGGTTATTTTTGGGGTTGAAACAAAAATACGTTTTATTTATTTGATACTTGTTTACTTGGGATTTCGTTTGCAGTTTTTATTTGCCCTATCCTATATCATTATGACAGTTTGACCACAAACAATAAAGACAAGCAGATTACCCCGCCGTCTGACGATTTCATAGATTAAACAGTGGAGTGAAATATGTATTGAGTTCTCTGAAACATTACAAAATGCCGCTAAATTATCCATACTGTAAGCCAGAGCTCAGAAACAAAAGGGATCGCAATACAAAACTAAACACATTATTCAAACACAAACATATTTCATTCCTTTCCCAGAATATTTATAAAAGGGCGATTCCGCTATAGACGATTCCTGACCTAATTTTTTAAATCGCACTATTAGTTGTTTTTTTTGTTATTAGTGCAAAGAAGAAAGTCGAAATTTATTATTGAATTAATTAAAATTTAATTTTACTCCATATTTGGTATTTGGCGCGTTTGAAAGTATTACCATCCGAAGAGTTGGTACAATCCGTAAAATCATACCTAGAAACACTGGCGCGAAACAGGTGTTGCTGACAGTTTGAGAGTATGTTTTACCAGCTAAACTTGAAGTGACAATATTAATTTATCCTCGTGATTCAAAAAATGTAAGTATATGTTGTTATTTATTAAGAATTATTGACTGCTAGAATACACTGTTAA
Source organism: Polymixis flavicincta (assembly GCA_949987655.1). Lineage (NCBI taxonomy): Eukaryota > Metazoa > Arthropoda > Insecta > Lepidoptera > Noctuidae > Polymixis > Polymixis flavicincta. Next base: position 20,336,305 of record OX465181.1, on the reverse strand, counting down.
CTTGTTGCACCCGCGATACAAAAGATATAAAAGTTTACTTTATTCACAGAAATAAAGAGCTAACATTCTGAAACTTCGCAAAAGTAAGAAGAAATTAAAACTAAACTTAAATGAATATTTTTTCAGAGTGTAATTATTGTTAGTTTCAAATAAACGATAACTTAAATTGGTTGCACCCGCGATCTTGATGTCAGATCGCGGGTGCAACTTTTTGTCACATATCGTTTTTGTGTGATTAATTACATATTTTGTTGTTTTGACATGCCTTGACTAATAATATATGCTGAATACGATTGATGATATATATTTAACACGTGTGTTTTTATTATATTCTGTGTGTTTTACAGAAATATTAGTTAAATGACAACAGAGCAAAACAATAAGACTGCTTCGCTGAAATATAGGCGGAAATTAATAGAAAATTCTGAGCTTCATGCCGATGTCGATGGTTTTTTTTTTTTGTAGGTTCCGAAAGCATCAAATAACTTCTCCCGCTCTGGGTGGAGCAGGAGGGCGTGTCAGACTTTTACTGACTAAAACCCACCCGTGTTCCCTCAGTTGTCTGTGTGCCAGGGGCCACGGTATCTCTTTCAAACAACCCGCACCCCTGGCAGGCATCGGTCCTTGGGGACCCTACGAGGTGGTGCTGACATCTCTTTGACGCGCGCGTGGAACACAACGCGCCGTCGACCCTGGCTTGGTCCTTACCGGACAGCGAGCTACCCATTATTCGCCGTCCGCAAGCTCGCACCTACGGTGGCCAGGAATCAGCCTAGGATTCCCGACGCCCAGAGCGTCTCCTGCGGAGGCTAGGGCTGTGAGGGCGCATATATTGCCTCTCCCTCACGTGCGTCGCCTCCCTGTTCGCGAGCATCACTGCTTCGCAGAAGATAGCGACGGCTACCCATGCACTCTCGCTCCGTACCTATGTGGCGACCTATATGGCCTGGACCAGGGCCGGACGCGAGAGAGTGCATTTCACAGAAATCGTTGATGACACGCATGAATTGCGCGTCTACTATAGACGTGCAATTTGATTATATTATCGCGAAGTTGGAAGCGCCGGAGAAGAAGACTGATGGAAATAATATGTTCATAGAATTTTCGTTGAAAATTGAGGTATTTGAAAAGAAATAATTAATATAAGCGACAACAAAAGTACACTAATTAATATGGTTTGATCTCTCATTTTGTTTTTATATAAGTTAAATTGATGTTTATATTCACTTAAATTAGACGGGTTGCATCCGCGATAATTTGATGTTGCACCCGCGATTAATTTAAAAATGAATAATTAATTGTTTATTTTTGTTTTGTTAAGAGTTTTTAATTTATGTGCTTTGTTACTTAAACCCCTTACAAAATATTAAGAAATAACATATTAAATGTATCACAATTAACAGATTTATTCATTTTTTGTCGATGATCTGGAAAGGTTGGGCCAAATTTGTTGCACCCGCGATGGCCATTCGGACCTTCCTCCTGGCTTTTAAAATATTATTTTAAGATCCTTGTAAACTAATATAGAGTGAAAATATTAAAATGTAGTCGTTTAAAGACTAATTTCATTAAAAATGTTTTTTATTTAATCACATGAAACTAAAACATGCGTCTAAATGTTGCACCCGCGATAATGGAATGACCCAAAACGCATTGGTGATACCAATTATGTAGTGAATATACGTTAAATATTGTACTTAAAACATTTTAAAAGAGTAACGGTGGAGTTTCTTGCCCATTCTTCTCCATACGAAACTACATTTTGGAAGGGGCGACTAGAATCAATCCCTACTAATATTATAAATGCGAAAGTAACTCTGTCTGTCTGTCTATCACGCTTTCACGCCTAAACCGCTGAACCGAGTATACCGATATGGAGAAGGACATACTCGTAGGCTACTTTTTTCCGCGACAACCGACATCCACGCGGGCGTAGCCGCTGGCAAAAGCTAGTTATCTATATTTTAATGTAAATGTTGACGTTCAAAAGTGCCTTTTAAGTGCCTATTTGAAATAAATGCTTTGACTTTGACACCGAAATAATAAGTTCTGTACTTACTCATCATTTCAGCCGAAAGACGTCCACTGCTGGACACAAGCCTCCCGTAAAAGGGGGGGTTTTCCATAATCGCCACGCTTGGCAGGCGGGTTGGCGATCGCAATATGGTGGTAAAATGCATAGAGAACGCTGCTGCCCATTCTCTAATAAGTCCCTTAGTCGCCTTCTATGACACCCACGAGAAGAAATGGGATGGTGATATTCTTTTACGTCCGGCACAACAAGGAACCTGTACGTACTCGCTAAGATTTAAATAACACCAATTTGTAAGGATGATAATTAATCAATGTTCATTGCTCGATTCTCTAACAAGAATGCCGACTGTCAGTTATCTCCCATAGAGTTTTTTTTTTTTTGGGAATTACTACCGGTCAACCTATGAGGTTACCGCCTGCTTATCCGTACTTGAAGCCCCGTAGAGAATGATAGTGAACGAATAATAATTGATTGAGTAACATACGAGTATTAAGTAGTCGATTCATTAAATAGGTTTACCAGATGGAAGCTACCAATACCACCACACAAACACAACACAACCCCATTAACAAACAATAAAGACCTTAAAGCCTTCTCAAGCGAGGGCACTCTAATAGCAAAGACACCGGATAGATTCACCGATAAAAAATCGAAATCCTCTTGCAATGAAATTGCGTATTGGGGCTCAGACAGGGTGTAATCTGCCTACGGTACCCAAACGGTCCCAAGGGTTCCGTGGAGCTGCACTCACCACCATAGATTAGATACGCGCCGTTCTGTATAGCGTGCCTATTTCGAAAATACCTGGTTTTGGATGTTCTGGCAATGAGGTAAAGTATAGTATCGACAGTTGATCTCCTAACTCAATATATCAAAGTTTGCAGCACGCGCAAACTTACTTCTAGTTTTGATGTGAGTACAAATATGAGTACACCAAAACTATCGTTCATTTTTTAACTAACTTCAAAAAGAAGGAGGTCAATTCGACATGTGTTATATTTTTTTTTACATATGTGCGAACTCCGTCATAAATATAGACGGATTTACAAAATTCTTTTTTTGTTCGAAAAGGGTTTATTCCGAAATGGTCTTATTTATATTTCATATAGATCTGATGAGGAGGTTCGAAGACAGACAACGGAACTCTTCAAACAATGACAGCAAATCAACCGCGATTACTGCTACCGCATAAATATGCATAGTTTGACCCCAAGGATGATGAAATTTCGAATTGATGTGGAGTAGGTACTATAACTAAAAAGTGAAAACTTGTTCCAATAAAAACAACTGACTTCCGGAAAAACACTACAAAGTGAAAAATAACTTTAATTTAGGAAGGCGGTGACAAAAAATTAAAATACTTATCCAAAGTTCCGAAATCAAAGTTATTTTTCACTTTGTAGTGTTTTCCGGAAGTCGGTTGTTTTTTGTTTTTGTTTTTAAGTTTTAATATAATTATTTACTAAATTAATGCTATCTAGGAGATTTTTCTGATATTTAGGACAGAATGTTTAAGAGGAATGTTTAAGTTAAAAACGCAGTTGGTTAAAATAGGTCAATTAGGAGGGCTTGGTAGTTAACCGTCGATATGGTTCATGAAATTTGAGAAGAAATTGATCGGCTTTGTAGAACGTCTTCGTGTCGTCATTGTTGAGTACTTAAAACCAAAAAATAAATAAAATGGCATCCTCTACTTCTTCTCTTGTATCGAAATATATAAATTAGCTCATGCCACGGAATAATACCATAATCAGTTAGTAAAGTGGAAGTGGAGCTGGCTGAAGCTGCGCCGGAGTATCGCCACTCGAGAAGGTTATTTTAATGGTCTAGATAACATCATAACAGGCATTATCCTCTTGTCGTGAGGGATGCGCTGGTCAGAAACCGGTGGAGGCGGATCATCCGCTCCAGATGCAACTCCGAAGCTGACCACGATCCTCAGATATGAGGGACCGACTACAGAGAGAGAGATCCTCTCGTCACTTTGGTCAGCTTTCAAATTAATATAGAAATATTTTGGTACTCATCATATTCTCGTATTTTACTATCCACTATGTTTTGCCAACCCGCACTGGGCCCGCGTGGCTGCTGACCAAGCAGTAGAAGCATTATAGGCTGATTATGCTCAATTTAATTAAGGTTGTATTTAGATGCATGATTCACGGAGGGCCTTATTCAATCAATTCAGCTTCTTATACACAAAACTATTATGTAAACAATCAAGAAAGTAACTTGGCTGCAATACAAACTTGTGGGTAAGTACAAATCCAGTCTGCCGGTACAGGCGTACCATACTCTCTGGTCGGCACATGGAAACGCGCCAGAACTAAATGAAATTGAAATTAGCTTTCTCTCCCCAGAGCCAGTCGCGGAATTTTCCAAAATAAAAGCGTATTATATTTTAAAATACGATTCCAGTCGCTCTCGTAAATGGAAAAGTCACGAGAACTTAGTGCTTAGTTTTTCGATACGGTAAAAAGTTGCAACGTATTTGTATTGGATAGTTTTTACGTCATAATGCTTTTTTTTTCGTTTGGCTTTTTCGTAATAAAGGGGCTCATTTCCGATCATTCCTATGGAATACCGACCTAAAAAAATAATAAAGAATCCAGTAACTCTAAAATTAGGATTGTAGAAATTTTAATTTTTTTTTATGAATTCCCGAAAAATATAATATCTTTAGATAGAAAATTTTAACAAACAGAATAAATACTCACATTGCCATAACAGTCATTAGCTCAAACTAAAATCCCAGAAACAAAATTATTTTTTAATTTATGCGAAACCTGAATATAGTTTATTCATAAAGTAACTGAATCGATTTCAATAATTTTTACATCATTTAATTTTTCCCAAAAAGTTTTGCAAGTGTAACGGAAAAGTTACATTCGCCGTACGGCTAGGTACCTACTGCCTAATTATTTATTTATTATTATGAGCACAATACGACGCTGGACGCGCGGGCGGCGCGTGGTGACCATGTTTGTATACCGTTTGCTTGTTTCTAGGTATCCCAAACAGTTCTGTGTAAATCATTTATTACAGGAATATCGTGTGAAGCGCCAATAAAATACGTATTGTAGGGGCTTACGGGGACATGTTTGAATACGCCGCTCAAAATTCAGAGGCGCATACTTGATGAGCCTGTGTGGGAACAATGACAAGCCGCGCGTACTGCAAGTACTACTACGCCTGTACGCCGCCACGCCCGGCGTACGTATAGTGTGAATTATATTAAATGGTTACCTTCCAAATAATTTACCCGAATGGTTTACCCCGTTTCAGAATTTAGGTGATGAAATAAAATGTGTTACTAATCCTATAAATCGAATGTTTAATTTTTTTCACTTCTAAGCTAATTGACGGGATTTAATTGATCTATAGAGACATTTCTAGACGTAACAAAAGTAATGTTCGAACACAGGTAGGCGCTTTACTTTGGGTAAATAATTTCATCACCACTCCTTTCAAAACGGTGAAGGAAAACGTCTTGAACCAAAAAGTAAGAAGACTTGTGACATCGATAAACTCCATAAATGAATACGTTGGTGACAAAGTTTCAAATAGCCAGAAAATGGTTTTATAATTACTGATGGTAATAAATATAAAACTACTCAGCTAAATGCTTTCCATTTTAATTATTAAATGACAAATGACTAGAGAATCGATCTAGATAGGTATATGTTTAAACGCAAAAGCGACAGTCCTACAGTAGTCAGTGGTAACTGACCTACAATTAAATAATGGCATCGAATCTCGAGGAATTCAAAAAATATCTTTTAGATGATAGTTTTATAAAATTGTTTAAACCGCTAATTTATATCCAAACAATGATAGGTTCTGTGAGAGTGAATATTCGTTGTAACGCCATATCTCCGCCGGTGTGGATTCAAAGTGCATACTCTTTATTTTTCATTTCATTTACCTGCCTAATAATAATAATATCTTTGAAGTTAAATTGTGGTTTAGGCAGCGTAGACTTTACGACAAATAAACTTGAATTAGCTTTGTCTATATTCCAAACAAACGCGGGTGTATTTTTGAACGCTGCTATCATTGTTACCAACAATTTAATCAACCGAGACACTAACGTAAAACTGTTTCTAACGTTGCATAGAATAAACAGACACTTAAAAGTTACCAGTAAAGGAAACCACAATAGAAAAATATACGTCTTTAATACTTTGAGTATAATTATACTCATGATAAACCACGGCTGCCATTTGGTCTTAGATACCCTCGCCTCCGACCTGAACATGGTGTGGATTTTACCACATATAGCAATATTGTTTAGTGTAGAAGATTTTGAGGCTGTTTTATATCTAACGATACTGTTGATCTTACACGAAAGACTAGCATTTATCAATAAGATGATAGATTTTGGTGCAGAAGTAAAATGGCAGCAGATGCTCTCACATATCCAGATGTTTCAAAATATATGGCAGGCGCTCGACGGTGTGGTTGAAGCTTTCCGATTGTCTGAAAAGGTGTTTCGTATTTATGTAAGTAAAAGTTTGTATTCTGTTGGAATTAAACGCATTTCTAGAGTAAAGAAATGGAAGAGCAACATACATAAACATACCCTCTTCCCATGCGGGTAGGTAAAAGCCACAGCACGCCACCTGCTACGATCATTACACACTCCTTTTGCATCGTTTACGTTCATACAATCTCTTCCCATGGGTGTCGTAGAAGGCGACTAAGGGGCTTACTTACTAGAGAATGGGCAGCAGCGTTCTCTATGCATTTTACCACCATACTGCGATCGCCAACCCGCCTGCCAAGCGTGGCGATTATGGCAAAACCCCTCAAATTGGGGGAGGCCTATATCCAGCAGTGAACGTCTTTCGGCTGAAATGATGATGATGATGACGTTCATACATCAGGGGCCTTAGTGTTAGTTTCATTTTAGCATCTCGATCAAACGCATTGAGCGCATTTGGCGCTCCGATTGGCCCTGAATTGGTCACGGACATAGATAGATAAATAAAACTTACACTAGAGCCACTGGTCATACATGCAAGTGGGTTGCGAGTGTTACGCACCTGACCTTTCTGAAGAACATCACTAATAAGGTCATATTATTATGTCCTCCTAAAGTGTTCTATGACGGCTTTTCCACTCACATCAGCCTTGTAAAATAACTTTTGTTAATCGCCTTTCATTCATCCTCTGTATATGCCCAAATCATGTATACTGATTTCAATTTTAGTCACGAAATCTTCTTTAAAACATTCATAATATTCAACGACAACAGATCAATAGTTCTTAATATTGCTGCAAATACCAAGATTTTCGATTAAAGTCCGCGATCGCACGGACGTAGAAAAATCGCGGCGGAATTTTTCCATGCACGATCTTCAACGTTCTTCGTATCACCGAGAGTTGAAGTCGAACAGTGTGTTTTTTCGACGCGCTGGTATGCACCATGTGTTTTTTCGACGCGCTGTTACACCGACAGTTGATAATTGAACAATGTGTTTTTTCGACGCGCTGGTACACCGACCGTTGAAAATTGAACAATGTGTTTTTTCGACGCGCTGGTACACCGGCAGTTGAAAATTGAACAATGTGTTTTTTCGACGCGCTGGTACACCGACAGTTGAAAATTGAACAATGTGTTTTTTCGACGCGCTGGTACACCGACAGTTGAAAATTGAACAATGTGTTTTTTCGACGCGCTGGTACACCGACAGTTGAAAATTGAACGATGTGTTTTTTCGACGCGCTGGTACACCGACAGCTGAAAATTGATCAATGTGTTTTTTCGACGCACTGGTGCACCGACAGTTGAAAATTGAACAATGTGTTTTTTCGACGCGCTGGTACACCGACAGTTGAAAATTGAACAATGTGTTTTTTCGACGCGCTGGTATGCACCCTGTGGGATTCTAAATCCTCGGTTCAACACAGAGAGTTGAAAATCCAGTGTGCGATAAAATCCTTCCGCGATATATTTTCGTCCGTGCGAACGCGGTCATAAAACATTCTTAGAAATTGAAACAAGAACCCTGCCTCATTGTACTTATTGTTTTTTTGTTAGATGCTACTAATAGTCACGCATTTATTCTTTTACCATCTGCTGGGCGCGAGAAAACTTATAACCACGGTGGTAATAAAGGTAAAAGCCAGTTATTATGTACGCACCGCCTTCAGGGGTTTAACCACGATATTTCCTACCTATTGCGACATTATATTTATTACCTTCAACATCATATTCCGGACAGAATTAGGTACAGGCGCCAGCACATGAAGCTACCCCAAACTGTCTAATTTTCCCAGTTGAACGTGAACCTCACTCATAAGGAATAAAATTGAAAATCTGTCAAATAAATTTTACAGAATGGGGTAGCTTGATGTGCTGGCGTCTGTACTACTACCAAAAGAAGGATATTTAGCAGATAACCTAGAAGTCTTTAAAAAAATGTTGTGCTTGTGCATTGCATAACTAAGCTATAGAGCCCTTTATACCAAGAGACTTATTTTTGGTAATATGCGTTATTGTTTATTACTTTGCCTATGTATGTGTAGAATCAAGTCCATCCGACTAAACATACAGCTGTGCTGCTGGGGAGTTTGTTGCACCACTTCTTCTCCCCAGTTAAAGCACTAGGAAGTGTCGAAGGGTGGGCGTTTTTGGCTGTCTTATGTATTTTGACGTTCGAAAAGTGCTGATTCTCAGCCTAATTTGAATAAATGACTTTTGATTTTGATTTTTGCTTAACAGTCAAGTCTTTGACATCGCTTTTTAAAGTCAAAGTTGTTATTTGTGAAACATAGGTGCTGTAAATAAAATAGGCATTGAGATTTGTATGTTTACCGTTGACGCCGAACAAACACCTGACGGCAAATAAAATTGAACAGAATTCTGTTAAAGTATATCCTAAGTCAAAGTTAACAATATTGCAAACAAAATTAATTCCGAACATAAAAATTGTTAAAAATAATACCATTTCTGAAATGTTACGTCTCTAGTTTAAAAATGTACATGTATCAATAGGTCAATACGCGATTATGTACCTGTTAACCTTTGGTAGTAATATTTAATGTGAAATTATTGATGATAGAAGTGACCTCCTTCACAATCAAATAGGTAATTGCATTGTTGTCTTTTTTATTTTCATTTCTTTATTAACACTGATTTAACGAAAGTTGAGTGAACCATGGTTAAATTGGCCGGTTAGAGTCAGTGTATTCTCCTACGCGTATTTGAAAAATCCGAATATGATAGAGTTTTTCAATAAAAATTACATATGAATAGCATCCCATTTCTACTCGGGTGTCGTAGAAAGTGACTAAGGGACTTACTAAAGAATGGGCAACAGCGTTCTCTATGCATTTGACCACCATACTGCGATCGCCAACCCGCCTGCCAAACGTGGCGATTATAGCAAATCCCCCCTCCCTTTTGGGGGAGGCTTATGTCCAGCAGTAGACGTCTTTCGGCTGATATGGTGATGATGATTATGATGATGAATAGCATGAAAGGCTTGTAGCTAAGTAAACAGCCGAACGGGTCGATCGATCAGATTAAGTGTTTGGCCCGTGGATGGGTGACCATCTTTACATATCAAGACCCCTCCGTGCCTCGGAAAGCTCGGCCGTTGGTCCCGGTTGCTTTTCGTAGATCTTTGACAGTCATTACGGGCCGTCAAAAGCCCGAAAGTCTGACAACCAGTCTTACCAAGGGGTATCGTATTACCCAGTAACTATGTTATGGAGGTCAGATAGGCAGTCGCTCCATGTAAAATACTGGTATTCAGCTGCATCCGGTTAGACTGAAAGCTGACCCCAACGTAGTTGGGAAAAGGCTAGGCAGATGATGATGATGATGATTTATGAATAGCAGAAAAAACAGTAGGCGTAAGATTTGACTGACAAGCGAAGGGATAAGAAATTGACTCGTAGAATATTTTTTAGAGATAGTTATCAAAGTGCATTTTATTACTGGATAGCCTATTGCGTAGTGCGTAGACAAGCGCGTCCATACCACTTACTTTCTATGAGTATCAGGCAAGTCTGTAATTCCAATGCTGGCTTTCGCGCTCCCCTGCGCCAACTTGTGGATTCCTACAATGCTAAAGGAAACAGTTTTTTTTGTTCGGGGAATAGGCCCGCCATAACATGTGGCGTATAGTAATGAAATGCATATTGGTTTATTCCTTATAAGAGAAGAAGAGATTACAGTGGTAATATTAACAAAACTTAATGTAACCGGAATACTGTGAAATACGACATTCTAAACATGACTTTCATAATAACCTAAAATCTCACAAGAACGATTATCTAATGAGTGGATAGGTCCCATTGGTATTTTAAGTTAAAAAAGTGAACTGTTCAATAATAAATAGTATAAAATAAAGTCACGTCTGTACTCCGTGACAGATTTTTCACGATTTGTTAGACTTACTCGTATTCATGAAAATGGATTAGATGTATTCATTCATTCCGAAAAAGCGCGGCTTTTCACGGCCATTGACTGTATCTAAAATAATAAGCTGATGTTATAAGCTGGATATGTAAGGAAAAATAGAAACACATTATAGGTACCTACGTAAGAAGTATTTATTACTGTTGATCTTCATCATCTTAAAAGCAGTATTTCATCTAAAAAAGATGCAGGTAGCTCAACTTCACCTTGATGCCGTGCCCAAGATAAAAACCACACGACAGAACATTACGTGTGCACAGCAGCCGTGATGCAGTGCGTCTGCCCACTAAACAATTACAACAGTATCCAGCAAGAGCAGCTCTAGTGTTAGTTATTGATGGGGTGATGTAAACTAGTATATATGTATAATAAGTTTTCCTACTTGTATGCCTTGATTGTATCCTACCTCGTAGAAGATTATTATTTGGACCAAAATCATGGACAGGTTCTCGGTATGCCTCGATATTGATAGTACGAACGAGATTGTTTGGTTTGAGAAATTCCTAGAGCAGTTCTGGCTAACGATCGCGACTTACGAATTGTAGGTCGTAGTATCGAACCCAGACAGGAGCTTTTATTTGTGTAAATTATTTCATCACCTCTTAAAGCGGTAAAGAAAAACATCGTGAGGAAACTGGCATGTCTTAGAACCAAAACTTCAAAGACATTTGACATCTCCCAACCAGCCCTGGGCTCGCATGGTGGATTACGGCCCACTCCTTCTCGCCGAGAGGAGGCCTGTGTCCCAGCAGTGGAACGATATATGCTGAATATTTTATGAGGTGGAATGACGCTGTATTGAAATATTCCTGACGGAACAATTTGAAGTCCCACCAAGACTTCTTCCACCCACCTACACAAGGTCACACGACGGGGCTGCAATGGTCGATAATTGTTTGTATTCCGGTTACATTTTAATAAAAATTTGGTCTGTTATTTATAAAAAGATGATCACTTTTTATATGTGTAATATGATTAATATACGCTACCGTTTACCAGTGGGCCCAAAAAAAACTGTCTCCCATCGATATTTTTAATCTTACAGCACATCAATTTAAGAAATCTGTGGTTGATTATGTCTTTCTGTCTACGGCTTTATGATTATTAAGTGGTGTATTCTTCTTGTTTTTTCTCTTTTGCTATCCCACTTTCGTTACTAGAAAGCATTCATTCAATCAATCATTTATTCGTTCACTCCTTACACTCATGTATTCTGTTTTTATCTCACGTAGAATTAACAATCAACAAATTAGTACATAATAAGTGGATAATGTTGCTATATAGTACTATAATAGGTGTTTTGTTTTAGCAAAATATTATGTATAACATTTATTTTTACTCCTGTTTTTTATCCCGAAATAAAATAAATAAATAAATTATAGTATCTCTGCACCGGAAAGAGTAGGGTTCCTACGGTATGTACACGCTATTTTTTTTTTACTTACAGAATTTCAGATGGAGTCGACTCATAGTAGCACCAGACCCGCAAAGTATCCGATTTATTTCAAGACTCAGCTTGATATGCGTTTTAGTAAATTTATTGGAAGGAAAACTGTTTCAAACGAGAGAGAGCTGTATTCGTGCTTTGGCGAAAATTGAATATGGTTCGTATTTACTATTTACACTACGTACTAAATTAAATGACTAACTACAAAAATAAATACAAAACAAAAGGAAACTTAGGCGTCGAATTACTCGTTCGTATTTCAATTTTGCATCACATAACATCGCAATTGTAGTTGAGGTGCAGTGACTATGGGTTTTACATCTCATCTACGATGGGCATTCCAAACATGGATAGTAAAACACTATTAAAGAATACTCCACGTTTGGCAAATACCAAGATGAATTTAAAATGCACAGAACGACGGTGAGACTTATAATCGTATGTCATATAATGTCAGTTGTCTTCCTAAGATGCCCATCAGGCAAAAAGTTAACTTTTCTCTAGAAACAGTATTTCTAAAGAGATTACACCATATCCTAATGTAGGTTCCCTGCTCCAAACAAGAACGAACACAGCCACAGTAATAAACTCGCGCAATTACTCATACATTGCAACAAAAGCGAATTCACCGCCACAATTTCATTGTCGCGCGACTCCTGACGCGTGCAACATTGACGGCAGACGGTCCGCAACGATGCCTCACGTCGACTTGTCGTGTTGCTGTATAATTCTGTTAATTCTAATTCAGTGGCAGCTAATGTACAGATATTGGGTTGAGTTTTACAAAGGATGGTGAGGGACCGGATACCGTTTTGTACCTTTGTGCCTAACCCAATTGTCATCAGACAGTCAAAAGTATTTTTGCTAGGAAGCACACAGGATAACAGCATCTACTTTGTACTAGAAGCAATTTAGTGTGATCAGCGACCATTTGCCAAGCTTGGGAATTACATATAACAATACCTAATCGATAACCTTCGTCAGTCTATATGGCAGTTTACTGAAGGACTAAGGCGTCTCTAATACTATGGCATGTAACTTGATCCTAGACCACTCCAGCCACGGCAGTAGCTGTAGCAGCAGCATTTTAAGCGTATCACAATACGCTTAAAATGTCTGTGGCAACATCTATACCGCCTCATATGAACTACCCTGGCGTACTCGTATCTTACATGGCGATGCGCGCTTATAGCCACCCTGGCAGGGACATCGACGTGCAACTTGTTATCATGGACTCAGTACAGGATTCTGAAAACCCCGGTGTTGAATTTTTTGTCAGTTATTGAAAAAAAAATTGTATAAATAGGTATTGCACTTCTTATGAAACAGCAGATATTTTTCAATGCGAAAAATTTCTACTCTAAGGGGTGTAGAACATGTGCTGAATTTATAGTTAGTTTGCACGTTGAAATCCATGCACTCTGTACCTATACAGAAAACCTAACAACAACCGTCGTTCGGTTCCCCCCCGAGTGGGTTCCCGCATTGTCGTTGCGGGGGGGCTCAGTAACCGTGGATTCCGGCCACGGTGAAGCCAAGAGGAACCCAAAGGTGGGGCCGCTCGTCAGGGCTTTTGCCTCAAAGCCGACGACGTAGCGGCCAAAAAGTAGGTTGCGGTGAGGTGCACCGCAACTGAGGTGGGCCGCGATGTCGAATGGGAGGCATCGCGGCTGAGGGTTACGGGCTGCGGTAGAGGAGGAGTGCCGGTGCTTTTGAGCAGCGCTCTTCCCTTCCGTGGCCTGGACGGGGCCGCCACCGTTTGATGGCGGACGCGGTGGGGCCGCAGGGGAAGAGGAGTGTCGGTAAAGCGTCAGCCGCTCTCCCTATCCCCTGCGGCCGAAAAGTGGTAGACGGGACGGCGCGTTGTGTTCCACACGCGCGCCGTCAAAGATGTCAGCAACCACCGGTGGGGTCCGCAAGGGCCGATGCCTGCCAGGGGTGCGGGTTTGTTCGAAAGAGATACCACTGCCCCTGGCATACGGGCTACTGAGGGAACACGGGTGGGTTTTAGTCAGTAAAAGTCTGACACGCCCTCCTGCTCTGCTCAGCAGGAGAAGTCATTTGATGATTTCCCACCCAAAAAAAAAAAAAAAAAAAAAAAACCGTCGTTCGGTTGCCCACGAGACGCAACACCCGTCTGGTTGGTAGGATCTTCCCTTTTTTATGGACGATGTGAAACTTTTCACTTTGTTTCTTATACCTACCTCTAAATGTTTTATTGAAGACTTTTTGGGATAGCTTTTATGAAAGACGCCTCATACTAATCTCCTTCCTTGTTTCCAGTCCCCTCTCGCTGCTACATAAAGAACATAATCCGCGTCATCACGACTGTGGAGCCGATGTCAGTGTACCGCATGTTCTTCATCAACAGTCTGGCAATGGAACTGATGGCCCTCACCTTGAAATACGCCATCGTGCTGCTACAGTTCGCGTATTCGTAATAATAAAATTAAGCTAAATGAAAATGATGTCGGAGAGATTAAATGAATGTATTTTAAATGATAGAGTAGTCACGAACAGACCATAAATAACTTTACAACTACGCAAGATTCAAAAGATTTTTTTTTTCAGAATTATTGACGGTATGATGTTACCAATATAGTCATTTTAACTGACTGCTAAAAAAGGAGGAACTTCTCAATTCGGTTGCATTTTTCGACAGCCGACCTCCTAAAAAAAAACTACATTTGTTTTTTTTTTTAGTACAGTGGACTAGTCGTCAAGTTACGTCGCGCATTCCTGCGGACGCCTTTAATTTCAGAAGTCGGTGGCAAAAAAACAAAACCAAAGACACCGGATGTCCGAAACTTTCACTTTGTAGAATTTTTTAAACAATCCTGTTAGAAATAGTTCTCTTCTCAAAGGCCACATTCGTTATTTAACGACAAAATCAGTTTTTTTTTATTGCGTAGATGTAAATTATTTATGCTCATGACTATTCTTACATACTATAGTGGACTGAAAAGTGTGGGAAATTGATCTAGAGAATCAGGAGGAATGTTCTCAGTAGGTATTATTACAGCTGGTCTCTGCCAGCATGTTGACCCAAACCACGTATTCTACACTACTAAGAATATTGACAGTGTTTTGTTCTTTGCCCTAAACAGCGGGTAGGTACCGTGAGACGCACGGACGGACAAAAAGCCGGCCCCGGAGCAAACACACGCCGTTTACTGACCATACGTGCATCAATTGTATGAAGCTGCTAAGGGAGCGAACTGTGGATGTGGCATTGAGCACATGCGCATAAATAGATATATTTTAGAGAATGTTTTATTTTAAATGGCGGAAAAATAAAGTAAAGACCGCCGTTTCTATCGTTTTAATGTAGGTACATTTGATGTGTCGTACATCAAATGTACCTACATTAAAACGATAGAAACGGCGGTCTTTACTTACATTCGATTTGTATGTATAGGGTATTAAGTTATGTGAATTGTAAGCAGACGAAACTAGTAATGTTGTAAACTGTAAACTATAATGGCCACCAAAATAAAATGAAAGGAACTTTAACTATATTTTGTGCAGTAGCTACTTTACAAGAGTGCAGTGGTTAAGCGGTTGACTGCAGTGCCACGTGTCGCGGGTTCAATTCCCGCACGAAACAAGTATTTGTATGACCTACAAGTAGTTGTTCAGGGTCTGGATGTACGCACCCACAATACAGGAGAAATTCCTAGTGTAGGGAAAAGTTTAAAAAAAAAATTGTCAACTGATTCTTGAAATGAACTGTATTAGGTAATGGTAAATATTAAAGGAAGGATATACAGAGCTGTTGTGTAATATGGAAATGGAAACTTTCAGGACAAGACAGGTCCACTCAGTCTGTGTGGGTCTTTTCTAAAAAGACCATTTCAGACAACAATCTACATGGTCTTCACATGATCTGACAAGATTATATCTAGACTGTAAAAAAGATTGAGACCTCTGAGTTTTTTTATTCGGCCCTTTTCAGAGCAGTCAGATAAGAAATCATCTACCTAGTTTTTAAAATTTGATTGACATGTAAAAGTGTTTGTACAATCTTACATACAGAAATAAAATCATTTATAATTCAAGAAGGTTCAAGGTATTTGTAATTTTTGTTAGTAACGAAATTTTTCCTGGGACGTCGTATATGCCGCATCCAAGTCTCCGGTATACCTCACTTCCCTTCGATACAAGTCACGAGTTAAATTAGTTACATTTTCAGTATTCAGTACGCGCGGTGTTGGTTTTTTCGCTCCCAATGCGAGCCACTCGTGTGTACGACCCCTGTATCGGGCGTGTTGGTAATATGTGGAGGTACTTATAGTATAGTTTTAGCCCAGGCTCTGGTGTTTGGATGTCACCGTGAGGGCTGAAACTGCGTCATGCGGGCGCCCGCGACGGTTGACCGTCGCGGGTCTATGTGCGTGAACACAAGAGGTGAGATCGTAATGATGCCAGTCGCGGGGACATTTTATTTACGACTAGCTGCTGCCCGCGGCTTCGCGGGATCCGCGTGGATGTCGGAAATTATCCCACGGGAACGTGCTACCGTGACTTAAAGTAGCCTACCCCGCGACGGACGCCCGCGCTTGGGACCGCGACGGGGCACATTTGTATGAAACCGTGTGGGCGTCCGCTTAACACAGTTTCAGGCCTGAAGGAATGATGAAAGTACATAATCGAGAGACCAAGTGATCTCAAAAAACCGTTCCGTACCATAATCCATTATTTACAATACTGTGCAGCGGTATAATAGGTGCTGGTAGCGTTGGTGTCGAGGAAAATAAATGAGAAGGCGGACTGTTTTTAACTTCGTGTGTATTGGGCCAGTGTCTTTGCACATGTCATTGCCTAATGCACAGCATATATTATTGAACCGTTCACGTGAGGACACATTTTTGATCTACATATAGATTCTATAGAATTTATTGAGCCATCCAACCCTCACAATATTTTGAATCCTTTACAGTGCCAATATATTAATGAACTCGACTGTACAGCGCTTATTTCGTCAGCAGTTTTCTGAATTTTTCCTTATTTGTTCAATTATGCTGCTGACGGAAACACACTTGAAGATATAACTTGTGTTTCAGAAGAGTGGGATCTTACTTTCTCCTTGTTAGAAAGCATTTGGTTACAATAGTGTATTGGTAACATCAGTGCCATTTTTGATCGTCCTTTCTTTTGTTTAAAGTGTGGTTATTTCTTCAACAATTTATTTTTTGACAACAGCTTATTTAATCTGCAAAAACCAACAAATCACCTCAGTAAACCAACTAAGTAATTAGTGATTCACCTTATAGGCGTTTGGCCTTTGTCAGTCTTTCCAATTGCAATGTAGAAATGTAAAAACATAATCGATTCCGATCAGGATCTTTTTTGAGCTGTAACTCACCTCAGCCCAATATTTCGAGACATTCGCACACGTCAATTTCATTTTTATTAATCACGAATGATGGCTATAGTACCCATGCCACGTGTTTTTGTTCTTGATTACGTCAATGACGCTAGAACTTAGGATACACGATTACATTAAACTATAAATAAATAATAAGTGCAATAGTTTTTGGGGTGGCAAGTCTTCAGTATATTTTGATGGAGCGAGGAAATATTTAACAAACAAAAAATCACCACCAGTCGTGTTTACACTCCATTTATACAATTTGTAGTTTATCTCAAAAAATAAGGACATAATTCGACGCTTTGTAAACCTTTAATTCTGATGCTATTTTTAACGTTTACAACGTTTACAGGCTTTGACCCACTGTGATTAGTTACGAGCTATATTTATGGAAAATCATCAAATAACTTCTTCCGCTCTGGGTGGAACGGAAAGGCGTGTCACAATTTTACTGACTAAAACCCACACGTGTTCCCTCAGTTGCCTGTGTGCCAGGGGCCACGGTATCTCTTTCGAACAACCCGCACCCCTGGCAGACCTATATATATTACTTTGACATTCGGAATAATGCTCCATAAATCTTTTTCTCGAATAGAAGTCGTCCTGGGCCCAGGACATTGCGAAGGAATCTCCAACACTTAGTATACAGACTATAGTCTCACGGTGCTGAGCGTTAGTAATTAGGGAGAGGATCCGGAGTGTCGAAAGAAACGCACTGAAGTTTGACTTGTGCTACGCCTTTGCCTCGGCACAGTGAACATCATTCTCCTCCCATATACCAATTTATTTGTGTTCGGCACGAACATTTCTTTTTCTTCCACACTTCTCAATTAGTCGTC
Source organism: Polymixis flavicincta (assembly GCA_949987655.1). NCBI lineage: Eukaryota > Metazoa > Arthropoda > Insecta > Lepidoptera > Noctuidae > Polymixis > Polymixis flavicincta. Next base: position 20,318,182 of record OX465181.1, on the reverse strand, counting down.
ATTTCCGTAGTCACACCCTTTCTAACCATATCATCATCATTCACACAGTCCATCCAACGTTTCTTTGGTCTACCCCTACTCTTATAGCTATCGACATTCATATTCAAAACTTTCCTCATGACCTTAACCTCAATCCACCGTATCTCATGCCCATACCATAATAACACAGTTCCACACCACTTTTCAGCTACGTAATTGCATCTTTGTAAGTATTTATCATTTACAATCGAAAATATAGAATTTAACAGTGCATAATATTATAAAGTTTTATTTACACCGAAACTATATTTTAAACTTGGCAATATTGTATCAACTTCTTTTATGTGTGACTAATTACTCTTTATAAAATCAACAAAATACATTTTATTGTGCAAATGACCGAACGAATCAATTTAACTTACAATTGAAGTATATTAGAAATGTATTGTGGCAAAGTCTCTATATAATAAACCAATTGTTATAAAACAAAGGATTCGTCAAATTGTCATCATATTGGTGTCACCGAGCCAAAGTGCGATGGGATCTCGAACGATACTCTTAGTTTGTATTAGCCTCTCGGCTATACAGATAGTGTACGGGCAACTTTGGGAATTCGGTGCGGATAACATACCGGCAGCTGTAATAATTACCCAGTACAACGGAAAGTTTTCATTTTTTCAAAAAGAACAACACATACAATTAATTGTAAGTACATATTTCAAATAACATGTTACGTTTTTAGTTGCTCCAGTTTAGTAATAGTTTATTTTTTGACACCAAAAATATTAACATTACAGCGTTTTTTGCGTAAAAAAAATTGTAGGCTATAATGTAAACGTTACAACGGGGAAGCATCTGCAACTGAACTAGGAACTGTATCTCGACTACCTCTCTGATAACAGGCTGAGAAATTTTTAGCCAACATTCCAATTTTGCTAAAACTAATAAGTACAAAATTTGTTGATAAACAGTATCGTGGGTAAACTTAAAGAACTCGTCAAGTAATTTTAAAATCGGAGTAATCTGGTTCTATTTGAGCAACCATGGACATACTTTAGCCACGGCACGAGACTCAAGAGAGGGAGCTTTATCCTGATCTGAGCAGCAGCAACGATAAAACTTTTTTGTTTTTCAGGTACCTGCATGCCACGTAGTAACATATGTAAATGTGCAAGTGAAGAATCGCATTTCAAGTCCAACTGTTTATTACAACTACGCGACGAACATAGTAACGTTACATTACAGCTTATGGCAAATTAGTCCATCAACCTATACTATATCTGCTAAGGCTGTATGGCAACAGGGTTGTTACGCTCAGCCACCGGGTCCGCCGAATCCACCAGCGCAGGGCCAACAGAACCAATATGCCCCACAGGGTCAATCTGCCCCGCAGGGGCAGTTTGCCCCACAAGGCAATCAATACCGACAAAACCTAGATGACCCACAGATCCAACTCACCCCACAGGACCAAAAAGATTCAAAGGTGTGACGGGCCCCACAACAAACAACGCAGACGTAGGATGGCGAAAGTAAAAGTAACAAATGATAACAAAATAAATAGTGGTTTGGTTGTACAGATTCCTTCTTTTATTGCGTAACCTCATGCGGCATGGCGTCCTCACCTTCCGCCTGACGCAGGTCCTCACCGGACACGGTTGTTTCGGGAGGTTCCTGTTTCGGATAGGGCGGGAGGAAACGCCCGGGTGTTTCCACTGCGAAGATCGCCCTGAGGACACGGTGGAGCACACGGTGGCGGTCTGCCCTGCTTGGGCGGAGCACCGCCGTGTCCTCGTGGAGGCGATCGGCGGCGGCGATCTCTCGCGTCCGGCCCTGGTCCAGGCCATGGTACGGAGCGAGAGGGCATGGGGAGCCGTCACCTCCTTCAGCGAAGCAGTGATGCTCGCGAAGAGGGAGGCGGCGCACGTGAGGGAGAGGCAGCATATGCGCCCTCGCGACCCCAGCCGCCGCAGGATACGGAGACGCCCTGGGCGTCGGGAATCCCAGGCCGATTTCCGGCCACCGTAGGCATGGGCTTGCGGACGGCGAGTAATGGGTAGCTCGCTGTCCGGTAAGGACCAAGCCCAAGTCGACGGCGCGTTGTGTTCCACGCGCGCCTCAAAGAGATGTCAGCACAAAAAATGATGGGGCCCGCAAGGGCCGATGCCTGCCAGGGGTGCGGGTTTGTTCGAAAGAGACACCACAGCCCCTGGCTTAAGGGCTACTGAAGGTACACGGGTGGGTTTTAGTCAGTAAAAGTCTGACACACTATAGTCTCACGGTGCTGAGCGTTAGTAATTAGGGAGAGGATCCGGAGTGTCGAAAGAAACGCACTGAAGTTTGACTTGTGCTACGCCTTTGCCTCGGCACAGTGAACATCATTCTCCTCCCATATACCAATTTATTTGTGTTCGGCACGAACATTTCTTTTTCTTCCACACTTCTCAATTAGTCGTCATTTCCGTAGTCACACCCTTTCTAACCATATCATCATCATTCACACAGTCCATCCAACGTTTCTTTGGTCTACCCCTACTCTTATAGCTATCGACATTCATATTCAAAACTTTCCTCATGACCTTAACCTCAATCCACCGTATCTCATGCCCATACCATAATAACACAGTTCCACACCACTTTTCAGCTACGTAATTGCATCTTTGTAAGTATTTATCATTTACAATCGAAAATATAGAATTTAACAGTGCATAATATTATAAAGTTTTATTTACACCGAAACTATATTTTAAACTTGGCAATATTGTATCAACTTCTTTTATGTGTGACTAATTACTCTTTATAAAATCAACAAAATACATTTTATTGTGCAAATGACCGAACGAATCAATTTAACTTACAATTGAAGTATATTAGAAATGTATTGTGGCAAAGTCTCTATATAATAAACCAATTGTTATAAAACAAAGGATTCGTCAAATTGTCATCATATTGGTGTCACCGAGCCAAAGTGCGATGGGATCTCGAACGATACTCTTAGTTTGTATTAGCCTCTCGGCTATACAGATAGTGTACGGGCAACTTTGGGAATTCGGTGCGGATAACATACCGGCAGCTGTAATAATTACCCAGTACAACGGAAAGTTTTCATTTTTTCAAAAAGAACAACACATACAATTAATTGTAAGTACATATTTCAAATAACATGTTACGTTTTTAGTTGCTCCAGTTTAGTAATAGTTTATTTTTTGACACCAAAAATATTAACATTACAGCGTTTTTTGCGTAAAAAAAATTGTAGGCTATAATGTAAACGTTACAACGGGGAAGCATCTGCAACTGAACTAGGAACTGTATCTCGACTACCTCTCTGATAACAGGCTGAGAAATTTTTAGCCAACATTCCAATTTTGCTAAAACTAATAAGTACAAAATTTGTTGATAAACAGTATCGTGGGTAAACTTAAAGAACTCGTCAAGTAATTTTAAAATCGGAGTAATCTGGTTCTATTTGAGCAACCATGGACATACTTTAGCCACGGCACGAGACTCAAGAGAGGGAGCTTTATCCTGATCTGAGCAGCAGCAACGATAAAACTTTTTTGTTTTTCAGGTACCTGCATGCCACGTAGTAACATATGTAAATGTGCAAGTGAAGAATCGCATTTCAAGTCCAACTGTTTATTACAACTACGCGACGAACATAGTAACGTTACATTACAGCTTATGGCAAATTAGTCCATCAACCTATACTATATCTGCTAAGGCTGTATGGCAACAGGGTTGTTACGCTCAGCCACCGGGTCCGCCGAATCCACCAGCGCAGGGCCAACAGAACCAATATGCCCCACAGGGTCAATCTGCCCCGCAGGGGCAGTTTGCCCCACAAGGCAATCAATACCGACAAAACCTAGATGACCCACAGATCCAACTCACCCCACAGGACCAAAAAGATTCAAAGGTGTGACGGGCCCCACAACAAACAACGCAGACGTAGGATGGCGAAAGTAAAAGTAACAAATGATAACAAAATAAATAGTGGTTTGGTTGTACAGATTCCTTCTTTTATTGCGTAACCTCATGCGGCATGGCGTCCTCACCTTCCGCCTGACGCAGGTCCTCACCGGACACGGTTGTTTCGGGAGGTTCCTGTTTCGGATAGGGCGGGAGGAAACGCCCGGGTGTTTCCACTGCGAAGATCGCCCTGAGGACACGGTGGAGCACACGGTGGCGGTCTGCCCTGCTTGGGCGGAGCACCGCCGTGTCCTCGTGGAGGCGATCGGCGGCGGCGATCTCTCGCGTCCGGCCCTGGTCCAGGCCATGGTACGGAGCGAGAGGGCATGGGGAGCCGTCACCTCCTTCAGCGAAGCAGTGATGCTCGCGAAGAGGGAGGCGGCGCACGTGAGGGAGAGGCAGCATATGCGCCCTCGCGACCCCAGCCGCCGCAGGATACGGAGACGCCCTGGGCGTCGGGAATCCCAGGCCGATTTCCGGCCACCGTAGGCATGGGCTTGCGGACGGCGAGTAATGGGTAGCTCGCTGTCCGGTAAGGACCAAGCCCAAGTCGACGGCGCGTTGTGTTCCACGCGCGCCTCAAAGAGATGTCAGCACAAAAAATGATGGGGCCCGCAAGGGCCGATGCCTGCCAGGGGTGCGGGTTTGTTCGAAAGAGACACCACAGCCCCTGGCTTAAGGGCTACTGAAGGTACACGGGTGGGTTTTAGTCAGTAAAAGTCTGACACACCCTCCTGCTCCACCCAGAGCGGGAGAAGTTATTTGATGATTTCCCACCCAAAAAAAAAAAAAAAAAAAAAAAAAACATTTACAAAACTTGCACCACATTCTAATAATTCTCTGTATGTTTGGATGTTTGTTATTCAATCACGCAAAAACGGCTGAACGGATTTGACACACAGATAGTTTGTAACCTGGAATAAACACATGGGATACTATTTATCCCGGTGGTACGTTCTCGTGGGATAACTTTGACCCACAAGCCGCAAACCGCTGGCAAAAGCTAGTCCTACTAATATTATAAATGTGAAAGTTTGTATGTTTAGATATTTGGATATTTAGATGTTTGGTTATTTGTTACTCAATCACGCATAAACGGCTCCACAGATTTGGATGAGATTTAGCACACAGATAGTTTGTAACCTGGAATAACACTTAGGATACTTTTTATCCCGGTTGTACGTTCCCGTGGCATAACTTTCAACGCCCACGTCACAAGCCGCTGGCAAAAACTAGTTTACAATAAATCGCAAGTCCTCGTTTAAACGTATACTTGATAAGCTGAAGACATTTCTATTTATTCTAAGTATTACTGTGATAATTATGTTCTTACAAAACAAAATTATACTGAATTTGCTTTTAGGTCCATTCAAAGCTATTAATAGTACATTATGGTACAAGTGTGTAACGTTGGTGATTATCGCTGAGGCGCCATTGAGACCCGAGCCGTCAGGCGAGGGTCTTAAGAGAGCCGAGGACGATAATCATCAATACACACGTGTATCATACGACGTTTTTCAACACACTTGCGAAGAAAATAATACTAAATCATCATCATCATCATCATCCATCATCATCCATCATCATCATCCATCATCATCCATCGTCATCCATCATCATCCATCATCATCCATCGTCATCCATCATCATCCATCATCATCCATCGTCATCCATCAACATCCATCATCATCCATCATCACTCATCATCACCCATCATCATCCATCATCATCATTCATCATCATCCATCATCATCCATCATCATCTATCATCATCCATCATCACTCATCATCACCCATCATCATCCAGCATCATCCATCATCATCATCCATCGTCATCCATCATCATCCATCATCATCATCCATCATCATCCAGCATCATCCATCATCATCCAGCATCATCCATCATCATCATCATCATCGTTTTTAAGAACAAAGCAACTCAAACAAAAAACAACCTATAACTCACTAAGAACAAAGCAACTCAACCAATTCTATAACTCACTAGTGAATAATAGTAATGAAAAAGTCACAGTTTGATAATAGGTGTCATTATGTGCCTAACTGTAGTGAAATTAGAGCCATTTTATGAGCAAGTGTGTTGAAAAAGTATGTTTAAGCTAAATTCTAACCAGCGGAAGCAATTACTAGCGTTTTTTTTTACAATGAAATTCGAACTATTCCCGAAACCTTCACTATGAAAGACAATGACTTTGTAATATACCATTCTTAACACTATCACCCATATTCATATACGATTATTAAAGTTAAATGATGTTTAAACGTCAAAAATATAAGGTTAAACAGACGCTAATCATTACTAACTTTAAACAATGTTTATGAATAAGGGGGGGGGTTTTTGTTAAACATAAATATGAATAGACTGTTACTCACTTGTTAAAAATGACTCGTTACAACCCAAAATATCTCCAAAACTACTGTAAAGTAAAACAACATACTGAGTAACATGATTTAAAGAAGAAATGCTTGCAACTTTATCCGATATCCCGAGATACAGTTTATTAAATACAAAAATTATAACTAAATATGATAACCGATCCAGTTGCGCATTTATCTTTAAAAAAAAAAAAACAAGTTAACACCCGCACTAAGTTCGAGCGATTTTGCTTAAAGAGTAACAATTAACGCAAAAACTCTATTGGCATTTTCTTCAAGGCATACCAAATTCAACAATAAGAAATACAAAATATTACTTACATTAAACAAAAAATCTGAGCTAATCAATTTAACTGGATCCGAACTAGGTAACTAACACCGTGCAGTGTTATGTTTGATGAAATTAAATGAATGTATAACACTGGGATTACAAAGTCAAATATTCACAGGAAAGTTATAAGAAGTGTGGGCTCGTTGAATCGGGTTTACTTATTTATATAGTCGGTACTTCGATAGATTGTAGTGCAATGGGACCTCACACGATATCTGTACTTTGTTTAGTCCTGTCGGCAGCACAGGTTGCATTTGGCGAGGTTTGGGAATTCGGAAAACTTAATACTCCAGGAAGTTTGAGAGTAGTTCATAAGGAAGGCAGCATGGGACTATTTGAACACAATAAGAAAATTAAACTAGCTGTAAGTAATATTGTTCACAATACCAACATCAAGTATTTTGCAGATCATTAGTAGTATTCTTTTGTTCGATTCGGCGTACATTATGCTACCTAGCCTTTTCTCAACAATTTTGAGGTTGGCTTCAAATCTAACCGAATGCTGCTGAACACGAGTATTTTACATGGAGTGACTGCCTATCTGACCTCCACAGCCCCGTTACTGGGAAGATAATACGAGCTGGTGTCCGTAATTCCACTTCAAAGCGCGTATTTTGCGTACGTGGTTACTGAGCAACACGATACCTCTTGGTAAGACTGGTTGTCAAACTTACGGGCTTCTGACGACCTGTAACGACTGACAAAGATCCACGAATGACAACCAGGACCAACGGCTTAACGTGCTTTCAGAAGCACGGAGAACTCCCGATATATTATGGATGGTGCTTGAGGCAAAGCTATAACGTCTGCATGAGTCGATCGATCAGGGCCTCAAGTCTGCTATTACAATAATGTTAGAATGGTTTATCGTTGATTTCATAATTGTTGTTTTTGACAAGTTTGGTAATCTACTAATATAATGACGTCATTATGACTTTCCAATGGTCAGCCACCGACACTCCATTGAAAGAAATGGCATTTATTGGTAATCTCGTACATAATGACAAATGAAAGACTGACTTAGGCGGTAATCTGCAAAAAAATTGACAAATATTTTAAAAATAATGTGTAAAAATATACTTAAGTAAATGAAATCTGGCATGAATAAATGTTCAAAAGTAGTTTTTTTTTTTTTTCGAAAATCATTTCCACTAACGGGTTTTATAATAATGCCATTATGACACAATTCTATTACGAGACTATTGACCGACCAATGATCAACCAGTCAAAGTCAAAGCATTTATTTCAATTAGGCACTTAAAAGGCACTTTTGAACGTATTTACATTAAAACAGAATTGATTCTAGTCGCCCATTCCAAAATGTAGTTTCGTATGGAGAAGAACGGGCAAGAAACTCCACCGTTACTCTTTTAAAATGTTTTAAATACAATTTAACATAGTACAGTCATTATATAATTATATGTGAAAACGATACGTCCCGTACGAAACGACGATATGTCCCGTATGTATCGCCGGGCGTAAAAGAATAGCACCATCCCATTCCTTCCCGTGGGTGTCGTAAAAGGCGACTAAGGGACTTACCAGAGAATGGGCAGCAGCGTTCTCTATGAATTTTACCACCATACTGCGATCGCCAACCCGCCTGCCAAGCGTGGCGATTATGGCAAAACCCCCCATCCTGGGGGAGGCCTATGTCCAGCAGTGGACGTCTTTTGGCTGAAATGATGATGATGATGATGATGTGAAAACGATGCACCCAGAATAAAATTACTGTACCAAAATAGGTAACAAAATGCAACTGAAGCAATAAAGATAAATTAATTCTATGATAGATACATGGTGCTCACATATTTACAAACATTGTAAGAGTATGTATACGATTTTCCTAGAATTTTAACAATAAATAAGTCAGTGTGTGAGTGTAAATCAATGTAATAAATATAATAATTTATATAATTAAATTAGCAACCAGTTTGATTTTGTCTAGACTCTAGATTATCCTATGGAGCAGGACCAGCATGTTTCCAAGCATTCTTATCTTGGATATAATCCTCTAATTTATAAAACGCTTGTTTAAAACAAGCGTTTTATAAATTAGTGTACTTTTAATATGAGTTTTAAATTTCCTTTCATTTAATTGCAATATATCACAAGGTATTTTGTTATAACATTTAACACAGTACCCCATAAAAGATGAATGTACTTTAGCTAATCTGAAATATGGTTGATCTATTTTGTCTTTGTTTCTAGTATTAAAATTATGTCTATCACTTATTTTATTAAAAAGATGTAGGTTTTTTCTTACATACATGATATTTTCATAAATGAATTGGCAAGGTACCGTCATAATATTAATCCTTTTAAACAGTTCCCTGGGGGATTCGCGGCGACGTAGATTATAAATGGCTCTGACAGCTCTCTTTTGCAAAATAAAGATGGATTCCGTGTCAGCAGCCCGACCCCACAGTAAAATGCCATACGACATAATGCTGTGGAAGTAGCTAAAATAGACCAAACGCGCGGTTTCTACATCTGTTAAGTGTCTGATCTTTCTAACAGCATAAGCGGCCGAGCTTAGCCGCCCCGCAAGAGATGTTATATGAGGTCCCCATTGTAATTTTTCGTCTAGCCTGATTCCCAGGAATACAGTTTCATTAACAATTTCCAGTTTTTCTCCATTCAATATGATGTCACATTCGCTACTTCTAACATTTGGTAATTGAAATCTAACGCATTTGGTTTTTGTACCATTTAGTACCAAATTATTTACCGTAAACCAATCTTGGACCTGAAGAATAGAGTTATTCACGTCGTCAAGATTTTGTGTACGTCGGTCTATTTTAAATATCAACGACGTGTCATCTGCAAATAACACCATCTTTGGTTGATTTAGAAGTAAATACGGTAAATCATTAATGTAAACTAAAAAGAGGAATGGACCCAATATTGAACCTTGGGTAACGCCCATTGCCATTTCAGCCCCTAGTGAGTTTATGCCGTTTACTTGAACTTTAACATTATGACCCTGACCCTGGTACCGCGCTTGGTCCGTGGATGCACAGGAACATCAGCGACTTCTCATACCTGTACCATTCACATGGAGAAATATAAATATCAAAAATAATCATCGCCAATAATTAATCGCATTAATTACAGGTACCACAGTGTTACGTATTGACGTACGTGAGAGTAGAAGTCAAAAATCTAATTTCAACCCCAGAGGTGCAATTTAACTCAAAGACGAATGTGGTGACCATCCACTATGCCGCTTTGTCAAGCAGTCTTTCGAAGTTTGATATATTTGGGAAGGCTGTATGGATACCAGGATGTACGCCGGTTCCTGGACGGACGCATAATGGTTAACTGAAAACGAATCATCAAACAAAGAAGAATCAGAGTCGCCTACCAATGACCCATGTAAAACGAAATATTTTTAAGAAAATTTTAAAATAAACAGTGATAAATATTTGAAACTATTTCGTTTTCTTCGCTTTACAAGAAAACCACCATAAACATCTACCACCAACAAAAAAAAAAAAACAAAATCAAAATATTTCATTTCACTTAAACCTACATGGAGGTTTGTGTAAAATGAAATATTTTGATTTTCTTGCACTTAAGAAACATACACGCTAGGTGAACGGTTACAAAAATTTACCGTTTCCTATGGAGAAGAGCCAGCAAGAAACTACACGGTTACTCTTTAAAAATAATTGGCTTTTACAATGTTTTCAAATTACAATGTTAATAGGCATGGGAGTACAGTGCATCAGAACTGACAGACCAAATAGATGACTCCCTGTTGACGTGCCCCGTTCCGTTCCGTGTAGACTGACGTGACGTTTTTTGTTAAAGTTTAACATTATTTTCAAAATAATTTTATAATCCAGTCGATTTAGCATTAAATTAGCCTTTAGTAGTCTATTGCTGATCCTGTCCCTCTCCAATATCATGTCATTTAACTCTGTTCCCAGCCACTCTCGACCAGCTGCTACCAGTCATCATGTTTCCTCGGTTTAGCTAGTCTACCAGGTCACGATCGCTCAGTATAATCTATGAGAAGAGCTATTTCTGGAGTATTTTCTCAACCTTTCCTTCATTGTTTGGGCCTGTGGTATGAGCAAGATTGCATTTGCTCATCAAATTTTGCTTCAGGCGGCACAAATTCCACAATAAAAATACAAAACTGTTACAATGTAGAAACGGATAGAACGAATCAATTTCACTTGCAATCGAAGGATGTAACATAGGTCTATTATTACGTACAATCAAAATTAAATTACGTATAACATCAAAGCGAGTTAAGTCAAATTTCAAATTACCGGGTTTTAAAAACTGTTAGCCATGTGGTATCGTTATTACTAATGTAGGTAAGTAATCGGTTGACCATAGTGCGATGGGATTCCACACATCACTTACTCTCAGTATCGTTTTGTCGATATCTGTTGCACAAATCGTACGGAGCGAACAATGGGAATTCGGTATTGCTAGTTCTCCGGGAAGCGTAGTGGTCGCTCATAATGAAGGACAAGTTGGATTATTCGAACGTACTAAGAAAATTAACTTAGCGGTAAGTACTAGTCGTTGATGGATTTCTGAATCCTACTATCCTACTTAGTATTATAAATGTGAAAGTTTGTATGTTTCGATGTTTTTTACTCAATCACGCATAAGCGGCTGTACGGATTAATGAAGTTTGGCACTAGATTATTAGAGGATAGATATTATCCCGGTAGTACGATCTCGTGGGATAATTTTCTTTCGCCAATTATGTTTAAGTCCCATGTAATAAGCACACCTGGCACAAACCCAGACTCCCGGCTGCTACTGAGAAAGTACAGATAAAAAAAAATAACAATTAAAGTTTGACCGACCCGGGAATCGAAACCAGATCCTCAAGTTGTTCACTAAACCAATAAACGATTTCTTACAGGTTCCACAATGTTACGTTATAACATATGTGAGTGTGCAAATCGATAATTTGATATCAAGCCCGAAAGTGGATTTTAATCCGCATTTGAGTGTGGTCACGATTGCTTACAAGCTATGGCAACACAGCCCCTCGACATATGACATAGTGGCGAAGGCTGTTTGGAAGCAGGGCTGCATCATAACACCATTGGAACAACGCCGCAGGCCTTTTTCATAAAATATTCCTGTTAACGAAAATATATAGACTGTAACGACAAACTGAAATACAAAATGTTTTTTAGTATTTAAAAAATATTATGACTTACGTTACACTGGTTTTCTTTCTGTATCTAAGTCCTTTGACTACATGATTAAGAGTGGAAAATAATCCACCATTACCTACTAATTTGTTGCGTGTTAGTAATTAAAACATTCCAAGTCTATTTCACGTAAGCTAAATCATAATTTCACAGTTTAAGCTGTGACATCGATTTTATGATTGCACTAATCAGTTGCATGATTAAACCAAGTGCGTCTCAGATCTCGATCAATGAAGGGTTCCGTAGTTGGGATAAACCTGTCCCAAGAACACATCTAAAATTGTAATTAAAAAACATGTTCTCCCATACATCGATATACCTACGTCACGGTCAATTCTCCAACTATAAATGTAAGTTAGTAATCGAAGAAATATAAATATATGTGATACGAGTGCAAATTAACGATTTTCGAATATTTCCCTTTACTTGTGCTGTGAGATCTTGCTTCTTGCCAAATTTCATGATTCTAGGTCAAAGGATATATCCAAACCGAAATTATTTCATCATCATCATCATCATTTCAGCCGAAAGACGTCCACTGCTGGACATAGGCCTCCCCCAGGCTCCTCCACTTCGACCGGTCTTGTGCTTCCCACATCCAGCGGATTCCCGCCGCCTTCACAAGGTCATCTGTCCACCTTGTGGGAGGCCTTCCTACTATACGTCTTCCGAAAATTATTTGAATTAAATGAAATAATTTGCGGATATCAAAATATGTCGTATGTATAAATAGTAAATAGTAAATAGTGTTCCGTTATTTTCTTTTTGAGGTACGGAACCTTATAAATATGAAATTAAAACAGGATATTGCCGGTTGCATTTTACAATTTTTTTATGCGGATCTGCTTCATAAAAGTAAAGCTTAAAAATCTTAACTGTCCTGTCGCGTAAGTGAGGTTCAACGAATGCCAAGAGAGCTTTTTCCAACTACACATTAATTGTACGTCAGTGCTTTAAACGTTCACGGACACCACTTCATAACCTTTAACAAGCCTTCGATCAGGTGCGACTTAACTATCTTCTCCTATACAAGAGTTGTGATATTCGATACCAAACAACGAAAGAAAATTGATTCCACTCTGCATTTCCAAAATTAGATCATACCTGTTGTTTAGAAGCTCATAATAGGGCTATATTTAGCCTTAGATCATCATAAGGATGGTGTACACCAGGGACATGACATTGGCCCTATATTTATTTTGTAATATCTACTAATAACAAATATGTCTAGTTTACTCTGGTAATTTGCCTAACGACTTATAAGACGGTTTATTTACAAAATCTGTATGCTTATTTTTATTAGTGATTTTCGTTAATTACATTCTGAATAGCGTGAGTCCATTTGAAAGTATACATATAAGGTTCATTTAACGGATAATAGGCAAAAACGTATTCTGGTGACGAAGCTTCTCACATACATTTTGATATAAAGCCCAACTGTTAGTTTCTCCTATTACAATAATATAATACGAATTTACGAACAGTTTAAATAGGCACAACCCAATTATACACACTGTGAAAATATTTGAATTTATATGGAGCAAACAATTTGAACGAATCAATTTTATTTGCTCTGCATAATGCAAGGCATTACAGTGAGTAAAACCATTATTTAAATAAATGAATCTGTTAATTTTGAATACACTAATAGTTAACAGCAGCAAGGTTAAAACGTTATATTTATATCACATGCTTGTACATATTATACGTTGGGAGCTTGACGAATAGTCGGCACCGAAGTAGGCTTTAATTTAATTGTTACTGCAATGAATCCACAAACCATTCTTATTATATTTATCGCTACAACTACACAATTTGCGTATGGCGAAGTGTGGGAGTTTGGCAACAATGCTCCGAGCAGCAGAGTTGTATCTCACAATCAAGGTGATATTTCGCTATTAGAGAAAACAAGGACTCTACTCTTAACTGTAAGTATAATTTTAGAAGTTACATGATACCATACAGTAGATCGATTTACAGAAAACTTTAGAAATTCATTCTCTTTTTTATTGTTGAACAACAACTTAGTTTCGTCGGAGATTTTCTGTTTTATCCATAAATGATTTAGAAAACCAGTGCAAAGAAAATAATAAATCCGAAACATCACTTTGCTAAAGTTTATTTTGAAGCTATTCCAAATAAGTCTACACAATACGAATATCTATAATTACTTGCTAACATTTATTTTGCAGGTTCCAGAATGTCACGAAATAGATTACGTCAGGGTTGAAGTGAACAACATGATATCAAATCCTGCTGTATATTACGACAAATTGACACAAATTGTGACCATCTCCTATAAACCGCTGCAGATTAGCATGTCTACGTACGATGTGGTTGCCAAAGCCAAGCAGAAAGAAGCGTGCAGGGACGCACCTGTGCCCGCTGCAAAATCGGACACACTGCAGTTAGTGTATGGCAAATGAAGCAAACTTTCATAAAAAAAGAAATATTAATACACGTGTCCTTTAACAGCGTATGTATTTGATTGCCCTGACAATAGATTATCTAATTAATACAGGAAACAAAAACTCTGTACCCCTTTGTAAGAAAACTACGGTACAGTAAAACTTTATATGGAGAAGGAGTGCAGAAAATTAATATTTTTAATAATAATGCATTATTCAAACTTAAATCTAAATAAATTATGGTCGAATATCGACCACTGGCCGACCACCAGTATAATCTAATTCACAAACTAAATACGTTTAAACTTATCCTCTTTATACAAGGACGAATGAATACTATTCTGTCAGGCAATAATAAAAAGAAAACATTTTATGACAACATCTTCTTTGAGATGTTGAGTGAGAAGCATGCTCACCAAAAACAAATTTTAAAAGTGAATTATAAATATCATTGAACACTCAATTGAATTCAGTTCATGTGCAGGAAGACTGCTTGCTATCCATGTATATAGCAGGGGAACTTCAAATCCACCACAAAGGTATCACGCATTTGTGTTAAAAATTTAGGGCTGCTGCTCCTGTTTACCAAATCAATATAGTTCTGATTGTGTTAGCGCCCCTAAGACGACACACCGACCGACCTCTGTATAGTTTTCTTCAAACAATATGCCGAGCCTTTTCCCAACCATGTTGGGGTCGGCATCCAGGCTAGGTTAGCCTCTGACCTCCATTGTAACTGGGTAACACTGTACCCATTGGTAAGACTGGGTGACGTTTGGGCTGCTGACTACCCGTAGCGACTGTCAAAGATTTAGAAATGACAACCGCGACCAACTGTTTAATGTGCTTTCTGAAGCACGGAGGGGTCTCGAAATGTAATGAATGGTCACCCATGTACGAACCGGCAGCAGACAACGTAGCTTAACCTTCTATCGACTGATTCGGCTACTATAATTTAGCCACAAGCCCATATAGTTCATGTTGAATTAAATATATTTTCTAGCTCAGAAGAAGGATTATAAATACCAGTTGCTACAGCAGTGAACCATGCATCCTGTACGCGAAAGAAATTGCGACGATTTGTTGGAACACCCGCTCTTGAAGACTCCACCGCCCGAACCTGAGAAGCCCAGGCCACCGCGTGTTCGCCGTCCACGCGTTTTTAAACTTGTAACCTCATCAGTATTTTTAAATATTCAAATAAGATTAACACCTAAAGGGAATCACCAAATTTGGCCAAGCGTGGACAAGATTCCCTGTAATTCCTAATAATTTTTACTAAACAGTATTAATAAATTGTGACAGAAATATTTAAGCACATAACATAGTAGCCAGGTACACTTACAAAAAGTCAAAATAAAGAGTATATAAACTGGATTCACCAGTTAAAAAGCATAGCCATTTCCCTGCGTTTATCAATTTATGGTAGTGGATCACAAATATTGTTGAACCGATGTGAAAATCAATCAAAACCGTTGTACCGACTTGAGTATCGATACATATTGAACATCCCTAACGTCAAGTGAAATGACATGAAAAAGCTGTTCGGCTTTGCTTTCGTCCATTGTGGATGTTCTTTTCTATCACTTGCTGCTTTGAACGTTTGTTTTTCTAATCATGGACTGCGATACCGCTCCTTATGATGACCCGGCCCTACTGGGATACTGAATCTTCACCTCACGTTGAACCTGGCGCTATTATGGACCTCGAACCGGCTTTAAATGACAAGCGGTACGAACTTGGGACTCTTCTGCTACACCTAGGTACTTCGAGTGAGAATTAAGAACCAATGCGATGTGTGAATTGTGGCGTTGATGTAATGCATCGTAGAAGACACGTTGCAGCATTATTAGAACTTGTCAATAATCCAATAATAGACTGCTCCACAATCGTTTTGTCGGCCGAAGATCGGTGGGCTAGGCGCCTTGTTTTTATACAATATTTTAATAGGTTATGGACTCTGAATGAAATGAAAATAATAAATGAAAACGAATAGTTTTATTTTAACCACCCAAATACTATCCTATAGTGTTTATTTAATCAGATTATAGAAAAGAATACGCTCGTTACAAAGATTGTAGGTACTCGGTAAATTTTCAATTTTACACATGCCAGTTGAAGCATATTCTTGCATCTTGGTACAACTTTATTGTAAAATTTGCTTTCCTAAAGATAAGTAGTTTTTAAAATGAGAGTAGGTATTTTATTAAGACCTTGTCCACGCTTAGCCAGATAACCCTACCAAACTGAGCAATTCTCTTTGATACTAAATATTAATCGTCTTACTTCACAGCCGCCAAAATTTCCGTTAATACCGAATGACGTTTATCAATGCTGGTGCAATCATCTCAAAGAGGTAAATCGTATGACACTTTAATAGCAGAATTATTTAATTGCAGATTTTTAGTCATTGCTTTCATCAAAAATGGCTCTATAATACCTATCAATACATTTTCCATACACAAAAATATCTTTAATTGCACTTCACAAGTTTTATTCTGATTTAGTTGCAAATGGCGAAGCCTAAAGTGGACGATAAACCGCCAGAGCTTTTTCCGGAACTGTACTTGAAGCCTCGAAGGCTGGACTACTACGCACGGCAGCTGGAAGAGAACATGAACGTTAACAAAGATCTGCTCAAGAGGATCAATCTTATACAGAGAACAGGAGTATGTTTTTCAGCTATTGTTCAAAATATGGAAAACTATTTATTTATTTTATTTTATTATTTATGTACACACAGTAAAATACATAGAAGAAACGGCATATTCAAACAAGTGAGTACAAAGGCACTGCTTATTTCTTTAGAAATTTCTTCCAGCAGACCTGCGAAAGGAGAATGAAAAATAAATGTAGACAATAGTGTGTGAGAACAAGAAAAGAAAATATAAATATGTGATGTCTTAAACTAAAATATTCTTACACATACAGGAAAAGTTTTTATCCAGTGCGCAAATTGTAACCATGAATTCAGCATATCATTCTAGACCCCCTAGCGCGTAAATTTTTCGCCGGATACACAAACAAAAATCAGCTGTTCCATACATTTTGACCGCGTAGGTATTGCACTTTTCTATGAAACAGCACATTTTTTTTTGTACAACCGGCGAAAAGTTTCTGCGCTAGGGGTTCTAGAATGATATGCTGAATTCATGGTTACAATTTGCGCACTGGATAAAAACTTACCCTGTATAATGCAGAAAAATTACCTACATAACTATACTTAAATAAATACATAATGGTAAAATGTATAAACAGATATAAATACCTATATATAAATATACATACACAATTAAGAGGAAAGGTAATGCTCTTTTACTCGACATTTGAATATGGAAATAGTTTTCAACTATCAAAATCTAAATATTTTATGTCACATATACCTCATGGGCACTTATGAAACGTCAGAAGCTAGGTGCACGGTTCCAATTTGTTTCGTATATTCTACGACATGATAATTATACTGTCATAAAAGAGACAACAATAGCAACTAAAGATAAACTGCCACAAAGTGTCCAGGGGCGCGTAGATAGTAATAACAGCTGCACGAGTCGATCGCTTAGATTAAGCTAGTTTCTTTTAGATGAAGTCACATCCCATGACGAAAAGCGGTCCTGTTATAAATTCTATATACAGAATCCAAATCCAGTCGAATTTCAATTTCGAAGCTCCCTGAAGTTAGCGGGCGTACCCCACTAACACAAAATACAGAGAGTACAGAAGGCAATCTACATACAAAGTGCGCTCGAGCAACGCACACATAGACACCGCTCACGGACACGATATCTCGGACCGGTTGGGACCAGTGCGCGGGCGAGTGCCATCCCCTGAGACACGCGTCTGTGAAATGCAAAAATGGAGCAACAAAAAAAGTTACTATAACTGTTCAGTGGACGGTTGTTTAGAAACTGTGAATTGTCTTTTTTTAAGCTACCAGTTGTTGAGTTGACCAGAGAGGTGAGTACCTAGGTATTTGCTCGTGTTTCGATGGTTCGTTTTAACGTAACACAGAATACCTAGTTAGTTGTGGGTAAGCGAAAATGACTTTGTGGACTTGTAGTATTTTTACAATTTATATTAGGTATTTATTGTAGTACTTATAAGCTGAAAAATACGCTCATCTTCCTCATTATAAATAGTTAAGATAGAACTGCTCGGCGAGCCGGCCGGGCCACCCGCCGCCGATCATAACTATTAGAGTTGAGATTAATTGTGATCATGGCAAAGACCTAATACGAGTGCCACTACCACGATAGTTTTTTGTGCATAAGCCAAAGTTGACAACCCTAGCGCGACCGCCGAGCGTAGGTATCAAAATCGAAGTACATACATGTGATTGCCTTCTGTACTCTCTTTATTTTGTGCCACTAATAAGACGCAAGAAGTTAAGACGTGACGTATATTTCTAGGGGTACGTGGACTGCTGGTCGCCTGAACCTAACAATAAATACAATAAGCTGCTCTGCAAACAACGTCAACGAGGACTGACCGCTATACAGAAGTCCAATTTATATTTCTACTCCAGACTACTCATTGCTGTAAGTTGTTTAGCATAAGCATAGAATAATCAGCCTTTTCCCAGTTCCCACTGCTGGGATACAGGCCTCCTCTCTGTGGCAGAGAGTGGACCATATTCCACCACGCGGGCCCAGTGCGTGTTGGTGTAAGTTGTTTACTCATAATTAATCATTAATTATTTTTGGTGAACCTATAAGCTGTTTATTCCTAAAGGCTTCTCCAAACAGGTGCAAAACGACAACGTATTTTGTTGAAATACAACTTTTTCTCAATTAGTTTTTTAAGTTAACCTGGCAGTTTGAGTACTTTGTGCAGCCTACCCAAATGTCTTTTTAACCGACCAAAAAAGTTCTGAGTTGAGCTGTATGATTACTTATAAATGCGTGCACTTAATGGCCAGGTCCACTCAGTCTGTGTGGTCTTCGTCTTTCCTCAAAAGACCATTTCAGACACCAATCCACATGGTCTTCACATGATCTGACAAAGATCATGTCTGGACTTTAAAAGAGACTGTGACCTCTGAGTTTGTTTCGGCCTTTCTTCTCAGAGTAGTCAGATAGGAAACGCCGACCTCATCTAGTTTAAAAAAAAAAATGACATGTCAGTGTTTGTACAAACCTACTTACAGAAATAAAATCATTTAAGTAGCACGGCAATCATTTAGGTAGTCAGCGACTGTGTGTGAACGTGCGCGGCGACAGGCGGCATACACCCCGCCAGCACTCTCGCGATAGCCGACAGTGGACGACGGCTCGCGAGTTAGTACGCCACGCTCGCGACCCGCTCTGATTAGTTTTGATTGTTCTTTCCATTTTTACCTGTTTGTGCTCTTATAATAAGTTTGATCTAATTAATATACACTTTCCACTATTAAACGCGTGCCAATAATTTAACACCCAACACACCCCTGAGAAATCTGCTACGTTTATCATTTATCTACGGAGGAACAGGGTGTAAAGGTCACTCAACATCCATAGAAAAGGCAGGATTCTCTGACTAGACTGGTGTTGTGTCTGGTGGGCAATAGTAACTGAAACTTGTATAAATGCTAAACTCTGCTTGCGCGAAACACGATTTTGCGTGACGTCAGTGCCACTACAGCACACCTAGTCTTCTTGCCCTGCGAAGCACATAATGTTTGTAATGTAATATTAATATTACAAATGTTTCAACAGAGATCGGAGCAGCTACTCACCAAAGAATTGGATGCAGAATGGAAGGAAACAAAACATAAACTTATTTTGGGCGCCTCGTGAGTACACAACAATTTTAGCGTGTCCTTTTCAAACCGATGATGCGTTCTGACTGGATTGAATACTCGACCTACGGGCAGCACTGACATCGGTCCAACGTAGCTGTTTCAATGACAACTTATGATGCTGATGAATCGCTACGCGCGTACAGCTACGTCGCGTCGCGCTGACGAGGACCGTCGCGCATCGGTCGCCTGTATATACCGACGCTGTGTCGGTATATACAGGCATTACGCTGCCGCTGGTCAAGTGACCGACCGTAATAATTTAAGTTAATAATAAGCACATATTTTCGAGTTCATAAACTATGAATTCATCTTTCCTCGTAACTTTACACGAGTGACTCAGTTTGCCGTCAGCTAAACAAAGCGGACTAATTTTGATGCTGATTTTCAGATTACCATTTATTTTATTCAAGACTGGTAAAATTGATCGTGATATAAAAGATCCATCCTTTGATAAACCTTTGCACGTCGTCAGAGCTAAGTAAGTAGTACCTGCCTATGTTTTTAGTTTCACACACATTTCTACTTCTGCTTACTCTATCTTATTTCTACTGTTGTTGTCGTTGTCCGCTGGATGCGGAAGCACAAAACCGGTTAAAATGGCGGAACTTGGAGGAGGCCTATGTCCAGCAGTGGACGTCTTTTGGCTGAAATGATGATGAAACAAAAACTATATTGAGAATAGTGTGTGCTCGAACAACAACAGTATCATCATCGTCATCGTTTCAGCCGAAAAACGTCCACTAGCGGATCCAGCGGATTCCTGCGGCCTTCACAAAGTCATCGGTCCATCTTGTGGAATGCCTTCCAACGCTACGTTTTCCGGTACGCGGTCGCCACTCCAGAACCTTTCGGCCCCATCGACAATCTGTTCTGCAAGCAATGTGCCCTGCCCACTGCCACCTAAGTGTGACAATTCTTCAATTCTTCGGGCTATGTCGGTTGCCTTGGTTCTCCTGCGGATCTCTTCATTTCTGATTCGATCACATCGGGTAACTCCGAGCATAGCCCTCTCCATTGGCCTTTGGGTAACTTTTAGCCTTCTTATAAGGCTCATTATAAGCGACCATGTTTCAGTGCCATAATTATATCAATACTGGCAACACGCACTGGTCAATGACTTTCGCCTTGAGACACTGCGGGATGTGGGATGAGAAGATATTGCGTAGCTACCAGAACGCTGCCCAGCCGAGTCGTATTCGACGATTGACCTCTTTCTCGAAAGTTAGACCTACCCAAGGAGGACCTACCTAACTGTACAGTTTGTCCTAAGTAAACATAATGTACAACTTCGAGTGTAGTCTCTGATCTTCATGAGAATGGGTGTTACACAGACATTCAACTTTACCTTTGTTTTCTCCATGTTCATTTTAAGACCCATTCTTTCGGAAGCTCTACTGAGGTCATAGAGCAATGTGCTGAGGTCCTCCATAGTCTCAGCCAGACTACTATATCGTCGGCAAACCGCTTTTTTTTGCTAGTTTTTGCTTGAACAACAACGGATAGTCTAAGATTTAAAGTGTTTCTATTTGAACAGTAACATTCGCCATTTCGAGAACAAAGGTAGCCCAGTGGTAACGGGCTTTCGAGTATTAGTTCGTAGGCTCAGACCCAGACAGGTGCTTTACTTTTTATAATCACCACTGCTTTCAAAACGGCGAAGAAAACATCGTGAGGAAACTGGCATGTCCTAGAACCAAAAATTCGAAGACATGTGACATCCACTAACCAGCACTGGGTCCGCGTGGTGGATTACGGCCCACTCCCTTTCAAAGAGAGGAGGCCTCTGTCCCAGCATTGGGACGATTATAGGCTGATTATGCTTAAGGTGATACGCCTTTTCTTTTAAGTTCTATCATCGCTTTGATGTTATATGACGTCACATGTCCCTGAGATACACTGAATTAAGGATCTTTTGGCGCTCAAATGACGATGACACGTTGCTCAATATCTGGGCAGTTGTTGTGTGAAATGAAATAAAGAAACGACCACTCTCGAAAAGAACCTTGTAGCGCCATGAGCTTGTGAGCTTCGTAATCAATAGAGAGTTTCTTCAACGATAATAATGATTCTGTTGTGCACAGACGAAACTGAATTTAGGCTGTTGCTATCTTTTCCGTATAATGAAACATGAAAGAAACGGAAATAAATTAGAGCTGTCAAAAGTTGAACTAAGATTTTATTCGACGCAACAATCGAGACGTCATTTAGTTTGACTAAAGAGTCACTTATCTTTTTCTTTCGCGGTATGTCAGTAAGAGATAGCCATACTCTCATTTTAGTTTAGGCGGTGAACAAAATAATTGATACACATACAATTGAGGCACCAATGTTTACTTTTGTCATAAACACTTTTATCACAGGGTTTCTATGGACATCTGGGTCCGAGGTGGGTCGAAGATCGGTAAAGTCATGATCGAGCTCTTCTCTGATATCGTGCCGGAAACTTGCAAATTATTCTTGAACCTTGTCAAAGGAACTGAAACTGGCCATGCTTATTCTGGCACCAGATTCTTTCGGTTAGTTATCTTTCTTTATTATGTACTTAATATACCTTACATTACAAAGAGGTAAAATTTGTGAGGGGAATCTTCGGAACTACTACTGCTCGATATCGAAAATTATTTCTCTAATGGAAAACTACTTACCCTATCCCTATGTGAGAAAGCCTGCTTTACACGTCACCAAAACTTCAGGCGAAGCGCTAGTTATCTACGTCTTCCCATACTAACTGCTTGATTGACTGACTAATCACGATATCGCAAGAATTTATTAATCCTACAATCTTGAAATTCTGCCAGTTAGTTACCATAGGTTCGATGTAGGTGACCGCTAAATGTTTATTTTATTTATTATTTCCTTTATTCCGCTAAATATGCATATAAATTACATTTTTAAATATTATTATAAAAATATAAAAACATTTAAAAAAATTGCCCACCGGTATCGGTAACAAGGTCCAAGCTCAGGGCTCCAGAGAGAGGAACCTCCTAACGATGCGAGCCGTGTCCAGGAGTACCGCTTTCTGGATCAAGCCCTTGACCCAGCTGCCCAACGAGAGCCTCCTCAGATGTTGGTCGAGGCTCTTGGCTATCAAGCCATTGGCTGAAACGACTATCGGTACAATGATCGCTGAGTCCACATCCCACATGTCGACAACCTCGCGAGCCAAGTCAATATACTTGATTTGTTTATCTTTCTCGGCTTTCACGAGGTTCTCGTCATGAGGGACCGTTATATCAACGATCATTGTACGCCGCTCTAGTCGATCCACCACCACTATATCAGGCTTATTGGCAACAATAGTCCTGTCAGTGATGATGGATCGATCCCAGTACAGTGTGACATGTCCATTTTCGAGAACTCGGTCGGGCACATAAGGGCCTGTAGTACGGCACTTCCGATTCCACAAGGCTGTATTTCAGAGCAAGTTGCTGGTGGATAATCCTGGCTACAAGGTTGTGTCTATGCAAGTACTCCTCGTTAGCTAGATGAGAACACCCGGAGATTATGTGTCCGATTGATTCTCCCGGACGGTGGCATGCCCGACAGATGTCAACCGTACCATCTTTCACAATAAATCTCCGGTAGTTGTTCGTCATGATATTTTATTTTATTATTAGATCCCGAAATGGGTTAAAGAGGGTCAACTTTTGTATGGAAATGTAAATCCGTCATTTACTAATTAGGAGGAGTGAAATTAAAATTTTTGTTTTCCTTTAATAAGTCAGAAATCTTTGTGTTTAGAATAGTACCTGATCTGTTCTGCTGCGGTGGTGACGTCGTGAAAGACAATGGTTTCGGATTGTACGTTCAGCCTACAAGTGACGAAAGTGCGTCGACTGCGCCTATGTCTGTTGAAAGCCGCGACTTGCATCATACTGTACCAGGTAAATAACTAGTGATTCCATGACGAACAAGTGTCATAGCCATTATAATTCCGTAACGAAAATGGTGGTGTAGCTCCATCTCTCTCCAAACGTTTTAATAATCACCCCAAGATGGGCACTGGTGTGTTTCACGCGGGAAGACGTGGAGTTCCTCCGCATACGCTGAAGTACGCCCGTCGTGGTGTTGTTAGCCGGGTGTAGCCTTTCGATTTCAAAACTCATATCTATCATAATTATTTCGCCCGTCCTGGTCATTTTGATGGCAAATTGACTTTTGTAACAGCAATTACCTACTAGCATACAAGTCACTTTGTCGCCAAAACGGCAGGCTCCATATTCGATCCTACAACGGCTACTCCCTTTCTGTACCCGATTTCTTATAATTAGCATCACAGCATGTTCTTGTACGCAAATAGTTGATCGTTAATTGTGGACTACGGTTCAAGAGCATCTCTGAGAAATGGGCTTTTGAGTTACGTGACATTATGCCAGTGGTCTCGCCAACAATAATTCGGTGCTGAAAAGTATCATTACCAACCTTCGATACGAGCGGACGTGTAAATTACAGTGAACCGCCAGTGACAAAAGTAGAGGTGGAAAAGAGAGGAAGAGAAGGGACATGCAGTATTCACCAGAGGCAGGCCAGCGGGATCCAATCTCCTTCGACTATCGCACAGCAAAGTTTCACTACGCGCGTCGCGCGACCATTATTAGAAAATAGTTTAATTCTTATTACACTGTTTGCGTTTAGCGGAGCGGGAATGTACTGAATATTGCAGAGAAAGGCTTCTCGTCTCCTCGAGGATGATCAGACGAAAAGACACGTCATGCGGTGCGGGGATGGTTCGAGAGATACGTTACACAGGCGCGTTCATGTGCAATTTCTTCATCGAACTGTCAGCTGTCAGTTTTCGTTCTCTCGTTCTCACATTCACGTTCTTGAATGATGCTAAAAGCGCTGCATGTGGTGCAGGTGGGGAAAAGGAGCCGGAAATACAAACTGCCTCGTATTATAAGAGTGAATCTATCTAATCAGTGTTCGCGTTACCAGTCAGACTACAGGGTTTTACAAGCTTTCATTTAACTTGCGATATATGTATGACTATGTTTCTTCGGGTGGAATCTTACAACTCAATTTTGAAGCAGATATCTTTAACCGTTTGAGCTGAAATTTTGCATGCATATGTATATCGCGTGACAGAGAAATATTATGACAACATGGAGCTGATCTGATGCTGGAGTTGGAAAGCCACAACTCCACAATACAACGACACAACCCCATCGATTTTGGGTTCGTTTGATTCGTTTGGACAAGTACTTTGAT
Organism: Polymixis flavicincta; assembly: GCA_949987655.1. Taxonomy (NCBI): domain Eukaryota; kingdom Metazoa; phylum Arthropoda; class Insecta; order Lepidoptera; family Noctuidae; genus Polymixis; species Polymixis flavicincta. Next base: position 20,292,919 of record OX465181.1, on the reverse strand, counting down.
CCTATATGGTAACCAGGATCTGATGCTGGAGCTGGAAGGTAGCCATAGGAACTCCGCAATAAATCGACACAATCCCATCGAGTTTGGACTCGTTTGATTTGTATTGACGAGTACTGTGATCCTGTGTGAGTAAGCAAGGTGGCCATAGATACATAACACTAAGTGCTCAAAATAACACATATGTGTGGGTTCTACGAATTATTACGAGCTACATAACGGAAAAACACTGCTAAGAACTACGCCGTAGTAAATCCCGCATGATACATACTAAAAAGACAAAAAAAAAGTTTTGTTCTAAACAAGCTTCTATTATAACTTGATAATAAAGCGTGTAACATATTGACGGTTAGAAATAAGTGTAACATCCTAATAAATGTTCTTAATTTCTCCTGCCATCAAAATTTAACACACTTTTTAAAAAAAAATGAGATTAAATTATTTTTAACTTTTTAGTTCGTTTTATTATCAAGTAATAATAAAATCTTGTTTAAATAAAGTTCAAGTTGTAGTCGCGAAAAGAAAGTTGCACGGCACAATTTGACAGCTGTCTGAATGTACTACTTACAGGTGTATTGTCAATGGTGGTTACTTCTAACGATGAGGTTAGCGGCCAGTTCAACATAATATTCAAGCCATTGCCACAGTTCGATAATAAACACGTGGTGTTCGGAAGGGTAAGTCGATTTTTCAAATTTTGAAGAACGTTTTGGCCATCTTTGTAACAAATTTTTTGACTCTTACCCTTTTGGTACAAAACAGTCTAAACTGACTGAACTGTATGACCATAGATCATAGCAGGGCCGCCCCCAACATTGGAACGAATCAGCGCGCTAGGGCTGCCCCTTGGCACCACCACATCGGACTGTATGATCCGCTCCTGTGGCTGGTTCACGCGCACTGGTCAGTATCGTGAGGGCCTGCCTAATACGATCAAGTTTCCACCAAGACGAAAACCGAAGAAATGAGGCAAAATCTTTGAGTACCTATTTTCATTTTGCCAGATGTTTTTTAAAGAATTTTATTAAAATGTAATAAATAATTTGGTTTTGTTTTCTCGTAACCATATACACAAGTATATGATCTTAGTTCGTATGTAGAAAGAAGTTCTACAAGCAATGCTTGAGATTCATTTATCATTAAATTTTCATATTTAATCGCACAGCATTTCTTTAAAATAGTCATGCAGTTAAAATTGTGCACATCGAATCAGATCACAACGAGATCAAGCATCAAATAAAGCTTGTAAAAAATTTAATTTTAAATTTAAAAAACCCCCGACCCAAAAAAAAGTAAAACAATAATATTTATAGGGCTTTTAAGTTCAAGGTAATATTTTGATCAAGGTATTGTCAAGACGGGGGACGGCTAATGAAAATGCTAGGCTTCTGTTTGGCGTATACATTGACCGTCCCCCGACTTGACAATACCTTGATCAAAATATTACCTTCAACTTAAAAGGCCTATAAATATTATTGTTTTACTTTTTAGAGTTTTTTTTTGGGTCGGGGGTTTTTTTAATTTTAAATTTAATTTTTGTTTCCTGCTTTTTAAACTTAATGTACCGCTTAAATCTGCGCAGCGTTGCGTATTTTTTCTACAGTAAAGTGTGTTACTAATTTATCCTCATTCCTTGTCCTAATCACCATTTATCTTCTTCTATACATATAATAAATCTGTAAAGGAACTTTTTCTGTACATTTAAAATATTTCGAAAATAATTGCTTGGGGTGGTAAGGGATAATCAACAGATGACATTTTAACCCTTATCAAAATTTTTGTCTGTAGCTCGGTTTTTCAGTTTCTATGTTGAATAGATCAAGTATCACGTCAAAAGAACGAAACTAATATGGTTATCTTTCATACTCAAATATTGTTTATAACTCAGAGTTTAAATTAGTCTTTGTTTCATCGCAATCGCTTCGGTCAATCTATTTATAGATATAATTAATTTAAAGTGGTCAAGAAGAATTTATTGACATCTATTGGCGTGAAACGGTACTAACGAATACTTAATAATAACACGTCATTCTCATCTATGTTACTGTGTCTGTGTTATTTCAAAAAGTAATGATACTGATTACTAAAATCGCTTTCCGTTGGTGGTTGATTCCCACGAATCAAAAAAGCTAAAAGAATTTCGAATAAAAAGTAGTGATAATATTAATTGACGTGGTGTTCTGAGTCATATAGAATGCAATGTTAGATAAATATTTATTAGTAAGATCAATCAAATTAATACAAATAGAGGGGAAGAAATCTCATTTTTAATTGTGATAAAAGTCTTAGTAGCGCCATCTAGCATAATATAACAAAATTAGAGCGCCTAGGAGAACATCTCCATAGAAAATTTTAATCTCTAGCGTCAGTAACGCCATCTAGGTTTGAATAGCAAACATGCAAAGAACAACTTGATTTTGCCTGTTTTATTGATTTTCTATCGAAAATACGTAATATCCGATGTCCAAAATCCGTAGATCTGAATAAACCCGTAAATCCGTAGGTCTGGCAATGCGGGGTACATAACGCTAGGTAGAAACTAGAAGCCTGTGGTAGGAATGTTACCATTTGGATTTATGGTAGTATCGTTATTATTGTTAACTTTCTACGCAGTCGTTTTTTTTTTAATTGTTCGACCAGTGTTTCCGAAGTATAAGTCTGCTTTTTTAAACTACTTCGAACAATATTTTGACGAAGCAGATGGAAGCTAATAGGGTAGGTATTTTACGACATATACATCTAAAAATGTATTATTATGATAGCTTAGGCATAAATCAGTCAGAACATGTTGGGTTTAGTTCATGAAATAACAAAATAAATTTTAAAATTTAATTCAAAGATTTCAGTTATTTAAGTAAGTACCATAAACTGTTCTTGAACACCATGAAATAATATCCGACATGATAATACGTCATACCGCTGTTACTAATCAACTGAATAACTTTGTAAGTACTTTTACTATTTTCGTAGGTAACCAAAGTATTTTTTATTGAAATAATAGCTTACATTCAGGAACAGCAAACCAACGATATGTAGAATAATAACGAATTATAAATTATAAATAATTATCATACAAAACAGAGCAATTTATTGGCATCCACTGAGTCCAGCATTTTCGTCAAAATACGCGCGAAATATGATAATGTTAAATTTAAATGCGTGTTTACAGCATTATTCGATTCAAAAAAGATGTTGTTTTTTTAGTGGTTTATTAGCATTTTAGAATCTACTAAAGACACTTCAAAAACGGGTTTAATACCATATTACGGACACATAATTCATACTAAAGTAAGGTATAATTATTGGGAGCAAAGAGTTGTAAATACTTAAGTGCTAATTTTCGTGATGTTAGTTTTCGAGATGGGGAGGGGTTCAAGCGAGGTCGGATGGTGAAAATCAGGAAAATAAATCCAAAATTGCGACCATAACTACTGGTGGATCTGAGTAAATAGATAGGTTTTCACACGGGCAACTGTAGTTATGTCGGTGCTCTTCCGAGCAACATCTCTTACAGAGAAGCATTTTCTTAGTTAAAACAAGTTTAAAAATGTATTTATTTATCCATTTGGCATCTCCAACAAAGGATACATTACCTACATAGGAACAATAGAAATCACAATAGTAAAATATTGACAATTTTAAAGTCGCTTCTTTAAATATAATCATTTATTGGTCTACAAATAAATGTATGGCTGAACAAAAGAAACACAGAAACATTTTTGATTACAATTGACAATAAAAAGGCATCGCAACTGAGAGTCCCGGAGGGTCGCTCTGTTACGTCCGTTATCCTCGGGATCGGGCTCTCTCTCTTCCTGCTGCCTGCGTCAGCGGCGGGGAGAGAGGTGGGGGCGCGCGCGATATGGCACTACGTAGCAACAACATCGTACTTACTATGTTCATAGAAAACCCGTGCTATACAATTAAATAGTTTTTTTTGCCTGGTTTGGATTTTTTTTTCAACAGCGCTGTTAATGTGGATAATGACCGACGTTACGGGGCGTAGGTAATGTAACATTCGCAGCGAGCATGTCTTTACGCAGTGTGCTAAAATCAGTGTTGCTCGCTCGCATGTTTTGCCGTAGGTACTACTGACTGCACGAATACTTGCTTGATAACATATTAGGTGCATTTTGACCCGTGACGCCGGTCAGTATCCACCTTTACAGCGTGATCTTTCTTCATCGTGATAACGCCACGGTCCCACGGGCTGTTAACTGACAGGTGGCGTCAGGTGTTACTGCACTGCTACCTATCGAGGCCTATCGCAGTCCGTGCAGAGCATTCCCACTGCTGTGGTTTTATTCAGTGGTCAACGTTTGATAAACAAAGCTTAAGACATGCGCCTGTACGGGCCGAGATAGGCGCCCGCCCCCGCGTTGAATAATGCTTCAGCACACTCAACCAGACGCGCAGTCGATTTATTGAGTAAGTACAGTAAAAGCTCCTTATTCGTGCTTCCTTCATTCGCGTTTTCACTATTCGCGGATTAAAAAAATGCGACCCAATTCCTATATCCGCGGCTAAAGATTTATTTATTTGCGGGTCTAATCGGTACATCGGTACATACATATTAACAAATAACAAAAAGGATTCCAATAGGTATCCAATCCAATATCCTTTGTAAACGCGTCGTCAGATGGACTATTAAAAGCATAGACATATATAAAGGACTGGGCGGACCGCACGTTACAATGACGCCACGAACTTGGTCCCAAAATGGTCTTCCCTATAGCGAAGTGAACTAGAACGCGATCGGCTGTCATCGGAGCGGTCGTAAATTTTTGCAAGCAAAAATGCCAAATTGTGCCGTGAAGGGTTGCGTGAACTACGACAAAAAGCACATTTAAAAAAATGATAACATTTCATTTCCCCGGTAAGTTAAAAATATGTCATTAACTCGACTTCTAACATTATTTAAAACAATTTTCTTTCTTATTCGTCTCAACCTTTGTCAAAGACGACGCGAAGCCGCGTAAAAGCGCGACATAACTTTGTAGCGGCGCTCGTTGTAGCCGATGAAATGAAAAGATTTAATAATATTACTCTATGATTAAATTTTGTACAAAAATTGATTTTTATTGTCTAATAAAAGCAAATTAAAATGTCCAACGTCAGAAAAAACTACGAATCCAAAATGGAAAATATGTCCAGATTACCAAGAAAACAAGATTTTTACAAAATTGTTTTATTCGAAGGCCAATGAAAACTTATTAACACAAACAAACTGCAACAAATATAAATTTTGAAAAATATAAGGTTTTTTATTTTATTTCTTTGTACCTCGAAGAACACCACACCCCACTCTTACAAGGTTACGTCGAGGAGCAGACACGCCGATTGACATCGTAGTTCTAATAGATGGCGTTAGTGTTTTTTGTAGGGCGACCGCGTCCGTCAAATGTTCGGACGACCGTATCTTTACTATTTAAATCAATGATTAAAAGTAAAATAGACCTTATAACAACTTCGCCTAAAGTACAGTAGCCCCCACTAATGGTGCCCCAATCTCAAAAAGCAATAGATTGACACTTCGCTTTAACTTACGACCTTCTTATAATAAGCAATTTCTATAGGCTATAATACTATAGACACACACACTCTCATATGTTTACAAATGAATGTATTTCCTAAATTCAACCGTTAAAGCAAATGGCATGATAGCTGAACGGTTACCGCACTTGATAATCGCGTTTGAGCGCAGAGAGTCGCGGTTTCGAATCCCACTCGCTGTGTGATAGTCTTTTTATTGTTTTAAAAATCACTTTTGAGTATAGTTTCTTGTTCTGTTCGTCGTATTCACTAAACTCGTAAAACTTTATCATTATACCCACAGAAACCTAAATAAATTTAAATGATTTACGACTCATTCACCGCGACTTATAGAACGGTGTTGGTTGATAATTGTGTGCTAGTGACGTGTGTTTCATCTATTAGCGTCCTTCTAATTCATTTTAAAATGTAAGCAAATTTAAATATAGAAATGAAAGCGAATATTATTGCGCTGCATAAAAGTGGACTTAATACCTATATCACAAATACCTATGTGATGAAACCGGACTGAGTGTGAGTATTATGATTTAAATATTTTATTAAACATTTATTTAATTAAAGTATAACTGCTGATCCTTGTAGTTATTTTAAAACGTTTTATAAATATCATAATGTCTAAATCGTGGTCTAAATAGAATAAAAATATAAAATTTCGATGTAAATTTATTTCCTAGATTATAGAACGATGAAAATAACATTATACTTAATATTTATGTGAAATTGCCCTTTTAAATAATTTTGTTTCTAAATAGTAGGTAATACATAAAGTGTGTATTTTGCTTAGTAGCCTAACATTACCCCTTTTTTGTTTTAGTGAAATACTGTGAGTCGGTGGGTGAAAAGATACGAGGAAGGCGGTAGCCTTGCCCGTGGAAAGCAAAGTGGAAGACCCCAGCTCCTATAACAGGCACACGTTCAGCGAATTTGAAACAAGTGGTTTCAAAACGACAAGACATTTTGCCGAATTATTCGACACATCTTTACGAACCGTGCGCCGTGCACTCAACGCAGAAGGCCAGCTCGAGAATCTGCTCAAAAAACATAGTTAACGGAAAAAACATTAACATTAAGTTATAAATTACAAATATTTATTTATTTTAGTAATATTCAAATAATATTTTGTCTTCTCCGTAATATGGATTATTTTGAGGTTTAGTTTCAATCTTCTTTTCGGAATGAAAATGAACACTTAAGCTATAACCTCTTTAAGTCCTATTAAATACGATTTGTTAACTTTGAGGTTTGAGTTAGAACGAACTCACTCGCAGTAGAATAAAAGTAGTACTACTGAGTCATTTAATTGTATTGTGACAACTTGTCTGCATTTGTTACTTTTACGTGGGTAGATTTTTGTAGAATATTGTGATTTATTTAGAGTACCGACACACAGTAGTAATCAGCACAATATTATTATATTACTAAGATACAATAGCCTGATTATCATAGTTCACCAACTAGCTTATTTACTTCAATAAATTGTTCTTTATGAGAAAATAAACTGTTTTAACAAGAAGTTATTATTAGTTATTTTTATACATTCTTCATGAAGTTATAACGAATAAACATTTTGTAATCATTTATTATTGGTAAACCTTTATTTTACTCCCTCCCATTGGGGAGGCCTGTGTCCCAGCAGTGGGAACGTTTATAGGCTGAGTATGTAAACCTTTATTTAAATAACAATACGAGTAATAATAAAAAAATGTTACATTATTATTCTGGTATATTAATAAATCGAATAATAAAAGAACAGATTAAGATGATTGTTAAAAAGAAAAATTAAAGCTTCATCGCGAGATTTGAACCCAGACCTATGAGTTTCTTAATCCATGACGATACGCTGCACGCTACCGGAACTCAAATTACAAAAGTAAATTTTAGCAATGGTATGAACCGACCAAGGTCATGTCTGTCGTCGCCGACGGTACGTATAAAATACATAGATTAACGCCAGTGTGTGAGTGGAGCGGTGAGTTTTGTGTTAATACATCACTTATACACACAGCTGTAGGTACGGCCCGGACCGCCACTTCATAGCAATATAGCCCTTAGTATGCGATTGCATTAGTGAATCTTGATTGTACATTGTCAAATGATATCGCCGCTGTATTGGTTCGGCCTTTGACATCTACAATAGCCGCCTTCGCCGCGGTAGATGTTTTTAACCGATTTCAAAAAGAAGGAGGTTATCAATTCGACATGTTTATATTTTTTATGTATGTTCAGGCATAACTCCGTCGTATATAGACGGATTTGCAAAATTCTTTTTTTGTTCGAAAGGGGTTTACTCCGAAATGGTCCCATTGAAATTTCATATAGACAGGGCCCGATCTAGCTATTTAGCCGCTCCGGGCAAAAATAACATTCGCCGCCCTTTGCACTAAAACCATATACCTAAGTCATGAGCTTCTTTCTACCAAAGATGGTAGGTATGACTATAATTATGTGATATTCTTTTAACTATATAATATTCACATACGTTAGTCTACTACGGCTTCTGAACAATTATACAAAAATTCATGAGAGTAGGTATGTTTGTAAGTATACATTTTGCCGCCGCTCATTTTTGCCGCTCTGGGCATTTGCCCGGCTTGCCCCCCCTTAGATTGGGCCCTGCATATAGATCATAGGGGCAATTCTGCTAATTTTAAGAACGTTCATAGTCTGATCTCAGTGTCAATCTGTCAAAAATTCCTCGAGTTTCCATACATTTCTGACAATTTTTTGAAATTCGATTGTCGCTGAGATGACACTGCGAACGTTTTTAATTACGAGAATTGGCCTTCTGATGGAGCGTTTCGGAAACAGACAACGGAACTCTTCAAAAAATTACAGCAAATCAACCGCGAATGTTGCTATCGCATAAATAAGTATGCATTGTTTTGAACCAAAGGATGATGAAATTTTGAATTGGTGTAGGGTAGGTAACAAAAAAGTGAAAAATAAAAACTTTTTTCAAAAAAAATAACAACCGACTTCCAAAAAACACTACAAAGTGCAAAATAACTTTAATTTCGGAAGGCGGTGACAAATAAGAAGTCGGTTGGTATTTTTTTGAAAAAAGTTTTTTGAGAATGTAAACAAACATAATGAAAGCAACCTCATCACCATAAAGTATATTTACATATCATCATCATCATCATTTCAGCTGAAAGACGTCCACTGCTGGACATAGGCCTCCCCCACATTTATAAATGCTGCGACATAATAGACATTCCATCCTTTGGTACGAGCCGCTTTGCGTGTTTTACCTATTGTTTCATCTTTCCATTCATTGCAAAATGTTGAAATTTTTTTTTACTTAAAAACGATTTTCGACGCGAAAAAATCTGTTTAACGCATAGAAATGCTTGATCGTTTACGCCTTGGAGAGTCGCTTGCATCCATATCACGCTCATACAATTAATAAATATGGTCAAAAACTTCAATTAAATTGGTTTTTTTTTTGGCACTTAGGAACGTATCCCCTATAATCCCATATAAATTACCCTTCTATAGTCACGGTTTCTGTATTCGCGGTAGGTATTTTACGGAACGTATACCTCGCGAATACAGAGCTTTTACTGTACTTACGGCAGGTGCACATTTATTATAAAATGAGCCTCGACCAGGCGCTTTGATCTATATTTATTCTTAAAAATCTGAGTGAGACTTCGTCGCAATATCATTATAAACCCTAAAGACGCCTGCAGGCCTAGACAAAACACATTTCTGTTAACGTTCACGCCAAACGCTACGCCAAAATGTATGGGAATGACATTACCTGCGGAAAGGACACGATCATCATCATCATTTCAGCTGAAAGACGTCCACTGCTGGACATAGGCCTCCCCCACATTTATAAATGCTGCGACATAATAGACATTCCATCCTTTGGTACGAGCCGCTTTGCGTGTTTTACCTATTGTTTCATCTTTCCATTCATTGCAAAATGTTAAAAAAATTTTTTTACTTAAAAACGATTTTCGACGCGAAAAAATCTGTTTAACGCATAGAAATGCTTGATCGTTTACGCCTTGGAGAGTCGCTTGCATCAATATCACGCTCATACAATTAATCAATATGGTCAAAAACTTCAATATTTTTTTTTTTTTTGTCACCTAGGAACGTATCCTCTATAATCCCATATAAATTATCATTCCATAGTCACGGTTTCTGTATTCGCGGTAGGTATTTTACGGAACGTATACCTCGCGAATAAAGAGCTTTTACTGTACCTACGGCAGGAGCACATTTATTATAAAATGAGCCTCGACCAGGCGCTTTGATCTATATTTATTCTTAAAAATCTGAGTGAGACTTCGTCGCAATATCATTATAACCCCTAAAGACGCCTGCAGGCCTAGACAAAACACCTTTCTGTTAACGTTCACGCTAAACTCTACGCCAGAATTTATGGGAATGACATTACCTGCGGACAGGACACGTCGTGTACTTTCCGCAGGTAATGTCATTCCCATACATTTTGGCGTACCGTTTGGCGTGAACGCCAAGAGTAATGTGTTTTGTCTCTAGGCTCTGGACTGCATTCGAAAGCTGTGGTAGATTCCTACCAGGATAGATCGGAAGATCGGAGGAGTGGTACCTACACCGTCAAAGCGAGACATTGTTTTCCGACATGCACGCGAACGAAGTCGCGGGCACAGCTAGTCTAAAATATATTCATTGAGACCTTTTCAATGAGCCCAAACGCGATACTTCTGCTGTTCGTTGGTGAGTAACTTGGTTATCCTGGAAATTCCAGGTGTTGCACCAGGATCAGTTCAAGATTACTTTGTTCGTCTAATATCATTTAAATAATAGAACACCAAATTTCGAGTTGATCAGACCTGTGGAAGATGCTCAAATCCCTTCATCAACCAGAAAAGAGATTATAATTATTAACCGGCTGAACCGATTTTGATGAAACATGTCTAAGACCACTCCCGACTAATACACCTTTCAAACAAAAAAAAAACAAAATCAAAATCGGTTCATCCGTTCGGGAGCTACGTTACCTCAGACAGACACACACACACACAGACACGTCAAACTTATAACACCCCGTCGCTTTTGCGTCGGGGGTTAAAAACAAACAAAACATAACGGGCTGCAATCACATTTTTATTGCATTTTTTTTTTTTTTATAAATAAGTAGAAATGTCTGAAGCACACGACACGAATCAAACAAATCACTAGTACACATTCATAATCGTACAATATTAATACTCGATTTGCTTCAACAAGTCTGGTCCTGCACTCCTGCACCCTAATTGCGTAACTCACGATTGATCATAATTGGTTTCGTCTTCACAGTTAAACAATATTCATTGCGTTATTTATGTTGTCGAACAGACACATTTTTCGAACGTATGAAACAATGGTTTAACAATCCGTTTCAAAACGATACAGATTATGATGAATCGTGAGTTACGCAATTAGGGTGCTGGTCTTGTCATTATGTGGTCATCATTCTATCTTCACGAACAATCCGCACGATAATATCAGAGCCAGCAACTGAAACAGAGGAATTCATCATCATCATCATTTCAGCCGAAAGGCGTCCACGGCTGTACATAGGTGTCTCCCAAACATCGACATTTCGACCGGTTCTATACAGCTCGCATCCAGCAGATTCCCGCGGCAGCCTTCACCAGGTCAGCGGTTCAAATCTTCCGTTACGCGGTCGGCGCTCCGGAACTACCGGGAATATCGGTCATCTGTTCTGCGAGTAATGTGCCCAGTAGACTGCCACTTAAGTCTGGCAAATTGTCGGGCTATGTTGGCTACCTTTGTAATCCTACGGATCTCATTTTTGATTCGATTGCGTTGGGGAACACTAAGTATAGCCCTCACCACTTGTAAATTAAGCGTAGGGTATTTTCCAATTTATTAAAAACTATTCTAATTTGAAGATTGGGACGAAATATGTAACAGATAAATGAAAGTAAATTGATTTATATCCATTTTCTCAATTAAAAACGATTTAGACCAAATTTACTTTGGATGTTCTGAATTTACCGCCAAAACGCTCCTACAATGTGTTTTTATCACGTGACGTCAACTTTGTGTAAACTAAAGTAGTTAGTAAGTAAACATGTGAGTATTTGTACTGGTGCTGTTTACACAAAGCTGACGTCACGATGTCACGTGATAAAAACTCATCGTAAGGATCGTTTTGGCGGTAAATTCAAGACAACGAAAAATAAATTTGATTTTAATCGTTTTTAATGGAGAAAATGGATATTAATTAATTTATTTTTATTTTTCTGTTAAATGTATCGTCCCAATCTTCAAATTAAAATAGTTTTTATCAAATTGGAAAATACCCTATTAAGCATAACAATGCGAATGTAAGACGTTTTCTCAACCTTAATTTGGTTTGAAGTCACGTAAGATACGTGTAGGAATGCATATAGGTAAGTACGTTATCTTTTTTTTTTTGCCCCGATGAGAGGATCGCTTAGATCACCAGTTTCAAAGCAATCATTTATGTTTTAAGTTCACTAATAAGTTCTGTATTAAATCTTACTTTTGCCACTTGCTAACATAATCCGCAAGCTGAGCAGAATTGTGATTACAAAAAATATATTTCCTCCCATATAGAAAATATAGGTCGGTATCGGATCAAAAATCTGTAACTTCATGAATTTTTGTCGTATCGTAATGAAAGGCACAAATATGCAGTAAGGTTCGGAGATTCGAACAATGTGTAGTTTATAGTGTTTTCTTGTATATCTATGTATGTTTTTTTGCATAGAATGAAAGAAATGGGAAAAAATCACGAAAAAAATAGTTAAAAATTTATTTCAAGTGAAATACAAGTTTATAATGACTAAAAAGATTAAACCATGGTTAATTACAACAAGCAAAGTAAACAAAATATATATATATGAAAAAAAAATACTAAATTAAAATCATATTACTAATAGGTACATCCTATACTCTGGCTTCAGGAAATGATGTAGCTAGGTACAAATATAAGTAATAACTAAATATAAATATTATTTTTAACTTATACCACTTCAGGATCAGGGTCAGTAAATGTGGGTTCACTTTCAGGTGCCATGTTTAAAAGACTTAGTGCTTCTTCTTCAAGTTCTTTCACATTTCTTACGTACGGTTTTCTCAAACTTGTTATATATGGATCTGACGTGTATAAAAGCGTTTTAAAGACATCTTCATTTGTAGCAGATCGGGAACATTTTCTGGCATGATGAAGTCGTATGTTTCTGTAGTCTTTGTTGCGAGACTCTTGTGCGTCTTCCGATAGCTGTCCAATAGGAAGCACCGCAAAATGTTTGATAACGTTTTCCCCGTGTATGAGTATTTTATGAACGGAGGATGGCATATAATACCAATCGTAATTACTTACATAGATTCTTGCAGTTTCTATTGCATATTCCCCAAATTTTTCAGGGTCGATCATCATTCCAGAAGAAAGAACTTGCAAGATAATGTATAGGCGTTTAATCAATGCCTCATCTACACCTGTTATTTCCGATGAGCAAGTGCTATTATAGAAGAATCTTCGTGCGGTATTGCCATCGTTCGTATTCCCGCTAACTTGCCGAGGTTTGTCGACGATTAATCCCAACTCCTCCCTGAAACGTTTTTGAACAACTTCTTTCTTTTCTTTTTTTAATCTCTTATTTTCCTCAGTTGAAGCAGACCAAGTCTTAAACGAAAGATTATAGGAAATAATATATAATTTCCATGCAGCGAATCCAGGCGTGTAAGGTGGACAATCCGTATTGGTAGGCGTTTTCGTTTTCGGGTCTGGCAGTTACTTTCGATAGGTCATTCATTAGTCGTGGAGTAGCCCCACATATCGTGCATGTGGAACCAGATGGAGTATCTGTAAGGACCTGAGCCACCTTTCCATCGATCATCGTTAGAAATAGTTCATGCTTCACATTTACTACAACACCATCTTTGTTTATAAGTGATGCTTGTGCAGCCCTAATTTGTTTTTTAATATCATCAACAACTGCCTTGGTTTTTTCTGGAGTTTCCTTACAAAACTCAAGAGAAATGGGTCTGCAAAAACGGACAGATGAAGGTACCGGATTTTGCCAAACAACGGATCCCGATTGCACATCAACTAATCTGATGGGAACTAATGAAGTGATGAACAAATTGGCATCTGAAATTGTTTCCGACTCTTCTGCAAGTATTTGCTTGTATTGGCTTTGATCAGATGAACCATCACATCCCCATTTAGAATAAAGGATCAATGTTCTATGTTGTTTTTGGAAAACAGAATCGATTTTTAAAATTCTAGCAGCAGTATGATCCAATAAATCTTGGATATTAATCACTTTAGCATAAGTATTCGTGATTTCTATTGTAGAAGATGGTGGATAACAGGATCTTTTTATTTCTTGTATTTTGTAGTAAGGCGGGAATATACAACACTTTCGTTCGTTGGTTAAGTTTTTCAGGTACATATATTGTGCTTTTGTTAGATCTAAATCTATAAAAGCACTCAATGCTTCCGTATCGGAAAGAATCTTCATCTGGTCTGAGTCGTTCCACTTACTTGAGATATCTAATTTCTTTTGAGTGTCAGCGGTTCTTAATTCTTCGACAAGATGAGCTTCTGTGTACTCACGTAAAGCCCGTAGTCCCTGCAGATAGGCGTTTTTTATATGCTCGAAGCCATATTCTTGGAGTAGAAGAGTGTTTTTCCTCTTCTTGGTAGATTCTGAGGAGTCTCCATAAGCCACGCATGCTCGTCCTCGCTGACCAGATGTTGATGGCGTAGAATATTGTTCAGAATCCGGTAAATTTAACGAATACCTTGAGTCCAACCAAGTAAAATTCTTCTGTAAAAATGTTTCTTTTTCCGAGATGCCAGGGCCCAGCGCTTGTTGAAAATAGGAAGAATGTGCCTTTGTATGTCACTAATTATAAAACACAAGTTGTTTTCAGAAACATTCAGCTTTTCCACTAAAACTTTGGATAATGATTCCATGGTCTTGCCGCCCTCGATATAGGGGATTATGAAGTCTCGTTTGGTACAGCTGAAGGAAGACATTTTAACACTTAACAATCTGCAGAAATAATAGGCGTAGATGAGATTTGCTTCACTTGAAGTTACACTGATGTAGATAGATGGTTCGAATAGTTTTTGCTTCCCTTTAAATACTCATTTTACAATATCGAATTGGTACCTACATCATTATTATCTTGTAATTTCCCACGCAAACCGAGTGCAAATTTGATAAGGTCCCTTTGTTATCACGAAATAATGAAGAAAATATCCAAAAAGTTCTATATTGTTCATGTGAATGGTGTCAGTGGTAAACCGCAAAAGATACTAATTTTCGGGTTCTGACTTTTATCAGTTTTTTTCTCATATCTTCTAAAACCGCAAATATCCGCAGCTGATTTTTTTTGCATTCTATTTATGAATAGTTAGACTACTAGTCGACACAAAAAGTAGCGCTTGGGCAAACGTGGGTAATACTGAACCTTCGACGAAAAAAAATACAAGTGAAAAAAAAGGTATGTCACTTTTTAAGTAATTACTGAAATATTTTTCTTTACTTTTAAAATCATTAAGCTGTATCGCAAAAAGCATAAAATAACCTTTCTAAAAATGTCTAATACTGCATATCTGTACCAAGTATTTTTTTCACAATATGGTATTGAAACATGTATACGCAAAGACTTGAGTTTGGCACTTCTGTCTTCTATGTATTTCTATCTAAGAAAAAAAAAAATAATTTCGCGTATTAAGAAAAAAAATCGTAATGAATATTATAATTTGACTATTAGAGAACCTAAACGAATAGCCATATTAGCCAAATTATGATATTCGTAAAAAGCATTTTTGATATGCGCTTGTTCTACCATTTTCCATAGTGCGGCGCGTGGCGCAACGCAACTCTATTAGAACATTTTCTATGAAGACTTCATGGAAATTGATCTACATATTAGAGTCGCGTCGCGCCGATCTGTGGGAGCCTTCAATGAGGGTGTTTATGAATATTCAAGCCACCAGTTGGCGCCACTTTGACAAGAGGTCTTCCAGTTCGACAATGAACGTAAAATATTTGACATCATTCGTTCACCATTCAGTCCGTAGGCGCTTTGACACTTTTAACAGGTGCCCGGACCTGACGTCTCAGTGCTGCTACCTAGTGAACGTTATTTCAGAAAACCCTCATTGATTGTAGGTGTTTCATTGCTTCGTTCTTTGAAGTTCACACAGAAGTTCAAAACGTTCAAAACGACGTTCAAATTAGAGCTCTATTTAAAAAAAATGTCTATTTGAATGAATGAAAACAAATTATTTAAATTATTGTATGCCTAACATGGTGGAGCAGTGCAAATGCACACAAAAATAACACAATAACGACTCTTTAACCACTGTCTCACATTAAAGATCTTTGACTTTGACTTTATAAAACCGCGGCGGGATTTTATCGCACATTGGATTTTCAAGTCTCGATATTGAACCAAGCATTGAGAATCCAACAGAGTGCAGCGCGACTGAGTGTCAGTGCGAGTGAGTGTCAATGCGAGTGAGTGTCAGCCCGAGTGAGTGTCAGCGCGTCGCGAAAAATCATGATGTTCGATTTGCAACTTTCAGCGCAACGGTTGAAGATCCAGCGCGCGAAAAAATGCCGCCGCGATTTTATTACGTTTGTGGAAAGTGGGCTTACACATTTTTGCATGTTATATTGTGTAAGTATTGAATTCTACCTATTCTACTCGCTTACTTTATACTATACTCACCATTATCAGAGCTATGGTGACGGCTGCTGTGCCGACATACACGGCGTCTTCTCGTAGGAAGTCTATCACCTTAGTGAGGCATCCCTCCACGTACATCGTGGTAGGATTAGGAGATCCCTTGCAATCCATCCTCTGAAACATTCAGTATGTAGATGTTAGGATTTCGTTATTTATCAATTTTATTATCATCATCTGCCTAGCCTTTTCTCAACTATGTTGGGGTCGGCTTTTTGTCTTAATAGATGTAGCTGAACACCAGTATTTTACATGGAGTGACTGCCTTTCTGTCCTCCACAACCCATCGGCTATAGTACATACTCATTCCATGGCATCAACAAAATAAGTACAAAAGAGGATGGATTAAGATTCACATTAAGATGTGCATTTTTTTTTGATGTTGCAAGAGTAAAAATATATTCAAAAACACTGACCTTCCCTGGATACACTTCCCGACAGCAGCTTTCAGGCACATTATCGTTCCAATCCTTGTACCCTTTGACACCACAACACTTCAGGTACGTCTGAGTGTCATCCCAGGACTTGGTATACTCATGCCTGACCCCGTAGTAAGGGATAGCGGCATAAAGCTCCCGGTCTAGAGTCGTGATGACCTTCTCTCTGAAGACGAACTGGAGGATCCCGCCTACCAGCATCACCACGAAGATTATGAAGACCAGGATGTAGTACTGGAATAGTATAAAATGATGATAAGACAAATAACATTGTTTATGGTTTTTTTTTATGTTTGAAGTGTGACATTTTAAAATATTATTTACGATTTCAGAGGAAAACTATTTATGTAATAATAGGTTTTCCTGTACTAATAAGGTTTTCCTGTTTGGTAAATAGTTTATGCTATTTAGGTTATGATTTATCAGTAATTCCATTTCTTTATGCTCGTAGCTATTGTGGTGTGATTCCGATTTTTTTAACGGCAATTTTATCCTGTTTATACGATTCAGGAACCAGCATTGAAATAGCCACCAGCATATTAACACGCCAAATTTCAAATGGAGATCATGGCAGCGTGTGCACTTGTTCTATAGTCATAATACTTGTATCAGCTCCTCACACTAAGTAGTTATAGTCAGTCAATGGTAAAAGATTGACTATACAGAGGCAATGACAGAGACGCCAGCACTAATATTATTACCTCTCTATTACCTATTCGTTCCCGCTCAACTAGCGCTAGGCGCAAATTCAGCTGTCAAATGCATGGGCAGAATTGTCACGGACGTGTCAGTTTCCAGTAAACGGTGACGCCCACTCTCATTCTTGGTTTGTATGGAAAGTGTTGACAAAACTGTCTCTAGCAGCGGTCGCCGAAGCGTCTCCATGTCCTATGTGTACCCTGATTGCGTCTTTATTTTGGAGCAATAAACGTTGCTTTCGTACTTCAAGTGTTATACACGGTCCTATTACAAACGCACCGTAAGCAGCATACATTTGACCTCCTTAGCGGCGCCGCAGCACCCGAGCAGCGACAGTAGCATCAGCGCAGCTCCCATGGCCACCACCACGCCCACCGATGCTATGAACATGTTGTTGCTCATCAGCGTGCTGGAGAAGGAACGGGAGACCCATACCCACAGGCCTATAGCCAACGCGATCGCACCGCCGATCTGAAATTGAGGAAAATAAATGTATTAGATTTATCCTCAGTTATCTATGATTTTTTTTTTTATGATTGATTGTTTTATTGAGGTACTTTTTATAGATTCCAAGTAGAAACGAATAAAACTATCCTCCAACTTTTATTTTCACAACAATACAAATATTATTTGTCAACTGAACCAGTACAAAAGAAAGCAGCAAAATAAGTATTCCGTTTATTTGACAATACTTTTATATTTTATTTAAATAAGAGTTTGCAATCAAGTACGTAGGTACCTATCATGAATAAAGCTGGTCAATTTAGGTGAAAAAAATGTATTAAAGCCATTTTCCATGAAAAAAAAAGAACAGAAAAAGAACATTTTAATGGCATCTAGCAATTATTTTAAAGACAGATGGCCAGTGATTGTTACATAATAATATCGTCGATATTCAGAAAAGGTTGCATTCAATAAATCGTAAATTAATATCGTCGATATTCAGAAAAGGTTGCATTCAATAAATCGTAAATTGCGAAATCAGTGAAAATTATGTGGAGAAGCTAGACCACGGACTAAACACAAGAAGGCCTAAAACATACTTTATTACAAAAGCTATTTTTCAAGTTCGAACCGTTCGGTCGACGTTTATGCATGGATAAATCTACAAATTAAATTGTAAGGTCCGATCATTATGTTTGCGTGATGAGCAGTAATCTATCCGGTTGTACTTGATGTAAGTGGCACCAGACATTAAAAGTCTCTTATGTCATCTAAAGGTCACTCATGCACTCCTCACATATGACATTGACGACTAGCAACGGATACATACATACCTGCATCTAATGCTACATGGTCATCCTCATCATACTCATAATTTCAGCCGAAAGATGTCCACTACTGGACATAGGCCTCCCCCAAAGTGGAGGGGGGGTTGCCATAATCGCCACGCTTGACAGGCGGGTTTGGCGACCGCAGTATGGTGGTAAAAAATGCATAGAGAACGCTGCTCACAGAACATATTATACCCTGACGGGACGCTGCTGCCCATTCTCTTGTAAATCCCTTAGTCGCTTTCTACAACACCCACGGGAAGAAATGGGATGGTGCTATTCTTTTACGTCTGGCACCACACAACACCGTCCTATTTACTTATTAGGTAGAACTGAAGGAGTACATAGATAACTACAAGTAGATTCAATCGATGCCGCCAAAACCCACACACTTGAACTAGTATTATTCTCCGACAACACATAACTTCGTATTTCGTGCACGCCTGTATAAAGTATACCCCATCAATAAAATAGACGATAGTTTTTTTGTGTGTCAATTCGACCATTTTTTCTTCTGATTGCAGGTGGTTGTCCGTCTAATGTTTAGATACGATCTAAATTGCTTCATGTTGTTGTCCTAATGCGTTCGTCTTGAGTTATTGCTTCATTTAATCGCCAGGATGTACCATGAGGTTTGAATTTGAAAGGAGTAATCTAAGATAACATTAAAGGTTATTCGTTTAGATGGAAATCCCTGCTTTATTTCTTAATTCACTAACCCCAGTTACCTGAGAATCTATTCACATATCATTCGTATCCTCTTACATATTTGTACAAGATTGCTGGACGGAAATTGTAAAGATTCTTTGCCTTATTGAGAGGTACCTATATAAAGAAGTTGATAGGTACTTACGAAGGTGACTACATTGATGCATATTAGTGAGAACTTCATACATCTGCCACAACTGTCCATTGCTCCTCCCATTCCCATAGCGAATCTGTGAACATATTAGGAAGAAAATATATTTAATCTAATACCTTTAAGCGAGCTATTCTTGTATATAATTATGTATAATCTGAATCTCGGAAACGGCTCCAACGATTTTCATGAAATTTAGTATGCAGGGGGTTTCAAGGGCGATAGGTAAATCGATCTAGCTAGGATTCATTTTTAGAAAACGTCAAACAACAAAAAAAACCGAGCAAAGCTCGGTCATCCACATATTGTTAGTTATGTCAGCTTCTACCTGCGACTTCGCTGCGTCAAATTTCTCGTTCCCCGACCCACCGCGTCGCATACTCGAATCTCATTGCCCGCCGGCGATTTACTAGATTCTTTTTTTTTTGCTTAGCCCTCTTTCTGACTTTTTTCGTTTTGTTCGCTTCTGAGAGTCGTAGTGAACGTTCTAAGATTTTTTTAAATTCTACTGGTAGTTCCAGAGATTAGCGCGTTCAAACTAACAAAGTCGTCAACTTGATGAGGTACCTATAGTATAGATTATGAGACACTTCACAATATCCACTTGCCACCGACAATCGCGCCTTCCAAAAGACACCCGACCATTTTTAGCCTAGGCGTGGGTCTTCCAAGGGGTGCGCTGATGCACATCTTATTAACGGCTTTCTCAGCCATGCGTGCAGGTGACGTGTTGACTGAACTTTAACGACAGATGGAACCAATCTGCGACTTTTATATTTTTTGTCGTCTGTTGTGACTCCCACGTTTCTGGTGAGCTTGTTTATTTATTCAATAGATTAGAATTGTAACTTGTTTTGAGAACATTCGTCTTCTGGAGCATAAAAACAAAATTGACATCACAAATGCATGCAAGAATGCCTTAAAAACTTGGAACGTGCTTATAATTATAAAAACGTGAAGGTGTGACATGAATTTCGGCAGTTACGCCTGCAGTGTATGGGCATTGCAACTTTCGCTTTGCTACCTTAGTTTTGCGAAGATTTAGATCTTTGTTGATGATTGATTAATGTCCAGTCACAGGTGCATAGGTACCTATAATAAGTTAGTAGGTACCCACATATTAACGACAACCTTGAGGATTAAACAGTGAAAGTTGATTACAATATATCCAGTTGTTTGTAAGCCATTCACGTGCATAGGACAGTAGGTACCCACTTATGGTACGCTTTGGCATCTCTTATTGAGATTAAAGTATACGTGTGTGTGTGGTCTTCAACACGACTAGACTACCGCATCACAATATCCTGGTTCTTGTAGAAAGCTTCTATAGGACTTTTATAAGTTATAACCCTGAGATGATGGCCATACCCACGAACCTCGAGCCACGAGCTAGATACGAGAGTAATCATGTCAATTACAAAATGAACCGGTCAGAGGTTTGCACGATAGATTCTCATTTTCGACCTGTATTATTATTATTCAGTCATAAATATAAATCTTCCGATGCAGTCGATGCTGTTGTTTTACAAGAAAAATGTGGTTAATCTTGGGTTTTTATCGAAAAAACAAACTGTTTAATTCTCAATTTTCGCGCCAAGCAGTGAAGACTCAGTGCGACCCAAAAAATCCCTTCGCGATATTATTACGTCCGTGTAAATTAGAACGAATTAACAATTCATAGCGTAGTTACACACATCAAAATGAGATACGGCCGGATTTGTCTAATGATAGTAGATAGCTCCTACATACTATCATCAGATAAATCCGGCTATTCAGATGATACACACGACACAATCTAATTACATCCTTGTAATCAATCTAAGCTTGGTACAAAAACTTGAATCTAATTAATGAAGTCCGAGTACTTGCCACGAGTGAATTATATTTAATTGTTTCATGTCATTGCTCATGTCAGTAAGATGTGGGCGACATTGTACATTGCTAGGTGATCTAGTAAGCCACGATATAACAGATAAATAAATAGCACAGTTCTCACTTACCTCCAATAGGTTGATTTCGTTTTTCTTCGTAATTTAAAATGGATTTTAAAAGGATTTTTAATATTGATCATGTTACTGGAATTTGTGTTTTATTACCTTTTTATGGCTTGGAATGACATTTGTTTTTATTTGCTAAAGATAGTTATGTTTTCCTTGTACCCACAAGTACCTATCTTATTGAATAATTAGGCAAATAGTAGTGGGTATGTACCTAGGTAAGAGATCACATTTATGGCTTAAAACAAATACCTACCTACCTATGTTGATAGGTATCTACGGTAGGTAATACAATGTTGTTCTATTAGTTCAACCATGTTGTTGTGTGCAAAACAAAACTGAAATAAAAGGATTGTTTAAAGATCAGGTTGCTACCTAGATAAATAACTAGCGTGTAGCTAGCTACCCAGTTACGTATTCCTTTTATTTGGTTAATCGAACACTATTATTTTGGATATACCTATATACTTAATATTCAAAGTACCTAAACAAAAAAGTCGATGCATCTCTGAAGGTTGAATCCAGGATCCTGAGGGTTTAGTTGTGTTGTGTGTCGCCAATTGAGAGACTGTTTTATTATGGTACCTCTGCTAAAATAGTGTTTTAGAAATTGTCCTGCTGATCTGTCTGAAACATCACGCTAAATTGGTTCTACGGTAGCTATTTTTCTACTTGGGTATTGTAGGTATGCAATTAGGTATAAATGTAGATAGATGGGTACATAAACTAACTCTGCTTAGCTACTGTACACTTTTATTGTAAGTAGATAGTACCAACGTATTTATTTAATAGTCAATAAAAGTAAGTATGTTGTTACTTTCATGTCAGAATGTAATGCTATGTATGTCATGCGCGCATAAAGTATTACGACCACTTGCAGAGAGGAGCTACGCGACCTGCGCGGACGCAAACACTCAAGGTGATACCCCGGCTAACACAAGGTCCATCTAATCCATTCTCTTAACGATGTTTTTAAGTGAAAGTAGCATTGTATGATGCTTCATTAAAACGAGCACGTAAAACAATAACATAGGAAACGGCCAAAACGTGCAAACAGTAGTTTAAAGTTTAAAAACTCCCGATTGATGTCAACATCAACATAGTTTTGCGTCGGTCGCGTCGTGGCGTTTACTTACATTTTGTCACGAAATCCGATATCGTCGTGTACAGAACCGTTAGCTCAAACAGTTTCACTTTACCATCACTCTTACTTCTCACTACAGTTACCAAGTTAATTTGAACAGTTCATTGACAAGTTGTTTGTTATGGAAGACGACAAGTGCGTCGTGGCCGGTAGTACAGAGTCAACTGGTTTGTTGAGTCAAGCACGCGGGCGACGCCCCACCAACCAAACTGTAGGCTGTAGGAAGAATGGGACAGCCTTCGAAGGGTCCTACCTACTAACGTGTTTATGTGTTCGCAACTAGGTCAGTTAACGTGTAACGCAGCGATTTACAACGAAAGATCGGAAAGAAAAGATTACGACTAATTCACATTACTCTTTATTTACAAAATAAAACCACGGAACTTGACTAAAGACGTCACTCAGCGGAAGACGTTTGAAATAAACGAACTTTTGGGAGCTATTTTGTATGTAACGATGATATATTCATTGAGGTAGGTTCCTATAACATTGAGATGAATAATAAAAGTTTGCACAGAGATACTATAACTAAGCGTTCTGTGTAGAATAGTACATTATGGTACAAGTGTGTAACGTTGGTGATTATCGCTGAGGCGCCATTGAGACCCGAGCCGTCAGGCGAGGGTCTTAAGAGAGCCGAGGACGATAATCATCAATACACACGTGTATCATACGACGTTTTTCAACACACTTGCGAAGAAAATAATACTAAATCATCATCATCATCCATCATCATCCATCATCATCCATCATCATACATCGTCATCCATCATCATCCATCATCATCCATCGTCATCCATCATCACTCATCATCACCCATCATCATCCATCATCATCATCATCCATCATCATCCATCATCATCATCCATCGTCATCCATCATCATCCATCATCATCATCCATCATCATCATCCATCGTCATCCATCATCATCCATCGTCATCCATCATCATCTATCATCATCCATCATCACTCATCATCACCCATCATCATCCAGCATCATCCATCATCATCATTCATCATCATCCATCGTCATCCATCATCATCATCCATCATCATCCATCATCATCCAGCATCATCCATCATCATCATCATCATCGTTTTTAAGAACAAAGCAACTCAAACAAAAAACAACCTATAACTCACTAAGAACAAAGCAACTCAACCAATTCTATAACTCACTAGTGAATAATAGTAATGAAAAAGTCACAGTTTGATAATAGGTGTCATTATGTGCCTAACTGTAGTGAAATTAGAGCCATTTTATGAGCAAGTGTGTTGAAAAAGTAATTATTTTGTGATTTTGTCTACAAATTCACTGACCTCGTGCAAGCTACATAACATCAGCTGCTCTCATGACCCAGTGATTACAAGCACGGCTCTTGGACGATAGGTAACAGGTTCGATTCCCAGATATAAAGGTTGCCAGACTATAACTAGCCAATAAGATAATTGCAGCAAACACTGAACTAGGCTGAATAAATGAAACAACAGTTTGTCACGGTTTCTTTTATTAGCATTTTGTTAATAAACGTTCACCTCAACTCAACATAATTTATAAACTGGTGGTACAAATGTAATCAACGCGGTTGTACATCAATATGAGCATTACTGCGTCTACTACCTACTAAGATGTCATTGAGCTTTGGTTTACATTAAATCATACTCTGATATTGCAATCAGTTTAGTAAATAAGTTTATGATAAAAACTCAAGAAAATGTATGACCTGCGCGGATTCAAGCAAAGATCTTATGAACAAAACTGGTTCCAAATTGTTTAAATTCTACTTAATTGTTAAAGATATAAACATTTAAAAAGATAGGAACATAAGGCCGTTCGTAAAGATTACATATTTAGGCAGACCACATAGATATCACGGTTCTATGTGGATTAATCTTTATATTGTTATAACTTCTTCAGCGAGTATTTAGATGATCTTTATCTACACTTATTAAAACTATATAATATGACCAAAAATACCCGTCTTATACAAATCTTTGAATAACTCTAAACAAAACCTAAGGCATAAAAGTCTCAAGGAATCTACCCCGATCGCGCGCAGGTCATAACAAAGTGAAACTATGCAATAAATAGACAACCCAGTGCTTTGAACTTGTGAAATATAACATGATATCGTATAGAACTGGACAGTATAACAACGTAGATCCCTCTCACAGCATGTAGGTCCTATTTGATTTCACAATATATCCTCACCAGGCGCGGATATTATCTATATCCATCACTAGTTAGAAAATTTCCGTTATAAAATAAGTAGTAAGTGCGAATTATTAGTGATCCCGTATAAATGAACGATATTAAAAATTATAGATACATCTCATTTGTTACATAGTTAAAACAAGAAGCAGTCAACGGTAGGTGATTTCGTAGGTACAATTATTTATATCTATTTCGACGCAGATATAAAATAAAACAAATACATTTCAAATAATATTTAAACTGAAATTATAATCATATATTACATATTTTGCGCTAAAAATACAACGAAATACACTTATACAGGCAACTCGTTACTGCTGTTGGTTACACGGACTTACAATAAATTAACGCATGAGAGAGTTACATCTTTTTTAACATTATATAACCTATATTTAAACATTAAGAACGCTTTAATTAGACCTAGATACACAACACGACCTGCGTAGCTTCTCTTATAAATTAATTGACAAAGATAAAACCATATAAGCTGTATATTTTATTCAAAGCAAAGTTAAATCAGGACTGACTTCTGAAGCAAAAACAATAATAGGAACCTTAATCGAGCACCCAGACTATAACCGACATAGGAATACAAAAAGCAGTTCAATGTTTAGAAGCTCGACTAAGGTTACCGCAAGGTACATGGCCCTAGTGTGAGTTTCTTTTAGCCATCTCGATCAAACGCATCGAGCGCGTTCGCCGCTCCGATTGGCTCTGGATTCGTGAACCAATCAGAGCGCCGAACGCGCTCGATGCGTTAGATCGAGATGGCTAAAAGAAACACACTAGGGACACAATGGCCCCAGAACGCCATATAAAAACTTCTCGATCAAAACACCTTCAAGTTAAAATATACATCTTGCATGAAGAAAAAACTTTAACACAATAAATAATATTTAATTTCAAACATGGCCTAATAGCGATAAATAATATTTTATTTTTTGTCGTTTATTTCCGATCCCTACAGACTAAGAACAAAAGAAGAACGTAGCAGAGACAAGATAAGATCCATTATGAGCTTGGCACATCTCTTGTAAAAAATTGTATTATGCTATTCAATTTACAACAAAAACTGTTATGATAGATTGATACAAAATGATTCACGTCTATGTAGGCAAAGTTTCTGACGTAACCACACATTATGTTACCTATCAATTTTTTAGTAGTATGTATAATTTCGGTCTATAACTTTTCTAATAACGCAATTTTCCTTAGTTTATAGACGTAAAAAACACTGCATTTTGCATATTCGGTTTTGAAGATTCGTGCCAAAACATTAGCCTAGAGATTTTAGTGCATTATGTACTTTTACGTCTTATAGAGCGTGCAATATAAAATATCTGCACTTTCTTCAAATCGAATCAAACAAAAATATATATAACAATAAAAAAATGTAAGTAATTTCATAATTTTCTATCAATATCCAAAAGCATGCTCAAATCCTTTGTACACAAACATTACAAGTATCAAGTTAGAAGCTACGCAGCGGCGCGCGAGCCCTTTCATTTTCCTTTATACATGAAGTGAAGTCAGTTGATAACTCACTTCCGCTTGTCATACGGAATTGAATATGAACATTTAACACGTACTTAAATTTTTACATACATCTTTAGGAGGTATTTTAAAATGTTGACTGCAAGCGAGAAACTGCTGTGGAGCAATTACCAAACGTTTCGATCGCAAGTATATTTCAACTTCATTCACTCATCCCGAACTATAATGTAGCTGAACATTCAACCGAATCCTCTCGACCACTCGAGAGCGTGGTCGGCTCAAACCACTCTTATCAATATCGATTCGCATGCAGTTGAAAGATTTAATACTACTACCGTCCTTTCACGGTAATTTTACCTCTGATTTTATATCACTGTCAAAATCACAGTGGTCTTTATAGTCATTACAATAAAGTTGCTGTCGGATTGCTGCCATTGACAAGTCGGTAAAAGTCAGTGATCTTTACCATTGTTGCAATAAGGTTGCTATTAGGTTGCTACAGTCAGAGGTAAAATAACTGTGAATGGACTGTACGCATATCGCGTGTCAAACTAAATTATAAGCATTGCATGTGAGCTAGAATAAACGAACCAAAACGTACTATTTGCAACTGAATGTACAGTAAGCGGTGAAACTATATTATATTTTCAGTCTTCTCAGTTAATCGTGAAGAAAGTTTTAGCAAAAGGTGTGACGAGATAACAAAGCGTTTGCACAAGCAAAATCTCAATAAATAGCATAAACAATAGCAAATCGATACTGATAAGTATATTTAAGCCTCAACATTACAAGGAAGTTATTCGCAATCGCTAGGTCTTTAGTGAGACCAGCACCCTAATTGTCTAAAATACGATTATTCATAATCGGTTTTATTTTGACAGTTCAACAATATTCATTGCGTTATTTACTTTATTGAGCAGACACATTTTTCGGACATATGAAGCAATTATTTAGCAATCAGTTTCAAAACTAAACAGATTATGATTAATCGTGAGTTACGCAATTAGGGTGCAGAAACCCAATTCGCGTAATTAAAAACGTTCAAAATCTAGTCGCATTCTCATCTCGGCGACAATCAAATGTCAAAAACTTGTCAAAAATGTAGGGAAACAGACAGATTGAGACTGAGATCAGTCTTTCACAGACTAGACCGCCGAGACTGAGATTAGTCTGTGAACGTTTTTAAAATTACGAGAATTGCACCTCTGAAGTCCGTCGCACTGATAGAATATATCCAGTAGCGTTCGACGTGGATACTTGTGGATCAGTAACATTGACTTAGCGGAGTACCTTGAGCAGTATTGCGCGACCGCAGCGCAAAAGCATTCGGTGGACTGATATCCCGTAGCATAATATGCTACAATGAAAGAAACTCATAATAATGACGACGTACAGATCAGCACATCAAGCTATCCGAATATGTCAAATTTTCCCAATTGAACTTTAACCTTATTCTTTTGCCGTAAAGTTGAAGAACAATCAAAGAAATTTGAAAGATTGGGGTAGCTTAATGTGGTGGCGTCTGTACATATTATATCTTTTTATACTGCTAATATAAGCAATTACGAGCTTCCAAACTAGGCATCGATAAGTACGCCAGATCAGTCCAGAAAACGTGGCACATAGAAAATGTGTGAGCATAGGTACTCATTCTATACAACGCCAGACGGTCACAGAAAAACTGCTAACTTTAGAAAATGCTCATTTTAAATCTGTACCGAGAATCCAATAACCAAAAACCATTAAATTCACGTTAGCAGTTTTCAGTTTTCAGCTTTTTTCCTATTAGGATGAAATTTAAATTTGAACCAAAACTTTTTTGTTAAAAACAATATTTCAAGAAGTTAATGTTCAATTCACCCTAAAAAATACACCAATACTGTAACAATTTAACAAGGTTTTTAAATTAGTTATCATGGAATTATTCGATTAGTTCTTAACCAGACACTCCTCAATGCGGTTACAAATAAAGTCGCGTATTTACGGGGAACTAAAGTATAAAACATTGGCTAAACACAGTTGCGCCACTTGTTTTCCCATGAATACGAGATTACCACGTAGTTAGCACCTTGTTTCATACAGAAACAATGTTGTGCAACTTTGGAACGGGGGTTCAATGTAGCTGCCTGTATCGGGTGTGTCGGGCTGTGTCGGGCTGCATGTTCAGCTTTATGTCCGCCCAGGTAGCACGTGCGATTTTATATTGCGCAATGGAATGTCAGCTCTCGGCGCCGAGCAGTGAATTGAAAATCCAGAGCGCGTTAAAATCGTGCGTGGACAGTCGGGCGAGGGGCGTGTCGCGGTGCGGTCAGCTGGCGGGGCGCGCGGGCCCGGCGGGCGGCACCGCGGCGCAGCACTAGGCGCGCCGCGCCGCGAACACGCCGCGCTGCGCCAGGTACGCCGCGCTGTCGGCCGCCGAGCCTATGGACAACGCCACGGCTACATTACTTGATCGGCCTTCATGCGGACACAATATACGACGTGCAACATAATTAACGCGAGATCCATAGTAAAATGAACTACACAATTTTTTTATAAAGCTAACTGTGTAGTATTATTTAGAAAATTATGTTGACCCTAGCTTTACGTTACGCACTTAA
Source organism: Polymixis flavicincta (assembly GCA_949987655.1). Lineage (NCBI taxonomy): Eukaryota > Metazoa > Arthropoda > Insecta > Lepidoptera > Noctuidae > Polymixis > Polymixis flavicincta. The sequence goes on along the minus strand of OX465181.1, from coordinate 20,263,909 downwards.
AATATAGTTAAAGGTTACTAAAACCGATTCAATAGTAAATTATGAACAAACTACTTTCAGGACTAACGATCACTCTTCGCGTTGTTGTGTTCGTTACACCTTGTATATATATTTTTTTAATTTTGTAATTGAAATAGTGTACGTTACCCTAGCAAGAAAGTGTCTCCTAGAGTTATATGAGTAGAACGTATAATGTGTGCCTTATCTGCTGTAAATGTGCCCCCACATAAAAAATGTGTGCCCCCTGTCGTTTTGGAGAAAAACGGAAAAAACGATTCTTGCTGGGGTAACGTTTTTCTAGCAGGAAAATTCTAAACGAATGATCGGAGAGAGAAAAATTGTGCATGGCCAGAGAGCTTATATGTGTGCCAAAATGTGCCCCCAAAAATAAAATCTGTGCCCCTTCAGGTTTTCGAGATATTGCATTTCCTGCTAGAGTAACGTTTTGATGAATCGTATATCTCTAAAACTATTGCATGTGCCCCTGTAGAATAAACATACACGAGTAGCTCTTAAGGGGCACACCTTAGTGCCCTAATTAGATTTAAGAAAATATTTATAGTTTTCAAGTTATCGCGGTTTTATGAAAACCCGAAAAAACATCGCAGCGCCTAAATGAGACAAGGCACAAGTTCGCTGAAAACTGTATTCGGTCCTTCTTGACGCTATTAATAACCATACAAAGTTTCAAAACTGTTCGTGCATGCGTTTTTGAATAATCTTGCTAAAAGTCAAAACGATGGTGTCTTAACTTTGACGGCAAAATACAAGGAACCGGCTCAATCCCAGATGCGTAGGTGTGACCCAAAATTGTGTGCCTTTAGTCAAGACATATGTAGTTACAGAATTATAATCATCAAAATCATCAATACTACGCTCTAAGTTCATAAAGCTATAGGAATGACTTTTTTTTTTGTTCCTACGCCTTATGAACTTGGAGGGTAGTATTGGTGATTTTGATGCTTATAATTCTGTAACTACATACGTCTTACAGCCGCGAATAATATTTTAATCAACATACAACCTAGCACTGGCCTGCAAGTTGCAAAAAACGCAAGAAACTTTGAATTTCGCGGGCTGGTTGGAGCATTCCCCTTACTGATGAAAAACTTACTGTTAATTTATCTAACCTACTTATCTACTGCTTATCAATAAATATAATAAAAACAGCTAGTAGAATATAATCCAATAACAACTTTATTTTATTAAATGACTTATTACTTTTCTACTTCAGTGTACTCAGGCACAACACGTGTCAACGGGTTAGTGAGTAAAGTAAAGAAGGTCATCGATATGTATGAATCCGTCGCTTTTTAGTAGTCATTCAAATTTGGTCGGATAACCAGCCGTTGCTTACATATTTTGGTTTTTTGTTAATATTAACTTAATGCGAAACATTCCAAGCTGAATATTTTCACCATATATTTTTGACTAAAGGCACACAATTTTGGGTCACACCTACGCATCTGGGATTGAGCCGGTTCCTTGTATTTTGCCGTCAAAGTTAAGACACCATCGTTTTGACTTTTAGCAAGATTATTCAAAAACGCATGCACGAACAGTTTTGAAACTTTGTATGGTTATTAATAGCGTCAAGAAGGACCGAATACAGTTTTCAGCGAACTTGTGCCTTGTCTCATTTAGGCGCTGCGATGTTTTTTCGGGTTTTCATAAAACCGCGATAACTTGAAAACTATAAATATTTTCTTAAATCTAATTAGGGCACTAAGGTGTGCCCCTTAAGAGCTACTCGTGTATGTTTATTCTACAGGGGCACATGCAATAATTTTAGAGATATACGATTCATCAAAACGTTACTCTAGCAGGAAATGCAATATCTCGAAAACCTGAAGGGGCACAGATTTTATTTTTGGGGGCACATTTTGGCACACATATAAGCTCTCTGGCCATGCACAATTTTTCTCTCTCCGATCATTCGTTTAGAATTTTCCTGCTAGAAAAACGTTACCCCAGCAAGAATCGTTTTTTCCGTTTTTCTCCAAAACGACAGGGGGCACACATTTTTTATGTGGGGGCACATTTACAGCAGATAAGGCACACATTATACGTTCTACTCATATAACTCTAGGAGACACTTTCTTGCTAGGGTAACGTACACATTGAAATACTTATTAATAAAATACATAAAAACTTTAAAAAGGCCTTTGATTCTTCCATAAACCGATAGAAACATTTTAGCGTAATAATTTCAACATTTCACATAAATAATTTTCATTACATTCTCAATTAACATCAATAATTATATTATTAATAATAATCGTTTGATTTAAATTCACATTCATAATTTAATTTTATGATAAGTTTAGAACAATTACAATTTAAAAATGTGTAAAACGATTTAAAATACTATCTAACACTTACTACTAGATAAAACTCACTAACCTTGGTTAGGGAACGGCAGGCAATTGGTTTTGAGTATCTCCTCGTGATTACCATAGGCACAGAACTTGACGACTACAGTGTTGGCCGATATGCCCGTGATCTCGGCCTCGTAGAACTGAAATCATAACATTTGTTTGTGAGAAAAGTTTACTTGGTAGACATAAAGTGATATATTGAAATAATCTGACAATCATCCTTTGTATAAATGTAATAATGGCGTTGCTTGTATCGAAAATATTTAAAAAACCTGTAAAATCAAATGTATCTCATTTTAGTTTTCTATTTCGCCACATTCTTTAGTTCGCTTTGGAGAATATAAAACTGGAGAAGCCCTCTGTAAAATTACATAAACAAAATGTTCCAGTATGTTCATAAAAACTACTTTCAAATCGATTCTAACAAACATCGTAAATCGTTTTCAAGGTGCACGGAAGTGCGTGAAAATGCCTAGCTGTGCTGTTAAATCCTGTAAAAAGAATTCAAATACGTTTACTCACATAAAGACCAAGTAAATAAATTCCATAATTAGGTTTTTTTTTTTATATTATTTAATCCTGTTTATATTGAAATTAAAAATAGTAATCATTTTGATTTATCACTTGATTCTACATAAAACAAGAATATAGTTTTACCTCATTTTATAGCAACATTTTGATTTTTCATTCGATTCGACATAAAACATGACTCATCATTATCAGACATTGAAAGGCTTTTTGTTCAGAACATTGCGCTTATGCTCTCCAGTGTTATATTTTCTAAGGTAATTAATTACAGTACTTCAAGGATCTCTTGGCTTGGCGCTCGAATGACGTTGACAAGGAGGCGCTGTTGGTTTCACATTTTTATAATGTATTGAAAAATCAAGATGCCAGCATTAGTTCCGATCTTGGCCACACACCAAAGATCCTGGTACAGCTGCAAGAGAACTTACATTATTGTCCTCCCAGTAGAGCGCGAGGCAGCGGTCGCCCACCTTCCAGTTGATGTCGGCGACGCCCAGCATGGCGCGCGCCTGCTCGTTGACGGCCGCGTTCTGGAAGCCCAGCAGCGAGTTGGCCAGGAAGGGCGCGGCGCGCACGCCGGCGTAGTCCTGGCGCGCGCCGTAGCCGTACTGGCCGCCCGCGTAGCCGGCCGCCGCCGCCGCGTTGCCCATGAAGCTGGCCACACTGCCGTACAAGTTGTTCTGCCGCGGCTCCACGTAGCCGTTGGGCTGCTGCCGCCGCTGGTACGATTGCTCCTGATACTTCTGCAGGTCGCTGCCCCTCCTGAAGGGCGGTATCTCTGGCATGCCCTGCGCGGCGAGGTAGGCTTGCTTGGCGTACACCTGATCTAGAGGCGGGTAGTTCCGCGGCTGTTGTAGCTCCTCCACGGCCCGCTGAGTCGCCAATAAGTTCAAGTTGGCCGTGGCGTCCACTAAGCTCTCCATCGCACTCGCAGCGTTGCGGTAATTCTGCTGCTGTTGCTGCTGCTGATGTTGCATTTGCATTTTATTCTCATTATTATAATTCCTGTCACTCCTCATATTCTTATCATTAAAGTGGCTCTGTGCCGGCGGCGGCATATTGTGATATGAATTGTTGTAATGCATGTTCAAGTTAATGGGGCTAGCTTGGAACTGATTCTGGTTCAGCTGTTGATGTTGGTACTGCTGTTGTTGCTTATTTTTCTCTTCTAGCTTCCTCTGAAACCTCGGTGGCTTTTCACTCTGTGTTTGATACTTTCTATCATCTCTATGCGAATGATTATTATTATCATGAGAATAATGTCCTCTAGTGTCAGATCTTTGTCTATTGGCACCATCAAATCTAGTTCCTTGATTACGAGAGTTATTTCTCCCATTATTTCTCTCCCTATAATTATTTCGATCATTCCTGTCTTCTTGCGAGGAGCTGTTCTGGCGGTTGCTCTTATCCTTATCAGGTACATTAGGCAGCTTATCTTCTAAGAAGTCAAATAAGGACACTTTTCCTGATGGTTTCACTTGTATGTCCTCATCATTCATATCCTTATTCCGTCCCTTTCGTTTCGGTGGATCTGTATCTTTCTGCTGCTTCTCTTTACTTCTACTCTCTGAGTTGTCTCTCTTCTGCAGAATTTTAAGAGCCCTATCAACGTTATTCTTAGTATATTTGAGAGCATTTTCAGCTTGCTCTTCTGAGAAACCAGCATCAACTATCTTCTGTACATTTGCATCCAATAGAGGTTTTGTACCACCACCAAAAACCTAAAATGCAAAATATAAACAGATATTAGAAACATAATTATTTGGAATTATATAATTCTATTCTATTCTATTCAGTTGCTGAACTTTTGACTGAGTAACTTACTTACTAAAACTAGACAAATTAAAATGTTAAAAAAACTTCTTGACATCTTATTAGAATAACCATTGCATGTGTGTTATAGTTGGACACAAACCTCTTCGAAATCAACACCCTAACTGCATAACTACGGCTTTTGTAACATATACTTTTATTTATACATATTCAAAACACCTTCAATAATACTATTGTACTACTTTAAGTTTATCAAACTAACAATTAACCCTGCGAGCGTAAGGATGGGTGAGGTACAGCCAGGCCAGGATAATATTTTAGTGGTTAATCTTTATAATTGGATGCGAGTCTGCGTAGCTGAGTAGCTCTCGGCTGCGGGGGTGGTAAGGAAGCGCCGATTATCACGCCTCAGTCGACTAGCAACCAGCGAGCGACATTTTGAACTAGTGTATTTTTTTTCCTGTTCTTTATTTTTTATACTTTTTGTTTTAAATTGTTTTATTAGAAGACTAGCAGCGCTCCGCGGTTTCACCCGCGTAGTTCCCGTTCCCGTGGGAATACGGGGATAAAATATAGCCTATGTCAAACGGGGATAGTGTAGCTTCCCAACAGTGAAATAGTTTTTAGTGAAATAATTTTTCGAATCGGTTCAGTAGTTTCGGAGCCTATTCAATGAAAACAAACAAACAATCAAATCTTTCGTCTTTATTTTATTATTAGTAGATAGAAAAAATATTTAACTTCTTTTTATTGTTTAGCCAAAAATTTTATGAGTATTTTTCGAATCGGTTTAGTAGTTTCGGAGCCTATTCAATGCAAAGAAACAAACAATCAAATCTTCACTCTTTATTATTAGTTTATAGAAAAAATATTTAACTTCTTTTTATTGTTTAGCCAAAAATTTAATGAGTAAGCCCATGTTCCCACGGACGTAATAAAATCGCAGCGGGATTTTTCGCGCACTGGATGTTCAACGCACTGCTTAGCACTAATAGTTGAAAAACCCGTGCAATACGGAATTAAGAAGCATTTTGGAGGATGCAATCCGTGAGCACCGGTTCACATCACCAGACCTTAGAACACGGCTACCACATTTGCCTGATTAAAAAAAAACAGAGTTCTAGTGTGCAGAAAAATGTGCAGTCATGCATGTAAAGCGAGGGAAACCCAAATTACGGATTCCTTAGATCTCTCTCGTCAACCGAAACCTACAAGTATTTGGGTATGCAAGAAGCATTAGGCATCAATGCTGCCGACATGAAACAATCGTTGAGGAAGCGCTTCTTTAGCCGCCTGAAAAAAGTGTTAAATAGTCTTTCAACGAGCGAACACAGGGACGGAACTTGACGCTCTGGATATGAAGGTCCGTACATTGCTGACGGCATATCGAATATCGAATGCATCACCCACAGTCATCAGTGATGAGACTGGATATCCTGCGGAAGTGTAGGGGTTGAGGAGGGAATATTTTCTTCAAACTTACAACAACAACTGACCCGCTCTCCTTAGCGAAAGGGAACTGAAGAACGCAAACCTGCAATACTAGATAGTAACGTTCGCAAGGAAGTATGGTAAGGCAAAGAGCTTCAAGGAGGCTTTTGCCGTGCTCTCCATGGACCTGATGTAGACTTTTTGGCGTCTGTATCCTGGCTGCGATTCTGCGACCTCTTCGGGGACACCGAAGGTTTTACCTGTGCGATTATAGATGAAGTTATCATGACACATAATTATCGGAAATACATTGTCGATGATACGGTACGGTTGACATCTGTCGGGCATGCCCGGTAAATCATTCCGACATATTGTTTCCGGTTGTTTTCGTCTTGCTAACGGCAAGTAGGTACTGGCACAGTACACACAATCTAGTAGCTAGGATTGTCCACCAGCAACTTGCTTTGCAGTCAGTGGCGTAACTAGGGTGGGGCAGGCAAGAGCAGGGCGCCTATCGAAGGGAGGCGCGCAAAAAGTCGCCAATTATTAAATTTAAAAAACAATAAACCATTTAATACTGTTACCTATATCTAAGAAATCTGATGAGCTATTTGAAGATATTGTACGGGGTTTTTCTTTTTTGAGGGTGGGAAATCAACAAATAGCTTCTCCCGCTCTGGGTGGAGCAGGAGGGCGTTTCAGACTTTTACTAACTTTAACCCACCCGTGTTCCTTCAGTTGCTTGTGTGCCAGGGGCCACGGTATCTCTTTCGAACAAACCACACCTCTGGGAGGCATCGGCCCTTGCGGGCCCCGTCACTTTGTGCTGACATCTCTTTGAGGCGCGCGTGGAACACAACGCGCCGTCGACTTGGGCTTGGTCCTTACCGGACAGCGAGCTACCCATTACTCGCCATCCGCAAGCCCGCGCCTATGGTGGCCGGGAATCAGCTTGGGATTCCCGATGCCCAGGGCGTCTCCTGCGGCGACTAGGGCCGTGAGGGCGCATATACTACCTCTCCCTCACCGGCCCTCACGTGCGCCGCGTCCCTCTTCGCGAGCATTACTGCTTCGCAGAAGGAGTTGACGACTACCCATGCGCTCTCGCTCCGTCCGAACCATATATTGTACGGGGTTGAAAGCGTATTTCCAAATCTGCCTATTTTTTTAATTTCTTAAAATTGCAGCATTGCAAGCGATTTTTAGCAAGTTGAAAATAATACCTTCGTTATTGAAAGCTATAATTGGTCTAGAAAGGTTATGCGACCTAGCTTTGCTCAGTGTAAACCGAGAAGATAATTTACGAAGGGGCGCAAATATGATGCGTTCCCTAAGCGCCATTTTCTATTGGTACACCCCTATTTGCAGTACAACCTTGTGAAGCCGAAGTAACATACGACAGGTGTATACCTGTATAGCGTCAATGATGATACCGTTGACATCTGTCGGACATTCCCGGTCAATCAATCCGACTTACATAATTGTTTCCGGTTGCTAACGGCGAGTACTTGCACAGACACAGTCTCGTAGCTAGGATTATCCACCAGCAATTTGCTTTGCAGTACAACCTTGTGGACTCCGAAATACCATATAACAGGAATGTGCCCGACCCAGTTCTCAAGAATGGCTTTTTTTTTTTGGAGTGTGGGATATCATCAAATGACTTCTCCCGCTCTGGGTAGAGAGCCGGAGGGCGTGTCAGAGTTTTACTGACTAAAACCCACCCGTGTTTCCTCAGTTGCCTGTGTGCCAGGGGCGACGGTGTCTCTTTCGAACAACCCGCACCCCTGGCAGGCATTGGCTCTTGCGGACCCCACCAGTTGTTGCTGACATCTCTGACGGCGCGCGTGGAACACAACGCGCCGTCCCGCCTACCACTTTTCGGCCGTAAGGGATAGGGAGAGCGGCCAACGCTATACCGACACTCCTCTTCCCCTGCGGCCCCACCGCGTCCGCCATCAAACGGTGGCGGTCCCGTCCAGGCCACGGAAGGGAAGAGCGCTGCTCAAAAGCACCGGCACTCCTCCTCTGCCGCAGCCCGCAACCCTCAGCCGCTATGGGAGGGGCTGGGAGGCCCCATTCGACATCGCGGCCCACCTCAGTTGCCGTGCACTTCACCGCAACCTACTTTTTGGCCGCTACGTTATCGGCTTGAAGGCTAAAGCCCTGAAGAGCGGCCCCACCTTTGGGTTCCTCTTCGCTTCACCGTGGCTGGGAGACCACGGTTACTGACCCCCCCCCCCCCCCCCCCGCAATGACAATGCGGTAACCCACTCAGGGGAGTCTCAAGAATGGTCAAGCCGCATTGTACTGGGATCGATCTATCATCACTGACAGGACTATTGTAGCCAATAATTCTGATATTGTGGTGATAGATCGACGAGAGCATCGTACAATGATTGTCGATATCGCTGTCCCTCATGATGAGAATCTCATGAAAGCAGAGCAAGATTTAAAAAAAAAAACAAGTGTCTTGACATAGCACACGAAGTTGTTGACATGTGGGACGTGGACTCTTCAATCATTGTACTGATAATCGTTACAGTAAATGTTTTAATAGAGAAGAGTCCCGACAAATTCCTCACAGGAGGGTCTCATTGCACAGCTGGGTCAAGGGCTTGATTCAGAAAGCACTACTCCTGGACACAACACACATAGTCGAGGAGGTTTCACTCTTTAGAGCCTTGACCACCGGCAGCTTGCACCCTATTCCTGATGCCGATGGGCCACGATTTTTTATGTTTTTTGTTCGTTTTTTGTAAAAATATTTAAAAATGTATTAAACATTTAAAAAGATCAATAAACGAATAATAAGTACTGATTATTTAATAATCAATTAAATAATAATAAAAAAGTACATTATACTATTAAGTTCACACAATCCCTATTAGGGTATGTTTGTTCACGTACCTTACGCTCTGTGTTCTATATTTTAACCTTATGTACAAACAAAAATTGGAAACATCGCAAAACCCCATGCAAAAAGTAGATCAAGTATAAATCAAAGTCATAAATCATTGCACTGTTAATACGCAAGCAAGTGCCAGCATGTTATACAGTTAGACTGCAGGTCCATACTATATAATTTTTTCAAATCACTGTGCATTTAGCAGCTATTATGACTTTTTAGCTAATTACTAGTTACTAGTATAATTATAAAACATTACTTTTTTAACACCAGAGGACAGTTTCTGTGCTTCAGCGATTGCACCTTTTCTCTGTGCTTCAAACTCAGCATTATCTTGCTTAGCAGCTTCTGTTAAACTCCTGAACTGCTTGTCCTGTGCGAGAGCTTCTAGTCTCTGACCAAACGGTATCCATGGAGGAGGGCCACCATCCACACCAGGGCCCCCTAAAAAATAATTTTAATATTTTCACAAACATGCTTGAATACTTAGCGAGTGGTTAATGTTTAGTTTGCTGTAACTTTCAACCCTCCATCTATTTTGAACAAATTATTTTAGAATTTGAATTTACATTCTTTTTATTTACATATCTACCTCAAAACAAAAACTGCCTCTTTATTTTGAGGCCTATTTCCTTTTTGTACATTCATTGCCCACCACAAACCTTTAGGAGAATACAGCTGTGATATTGTTTATATTGTGTATTGATGTAGTGTATTAACTAAATCAATACTTGGAAGGACCTTAACATCCAAATAAATTAAGTAATTTTCCAACAAAATTATGAATTCAATCATGTTCAGATGGCCATATTAAATATGAAAGGGGTATACATACATATTCTGTATGTTTCTGTGGGATATTTTTTTTTCTTCATATATTTAAAAAATTACAATATTATTTTGGGAGGAGACCATATTCTATATCAATTCAAATTATATCTTACTCATTTTTGGCAGTGACCCTGAAATTAGCAGAACCAACTCACCTCTAGTATGCTTAGCGAGACTCCTATTTAGTTCCCACTTTTCAATCATATGAGTTACTTTCCCACCCAGCACTGTTATGACATCAGGAACCAACCACACCACACCGTGACAGACCTCAAGGCCTTCGTTATTCAACATCACTTTTGTACCCGGTGGAGTGTTAATACTTATAGTGGTAATAGGACTAGTTTCTAGGCCTGTACATGTTGATTTACCATCGTGTAACGTTAACTTAAGCATTCGAGGAGCAGAGGTAGACTCCTCATTTGCCTTTGGTGCTGACACATTTCTAATTTTCTGTATTTGGAGTATGACAGGCTTTTCCAACTTAGTTGGTTCTTTAGTAAAGTCTTCAGGAAGCGCTGCATCTCCTATATCTCTTAAATCATACTGGAAAACAATAAGAATTGAGCATTAACACAACCAGAACCAATTGAGCAGTAGACCTTGACAAATAATAAAATGTAGCTGCGCTAACCACTCACGTCTAATGCCTTCTTAGATAGAATTTCTATATCCTCTATTTGACCATTTTCACTAACAATATCAAGACCCTCTTCACTTAGGTGCCTGAAAGAATCAGATATTAGTTTGACTGTGAACATTCGAGTAGTCTCCATAAAAACAACGACTTCTACAAAAATATAATTACCAGCCTAGTTCACTTAAATTTTCCCTGAGTGACATGTTTTCATTAGTGGTTAAATTAACATGACTTCAAGAAAAATAATTAAAAATAAAACTCGGAGACATACGGCACCACCATCAATGAAAATGACAGCCACGGTAATGTGGACAACAGATTATAAATTATATCATACCATTGCAATAATTACACAATTTTATTTTATCTATGATGAAGTCGAGCAAAACGGGAGCTTAACGTTTATCGTTACGCCGAACTGAAATGCAAGTTGTTTTCGGTAAAATGCACATATTTTTTCAACGATTGTCACGCTTAGGAACATATTTGTAATATAATATACTTACCTACTCCTAACTTTATTTTTGTGAACACAGGGAATCGCACTTACTTTTACTTCATTTAAAATCTTACTTTTCTCAATCTGTTCAGTGTACTGTAACGTTCTTTTTTTTTTTGAGAAATAAATGTCTTTAAACCGAATAATATTTATTCTATGCAGAAATTAAACTTGCAACAACCCACAACCAGAGGCGTAACTAGGGTTGGGCAGGCAGGGCACGAGCCCTGGGCGCCTATCAAACGGGGCGCGATACCTCGCCCATTATTAAATATAAAAATAAAAAATACTACAATAAACCATTTCATATACAGGGTGGAAACTTTCAGCGGGACAGTAAGAGGAAGTACAGACGCCAGCACATCAAGCTACTCCAATCTGTCAAATTTATTTGATAGATTTTCAACTTTATACCGTAAGCGTAAGGTTCATGTTCAATTGGGAAAATTTGACAGTTTGGGGTAGGTTGACCTGCTGGCGTCTTTACTTTATCCGTTGCAGCTACGCGAAAATGGTCTTAGGAGACTATCCATAATTTTTTATGGAATTTTGATCCCAATTAACAGATAGAAAAAAAAAAAAGTTAGCAAGAAAATAGCCATTTTACACAAAAACATTTTTTGATGCCAATCGATCCTGTTTCTAATACTGATCAAAAACTTTTATGGGACCAACCATCGTTGGAGTACCTACTCAAAAAGTCACAAATTGCAAAAAAGCTTTTTTAGTAATGGTTGAGATCTTTTTGTTGAATTAATCAAAAGATAAAATTAAAAAACAATTCAAATTTCGAACTCGTTATAATTAAATAAAAAACAATCTTGACAGTTTGTTCCGTCAGAAAAGCTCTGAGTCTGTTGTGGATTTTACAATAAGTGCATAATTGGACAGCTATTGATAGGAGAAAAATGACCTCCAATTTAGAACGTTTAGACTTGCTAGAAGCATATTACGTAAATAATAAAAATACATCGGCTGCGTTAGAATGGTATAGGATCAAGTATCTAAATCGACTCAGTAACCACAATAGGGGGTTTTCCGATTTGATAAAAAGAATTTTAATTTGAAGATTGGTATGATTTAATTAACAGAAAAATAAAAATAAATTTATGAATACACATTTTCTCAATTAAAAACGATTAAAACCTAATTTATTTTCCGTTGTTTTGAATTTACCGCCAAAACGCTCCCTACGATGACTTTATAGCACGTGACATGTGATGTCAACTTTGTGTAAACGGCACCGGTACAAATACTTAGTTTGGCGCCGTTTTAGAAGTATTTGTGCACAGAGGCACCGCCCACCAGTAATATCATTTTGTATCCATTAAAAATCTTGTTAATTATACTCTCGACATTCACTTATTTACTTACAAACTACTTTTGTTTACACAAAGTTGACGTCACGTGATAAAAAGTCATTGTAAGGAGCGTTTTGGCGGTAAATTCAAAACAACGAAAAATAAATTTGGTTTAATCGTTTTTAATTGAGAAAATGGATTTAAATCAATTTACTTTGATTTTTCTGTTACATATTTCGTCCCAATCTTCAAATTATAATAGTTTCAATAAATTTGAAAATACCCTATTTTGTATGGAATTCATATAAATAAATTGTCAGCAGCCACTACGTTCGGTACAGAAACGAATCAATTCATGTATTCGTCAAAATGGCGGTCACTTCGAGAGCGTCTATCGTAGAGCAAGAAACAGCAAGATTTTAAGAATAACATCATCAAGTTATGTATAAAAAAAAACTTAACTCGTAATACGCCATCTTTTGGATATTTGTAAAATTCTACGTGATCATTTGTATTTCAGTTACACAAATTCTTTACAAAAGTAAGGGAAAAGTTTTTTGCAATTTGTGACTTTTTGAACAGACGAAAAAACGGAGGAGGTTACTCAATTCGACGAGTATATTTTTTTTTTTTTATGTATGACCGCGCATATCTTTTTACAGTGTAGTTCGATTTTGACAATTCTTTTTTGAGTACTCCAACGATTGTTGGTCCCATAAAAGTTTTTGATCAGTATTAGAAACAGGATCGATTGGCATCAAAAAATGTTTTTGTGCAAAATGGCTATTTTCTTGTTAACTGTATTTTTTTTTATCTGTGAATAGGGATCAAAATTCCATAAAAAAATATGGATAGTCTCCTAAGACCATTTTCGCGTAGCTGCAACGGATAAGGTACTTCCCCTCACTGCCCCGCTGAAAGTTTCTACTAACTACTTGAATGTATTGTGTAGTATAGGGATGAAAGCGTACTATTTCCAAATCAACCCATTTCTATTCAAATTCTGATTGCAAGTTGTGAGTGATTTTTCAGCTAGTTGAAATTAATACCTTCGTTATTGAAGGCTATATTTGGTCAGTGTAGACCGAGAAGATTATCTACGAAGGGGAGCGCAAATGTGATGCGTGCCCTAGACACCATGTCCTATTGGTACGCCCCTGCCCGCAACACATAATCACTGCCACCTGGCGTGCACCAAGCGCACATTCGTGCTTGAATCGTTCGCCGAGTTTATGATTGTTTTCTTGCCACGCAGCCTAGAACTCTTGAGTCGTCACTGGGTCATCCTTATCTTAAAGCTCATGATCCGGAGTCCTGAGGCTCTAGTGTGAGTTCCTTTGAACGGTTGAACCATCTCGATCTACCGCATTGAGCGCGTTTGGCGCTCCGACTGGCCCTGGATTGGTGAAAAACAAATTGGAACGCCGAACGCAGTCTGCAGGCCTAGACAAAACACATTTCTGTTAGCGTTCACGCCAAACGCTACGCTAAAATGTATGGGAATAGTGATGTGTCCCTCACTCATGAGGCCCCTCATTTGAGGTACTCGTGATCGCAAATTGAAAGAGTTACTCGAATTTCAATATTGAACCACCTCATTCCTCATCACCCCTCACTTAAAAATTGACATTGACATTATTGACAATAGGAAATCGAGGCAAGCGAGTTCGTGACTCGCAAGTGAGGATTAAGTGAGCGAATGAACCGACTCAAAAATTGTATGGAGAATTGAGAATGAGTGAGGTTGAGGTGAGGTGTGATCTTGAAGTTTTGACAACACCGTGGCACAGTAAACCTTACATATTTTTATTTCAGCTACGATTAATTATTATGAATTGTAAAAACCATTGTCATTGATCCGTTTATTTTGGCGGTCTAAAATGTATAAGCGAAAGAAAATGATGTGTGTGAGAGAGTGAGGACGTGAATAATTCAATTTCAATTTTTTCATTTCATTCAATTGGATTATCGGAGAGTCGTGAGTACTCGTGAGTTCGTGAGTCGTCGTTGCACGCGCCCGCCTCGCTCACTCGGAGCTTCGTTTGAGTTCGGCTCGGGCTCGCGAGTCGTGAGGCGAATACGCCGTCGTACAATTCCTCACCTCAAATGAGGGGTCCCTCGTGAGGAGCTCGCGAAGCAAATTGAAGGGCTCCCTCATCCTCACATAAAATTGATGAGTTACCCATCACTATATGGGAACGACATTACCTGCGGAAAGGACACGACGTAACCTTTCCGCAGGTAATGTCATTCCCATTCATTTTGCCGTAGCGTATGGCAGGAACGCCAACAGAAATGTATTTTGTCTCTAGACCCTGATGCGTTAGACCGAGATCATAGGGCCAATAGTGGCGCCGCCCGCGCGCACTCGCTAGCTAGTACTGATATTCTCAGTTCGGTCTGTTGTAGGTTTTGACTTTATACCCTGGGCATTCTGTATCTGATCATAACTGTCCTCTAAGTAACTGTCCCTTCGGAGTTCGGACCACATCCTGTTCTGTCAAGATGACAGCAGCATGCTTGCTTGTCAGATAATAAACAAACATTTCTTCTATAGTAAAACGAGATTGAAGGAATATTGAATCATATTCTGTTGCGTTATGTATTAATTTTGAACTGACTACTTGTACATAAAGAGTACATTCAACTTGCTTGAATAATTTTGACAACGTCACTCGAGCTGCTTACTTATTGATAAGCGTAAATCTACAATCATTCGTATCTTGGACTTTCTCTGCTTGTAATCAATTTAAATCACACGTCTACTAAAGGATATATTAAGAATAATAATGTCATCGGTGAGTGAACCCTTATATCAAGTATCGTCTTCTTTTGCTGATAAATATTGTGTTCATACTAAAGTCCCAGACTTGTAATTACAGACACACGTTTACAACGTTGAAATGACTTGCGAGGGGTGCTCAGGTGCTGTAGAAAGAGTACTCAACAGACTTAAGGGTCAGGGTGTGGATGATGTTTCAATAAGTTTGCCAGACCAGAAGGTTACAGTCACATCCACACTCAGTGCTGACCAGCTGCTGGAAGTAATTAAGAAAACTGGCAAGAAAACAACATACGTGGGGACACAATAGTTGTGTTGAGAAGATAAAAAATAGTAATAGAAAGGTTCTGAAGACAAGACCGCACAATTTATGCTATCAATCTTTGTATAATACAAAGATCTCTCCAAAATAGAAGGCTGAGAATGCCTTGAGCCAAAAGTTGACATTATACTAATTTTGAAAAATATTCTATTGTTATTATGGTTGTATCATGTATATTATTTTAAATTGATTATATTTTGCTAAGTATATAGAATGTAACTATAACAGTATTTTATTAAATCATTTTTTGCTATAAAAAAGTTTATTAATGATACTAATAAGAGACTAAAGAAAATTATCATTTATTAGTTACAATTAAAACCGTCCACATCTACTTCCTTCTTTTTTCTTGCTGAAAACATCTTCCAAAGTGTTGAGTCTCAAGTCAACAAGATCTACAGCTTCATGGAGAGCATTGAGGTGGTCAACCATAGCATTAACAGTGAGCAATACATCAGGACAATCACATTCCATATCTCTGTGCAAATCGCAGGTATTAGTAGTATTCATTTTTTTTATTTTCTTCATTTGTGTACCAAACTCATCATTAATTAATTTAAATCCGCTATTTATAGGAAAGCTCCTCTTTCTACCCACCCACTCGATAGTGCCACTAGTGTAACAAACATCATTTTCCTTTAGTTTGATCATTCCAAACAAGTCATCACCTTGTCCATTTCCACCTCCACATGTCCCTGTGGATCTGGACTTGTCCAAAACAGAGGGTAGAGTGTATGTAGTTGGGCTGGGTGGGACTCGAGGAATATGACTCGCATGTCCAACACTGTGTAGCGAACAATCCACAGATGAGATATGAGAGTATTCAGACTGAGCTGGTGTGGTTTTTGGTACACATGCACAACTCTTTGGTGTATTTATGCGAACTGGACTTACAATTGTATATGAGCTTCGTAAACAAGGATCTGTTTGACTCCACAATCTTGGTTCAACCATTGTACTGTTATAATTTGGTTCTTCAGAACAATTCAGTCTCGGGGATTGGTTACATTGGCTGACATCATCCAGATGGACAAATGTAGCTACAGGAATCTTATGAGTGTGATAACATTGATACCAAGCCTTTGAGCCCTATTTTATGGATGACGAAAACTGTATTAATACTTGGACTCATGTTGCAAACTTAGCATGAAGAGGAACGTTTTAATGCATAGTAATTATTGCAGCTTTCTCTGAATTCTATTTTTTGAAAGGCTACCATATACTTGTTTGAAATGGATGTCAATGAATTGTCCTGAATGGGGAGAGTAATGAATTTTAGAATTTTATTATTAATTTAGAATCTAATGTATTTCTTTATATCATAGAAAATAAAATAATATATACAAATTAATTACAATTAGCTAGTGACTATGTGCTACTGTGTGTTCTACGATTAGTATCTTTTATGAGCAACCTGATTCCTCTCTTTTGATGTGGAAGTTAGTTTAGAAGATTGAGAGTTGCACTTAGGCATAGTTGATCCATTCTCTCCAATGTTTTCCTTTAAATCACCTGCTAATTCTGTGAAGTTCGTTTTCCATATGAAAACCTGTAAACATGAATAAAATATTTTACATTAACATAGGTATGTGCAAATATGATTCAGACAAAAATCTCTGTTATGTAAATTAAATTCTCTTTATCAATGTATTCTTACTAAACAGCAGTTTATTACTTGAATGTGTTCGTGTATGGCATTACATAAGAATGCCATTCACGAACACATTCAAGTAATGCAAAAACATTGTTTCAGACACTATTATGTTATTTACTACTACAGATATATATTTACCAGTTTATCATCTCCTGCAGAGGCAAAGGTATCACCCCCAGTTGAGAAATTGACAGCATTGATAGGACCGCAATGCCCACTTAGGGTAAATATTGGATGACCCTCTAAAAGATCCAGTATCTGAAATTATTTAGTTTTTATTTGACTTATTTTTGGTATGTTTAAGAAACAGTTCCTTCAATACTGTAGGTAGCAGAACTTGTGCATACCTTCATTTTCCCATCTTTGCTTGAAGTTAGGATGTAACTTCCACTAGGATGAAATGCTACTGAAGTTATGGCATCATTATGAATACTGAAAAAGTACAAAAAGATTTTATTCATCAGAAAACAATCCTGAATGCAAAATAAAGTAATTGTTTTAGGAAAGGTTTATCAATTACCTATAATATTGCACTAGATTATGTGTTCTCACATCATATAACTTTACATTTCCATGTGAAGTACCAACAGCAATATAACACCCTGATGGGTGCCATGCTAGACATAACCCATGACCTTTCTGGTCCTTATAAGTGTGGATACACTCTCCATTGTCCACGTTCCAGAGCTTGGTCGACTTATCATCTGAACATGAGGCTATAACTGAACCATCACTGGACATTCGGGCACATCTTACCCAGTTCGTGTGGCCAACAAATGAAGCTAAGAATTTGTGTTTATCAGTTGACCAG
Source organism: Polymixis flavicincta (assembly GCA_949987655.1). NCBI lineage: Eukaryota > Metazoa > Arthropoda > Insecta > Lepidoptera > Noctuidae > Polymixis > Polymixis flavicincta. Next base: position 20,246,051 of record OX465181.1, on the reverse strand, counting down.
AGCTTCACTATTTTATCATCAGAGGCAGTGATTATCTGGAAAGTAAGTTTACATTTTATTTAACATATTGAGTAACAATGGAGGAAATTTTATGAGTTTAAGAAACTTGTCTGTTACCTTTGTCCCATCAGGACTGAACTGCACTGACCGCACAGTCTGTGAATGAGCCTTGAACATGCCAGTGCTGCCTGTCACAGTGGGCACCCACAGCCTAACAGTTTTATCGCGCGACGCAGAGGCCATATACTTGCCCGAAGGGGAAAACGTTACATCCATAACGGCTTCGTCGTGGCCTTGAAACCTGTAGCTTCTCATAGTACCGCGTAGATCCCATAGCTAGGACAAAAACATGTCAATGCCCAAAATATGTCATTGTGTTTCACTATTCCAAAGGCACAGAGCTTAATTAATTATGTAAAGTATAATACAAAAATATACCAAAACACTGTTATCCAGTGAGCTGCTAGCAATTTGCTGTTCATTGGGACTGAAATATAACGCAGTAATTCCATTGCGGTGGCCTTTTAGTTGTTTTTCTAAAGATGGTTCAAGGTAAGTAAATTTGTTTTCCATAGCGAAAACAAACAATTTTCTTTATTGATGAAAATAAACGCAAAACAATAGTTTCCAACATAAACAGAATTCAAATCCGTGATTCAAATCAAACTGCTGTCAAGTTTCTATCTATGACGTAAAGAAAAGTCAAAAACCTTGAAAAGTCTTGTCTTCACTTGTCTTCGCCCAAAATTCAAAGACAGTCATTCTCAACAATAGTAAAAACACAAAATACTTGCTGCAAAACAAATGAAAGGCGATGGTAAAATTTTCGGGCTTGATTTAATTTCTTACTAAGTAATCATCACATCACTTATTCTATTTCCTGAAATAGATAATGTTGAAGTTATGAATGGAATGCGTCAGCTGTCAAACAATACTATACTTGCAACTTGCATATGTCATCTCATCTCATCCACATTCCACTCTCCACTCTACTTTTCTGCTTACTTTAATTTAGTCTGTGGTCGATATTCGATTCTTTTTCGGTAGACACGAGGTGTTTCCAATGTTTTGAATTTGATTTTGTGAAATTTAAATAAATTCCTTCATTAGAATTGGGTAACATAATTACTATTAAAGATCCTAATCATAAAATTTAATTAGAAGTGTAATTATCAACCTGACCAATTTGGTTTTGTTCATTTATTGGCATGCCCTGCCGGTTGCAATCGTATATTGTTTTACGGAACAAAATTAAAATAATTTGAATTTCAACTACATGTACGAGAAAGGATTTATTTTTCATTAATTTACAGACTCGAGAAAGTTAAAATGAAGTGAAAAATATTCTATGGGGATTTTATTCTTGGCTGCTGTTGGTAAGTTGGAAGTTTTTCCATGTTGCATCAGTTTTCGATTTATATTTCAATATTAAATCACTTTGTAACATGACAAGTAAACATTTCTAACATTCTAGTAACTATTTACAAATATAGTACATGGATTCAAGCTATTAATACATGTGAATAAAATCTAATAATTTTCTTTGTCATTCCTGAATCAACAAAGGCAAATGTGTCAAGAGTCGGGAGGTTACCAAAAAAACATAAACAAGCTGACACCAATTTTGCACTATGCTATCTATAAAACAAAGTTTGCTCTCATATACTTTAATGATTTAATTTCAAGCAGTTATTCTTTTTGTGTTTAGTTTTGAAATAATCAGCAAAATAATTTAAATATTATTTCTTTTTGTTTTAGGTGTAGTTTTCAGCTACAATGAATGTAGTGGGTGTAGGTAACGAGGCTACCGGGGAGGTGGCTCTCCTAGTTGACGAGCTCAGTCGGGCTGTTGAGCTCACTTTGATCCCAACTGTTTCTCATGAGGAACGTAGCCAGGCCTATAATGCATGTGAAAGGTAATTTTTATTTCTGAATATACAAAGTTGAAAACAAAATGTTAACATGTTTTACTGTGTAACCTTTACTGACTTATTTTCATCTAAAGTTTTGAAGCTGGAAAAAAGAAAAAAAAAAAATTGTAAATCCATTTCTAAATAATATTTGTCTTTCATTTCTTTTTGGATTGTATTTGCATACTCAACACTTTAATATTTGTAGCTTCAAAGAGAATTCGCCATGGTGTGCCCAGGCCGGTCTCTTGCTGGCCAGTGGCAATCAATACTCTCCCGGAGTGAAACACTTTGGTCTCCAACTCATGGAACATACAGTGAAGTATAGGTGGACTCAGATTACTCAAGCTGAAAAGATATTTATTAAGGTAATATTAATAACCTTCCTTAGCATTATCCTCAAATTCATAATATTATTGCTCAATGTTTATCAATAATGACAACACTATAAAGACTACTTGAAAGTTCTTTGCTTATGTTTAGGAATAATAATTGACTAATTGTAGTCTATGAAGACATTGTTCATAATTGATGTGTAGGCCATTCCATTTGATGGTTAATAAAATGAAGTATGTTGATCAGATACTCATTGCTAATTTTTTTTATATTTAAAGCTGATTATTTTATTCATAACTACACTGCATAAGTTTGCATGTAATGTTCAATGGGCTGTACAGTTACACTATGCATGTGTTGTTAATTTAATAATAGCTAAGATTACATCTGTTTCAATAATAGTGTTTATTCATACTAGCAGAGTAAACACATCTCTATTGTTATTATTTAATTTATTGTGTTTAATTTCCAAAGAAAATGATCAATTTTTTTTAAACTGTTTTTACAACTCAACAAAGTCAAAAGTATTCAAGAGCTGTAATAAGCTTCATCCCATAAATGATGACTTGATACATGATGATACAGCCATATTTCACTTGAATTCAATTTTTCTTATGTTTTTGCAATTAGCAGGTCAGTATCAGGTTGTTTATCTAAATATGATTTGTAGCCAACAAATATAGATTTCTAGAATTATTATCCAAAAATCATCAATACAACTCTCTATGTTCATATTACCCTATTGGATGACTATTTCATGAAATTGTGGAGTTAAGGCTAATATTGACTGGAATTGTATTACTGATTCTTATTCCATAAACCCATATTTATTTTGGTAGTGAATCATATTTTAACCAACATTCAACCTGACACTGCATTGCAATATAATTATGTAAGTAAATTTGAGTTGAAGATGGTATCTTAGCGTATCCCCCTTAAAGTCACCTATTCAACTAAAAAAATTCCTACAGGAGAATGCTATGAAACTCCTTTATCTGGGTGGTTGGGAGACCAGCCACCTGAACGACGCGTTGGCTCGCGTCATTGTCGAGATGATAAAGAGAGAGTGGCCGCAACAGTGGCCCACTATGCTAGCCGAGCTGAGTGATGCATGTTCCAGAGGACATATGCATACACAGATAGTGCTGCATGTGTTCTTGAGGCTGGCTGAGGATGTAGCTATATTACAAGTGAGTACAATTTTGTAGAGTATTTAACAGACTTCTTTAGTCTTCTTCAGAACTAGTTGGAATTTACTGAGTGCAAGAACATAAAAATATAATTTTAATCACTAATCTGTTTGCCAATGTTGAGAATATCTGTATCTGCTCTATTCAGTAGTGCACATTTATAAACATTATCAGTGAAGGGGAACCTAGTCGTGGGCTCGATCTCACTGATGGGCCTGGCTGAAAATCACGCTGTCTCACCAGGCTTCGTGTCCGACAGAGGTAGTACCCGTGATGAGCAGTTAGACGCTAGTCTACACGCGCAACATTATTGAGTGAGGTGCAGGCAGGATCAGTTATAGTAAAACAGGCGCGTAAAAAATTAAGAAAAGTCCTTCGGAAGATTTGAGTTTTCTGAAAAAAACACTGCATAAATCAATGACCAATAAAGTATTGAACTTTTCGATAATTGAGCTATGTCGGTACCGACTTAGTTTTGAAGATTTTACACTTCTTTTATTACTTAAACTCACCCAAAGTTTGGTTAAATTAGCAAGAAAAACGAATCATTGCTGGCTCCTAACTTTTTAATGGTTTTTAATTTTAGTATTCTGTTTCCGTACCGACAATAAGTCAAAGCCATACCATGTTTAGTTTTTGATGTACATTGTCAAACAGTGGAATAAAACACTCCCGAAGTTTGTATGGGAAAAATGTGGACTAGGTTCACCTAAATTGCATTATGTCATGTAAGAATCAAAGAGTCACTATTATTTTGGACACCCTATGTCTATGTTATAAAAATACCACCATGGCATGTTTACAAAGCCTGCTCAGGCTATGGTGTGTGTGCTAAAATACAACTAACAACAAGGATAATGTATGAAATCGACATTGAGCAAGTAGGTAGTAAAATAGGTCAATGGTATTTGATCTGTTATAAGAGTTATTTGCAGTAAAGGGCACTTGTTGGTCAGCTTTGCGACTTATTAATTTCACGAAATGAAAAAGAAAATATGTAACATAAGATTGGGGTGAAAATAAAAATTATCTTTACAATAAATGATTTTTGAGGAAGCCCAAATTTTCGAAGTGAGATAACAGCTGCGTTATCTGCCGACATTGCTAATGAATACCTAACGACACTGGTCACGACCGACCTTCGTTTACATGTGAATATTTGATTTACTTTCGATACCTAAAACTATGCAATGTTTGTGTACAAACTGCATTGATGATCTCACACTGTCGTGTTTCTACTAAAATAGATTTTGTATGCTGGAGTGAGAAAATACTAAAGCATTATTTATGAGAGACAACATCCTGTTTTAATGTTTCCTGAGTTACGCAAATGGAAGTTTTTCTCGACTTATGTTTTTTTATTTATTTACTAAAATCTTACCTACAACTACCATTACAGATCTGCGATCCAATGCGATAGTGTGGCCTTACATGCTAAATCCATAATCTAAATCCTATAAAATTACGAACTATATCCTAAATCTTAACCTACATCTAAATAACATATTATATATAATACATTTTTTGCGAATTAACTCAAATTGCAACACAATACATCAACCCTCTCGTGAACCTCGTTCACCAAACGCATGGCTCTAGTGAGAGGAGTCCTCGCCAGTAAGTTGGTTCTGGCTGCAGGCACAGCAAGCAGGGGCGGGTGTCGCCGCCTCCACACGTACCGGTCAGGTACGCAAAGTTTCAGGTGCCGCAGCACTCCCGGGTTATGCGACCCACCACGCAGTAGCTTCACTACATACGCTGCGAGTGCAAAGTCCCGTCGCACCTTTAACGCGTTGTACCCTACCATACCCAGTACAAATAGCGTAGGATACATTAATGGGTAAAATGGATATACCCCATACAGCCTGAAATACAAGTGTCTAGTGAACTTATTTTGCACACGTTCTAACATGCCACTATATTTCGCCTCATGAGGAGCCGATATGACTGCACTATGTTCAAGGTGACTCCTGACTAGCGCGTTATACAACACCTTGAGTGTCGTGATATTGGTAAACCCCTGAGCCTGCCTGAGTACGAAACCCAGGTTTCGGTATGCCTTCTTACATATCTTATTGATATGCTCACGGAAAGTTAGTTCCGGAGTGAAGATTACCCCTAAGTCTCGTACCTGGGTGTTATGTTGTTACTATTGCTAAGCTTGTATACAGAGTGGCAGGTACATCGACGCGCAAACTGAAACCATAAGTTCAGCACATGATTCTAGCCCCTGATTCTATTCTAACATGGACATATAGCGTCGGTTATAAAAAAAAAAACTGTTTCATAGAAAAGTGCAATACCTACACGGCTAAAATGTATGGAACATTTTTTTTAACCGACGAAATTTTTAACGCAGTAGGATCGTGTCCTGAATCCATGTTAACAAGTTGCGTTGCTATGCAGTAGAATCAGCTGATTATAGGTATAAAGTTCGACTGGGAACTTACTGCCACGATTGCCCGTGCACGGAAGCCGAGCAATATTGCTGCTCCGAATTTTACAGGGTAATAGGTACTGGCGAAATCCCAGACACGCTTCTTATTATATATATAAACTTTGACCCTAAGATTATAAAACCGGCAACTAATTGATAATCTGTTGGGTCTTACAAGTTCGTCAATGCGTTATGTCGTCAGCCTGTGAGCTACCCTAAGACGAAAAATAATAGTTGAAGAAATAATCCAATATTACTTCAAATTCTTTCGATTATTATTTATTTAAAAAGACCTCAACCATTCCAAATTACCTGTGATTACTAACATGTAATGTTTCAGTGGCTTATCGTTCCGCGCAGTTGAATCTATGCTTGTGTGGATTAAAATACGTTAGCATTTATGACTTTAATGATCTACTAACAGCAAAATCATTATTCTGCCACGACTTTGCTACCACTAAGGTTTTGCTGGAAATAATAAGGGACTAAAAAGAAATTACAGTTTCATTTGAATTCCATTTAAAGTATTTATGAATTTAACCAAATGTACACATAAACAGACGAGAAGAAAGGAACAGGAAAATATGTACAAAGGTGATGCTTATTTGTAAAGCAATCTCTTATAGGAGACAACTTTATACATATTTTAAAATACTTACTTATTATAATTACTCCCATGAAACTGGTATTTTAACGCAAGAACTTCTTTCTCCAGACTTTAGAAAACAACCAACGACGGAAGGATATAAACCAAGGCCTAACTAGCAACATGTCGGAGATATTCGCGTTCTTCATGCGTCTCATAGAGATGCATGTTCAGGAGTTTAGAGAGAAGACTGTCGCAGGGGACTACGCTGCCGCCGCTAGCCACGGGCAGGTGGTTCAGGTAATAAGAGTCGTCCATTTATATGGACAATAAAATGTTACACACAAAAAAAGTGTGCAGCGTTTTTTTTTTTCTTTTTTTGCGTGGAAAATCATCAAATAACTTCTCCCGCTCTGGGTGGAGCAGGAGGGCGTGTCAGACTTTTACTGACTAAACCGTCCCCTCAGTAGCCCGTATGCCAGGGGCTGCGGTATCTCTGTCGAACAAACCCGCACCCCTGGCAGGCATCGGCCCTTGCGGGCCCCGTCACTTTGTGCTGACATCTCTTTGAGGAGCGCGTGGAACACAACGCGCCGTCGACTTGGGCTTGGTCCTTACCGGACAGCGAGCTACCCATTACTCGCCGTCCGCAAGCTCATGCCTACGGTGGCCAGAAATCGGCCTGGGATTCCCGACGCCCAGGGGTCTCCGTATCCTGCGGCGGCTAGGGTCGCGAGGGCGCATAGACTGCCTCTCCCTCATGTGCGCCGCCTCCCTCTTCGCGAGTATTACTGCTTCGCTGAAGGAGGTGACGGCTACCCATGCACTCTCGCTCCGTACCATGGCCTGGACCAGGGCCATACGCGAGAGATCGCCGCCGCCGATCGCCTCCACGAGGACACGGCGGTGCTTCGCCCAAGCTGGGCAGACCGCCACCGTGTGCTCCACCGTGTCCTCAGGGCGATCTTCGCAGTGGAAACACCCGGGCGTTTCCTCCCGCCTTATCCGAAACAGGAACCTCCCGAAACAACCGTGTCCGGTGAGGACCTGCGTCAGGCGGAAGGTGAGGACGCCATGCCGCCTCTCAAGCCACTCCTCAAAGAGGGGACTTACCGCCGCAATCGTGGCGTGCCCAGCACTGGGTTGCGACAATCGCACTCTCCATGTCACCATGAGATCCCGCCGGAGCTCTGTCCGCTGTGCCGCGATTTCCCGCGGCAGCGGAGTTACGCTCCGGCATCGGTTCAGCGGTTAAGGCGTTAAAGCGTAACTGACAGAGAGTTACTTTCGCATTTTAAATATTAGTAGGGATTTATTTCAATAATAAATGATTACTTAAAAAAAAGAATCATAGGGCTTCGAAAAGTGGGGACACCCGTCAGAAACAAAGTTCCTTACGCGGTACTCGCACGCGCACACACACTCGTAAATAATAGAAAGAGACAAAGTGAGAGAAAATCGCATCGCATAACGTTCTTTACGTGGCAATTTCTACCAAACGACTCCTACCGTAAGTCGCGTTAAGGATCTTCGTTCCAATTAAATTACGCATACCTACCAGCTAATTTTGCGCTTGTTGTGAACAGCTCACGAAACACTAACCTTTTCAAAATGTAAGAAAAAAATGTTTTTTTATTGCGCCTATGAAACTACGCTACACATGCTTTTATCCGAATTAAATTATGTGGTCCAAGTTTCGGTAAAAAAGTGGCGAACCAACTCGACTTCAGTTGCCCTTGACTGTCCTAACACTTACGTCACAGTAAAAGTAACCCAAAACATTATGTAGGTAAATAATACATATACATTACATTCCAGGTTGTGTTACTGACTCTAACGGGTTATGTGGAATGGGTGTCCATAAACCACGTAGTGATGAACAACGGGCGCATGCTACAAATTCTTTGCATTTTACTGCAAGACGATGTCTTCCAGCTACCCGCTGCCGAATGTTTATTGCAAATAGTTAATAGAAAGGGATCTGTAAGTAACTTTTTATAGTATACGGCCGTAAATATGGTGCATCGAGACTCATACCTACAGTTTTGAGGCGGGTATCATTATGTTACTGTGTGTACCGTGTGGTGCCGGACGTAAAGAATAGCACCATCCTATTTCTTCCCGTGGGTGTCGTAGAAGGCGACTAAGGGACTTACTAGAGAATGGGCAGCAGCTTTCTCTATGTATTTGACCACTATACTGCTATCGCCAACCCGCCTGCCAAGCGTGGCGATTATGGCAAATCCCCCCTTTTGGGGGAGGCTTATGTCCAGCAGTGGACGTTTTCGGCTGATATGATCGCCGCAAAACCATATTAGCGAAACCGCAGTAGTTCCGCCATGACTTGTACGTTATACTAATATATATAATTAGTTAGTATTTTATTTAAGGTTAGCTCCTTAAAATTCTAAGATAATATTTAAAATGTATTAGAGAACAAGCGGTTCTCGCCATCAAACTGCAAAGTTTGGCGAGCAAAATTGTAAAAGCAAAAAAAATATAAACTGTTTTGTAAAAAAAATAATAAAAAAAAACTACATGCGAAAGAGAAGCGTAACTGCCTGTTCTTACGCACAGATTCCATTATCATTCTATCTCTTTCCCGTATTAATCCAATAAGGAAGTGGTTTGGCTCTTTCAGTCGACGTTCTCTACAAAGCCGGACTTTTGCTAAACCTCGATGTGCAACTCGACTCGATAAACTATGATCATGTAACAAGATAGTTTTGAATTTTTTTTTTCGAACTTATTTAAATAATATTGTATGTATTTCTTTCAGACAAAAGAAAAGAAACCCCTAGTAATATTGTTTAGTAAAGATGCGATATCGTGCATGCATCGGGCTGCAGTCGCTAGCATCAATACTGTTGATGAAGCTCATTATTTATTCCTAAAGAAGTTCTCACAGGTAACTATAGATACTGAAATTATATTGTTACTAGCTTTTGCCAGCGACTTCGCCCGCGCGGAACTTTCATCCCCTATTTAACTCTCTTAGGGGTTGAATTTCGAAAAATCCCTCCTTATTCCTTGTCTACATTATAAAGGGAAACTCTGTGCAAAATTTCTAGGACCAAGGGTTTGGGTTGGGCGTTGATGAGTCAGTCAGTCAGTCAAGACTTGTCTTTTTATTTATATAGATATCACACATTTCCTCTTCGAAGGTGAAACTCAATGCAAAATAAAGCCTGGTATACATACATACCAAATATTATATGAAGGCTTTTAAAACCCTGGCTATCCTAATTTATTTATACCTAGAACCATTTTAGTTTTGTTAATTAGCACAAATAAACAAATCTTGTGTTTAATTTATTTTCATGTACTTTGCTGGTTGTATTACTTAGTTTTTTTAAAGGACCTTGAAAAGGTCTTGCAAGGTAAAGCCTTCCGGTTACCCAGACCTTTCTATTATTACTTAGAAACTCTTCACTCTTCTACATAGCCTCTCGTCGGCGATATCATCATATTTTAATCGTAATACTTCTCCACCCAGGTCCTAGCAGGTCTAGCTCAACAACTCACATCTCTCTGGAGCTACGCGACGGACGTAGAGTCTTGGCTGCCGATGCTCCTAGAGACAATGTTGCTGCTGACGTCACATCCATCTCTGACGCTTGCGCATACCGCTAACTCGGTGTGGTTAGCGTTTCTGAAGCATGAACAGATATCGAAGCTGCCGTATGTGTTGGCTATCGTGCCGAGGTGGCTGCAAGCGTCTGCTCCTAAAGTACTTAAGGTAAGATTTTGAATATGTATTTGCTCGAGTTAACCAAAACAAGCCTATGTGGAAGGGTTTTCTCTCATAAGTCGTTGGTAGCGAAACATGGGCATTTATTAGAGAGGATAGCTGCATTTCAATCTGGCGATGCTTTCCGACTATTACCATGAGTCACACATACTTCCATAGATTATGCGTTTTTACAAACCCAGGCTTGTTCGGATATGAAATAGGATATTTTCCAATTTGATAAAAACTATTTGAATTTGAAGACTGGGACGATATATTTAACAGAAAAATAAATTTATTATATCCATTTTCTGCCTTAAAAACGATTAAAACTAAATTTATTTTTCGTTGTTTTGAATTTACCGCCAAAACGCTCCATAATATGACTTTTTATGTGAATTTTGACATCGTGTTGTCTGCTTTGAGTAAACAGCACCAGTACAAATACTTAGTTTGGCGCAGTTTTAGAAGTATCTGTGCACAAAGGCACCGCACACAAGTGATTTCACTTTCTATCCATAAAAAATCTTGTTAATTAAAAACACGACCCCAACATAATTGGGAAAAGCCTAAGCAGATGATGATGATTTTAGGACACATCGAAGTTTAGAATAAATCTGATATTGCTTCTTTAAAACACTTGTGTCCTTTCCCAGGTGTCTTACCCTTCGTCCCGAGTGAGCAGTGCCAACGACGCCGTGACGTACGCCTGTATGGACTACGACAGTGAACAGGAATTCGCCATATTCTTCGCGCGGTGCCGCACCGAGATATTAGACAGTTTTAAGTAAGTTCAACTTTAATATTATATTTTATTGTGCCGCTATAAAATGGCGTAGAACTTATGTCATTGTCATGTTTTAAATGATAAATGGTTTTATTTCTGTAAGTAGGTTTGTACAGTCACGAGCACTAATATGTATACGCTTAACAAATTCTAAAAGTGATTTTCTCCTCTTGTACTGGTTGTAATTTTATGTTGTTATGAAATAGTTATTTATGATACTAGTGCGGTAAGTTGGTTTTTACAAACGAGTAGACAAATGTAAGCCCGAGACGAAGTCGAGGGCTTACCATAGTCACGAGTTTGTAAAAACCAATTTCTGCACGTGTGTCATACAATGTTTTTCAACACATTTGCGAGAAAACAGTACAATAATTATGTAATTAAACAAACTTATACATCATTAAATAGCGCTCTCCAATTTTGGCGGCAAGAGACCGTTTCCTGCAATTTGCGCCTCATTCAAAATATCAGGTGGAGTAGATTCCATATTAATATCAGTTTCCTCGCTTGAACTCATAATAAAAGTTTGTTTATAAATATCAGTCGGAAACTCGCAACAATCTTTGACGTTTCTAATATGAAAATGGCGCGAATTTCCAAATGGCGCCACATGCCCGTGGTGAAAATTAGAACTACATCTTTCATCTCATTTACTCTTTATTATTCAAGTGAGACAAACGTATTGAGCAAAATCGCTTCCAAGGAGGTTCGATCAGTCAGCTTATTTATTCTCGTAATGTGAAACTCCTTGGACGAAATTCTTATAATATTTTATGGAAATTAAAAAAAAACCGTAAAGAATACGCACGGTGCCATACAACGAAGTATGCGGTAAAATAGGTACTTAGGTGAGAGTACCTATTTTACCGCACGTTCCGTTGTGTTAGTGCGTAATTTTTTACTTTCGAACCATGTATACAGGCTTCGTAAATGCAGTTTTTGAGCAAATGTGTTGAGAATAATATTTCGGAACTCACACTATAATTTATACCTAAGTTATCTCAAGGTTGCAATCGTTATTTAAGAGAAAATCGCCTTTGAATCTGGCTATGTGTAAACATATTAGTGCTCGTGACTGTACTAACACTTTAACAATCATCAATCGTATTGTAAAAACTAAATGAGCTCTGCGTTTCCTATCTGACTACTCTGAGAAGAAAGGCCGAAACAAACTCAGAGTTCACAGTCAGTCACACTTTGGTTCTTCTCCGGATTTCATTTCTAATTTCATACTTCAAAATAAATCTCGAGCATAGAATAGCTTGCTCCGTAGCGCGCCGAGTGACCTTTAGTTTAAACTTTTAAACCAGCCCAACCGTCACCCCCTTATTTATAAAAATTTAGCTTAAAGTTGAGATGTGTTGAAACGTTAAAAATGTAATACCTAACTTTAAGCAACATGAAGGAACACGGGTGGGTTTTAGTCAGTAAAAGTATGTCACGCCTTCCTGCCCCACCCAGAGTGGGAGAATTTATTTGATGATATCCCACCCTCAAAAAAAAGGGGACAAGTGTGTAAGTTGCGACACCGTATGTCATAATGGTTAGGACGCAATGGTTGAAGACCCTTAGTCTTCAAACATTGCGAGATAGGTGACTAGAAGACTTGACGGTTTTCCATACTCTGCCCAAGACAACTGGAATCATCATCAAAATGGTAAAAAACAAACTTACAGGTTTTGCATGAAAGCTGCACCGCTGGTGACGTGGGGCTACGTGGAACAGTGGACGCGCGTCGCTCTCGACAAAGTGGACAGCTGTCCACAACAGATTGACTCACACCATCCTATGTATATCGAATGGGAGGCTCTATCTCTGGTAAGTCTTTCTTTCTAATATGATCAGGGTAAACATAATGAAGAAAAAATCACCACGTATTATAAAACAGTCTCCCGCCGCTTCTGTCTGTTCGCTATTGGCTCAAAAACTACAGAACGGATTTTTATGTGGTTCTCACTAATGAGATGAGAGAGTGATTCACGAGGAAGGTTTAGGTTAGGTTGGTTTATAAAAACGCTGATGAAGCCGCTGGCAAAAGCGAGTAAAGTTATAAGAAAATTGTTACGTTACTCTAAACAGAAAAGATTCTATGCTTGATATGAAAAACAATTTTAAGTATTTGTGTTTTCTACTTCTGATCCTTGTTTTTCATTTTGGCGTATGCCATAATGCGTGTTTGATTGACCGCAGGTATGCAATATTTGAGATGGTGTCCTCGTTATTCTTCTTGTAATACTGTTTCTTTATTCGTGCTAATTGCTTCTCTAATGAGAAGAAGCCTATACCTGCAGTGGGACAGTCGTAACCATATGATATTTAGCCTATAATGTTTCCACTGCTGGGACACAGGCCTGCTCACAGTTAGAGGAAATGAGCCGTAATCCACCACGCGGGCCCAGTGCGGGTTGGTAGATGTCACATACGTGTCTTCGAATTTTTGGTTCTAGGACATGCCGGTTTCCTCACGATGTTTTCTTTCGCTATTCTTTTGAGGGCAGGGGTGATGAAAGTATTTACACTAAGTGAAGCGCCTGTTTGGGTTCGAACTTACGACGTACAACTCGTAAGTCGCGGCCGTTACCACCGCTCTCCCAGGCTGGTATTATAATGTCGATTCTATACAGTTTCCCAGCTGTCTCACTGAAGCCAATAACATGCCCCAGGTACTAGACACCGTCCTGTCCCGCCTGCTGCAGGCCGACCCGCGGCCCGCCGTGGTGGAGGGCCTGCAACTGCTGCAGCGGTGCGTGGCGTGCGCGCCGGCCGCGCCCCTCATCCTGTCGCTGTTGCTGTCCTTCATCTCCGCGCTCTTCGTGTTCCTCAGCTGTGCCTACAGTCAGCTGGCCGGTGAGTTATAAGATTTACATAAATAAAACAAGATTTTTCGTTGCGATATTTCTATAAGATGAACCGCAAATGACGGTTGTGTTTAACCGACCTACCATAATCATGGACATGATTTTATTCAAATTTTAAAATACATACGTTTTTCTTGGTCAATAGGGTATTCAGCCACTGTCTTCCCTTTGCTACAACTACCGTCATGGTTACATTAACGTAGCTGTAGCAAAGTAATATTCAGATAGGTTTATTAAGATCAAAAGTCAGGTCAACCATCTTCACTTGTACTTTATCCATAAAACCTACAGGTCCAGGTGTAGGAAATGCAGGTGCAGACCTACTACCACGTGTATTAGACAAGATCTTCGCAGCGTTGGTGTACGAGGGCACTCCGCCTGACGACCGACGATCGCGATCTGTCAAGAATGTGCGACGACATGCTGCTGGACTACTCGTTAAGTTAGGCTCGAAGGTATGAAGACACTATAAAAGTATATATTAATAAACAAGCATTCCTTCATATAATTTAATCAGTTCATTTCGCGGTGCAGCACATGCCACGTCCTATGTGCTGCATTTAATTACAGTAACGTAAGTTTCAAATTATCAGCATAATTTACAACCAGAGAACTTAAAGCACCAGAAATGTAATTTGGAGCAAGCCCTGCTTATTTCAGTTTAATCCTTGCATATTAACAAGTACGAGGTGCATTCAATAAGTACCTAGCCTCATCGCCAGAGGGCGCTGTAGTTTCAAAAGAGTTTTACCACAGTGTAGCACATTATTTTTTAATTCTTTTTTCAAATTTTCATTCCAATCCCTTCATTTGTTTTAATTTGACAACTTATGGAAGCGAACGTGTCGATCGGTTTTACAACCAGATTTTTATCTATAAAAAAATTAAATTAAAAATTTAAAAAACCCCCGACCCTAAAAACTCTAAAAGGTAAAAATAATAGGTTTAGCATTTTCATTAGCCGCCCCCGACTTGACAATGCCTTGATCAAAATATTACCTTCATCTTAAAAGGCCTATAAATATTATTATTTTTACCTTTTAGAGTTTTTAGGGTCGGGGGTTTTTTAAATTTTTAATTTAATTTTTATTTCCTGCTTTTTGCGCATCGTTACGTATTTTTCCCACAGTGAAGTTTGTTACTAATTTATCCTCATTCTTCGTCCTGATCAGTATTTATCTATAATCTATTCATTGAGACCTTTTCAATGAGCCCAAACACGATACTTTTGCTGTTTGTTGGTGAGTAACTTGGGCATCCTGGAAATTCCAGGTGTTGCTCCAGCATTTCAAGGTTACTTTGTTCGTCTAATATCATTGAAGTAATAGAAGACCAAATTTCGAGTTGATCAGACCCGTGGAAGATGCTCAAATCCCTTCATCAACCAGAAAAGAGCTTAACCAAGCAGCACACATAGCTGTATAGCCACCGGACAACAGAATTTTTGAAAACTCATGGCTGTTATGCCGTTTGTACAAGGACATTATATCCGGCTACACAGCTTCTATAATTCTAAATTTGGCCCCAAATTAACCAGCCCTGAGCATTGTAGTAGCTTGTTAATAGCATTCCAGAGCATTGTAAGAGCATTACATGGGCTGGACAATAGCTTAGACAGCTGTCAAGATGCCACTATCTAGCTCCTTTGATTCTCTTAGACAGCCCAAAGATGTTGTATGGCTTACTAACGGCGATTGTTAAATCTACAAAGAAATAGCAACAAAAGTCTATTTGGACAGCGCAACTGTTATGCCAAAATATAATCTGTAGGCAAATATAATTAATTTCCAATTTAAGGTAAGTAATTTTTCACGTTTATTTGCATCTCTATCGGTAAATTGTACTGCGGGTGCAATTTTACTGTTAATATATTAGGTGATATTATCAAATATTACACGCGCCATCGAAATAATACAGTTTTACTAAAATAAAAATACAAAATAAATACGGTGTGGAATCATTTATGGATTTTTACAAAAAAATACCATCTTATGAGCATTATCATCTATTTGTAGCTATGAAATAGTGTGTTTTACTTTAATAGCTCTGAAATATCATAAAAATTTAACAGATTTCAGTTTTTTATTTTTCATGTTTAATCGTTTTGTTTAGATTAAAATGGCGTCAATTTGTTATCCAGCTATAATTCTAACTAAATTCTCTACAACTTCACTTTGCCGTGCAATGGCCATATTTAATTCTACTAACCAGCTGAGAACTGGACGCTAGCTGCACAATGGTTTTCAGTTATTCTAACGAATGGTGAAAGCAGCGTCTTAGGGTTCTCTAATCTTGATAGAAAACCATTTCGGGCATTTTGTAATCAATTAATAATAGTGTACATATTTTTGTTATAGTGCCTGTAATAGATGCTTTGGCGCTTTAGAGCGTTTTACTTAATGGCACAAATACTAAATTCGCATACTTAATTATCTCTTACTTATGACGTAGTAGGTAAAGATGCTAATGTTATTGCTAATTAATTATTTTTGTTTTCAGAAAATAGAAATGTCGTTCAAAAAGAAAGAGGGAAAGAAAAATTATCATACCAAGTGCTTGGGAAAAGGATTGAGATAGCCTATTAAAAACGTCACTTCGAAATTGAATAAACTAGAATATTCAAAGCCTCATACAGATTGGAAAAAAAAATGCAATGCATAATGAAACGGTCATCCATTGCAACTTATAATAATGCATAAAAAGAATTAACTGAAATGTTGAACCATAGTAACACGTCTGGAGAAATAAATATATTAGACGAAATCGTTGACCACAACACATTTAGTACCTACATATTTAATAACGTTATCTCATGACGTTACTCAAAAGTGTTTTTTTAAATATTTGGTTCATTAGTGTGTAGTGGGTTTGGTTCATTTGGTTCAATGGTTTAACATATAGAATTACCAAAGCCAAACATGGAGTATGTGACTGATAAAATTAAACGCAGTAAATGTATACCATTACTTTAATTTTTATTGACCATTCCTTACCCAACAGCTATTAATAAATAAAAACTTCTGAGTGCCACTGACACGTCTTTATTGTTTTGTAACGGTCAAACAATATTAAAATTTGTCTTCTCATAAAGACGTGGCGCTGAGGGCATGAAAATGTACGTACGTTTTATAAAAGCCCTTGCGGGTGAATCGCAGAAAAAAACATCTAATCATGACTGCTATGATCTTGCTAGTTGATAGAAGGATTCCGTCATTCAATAACTGTTTTATTTCTACTACAAAATCTTCTAGATAAATATCAAGATTCTTCGGTTTTCCGAAACCATAATAAACGCCAATGATAAATGGTTGGCTATTTCAAAAACATTACACAAAATCGGCCAATCATTATTCTACACCTATTTAATCGCCGATTAAATAGGTGTGGCATAAAATTAGTAGTCAAGAACTAAAATTCACACCGACACCTCGACTTCTGGTGCAAAAATAGTACTGTATTTTTTTTTTCTTTTCTTTTGCTTATATATCGAAAATGGTGTGTCCTATTGCAAAAATAATGAAAATTTCGACCCCCTTTATAAAACCCGAAACACCTCTAAAACACAACATGTGGGTAATAATTTTTCATATTTTCCACGAAAATAGTGAAAAAATTCCATATAAATCACGTCGAGGCTGCCGCCCTTGCGCGCCGCTGGCTCTAAAAAAAAACCACGGGGTAGAGCAAACAAGTACCACGTTGCGAAGCCAAAACATACCACGTGCGAGTCTCGATTGTCAAATTCGATTTTAGTTGTGTCAAAATTGTTTTTAAATTTGGAGATAATTTTTTAGTTAAGATTCTCATAGTCAAAAGTAAGGAATTTGAGTTATAGTTTAATTAGTTTAGTTCGGTATACAAAAGAATTGGCACCAATGCCACTTACTTAAAACTATAGTTAGCGGATTGATTAGTACATTGTGCCAGTATTCACCACCAGATTCGATTAATTTTATGGTAATTTTTCTACCTGTACCTATGTAGAATCGTTTTCGGATCTTTTTGTACAATATCTGGTACGAAAAGATCCGAGAACGATTCATTTCATTCATTCAAAAATCTTTAATTCACTATTATTAGTAATTCCATCAGTGCATCTTGAGCAATATTTCTCTTTATTGCCTTTAAAATATAATATTATCTCCCTCATGTCTGGTTTGATTCAAAACTTTCACACCCCCACCACTTCTACTTACAATCATTGTTTTAGAAAGGTCACTGACCGTATCCTTAAATTGTACGGAACTATGATCATTGGTAACAAAATCTATGTGATTAATTCGCGTTACGGGGTTATGACAAAATTGACGTTATCATAGCACTACTCACCTAAGTCTACTCTTCAATAATTCTAGAGGCTGTGAAATAGCTAATATTTACACTATAAGCTTTGGAATTAAAGTGGAGTAATACTACACTAATTTACAGCTCATGCAGTCGTTAAATGCTTTTAGCCAGCTAGTGTCAAGCTCATTGAGGAAGCATTATAATATAATTATTTTACACCATAAAAGAATACCAATGGCATAATTAAATTCTCTAATACAGTTCTAAGCTTAGAAAGGGTGTTACTTTATCTCGTTAGCCAGCTGTTTACAAGCGTCGCTTGGGTATAATCTTCAAACGGCTGAACCGATTTTGATGAAAGATGTCACACACACACACACACACACACGTCAAACTTATAACACCCCGTCGTTTTTGCGTCGGGGGTTAAAAATGGAAAAGAGCAATATCGTTCGGTGATTCGATTCCTATTTTTGGAAGGGAAAACGCGCATCGAAATCAAAGAGCGCTTGGATGCTGTGTACGGTGACTCTTCTCCATCGATGGCCACCGTCAAGAATTGATTCAACGAGTTTGCACGTGGCCGTACGTCGGTTTTTGATGAACCACGTCCAGGTGCACCAAAAAAAGCTCATTAAAAACATTTAAAAAATCCATGATCTCGTATTGGCAGATCGCCGATTGAAGGTTCGGGAGCTAGCTGAGACTGTAGGCATTTCAGAAGGAACAGTGCATCATATTCTTCACGAGGAACTCGGCATGAGGAAGCTGTCGGCGCGATGGGTGCCGCGTTTACTCACACCAGAAAACAAGCGCAACCGTGAGACCACATCGGAGACGTGTTTGGCGCTGTTTAAGCGGAATCCAGCGGAGTTTTTGCATCGTTTTGTGACCTTCGATGAAACCTGGATCCACTGGTACACACCAGAGACCAAGGAGCAATCAAAACAATGGATCCAGACCGGGGAACGTGCTCCAAAGAAGGCGAAAACTGTAAAATCGGCCGGAAAAGTTATGGCCACCGTTTTCTGGGATTCACAAGGTGTGATCTACATCGATTACCTCGAGAAGGGTAAAACAATTACTGGGCTTTACTATGCCGATTTATTGGGCCGATTCGACGCCGAATTAAAGAAAAAACGACCCCATCTGGCGAAGAAAAAAGTGCTGTTTCACCACGACAACGCACCGGTTCACACGTCTGCCGTTGCCATGGACAAATTGGTCGAATTACGCTACGAATTGCTGCCCCATCCACCGTATTCTCCAGATTTGGCCCCTTGTGACTTCTTTCTGTTTCCTAATCTGAAAAAATCACTCGCCGGGAATAGATATGGATCGAATGAGGAGGTCATAGCCGCCACGGAGGCCTATTTTGCGGAGTTTGACAAAAACTATTTTTCGGACGGGTTAAAAAAGTTGGAGCATCGCTGGGCTAAGTGTATCGAACTAAAAGGAGACTATGTTGAAAAATAAATTGCCACTTTTCCAAAATTTTCGTTTACTTTTTGTAGGCTAAGTATTTATTGAATGACCCTCGTATTTATGAAAGTTTTGTATTTTCATTCTCAGTACCCACTGCTACTCCTGCCGGTGTTCACTCGCCTGCACGAGCTGTGTCGCGCGGCGCTGGCCCGGCCCGACCTCAGCGCGGTGGAGAGCGTCACGCTGCAGGAGGCGCTGCTGCTCGTGTCCAACCACTTCTGTTGCTACGAGCGGCAGAGCGCGCTGGTGGCCCAGGTATGTTGCTAGCTGTGTCGCGCGGCGCTGGCCCGGCCCGACCTCAGCGCGGTGGAGAGCGTCACGCTGCAGGAGGCGCTGCTGCTCGTGTCCAACCACTTCTGTTGCTACGAGCGGCAGAGCGCGCTGGTGGCCCAGGTATGTTGCTAGCTGTGTCGCGCGGCGCTGGCCCGGCCCGACCTCAGCGCGGTGGAGAGCGTCACGCTGCAGGAGGCGCTGCTTCTCGTGTCCAACCACTTCTGTTGCTACGAGCGGCAGAGCGCGCTGGTGGCCCAGGTATGTTGCTAGCTGTGTCGCGCGGCGCTGGCCCGGCCCGACCTCAGCGCGGTGGAGAGCGTCACGCTGCAGGAGGCGCTGCTGCTCGTGTCCAACCACTTCTGTTGCTACGAGCGGCAGAGCGCGCTGGTGGCCCAGGTATGTTGCTAGCTGTGTCGCGCGGCGCTGGCCCGGCCCGACCTCAGCGCGGTGGAGAGCGTCACGCTGCAGGAGGCGCTGCTGCTCGTGTCCAACCACTTCTGTTGCTACGAGCGGCAGAGCGCGCTGGTGGCCCAGGTATGTTGCTAGCTGTGTCGCGCGGCGCTGGCCCGGCCCGACCTCAGCGCGGTGGAGAGCGTCACGCTGCAGGAGGCGCTGCTGCTCGTGTCCAACCACTTCTGTTGCTACGAGCGGCAGAGCGCGCTGGTGGCCCAGGTATGTTGCTAGCTGTGTCGCGCGGCGCTGGCCCGGCCCGACCTCAGCGCGGTGGAGAGCGTCACGCTGCAGGAGGCGCTGCTTCTCGTGTCCAACCACTTCTGTTGCTACGAGCGGCAGAGCGCGCTGGTGGCCCAGGTATGTTGCTAGCTGTGTCGCGCGGCGCTGGCCCGGCCCGACCTCAGCGCGGTGGAGAGCGTCACGCTGCAGGAGGCGCTGCTGCTCGTGTCCAACCACTTCTGTTGCTACGAGCGGCAGAGCGCGCTGGTGGCCCAGGTATGTTGCTAGCTGTGTCGCGCGGCGCTGGCCCGGCCCGACCTCAGCGCGGTGGAGAGCGTCACGCTGCAGGAGGCGCTGCTGCTCGTGTCCAACCACTTCTGTTGCTACGAGCGGCAGAGCGCGCTGGTGGCCCAGGTATGTTGCTAGCTGTGTCGCGCGGCGCTGGCCCGGCCCGACCTCAGCGCGGTGGAGAGCGTCACGCTGCAGGAGGCGCTGCTGCTCGTGTCCAACCACTTCTGTTGCTACGAGCGGCAGAGCGCGCTGGTGGCCCAGGTATGTTGCTAGCTGTGTCGCGCGGCGCTGGCCCGGCCCGACCTCAGCGCGGTGGAGAGCGTCACGCTGCAGGAGGCGCTGCTTCTCGTGTCCAACCACTTCTGTTGCTACGAGCGGCAGAGCGCGCTGGTGGCCCAGGTATGTTGCTAGCTGTGTCGCGCGGCGCTGGCCCGGCCCGACCTCAGCGCGGTGGAGAGCGTCACGCTGCAGGAGGCGCTGCTGCTCGTGTCCAACCACTTCTGTTGCTACGAGCGGCAGAGCGCGCTGGTGGCCCAGGTATGTTGCTAGCTGTGTCGCGCGGCGCTGGCCCGGCCCGACCTCAGCGCGGTGGAGAGCGTCACGCTGCAGGAGGCGCTGCTGCTCGTGTCCAACCACTTCTGTTGCTACGAGCGGCAGAGCGCGCTGGTGGCCCAGGTATGTTGCTAGCTGTGTCGCGCGGCGCTGGCCCGGCCCGACCTCAGCGCGGTGGAGAGCGTCACGCTGCAGGAGGCGCTGCTGCTCGTGTCCAACCACTTCTGTTGCTACGAGCGGCAGAGCGCGCTGGTGGCCCAGGTATGTTGCTAGCTGTGTCGCGCGGCGCTGGCCCGGCCCGACCTCAGCGCGGTGGAGAGCGTCACGCTGCAGGAGGCGCTGCTGCTCGTGTCCAACCACTTCTGTTGCTACGAGCGGCAGAGCGCGCTGGTGGCCCAGGTATGTTGCTAGCTGTGTCGCGCGGCGCTGGCCCGGCCCGACCTCAGCGCGGTGGAGAGCGTCACGCTGCAGGAGGCGCTGCTGCTCGTGTCCAACCACTTCTGTTGCTACGAGCGGCAGAGCGCGCTGGTGGCCCAGGTATGTTGCTAGCTGTGTCGCGCGGCGCTGGCCCGGCCCGACCTCAGCGCGGTGGAGAGCGTCACGCTGCAGGAGGCGCTGCTGCTCGTGTCCAACCACTTCTGTTGCTACGAGCGGCAGAGCGCGCTGGTGGCCCAGGTATGTTGCTAGCTGTGTCGCGCGGCGCTGGCCCGGCCCGACCTCAGCGCGGTGGAGAGCGTCACGCTGCAGGAGGCGCTGCTTCTCGTGTCCAACCACTTCTGTTGCTACGAGCGGCAGAGCGCGCTGGTGGCCCAGGTATGTTGCTAGCTGTGTCGCGCGGCGCTGGCCCGGCCCGACCTCAGCGCGGTGGAGAGCGTCACGCTGCAGGAGGCGCTGCTGCTCGTGTCCAACCACTTCTGTTGCTACGAGCGGCAGAGCGCGCTGGTGGCCCAGGTATGTTGCTAGCTGTGTCGCGCGGCGCTGGCCCGGCCCGACCTCAGCGCGGTGGAGAGCGTCACGCTGCAGGAGGCGCTGCTGCTCGTGTCCAACCACTTCTGTTGCTACGAGCGGCAGAGCGCGCTGGTGGCCCAGGTATGTTGCTAGCTGTGTCGCGCGGCGCTGGCCCGGCCCGACCTCAGCGCGGTGGAGAGCGTCACGCTGCAGGAGGCGCTGCTGCTCGTGTCCAACCACTTCTGTTGCTACGAGCGGCAGAGCGCGCTGGTGGCCCAGGTATGTTGCTAGCTGTGTCGCGCGGCGCTGGCCCGGCCCGACCTCAGCGCGGTGGAGAGCGTCACGCTGCAGGAGGCGCTGCTTCTCGTGTCCAACCACTTCTGTTGCTACGAGCGGCAGAGCGCGCTGGTGGCCCAGGTATGTTGCTAGCTGTGTCGCGCGGCGCTGGCCCGGCCCGACCTCAGCGCGGTGGAGAGCGTCACGCTGCAGGAGGCGCTGCTGCTCGTGTCCAACCACTTCTGTTGCTACGAGCGGCAGAGCGCGCTGGTGGCCCAGGTATGTTGCTAGCTGTGTCGCGCGGCGCTGGCCCGGCCCGACCTCAGCGCGGTGGAGAGCGTCACGCTGCAGGAGGCGCTGCTGCTCGTGTCCAACCACTTCTGTTGCTACGAGCGGCAGAGCGCGCTGGTGGCCCAGGTATGTTGCTAGCTGTGTCGCGCGGCGCTGGCCCGGCCCGACCTCAGCGCGGTGGAGAGCGTCACGCTGCAGGAGGCGCTGCTGCTCGTGTCCAACCACTTCTGTTGCTACGAGCGGCAGAGCGCGCTGGTGGCCCAGGTATGTTGCTAGCTGTGTCGCGCGGCGCTGGCCCGGCCCGACCTCAGCGCGGTGGAGAGCGTCACGCTGCAGGAGGCGCTGCTGCTCGTGTCCAACCACTTCTGTTGCTACGAGCGGCAGAGCGCGCTGGTGGCCCAGGTATGTGCCTTTACTCGCGCCTTAGAGAAACTCTTCATTCGGAGGAAAAAGGAAAAATGGTCCAAGACTGTTACAGAGTATTTCCCAAGACAACACAAA
Source organism: Polymixis flavicincta (assembly GCA_949987655.1). NCBI lineage: Eukaryota > Metazoa > Arthropoda > Insecta > Lepidoptera > Noctuidae > Polymixis > Polymixis flavicincta. The sequence goes on along the minus strand of OX465181.1, from coordinate 20,222,641 downwards.
AGAAATTAAGGGCCACGGCGTCTTAAAATGGAACGATAGTGTTATAAGAACATTGGGTACTAATTGAATGAGACAACCTCAGAACCTTGTACAGTAGAAAGCTCTAAGGGAGGCCTGTGCTGCAAAGTAAGACTGTATTTAACAATCTTCTGTTACGGTATCAAATGTTTAAATTGAAACATGTTGTAATAGATTAAGTAAAATTATTGTGAAGATTGTATACAGGACAGGCTATAAATATGAACAAATTAACGGACGTAATGACGGGACGGGAAGGACTTAAAACTCTTTGTGGGTAATGGCTCCATCCTCAATCGAATAAACGCCAGCTGTCTTCGAAGTATTTTCAGTTTTCGGGTCGTAAAATACCTTATTCAAATGATTCACCTTTGTCATCAGGTCCTTGGCGACTGCAGCGAGCGCTGGGCAAATCTAAGCCCACACTTATCCAGTGCAGAAGGATTAGCGCGATTAATAGGCTTAGATGCGCCGCCAACAGAAGAGGAAGACGAATGTGGACGAGCTCGACGCACGCTTTTACACGCGCTAACGTTGTTACTGGGTAAGAAATTCGCACCATTTTTAAGAATTGTTGATAATTTTAGTAGCATGTGCACTGTAATAATGTAGAATGTGTGTGTCCTCATGTTTTGTGATTTTATTTTGGTTACTAGCTTTTGCCCACGGCTTGTCCGCGTGAAATGTCTTGTTCCCCGGACCCACCTCGTCGTATTGCATCGCCTATTTTTTCAAAAAAACACAAATGTCACCCCCGCCGTGTTCGCCAGCTTATATCGATCTGATATTTTATCCTTTTGTCGTATGTATATTCAAAATAATCAGATGAAACTCGACTATGATTAATGAAAGTATTGACCCCTATGTACAATGTTGTTTTTGTAGCTCATTATTGCGTCTATAATTTATTTCGGTTATTTGAGGTCCGTTTGCTTTCTTGTATTCTGTTCAACCTAAAATTTATATTTTCTAACTAAATCTATTTTTAATCGCGATTAAAAAGGTGTGGAATAAAATTAGTAGTCAAGAACTAAATCTCACACCAATACCTCGACTTCTGGGCACGCCACGATTGCGGCGGTAAGTGGGGCTCTTTAAGGAGTGGCTCGAAAGGCGGCATGGCGTCCTCACCTTCCGCCTGACGCAGGTCCTCACCGGACACGGTTGTTTCGGGAGGTACCTGTTTCGGATAAGGCGGGATGAAACTCCCGGGTTCCACTGCGAAGATCGCCCTGAGGACACGGTGGAGGTCTGCCCGGCTTAGGTGGAGCACCGCCGTGTCCTCGTGGAGGCGATCGGTGGCGGCGATCTCTCGCATCCGGCCCTGGTCCAGGCCATGGTACGGAGCGAGAGTGCACGGGTAGCCGTCACCTCCTTCAGCGAAGCAGTAATGCTCGCGAAGAGGGAGGCGGCGCACGTGAGGGAGAGGCAGTATATGCGCCCTCACGGCCCTCACCGCCACAGGAGACGCCCTGGGTGGCGGAAATACAAGGCTGATTTCCGGCCACCGTAGGCGTGGGCTTGCGGACGGCGAGTAATGGGTAGCTCGCTGTCCGGTAAGGACCCAGCCCAGCTCGACGGCGCGTTGTGTTCCACGCGCGCCTCAAATAGATGTCAGCACAAACCGATAGGGCCCGCAAGGGTCGATGCCTGCCAGGGGTGCGGGTTTGTTCGAAAAAGATACCGCTAGGCTGCTGAGGGAAGGTTTTAGTCAATAAAAGTCCTCCCAACTCCACCCAAAGCGGGAGAAGTTATTTGATGATTTACCACCCCAAAACAAAAAAAAAGCCGAGTAATGCTAAAAGATGTGACTCGTAATTTCTTTTACTCATTCGTACATACATAAACTCACGCGCCATTCCGCAGCTGTCTATAATAATGTGCTTCACCGAACTTCACACTCCGTATCCTTGGATAGTTGAGTCCGCGAGTAAACAAATTTGGATCCCTACTAAATCACAATAAGATCTCAAATTGGCTAGTGGCCTATGTTGTAAATTATTGCCGCAAGGAAATTGACCGAAATGCTGAGCAAAAGTGCTTGTTGCTTTATAGTACTTACTACTTCCACGTAGGTATACCAGTCAAAAATCTGCCAAATTAAATGTACGTCATCGTGAGTTTAGAAATATCAACAACACAATTTGTGATAAATAATATTTGTGGTTTACCCTCGGCAATTATTCAGTTTTTCCATTCGTAACGTTTTTAATAGTCGTTTCGAAAGCGGTTTTATTCATTTTTTTATGTTTTAAATTTCACAGTGTCTTTTCTACGATGTGATAAATTACGAAAGTAAATTATATCTCAGCGCAGCTGAAATTTCATGCGCAGTCCTCTCGTCTCAACAGACCGAGGGCAACTGATTTGTGAAACAAAAATATGCGTGAAGTTCCCGTATCATGCGACGGAAGATGACTTCTTCCTCGAACTAAGAACGTCGTAAGTGCAAATAGCTTGTAGTCGTAATAAAATAAAAAATAAAAGGGATTTCAAAAAACGCCTCCACTAATTTTTTCGCCTTGTAGTAATCATCACATTTTTGTCCCATTAGTCAGTAGCATATTATGTACAAATTAAAAATACGAGAAAATTAGAGGTTACTTCTTGATGTTTTATTTATCGAGAAAAATTTTATGTATCGTGTTTCTGTTCCACAAAAAGTTTGAAAATATCATGTAGTTACTCGTAATATTTTTATTTTATACCTAAGTCATATAAATTTTATGAAAAATCAAATTAAAGATAGGCTATTTTGGTATATAGGCCCTCTTAAATACACCATAGCTTCACTCAAGAATTGGAGTACCGAATGCAAAAAGTTTTTTGTTATATGTTCCAGAGACCAGCGTTCAAACAATCAAACAAATTCTTCAGCTTTAAACAATTATTTGTATAAAATTAAATTGTATAATATTGGCAATAATGATTGTCTTGGTGCTGTACCGACAAACCGGTTAATAATGTGGCCTTGAGCTTGAATCTGCAGTCAGATTTAATGTTAGTCTTGGAACGAAGTTCTTAAATGCAGCTTGCGGCAGGAGTGACATTGTATAAATCGTCACGTAACGAAAAAGTGTTATGTCCCCTCTGTGCGACCTTTTATTATGGGTACAAAAGAGAAAGAGTGACGAGATTTTCGAGGGCGTTGAAGCCCTAATAGGGAGGGTAAAATAAAAATCCAAGATGACAACTAAGAAAATTTTCGCATTTTTACATGGGTGTCGTGTCCATGGTTTCCGAGGGCGCTGAAGTTAAAAGTGAGGTCAAAATGAAAGTCTAAGCTGGTGGCTGCGAAAATTTTCATCATAGGTGTCGTTTTCATGGTTTTAGAGGGTGCTGAAGCCGATTGTGAGGCTAAATTAAGTTTGAGTATTGTGTAAGGAACTTCATTGCTGATTTGGGTCCCCTGACCCTGTTTTATTTTAATTTTTTTCATCAGTAATTTTGCAAGAGCAGCCCAGGCTCTGGATTCTTGTCTGGTCTACGGCTTTGGGCTCGCTACTTTTACGTGTCAAATAATCATAACTCGTTAAGTGTAGGTTTACTATACTATACGCCGTATCCCTCATGTTATTATACCTAATGGTTGTGCCACAACTTCCAGGCGTAGTAAAGCGCACCTGCGTCCCGACGGACCCGGACAAGGCAGCGCGCGGCGGGTTCAGCGCCGGCGTGACCGCGGCCGGCAACCCCGTGTGGCGCAACCCCTGCGCCGCGCACGTGCTGCCGCTGTTCCCGGCCGCGCTGGCGCTGCACCGCGCGCTGCACCAGCTGCACGCGCCAGCCGCGCAGGGCCTGCGCCACCCGGCACATGCGCGCGCGCTCACGCCGCCTGCGGCCGAGAGGCGGAACTTGCTGGGGCAGAGGGACCATGATGGCCCGATTTCTACTCGTCCTCAGGTAATTAAAAGTCGTAATAACTCTTAACAGGAGCTTTACATCAGTTATCATCATTACCCGGCGCATAAAATTAGAGTATTAGCGCCATCTGCGACGGTCGGAAGTAATTTCCTGGGACAAAGGGAAAATGCAACACTGATTTATTCTCCTCCTCAATTATCATAGTATAGAAACGCTGCAAAGTATTTCAAAAATTTATGATTAACTATAATATCATCACATCTACAATACTAGCATTAGATATGTACTATGGGGGAACTTCATATCTAAGCAATTTCAAAACAAAATCCCGTGAGCACGATGACCACATCTGTTTAACGCCCCTTTTGGCCTCGACCAATGAAACGAAAATACATAGCAAATATTTTGTCGTTTAAATTTTTTTGTTGTTCGTGTGTTTTACAATCTCTGTTACAATGATCACAGATGTCTGACCCTTTTTCGAACACTAGGAATAGAACAAAAGAAACAAAGATGAGAAAGTTTTTTTTATTTTTTTATACTTTACTTTTTGTTTCAACAAAACACGGGACGCATCAAAAATCAGATGCTGCGAAGCGGCCGAGCGCTGCAAGCAGAAATAGTCTTTAAGGTGCTTAGATATGAACTTCCCCGATAGTACATAACAGTCGACTGAAAATGCAGTTCTAACACTCACATCAAAATTGACGTCCTGTCTAGATGGGGGTGACAGGTGCTTTTTTTTTTTTTTGGGTGGGAAATCATCAAATAACTTCTCCTGCTCTGGGTGGAGCAGGAGGGCGTGTCAGACTTTTACTGACTAAAACCCACCCGTGTTCTTTCAGTAGCCCGTATGCCAGGGGCTGTGGTGTCTCTTTCGAACAAACCCGCACCCCTGGCAGGCATCGGCCCTTGCGGGCCCCATCACTTTTTGTGCTGACATCTCTTTGAGGCGCGCGCGACACAACGCGCCGTCGACTTGGGCTTGGTCCTTACCGGACAGCGAGCTACCCATTACTCGCCGTCCGCAAGCCCATGCCTACGGTGGCTGGAAATCGGCCTGGGATTCCCGACGCCCAGGGCGTCTCCGTATCCTGCGGCGGCGGGTGACAGGTGCTTGGGAGTCTTTTGGATCTCCAGAAAGCTTTTGACACAGTGTCTGTCCCTCATCCTTATTACTCGGCTCGAGAACGTTGGTATAAGAGGTGTCGCTTTGGAATGGTTCAGGGATTACCTGTCGGACAGATCACAAACTGTTAGAGTGGCAGGTCTGGCTGTAGTTATGGTGTCCCTCAAGGTAGTACGCTTGGTCCCACATTATTCCTCATCTATATCAACGAACTAGGTAATCTCGCTGCCCTCTCTAGCCTTGACTTGCTCATGTTCGCTGATGACACTGTCTTGGTTTTCATGGAAGTACCTGGAAGGCAACTTTTGAGAAGGCCGAGAATGGGCTAGCAAAGGTTACTACCTGGTTGGAGGACAGCCTCCTATCCTTGAACACCAATAAAACCAAGTACATGTGCTTCAGTAAGACAGCAGTGAGCAAAGCTTCCTCAGAGCTTGAACTTAGGATACATTCTTACCCCTGCAACCGAGTTAAAATAGGCCCGACTGTGGTTGTCCAACTCTCTCCAGAGTAAGTTCTATAAAATACCTAGGAGTCACAATAGATGACCAACTGACTTGGAAATCTCATGTGGTAGCTACTGCAGCCAGGATTAGGAAAATGATTTATATTTAAAAAAAACTACGTAATGTTGCAGAAAAAGTGCTCTTACTTCGTACGTATCAAGCATTATGTGAATGTATAGTTAGATATTACATTTGCGCTTGGGGTGTTACAAACAAGAAATTTCTTATAGAAGCAGAAGGGGCACAGCGTGCGGTTTTAAAAGTGCTATTGCGTTTGCCGTTCAGGCATTCAACACAAGCCCCCTTATTACAAAACAAGGTTTTTCTTTAGGTATGGTTTAAACCATCGAGCCTGTTTTTAACCCCCGACGCAAAAACGACGGGGTGTTATAAGTTTGACGTGTCTGTGTGTGTGTGTGTCTGTCTGAGGCAACGTAGCTCCTGAACGGATGAACCGATTTTGATTTAGTTTTTTTTGTTTGAAAGGTGTATTAGTCGGGAGTGTTCTTAGATATGTTTCATCAAAATCGGTTCAGCCGTTTGAAGATTATCAGCTATTTTCTGGTTGAAAAAGGGATTTTAGCCTCTGATCAACTCAAAATTTGGGATTCTATTACTTCAATGATATTAGACGAATAAAATAACCTTCAACTGATGCTGGAGCAACACCTGGAATTTACAGGAAACCCAAGTTATTCACCAACAAACAGCAGCAGTATCGTGTTTGGGCTCATTGAAAAGGTCTCAATGAATAGATTATAGATAAATGGTGATTTAAGGGAGACATTAAGTTTAAAAAGCAAGAAATAAAATTAAATTTAAAATTAAAAAAACCCCCGACCCAAACAAAAACTCTAAAAAGTAAAAAATAATATTTATGGGCCTTTTAATTTGAACGTAATATTTAGATCAGGGCATTGACAAGTCGGGGGACGGTCAATAAAAACGCCAAACAGAGGCCTAGCCGTCCCCCGACTTGACAATGCCCTGATCTAAATATTACGTTCAAATTAAAAGGCCCATAAATATTATTTTTTACTTTTTAGAGTTTTTGTTTGGGTCGGGGTTTTTTTTAATTTTAAATTGAATTTTTTTAAATAAGAACCTAACTGAAATCGAAATACAGCTCCTTTTACAAAACTGACAAGTTAGTTCAGTGCTAAATTGTCAGTTTTGGAAAAGGAGCTATAATTCTTTTTCAGTTCTAAGTTCTTATTTCAAAAACAGGCTCGATGGTTTAAACCATACCTAAAGAAAAACCTTGTTCTGTAATAAGGGGGTCGATGTTTACGAGAAGGCTGGAGTACTCACTGTAAGGAAAATGTTTGTATATGAAATTCTACGTATGTAGATACCACAAAAAGTATGTGCCAAACCTACCTGAGTCAACTAAGCGAGTTGTACGTTGTCCGGTTCCTCGCCAAAGAACAGCTTTTGGACAAAGACACTTTAACTTCATTGCCCCCCATGTTTACATTAAATGCAATAAAATTAATTCTATACATAAGTTGGCAACAAAAAATTTAAGGATCTTCTTCTGGCTGAAGTCGCTTAACTACGAAGAGGTAGAAAATCTACTAGCAGTGGTAACGTGATAACATAATTGCCTGTTTAAAAGTGTGCCGCAGGCATAAGTGGCGACGTTTTTATGGATTTCGTAATGGGACAGGAGCAGCCCTCAAAACCTACCTAATAAACGTAGTGGACAAATTGAGCATGCAAAGTCACACACACACACAGAGGCGCGCGCGCGCGCGCGAATATTGTAAATTAATTAGAAAAAGTCCATGTTTTTCTGTCATTGTTAATTTCTTTCTTTCTCTTTTTTTAATTTGTTTAAAATATTGTTTTTTTTTTAATTCTTTGAAAAAAAAAAGAAGACTTTTTTTTCATGTTTTTTTTTTTAATAATCTTAATTTTTTTAGCCTGGGCTTATGGTTTTGTGATTATTATTTTTTTCTCAGGGTAGTATGTTTATTATATTTTTCTTTTTGTTTGTTTGCATTGTTTTTTTTTTACTTTTTGTGTTGTCATTATCATTACACAACTGATCACTGTGTCTATGTTTTACGGGAGGACACTGGCTTCTGCAACACGGTTATATAACTAGCGCAGGAGCCAGGGAAATCTACAACTTGGTGTGCATTCTTGGTTGCAAATAAATAAATTTTGTATATTTTTGTATTTTATATATAAGAAAGAAAGAAAGAAAAAGTATTAATTGTGACTCGCGCAGGAAGATCACATCGTAAAATAACACTTTAGTACAAAGAATATAAAAAAGAACAAATTTCGTGGAAGTAAAATAGTAGATTTTACAACAAGTGCACAAAACAAACTATTTTTATCCGAGACTTTTAGCAGCCCGAGCCGAAGGCGAGGGCTGATAGTAATGTCGAGGATAAAAATGGTTTTGTGGACGAGTTATAAACTCTGCTTTTCACTTCGATTGCGAGGAAATAAAACAGTAGTATAACATAACATTTCTTTAATTAAAATTCAAAGTAAAATTAGAACAGTTTTGAATACTGAAGGAAATTGTTTTTCCCGGCATATTAACATCGATCACTAATAAAGAACTAGATACACAATCAGCGGCAAAAAATGTCCTCACCGAATGAGCACCCACTTGAACAATTGGGTGCGCTTTTCATTTAGTAGCATTCGAACGCTCCGACGGTAAACATGTCTCGGTGCTCGTTTAAAAATATTAAAATCACACATCTAGGACGCTAAAAAAGTATGGAGTTTGATATTTTCGGTAAGTATTAATATTATCATTACATAATTGTTATCACTGTATTATAAATGCTGTTATTTTGTCAAGAAATCATCGTAAAAACATTTTTTTTAAATAAATCGTTTTAAATAGCAGGTGTTATAAAGCATCTCAATTCTAAAGACTCATACTAAACGTATTAACCATGCTATAGCATGCCCACTTAAATTATTCGAGTTATGTGCGTTGATTCTGTTCCATTTGTTGGAGACGCTATTGTTTTTTAAATTTTATTATTAATTAAAGAATTATTGTTTTTTTTTTTTTTGTTTAATGAGAGTACTTGGCTGTTTCTGTCAATATTATAGTAACATTTTATGAATTTAATTTTGACTATGTTCCTAAAGGGGGGTTGGGGGGTATCAAAGTTTGTATGGAAGAATTCTAACGCGCTATCTGATTAACTCGAAACTCAGTCAAACCGAAAACCAAAAATAAAGGATAACGTGTATCAGGGTTTTTGGAAAATTTACCCCTGAAGGGGTAAAAAAGGGTAGTTAATTTTACAAGGTATGATTTTACTGCGTGTCATGATTAACTGAAAAATTGGTATAAATAACCTATAAGTCAAATAATGTAAAAGAAACAAAAGACTTTAAAAAAAATTACCCCTTTGAGGGAGAAAAGGCGGATATAGTTTGTTTGAAGAGTTTTCTGTGGAAAAGTAAATAATATACACAAACCTGAGCCATATTAATATAAACCTGAAACTTGCTGAGGTGGTTTTGTGTGAAGGATAGTGATCACATCACTTTATATTGTTGACGTCAGAAGAGAAATATTTATCCTACTAATATTATAAATGTGAAAGTTTGTGAAGATGTTTGGATGTCTGTTACTCAATCACGAAAAAACGATTGAGCGGATTTGGATGAAATTTGGCACACAGATAGCCTAGATATAACCTAGATTAACACATAGAATACTTTTTATCCCGGTGGTACGTACCCGCGGGATAATTTCCGACTTCCACGCGGGCGAAACCGCGGGCGAAGACGCGGGTGGAAGCTAGTTAATAAATAAATGTGGTGCCCTATACAAAAACATTTACATTCAAGTAAACTATAATCATTACACATATACACCATAGAATATAATAACATTTATGTACATTATCCACGAAATTAAAAAAGGCCATTTATTATTACAGTACAAACAAAAAATATTGGACAGTTCGACTCCACTCATTCCTTGTCCTAGCGGAGAGCCTGGATCGTAAAACTTTATTGCTGTTTATTAGCACTTTTTAATTCAAACTTTAAGACATGCGTGTAAGGTTGATTTTTTTAAATTTACGTTGACCAGTGAGTATCGGTCGTAAAAATTTATTGCTTTTTGTACATAGCTTTGTGAAATAAACTTTAAGCATTGCGTTTAAGGTTGAATTTACATTACTGTATATTTATTTCAACTAGCATTACCTAAACACAATTTGGTGACAGTTTTAAGAGAACTTTTGCTTGGGATTGTGTATCTAGTTCTTTATTAGTGATCGATGCATATTAACGGTATTTTTCTGAATTTGTGAAGACGACATATTGTGAGACGATGGCATATTATGAGAAGATGGCTCTGACGACAACAAGGAATCTCTGGATGTAGAAGCTCGCTTGGGATTAAATTAATGGCTTCTGTTATACGGTCGGTAATCTTGCTTTTGTTCTGTACGGATTCTTCAATGTATCCCTCAGCAACCTGATCAGACTTCCACCCGCCATGTCTTTTCAGCATTGTTAAGTTTGCTCCCGAATCTGCTAGAAGGGTGGCTGAGGTCCGGCGGAAGCAATGACCCGTGTAATTTTCGGGATTTTCTAATTTTAGAAAAGTTGCGATCTGTTTGGGAAAGGCTGCAAATTTATTGCGTCCTATAACTTGCTTAGTGCACTTCCCATTTTGATAATTGAGGAAAAATTTATTAGTCGACACGTTTTGAGGACGTAGAGCTTGGTAATTTTTAACTATTTTTAGGTAATCTCCTTTGACAACAAATGTTCGCTCCCGTTTGTTTTTTGTGTCGGGTAAGTTTATTGCTTGCAAAAGCGTGTCCGTCTTTACGTCATTTACGGTAATGTTCGCAAGTTCAATGCCCCGGCACGCACCACTTATACCAAATATAAGTGCCACCTAAAACAAAATTAATAACTTTTATACACTTTCGAACAAAAGAGCAATAGGTATATGAGCAATAAAATATGAAAGGAATGTGTATTACGTACTTTTGTGGCCAAATATGTTTCATCTGGAGCGGTATTTAAGAAGGTTTCCACTTGATTAGCTGCTTGCTTTTCTTGCTTTTGTGCCCACTTGAAAGCCTCTTCAACAAAGATGTAAGCTTCGAATAATTTTGTATATTAACATTGTCCTTCATTTGTAATGTTGCTTTCAGGATGGAATATATACTCCACAGTGTAGACGGCTGAAGTTTTTTGGATAATTCATCAAAATAACTCAAAAGAACACTTTCCGAGAACGTAGTTACTAGTTTTTCTTTTCTCCAATTTACAAAATTATCGTAAACTTTGAGATATTTTTCCCGAGACTTTGGCGGTAATATCTGTTGCACAACTCTCTGTGCATTTATTTCCATAAGCGTATTAGGAGAGACTGTTAAATCCTCTTCTTCACTGGACATTTTTAACAATTTTAGCAAATTGAAGAAATTAATAAATGCACGAAAAAAGAACAAGAGCTGTTTCCCGCCGCTTTATTTTTTTTTAAATCTTACGACATTGATATTAGGCTGCAGACCTATACAGCCTACTATTAAATTAATTTTGTAATAATAATTTTCTTAAATCAACTAACCTACCGTACTTGAATTAAAATTTTAATATCTATTATATCTTAAAAAACACATAACAAATTCTATCTATGAACTTCTTATTGCATTTGGCTGTATGGCTCATTTTCTTTGCCTTAATATAATACATTTATGAGTAGATACGTTAATGCCCTTGTGCACAAAATTCGATTTTGTGCAGCCTATACCCTGCACAAAGAAGCACTTTCAGAGCATGAGAAGTGAAAAAATAATTTTAAAATAAAACAGAAAAGTCCTGTACGAGGCCAAAAGGCTCCTACCTCAGCATGATGTTGCGACATTTAAAAAGTGTCGCAGCGCTGGTATTCTGATAGGGCCCGAGCGATGTGATGTCACGGGCAGTTACAGTATAAATAAATAATGAGTATTAAAGGTAAGCGACCCACTCCTGCTTCGCACGATAATAGCCCGACCTTCAGATCCAAAACTATCCTATCTTTCAAGCGGGAACCAGCCATACATATTCAGAAAATGTCATTAAATTCGGTTGGGTGGTTTCGGAGATTAGCGTGTACGAACATAATGACGTGACTCTTTTTTCTGTGCCATATTTCTATACAAAAATACGCTACAACCAACCTCTCTCTTGTTACTTGCAATGATCAATTTATGCAATTTTCAATATCTCGATTTATGTAATTTTTCGATCAACCAATTACGACTATGAACATGATAAACTTTAATAAGTATATTTGGTATAAAATCATCAAATTCATTGACCAATCTCTCTAAGACCCCAGAAAATTGATCACAAAAACCTACATTTCATACATAAATGTTCATAAAACGCACGTCCCCCAGGACCGCATGCAGAGCTTCCTGCACACGCTGCACGAGAACGTGTGCCACCTGGTGGGCGCGGCGGCCGGCACACTGGGCCGCGAGCTGTACGCCGTGCCGGGCCTGGCCGGCTTCCTGGGCGACTCGCTGCTGCACGGCCTGGCCGGCCTGCCCGACCACTGGCTGCGGCCCATCGTGCGCAACGCGCTCAAGCCACTGCTGCACCACTGCCCGCCCGCGCACTATGCGGATGTCGCGTTACCTCTCCTGGAGCATTTCGCGCCTTTCAGTAAGCTACACATCAAATACTCATTTTATTCGTTTTTTTTTTTTTTTTTTTGGACAAGCTCGTACAGGGATGTTCTGCCACCTACTGTTGCAACACCCAAGTAACATTAGTACCTAAATTCAGCATTTACTTGCTGACTGCCAGCGAAATGCAAGTTGTAGATAGACCCACTCCTCTACTCATTTCATACTATGAATATTGTATAGAAAGCTAAAAGTCACCCAGAGGGCAATGAAGAGAACAATGCTTGACGTTCCCTACATGATCAAATAAGAAATTAAGAGATCCGCGGGAGAACCAAAGTAACCAACATAACCTAAAGAATTGCCAAACTTAAGTAGCAGTGCGTAGAGCACATTGCTCACAGAACTGGTGGCCGATGGGGCTGAAAAGTTTTGAAGTGGCGACCGCGTACCAGAAGACGTAGAGTTGGGAGGCGTCCCACAAGATGGACCGATGACCTTGTTAAAGCCACAAGAATCCGCTGGATGTGGAAAGCACAGAACCAGTTAAAGTGGCGGAGATTGAGGGTAGCCTATGTCCAGCAGAGGATGTCTTTCGGGTGAAATGAAATGAAAATGACGAAGATCAAGAAAGTTGTACTTATCCATGAACTCAACATTAGCCCTTAGGCAATGTTGCCTGCTTGATAATTTAGTCATTTTGCTTTATATAGAAATAAAACCACATCACACATATGTTAATGAATACTATGAAATAGTAACAAATTCTCATTCTTACAGTGTTGACCCATCTCTCATTACGTTGGGACTACATCTCGTCTCTCTACGAATCCGGCAAGCTCGAAGAGGAAGGTGGCAGTGAATCACAGGAGGTGCTTGAAGATATCCTCGTCAGGAACTTGACGAGGGAACATCTTGAAGTTTTAAAAGTAAGTAACGAACCTACATTCGTAGCACACGAACTAAACTTAACTCCTAAACTTATTTCAATTACTATCAGGGTGCCAGATTTTGTACTCTCCCTTAATATTTCGATGTCGTGCGATTTCGAAGAAGAAATCACACGTAGGAATAGTAATTATAAAAACTTATGCCGCCTGTGATACAGGATTAACCTAGGATAGGACCAAACTACGTAATACCTACATTGTTTCTTTTATTTTACCAGTTTTTATTTTTGAATAAATATTTATTATCATATCCTTTTCCCAGATATCACTCGTAGACGGCGGACTGAGCGTAGAGAACAACGCCGATGACATGGAGGACGACACGAGCACAGGCAGCGCGCAACAACGGGCGCCCGACACGGTGTCCGAGCTGGGCGCGCTGGTACTGGCGCAGCCTTGTGCCGGCCCTGCCGCGTTGTATACGGTGAGACATTCACATACAACAATACCTCGCCTGTATTATCCAAAGGGGTACACAGATGTATTGTTACGTCTAAGTACGAAATACTGTTTTCAGTTAATTTTATATGTATGTACTTTTAGTGTACTTATTAGACGAATAAATAAGTCAAATGTAATAGGGTCAGCGGTCAAAGCTTTTGGTTAATACCGGGCCGAAATTCAGGGCAAAGTCTGCCCCTGAGAACTTTCTAATTACAGAAAAAATCCAATCTCATTTTACCTGACCGGCCTATCGAACACAGGACAGTCTACCACTAGACAAATTGACCGTAAAATTAGTTCATAAACACACATTATGAAATGAATTTCCACTCTTTTAAATATTAATAAAAACTTGCAAATATTTCAGGTAATACGAGCACTAACCTGGAACGACTCGCCATCATCTCTCCGCGCCACCGCCCTCGCCATGCCGGCGTTGCGTGCAGCCCTGCAAGCGGGGCGCGTGGGCGCGGGCGAGGCCAACGGGGCCCTCACTGCGGTACTGCAGGCTCTGCGGGTGCATGGCCAGCATGACGCTAACCAGGCCGCCTTGCTGGCACTGGCTGTACAGGTAAAAACTTTTGAAAACTAAAGAGTATCTCATTGGACGAAATTTATGATGTTGGCAGCCTAGAGGCTTATTTGTCCAGGCGAGGATAACGGAGCGCTCACTGTAGTACTACATGCCTTCAAAGTGAATGGACAATATGATGCCAGTCCAGCAACGTAGTTGGCACTAGCTGTGCAGTCAAGGTAAACCTTGTTTCATAACCTTGTCTAATGACAAACGTCTAGAATGTGCATTTTATGAAACCCAACTCAAAAAAGCACAACACTGTATTGTGTTAATCCAAAGACAATTATATCTTAAGAAGAATAAGGTGCAGCTTTCATGTCCTATGAAAAATGAAGTATCTACCAGAAAAATTGAGTTGAGTTAAGGTCGGCAACTAATGTTACGTGCGCGATGTACGATTGCTTAAAGCCAATGAAACATTAGCTCCATAACTGCGTACTACTCCAAGTAGCCATATCAACGAATTTCTTCTCAGACGTACGAGATCCTGCGCCCGCTATTCCCGAGTATAGTGGTGGTGCTACGTTCCATCCCGGACGTGGACGCGCACGACCTGCACCGACTGGACGAGAAGCTCACCGCGCAGAACACCAAGCCTTCCAAGATAGACAAGAGCAAACGGGACTTGTTCAAGAAGATTACTTCTAGGGTATGTAACAATGATATTTATATTCGTACATTTCTAGCTATACAATCATTAAAGTAATGAGAGTTTGATGTACTTATAAGACTTCGGTTGCAAATAATACATTTAACCGGTTCAGTCCGGCGCGGCGGCGAACAGAAAATCAGTTGTGTCTCATTAGCTGGGATCTAATTAGTAGTCTGTTTTTTAATTTCAAACATTTATTGGTCTACAAATAAATGTATAGCTGAACAAAAAGAAACATTTGGATTACAATTTTACAATAAAATGACATCGCGTCTGAGAGTCGCGGAGGATCGCTATATTACGTCCGTTATCGTCGCGATCGGGGTTTTTCTTACGGCCTGCCTGCGCTAGGGGCGGGCGGCGGAGGGTCGCGCGCGTAGCAACAATATCGTACCTACTAAGTCCATAGAAAACCCATGCTGTATACAGGATATTTTATAAAAAAACAAAAATGGTTTCATTTGTGGCTGGCTATAATACACCACGGGTTTTTCAGGGAACATTGTTTTTTGTTATTAGCTTTTGTTGTACCAATGCTGCGCAAACTCTTACGCAATTTTTTTTCTCAGTCATCCGACTCTTGTTTCTGTCTCATAATAGGAATTCGACCATAAGTTCCATAAAACAAAATCATCATCATCATTTCAGCCGGAAGACGTCCACTACTGGATATAGGCCTCCCCAATAGGGTATTTTCCAATTTGATAAAAACTATTTTAATTTCGGCCCCATCGACCATCTGTTCTGCGAGCAATGTGCCCTGCCCACTGCCACTTAAGTTTGGCAATTCTTCGGGCTATGTCGGTTACCTTGGTTCTCCTGCGGATCTCTTCATTTCTGATTCGATCGCGTAGGGAAACTCCGAGCATAGCCCTCTCCATTGCCCTTTGGGTGACTTTAAGCCTTCTGATAAGGCCCATTGTGAGCGACCACGTCTCTGTACCATAGGTCATCACTGGCAACACACACTGGTCAAAGACTTTCGTCTTGAGACACTGTGGTATTTGGGACGAGAAGATATTGCGAAGCCTCCCGAACGCTGCCCAGCCGAGTCGGATTCGACGATTGACCTCTTTCTCGAAGTTGGACTTACCTAACTGGACAGTCTGTCCTAGGTAAACGTATTCGGTCACAACTTCGAGTGTAGCGCCTCCGATCGTCATGGGAGTGGGTGTTACATGGGCATTCGACATGACCTTTGTCTTCTCCATGTTCATTTTAAGACCCACTCTTTCGGAAGCTCTACTGAGGTCATCGAGCATTGCACTGAGGTCCTCCATGGTCTCAGCCATGACGACTATGTCATCGGCAAACCGAAGGTGAGTGATGTACTCGCCATTGATGTTGATGCCAGCCCCTTTCCAGTCCAGAACCTTGAAGACATCCTCCAGTGCAGCGGTGAACAGTTTCGGAGAGATAACATCTCCCTGTCTCACACCTCGCTGCAGAAGGATAGGTTTCGAAGTCCGGTCCTGGAGTCGGACTGACATAGTGGCGTTTTCATACAGACACTTCAGCAACTCGATGTACCGATAGTCGATCTGGCACCGTTGAAGAGACTGCAGTACAGCCCATGTCTCGATCGAATCGAAGGCTTTTTCGTAGTCCACAAACGCTAAGCAGAGAGGCAGGTTATACTCTTCGGTCTTCTGTATAACCTGCCGCAGCGTATGTATGTGGTCTACGGTGCTAAAGCCTTTACGGAATCCGGCTTGTTCGGGAGGCTGGAAGTCGTCAAACCTGCGCGCGAGACGGTTCGTGATGACTCTCGAAAACAGCTTGTAGACATGGCTCAGAAGTGAGATGGGCCTATAATTCTTAAGAAGAGTATTATCACCCTTCTTAAAGAAAAGTACCACCACACCTCTGTTCCATGCCTGTGGCGTTTTGCCCTCGAGTATGACGGAATCAAACAGCTTCTGGAGGGCCTTAAGAACGGGTTTTCCGCCGGCCCTCAGGAGTTCGGCCGTGACTCCGTCATCACCCGGCGCCTTGTTGTTTTTTAGCTGCTTCAGAGCCATCCTAATCTCGTACAAGCTAACGTCCGGGATATCTTCGGTATAGTGTCGGGTCAATCTGGCTCTTGGGTCGTTTGCCAGATCCGTAACGGGGTTGCTTGTTGACGTGTATAACTGTCCATAGAAACTCTCGATCTCTCTCAACAGCTCCGGCTTGGAGGAAACGATCCTGCCATCATTGGTCTTCAGTTTCGCAAGCTGACTCTGTCCAATAGACAGATCTCTTGAAAAGACCTTGGAGCCCTTGTTCCGCTCTATCGCGTCCTTTATGCGGTCCGTATTAAAACGGCGAAGGTCGCTTTTCAAGGCCTTAGATATCTGTCTATTGAGCTGTCGGTACTTTAGCGCGTCGTCTGAAGACTGCAGGATCATTTCACGCCTCTCCTCCATTAGCTGCAGAGTAGGATCAGAGAGCTTCTTTTTGCCATTAGTACGGCGGGTCTTGAAGAACTTAGACCCGACCGTATGGACAGTTTCCACGAACCCATCGTTATAATCGTCCACGGAGCTCCCTAGGCATTCGAAACGATTCTGGAGTTCGAGCTGAAAGCTCTCGGGGTTTTGGACCTGAATCGGTGCTGGACGGAGCGTAGACTTCATTAGTCGACATCTTTCTAGCTTGATGTTGATATTCAATGTGCCTCTTACCATGCGGTGATCGCTTCCGGTTTTCACCGCGTTGATCACAGAGACATCATTGAATATTTGCTTCTTCGTCGACATAATGAAGTCAATCTCGTTTTTAGTTGCACCATCAGGGCTCTGCCAGGTCCACTTTCTGTGCTCCCGTTTTCTGAAGAAGGAGTTCATCATAAAGAGGCCTTCCTTCTCCATAAAACTGGCCAGTAAGTGACCCCGGTGGTTCCGTCGTCCAACTCCAAATTGCCCCACTCTCAGCTCATCCTCGTTCCGTTTGCCCAGTTTCGCGTTGAAGTCCCCCATGACAACGGTGAAATGAGTTTTAGAGCCATGCATGGCTTTGGATATATCCTCATACATGGTCTCCACCTCATCGTCGGGGTGTGTCGAGGTCGGGGCGTAGACCTGTATGACCTTCAGCGAATATCTTGCGGATATTCTGAGTATAAGGTACGCCACCCTGGTCGACACACTCTCGATCTTCACCACGTTTGTCACAAGGGACTTATGGACAATAAACCCGACACCACCTTGGGACTGCTGGTCGCCCTCCCGGAAATAGAGCAGGTTACCGGATTTGAGGATTATCGAGTCCTGCGCCTCTCTTCGAACTTCAGATAACCCTACTATACCCCACCGTAACCTGCTCAATTCTTCCTCGAGTTCGGTAATCTTCTCGTCGGTCCGGAGTGTACGCGTGTTGTACGTTGCCAGGTGCAGTTTCCGTTTGTTTTGGTAGCCAGATCTCTTCCGGAGATTCTTAGAACCCCTTGCCTCACCGTTCACCGGTTCTGGAGTGGCGACCGCGTACCGGAAGACGTAGAGTAGGAAGGCCTCCCACAAGGTGGACCGATGACCTTGCGAAGACCGCGGGTATCCGCTGGATGTGAGAAGCACAAGACCGGTCGAAGTGGAGGAGCCTGGGGGAGGCCTATGTCCAGCAGTGGACGTCTTTCGGCTGATATGATGATATGATGATGATTTTAATTTGAAGATTGGGACGATAATTATATTTAACAGAAAAATAAAAATACATTTATTTATGTCTATTTTCTCCATTAAAAACGACTAAAATCAAATGTATTTTTCGTTGTTTTGAATTTACCGCCAAAACGCTCCTTACGATGACTTTTTATCACGTGACATTGTGACGTCAGGTTTGTGTAAACAGCACCAGTACAAATACTAGTTTGGCGCAGTAGAAGTATTTGTGCACAGAGACACCGCACACCAGTGATTTCACTTTCCATCCATAAAAATCTTGTTAATTATAAACGACACTCACTTGTTTACTTACTAACTACTTTAGTTTACACAAAGTTGACTTGACGTGCTAAAAAGTCATCGTAAGGAACGTTTTGGCGGTAAATTCAAAACAACGAAAAATTAATTTGGTTTAAATCGTTTTTAATTGAGAAAACGGATATAAATATACTTTTATTTATCTGTTACATTTTTCGTCCCAATCTTCAAATTAGAATAGTTTTTAATAAATTGGGAAATACCCTATTTGGAGGGGCTTGCCATAATCGCCACGCTTGGCAGGCGGGTTGGCGATCGCAGTATGGTGGTAAAATGCATAGAGAACGCTGCAGCCAATTCTCTAGTAAGTCCCTTAGTCGCCTTCTACGACACCTACGGGAAGAGATGGGATGATGCTATTCTTTACGTCCGGCACCGCACGGTACAGTCGCCAGCAGGTCAAGCTATCCCAAACTGTCAAAGTTTCCCTATTGAACATAAACCATATTCCTTTGGAATAAAGTTGAAAACCTATCAAAGAAATTTGACAGATTGGAGTAGCTTGATGTGCTGGCCTCTGTACATAAAAAAAAATACCATAATGTATTACCACAAACACATACACAAGGAATAGGCCTCTGTGAGATCTGAACTATAATCCACCACGCGGGCCTCATGCGGGTCGGTGGATGTCACATATATTATCTTCGAATTTTTGATTCTAGGACGTTTCCTCGCGATGTTTTCCTTCGCCGTTTTGAGAGTAGTAGTGATAGTTTATTGCCAGACTAACCTAAAGAAACCTTTTACAGTTGATCGGTCGCAACGTGGGACAGCTATTCAAGAAAGAAGTGTACATCCTGGACCTGCCGACCATGCACGTGGCGAAGGACAAGCCGCGCAGTGCCATCGACGCGCCCGAGGGCGCAGGCCTAGAACGACTGTTCGCTCCCAGCGCACCTACTTAGCAGCCCAATTGTTGGCTATTCTACTGTCATTAATTATACATATTATTATGAATTTAATCTATTTATACCGAAATATAAGATTGATTTTGTTTTTATTCAGATAAAAATCTTTTATTTATCATCATCTGCCTGGCCTTTTCACTACCATGGGTTCGGCTTTCAGACTAACCGTATTTAGGTGAATACCAGTATATTATACATGAAGCAACAGCCTATCTAACCTCCAGAACCCAGTTACTGAGTTCAATTTATCACATTTGCTAAAACATGGTCTGAAGGCCAATTCTCGTAATGAAAACCGTTCAAAATTTAGTCGCAGTGTCATCTCGGCGACAAGCAAATGTCAAAAATGTATGAAAAATCGAGGTATTTTTGACAGATTGACACTAGATCAGACTGTGAACGTTCTTAAAATTAGTAGAATTGCGTGTACGTTACCCTAGCAAGAAAGTGTCTCCTAGAGTTATATGAGTAGAACGTATAATGTGTGCCTTATCTGCTGTAAATGTGCCCCCACATCAAAAATGTGTGCCCCCTGTCGTTTTGGAGAAAAACGGAAAAAACGGTTCTTGCTGGGGTAACGTTTTTCTAGCAGGAAAATTCTAAACGAATGAGCGGAGAGAGAAAAATTGTGCATGGCCAGAGAGCTTATATGTGTGCCAAAATGTGCCCCCAAAAATAAAATCTGTGCCTCTTCAGGTTTTCGAGATATTGCATTTCCTGCTGGAGTAACGTTTTGATGAATCGTATATCTCTAAAACCATTGCATGTGCCCCTGTAGAATAAACATACACGAGTAGCTCTTAATGTGTGCCCCTTAGTGCCCCAATTAGATTTAAGAAAATATTTATAGTTTTCCAGTTATCGCGGTTTTATGAAAACCCGAAAAAACATCACAGCGCCTAAATGAGACAAGGCACAAGTTCGCTGAAAACTATTCGGTCCTTCTTGACGCTATTAATAACCATACAAAGTTTCAAAACTGTTCATGCATGCGTTTTTGAGTAATCTTGCTAAAAGTCAAAACGATGGTGTCTTACCTTTGACGGCAAAATACAAGGAACCGGCTCAATCCCAGATGTGTAGGTGTGAACCAAAATCGTGTGCCTTTAGTCAAAAATATATGGTGAAAATATTCAGCTTGGAATGTTTCGCATTAAGTTAATATTAACAAAAAACCAAAATATGTAAACAACGGCTGGTTATCCGACTAAATTCCAATGACTACTAAAAAGCGACTGATTCATACATATCGATGACCTTCTTTATTGGACGTATTATACCTAAGCTGCTGTCCGTACAGTCGCGTTCAAAAGTTTTGGGGGCATTTTTGACTAAAGGCACACTAATGACTAAGACACACAAACACACATTAATAGCGTCAAGAAGGACCGAATACAGTTTTAAGCGAACTTGTGCCTTGTCTCATTTAGGCGCTGTGATGTTTTTTCGGGTTTTCATAAAACCGCGATAACTGGAAAACTATAAATATTTTCTTAAATCTAATTGGGGCACTAAGGGGCACACATTAAGAGCTACTCGTGTATGTTTATTCTACAGGGGCACATGCAATGGTTTTAGAGATATACGATTCATCAAAACGTTACTCCAGCAGGAAATGCAATATCTCGTAAACCTGAAGAGGCACAGATTTTATTTTTGGGGGCACATTTTGGCACACATATAAGCTCTCTGGCCATGCACAATTTGTCTCTCTCCGATCATTCGTTTAGAATTTTCCTGCTAGCAAAACGTTACCCCAGCAAGAATCGTTTTTTCCGTTTTTCTCCAAAACGACAGGGGGCACACATTTTTGATGTGGGGGCACATTTACAGCAGATAAGGCACACATTATACGTTCTACTCATATAACTCTAGGAGACACTTTCTTGCTAGGGTAACGTACACTAGAATTGCCCCTCTGATCATGGTCCACTTGAGGTATATACCTACAGGATAATTTTCCAACCAGTACATAAAATGTAACCATGAATTCAGCATATCATTCTAGACCCCCAGCCCAGAAATTTTTCGTCGGTTACACAAAAAAAAAATCAGCTGAAGTGACCTACGCGGTCAAAATATAATGGAATAGCTGTTGTTTTTTTTTACCTGTATGGTCTGGGTCCATCATCACCAGACATTACAATCTCTTTGACCAACACCACAGAGTACTTTATATTATACACCAACAATAATAGATAGAAATGTATAGCGATGCAATTCCAAATGGCCCTACATAGACAGCGTGTACCGTATGCTGCACATTAAAGCCAAGCGCGCATAACAGCCGCAACGGCCCGCAGCGCAACGCATTATCGTACAAAAAACTACAGCGTGTTGGTTCATAGAAACTACGAAAGTGACGAAGGAGCAAATAGCCTGTGTGCTGCTCCAGGTTCCAGGCTACCTGTCTGTTTAATATTCTCAAGGCTCAAGTCGTTTAGGCTTGAAAGACAGCAAACCTCGCATTTATATTTCACTTAAATACCTACCAACGCTACAATCACCCCGACGTGATTCTCTACAAGGAACTCTAGATCCGAAAATCTACGTGAAGCCTTCAACCAGCTGTCTCAAATCATGGCGAACAACAACAACTAAATTCAAGAATATCAGTATGGATTTTACGAAACAAGTGATCTCGAAGAATGCTTAGCCAAAGCAGTCATATGCTTTCTTTGATTTTTTTTCTATTGGCAGTCCTTTTCTGCGTATCTCGATAAAGATTGGCGTAAACTGATTAAGCAGTAATCTTTGCTAAACAGAAATTGACCTTAATTTAAGGAAGGCAATGTTGAAATTTGCTTGGCAGTGACAACCGCGCTGCTCCTTGTCAATTGTTCTGCTATCAGGAAACATTTAGAACATTCTAATAAAACAACAAATATAAAATGACAATAAATAATTTATTCCTAAATTATAAGAACACAATTATTTT
Organism: Polymixis flavicincta; assembly: GCA_949987655.1. Lineage (NCBI taxonomy): Eukaryota > Metazoa > Arthropoda > Insecta > Lepidoptera > Noctuidae > Polymixis > Polymixis flavicincta. The sequence goes on along the minus strand of OX465181.1, from coordinate 20,200,061 downwards.
TCATACGTGTACACCATTTTTGTGCCCACAGGCAGGTTCGTTCCATTAGAGACTAATTCCACACTTACTGCAGTTAAGTCTACTTTTAATACCGATGCGTTGTCTAAAACTACACATTTGCTCTCGTGGTCTCCGGGAACGGGAATCGTTCGGGGACCCAGCACGGGATCTTTGTACCTCCACAGTTTTAGGCTGCTCAAGTCTGAAAAGATGAAAATAAGCTCAATTAGTTACTAATTGCAGATAACGATTTGTGAACGAGAATGAAACTGGGTCCTCTAACGCAACTTAGGCCTATAGCGGTGGACTAACGATAGCCTGCATGAGGCCCTATCACGAACATGTAAAATGAAACTCGAGCCATTTTTAATTGAAAATGCAACAAAAATTTACAGTTTTGTAAAAAACATCGTCTCCCATAGATATGAATATATGCTTAAATCTAGGTAAATATGTGCGAAACGAGTACCGTCAATATTCAAATCGTTCGAATTCACTTTACGTTTACTCCGTGCGCTGGGTAGGTCCACTGAGTTTGTCGAATTGTAAATGTGGGTAAAAGAACAAAATTCTTTATAGACTTTTTAATAACTCCGTTCGACTGTTTCATCTACACTAATCTACAGAATGTATTTAAGGCCATATTAAACTTTGATGTGGACATTGTGAATTAATTTTTATTTTTACATGTTTGTCGAAACCCCAATTATTTCTAAAATTCTGACCTTTAATCGCCTTGACTTCCTTAGCGATCTTGACCTTCACTCTTTCCACAGTATCACCATCGGACAGGGTAGCCGATACCGTGAACAGTCCGTTCAAAGCCGTGGGGTTGATAAACGTGGCGTCTACACCCAACTCGACGCTGAACGAGATGTGAGGCTGACCCGGCGCGCAGTCTTCTTTTGTTTTCTCAGGGGCTTCAGCGTCATCCGTGAATTTTACTTCTATTGAATCCAGCTGGAAAAAGAAAGTTTTGTTATCAAGTTTTTGAGTTTAGTACAGTCGTTACGTCTTGGGCCGCACAATGGTCCAATTGAAAGGCTAAGTGCGGAAACCAAACCCAAAACATAGAACGTATTCGGGCGCACGTTCTGCGACTAATGAGAACTGAGGATTCAAATAAAACAACAACAATTTCTAGTGTTAATGCACCTACAGCGTATCTGGTATTTGTGTAAGGCTATAGTTATGACAAAGTAAACTAAAATAATAATCCACGTCATAAAAAAGTTACACTGTTTTCGGGAAACATCTTGAACACTTTTTCTACTACAACGAAAGTCTAATTAACCATCTGGCTGCTAATTGAGTTTGAAAGTATCAAAAATGTCACCGATGTCCGATGTGAATTGTTAGAGCTAGCGCGCACGAGTTTCTTCAACGTAACAAAAAAATCTACCGCTATCACGTCACGTCATCAAAGTGGAGTGCGCTCACGAAGGATGATAGACACAAAACTGGTTGAAAATCCAGGCTTCATTTGTCGGATTTGGAAAATATCGTAAAACAGAAAATATTATTTCATACTCTGAACAAAACTTCAGCAATCTTTTAAAATAACGGAAAGCAGATATGAATAATTGACTCACATCTAAAGTATTAAGTAAATACAGTTTATTCTCCAGCAGAATGGCTGCCTCGTCGAAGGGCAGGCCTACAGACAGCGCCTCGATCCCAATGCGCTCCATATTCTCTCTGGCTGCTTGCACGAATGGCATCACTCTCTTCATGTATTTCTTTAGTTCGGGAATAGCACCTAGCTTGGTCGATATCACTTTGTTGTCGGGAAGACCTGCTGGCTGCAAATGATAAGGTGGTAAGGTCAAGACGAGAATATAACAAAAGTATGCCAAGTAATTGGCACTCAAAGTTCGATGCAAAAAATCAAAGAGTTTGGGAGGTCATCATGATTATTCATACAAGGATAAAATTAAATAATGGCAAAACAAGTGTTTCTTTGTGTTTTATGAATTTTTGAAAGAGTAACCGTAGATAATCTTGCCGGCTAGGGTTCTTGTATGGAAAACAAATAATTGGAACCGTACACTTAGCGTCCGGCGGTGAAATATTTCGATTGATTGATTGAATAATTTTCGTCAAGTTTTACATCAATTGAGAAGAAATATAGAGACTTACCCCATTAATTTCTTTTAAAGTAGTCAAAATGATATGCTGCCACTTAGGATACTCCTTAGCGACCCAAATAACAGCCTTATTTGGTTTTCTTTCCGGTTTAGGTGCCTCTCCCTTCTTAGGCTTCTTGACTGCGCAGTGGTTCTTCAAGTAGATACGGAAGGAGTGCGCTGCGTCCATTAAGTAGTTGCTGGCTTTGATAGAAACCTCATCAATTTCGCCCGCCACCGGCCAGCGCTCGTGAAGGATACATGTTTTCTGGTGGAAAGAAATCAATTATCAGAAAGTATTTCTATAATTTATTGGAACTGATAAGCATTTGGATGACATAAAAAGGAATCGGAACCTGCCAGGGGTGCGGATTTGTCCGAACCTACCAGGGTTTGTTCGAACCTGCCAGGGTGCGGGTTTGTTCGAAAGAGGTACCGCAGCCCCTGGCATGCAGGTTACTGAGGGAACACGGGTGGGTCTTAGTCAGTAAAAGTCTGACACGCCCTCCTGCTCCACCCGAGCGGGAGAAGTTATTTGATGATACCCCACCAAAAAAAAAAGGGAATCGGAAAAATATTGTTACGTTTACCAATTCACGCCCTTAATTCTAATGAATTGTTAAATCTTATTTATTTATTTATATATACTTTATTGTACACCACAAAATACATTACAAAAAAATAAGGTACACAACAAAATAAACAATGGGCGGCCTTATCGCTTTCCGCGATCTCTTCCAGGCAATCTTAATCTGGACTTGGTGCGGAATTTATAGATAGACCTGGAAAGTTGTCATTACATACTCATTGATACTATTAATACGTCATACAGTCTATTATTGTATATAATTATTACGTACTAATGCAGATACATTGAATCTGTTGCATGTTGCAATTAAAACTTGGTATTAAAAAAAAAAATTGTCATCATCTCCCTAGCCTTTTCCCAACTATGTTTTGGGATCGGCTTCCAGTCTAACTGGATGCAGCTGAGTACCAGTATTTAACATGGAGCGATTGCCTATTTGACCTCTACAACCCAGTAACTGGGTATAAATACGATGCCCCTTGCCAAGGGGCCCTTGGTAAGACTGGTTATCAGACTTCCGAGCTTCTGGCGACCCGTAACGATAGTCAAAGATCCTCGAATGACAGCTGGGACCAACAGCGTAACGTGCTATCCGAGGCATGAGGCGGTCTGGGTATGCAAAGACCCTCCACAGGCCAACCGCGGTAGGCATCATTTAACCTGATCGATCGTCCCACACGTTATCCATTACGTAGCCACAGGTCACTTTTTTTAAGTTAATATGCTTAATTTAAAAATACCCACATTTCCCAACAGCTCCCACACATGCTCAGCGACGTGCGGACAGATCGGCGACATCAACTTCGCTTGCGTATCAATATACCGCGTCACCAACTCAGCATGCATGCCCCCATCAGAACATAGCTCCCTGTACTTGTCCCTAGCCGCTTGAAGCTCAAAGAAACCAGACTTCAGCGCCTCTTTGAACAACATCTTGTTGTAGTTATCGTCAGTCTGATTGATCTTAGTGTTCATCTCGCTCACGAATACTTTGTCGTGGAAGTTGTGTTCTCCTGTAAAAATAAGTTTAAATTATAATTACATTGTGTACTCCATCCATTTCAATTCTATTAAATTGTTAACGGTTTTTTTTTTGGCATGGGAAATCATCAAATAACTTCTCCCGCTCTGGGTGGAGCAGGAGGGCGTGTCAGACTTTTACTGACTAAAATCCACCCGTGTTCCCTCAGTAGCCTGTGTGGCAGGGGCCACTGTATCTCTTTCGAACAACCCGCACCCCTGGCAGGCATCGGCCCTTGCGGACCCCGCCAGTTGGTGCTGACATCTCTTTAAGGCGCGCGTGGAACACAACACGCCGTCGACCTGGGCTTGGTCCTTACCGGACAGCGAGCGTCCGGTCAATTTAGACAATTGAAATAAAGAAAATTCCGACAGAGCCAAATCAAAAGTCCCAATCAGTTCGAAAAGTCCTAATTTGAATAAATGACTTTTGCTTTTGAGTCCCATGTGCGCTAAGGGACTTATTCGGGGCCCAAGGTCAAAATTTTAGGTTTATTGGATTTTTCTCGAAAACGGTAAGTTTAATCGAAAAAGTACTTCAGAGCAAAGTTGTATATCTTAAAATTCTCTATAAAAATGGTCCTCATGATTTTTTCTCTAAGACCCACTATTTCCCAGATATTGCGCTTGTAAGAATCATGTTCTACATAGTATGCACACATATGCCACGTTATATACATCTTTAGGTACTCAAGCAAGCAAAAATGCCTACTCGTGTCTCTTTTATGTATACATTATACTATTCTAAGAAAATAACATTTGTTTCGAGTATACTATCAAGTTCAGACATGGCAAGGCAATGGACTGAACCCTGAAGATTGAGGTTGGAAATTGATAAATAATACTTTGGAACCGATTCGAACTTTACTGCCCCCTGCTCCAGAAAAACTTCTTAACACAATTTTTTGTAATTGCAAGAAAGGTTGTAGTGCCAAATGTAGCTGTAAAAAAGTAGGGTTGCAGTGTTCTCCAGCGTGTACCAATTGCCAAGGTGTCTCTTGCTCAAATGTTCAATTAAATACAAGAGAGGAAGATTCATGTGATTTTGATGAAGAGACAACTGATTCATCTTCATTTGGACAATTTCTAAGCATTGATCAACAGGAAGGAGAAGAAGAAGAACAAGAAGAAATTGAAGAAAACATGATTGTTGAAGTTGAATATGAAGAGTATGAGTCAGATTAAAGTAATAAAAAAAAGTTAGAACGACAGTTAAACTCAGTAACCCATATCAATAATCTTCATACTATTAAATAATTATTGTTCCCGAAAATAACGGCCTACCGGGCCTACCAAGTTAAAAAAAAACGCGCCGAGTACACTACCTCACAGGTGGTGTGGAAATGTGTGCATATTATGTAGAACGTGATTCTTACAAGCGCAATATCTGGGAAATAGTGGGTCTTAGAGAAAAAATCATGAGGACCATTTTTATAGAGAATTTTAAGATCTACGAGCTTTGCTCTGAGGTACTTTTTCGATAAAACTTACCGTTTTCGAGAAAAATCCAAAAAACCTAGAATTTTGACCTTGGGCCCCGAAAAGTCCCTTAGCGCACATGGGACTGATTGGGACTTTTGACACTTTATTCTTTGTGGTAAACCTAAGGTCTCTATGAAGATTTGGCTCTGTCGGAATTTTCTTTATTTGATCACTATTTTTATGTCTAAATAGACCGGACTATACCCAATACTCGCCGTCCGCAAGCCCGTGCCTACGGTGGCCGGGAATCAGCCTGGGATTCCCAACGCCCAGGGCGTCTCCTGCGGCGACTAAGACCGTGAGTGCGCGTATACTGCCTCTCCCTCACGTGTGCCGCCTCCCTCTTCGCGAGCATCACTGCTTCGCAGAAGGAGATGATGCTACCCATGCACTCTCGATCCGTACCATGGCCTGGACCAGGGCCGGACGCGAGAGATCGCCGCCACCGATCGCCTCCACAAGGACATGGCGGTGCTCCGCCCAAGCCGAACAGACCTCCACCGTATGCTCCACCGTGTTCTCAGGGCGATCTTCGCAGTGGAAACACCCGGGCGTTTCCTCCCACCTTATGCGAAACAGGAACCTCCCGAAAGATCGTGTCCGGTGAGGACCTGCGTCAAGCGGAAGGTGAGGACGCCATTCCGCCTCTCACGCCACTACTCAAAGAGGCAACTTACCGCCGCAATCGTGGCAAGCTTTTTTTTTTTTTTTTTTTTTTTTGGGTGGGAAATCATCAAATAACTTCTCCCGCTCTGGGTGGAGCAGGAGGGCGTGTCAGACTTTTACTGACTAAAACCCACCCGTGTTCCTTCAGTAGCCCTTAAGCCAGGGGCTGTGGTGTCTCTTTCGAACAAACCCGCACCCCTGGCAGGCATCGACCCTTGCGGGTCCCATCACTTTTTGTGCTGACATCTCTTTGAGGCGCGCGTGGAACACAACGCGCCGTCGACTTGGGCTTGGTCCTTACCGAACAGCGAGCTACCCATTACTCGCCGTCCGCAAGCCCACGCCTACGGTGGCCGGAAATCGGCCTGGGATTCCCGACGCCCAGGGCGTCTCCGTATCCTGCGGCGGCTGGGGTCGCGAGGGCGCATATGCTGCCTCTCCCTCACGTGCGCCGCCTCCCTCTTCGCGAGCATCACTGCTTCGCTGAAGGAGGTGACGGCTCCCCATGCCCTCTCGCTCCGTACCATGGCCTGGACCAGGGCCGGACGCGAGAGATCGCCGCCGCCGATCGCCTCCACGAGGACACGGCGGTGCTCCGCCCAAGCAGGGCAGACCGCCACCGTGTGCTCCACCGTGTCCTCAGGGCGATCTTCGCAGTGGAAACACCCGGGCGTTTCCTCCCGCCCTATCCGAAACAGGAACCTCCCGAAACAACCGTGTCCGGTGAGGACCTGCGTCAGGCGGAAGGTGAGGACGCCATGCCGCCTCTCAAACCACTCCTCAAAGAGGGGACTTACCGCCGCAATCGTGGCGTGCCCAGCACTGGGTTGCGACAATCGCTCTCTCCATGTCACCATGAGATCCCGCCGGAGCTCTGTCCGCTGTGCCGCGATTTGCTGCGGCAGCGGAGTTACGCCCCGGCGTTTGGCCTCCTCGCGCCACTCCCAAATTTGCGCGAGGACCTTTGCCTCCAGATCCCATGGCGGTAATCCGGCAAGGAGGCCCGCCGCCTCGCCGGAGATCGTGCGATATCCCCGGATCATCCTGATAATCGTGGCAAGCTTGGGTTCAAATTTTGTTCCTTTTTTTTGTAAGTTGATCAAAATATGTTTCGCGACCGTAGCACGTATTTACTTACAGAATTATAATTATTAAAATCGTCAATACAACTCCCTGAGTTCATTAAATCCCATTGAATGACAATCTCAATAAATAGTCAAAAAACGTAAGAAAATGTATAGTTATTTTTATAGTTCGCGGGATACGTTACAGCAATAAACATTAACATATCAAACTTTCTAAAAGGCTTTATACAGGATAAGTTTTTAACCAGTGCGCAAACTGTAACCATGAATTCAGCATAACATTCTAGACCCCCAAAAAAAATCACTTGTTGCATTCATTTTGACCGCGTAGGTACTGCACTTTTCTATGAAACAGCAGATATTTTTTGTATAACCGACGTAAAATTTCTGCGCTGGGGGTCTAGAATGATATGCTGAATTCATGGTTACTGTTTGCGCACTGGTTAAAAACTTATCCTGTAAAGTAGTAAAGAAACATATTACCTGTGCGCAGATTCGATTTCGCCGCAATAATTTCCTTCACCCACTCAATGAAAGTATACAGTCTCAATATCGCCGCATCGGCAGTGTTCTCAACAAAGTTGGCATCTTCCACTGAATCTCCCGCATCCGCCAAAGTAAGACGCATTCCATCTGCGCTGAACTTATCAATAGATTCCGTCAGTGTCAAGAAGTTTCCGTCTGACTTTGACATCTTGGCTGAGTTCAACATTAAGTGACCATTAGCTCTGATACCTTTCGGCCATTTGTCTTCTTCCTTAGGCCACAATGCGCAGTGATTGTAAATGTAGAACGTTAAATGGTTCTGGATCAGATCTTTTCCTGACACTCTGAGATCTACAGGATACCTTTATAAAGATAAAATAAGACGTTTACTAGAAAGAAGATAGATAAAAAGATGTAAACACTGAGATGGCAGATTATCAAAATGTGAATTGAACAAAAAGGTGCACAGGTCCTTATCCCAAATTATTTCGGAGCATGTCTTTTCGTTTACCCTGAATCAAAATCAAAAGTCATTTATTCAAACTAGGATGAGAGTCAGTACTTTTTGAACGTCAAAATTACATAAGACAGTCCACAAAAACGCCCGCATTTCACTACTTCCCAGTGCTTTAGCTGGGAATCTCCAGAATAAATTAGATTCAGAGCTAGAGAACGCAAAACTTGCATGCATTAACCCATTTGATACGGAAATACGATACGAATAAAATTACTAAAGGCGTACTTGAAATTCCTTATCGGGTGCGAAATGAGCTGATCGACGTCAAAACAAAATATCGAAGCTAAGTGCTCTTGAAATGCTCCGAAACTCGCTAAATAATAATTTTGATGGAATTTAATGGGTTGATAAAAAGTATAAAGTTAGAAAGGCAAATTACCAAAATTGGAAAGACTGCTTCATACGATCTAAAGAGGCTTTGGGCACTTTTGTATTTTTCGGAACGGGTGCGTCTTTGAAGAATATGTAATCCCAAACCGCCATGGTCATGTCTTCAGGTTTAATTTTGAGAGCATTTTCCTTATTCCCTCTAAAAGTGTCGCCTTGCAGGAAGTGCGCGATTGTGTAGTATGCGTTGTAAATAGTTGAGTCTGAGAGAGATTCTATTAACCATTGCTGATCCCAGGGCAATTTAGTTCCTGAGGAAGAAAATCATTGTACACTAAACTTGAAATAAGTCATTACATTACTTAAAGTTTCCAAACAAACAACTTACCTAAACCATAAGTCCTGGAGCATGCATACTCATGCAGCCACTTCAGGGTGGCTTGGAAGTTCTTCCTTACCTCTTCGTGATAAGTATTCATAGCAGCAAGAGCCTTCTCCACCTGACTCTTCCACTCCTCGTTACCATAGTCCAAATACCACTGATTACAAAGAGCAACTACACATTCATCCCCTGACCTTGACACAATAGTCTTTTCAGGCTCATAATAAATCACTGCACCATTCTCTTCAATAAGTTTTGTTTGCAAATTCTTTTTGACATCTTGGATTTTCTTTCCTTTGTATTCTCCAACTAGTAACACGCCGTCATAGAATCCTTTCAGGTAAACCATCTCTTTGGCTTGTGTTAACTTATCCTTGTCGTTTTGGCTTTGAATTTTAAGCTTATCATATAAATGAACAGCAGACATGGTTCCAAATTCGGGAATTTCGAGTATAGACACGGGTTTGAATGGGAGAACCATGTCATCTTGGATACCATACTTTTCTCTGAAAGCTGGTTTCTTTTGTAAGTCTACAAGTGCTGCATAGTCATCTGGAGAGTCAGAAGGTACACTGGTAACAATACCTGTGCCCTTGTCCTCCTTTATGGTCAACATAGGAAGAGCATATATCTTAGGGTAACAAGTGAGAGGAGATTTTAAAACAGTCCCAATGAGGTCTTGTCCTACAACTTCTAGTAACACTTTAAACTCTCCATCCTTTTCGGTAAAACCTTGGTAAGCCATATTTCTGGCTGCTCTTCTTGTACAAATAAATATTCCATTATTGACTGTTTCAAAGGCAATGTACTTGATATCAGGATGCACCCAGCAATTTGTTTGACCATACATTGTTTCTGGTCTTAATGTTGCTGCAACCAAACTCACCTTTTTGCTTTTAAGAGGCCTAAAATGGAAGATCATTTGAAATTCATACATTTTGGAAGATGCATATGTTTAGCTTTGGGCAGCCATGGGACAACAGTAGGTAGATAACATTAGAAGTAAAGATGTTACATACTTGAGAACTTCTGGGAATGGTTCAACCACTTCCATTTTAAGGAGTGTATACTCTTGAGGGCCAGCCCCCTCTCCAGTGCTCCTGTCATGGTCCATACACGGTTGCTTGTCCAGGGGGGAGAAAATAGTAAAGCGTTTACCATACATGATCTTATTACGCTCTTTTAGATGGTAGAATTGCCACCTTATGAATGAGTCATAAAACGGATTTGCATCAGTAGTAATGAATTTGCGACGCCAATCTACCTGCAAAACAACAATAGTTTAAATTCTTGACTTTTAAGTGATTCTTTCCTGGACTATTACTATTAATAGGGACTGTAAAATTATTAATAATACTTTATTAATATTACTTCTCTTTTTTTATCAAACTTACAATGTTAGTTGCATAGTATCTTAGTGAGATCACAATATAATACGAGTACAACTAACATTGTTCATTATACAGGATTAAGTTCACTGACAGTGAAAAATACTTACATGAATACCCATTCTTTTCAAATCAGATACAGCCCGAGGAGGAAAGTATTCAAGCCAGTGGCTCTCATCAGCAAACAGTTTGATGTCCTCTTCAGGGACTCCAATACTTTGCATGATCTGCCACTGGTACTTAGCCCCTCCTGTCTTTGCCACTGCTTTACTTTTTTTCCCTTTACTCTTGTCTTTGGGGACAATATCACCTTCCTCCTTTACTGCAACCTCTTCTTCTTCAGGGAATACTGGAGGGCAACCATAGAGAGCCATTTCTCTTTTCAACTTATCAGCACAAGCTTTTATTGGCATACCGGTACAGTGAAATCCAAAAGGAAACAGCACCTTTCTACCTTTCAGTCTATAGTATCTTGTTGCAAACTAAAAAAATGTATTATGAGCTCAGTCATCATCATCAGCCTATAATGTTCCCACTGCTGAGACACAGGCCTCCTCTCCGTGAGAGGGAGCGGGCTGTGATCCACCACGCGAGCCCAGTACGTATTGGTAGATGTCACATGTCTTCGAATTTTTTGGTTCTAGGACATGCCGGTTTCCTCATGATGTTTTCCTTCACCGTTTTAAAAGCAGTGGTGATGAAATTATTTACACAAAGTAAAGTGCTGTCTGAGTTCGAACTCACGACCTACAACTCGTAAGTCGCGGCCGTTACCACTTGGCCACCACTGCTCTCATGAGCTTAGTATCACAATTTATACGATTGAAAAAAAACATAAGCTATAAGAAATTTAATTTGCAGCTTAATGGTGTTGAGATTTTTACAATATTATTGCATCATGCATGTACGGTAGGTATTCACCTTGTTTATCTTGATAGCTCTTATTGTAAACCTCAGGTTTTAAAACAAAGGCAGATAGACCGTGTGAGGCCAAAAAACTGTGGTGTACTAACTCGAGTTTTGGATCAGTATTCGTGTTTTTGGCCTCAGTCTTGGTGTTTTGCGGGGTCTATCTGCCTTTGTTTTATAATCTGAGTTGTAAACACTGATTTATATAAGCAGGTTTCACTCACCTCACATTTTGATAGAGAAAATGTATGACCAAGATGCAAGCGCCCATTCATGTACGGATAGGGAAACGTACACATGAATTTTTCATGAGGCTTCCCATCGTCTGGTGCTTCCATTTCGAATATTTTCTCACTGTCCCATTTCGCCTGGACTTTCTTCTCAATATCTTGAAGATATTCCACCTTAAAGGTGCCTTTACGATCTAATGTAGCCTGAAATTTCAATTAACATTTCAAATAACATATGTTAGAGTATCCTTTCTTACTCCCGGCTTAAGGTAAATCGCCAATGATCAAGCAAGGCAGTTTACCTGACCGTATGCTCTCAATATACTAGAAAGGATATTAAAATATCATTAAATTTCAGAAATCTTACCATCACCGCGGGGTTTTAGTCAGCAATTCTAATCATGCAAAAATTCTTCCTCATGAAAGGAAACGAAAGATTTCGATTTGCACGTTGCCACGACACTGACAAGTCCCACCGTATGTCAAACAGAAACAGCTGCGTCGGGCATATGTCAGTGTTAACCTGTCAAAGTCAAACTAAAACACGGAAATAGTGATAATATAAAATAAAAATGTCTAAGGGCTGATTTTTCAATAGTCAGTTATCTTTTTTTTGAGGAATAATATGTCGGTTTGACAGCTTTTGTATAGAAAATATGCCAAACTGTCAGATTTATTCTTCAGGTAAAACCATTGAAAAATCAGCCCTAAGTGCTATTTTTACCCGACTGCGCCGAGTGTGTGTAAATTGTATACCTATATTTATGTGTATGTATGTACGTATATTTCTTTGGCACGCTCTGTAGCCTAAACGGCTTGATCGATTTCAACTTGAGAGCAGCCATTAGATTCGTCTTAATTGGGAGAGTGGGTATACTAAAATTGAAAAAAAATGCATGATTTTTGGCGCCACGTTGTGTTTTCTAAAAAAAAATTGTTTCTCAAAACCTCTTGAATGGGTTTCATAAATAGCTTGCAAAAATTAATGCAACTTGTGTGTTCACATGTAATTTTGAATGGAAAATGCTAAAATAATAAAAAAATGCAACAAAATAGTCAACGTTACAACATAAACTACATGATAATTCATTAATTACAAGTGTGTATGGCAGAAAACTAGGAAACCTAAAAAAAAAAACAAAAAAAAAACCCCCACTAGCTTAAATGTGAACTTTAGGTAATAAAAAAGATGGAAACAAGAAACTTGTTTTAAAAGGACTACTATTAGACTGAATACTATATGCAATCTCATGCAGTCGGAGGCATATTCTTAAATTTAACAGTAAAGACAAACCCCATGTGAGGACCCATTTCTGCTAAAGATGATAAAAGACGAAAATGTGAGAGAAAGCTCTCCGGAAAAAAAACGGTTCCCAATATTTCGTCGAGCGAGTCTATGCTGTTGATGTGTGTTAGGAATTGCGTAACACAGTAGCAATAGGAATGGTTTTCATTTTGACAGCTCAATAACATTCATTGCGTAATGCAGACGCCAGCATGTCAAGCTACCCCAAACTGTAAAATTTTCCCAATTGAACATGAACCTTATGTTAATGTCACAAAGTTGAAAATCTATCAAAGAAATTTGACAGATTGGGGTAGCTTGATGTGCTGGCGTCTGTACGTTTTTCGCACATAATTTTTCCTAATATATTATAGTAAAGTCAAGTGTGTGTATAAGTGTATAATTATATTATTTTACCGCTAAAATTAACATCTCTGTTGATGATCTGTTATCCAGTCTTTACAAAAAATCATCCTCGAGTTGGTTTTAAAATCCGATCAGCACCCTAATTGCGTAACTCACGATTAATCAGAATCGGTGTCGTTATCACAGTTTAACAATATTCATTGCTGTTGTTGAGCAGACACATTTTTCGAAAATATGAAGCAATGGTTTAACACTCCGTTTCAAAACGAAACAGATTATGATGAATCGTGAGTTACGCAATTAGGGTGCTGCAGGCCTAAACAAAATACATTTCTATTAGCGTTCACACCAAACGCTACGCCAAAATATATGGGAATGACATTACCTGCGGAAAGAAGACGACGTAACCTTTGTGAAATGAAATTTGTCTCTAGGCCCTGGTTATTCCTGCCGAACGCACCCAATCTTCACCATAAAATTAAGTTCACGTTAAAAATCACCAGATGACCTGCATACGATAAAAGTTCATAATTTATTGTCTTTTCCACTAAAATTGCTTTTTATCAGTGGTTAACGCTTCTTTTTCCTAAGCTCGTTTTTAAATAGTGCTACTCTACAAGTCTCATCTCATAAATAAGTATATATCCCTAATTTTTATTTCATTTGTGGTCGACACAAAATTTAACACATACAAAACATGGCGGTTTGTAGTCTTTGAACAGTGCTGCCACCTATGACGAGAAAACAGTTTTCAATCTAGCAATACAATATTGCTGCCTTCGCACGTATGAGTTTTCAGTTTTTATCCACAACAATTAAAAAACCACTGTGCAGTATTTCTGGATCCTGAAGAACCATACTGGTTCTGCTTGCCTACAATGTTGAGAACCAATCGTCAAATCATAGTATAGCCTCCGTTAGGCTACTCCTGTACACAGGCAGTGACTTTAGTCACCGGCGATTCGCTCTCACGTCCACACACAGATGTTGTCGTTTTACCTGATATAACTTAACAATCACGCCTGGGACACAAAACGTTGTTCAGAGGTGTACCAATAGTACACCCACATTTCACCCCAAGTCCCATGTAATAGGGGTGAGCCTATTACCATCAACTGGCCACAAATCCAGACTTAGCTATACTGAGAAATTCCAGATAGCAAAACCCAACAACACTTTTCCTTACCTGGTGACTAAACCGAGGACCTCATGCTCAGCAGTAGCGCTTGTGACCACGAGACTAACTACCTCGTTGGTATGGTGGTTGCAAGTGCTACTGCTTTGACCTATTAGATTTTGTCGTTTGACCCATGACCTTTTTTTTGACCTAGTTTTTCAACTTTATAACAAAGGAATAAGGTTTATGTTCAATTGGGAAAATTTGACAGTTTGGGATAGCTTGACCTGCTAGCGACTGTATGTACAGAGGTCAGCACATCAAGCCACCCCAATCTGTCAAATTTCTTTGATGGTTTTTCAACTTTATTCCAAAGGAATAAGGTTTATGTTCAACTGGGAAAATTTGACAGTTTGGGATAGCTTGACCTGCTGGCGCATTTTGTTTTTTTGCTGTACGGACGCGTATTTCATAATTTATTGGTAGCGGATCCATCAAGTCGATCCGTATGTTTTTTAGATTGAGATGGGTAGATGGGTCAGTTTATGAAACTTGGTTCCGAGTTTCAGTAACCACGTTCCATAGACAATAGTTTTATAGTGTGCTCAAAGCTTTATTAGTCCGCCATTTTAAAAGGAACGTTTAAAAAAAATATACGGCAAAAATTTGGCGGCAGTGGCGGTGCGCGATATCTGTCATTTTGCCGGAAACTTCGCCCGCTACCCCTGCTTTCATCAACGCGTTTTCAGACGGGTGAAGCAGAGATTCCCTTGAAATAATTGTGAAATCTGTGATATTTCCTGATACATTTGCCTCGTGACAATGGCGCCTAGGTCTGCGAAAGCTAAGGTATGCTATATTTGCTGTAAACCATTAGTAATCTTGAGTAGTTGCATTGAATTACAAACGGGTTTAGCATTGTTATCGATGGGCACTTAAACAGTAGTGTCAGACGTATTCAACTTCAATTTATAGGAAACCATTGCTATGATATTTTTTGTGGTTTTCTCTTAACATTACTTGAAAATATTCGTCTTTTTCCTGTTAGCATTGCGTCGCGGTTTTACAAACACATGTCTCGATACAATGTAAGTCATTGGCGGCAATTGGCGCCACTTTTGTTGTTGAAGCTTATGCCGTACCGCGTTCCTTGGCCGTTACCTATTATTTTTAAACTACAAAGCATTTGTATACAGGAACTAGATCGTAGGTCACTAAGCCCTAGTATCCCTAATTTTATTTCAATCAAGCTGTTGTAATTTAAAAATTAGGAAGCATTACCTTTGGTGTTATCTAAAACATGAAATTAGGCATAGGTATACCTATTACAACTAGGCTTTTCCAACCTCAAACATATTCATTGGTTTGAGTTGGAATTGTTTTGTGAAAAATTAATCAAGCAAAGCTAATTTTTGCAGAAAACTGCTGATGTTAAAGTAACAGATGATGCTCCCAAAAAAGGTAGAGGGAAAGGCAAAATTGCCCAAGAGCTAGATCTTATAGCAGACATTGAACTGGATGAAAAAGCCGCCCCTGTTGCTGATAAGAAGCCAAAGCGTGGAAAGAAAGCTGCCAGTGATTCAGGGGAACCACAAGTACTTGAGGAAGTAGGGCCTCCTGCCAAGAAGGGTCGCAAGAAGAATGTAGATGACTCTAATTCTCTAGACAAACAACCATCAAATGGTGAACAATCAGGAGAAGAGGAGTTATCCGCTCAAACTGAGGAGAATGAACAGAGCGACGACAATTCGGAAACCAATGGTCACACGGAGGAAGCTCCAGCTTCAGGTAGAGGTCGGAAGAGGGCGGGAAAGAAAGAACCTGTAGCTAAGAAACCAGAACCAAAATCTGGCAGAGGCAGAAAAGCTAAACAAGAAAGTGGAGAAACACCTAAAGAAGACATAGAAGAAAAACCTAAGCCAGCCGCTAAGGGTAGGGGACGGAAAGCGGCTAAAGTTGAGGCTGACCCTGATCCTGAAGCAGACAAGTCTGATACTACTGAGGAGGAAGTTAAGCCTGCACCTAAAGGCAGGAAAAGAGCCCCTGCCAAGGTTCAAGAAATTGATTTAGATGAAGATGAGGATGATGACAAAGAAGAAGACAAACCTGAGCCTAAGAAGAAAGAAGCCAGAGGCAGGAAGAACCAGGGTAAGAAAGCCCAACCTAAAGAGGAAGATGACGATGATGACGATGAAGCACTATCCTCTAAGAAAAGAAAGGTGACCAAAAAAGGTAAATTCGAGCCATAAATATATATGTAACTTATTTCTACTAACTGAATTCAGTTAAACCAACAGATAATTTTCTATTTCCAGCGGAGGCAAAAAATGATGAAGATGAGGAAGATGTTGAGGAAGAAAAACCACAAGAAAGTGAGCCCACATCTAAACGTAGGCGCAAGGGAGCTGCAGAAAAGGGTAACTAGTACTATTGATTATAATTTAAACATTTGACAAATATTGTTTTGAGTTACTATTAAGTGTGTTTATCATTAAAAATTATTCATAATAAAACTTTTCCAAATGTATATGTTTAATGCTTTATTATTTTTCTACCTTTCTGTACTCTCAAGTAAAAAAAGTATTACTATACATAGGTATTTACATATTTTAATTTAAGTAATGCTGCACTTTGTCTGCTTCATAAATTATTTGAATATTAGTAAGGGACAGGCTAACAATCAAGCGCACTATGTAGTATCAAGACAATAAAATATAGTTAATTACTATCAAATATATTAATAAATAAATAAATTTGGGTTTCCAATGTGGTGACTAATTAATAGTAATTAAGACAGGTGTAAACGAAATGAGAATATATTTATTCGCATGATAATTCATAAGTATGGTTATTTAGAGGTTCTTATTTGTAAGTAATTTTATCTGTCGTGAAAATACTGAGATATGCTGGACATGGAATAAATTGTTTCCATATATTAACTTCTTCAGTTACTTAAAGTACTATGTGCATGTTACATTGGGCTTTCATTGACGTAGATTATGAGGATGGTGGTAATGCACAGAATCTTAATTAAAAATGAGACAACATACAACAAAGAAATGGCTTGTTAAAATTGTCCTATGTTCAGTTTCATAATGTAATGTATTTCAGCGCCTGCAGAAGAACCGAAAAAGAAAGCACCCCCTAAAAATAAATCAGTAACAGATTTTGAATCTATTGATTTCTCCAACTCTTCCAACAATAGTCAGGGCAAAGAATGGAATTTTAAAATTTCAAGCTGGAACGTAGATGGTATTAGAGCATGGGCAACTAAGGGTTGTCTTGATTATTTTAAACACGAGAAACCTGACATATTTTGTGTACAAGAGACGAAATGTTCACAAGATAAACTGCCGACTGAAGTAGCAAATGTACCTGGCTATCACGCATATTGGGTGGCCGGCGATAAAGATGGCTACGCAGGCGTAGGCATTTATACCACAAAACTTGCGATGAACGTCGTTTATGGGTTACAAAACGAGGAGTTGGACAGCGAGGGTCGTATTATTACAGCGGAGTACGAGCAATTTTATTTAGTATGCACTTATGTGCCAAACTCGGGCCGGAAACTAGTCACTCTACCTAAAAGACTGCAATGGAACGAAGAGTTTCGTCGACATATTAAGGAATTAGATAAGAAGAAGCCTGTGATAATTTGTGGGGACATGAATGTTTCACACAATGAAATAGGTACATATTTTATTCTAATTTGTAACATTAATTCATAAGGTAATGTGGGTTTAGCGCTTCATTAGTTTTCTTTTTTGCTAAAAAGTAAGGTAAGCTGTAGTTTGGGTTGATATTAAACATATTTAAAAGTATGGTGTTCCCATCAGGATAACCATGTGACTCTCATTTTTGTTCTATCATGAAAATCTGACTCACGTAATCACTTGCAGATTTAACTAATCCTAAAACAAATAAAAAGAATGCCGGTTTTACTGACGAGGAGCGCGCAGGGATGACAGAGTTGCTCGGGGACGGCTTCGTCGACACGTACCGCCACTTATACCCGGATAAGACCGGCGCTTACACTTTCTGGACTTACATGATGAATAGCCGGGCGAAAAACGTAGGATGGTAAGATTTTTTTGGTTATTTCTATAAAACTGTATTTACCTCAACTGTGGCATCTTTACTTTCCATGAGCAACTTGACCAATGAGAACTGCATTATAATATCTCTGAATTACTAAAAATTTGTTACAAAATTATTCTACTTCTCTATCGCTTCATATAAGTGGCGGCAACAGATTATTATTAGTTATCGAGAGAAATGTAAGTAAAGTACTCATGGGTAAAGTTGCTATGGAAAGTAAAGATGCCACAGTCAACCGTATGTAGTAGGTATGATGGTAGATCTGTAGGAAATGGAACTTTAACTGCATTCAATGTTTCGACCTTTCGTATAAACGTAGCTAGCTTCGTAAGGCGCGAATTACACAGAAATGGCGTAAGGCGCAGGCGCATTTTTTTGTATGAAAACGTTTAAAAGCGGCATCATGCGGTCATGCCTACATACAAAATGTACTGTGTACGCTGCGCCTTCACCTTACGCCGTTTCTGTGTAATTCGCGCCTTACATGTTTGCATACCTATTTTTAGCAGACATAACCTTCTAATTAAATAGGTACCTAATTAGAATTCCACGTGGACCATCATACCAACCAAACAATTGTAATCAAATTGAGGTAGTTAGGTATAAAACTTTGGCAACTTTTAACATGTCTAGTATTAAATGTCATCTTTTTGAATTTGTTTCAGGCGTTTGGATTACTTCATAATATCAGAAAGACTGCTACCAGCTTTGTGTGATAATGTAATTAGAGACAGTGTGTACGGTAGTGACCATTGTCCCTTGTCTTTATTTCTACATTTGAGCACCGCTGACAAACCTAAGGAATAACTTCAATAGATCTGACTTCAATTGTCAATTGATTCAATTTGGTTTTTAAAACGCATTTTGATTTTTTTTTTCTGAATATTTTTGTGTTGTTTGTGAAGGATATTTTTTTAATAAAGACGTTATACTTTGTGCCTGTTTATAATTTATTAATAAAATCCTTTTGGGTGTAGGTAGATAACCGCCATCATAATCATCATCATTTCAGCCGAAAGACGTCCACTGCTGGAAATACGCCTCCCCCAGACTCCTCCACTTCGACCGGTCTTGTGCTTCCCACGGCCACCTCCGTCCTGTCCTGAGTTACTGACTGATGGCTTAAAGTCGAAATCTGCCGTAATGAAAGGCTGCTTTGTTACACCACTGAAAATACTTGAAGGTATTGGACGCCCCTGTATTAACGGGCGTTATATAACTACTATTATTATGAAAAGGAAAGATTTGATTGTTTGTTTTGTTTGCATTGAATAGGCTCCGAAACTACTGAACCGATTTGTAAAATTATTTCACTGTTGAGAAGCTACACTATCCCCGGGTGACATAGGCTAGATTTTATCCCCGTAATCCCACGGGAACGGGAACTACGCGGGATAAACGCAAGAGCAAGACACCCGATTGGTTGTTGATAATTGATTCAGTCAACTACTCACAAAAGTGGCAATACTGCTAGCCTTTTGGGCACCTTTCCTGTTGACATTATTTGTGAATTCCTAGATTTGTTTGTTTCAATATAATATTTAGTGCTATAGAATGGTAGTAGACCATGATCTGAAAACGTTTGTCAAGTTCTAGCAAAACTGTGATTCAGATATCACCGTGTGTAGCTAATTGACAGACTCCATCGCATCAAGCTACCCCAATCTGTCAAATTTCTTTGATAGAATTTCATCTTTAAAACGTAAGATTAAGGATCATTTTTAATTGAAAAAAAAAATTCAGTTTGGGGTAGCTTGATGTGCTGGCGTCTGTGCATATTTTCTTATTATTATGTAAACATAGATTTCCTTTCATTTCAGTTCTGATGATATATTTCAGTATTACAGATTTTGGTCGCGGCTGCCCAATTTCTGCCGTAAACAGAATCTGTCCTTGACCGAATAAAAGAATAAAATTAAGTCCATCACAACAGTTATTGGATCTTGACAATTTGTTACACGTTACACGTGTGTGGATTTTCGTTCCAGCAGAACCGGGCGTTAGTCGTGCATGGGATGTTGATGTAGTAATAACCTAAATAATATTAACAGGATCTAATCTTTTATGAAGAATTGGATAAAATGGGTTTATACAAACTATGTCGCAGAGTTTAGTTCACTTTATTTCCACTTCCGGTTGAGTCCACTGATCCAAGATATAATTTTTTCGTACAAATTAATATTCACATCAGACGGTGACGCTACAAAAATATGTTCTTCAGATAGCGGTTGTCGCTCGACACTTGGTGAAAATTTATAGGTATCACTGGCAAGGAGTTTTGAAAATATTTCATCAAATCTCCGTAGTCCTACTGGTGGATTTTGATACTCACGGTGCTTTGTACCGTGACGTGGTTTGTGATGATATGCTGATTTTGGTTTATGCCGTATGTGTACACGGAACTCGTCTGATTCCTCGCAGAAGATTTTTCCAATAACTATTATTGCAAGTAAGACTATCTTTAACATGACAGCAATCGGACCGTGGTCTTATCAACCTGAATTTCTCTACTTAAATTTAAAAACGTAACTTTCAAATCAATCAATACAATCACGATTGTTGCTCTAGCGCTGCAGACCTATTAAGATTGAATAGCTTTTAGGTGCGCAATGATTTCGTTTGAATCTAAGCGTTCACATAATCGATTTTCACACTTAATTTTTCGATTATCGCGTATATCAATTAATGTTCAATCTCTTAACTTAATAATAACAAGATAAAGACATAGGTATTCAACAGCATTTTAATCTAGGACTTGAGTCCTTGATTTAACGGTGTACGTTACCCTAGCAAGAAAGTGTCTCCTAGAGTTATATGAGTAGAACGTATAATGTGTGCCTTATCTGCTGTAAATGTGCCCCCACATAAAAAATGTGTGCCCCCTGTCGTTTTGGAGAAAAACGGAAAAAACTATTCTTGCTGGGGTAACGTTTTTCTAGCAGGAAAATTCTAAACGAATGATCGGATAGAGAAAAATTGTGCATGGCCAGAGAGCTTATATGTGTGCCAAAATGTGCCCCCAAAAATAAAATCTGTGCCCCTTCAGGTTTTCGAGATATTGCATTTCCTGCTGGAGTAACGTTTTGATGAATCGTATATCTCTAAAACCATTGCAAGTGCCCCTGTAGAATAAACATACACGAGTAGCTCTTAATGTGTGCCCCTTAGTGCCCCAATGAGATTTAAGAAAATATTTATAGTTTTCCAGTTATCGCGGTTTTATGAAAACCCGAAAAAACATCACAGCGTCTAAATGAGACAAGGCACAAGTTTGCTGAAAACTATTCGGTCCTTCCTGACGCTATTAATAACCATACAAAGTTTCAAAACTGTTCATGCATGCGTTTTTGAGTAATCTTGCTAAAAGTCAAAACGATGGTGTCTTAACTTTGACGGCAAAATACAAGGAACCGGCTCAATCCCAAATGTGTAGGTGTGAACCAAAATCGTGTAATTTTGCTGCTAGAAAAACGTTACCACAGCAAGAATAGTTTTTTCCGTTTTTCTCCAAAACGACAGGGGGCACACATTTTTTATGTGGGGGCACATTTACAGCAGATAAGGCACACATTATACGTTCTACTCATATAACTCTAGGAGACACTTTCTTGCTAGGGTAACGTACACGATTTAACGGGGTAGATAAATCTATTCAATAGCGTGTATGACGCATGGTGCCTGGTTGCAGTGGAAGCGAAGGAGTTTCTGAATTGAACGTGTAACTGCAAGCAGCTTTGTACTGCTGATGACTGAAGATAGACACATTACGCTTTAACATTATATTTTTATATTCTAGAGTACAAAATAACCTTTTTTTAAAGGCTTCCCAAGTAGACATGGATCGTACAGAGGCCAGCACATCGAGCTACCCCAATCTGTCAAATTTCTTTGATAGTTTTTCAACTATATAGCAAAGGAATAAGGTTCATGTTCAATTGGGAAAATTTGACAGTTTGGGATAGGTTGACCTGCTTGCGTCTGTACTTGCAAAATAGAGTACCAGGACTTCCAAGTACGTCCACCATAAGAAACCAGGGCTCGAGATACTTTCAAGTATTTTCCATCTGCATCGAAAATTGATCCATGACTTCATACTCATAGAAGCACAATCGCGTATTCAAAGGCCCTGTTGGAAGTAAAAATACTTGCATAGGAAATTGAGTCGTGATTTCCTATAAATAAGGAGCACAATCGCGTATACAAATAAATAGTCACAAACACGGAGGTCACAAACGATTAAACAAAAAATACTTGCATGCGAAAATGTTTCGTAGATACTTACTGATAAGGAGCGTATTCGAATTTGCGAAAACTAACGCGGTTGAGTACTTACGTAGTTGAGCGAGTAGACATATAAAATAGGTACCTTGAATTCTTGCAAGTATTTCGGGTCGGTACCTGGTGTGTGAACTTGGAAGAAAATACCTAGTGTAAAAACCTGGTCACGTAAATACGTACCTTCCCTAATTTCCAAGCCTTTAGCACTTTCGTTCTGTACTTGGCAGTACCTAGTAGTCCAGTGACGGCCGTCCCTCTTCTTGCTTGACTTGAACTTAAATCGTCGGCGTTCCAGTTGGTGGGTCAGTAGGTTGCCTGGTTGGTTGGTTGGCCTGGCTGTTGACCGGCTTTTCAATGCGCATTTTGTAAAGTTTTGTTCTGTGTTCGTTATCTTCCTTTACAATAGTTATTTTGGGGCAGTCATGTAGCACAGACATTTTGGTAAATCCGAGCATTTGCTATGCTGCCCTCAAAAGCATAGTTACAGTAAGTCGGTTAGATATACATACAGCCGTGATCACAATAACGAGATCTACATTTTTATCTTACACATTCGTTTGAATCGCTTTTTAAAACAAATTTAGCAATTAAAAATTTGCAGCAAGTCGAGCATTTTTTTTACATCACAAAGCATGATTACAGTGGGTACACTTACTGCAGAAATTCTTATTAAGAGTCTCTCATTGGAATCGATAAATTTATGACTAAATTTATATGGTAAGTTAGCATAAAAACAGTAAAAAACACACTTACTGTGTTTATGCTATCAGAGAGCCTCTAGGAGATACTAAGTATAACTAAGATAATGAATTTATTTTGTCTTTCAATTACTCAGTATTGATTTCCAAGTATGTAATAGATAGGTGCTGCGGTCCTCTTTCATTTAATGTATCAACCATCATGATCTGATTACAAACAAAGGATTTATAGAAGATTTTGTCACCAAAACTTTAACTGCGTTTTTCTCGAAACCGTCTAGAGTGCACTTACTGCAACTATGCTATTGACGGCAGTATGGTTTTCAGAAATTTATTTAGGTATCGTTGCAGGATCATCTGTACATTGGAGTTTTTGGCCGTCCTCCAGATTTCAATTCCATAGCTCCTTACAGGTTTCATGATAGTTTAATAGATAAGTATTTTGTTGCAGAGAGATAGGTACCTGTGCATGTCTTCCTAGTAGCTATTTTAGTAATTGCAGGTGATTCTTCAGCTTATCTCGTTTTTTCTACAGGTTTGTTTCTTTTCCAGGTACATACAGTGGTATTTTGCCGTTTAATGTTGAGGCAATACACCGTTTCCGAGTGTGACTGGTGCACAATCCTTTCGATAAGTGAACGTTACGTGTGCCGATTTGCTGACACTCGTCTTGATACGCTATTTCTCCATCCATGTGTTAATTTGTATCGAGTTGTACCTGTAGCATTGCGATGCTTTAATTGGATCTTGGTGTTTACTAAGGGCTGCTAGAATAATTAAGAGAAAGCTGTTTGTTTACTGTTTGTTTTGCTAGCGCCACTAGTGGTGAAACAGCAGTATTGTTACTCATATTATGCGCGACGTGAACACACTAAAGAGGTGCTAAAGAGTTTGTATGAAAACGCCACTATGTCAGTCCGGCTCCAGGACCGGACCTCGAAACCTATCCTCCTGCAGCGAAGGGTGAGACAGGGAGACGTAATCTCTGCGAAACTGTTCACCGCTGCACTAGAGAATGTCTTGAAGGTTCAGGACTGGAGAGAAATTGGCATCAACATCAATGGCGAGTACATCACTCACCTTTGGTTTGCCAACGATATAGTAGTCATGGCTGAGACTATGGAGGACCGCAGTACAATGCTCGATGACCTCAGTAGTCTCCGAAAGAGTGGGTCTCAAAACGAAGGTAATGTCGAATGCCCATGTGACACCTACTCGCATGAAGGTCGGAGACTCTACACTCGAAGTTGTAGACGATTATGTTTACATATGTTACAAACTGTCCAGTTACGTAGGTCTAACTTCGAGAAGGAGATCAATCGTCGAATCCGAGTCGGCTGGGTGGGCAGCGTTCGGGAAGCTACGCAGTGTCTTCTGGTCCCACATCCCGCAGCGTCTCAAGATGAAAGTCTTTGACCAGTGCGTGTTGCCAGTGATGACATATGGTACTGAAACGTGGTCGCTCACAATGGGCCTTATCAGAAGGCTAAAAGTCACCCAAGGGGCAATGGAGAGGGCTATGCTCGGAGTCTCCGTAGTGATCGAATCAGAAATGAAGAGATCCGCAAGAGTACCAAGACAACCGACATAGCTTGAAGAATCGCCAAATTTAAGTGGCAGTGGGCAGGGCATATTGGTCGCAGAATATATTGCCGATGGGGCCAGAAGGTTCTGGAGTGGCGACCGCGTACCGGAAGACGTAGCATTGGAAAGCCTCCCACAAGATGGACCGATGACCTTGTGAAGGCCGCAGGAATCTGCTGTATGAGAGAAACGCAGAACCGGTCGAAGTTGAGGAGCTTGGGGGAGGCTTATGTCCAGCAGTGGACGTCTTTCGGCTGAAATGATGATGATGATGATGAACATACGAAGCATACTCTTCCTAACGAAGACGTCATTGAGATAGTAGGTAACAGACATTTTGGTGGAATTATATGTCAAGGCAGGGCCACCAAAGGGGTGTTAAAACATGCATAACATGACAGACGAAGTTCAAAGTTATTGCATAATTATGATGATGAAATGATAAGGGTACCTTACGTTTGCTAAATAGTATACAATACAAGACAAAATAAATTTAATGGTTTAATAAAAAGGCTGAAAAACATGATTTTTAACAACTCAGTATATACATTCATTTCTTAAGCTATTTTCAGATTTGTTGTGTTAAAAAGACATCGAATCATATTCAATATTGGTATAAATAATTAATTTATTTAATTATGACCTTAAGAACATATCTGTTCTTTAGGTCTTAATACATAATAAAGGCACTATTTGTTTAGTATGAATTCCAAATGTCAAATACAATGGTTAATGTCGTCATAGTCAATAATAATTCGTAAAAATTACTTTATCCAGCCAGCTGGTCTCATATAATATGATCTTAATACGAGGCCGACTGGCTAAAAGCAAAACCAGCATCTGTATTTTATGAGGATCACATACTGTGACGCGCGCTGGGACAGGGTCCGAGACGCGTTTTTGAACGCGACACAGTTCTATAAGATGATGACGTATATTATCGAATGCATGAAATGTATTCCATCATGTTGACGAATATACACATAAAAAATGTATTTTAATATTATATGTGTATATTCGTCAATATGATGGAATCATCAATAATCTTACATTTATTATAATTACTTATATGATTAGGTCTAGGTACTGCTGACATTCACATACCCCAGAAAAATACCAGCAACCTCTAAGGCGTGAATTACACAGAAACGGCGGGCGTATGGTGTAAGCGCGGCGCAGGCATGATGCCGATTCTAAACGTTTTCATACAAAATTTACTACATACGCTGCGCCTTCACCTTACGCCGTTTCTGTGTAATTCGCGCCTAAGTTGTAAGGTCTATTGTCAGTCAGTGATATTATAGTGAAGTTAGCTGAGTGAAGAGAATGTTACCTCCTTTCTTAACGTTCATTACATGTAGCTATTTAATTTCATACACTCTACTATTTTAGATGCAGCAGCGAAACATTTGGACCTTTGCGACGATACTTCAGATGTGCCTGAAAAAGCAAGAATGATTGATTTTGATATTTTCAACAGCAAATAAAATAATATCGTAACTTTAATATAGGTCTAAAATACCTGAATTATCTCGCCAAATGATGATCTGTTCAACACAGAGTATGCCGCAGTCAAGCTATTCATTGCACTGGGTTCCAGTTCCTTGAGTCCAGAACAGAATAGAGCTATGCCAGCCTCCAAGCCAGTTCCGAAGTCACATTCGTCTACAGCTATACTCGCATAAGTTATTACAGGCTGGAGATCTGATAGTAACTTATCTTTTTCTTTTTGATCTGTTGCTTTCTCTAGGCTAGCAAACAATTTTTTCAAGTAGGCTGTTGGAAGAAAGAAAAGTGTTTCATTATTTATTTACCCTCTTATTTATAAACGCTGCTTAAGGTGACACTTGTCCATAGTTTTTCCATACAAACTTCGGGAGGGTTTTACTCCACTGTTTGACTATCTACATCAAAAATTAAACATGGTATGGTTTTGTCTCATTATGAATATTGTCTGTACGGAAACAGAATACTAAAATAAAAAGCCATTAAAAAGTTATGAGCCAACAAAGATTGTTTTTCTTGCTAATTTAACCTAACTTTGGGCGTGTTTAAGTAATAAAAGGAGTGTAAAATCTCGAAAACCAATACGGTACCGACAAAGCTCAATTATCGAAAAGTGCAATAAACTTAATTGGTAATTGATTTATGCAGTGGTGTTTTCAGAAAACCCGATGTTCCGAAGGACTTTTCTTAATTTTTTACGCGCCTGTTTTACCATAACTGATCCTGCAGCTCACTCAATAATCTTGTGCGTGTAGACTAGCGTCTAAGTGCTCATCACTGATACTACCTCTGTCAGACACGACGACTGGTGAGACAGCGTGCTTTTCAGCCAGGCCCACCAGTGAGTTCGAGCCCGCGACTAGTGTACCCTTAAAGTTAACTAATCATTAGTGGCTGTTTTACCATACATTTTTGACGTTTAAACGTCACACCTCGTAACTTTAACCACCGTTTATAAATAAGGGGGTTAGTGAATAGACACATCTGATTCAATTCAACACTAACAATAGTGTCCGACCGAAGATTTTGGTCAAATCTTCGACCGGCTGAAACTGACGTATTGCTTCAATTTTTTTAAATGTATTTTCGGGAAAATTCTTTTTTTTGTTGGAAAGGGGTTTATACCAAAATGGTCCCATTTAAATTTCATATAGATCCGATGATGAGTTTCGGAGACCGACACCAAGTCAAAAATAACTTTAATTTCGGAAGGCGGTGTAAAAAAATTAAAAATATCCTACAAACCCAAACAAAACACTACAAAGTGAGTCGGCTGTTTTTTTTTTTGGAAAAGTTTTTATCATAGAATACTACTGGCATAGACAGTGTTTAATATTTTGGCCAAAAACGAACCCGGTCAAACACTACTTAATACATTAGCTTTGATTTCGGCGGAAACTAGAAGAGGAGCCGAATATTCGGTTTCAGCAGAAAATCGCGTTTCAGTCAGACACTAACTAGTGAATTAACAACTTTTTAAATACAGGTGAATAAACATATTCACTACATCGCTGTTGAATAAACGCCTCTCTAAATCAAGATTGGTTAAATAAGTAGAAAATAAAACTAAGTAATGACATCATCTTACCATCATTTTCCACTAAATGTCTGTACCCTAATTGTGTTTTCTTATTGTAAGGCACAACAATGCCTGCACCATGGAATGATCTTGTTACCATGTGGGGTAATCTTTTCTTCATACTGAATTCTTCCAAAGAAATGTTGTTCTTTTCAGCATAGGCTTTAATATTATCCATTAATTTTTGACAAGACATTGCGGTAAAAGGTGAATGTTTCTTCTCATTTTGTAAATACACACTGAAAGTGATTGTTTATATATTAAGTATTTATTAACCATGTTTCATGGCAGTAAGTACACAAGATTTAATCTAAAAGAGAAGGAGAGACACTTAAGGAGGAAGCACCAGAGTGGGTCGTGAATTTCAAATCTTCATTGAATTACTATTAGCGAAAGTAACTCTGTCAGTCTGTCTGTTACGCTTTCACACATAAAGCACTGAACCGATCGTCATGAAATTTGGCAGAGATATAGCCTGAGATATGGAGAAGGACATAGGCTACTTCTTTACGCGATAACCGACATCCACGCGGGCGGAGCCGCGGGCACATCTAGTATTATAAATGCGAAAGTAAGTCTGTTACACTTTCACGCCTAAATCAGTGAAACGATCGTCATGAAATTTGGCAGAGATATAGCCTGGGATATGGAGAAGGATATATGCTACTTTATTACGCGATGACATCCACGCGGGTGAAGCCCCGGGCAAAAGCTAGTGATTTATTGTTCTGAAAAGCCATATTATTTACGGGCGCAAATCAATATACAACCTGACACTGACCAGCTAATTGCAAAAAACATAAGAGAATTTTAATTTCGCAGTCTACCTTAGTGCATCGTACTTACGTAAGACTGAAGGCATCTTAGAAACTATAAGACTACTAGCTTTTGCCAGCGGTTTCGCCCGCGTGGAGGTCGGAACTTATCCTACAAGACCGTACTACCGGGATAAAAAGTAGCATAAGTGTTAATCCAGGTTATAAACTATCTGTCTACCAAATTTCATCCATATCCGTTGAGCCATTTTAGCATGATTGAGTAACAAACATCCAAACTTTCACATATATTTAATCGTATATTCAGGGTTTTATTTATTTTTTATTTTTTTTGGGTGGGAAATCATCAAATAACTTCTCCCGCTCTGGGTGGAGCAGGCGGGCGTGTCAGACTTTTACTGACTAAAACCCACCCGTGTTCCTTCAGTAGCCCGTATGCCAGGGGCTGTGGTAAAGTTTTTATTCAGTGCGCAAATTGTAACCATGAATTCAGCATATCATTCAAATTTTTCACCGGTTACACAAAAAAAAATCAGCTGTTTCATAGAAAAGTGCAATACCTACGCGGTCAAAATGTATGGAACAGCAGATTTTTTTTTTTGTGTATCCGGCGAAATATTTCTGCGCTAGGGGGTCTAGAATGATATGCTGAATTCATGGTTACAATTTGAGCAGTGGATAAAAACTTTTCCTGTATAGTCTTAATACAAGTTTTTATTTTATTTGTATCATTAAACCAGAGATGGTTTGTATTGATACTCACATTCGATAACACTGCTTAATCACTAAATTAATAACAAAATTTTATTTTTATTTATTTTATGATTTTACTAGCTTTTGCCAGGAGCTTGTGTTATTTCAGTTTATAAACTATCTGTGTGCCAAATTTCATACAAATCCATTCAGCCGCTTTGCGTGATTGAGTAACAAAATTCAAAACTTTCACATTTATGATATTATATAGTAGGAAGTAAGATTATGACTGTAATACAGTATCAATTAGTTGAAGGGTATTGTGACTGTTACTGCGGCCTTAGGTAATATGGGTTGGTGTCCACAACTCCACATTAATGTGCATATTTTGTGAATGGTACTGGTGCCTTGTAATAGAATGTAATGTCAATAAATATTAAATATTCAAATAGTGTTTTATTACTGTTATTTCCCTTTTAGTAAATACTTACTAAACAGCTCCAAATATGTTCTGAGCCATAGGATTTATGTGGTACCCTTTCTCACTGTCATTACTGGCTACAAATACTGGTTTTTGATCAGGATCATCTCGAAAGTATCCAATGTGGTACTCACTATTCTTTTTCTTTTTGAGAACTGCCTGTAAAAGAAATAATAATTAAAGACATCATGTGAGACCAGAAATGTTATGTAAGTAAGTAAGTAAGTAAAAAATTTATTTGCATAGATTGCAGGTACAGTAAATAAGATGACAGTTAAAATATTGGTGATCCTTGTACAATCTACCTTATAATAGGCATGCAACATTATTACAACATGAGAGATTTTTTAGATAGGTATTACAGTTCAACAATAATAGGCATGGTAAATTCATATAAGTAATAAACATAAATTAAAATATCTGCAATACGATAGAAATAAAATTAATAAATCAAAAGAATGTCAGAATTATTACAATATGTCAAAAAGTATGTATGGTATGTTTTAATTTCATTGTACTTGGCTCAGTTACATGGAGAACCAACAATTTATTAAATGGCATAAGAGTGCAGAATGTGCAAAGATTTTTAATATTCAATTTGTTTTAAAAGTACCTGAAATTCTGGAGGATCATAAAAGAATCTCCAGTGAGTCAAGTACAACTCCTTATTGTCCAACTTAGGCAGTTTCCCTAACAGTAACTCATAAGGACCGATTGGCATCAAATTCACGCTTGCTAAGGTATCTTCCACTGATTTGCCGCAATCACTGATGCATTCAAAAAATTTGAAAAAATCTTGAGGCATTTCTACTAAAAATAGTTTCTTAAGGACATTGCTGTCTGTACTTTTATCGTAAAATGTAATATTTTCGGGAAGTTCTACAGATTTAAGTTTATCACATTCAGGTTTGGGTACTTCAGGATGTTCAGATTTATCATCATTGTCATCGCTTGCCGACTTTTGTTTGTAATCATCGCCGTCCTCCGTTGCGTTTTCTATATTTTCATTGCTGTCAATGTTTGCCGGCTTTTCTTTACTGACATCGCTGTCCTTTGCCGCCTTATCTTCACTATTACGGTTAGGTGACTCGTCCTTGCTACGAGGGTTTGGTGAATGGCGTGGAGCGTCTCTAGTATACGGAGAGAATCGCCTCTTGTTACGATGAACATCTTTTCTAGTATTTTGTGGAGGATGTTTGAATTTTTGGTGATGGTCCGGATTCTTCTGATAACATTTAGTTCCGTATTTACAAACGGTTCTTGAATCGTTCACGTATTCTTTCCATTCATCTGCCATTCTTGAATTAATAATGCAGCTGACGCACAAATTTCTGAGTTTATTTAAAATTATTTTACAATATATTGGCCAATGTAGTTAGTGTGGATGAAAAGAAAATGGAATTTAATTTTTTTTTGGAATATGTCAATGTCACCAGTGTTGCCAACTCCAAAAGTTCAAATTATCGAGTTCCGATCCGAAAATTATCGTATTCCGGGCAAAATTATCGTACAAAATCCGAATCACAAAAAAAAAACCTCATTAATTCATTTCAATTGAAAACAAACGACAAGTATAGAGTCAAAGGAGGAGTATGTGCCAAGTTTCACCAGCAGATCAAACCGTAACCGTGTTTTGTCGTAGTGTTCAGTTAATTAATGTTTTTTTTTTGATTTTGATGATTAAATAAAGTCATAAATAAAGAATCATTGCTTAAGTTTTTCACCAAAAAGCTATTTGATTGTTTACGACTATGTGCTTATTGCAAATGGAAACATAAGAATATTTTCAGGATTGTGGGCTAGTTAATGTAAGGGAAAGATTTAAAGAGAGACATTTACTTGTTGACGCTGTCATTCTTTACATTTGCCATTGAGATTATGTTTCGTTTATTTTTTCTGACAACTACTGACCAAAGCACAAAATTATCGTACATTAGACATTCATTATCGTACATCGTACCATTGGCCAAATTATCGTACGCCCCCATAATTATCGTACGGGTTGGCAACACTGAATGTCACGCATGTGAGCATGTCAAACAGTGTAATGTTGCCAACTCCAAAAGTTCAAATTAGTGAGTTCGCACGTCGAAATTATCGTATGGTGGGCAAAATTATCGTATGTACAGACGCCAGCAAGTCAACCTATTCTAAACTGTCAAATTTTCCCAATTAAACATGAACCTTATTCCTTTGTGAAAAAGTTGAAAAACTATCAAAGAAATTTGACAGATTGGGGTAGCTTGATGTGCTGGCGTCTGTGCATGAGACAATCACTATCCTACATCGTATCCTTGGCCTGCTCTAAGAGAAAAACCTAAACTATTAATCAAACATTGATAACAAACGAAAATTACTAGTCAAAGTGGGAGAATAGAATATGCTAAGTTTCACCACTATTAGCGCTAGCAGCACAAACCGCCAAACTTTACACGCAACCACGGAGTGGATCACAGGTCACAAGAGTCTATATTTACTTTTTACGATCTGTGTTCACGCGTGCCCACACATATAGCTAGCTAGAAGTAAATATAAAGTTATCTGAGAAAACCACAAGAAAACAGTTTAAAACGCGGAGTCGCGGTCGGATGGAAATAAGTGTTATTATTTTCATGTTAAATATGTAAGGGAAAGAGAGAGAGACATTTACAGCATTTACATGTCGATGTTGAATTGTTATTACTTGACAGTTGACGTTGACATTTAGTTGACTTTCTGCGTTTTATTTTGTCTGACAAATACGTTAAACTTTTTTTTAAACCCCAAAATTATCGCACAGACACCAGCAGAACATGAACCTTATTCCATGGTGATAAAGTTGAAAAACTATCAAATTTTGACAGATTGGGGTAGCTTGATGTGCTGGCCTCTGTACAGTCGCCAGCAGGTCAAGCTATCCCAAACTGTCACATTTTCCCAATTGAACATAAACCTTATTCCTTTGTGAAAAAGTTGAAAAACTATCAAAGAAATTTGACAGATTGGGGTAGCTTGATGTGCTGGCGTCTGTGCATGAGACAATCACTATCCTACATCGTATCCTTGGCCAAATTATCTTACGGGTTGGCGACACTGGCCTACAAAACTGTTTTCTGCACAGGCTACTTCTAGGCCATCTTTCGAGATCAATATCGATTTGAGCGCGCTCACACCCGTTCCAAATTGGCGTGAGCGCGATGATATCGATGTCCCGCGAATCGTTATAGATGATGTCATAACATGCGATAACGCCGACCATGCGATACACTAATATCAACGTGAGCGCTGTCAAGAATGACAGTTGTGCTGTTTTGTTTTGATTCGCATCGTATCTTTAGCTAACTTAGATTTATTTGAAATTGTGCTTCCATCTAAGAAGAAATGTGTGGTGTATACTAGTTTATTATGGAAATTTATGTTTTAACGTTGAGTGAACACTTTTATCGCGATCACGAGCGTTCCGTATTGTTGACAAAAATGACGGTTCTTGGCTGTCAGAATCGTGATATCTAACTCGGTACGCAAAATGTCGATGTGAGCGTTCACAGTGCTATTTTTTTAATTCGGAATGCGCCCTTAGTAGCATGCAGGTCGGTCTAGACTAGCTTGCTACATATTAGTAATCTGTGGTCTAGACAAAACACGTTTCTCTTAGCGTTCACGTCAAACGCTACGCCAAAATTTAAGGGAATGACATTCCCTGCGGATAGAGTACGTCGTGTACTTTCCGCAGGTAATGGTATTCCCATACATTTAGGTGTAGCGTTTGGCGTGGACGCCAACAGAAATGTGTTTGTGGGCTTTGACTTCTCGTAGTTATAGTCAGGACATTTTATAAAATGTAACTTTGAGCTGCTGTTCTACGAACTTGGGCTATACCACGGCAGGCATTTTTTTTGAGGTATCCCAGGGAAGCCTTTATATGCAGGACTTACTTCTTTATTTCATTTCAAGTACACTATGCTTTTTTATTATGGATAGTTGGACAAGTTTTATGCGGGATGCCAGCATTAGAAATGTGTAGTCAGTGTGGCCCACTCATTATAATTTAACAACTTTGAAATGCCGAGTGGCGACACTAACATCGTGAACCGTAAAACGAACAGCGCTGAAGAATCGTGATTTTTTTACATTTTTCATAAATTTTTTGGTGTCATTCGTATGATTGGAGGAGGAGATAGAGTGAATTACCAATTTCTATAAAATTATTAAATATTGCATGGAATCGTTAATATCCGATAAAAACCAACCAGAAGATGACAATTGGTGTTATATTTACTTTAATTGAAATAATGTCAGGAACGTGATTTACAGTGTAGTAATAAGTTTCAAATTCATTGGTGTGATGGTGCGATAAATTTCATAGATGTTAACGTTTGTAAATCGGTGCACAATGTAGTTCATATAGTAAGTGTTTTCAATGAATGGGTGTATAGAATTTTTCAATAATATACCAAGGACATGTACATAATAAATCATCGTTACTCACGACGTTCTTCAATTTCTGCGGGCGACGAATCATGCTATTCAGCTGGTAAATATATAAATCTTCTCTTTATTTCCTTTGACCTGTGGAATGTTAGAAAATGTTCTCTAAATTTTTTACGTTTTTAATTAATAATTGTTTCACTCTTTCTTTTTTTGTGGGAGTAGCTGCAGCTAAATATTACGAATTATTATTATTTAAAAGTATCTATCATTCACAATTAAATTTCATTATTATTAATAATTGTTGCCATAACATAATGGGAATGAGAGAGTACCATCAGATGAGAATTTAACTGGATGTCTATTTTGATCTTTTGCAATTTCTGGGTTTTGTTGTATGTATTTTGAATGACCCTAGCCTTCAGTAGGATCAAGAATCATCAAGATTGATGTCATCACTTACCATTCCCATTGTCATGAAAGAATTCGCTTGTCAACACTTGCAAGACGTAATTATTTCTTCTTTCTTTATTTTTGTTTCAATGGTGACTGTGGTTGATTATCATAATATTGTTAAAACCCGGTAGGTGGCCATGTTGATTGTGGCATTACTGGCATTGTTTAGGTCTTCAAATATGCACATGAACAGGGACCACTCCAGCAAGTGGGCATAGTCAGATTTTCTGATCAGACTACCTAAATTAAGATCTAAGCATATGCTTTAAAAAAAAATCTGTTGTACTTATCTGATATCTGTGGTGGTCAATCTTCTACTAAAATTGTTTGCTAGTGTAGTGATTTATGGAATGGTTATTTTCCTGGCACAATATTTAATTTTTCGAGTCAGATTTGCTTAAGCTCTTAAAATCAGTATGCACACTAATGTAATGCTTATTGATTTCACTGTTACAAGAAGAAGAATGTTGCACATCCAATCTGGCTTTATTATACAGGGCAAACCTAGCTTGTGATAAGTACAGGAAAAAAAATACCCAGTGTTGAAACAGATAATTTCAATCCTGGTTATATCAAGGCGAAATAAAGAAGAGACATCACTTCTCTTCTCTTCTGGTCTTTGCTAGAATGTAAAGGTTTCATAATTCTGCTAAAAACTTTATTATTTGTTTGTAGCAAGAATATTGTCAGGGACAAGAAATTGCTTGCAAAATTATAATAGGTGCTTTTTTCGTTAAGTGTGTTGCATAGATCTACGTCAGGTGTACAGCAAGTTCAATCGACAGCTCCTCAAATGCAATTGATAAGTACTTGTGCTTTGAAGATCTCAAAAAGACTTCACAATTTAAATTATATGTCAGCCATATTTTATTACTCTGACTAGCTTTGTCCAGCAGGTTCGCCTGTATGGCTGTTGAAAATTAGGGAACATATTACCGAGATAAAAAGTATCCTATATGTTAATTCAGGTGTCCCAAATTGCATACACATCTATTCAGCTACTTTAGTGTGATTTAGTAACAAACATCCAAACAAACTTTTACATAATTTCTAATATTAGTAGGATTTAGGGCCCATCTTAGTTGACTGACTTATCTTCAAAAAAACAGGCTACTAAGTAGAGTTATTAGGGAAGAAGTTTGGAACTATTGAATCTTAACTAGTCACTTGTCTGTTTTCTATTTATTACTCTGACTTTTGTTGTAGATTTTATCTGTAGACGATGAGCATTAAAACTGTTGGTAAACCCAAAATGAAATACCTTGGAAAATAAAATTAACTGTTATTTTAGTAAAAAATAGAGATGATGGGACAAAAGAAACTTAGTTTCTGTCCTCTCCTCAGAGGACATAAACTAAGTTTCTTTTGCCCCATCACTATCATCTTTGTCCTCGCAAAGATCTACAATGTCTATAATTTTTTATTTAGTAATTTTTACACAGTTGGGTTCACTTAATGAATTTTATTAAAGAAAATAAATAAGAAAAAAGTACCTAAAATTCTACATAAATAACGAACCATACTAATACACTAAAGATAAAATATAGAAATATCCTAACTAAACCTAAAGACAAATTTAACATTTTGTTAAACTTTGCAATATATTTTGCCCATGGCATCGCTTGCATTATTTAGAGTTTGACAATCAATACGGTATTTTCCAATTTGATAAAAACTATTTTAATTTGAAGATTGGAACGATATATTTAACAGAAAAATAAAAATAAATTTATTTATATCCATTTTCTCCAATAAAAACGATTAAAATAAAATTTATTTTTCGTTGTTTTGAATTTACCGCCAAAACGCTCCTTTCGATGACTTTTTATCACGTGACATCGTGACGTCAGCTTTGTGTAAACAGCACCAGAACAAATACTTAGTTTGGCGCAGTTTTAGAAGTATTTGACAGAGGCACCGCATTCCAGTGATTTCAATTTCTATCCATAAAAAAACTTGTTAATTATAAACATGACACTCACTTGTTTACTTACTAACTACTTTAGCTTACACAAAGTTGACGTCACGTGATAAAAAGTGATCGTAAGGAGCGTTTTGGCGGTAAATTCAAAACAACGAAAAATAAATTTGGTTTAAATCGTTTTTAATTGAGAAAATGGATATAAATCAATTTACTTTTATTTTTCTGTTACATATTTCGTCCCAATCTTCAAATTTGAATAGTTTTTAATAAATTGGAACATGCCCTATTGGGGTTGTACTCTGCTTGTAATAATATAATAGGGTATTTTCCAATTGATTAAAAACTATTTTAGTTTGAAGATTGGGACGAAATATGTAACAGAAAAATAAAAATAAATTGATTGATATCCATTTTCTCAATTAAAAACTAATTTTTACCGGTGTCGTTTAAACAAATCTGACGTCACGTGTGGTCACGTGATAAAAAAAGGCATCGTAAGGAGCGTTTTGACGGTAAATTCAAAACAACGAAACATAAATTTGATTTTAATCGTTTTTAATTGAGAAAATGGCTTTAAATCAATTTATTTTTCTGTTGAATATCTCGTCCCAATCTTCAATTTAAAATAGTTTTTAATAAATTGAAAAATACCCTATTCAATCATGATTCGAAAGACATTTGGCGCCATCTATTATCATAAGAACGTTATTGATGTTTTCCTCGGGAACAGTACTTTTTCAGAATGAAAGGTACCATATGGCTGTTTCTGTACACCTGACAAAATACATGCAAAATTTCAGGATGATCGGTTCAGTGATTTAGGCGTGAAGTAGCAAACAAACAAACTTACTTTCGCATTTATAATATTAAGTTAGGACACTCGGTAATTACACAGACACTTGAATACACTCAGTGTTGGTGGCTATCTAAAGTATACTACATTAGTGTTGCACATGGCTATAGCTTCTATCAGGCTGGCTGGATCGACGCACTTAGCCGTGGTAGCTACACTCAAGGCCGTAGGCGGAAATTGCATTAGTATTTTTCGAACATCGAAACACAAAAGCCTTCCCGATATTTCGTTCAAAAATTAAAACGTTGCAAACAAAAATTCTTTGAAATAATTATTCATACAGTACAATTTAGTTTATATAAGACGATCCATAAAAATCTACTTTACTGACCCAGGGTGCCCCCAGGGAACCTGCAGGTAATAAATTTAAAGTTCCTACCGCTTGACACGTAGACCGCCCAACGCGTGCCAGTGTCTAGGGAACTACGCCTCGCTTGACCTCTACCCGGATAATATATTGTTTTCAAACGATCTAACTTTAAAATAATGGTACTAATAATAAGTCTGCTAACGCCGTTAACATTAACGATTAAGTTCTCTTACAATAACAATTAACAATAACGCCCTAGCGTTTCCTAACTGTACGCATATACCCATGTCTCAACAATGCGCGACTCTTAGAAAGCCACGTGAATCCTCTTTAGCCATAACGTTTTGTTTGTAAGTAGAAGGCGCATGAGCATTATGTTAACGCCGCGTGATAAATAATCGCTAACATAGTCCACCAATAACCGTAACAAAAGACGCACCTCCCCTAAACGTAAGAAGCCAGTGCAGCTCACTTTAGACTTCTACTTTTCTTGTTTTGACTGGGGTGCGCTATACGAACACTTAGTAGATACTGTCGCTCGATGAGGGTTTTAAAGACCAGAAGAAGGCCCTTAAAACCCTAACCGACTCAGCAAAAGTGTGGAAATGATGAAGTATAATTTCAGATCGAAAAATGTGTTGTGGCAGATTCCTGAAGGATTGCATGACAAAGCCAGGCCTTAGACCTTATGAGTTATGACTCACGTTTGTAATTTCTTGCCATGCGCATGGTATGCACTATGTTAATATTTTCTTGTACGCTTGCCAAGTCTCACTGAATGTTACTATTGCACAGCCACCAACAAAACGATATGATTACCCAAATTCAGGTAAATAGGTAATCTTGTGATTTTATTTATTTAACTGAGAGTGGAGATTTTTTTTGACGAGGTTTTTCATGTTATTTGTTCCCCAATCGCCAGTAGGTTTGTTGAACTATGCAGGAACGTATTTATGTTTTCCGATGTGGTGGTGGTAAATGTCTCGTACGTGTTCTCTTGTTTAGAATTCTATAATTGGCTGTGCACAACATTGGAGCCTCCAATCGATTATCAGATTAAGTGTGTCTTACCGTCCAGCTGGCGATAGCCTCGAGTGATTTGCTCTCACGATATCATGTATGTATGATAGGTGTGCTATTAAAGACATAGAAGACATAGTAGTAATTATGTTTATACCTACCCCTAAAAAAAATCATAACAAAACTAGCCAAAAGCTAGTTATCGTTCTTACTTCTTTGTGTTCTGTTCGAACAAACATAAATTATTTAACATACAGTTTCTTGTTAAATCGTTTAAGTAGTTATATTTATTATAAAAGCACAGCCGCGCTCTCCATTTTATAAAATTCCATATTACGTAAAACATAATTCACGTTTCTGTTCATATTATCTGGTGCTTTCGTCCGTAAAATGTATATTTAGGTCCAGCAGTTTTGCGCTATAAAATAAAATTGTGGACTTCCTTTGTTACGTGGATGCATAATAAGCTTCGATCTTAACGAAACAAACATCGCCCATATTGTAGGTAATGATTTGAGCTGTTACTCCTTCATGAGTGACCGAGTGCTCCACCTGCGTCGCTATATTTAGTTTCATTGTGTGTTGGGTGTAATACATCGATCTGCCGTGCAATTTAGAACTGTGTTGTGTACCTATATCTACCTTAATAACGTTATTATGTAGGTACACACGATGGCTTGTATATTTCTTACTGGTTTCATCGCATTAAACTTAATTGGATAATAATCTTCTAAAAATATTGTTAATACAATTTCTTTATACTCCCAGCTATTTTCTGAGCTAGGTATCTGGTTTGAGTAGGCAGCTACATAATTAGGACGGGCACCCTTGTCGGTATTAGCCTCTTTCGTTAATATCCGTTCATTGTTTTAGATAGCCGATGTGAGAGCTAAATACTTGTCCTACATAACAACAGGTAACGTGCTCTTGGATTTTTTCCTTTCACGCTCATAAATATAATCGTATTTTTATGGCATAAACATTTCAGTTAGTGGTTTTCTGTGTTCTTAGACTAGTGTTGTAAACTGGTGCTATTTATATAAAATTAAATTAATATTGGACCATGAATTGCCGAGAAGATTTTTTGTTTTTACCTACCTATCAAACCTGTATGCGTCTCCGAATATAAACTTGATTTAAGGATCAAACTGAATTCGTGTTACTTGTGTCTATCCAGGAACGTTATCAACTGCCATTCCTTTAATGTCCTTCATAGTATATTTTCGTAGGAGACTGATGTTGTTGGTTTCAATCGGACAATGGTGGATGTTTATTCCACGAAATGTTTGAAATGTACATGACATGACACGTATTTTGTTATGTATTTGTGTCCGGAAGATCAGTAGAAACGGACTGTAGGAACACATCCCGTTCCGTGTGTGCATCTAATCTTGTAACTTGTGTCGCATGTGTGTTATTTACTTATTATCTTTTGACAAATAACTCGTACGATTGTAATGCCCGTATTGCTCTAAGGATGCAGGTTTAACTTGTTGTGGCTATTTATCCTTTTCAAAATCTCTCTTAGGATAATAACCATTTATAATATTTTGTATTCTCTTTTAATATTTTGTCCCTGTACCCGGGGGTTAAAACGAATTTCGTTTTATTAAAAGCTCGTGCACTTTCATGTTTAAACTTTGTAGAAGTGCCGAGTGCTGATTTACGTTATTGGGAAATGTGATGAAAACTAAATATTTAAATGAAAATTTGAAATGTAGGAACTATTCCACAATATGCACGCCGTGTCCCAGATATGTCGGGAGTGTAGTCCGATGCAATGCAACTGGCGAACGGAAATCGCCTAGCGACAACATTGTTGTACGGTCTCTCTTGTTCGACTTATGAAGTAGGTACCCAGAACCAACATAAACCTTATCCACATGATCGATTTGGTACAAAATATCTCTCGTGGATTTTCCTAATTACATAACCTACAATTTTTAAACGAAATCTGTCTCTATAGGTATGTAGAATAATTAACGATGGTGAAATATTTAACATGATAGTCATGTTACTACTATCCATAGGTGCATCTATCCAATAAGCTCTTATCCTGTGATAAGTCAGGCAGTCGAAGAGGACTTATCCTGTGATAAGTCCACAGAGATAAATTGATCCCGACAAAATAATATTTTAAGTGATAAACTTTTATTTGATAAACCACTTTCATTCATTGTGGGGATTCATTCATTTAGATAGTGTAAAAAAAAGGTTTCTAAATAATTTGTGTATGCATACGTTGTCCCAAAATCGGACGAGTTTAGTAATAGTTGGTTTCATTGTTCGCAGGCGATGAACGTTTGACCGCGCCATGGATCACCGAGATGGATGGACTGGCATCGAGCCGGTGGCGACCGGGAACTCTACTGATAATACTTCCCGAGCCGCCGAACGCGACCGGGTGCGCATCGAGTTCTATGCCACTTATGACGTCATGACGGGCGTACGAATAGCCGCTACTCTTGGTGGCTTCTTTGCATTAATGGTTTTTCTGATTGTCTATAAAAGCCGTAGCAAATCCGTGAAGGCTTTAAACGACCCAAAACTAGTGGAAATGGCTGAAGCTGTTGTTGCCGAAGAGCAGGCAGTCGAAGAGGAGAGGCAACTTACGGCAGCGCTAGAGGAAGCACTATCAGAACGTGCACGGTCTCGTCCTTCAATAAGTGAGGAGCCCCCTTGGCCTCGAACAGCGCGTTTTGCGTCATACGGAGGTGGATATGGGAGCTTATTAACGCCGCCTCGTCGGTTGTCGACCGTACGCGGTGATTCGCTTCCTGGTTCAGCGTTACGTTTCGCAGAGCGTCGAGCATCAGGTGGTCCCCGCGACCGACGTTTGAGCTCTGCGACTTGTTCCAGCTCAGGAAGCTCCTATTTGGAGAGACGCGGTTCATCAGTAGTGTGTGCTTTGGCAGAACGCCGCTTATCGCCTTGCCCTAGTGAGCGACTTGCCCCTCTCGCGTCAGTAGGCAGTGTAGGCCCGTCCTATGCGGTAGAGTGTGAATTAGCGTCAGTGGGTGCGGATTCAGTATTTGCAGAGGACGATGCGGACTCCACTGATGATGAAGTGGAGCAGTTTTCGACGGATAGTGGAGGTGGTGAGGCCACGTTGGTAGGCGAGTGTACGGAGCTTTCTAGTCGTCCAACAACACTGCCATTGCAGCTGGACCGTGCTTCACATTCAAGAGAAACGTTGTTCTAGTCTATGCCGCACGGTAGTATATAACCGTTGGCAAATTTAATGTTAGTTAACACATTAAAATATCGACATTTTCCATTGCCAAAACTATTTTTTTTGTATTTAACATATCATAAAATTCGACATATCATTTGGTTTTAAAACTACCAAATTGAAATTTTATTCACACCTACTCTATTGAACTAACGCACTGTAAAATCATATGAAACTGCTGTTGCTTTTTGACAAGCATGATTAATGTAATTTGTCGCTTGTACTTGCGCTTATTATTTTTGACTATCAATTGGATTGAAAAGAGTCGATATTTTAATATGTGATAATCATTTATGTATATAGATTGTTTTTGTTAATAAATTGATGTTTCATAATGTTGATGTTCCCAACCCACGAAAAATTGTAAACAATGTTCTAATTACTTAATATATGTTGCGTATGTGTATACTTATGTAGCTAATTAGTTAAATTTTGCCCATGTGTATTTATTTTGCTAACGGCTGATCAGTACAATAAACATAATTACCCACGCATTCTTATCAAATTCCGCTGGTATTCACCATAGTGTTCGATTCGATGTAAAAGTAATATGTAACGATTTGCCGAATTAGTCATTTGTAGTTACATTAAATTAATGTAATTATTTAATATAATAGTTTTCGACGAATTTTTTACTTCTGTAAATCACCACTCTATTTACAAAGTTTTCAACTCTAGCGGGCTAACTGCCAACCTCACTGAAAGTGCGGTTGATGATCTAACCAAAGCATTGCCGACTCACATGGTGTTTGTACAATGTAGATATGTATTAACTTATTAGGGTAGATAATCGTCAGTGAAGTCAATTGAGAATGTGTAATTGTATCATACTTGATTAGTTTTGTAAACTACAGTTTTACAAACTACAGTTTTACTTAGAAAGCAAGGGCACAGAAGACCAATACGTCCTTTGAACAATAATTTGAAGTTGGAAGCGGCCTAAGATGTTGCTCGTACCAATGTCATTTTCCAAGTAAACTGCCACTGTAAGTTCTTGTTAGTAACAATGTTACGCGGACACCGGGGTTTTATTGATTCTGGGTGTTTCGATCCCGCCACAGCCACACGCTGGCCCAGTAGATTGATTACGCATAAGTCGTTTTTATTACGATTTAGATTTACGTGTTAGTTTATGTAATGTTCGTTGCTCGAATTAAAAAGAGCTCCCTGTAGTCTGTAAAATGTTGAAATGTATGTAAAAAACTGTAAATATAAAACACAACTCATTTATTGTTTCATTTCATGATTCAAAAATTCGTTTCTTAACTTCACTTATTAAGATCCAATTATTATTAATTTGTGGGTACTTCATGTAGTTAAAGTACGTACCTAAGGCGGACTAAATATTGTTTTATTTTAGTAATGCTAAGACCAAATCAATACAGCATAGGCGCCCGTTTAAGATCTGGGTGCTTACCATGTGCCCAATTAAAAGGCCCGGAATATAATAAAAATCTATAATTAGACAAAAATCAGGTAGGAGCAACTTTTG
This sequence comes from Polymixis flavicincta, assembly GCA_949987655.1. NCBI lineage: Eukaryota > Metazoa > Arthropoda > Insecta > Lepidoptera > Noctuidae > Polymixis > Polymixis flavicincta. Next base: position 20,156,699 of record OX465181.1, on the reverse strand, counting down.
GCTCCATAAAAAGTAGGCCGACTTGCTGGGTAACCCTTGAGTATTAATATAATAGAGGTTATTCGAACATAATAAAAGACAAAAAAAAAAATAAGTGCCATAATTTTATTAAGTAAATAGGTTTGCATATCGTAGCAACAATAAACGATGTAAACAAAATATCAAAGCGACAACCCTACGCAAAAAGTAGGTACTCATCCACTTTTATAAATCTCTAGTGTCTAGAATATTAAGTCATTGAAAGTCGTAAAACTTTACGACCAACGTTCGGGTACGAATAAAGGAAATACATCTGATGAAAATAATGATCTTAATCTTAAAAGAATATCAATGAAAAAATAAACGAGTTGTTAACATTTCATAACAAAGAACATAAAAAAATCCTCATGAATTGGATAGCTCTCATTATCATATTTTTTATTTTCAGCTAAATTTAATCCCTACTATCCCTACTAATATTATAAATGCGAAAGTAACTCTGTCTGTCTGTCTGTTACGCTTTCACGCCTTAACCGCTGAACCGATCGTCATGAAATTTGGCCGAGATATAGCCTGGGATATGGGTAAGGACATAGGCTACTTTTTTACGCGATAACCGACATCCACGCGGGCGGAGCCGCGGGCAAAAGCTAGTTCAGAATAACTGGCGCGAATTTAATTGATTTCCCTTGATTGAGTTTATTGAGCGCGTGCTCCTTAATACGGCAGAGGTAAAAAATATTAAACAACCAGGTTTTGTATTATTGTTTATATGTTTATTAGGACCCTTTTTAACATTATCCATGAAAATACATAATAATCACAAGTAGGTACGAGAAATTTCGGTGGTAATAATTTTACCGTTGCCCGTTTACGTTTGGGTGCAGGTGGTAACTAATTGATCTTAAGCGCTTATTACACTTGACTGACTTTAGTCATCTAAATTCAGTCGTTACTGAATTTAGTCAAGTGTAATCGCAATTAGCAAGCTAATATCCATAGCTTTTAACGTTGCTTCTGAATTTAGATGACTAGTTAGATTACTAAATTCAGCCAAGTGTAATAAGCGCTTTAGCCCATTATGATAGACGCCAGCCACGCCAGCACATCAAGCTATCCCAAACTGTCAAATTTTCCCAATAGGGTATTTTGCAATTTGATGAAAACTATTTTAATTTGAAGATTGGGATGTTATATTTTACAGAAAAATAAAAATAAATTTATTTATATCCATTTTCTCCATTAAAAACGATTAAAATCGAATTTATTTTTCGTTGTTTTGATTTTACCGCCAAAACGCTCCTTACGATGACTTTTTATTTCGTGACATCGTGACGTCAGCTTTGTGTAAACAGCACCAGTACAAATACTTCGTTTGGCGCAGTTTTAGAAGTATTTGTGCACAGAGGCACCGTACACCAGTGATTTCACTTTCTATCCATAAAAAATCTTGTTAATTATAAACACGACACTCACTTGTTTACTTACTAACTACATTAGTTTACACAAAGTTCACGTCACGTGATAAAATGTCATAGTAAGGAGCGTTTTGGCGGTAAATTCAAAACAACGAAAAATTAATTTGCTTTAAATCGTTTTAATTGAGATAATGGTTTTACGAGTAAATCAATTTACTTTTATTTTTCTGGTACATATTTCGTCCCAATCTTCAAATTAGAATAGTTTTTAATAAATTGGAAAATACCATATTGAACATGAACCTTTTGCTCATGCAATAAAGTTGAAAAACCAAAGAAATTTGACAGATTGGAGTAGCTTGATGTGCTGGTGTCTGTACTAGAAGTAGTGCTGCTACAGTCCATAGCCTCTCCTTCTTCTGGACCAATATGGAAGCTTTTCAAACATGGTGTGGCACATAAAGCCACTTTGCAGTCATCGCAAATGATCGTCTTTGTGTATTTTTCGTGCTGCAAAATCGGCATCAAATAAATTTCCCTTGGCATTCTGGGTAGGGTCCCGTGTGGTGTCCGGGCGTAAAAGAATAGTACCATCCCATTTCTTCCAGTGGGTGTCTTAAGAGGCGACTAAGGGACTTACTAGAGAATGGGCAGCAGCGTTGTCTATGCATTTTACCACCATACTGCGATCGCCAACCCGCCTGCCAAGCGTGGCGATTATGTCAAACCCCCCCCCCCCCCTTTGGGGGAGGCCTATGTCCAGCAGTGGACGTCTTTCGGTTTTTTTTTCAAATATCAGGGATTGGCTAGACTCAGTGAGTCCAGCCAATCCCTGACGTTTAACTGATAATAATTGCATGTCGATCTATCGGAATTATATTCCAGAGTAAGCACCTAGGTAAGGGTTGAAGACCCGTCAGTATCAAAACACCAAGATATGCACGCATTTCAGCTACAAATGTTGGACTCCAGTGAAGCGTTTTGCTTCTGTGCTGCATAGGTAAATTTTCGTTTGTTCTACCAGCAACTCTACGAAGTCATGGAGAAAGTAATTGTCGAAAAATTCTATAGGTGGTGTTTTATGAGTGAAGCGCACGCTTACACTCAGCCGTTTATCAAAATTTGGTATGGTGTGCTTTGGAACCTTATCTGACCAGTTTTGTGCCACACGAATAGGCATACTTACGATGTCTGTAGGTACTCGCAGATTCATCAGGCTGCGCTGAGTAAGGCTGAGCTGTAGTCGGGTGTGGTTCAGAAAGAGCGCCAAAAAAATGTCCCAATTATATTCATTTCACCTACTTACTTCCCGCAGCGATTCTTCAATCCCTGGTTCAACGCTTTCTAGATATTCTATCGAAACACGTGGCCCAGGAGGGTCTTGAAAATGATCGAATTCTCTCGTCTCCAACTCAAGATCTTTTGTCTTACTAAACTCATTTGTCTTACTGTGAGTAAACGCCTAAACGGTGACGCTCTCTGACACGCTTGGCTTGTGTTGAAAGTGCTGACAAATAAAGTCCTTTATTTGCGGCCGCCGAAGCGTCTCCGTATTCTGTGGTTGGTTATGTTGCAGTAAAGTGATGTTTACAATAAATTACTTTAGTAGAAAACTGCGATGACTTGAGTTCATTGAAACCGTAATATGTTGTTATTTCATATGTTCAGCTATCATTGAAATATCGCAGGCGTGGAACCACCGTTGTGGGCACGATGGGCATGCCCACAACCCTTATTAGACTTGTGATGTGACGTCACACCTTCGCGGTCTATTGAGATCGAAAGGCTGATGATATTATAGACAATGCCTGAATAAAATAAAATAAAAAGTGCTCTCCCACTCAGACTAAGGAAAAAAGAACTCTCCCACCACATATTATCTAAGATTTCTGAAAAGCTGGCTTGTGTAGTTTTTTGGTTGCATTGTTTCACAGGGTGATGTGATGAGGGTCAGAGGGTGTTAGAGTGGTGGTACAGTCGCCAGCAGGTCAAGCTATCCCAAACTGTCAAATTTTCCCAATTGAACATAGCCTTATTCCTTTCCAATAAAGTTGAAAAACTATCAAAGAAATTTGACAGATTGGGGTAGCTTGATGTGCTGACCTCTGTACAAATGGATCTTAGTGGAGTCATTAGTGGAGTTTTTTTTAAACGTAGACTTGATGTTGAAGCTGGGGCATTGAGTACCTACTGGTAGTGAAATTGAGTCCCTCAGCTGAAGTGAATGACGATTTAGATACCTATGGCTTCAGTCCACGTCTATCGCTTTAACAGCGTCATCATCATCAACTAGAACTAGTAGTGGCTTGTCATTGAACTCTGAATTTACTTCAGAGTACAATGATAGACGGAAACTATTATAACTATCTGCATAAAAGAAAAGACGTCACTACGTCCGTAACGGAATGGTTGCCGGGAGACGGTAGAACGAGTGTTGGCAGAACGACCACGGCAGCCAGGTGGGTGGACGATCTACAAAGGATCTCGAGGAAGACCTGGATGAGACTCGCACAGACCACGCAGGTTTGGAGGAGGCACTATATACATGGTTGTTCCACCCACTGCTATACACAGCAGTGGATGGAACAAGGCTGACAATGACGATGACTATCATAATAATCATTTCAGCTACTTTCGTGCCTATGGAAACTCCCAGTAGGTATTTCACCACTACAACCACTCGCACCTAAACTCAGATTTTCGTGATATCTTCTGTGGTAAGTTTTCGAACGCAGGTGCTTGGTTGTCAAATGTCATCGTCCGTTTGACAGTCACTGTCAAAGTGTCAAGTGGCAAATCTAGAGAAGTGAGATTGTTCAATTTTGTAATTGTTAATTTCATAACTTTTCATTTTTGTGGATAGAAATTAAGCAGAAATCATGGACGACGATCTACCGACCGATTTCCAGGTCATCGTTGTGGGGACAGGTATGCTATAATATCCTTGTAATACTGCACCGGTCATGATGGCGATAGCAGCCTACTTATCGATCCTTTTTTTTTTTCATAGCTGTCTAGTCATCAATTTTACTTTTGAAAACGCTATATTGCGGCTCATTTTGTGAAACAATTGGCCTTTATACTGCATCTACGTATTTTTTTTGTAGTATTAGTAGCAGTATAACGTAAACTGCCGCCCCAGTACTGCAGCTTAATCATTAATTAAATATTTGCACAGACAGTCGAACTGCTGTCATTGTCTGCCTACATGAAATTTATGTATACGTTCTACCGTTTCAGAATGAAAGCCATGAAATACTTAAAACAGCATTTCTAATGGGTTGAAAATTATTATGGTGATTTGTACTTTTTTTTCTTGAGGACTCCAATTCGTGGTTTAATCATTATTAGCGAATGATGTATTCTTTACTAGATTGGAATTAAAATATAGGTTCTAGTTTATGTTTGGAAACCAGCTTCGTATGTCAGCAGTAAAATAAGTAATATCTTGTCACTACATGCAGAATCAATGTATTATGCAGTATTATAATAGCAAACATTTGATAAAAGCCATTGAGACCAAGCAACCAGGCACCTACTTAATAGTATCTAGGTAACATGGAGCTTTGCTTTTCATTGTAACAGTCATAACTAGGCGAGGCCCTAATTTTATTGGCAGCTGAATGTTGCTCAGTTATGACTTTAGGAGCAATTTAGTTAATTGGAAACTAATTTACTCTGAAATCAACTACTGTAATAATCTAATACCTTTAAATGAGCAATTCATGTAAATATGTATCAATATATAATAATCTGAATCTTGGAAACGGCTCCAATGATTTTCATGAAATTTTACATGCAGGGGGTTTCGGGGCGATAAATTAATCTAGCTAGGTTTAATTTTTTTAGAAAACATCAAACAAAAAAAAAACAAGCAAAGCTCGGTCATCCAGATATTAGAAATTAATGTATTGGAAGAAAATAAAATCTCATTAGAAGTGAGGCATTTCCATATGATAATGTTTCTTTGATAGAGACTCTGATTACTTAAGGAATATGGAAGGAATGAATTGAGGCAGATGATAATGACTCTAAGAAACCCTTTGTACTCTTGTATACTAGCTGGTACTTTGATTATCAGGATAAATATTCACATCAAAATTTGTACATTCAGAATGTGAGTCAATTAAAAGTTAATTCAGAATTTGAGTGATTTAAAAGTTTAAAAGGAGTGGTAAGTGGAGTGGCAAGCATTAAGTCACAACCTCTCTAGTTCCCTCATTTTGATGCTTAGCAGAGCGTTGTTTTTGTAGCAAAAATAATAAAACTGGCTGTGTTCAATTCTGTACAGACTGCCACCCCAAACTGTCAAATTTTCCCAATTGAATATGTACCATATACTTTTAAAGTAAAGTTAAGAAATTAGACAAATTGGGGTAGCTTGATGTGCTGGCGTCTGTACTGAACTCAAAATTGCAGATTTTTTTGTTATGTCATCTTTCTTGCCAATGAGCAACATTAAAGTTGTTTAAATTTGCTTTAGATTCTTATTGTGAAGTACCTATACCATTTTTTGTTTTGTTTTTGAGACTGCTTGTGTTGTAATAAGGAAGCATTTAGCATTACCTAATACAGTAAAAATATTGAACAAACAGTAACTTCGCACGTGACACATTTATATATATATATATATATATTATTTTTTCCTTCATTTCTGCATGTATAGTTATTATTTACATGTTGAACAGGGTGAGTTCATAAATAGGTATCTCTGTTTCAGTTACACTATCTGCAGTGATAGTATATCCAACTTTAGGTTTTCAAACATTATTTTTATAAATTTCGTTATCCTGGACAGTCGTCTGCCTAGCCTATTCCCAACTGTTTTGGGGTTGTATCCAGTCTTACCGAATGCAGATGAGTACCAGTATTTTACATGGAGCGACTGTCTATCTGACTTTCGGGCTTTTGACTACCCAGTAAATTTTTTAAAGATATACGAATTACAGCCAGGACCAACGGCTTAACATGCTTTCCGACGCACGAGGCGTCTTGGTAAGTAAAGTCGCCCATCCACAGGACAAACGCTGCTAGCGTGGCTTAACCTCGACCCGTGCAGCTGTTATTATTTATCCTAGCAGGGGTTTGAGGCTAAATAACAGCATGAAAACGAAAATAACTGCCTTAACAGTATTATTATTACATGAGTATTTTATATTTTTGATGGTTCTCCATGAAGATGTACTATTTACTTTTGTCTAGGAATGGTGGAGTCCATAGTGGCCGCAGCCTGCAGCAGAATAGGAAAGAATGTCTTACATCTAGACTCCAGTGATCATTATGGTGGCCTATGGGCTTCCTACAACTTTGATGGTCTGCAAAAATTTATCAAAGAAGTCAATTCTGACCCGAAAAGACAATTACAAGTCTACAATTTAGCTGAGAAATGGTATATTGAAAAGTGAGTAAAATTACGTTGTTTTATATTTTAGTGTATTTTCTTTAGTTTGTTGCAGCTTTACGCAAGTTGGGCCTGTGGAACATGTAAACATATCACATGGTGACTTGATACTTACATCAAAGTAAAAAAGATCCATAATTTAAATTTGGGAAATAAAATAGCAATACCAATCATGAAAATATTTGAAATATTACTGATATTCATTGTTTCATTTTAAAAGTAACAGACAAAATGTGAACTGCATTTTATTGAATCCAATAGGGAATCCGCACAAGATGAGAAAAAAGAAGAAGGAGAGGAAAAGGCTGAAGATGCCAAACCAGAGCCAGGAAAGAAGGTCTGGAGCCAGGCGAACTTCGCGTCAGAGTATAGGAAGTTCAACATTGACATGACACCTAAGGTAAGGAACTTTTTCCTATCCCTATCCATTACTATTCCTGTTTCATGCATAATACAAAGCATTAGGGAAAGCCAAAGATATGTTCAACCTGATCCATCCTTCCTTCGGTTGATAGTAGTCTTGGAACCTTACTTTTTGTTATTAAAATAAGTTAAGTACAACAAATCAGTTCTTCACCTTTAAAACTGTCTTTTCTTAACATAGCTGCTGTTCTCCCGCGGTCCTCTCGTCGAGCTGCTGATATCTTCGAACATAGCTCGTTACGCGGAGTTCCGTTGCGTCACGCGTGTTCTGACGTGGCTCAGCGACCGACTGATGCCCGTTCCTTGCTCTCGCGCTGATGTCTTCGCCACCGAAGCCGTCGGCATCGTAGAGAAACGTCAGCTCATGAAGATGCTGACGTCTATCGTTGGATATAATGAGGAGGAGATGAATAATGAATTTAAAGGTATATTTTATGAACGGCTTTGTTTTGCAGTGTCTAAATTCCACAAAACTATCAGATAATGTCGGCTATTTTTGGACCAAAAGTTTTCTTTTAATATTTGCGGTTCAATGTAATATTCCTACTTTGCCACAAAAAGAATATGTATACGCAATGTCGCGAAACGCCAAATTTACCTGCATCTTGTCCTTTAGATTGGAACGACAAGACCTTCAAAGAGTACCTAGCACACAAGGGTCTGACTCCCAACCTCGTCCACTACGTGCTGTATGCGATCGCCGGCGGCACCAACACCATGCCTTGCCTCGAGGGCGTGAAGGAATGCAAGAAGTTCCTCATGAGCCTCGGGCGCTACGGCAACACGCCTTTCCTCTGGCCCATGTATGGCAGCGGAGAATTACCACAATGCTTTTGCAGGTGCGTACGACAAAACAGATCGAGTAGTTGAATGACTGATCATTTGTTTATCAAGACGTTCGATGCTACTAGGTTTTATAGCATCGTTTCAACCAACACCTGGATGTTTATTTTGTTGTAGAATAGTCTTCAAAACAGAATTCGACACGATGAATGTTTTATTTGGATTTTATGAGATTAATCCACATTAGCAAACCAATTCATGTCAGTCGGAATGATTATTTCAAAATGTAAGACCATCATAATTAGCAGCAGAGAGATTGATGTTACATTATCAATTGTTATTGCAAAAAAAGTGCACCATGAAAGTGCCGGCTCGATGGTCGCCGGTACAATGACCCAAATGTGCACAACTTGACTACGCAAACAAAAATGAAGCAACTTTCTAATGTTGCATGCAGCACGATTTAAAATATCGTAATTTTAAACACGGAGTTTTAATTTATAACATTGTTATTCAATTTATGCTATAGGAATTCCAAATCTATCCGTTTTGTTACGTAGTTGATCAACGAAGGCGAGGTGTTTTAATTGTTAATATATTTACGCGTAGCGGCTATTTTTACACTTTTATAACTATAAAAACGTCGCTGAATCATCGACGGTCACTATCGTATCAAATGAGAGACTGTCGAGGGTTTGGCACTCACGTTTTCCATTAGCTAATACCAGGTTTCAATATTTACGCGAATACATTCCATGGAATGAGACGGTGATTACATTCTATGTTTGGAAAATAATAATAAAGCATAATAATTACTTATTCCCAAGCTGTGTGTGGTTAACTATCGTTTATTTCTTTATTTCAGGAGTTTAGGTCGTAGGTAGAGAAACAAAGACAACACAGCATGTGGGTCGGGTCAAAAATAAACAGACTTTTATAGACACGCTGAAATTTTTATGTTCATAGAACTATTGAACCGATTTATTTGCGTTTTTAACAAGGTTATTCACTGAGGAAGTTTATAATTAAAATTCGGCAATTGCTACTATGCTTGGTATAATCATTAAAATTAAATGAAATATTCCAGATTTATGTTCTTTGAATGTATCTCGTTGGCTATAAAGATCGAATAGCGGAAACTTACATTACTTCGTCGAAATAGCGAATGTCTATATTTTATGAAATAATCAGAAACGGGTGCTTCAAAATCTTCCACTAGTTCAAAAGTTTAGCATTCTTCAGTAAATTGTCTGTTCTATTTATAGATTGTGCGCTGTTTTCGGCGGCGTGTATTGTCTGAACCGGCCGATCGACAAGGTTCAGACAAAGACTGTGGACGAAGGGAAGACTGTGGTGACGATTGACAGCAAGTCAAAGACTTTGAACTGCGAACACTTGGTGATCGGCATCAACGAATGTCCCAAGGACTTGATCTCGCCAGAGCCGGCCGAGAGTAGCGACATATCTAAGGCCGTGTTCATAACGAATGGTTCAATTATGAAAAATGACAAGGAGCCACTGACGCTGCTTCGTTTCCCCCCCATCAATGATGGCGATCATTCCGTGACTGTATTGGAAGTCGGCCCGGCAACCGGCTCCTGCCCCAAAGGACTGTGTAAGTATACAATGCACATTGTATGCGGTTTATAACCGCAAACCGTCATTATTTTGAACATTCTCTCTTGACCTTAATTTGTGAAAAATTCCAACCAACACGGCTAGACGCGATGAAACAAATTAGGAAGCAAGAAGCCGTCTGAAATGATTTCTATTATGACTCTTAACATCCGCATTGCGGCTTCAGTAGTGAACATCAGTAGATACATTTGGATGCTTAATTCGTCAGCCTACATTGTTGGACCAGGATAGTTTGTTGATGACATTTATTGTAATTATAAGGAAGGTTATCGACATTTGTGTCACCTTATTAGCCACCTGCACGTTGAAGCGTCAATAAAACCGTAGGTTTCACTTGACCACTATAAACATACATAATGATATTGGAACGCACATTTTTGCAACCCGCTACCGTTTCCATCAAAGCGATACAAAAAACAGGAGCTAATTGGCTACGCGTGAATCATCGGTGGTACTTTTCTTTACGATCAGATAAATCATGACCGCGCCACTGACGATATTTAAACTTGCTTGTAAGTTGGAAACATCCAACTAGCTCGCAAAGTACTTACACAGAAACTCGTCCAGGGTCACAAGCCTATTTAACTTTTTACTGCAGTTTTTTGTATAGTTGCGCCACTCCGTAACTCGCACTACTTCAGTATTTTTGTTGAGTAATATGTGAGTCATTGTGAATCACTTCCATCCAAATATTGAAATGGGTTTTTAATTAGCATTAGGAATCCCTAAATTATATGTGGCCGTGGCGAATTTAACTACCGTCAATATTTACTGATAAGTAAGTGTAATAATTGGGCGTGGTAAATTCTCGTAATTGAGTGCAAATATGGAATAATTTTCAATAGATAAAAGCACAAAAATAGAGCAATTTAACGCTTCTTTGAACAAGTAACTAATGGTAATAGTGCGTACTGATAACTTTGTTGCTTAGTGCAAAAAATATACATATTTTTAAACGCACTGTTACAAATGAATAAGCAATGCTTATTGAATTGTATAGTTTGTAACCTAAATAAACTCCAAGATTATAGGATATTCAAACCCATTTTCTAATTAGGAAATCCATCAGAACACACCTGAAATCGTAATAGGTTTGTTTGAAACAGATTTGTCACACACACTACTAATTAAAGTATGCTGTATTAGGCGATTAACACACGGCACTGCCCACCGCCGCGTCGGCATAGCATTCGACCGTGTGGTCGGGCGGTGTACGTGTGTAAGGCATCAACGGATTTATAAGAGACCAATGCGACATGAGATCCGCTTCACCGCGGCGCTTTTTCACGCCTTAACCACTGAAAAAAATCGATAAAATTTGGCAAGGTGATAGATGGCATACGGAAGAAGTGAAGAACATAGAATACTTTTTCTCCCACTAGTACATAATAGGGCTTTCAGTCTCGATGCATTACTGAGTCCCGGGAAAAAAATAACGAGACTAGGTGTGGTCTCGAAATTCCCGGGGAAAACGAGACTTTCGAGACTATTTCAAAAGTAGGTTTTCTTACTTATAGGCTATGCAATTAGAAAGTCAAAACATGATATTTTTAACCGACTTCAAAAAGAAGGAGGTTATCAATTCGACATGTTTATATTTTTTTTCTTTTTTATGGATGTTCAGGCATAACTCCGTCGTATATAGACGGATTTCCAAAATTCTTTTATTGTTCGAAAGGGGTTTACTCCAAAATGGTCCCATTAAAATTTCATATAGATCTGATGATGCGTTTCGGAGACAGACAACGGAACTCTTCAAAAAATTACAGCAAATTAACCGCGAATGTTGCTATCGCATAAATATGCAATGTTTTGACGCCAAGGATGATGGAATTTCGAATTGGTGTGGGGTAGGTAACTAAAAAGTGAAAAAATAAGTTGAATTTCGTAAGGCGGTCACCGACTTCCGAAATTAAAGTTATTTTGCACTCTGTAGTGTTTTTTTGGAAGTCGGTTGTATTTTTTTTTGAAAAAAGTTTTTTAATTAAGTACTTTAAACAAACGCAAATAAAAAGAAAAATCATTTGTTAAAGTTTTTTTCATTTTTGTAGTGGGCACGTAAAAAACAAAGCGTTTAATGTCGTTTCAGACAGAGGACCTAATTTTGTTACAAAAGTAACCCGCGTTAGAAAACGCTCTTTCTGCTTCTTCACTAGTGCGGGGAATAGATATTAAATAGTTGTAGCAACAATTTAGGTATTTCCCTCTGTCGCCCCCATTTTCAAAGAGAGCTTTTTCTACGTGCATGGTTGTTTGCAAGTCATGGATAGACATAGAAGTTGTATTCTGTCCTTTGTGTTCTTGGGGGTTTAACATATTATTTAGCTCACATTCCAGCTGTTCTTCTGTAGTTAAATTTGTGACCTTCGCAGTCGTTGCATCATTTAAATAACTGGTATTTGCGGTATAATTGTCAGATTTGTCAGTTGTGGATGTGGATTTATTTAACCTTTCGTACAATTCTTTAAAAGACACTGTAATTTCGTCGTTGCTTAATGTTTGAAAAACTGTTGCATCAAGCTTCTTTTCAAAAAACTGAGAACTTGAGAAGGACTGTGCAAGTATTGTAAGATACTTGCCTCAATCAGTCTAATTTCCATAATACGGATGCGCAGTAAATTGGCGAGTTTTATTGTATTCCCTCCTGTGACTCAAGTCTCAAAAGTCTCGTTATTCCCGTGACCGAAAATGTTAGTCTCGAGTCTCGAAAATACCAAAAAATCCCCGAGACTCTCGAAATTTTCGAGACCGAGATTCCCGGGATGAAAACCCTAGTACATACCCGTGGGATAATTTCCGACCTCCAGGCGGGTGGGGCTGCGGGCAAAAACTAGTATTTTATAATAAAGAGTGAGCCTTTGCTATTGGTCCGTGGATGGGTGACCATCTTTACATACCAAGACCCCTCCGTGCCACGGAAAGCACATATGTCCCGGCTGTCATTCGTGGATCGTTGACAGTCGTTACGGGTCGTCAGAAGCCCGAAAGTCTGACAATCAGTCTTACCAAGGGGTATCGTATTACCTAGTAACTGGGTTGTGGAGGTCAGATAGGCAGTTGCTCCATTTAAAATACTGATATTCAGCTGCATCCGGTTAGATTGAAAGCTAACCCCAACAAAGTTGGGCAAAGGCTAGGCAGATGATGTCCCTAGCAGAATAACCATTAGGTCCACATATATCATGTGGACGTCATGCATTTCAGTTCTTCCATTCTAACAACGTGATTCTAATCCTCTGATTATTAAAATCAAGTCAGTCTGCTTTTATACTCTTTAATAGAAAAATAAAAATATTAGCCTATAGTTCCAGTAGGGATAGGATTTGTGGGCTCCGCTGCTGAAAATAACAGGCCCATTTATTAGTGTCACAAATTAATTTAGATGTTTTCTCCTTTTCCATTGCAAGATGCAGACGTTTGCGGAGATAAGTTTATCAGAGATCATACATACCACCACCGTCACCATATTTTGACCATATCATACCTTGGTATAATTCAGAAAAACGGAATAATTAAAAATAATATAATATAATTTGTATATTGCAGTTGTGGTGTACTTCATAACTAACAAGGTGAAGGATGCTGAATCTGACCTCATGGGCATCGCAGAGAAGATCTTCGATATGTCCGGTGGCGATCAAACTGTAGAAGCGGAGAAACCTAAGGTATTGACTGCTCAAAATCTAATTTAAAAAGAATACAGTATTGTTATCTCACGAAGCGACGCGCGCTTTACTTGCGGTAACCAAGTGTATAAACACGCTGTGGACGTGTGCGTAAAGACGAGTAGAGGGTCAGCAAGTAACAAACACGCGCATACACACACATCCGACTTCGCCATTGTCTCAGACGCATTCACAGCGTGTTTGTACACTTGGTAACCACTAGTAAAGCGCGCATCGCTTCGTGAGATAAAACTACTACACACAGCGCTTTTAAGGCCTGCTTGAAACAAAAATAATTAAGTGCGCGTGCGCTTAACGTATTTAAGACATCATTGAGTCTCTGTCATCTTCAAACGATTGACAGAAACAGAACGATGGTTTAAATTTATTTAGCGCTAATCGTACTTAATGATTTGTGGTGGATGCGGACCTAAATGTTATTGCAGAGTAATCAACTAAAGATAAAGCTTAACCATACGGTTGGTAGATGAGCACACACTCTTTGCTCGTTTGCAAGTTTGCCTTATACTACCTTCTCTTGAATGTTGCCTAAGGGCGTGTCCTATATCCAGCAACGAATGTCTTAAACATAAACAACCTTATTACAAAACAAAGATTTTCTTTTGATATGTTTTAAATTTAAACCATCAAGCCAGTTTTTGTTATAAAAACGTAACCGTAATCGAAATACAGTTATTTATAATACAAAACTGACAACATAGTCTGGTGCTAAGTTGTCAGTTTTGTATTATGGACTTTAGCATGGCCAAAATAAACTTCAAAATTCAAAAATGGCTCCATGGTTACCTGAGTCTGAGAAAAACGTTGTTTTGTAATAAGACGAATAATTACTACGGTAAACTAACATACGTTCAGCACACTTTTAGTGATGCTAAAATTGGCCATGTGTTTCACTCAAGCAGTTGATATTACTCGATTCATCATAATTGCGACCTATATTAACTGCTCGCTTATTAGATAAACTAGAAGGAACCGAAAGACTTGATTTTTGATAGATTTGGGCCAATATAACCCGGGCTTAAGTAATGTGAGTTTACCGGTATCAATAGGGTATTTTACGATTTCATAAAAACGATTTTATTTTGAAATTTGGGACGATATATTTAACAGAAAAATAAAAATAAATTTATTAATACACATTTTCCCAATTAAAAACGATTAAAATCGAATTTATTTGTCGTTGTTTTGAATTTACCGCCAAAACGCTCCTTACGATGACTTTTTATCACGTGACATGTGACGCCAACTTTGTCTATACGGCACCGGTACAAATACTTCGTTGGGTGCCGTTAGAAGTATTTGTGCACAGAGGCACCGCACACCAGTAATATCACTTTGTATCCATTAAAAATTTTGTTAAATAAACACTCGAAATTCACTTATTTACTTAATAACTACTTTAGTTTACACAAAGTTGACGTCACGAGATAAAAAGTCATCGTAAGAAGCGTTTTGGCGGTAAATTCAAAACAACGAAAAATAAATTTGGTTTAAATCGTTTTTAATTGAGAAAATAGATAGAAATCAATTTATTATTATTTTTCTGTTAAATATCACGTTCCAATCTTCAAATAAGAATAGTTTTTGTAAAATTGGAAAATACCCTATTGCTTGATTCACAAAGCTAATTGATAGTACCTTCGTCTATATAACACCGTAGATGTCGCCTTTGGAGTGTAGACTAGCCAGGTTTATACCTGCTGACGAAGTCATACTAATCTATTTCTATTGTTTCAGTGCCTGTGGTCGTTGTTCTACAACGTGAAGGACACGAGCGCTCCAGTGACAAGTGTCGTGGACAGCGTGCACGTGTGCTCGGGACCCGATGCCGGACTGGACTTTGACCGTGCCGTAGAACAGGTACACACACCTCACACTAGTACACACATAGTGCATGCTACGTGACACATGACGAGCATCGTGGAACAGGTATACACACCTCAACCCACGGAGTTAATACAAAGAGGAGCTGTTGTAATCAGATTTCCCTAAGAAACAATGCGTGACAATTTGCGGGGTGAGAGGGGTGTTAGATCCCGCCCTATATCTCGGTGATCCCGCCCACTTCTTTATTCCATCTACCGGTCAATAGCAAAACTACTCGCTCGTTCTGTTTATTTTACTTTGAAGTTACGTAACTATCTCACACTAGATGTCACTAAGTGCAGGATGCAACAGGGTCGTACTCAGAATAGGGTAATAGACACATTTTTGTAAAGTGTCTTTTATTTAGATTCTAAAATGGTAATAAACCACCAAAAAAAAACACAACGTTTTATTGAATCGATTAGTGCGATAAAAATGCATTATCATTTTTCGCGCGTGATTTGACGAAAACGCTGAACGCAGTGGACGCCATATTGATCTGAGGGTATGACGTCAGCTTCCTGTGTAAACAAATGCGCTGATATTTTGTATGATAATTGTATATAAATTTAAAAAAATGAGTTATTATTCTACTTATCGTTGGTTTGCTGTTCCTGAATGTAAGATAATATTTCAATAAAAAATACTTTGGTTACGAAAATAGTAAAAGTACAAACTTGTTCAGTTGATTAGTTTAAACAGCGTTATTAAGTAATAACACGGCGGGTACTATTTTATGGTGTTCAAGAACAGATAAAAAAAACTGAAATCTTTGAATTGAATTTTAAAATTTATTTTGTTATTTCATGAATTAAAACCGAGTGGCGACCGCGTACGGGAAGATGTAGAAAGGCCTCCCACAAGGTGGACCGACGACCTTGTGAAGGCCGTGGGTATCAGCTGGATGTGGGAAGCACAAGATCGGTCGAAGTGGAGGAGCCTGGGGGAGGCCTAAGTCCAGCAGTGGACGTATTTCGGCTGAAATGATGATGATGATGAACTAAAACGAACATTTTCGGACTGCTTTTTGCCTAAGCTATCTAATAATATATTTATAGATTTTTTCTCATACAGGAAAAGTTTTTATCCAGTGCGCAAACTGTAACCATGAATTCAGCATATCATTCTAGATCCCAGAAATCTTTCGCCAGTAATACAAAAAAAAAAATTAGCTGTTCCATACATTTTGACCGCGTAGGTATTGCACTTTTTTAATGGGCGAAAAATTGCTGCTGTAGGGGGTCTAATGATATGTTGAATTCATGGTTACAGTTTGCGCACTGGATAAAAACTTACCCTGTATAGAGTAAAATACCCTATTGTCGTACCGGGAGTACTCCGGTATTTTTATAAATTTTACGAACCATTCATATTTGTATTGAAATAGTGATATAAATTTTTGTAATCCATTGCTGTCTTAGATTATCTTCTGAAAGAAATCTGAACATACATCATTTAAAAAAATAAGTAAATAACAACTACCATACTTAGTTGTCTCACGGAGGGAAAGTACTTTAAATACATTTTTGTAGATAGAATATTTAATTTGTAGGAGATTGTATTTTTATGAGTAATTCCATATATGAGACAGCCGCGGGACATTTGTTACACTAATTAGATTCTAATTACGGCCCTGTCTTTTTTGTTATGTTTCCGTTTGTTGTTCATAGTTGACAACATAAATGGCGGCCTGTTTACAAAATGGTATGAGAACTACAAAAATAAAATTTTGGCGACTAAAGGGTATTTAAGAATGAATGTTGAACATCTCAATACATATTATTATTAAAATATGTTAACACTGAGCTCTACGTACCTAAATATTTTTATTTCCCATGACACAAAGTGTCGCCATCTAGTGTCGGGTAGAATTATATATTAAAAAGACTGACGCTTAGAGATTTTTCTAGAACTATTTTGATAAATTACTCATAAAATTACTTAGAAATGAAATGTGATGCCATCCGTAGCATCAGAACGTCTATCTGAGTAGTTTTTACAAGATAAAACACAACATTTCATTATTATTTTTCTTCTAGCGCGAATATGCTATAAAATAGGAACGTGTTCAAAGTTGTGCCCAGAACTTGACAGGACAAACGCCAATAATACACTGACTAAGGCCACGCCCACGTGATGACGTCAGGACCTGGGTGAGAATCACAGTGCACAGTTGCTTAGGCCGGCTCCTCTTTGTATTAACTCCGTGCCTCAACCTATACACTAGTACACACGTAGTGCACGCTACTTCATACATGAGGAGCGTCGTGGAACAGGTATACCCACCTCAACCTATACACTAGTACACACGTAGTGCACGCTACTTGATACATGAGGAGCGTCGTGGAACAGGTATACACATCTCAACCTATACACTAGTACACGCTACTGGTTACATGAGGAGCGTCGTGGAACAGGCATACCCACCTCAATCTACACACTAGTACACACGTAGTACATGCTGCTTGATACATGAGGAGCGTCGTGTAACAGGTATTCACACCTCAATCTATACAATGGTACACACGCAGTGCTCGTTATGCGATACGTGACGAGCGTCGTGCACGCCGAGCACGTGTGCTCGGGACCCGACGCCGGACTACACTTCAACCACCAGAAAATACTTTGAGGATTTGGAGTGTATTCAAAAGAAGTTGGGGCTTAGGGCGCTTAGCAGGCGACCGCATCCGAAGTGGACCGTTTAACATCTAGAAGTCTCAATACTCTCAATGCTTTGGTCGGCTAGAAAATCACACACCGTAATGAGCGAAGTGTTAAAATATTTGGTAAAACGGTTTTTTTTTTGCGTACGAACTATTTAAAATCCCACAATAGTTTGCTGGACTGACAAATCTGTTGCCGACCTAACCAGTCTCTGGGATCACCACACTTTTATTACTTTACCTGGGGATGGAATGATCTTATAGAGTATAGTCGGTAACCCATCCCGGATCTTTCAGACCTCTACAGTCCTATAACCTGCTTGCACCAAAGTACCCAACCCAATTCTACTTGTACTAGTGACCGTCTGTTTATCAAGCTCAATTTTAATACCCACAAGCAGATTTTAGTTTCAGTCGGAAATATAAATTAACTAGTAGATGGAATTTGTACACCTATCCAAGACGGTTCGTTTTACTAAAGTGCAGCCGTGGGTTACCTTAGGTAATGCGCTAGTACATCTAGTACCAAGTTCTTAAACGCTTGCAACTGCTTACGTGTGTACAACTATTTCCGCTATAACAAAAAAAAATCCCCTCTAATTTGATTTGCAATCGGACAATCAATAGGGTACTTTCCAATATATTAAAAACCTTTCCAATTTTTGAAGATTGGGACGTAATATGTAACAGAAAAATAAAAGTAAATTGATTTATATCCATTTACTCAATTAAAAACGATTTAAACCAAATTTATTTTTGGTTGTTTTGTATTTACCGCCGAAACGCCCCTTACGATGACTTTTTATCACGTGACCACACGTGACGTCAACTTTGTATAAACTAAAGTAGATAATAAGTGAACAAGTGAATGTCGAACTTATAATTAACGAGATTTATGCATAGAAAGTGATATTACTGGTGTGCGTGCCTCTGTGCACAAATACTTCTAAAACTGCACCAAACTAAGTATTTTTACCGGTGCTGTTTACACAAAGCTAACATCACGATGTCACGTGATAAAAAAGTCATCGTAAGGAGCGTTTTTACGGTAAATTCAAAGCAACGAAAAATTAATTTGATTTTAATCGTTTTTAATGGAGAAAATGTTAATATATATTATAATAATAATAAATTTATTTAAATTATTTTTCTGTTAAATATATCGTCCTAATCTTCAAGTTAAAACAGTTTTATCAAATTGGAAAATATCCTATTATGAGCAGATTTGTAGTAGGGCTGTAGCGGCACTATAAATAAAATGCTTCGCAACAATATAAAGAAACGCAAAAAGAGAAGTGGCGCCATCTACAATGCCACAGGCGAACTAAATTAAGAATTCCCACATCGCGCAGTCAGAGTTTACCACGACACTCGAAGATTTACAAAATCCCGACATCAACTGTCGGGCAGTTGCCCACCAGACACAATACCTGTCTGGTCAGAGGATCCTCCTTTTCAATAGAGGATGAGCGAAATTTACACACCCTGTTCCTCATACCTCTATAGGGCTTTGCAGAGTAATTTCTTCATTAAGAATCCTCTTTATTTGTAATACACTTGTTTATGGTCAGACTTGGTTAGTGCAACTGCTGGTAGGTTATATCAAGTCTTACCTATTGGAACTGCTAGTAGGTTTTCTCAAGTCTTACTTATAGTGTGCACTGTGCAGCAATAGACTATCACCTATTTATCATATTCAGCCTATAATGTTCCCACTGCTGGGACACAGGCCTCCTCTCGGTGATTGGAAGTGGAACGTAATCCAGCACTCGGGTCCTGTCCGGTTTGGTCTAGGCCACATGTGTTTGAAAAATATGTTTGGTTCTAGGACATGCTGGTTTCCTCACGATGTTTACCTTCCTTTAGTGGTGATGAAATAATTTACACAAAGTAGAGCGTCTGTCTGAGTGTCTGGGTTCGAACCTACGAGCAACAACTCGTAGGCCACTGGACAAGCAGCTGAACAGGGCAAAACATACTAACTACTCGTACATCACTACAAAAGCCAGTATATCCCTGTGGCAGGGCAAGCGAATGCTTGGCAGGAACTGGGGCATTAACCCCAGAGACACCTACTGGCTATATACCACAGTTATTTGACCAATTATCACATATGGCAATTGAGCAGTATGTGAGTCTGGTGGCCCAGAACAGACCTGAGTACAACCCAATAAGACCTAGGTCTTATTGGGTTGTTTTTCTAGAAAAACTGCAGCGGTACGCCTGTGTAGCAATCACTAGCTGCATGAGAACCACACCCCACCGCTGCCTTATAGGCAATGCCTGGGCTGCCTCTTCTACACCTCATCGTACGGGAGGAGGCGGCCCTGGCTGCCTTCGGGCTCATCACAGCTGGAACCTTAGGCAAAGACTAGAGTCAAGCATACACGTATTAGGGACTATGCGATCAAACGACAACCAATGATGGCATCACCCTGCGATAAAACCCCGAAACTGCACTGCTTTCAAAAGCACTACAACGTGACACTCACAGAAGAACAGAATGATCACTCAGGCCCGGAAGAGCTAAGAGTCTACACGACTATCCAAAGACTGACTCTGGAACCGGAGTCGGAGTTTTCTCACACGATCTTAACATAAACATATCCAGCCCGCTGAGAATGTTCAACACCGTCTACCGGGCGGAATATGTGGGTCTTGTACAGGCGGCATACGCGATAGTAGCCAGGAGAGTCACAGACACCCACATACGTATACTCTCCGACATAACGGACAGTCGTCTGTACAGGGCCTGCATGGAGGCTGAGGAAACCGTTGCGCATATGCTTTTCGAATGCACAGGTGTAGCCCAGATTAGAACAGAAACCCTCGGGGCACCCAAATCTTACACGGATGTTCTCAACAGACCAGGAGATATCGCTAACTTCTGGAGGGAGGTGGGCTGGCTGAAATAACCACCGACAGCCGCCATGGCTCACGCACAATGGTCCACTTAAAGGACTAAGTGCGGAAACCAAGCCAAATAACATAGAACATAAAACCGGAATGTCCTAGAACCAAAAATTAGAAGGCATGTGAGTGTGACATCTACAAACCCGCTCTGGGCCCGCGTGGTGGATCATGGCTTACTCCCTCTCACGGAGAGGAGGCCTGTGTGCCAGCAGTGGGAACGTTAAATGTAAACAAAATAGGCTGAATATGTAAACAACACAGTTTTATTGATTAAAATGATAAGTTGTTAATAATAAGTTAGGATAAAAAAAAAAATTACATGGAGATAATAAACTCGATAAAATAGGGTCTTGCTGGCATGATGGTGATGCACACATTTTTATTCATCACTTAGGACCGACTACTTACGCATTTATCATATTTTAAATTCATCTTGTTTCGTGTTATCATGTATCAAGCTATGTAATTTATCTATTATATTACTTATATCGAGCTAAATAAATATATGCAAGTTATTTGATTCGAATATAATATGAATTGATAATGATAAAATTGCTGAGAAGTGGTTTTAATGCATCTCTTCGACGACAGATGTCACTAGCTGCAATCTGGCGATCAAACGAGAAAATTGTGATTTAAAGTGAAAATATTAATTTTAGGCATGTGACATGTTATGCCATCAATATGTTTCAGTTTAAATCCTGAACAATTCTTGCATCAAAAAACAGCGCACTTCATTATTAAAATAATTAAACAATTAAAAAAACGTATTTCAAAAAAATAACAATTGACTTCCAAAGAAACACTACAAAGTGCAAAATAACTTTAATTTCGGAAGTCGGTGACTTTTGATGTGTATTTTAATTATTTGTCACCGCCTTCCGAAATTAAAGTTATTTTGCACTTTGTAGTGTTTCTTTGGAAGTCGGTTGTTATTGTTACGTGCTAGGGGTTCGTGATAATTAAAAACTGCCGATATGAATTACCAAAAACAACACTTTAATTAAACACACTAATTACACCACACAATTACACTATTGACCACTCTTAAGTCGCACTTGAAGATCGCTTTCGATGTTCTCGCATGTATCGCTTCCAATCAACTACCCGGAACGCGCTCCGTTCCCGCTTATATAGGGCCCTCGGATAGTTCCAGAACCTTCTATCGTAGAAGCATCTAGAATGTTCGAGTACATATCGGCCCTGACCGAACACATATCGATAGTTCCAGAAAGTTCTAGCATCGAACTTTCTAGAAAGATCTTGACCATTAACTCCGCTACTCGATACGAGATGTCTGTAGTGGCAACCAAACATTAATAGTGCGGCGCAACATTATTTTTTTGAAAAAAGTTTTTATTTTTCACTTTTTAGTTATCTACCCCACACCAATTCGAAATTTCATCATCCTTGGGATCAAAACAATACACATTTATGCGATAGCAACATTCGCGGTTGATTTGCTGTAATTTTTTGAAGAGTTCCTTTGTCTGTCTCCGAAACGCATCATCAGATCTATATGAAATTTCAATGGGACCATTTCGGAGTAAACCCCTTTCGAACAAAAAAAGAATTTTGCAAATCGTAATTTCGTAAAATATACGACGGAGTTATGCCCGAACATACTTAAAAAAAAAAAAACATGTCGAATTGATAACCTCCTTCTTTTTGAAGTCGGTTAAAAACTATCAAAATACAACAGACCCTATGCATATTGTAAATACCATACTGAAGGCGCTCGGCCTAATTACCTTGCAGCATCTTCGCTTTTTTAATTACTCCGTGGTTGTGTAGCTCTCAGTTTTTGAGAAACCATGGAGCTTTTGATATGGCTTTTAGAATGTTGTTTTGTGCCCTCTGGAGAAAGTTTTAGTTTGAGGCACTTGCTGTGCCCCAAAGCTGGATCCTATTATTTCCAAATTGGTTTTAGTATGGCATGGTACAACAACTATTATCAACTACATTGAGCAACTGCATAACTATGCTCAATGTGGAGTTTCTTCTCAGGAGCTATTGTAGACTTCTGTGTTGGTCTCTCTTAGCTTGAATATGAGCTTTCCATGTGAGTTTTCGATCAAGCTTTATGCCAAAATAACAACAACATTGCTTTGTGGTAGTTCCTGATAATCAAGTTTGACGGTGGAAAATTTCCTTGGCGAAGAGTGAATTTTCCTTCTTTTTGCCATTTATCCACATAATTAAGGGCATTTTTGGAGAATTTCAGAGGTAACTTCAGGATTTTTTTGACATCATGGGAATATTGGGGAACATCTGCTGTACATAACATCTAACATCTGGGACACACCTGCCGTGATATCATAGAATGGAAATGTGTAATCATCTTCCTTTACTTGAAATCTCCTGTCTGAAAGATATGAGCTTATAATTTCAAAATTTGAATGGAGTAGCGGTTGCTTGATTTTAAAGAATAGCGAACGTCCGACTCGTAACCGTTTAATGTAGAAAATCTGTAGTTGCTCGAAGTCAAAACGCCACAATATCAGTTAGCATTAAATCCCCCAAGGCATATTAACAATACTATCATCTATCTTCATAAATTCTACTTTATTTATTACCTACTCTTAAGTCTTAATGGATTTAGTCAAAGTATAATCGACCATCAATATTCTGAGTCAGTTCGCTAAACAATACTTGGTACAACAACACCCGTAGGTACTAGACAACTATTAAGCTATTACTATTCATTCTATTGCTACTATAAGCTGCCATTCCCACGAAACAATTTAATTATAGTGATGGAGCCGTGACCCCTAAGTTTTTTCAGTAACGTTGTCACGTTGTGAAACATGATTCTGTGATAACCATACGGATGGCAACGATATTAGGTACTAAATTTGATAACAATGTAACTATCGAGAAATATACGAGAGAGATCGTGGTTGGCTTCGTCGCCTCGTGTTCTTAAGGTGAACCTATTATAGTTAAGGGGAATGCGGTAAAGTAGTCCGCGAAATTAGAATTTTCTTTATTTTTTGCGATTTGCGGGGTCAGTGCCGAATTTAAGTTAATAAAAATATCATAGTATGGTAGAATAAGATTCTTCAATGCTTTCAGTTGGTCTCAAATGTCATGATTTTGTGGAATAGTCATTCAACAGGGCAATTTCAACTTGAGAGTTGAAGGTAATGATGGTTACATATATTTTTTTTTAGCCTATTTTGATTACCCCGTTGAAGCCTTTAAAACCATTAACAATGGTGCGTTTTCTGTCAAAGTTATACCTATATCATGAGCACATCTAATTAATTACATAAAACTTTTCCAAGGCCTTTTGGAAAAACAAACAAAAGCCATAGTAAATCAATGAGACATGCTTTTATAGTTACAATTTTTCCTTTAATATATTTTTATATGAGCTCATGGTAGGCTTTAACTTAAAACAAAAAACTTTTTTCAAAAAAATAACAACCGACATCCAAAAAAACACTACAAAGTGCAAAATAACTTTAATTTCGGAAGTCGATGACTTTGGATGTGTATTTTAATTATTCGTCACCGCCTTCCGAAATTAAAGTTATTTTGCACTTTGTAGTGTTTTTTTGGATGTCGGTTGTTATTTTTTTGAAAAAAGTTTTTATTTTTTACTTTTTAGTTACCTACCTCACACCAATTCGAAATTTCATCATCCTTGGCGTCAAAACAATGCATATTTATGCGATAGCAATATTCGCTGTTGATTTGCTGTAAATTTTTGAAGAGTTCCGTTGTCTATCTCCGAAACGCATCATCAGATCTATATGAAATTGAAATCAATGGGACCATATGGGGAGCCGTCACCTCCTTCAGCGAAGCAGTGATGCTCGCGAAGAGGGAGGCGGCGCACGTGAGGGAGAGGCAGCATATGCGCCCTCGCGACCCCAGCCGCCGCAGGATACGGAGACGCCCTGGGCGTCGGGAATCCCAGGCCGATTTCCGGCCACCGTAGGCATGGGCTTGCGGACGGCGAGTAATGGGTAGCTCGCTGTCCGGTAAGGACCAAGCCCAAGTCGACGGCGCGTTGTGTTCCACGCGCGCCTCAAAGAGATGTCAGCACAAAAAATGATGGGGCCCGCAAGGGCCGATGCCTGCCAGGGGTGCGGGTTTGTTCGAAAGAGACACCACAGCCCCTGGCATACGGGCTACTGAAGGAACACGGGTGGGTTTTAGTCAGTAAAAGTCTGACACGCCCTCCTGCTCCACCCAGAGCGGGAGAAGTTATTTAATGATTTCCCACCCAAAAAAAAGGGACCATTTCGGAGTAAACCCCTTTCGAACAAAAAAAGAATTTTGCAAATCCGTCTATATACGACGGAGTTATGCCCGAAAATACATTAAAAAAAAAATTAACATGTCGAATTGATAACCTCCTTCTTTTTGAAGTCGGTTAAAAAACAAAAATATAGTCCTTAAAAATTTGTATTCAAGCAGTGTTTGTAGAATAGATTTTGCCGGTGTAACATGATCCTTTATTAGGGATACTGCTACGTAATCACCATCCAGACTCCCCATCCCCCAAGTCATCAAAAATAAGCGAAGACCCCTCGCCCCGTGTAGTGCTTACGTAATACTTGAATGGCCCCATGTTGCGAACTCCCGATTCGATACCGTAATATCATGAAAGTCAGTTGAATTGTAGCAATCGGAAAATTCTTGTTCCTTTCGAGTAATTTCGAAAATAGGCACTGTAGGCCAATTTATTTTTCTCAAGAAGGAGATAGAAATTAAACTATTACAAAAGTAAACCACTTAGAAACCTCCTTTAAAGCATGCCCTTTGTTACCTAAAAAAATTGAAACTAACTTTGATAAGATAAATTATAAGTTACCCAAAACATGACAATTATTTATTTCCGTCGGTCATCAATCAGAGGACCGCTGTTATTGTTTTTCATTACTCAATAGAGATAGTACGATTGTAGCGTAGTTTTATCTTTAGGGTTCAATCAATAACTGTATTTATCTACTCGGTGATTATTACTCCTAAACTATATAAGCGCATCGAGCTCGATCGTCCAAGTTTTCACAAAACTAATACGCACCCAGAGAGAGAGAGAATTATTAAAAAAATATTTTGTGTCGTTTATGTCCTTTGAAAATAAAATAAAAGTCAAATTCACTTATCGTGACCATTTTCACCATATTGGGTCACGATAAGTGAATTTGACTTTTTTGGAAACGTAGTCGTGAACTAATCACTAGTTCGTGTATAGCAACATATTTTTTATACGTCTAAAAGGTTAGCTATATGTATAAGTGGTCCAGGGGTACAGCTAAGGAACACAGAGCGATCTTAAAATGTTCATCATGGCGGGGCCGATTGGGCACGCCACGATTGCGGCAGTAAGTGCCCTCTTTGAGGAGTGGTTCGAGAGGCGGCATGGGATCCTCACCTTCCGCCTGACGCAGGTCCTCACCGGACACGGTTGTTTCGGGAGGTTCCTGTTTCGGATAGGGCGGGAGGAAACGCCCGGGTGATTCCACTGCGAAGATCGCCCTGAGGACACGGTGGAGCATACGGTGGCGGTCTGCCCAGCTTGGGTGGAGCACCGCCGTGTCCTCGTGGAGGCGATCGGCGGCGGCGATCTCTCGCGTCCGGCCCTGGTCCAGGCCATGGTACGGAGCGAGAGGGCATGGGTAGCCGTCACCTCCTTCAGCGAAGCAGTAATGCTCGCGAAGAGGGAGGCGGCGCACGTGAGGGAGAGGCAGCATATGCGCCCTCGCGACCGTAGCCGCCGCAGGATACGGAGACGCCCTGGGCGTCGGGAATACCAGGCCGATTTCCGGCCACCGTAGGCATGGGCTTGCGGACGGCGAGTATTGGGTAGCTTGCTGTCCGGTAAGGACCAAGCCCAAGTCGACGGCGCGTTGTGTTCCACGCGCGCCTCAAAGAGATGTCAGCACAAAACATGATGGGGCCCGCAAATGCCGATGCCTGCCAGGGGTGCGGGTTTGTTTGAAAGAGATACCACAGCCCCTGGCATACGGGCTACTGAAGGTACACGTAATTTTGCACTGTAATATCTTACATCATCTACCTAGCCTTTTCCCCATTATGTTGGGGTCAGCTTCCTGTCTAACCGGATGCAGCTGAATACCAGTATTTAACATGGAAAGACTGCTTTTCGGATCTCCACAACCCAGTTACTGGGTAATACGATATCCCTTGGTAAGACTAGTCGTCAGACTTTCGGACTTTTGACGACCAGTAACGACTGTCAAAGATCCATGAATGACAGCCGGGACCACCGGCTTAACGTGCTTTACGTGGCACGGAGGGGTCTTGGTATGTAAAGATAACGGCCACGGATGGGTTACCGCGGCAAGCCTATAGCTTAACCAGGTAGATCGGCCCGTTTGGCTGTTGTAACATAACCACAACCCAAGTAGCACAAAAGTGATTTATGTGTACTTTTACAGTGCACGGTGAAAACATTGGCTGTATAAACTTGCTGAATAACAGCGTAGACAGCGCATCCTCTGCTGATATAACTCTAATTTGGGCACAAATTATTCAGCACATAGCTGTATAATAATTCCAATTGACAAAATTGAATTATATCAACATTATATTAGCATTTATGTGTGTAACAGTCACCCCAAGAGCTGAATATTGCCTGATTAACAAGGCACGTGTTACCTATAATACAGCAAGAAAGACGAATGTGTACATTTTAAATGTTTTTAAACGGTTGAAAGTACACACTGAGCGAAATTTTAGAATGCAATAACTTAACATTATTTATTTTTGAACCGACGAAAAAACGGAGGAGGTTACTCAATTCGACGCGTATTTTTTTTTTTTTTATGTATGACCACGCATAACTTTTTCCAGAGTAATAGATAATTCTTTTTTTATTGGAAAGGGTATACCTCGAAGTTGGTCCCATATAAATTTTGAAGAAAAATTCCAACCCTAAGGGTAAGAAAACAGGGGATGATTGATTGTTTACTCACTCACAGATTTTAATACTGAGTTGTGTATTAAATAAAAAATTAAGCATGTAGTAATTTGTAGATTATAGCCACAAAAAATTATAAAATAAAAACTTTTTAATAAAAAAAATTAACCGCCGAAAAACCGAAAAGTAAAAAATAATAAACTAGCTTTGTCCAACCCCAATAACTAAGTTCGCAAGTCGGTGACTCTGGATATGTATATAATGATATGTCACCGCCTTCCGAACTTAGTTATTGGGGTTGGACAAAGCTAGTTTATTATTTTTTACTTTTCGGTTTTTCGGCGGTTAATTTTTTTATTAAAAAGTTTTTTTTAATATGAACGTCTTTATGATCTCAGGTGCCATTTGTAAGAAAATAAATAAAATTTTAAGGTATTTAAATTAAACTTTGATTTCTTACTACATATTATGTTTGAAATCTTATTGGGGAGGTAACTTTACTGTAAAATACCATACATATTTAGTTTAAAATTTTCACGCGCTCTCAGAATATCATTAAATACTAAAATAAAACTAACAGAAATGGACTGTAAATAAAATAAATGTTTTTGTTTTTCACAAAGAAATTGATAAACAACTGTTTTTGTGTAAATAATTTGTAATCCCAATCAATTACAAGTGAGCTCATCTAGAATAAACCAAAATGAAAAGATAAAATTTTACAATAATACACAGTTACGCAGTGAAAATGGCGGATAGCAAGTGAACAGTTTTAATCTTATTTTAATGCTAAGGTTTGTACCTGTGGCGTGGAATTCAGTAAAGCGTAAAATAGTTTAGCACTTGTGAAATACAAATCAGCCATGGATCGATGTGAAAATCACTAGAAGTTCTGTCTTGGTGTAGATAAAAGCTGTTATTCGAGTGCATGGTAACACCTGACTAATAGGGTTAAAGTTTATCTGTATGCAGCATAAAGCATTATTTTTTTGTTAAATAACTTCACAAAGTAACTGCTTACGTTATAGTGAAACCTCTCTTAAAATGCAACAGAAAACTGCATTATTTATGTTTACAAACAAGCGCTCTTGCAGCTGATAGGATACTGCACTACTAGACGCTGAATTTTGGTGTGTTTGTGGTGATTAATGGAATTAGCGTACAGAAAAAAGCGTTACAGTAAGCCTCGTTTTTTTCTCAACAGCTGTTGCAGTCCGGGTGAATACTAATAAGACTTTATAAATGCTTAGATTAACGCTGTGGGCTTATGTGACAATTTATAATGCAGTTCTGTGCTACTTGGGAAGTCCCTCTAGTACTATAATATTTCTACACAACATAAGAATACGGTCTGAAAGTAGTACCGGTAACTGAGAAATTGTGTGAAAATTGGCTGTCATAGTAGAGGAATTTGAATGAGAAAAATGTCGTAAGGAACGTTTTGAGTACAAATGTCGATGGCTATAAGAGTGAGGGCAGACCAAAGAAAAAATGGGTGGATTGTGTGAATGATGATATGGTTAGAAAGGGTGTGACTACTGAGATGACGCCTAATAGAGGAGTGTGGAAGAAAAAGACATGTTGTGACCACAAATAAATTGAGATGAGGGCAGGAGAATGATAAAAACCCGATGATTTCCAAGAAATCTAATCCCGTATGTTATAGGTATAAGCCATGTTTTGTCTCTGCATCACCTTAAGAGGGAACATGGCGTGCGATCCTCCATACAAATGTATTCCCCTTTTTTCTTCCTGAATAATGCGTCTAGAGCATTTTTTTTTTCATAATATCAAGGTCTGCTGTAAATACGTCCCTGTCATTTTCTTTTTTCCGCAGCTAATTAGTAAAGTAAATATGACCCTCTATCAATTACAAAAAAATACCCTATTTTTACCGCCGTGATTAGAAGACTATCAGACAAATAAGAAAAGTTTATAACATAAAAAAAAATGATAGGAACCTAAACACACTCTTCCTTAAAATGTTAATGTATAAACAGAAAATGTATAAAGAGAAACAAGGGGAATACGAAACGTCGATCTCGTAATTTTTTTTGTGCTAATTTCGGTCTGAGCTGTAGCTGTCCCTATCACACACTACGGGGGCAGACTTACTGACAGCGCGAAGGCAATAGTTTCTACAAATACCAATACTATTTTTTAAATTCCTCGCAGGCCTCGTCCCCTCTTAAGATGATCATTCAACTGATAGAAAATTCCTTAGGCATAAAGTGCGCCTTGGTACAGTACTTTTTACACTTTTAATAACTATTTTAATACTTTACGCACGTATAAAAAAATTAATAACATGACAACATGGAAAATGTAAACGAAAAACTGGCTAGACAGTTTCCTAACCGAAAAAAATTGAATGTTTAAGCAATGTAATAATACCTTTAAACGTATATCTATATAATAGGGTATTTTCCAATTTGATAAAAACTATTTTAATTTAAAGATTGGTACGAAAAATAAAAATAAATTTATTTAAATCCATTTTCTCAATTATAAACGATTAAAATCAAATTTCTTTTTCGTTTTTTTGAATTTACCGCCAAAACGCTCCTTACGATGACTTTTTATCACTTGACATCATGACGTCAAATTGTGTAAACAGCACTAGTACAAATACTTATTTTGGCGCAGTTTTAGAAGTATTTGTGCACATAATATGCACCGCACACCAGTGATTTCACTTTCTATCCATTAAAAATCTTGTTAATTATAAACACGACACTCACTTGTTTACTTACCAACTACTTTAGTTTACACAAAGTTGACGTCACGTGATAAAGAGTCATCGTAAGGAGCGTTTTGGCGGTAAATTCAAAACAACGAAAATTAAATTTGGTTTAAATCGTTTTTAATTGAGAAAATGGATATAAATCTATTTACTTTTATTTTTCTGTTACATATTTCGACCCAATCTTCAAATTAGAATAGTTTTTAATAAATTGGAAAATACCCTATTATAATCTGAATCTCGGAAACGGCTCCAACGATTTTCATGAAATTTTGTATGCAGGGGGTTTCGGGGGCGATAAATCGATCTAGCTAGGTTTCATAAAAAAAAAAAACCGTTCAAAGCTCGGTCATCCAGATATTAAACATAGGTATTATTTAAATTACTACAGAACCCACCAATAGCAATTGGTTTTTAGGAATAGGTACTTTTTTGACGTTATCTTTAGGTATGAGTTATCTGCGTGTTTCTAATAAATATTTAAAACAGTTAACGATGGACTAATATAAACATAATTATAATTGTTTATAGATAAGAAAACTGAACACATGGTGGGTTCAATGAAATTGTGGTGCAATTTAAAGATAGTGGTCGAAATATAGAACGGAGATTTTTGTATAGGTATAAGGAAATAAATCGGTTAGGTAAATTATTTATTTTACACACACCCGTAGTGTAGTCTGTAGTTTATCTACCTACTTTTTTGACGTAGATGTTTTACTTATGTAAGGTGAAACGAGGCGTACCTACCTAAGCAAATTAATGACGATACCTATTATCAACGAAAACACACACGATACAAAATATACATAATGAAAGCATTGAAATAACAAATCACTTATTGTTATTGGAATGCAGGTCATTATATTTTTTGAGATGTCACTAACGTGCACACGTTAAGTGATGAATGGAACGACAATTAAATGTAACATTTGTTTCGCAGGCTGAGCAGATCTTCAAGAAGATCTGTCCAGGCGAGGAGTTCCTGCCGCGCGCTCCCGACCCAGAGGAGATCGTGTTCGAGGATGACGTCACGCACGGGCCCGAGTTTCAGCGCGAGCACGACGATGACGGCGACGCAGACGCACCCAAGCAGTAGGCGCACATGCATCGTGCCGCGATACAATCCTATCAGCACGTTTGAGCGAGTTGTCGTGCTTCCATGGCCCTAGAAAATGTGGATGGAGCCAATTTATACCGACACAAACATTATTCGCCTCTGCAGACACCAACAAAACCGCTATCGCCAACAGCACCAATATAAACAAAGCCTTGTATCAAAGGTGCCTCCACTCTTTCCTAGGTCCACGAGTTTTTTGCTCTAGTTTAAGTCAATATCAAAGTTCGATGATTTAAATATTATAAACACGCTTAAACGTGCTGAATTCAGCTAAGATGTAATCTCAGTAAGATTTATACGCTTTGGTCGCTTCGGACTTCGTGCATTCCGACTGGTGCGTTAGGTTTGAGAAAGTAAGATGAAACGTCGTTAAGCATGTAGGTACTCAGATTCCACGAGTGTGCTTATCGAAATTTGAGACCTGCTAAGTCTGCTTCTGCCTTGAATTCTTTAAAACTTATCGCTTTGATAGTTTGAACTTATTAAGAAATGAGTAGTTTTGATAGTTTTTTTAACCGCGTTATCAACTGAGACTTAGCCGGTTGCTTCCTACGTCTATCTGTGGCTTGTCAGGGTAGACTATCAGCTGGGTTGTCTTGATATAGTCAGCAAGATGAACTTTAAGCATTTTGAGGCTATTGTAAACGTTAGCAATAGTTTATTCAGCCAACGTGACGCCAAGATCATGATGAAGATCAGTGTAATACTGACTTGATATCATTATTAGGTATTTAAGGAATATTTGTATTATCACAAGGTTGCTACGCTCTCTAGAGATCTAGATCTACTGTTTTTTTTTGGCAGTACTGACGACTAATGGGTTTGTTATTAAGACGAAGGAGTTATAATTCAACAGATGATAATATTACGTGCAGTTCCAGTAGTATGTATTGCTAGCTAGGATGCAGTTTTTAAAATGTTAAGTGTAACATTTTTGGACGCACCAGTCTAAATCATAGATTGTAGCACATATAATTTTTATTAAGTTATTTAGCACTTTTATGATATTTATTGTCAAATTAAAATAATCATGCCTGCTTGTGCATTTATAATTCCAATAAATTGTGATTATTAGAATATGTGTTGTTTTCTTTATCGATCACTCTAGGTAACTAGGTAGGACAACAAACCTGTCATCGCTAATCCGTTGTATTGTAGATGTAGATGTCGAGAATCCGAGAAAAAGTCAAGCGCACATTATAACCGCAATGGGCCGCAGCGCAACGTATTTTCGTAGGTACAAAAAAGACCGTGGTGCGGTGGTTCATAAAAAAATGTACGATCATTTGCAGTGCAATGTTATGCGTTTTGGTGGGATCCGCAAGGACCAATGCCTGCCAGGGGTTGTTCGAAAGAGATACCGTGGCCCCTGGCACACAGGCAACTGAGGGAACACGTGTGGGTTTTAGTCAGAAAAAGTCTGACCACCCAGAGCGGGAGAAGTTATTTGACGATATCCCACAAACAAAAAAAAAAAAATGCTATGTGTTGCGGCCTGCCCCACGCAATTTTTGCTCTACTTTCTTAAGATGAATTGACATTTTTTAAATGATAAATTATTGGTTTCCCGACGATGTTTTCATATGATGTCCAAGATAAACTTCTCAAGTAGGTACGAGGATACCTACTACAGGTTCGAAACCAACTACCAATGTGACTATCGAATTATACATGCCAACAGCAAAGATCCGTTATTACTAGACCACGGCCTGACTTAGGCTAGTTTCTCGAACGAAAATTATCGCAAAATTAATTTGACAAATTGTCAAGCGCGCGTAAACTGTACAGCAGCGATTACTTAGCCATTGTATGAATAATTATCAACAGATAATGACAATTTGTCACATAATTTTTTGATGGTTTTCGTTCAAGATACTCGTGGTGTTATTCTCATATTTTGCGACTATCGCACTATCGGAGGCATGGGCATTACATAAGCTAGACTATACACTAAGAAGTAGGAAGCCCTGCTAAGTTTGTGTCTTGACTACTAACAAGATAAATGAGTAATCTTATTAACACCTAGGTTTCTGTGTATTGTTTATGTAAAGTAGGTAGTCTTCTATTGGTTTGTGTATAATAAATGTAATAAAAACGAAAATAAATTTTAATTCACACTTTATTTCTTTAAAACTTGATTTTTATCACAAAGCAACAAATTGCTTAAGTATATCTTAAAACACCAAAAAATAAACATATTAAAATGGAATACTCTGTTGCAATGGATAACATACGCTTAAATTATAATATTTATTTTTAACATCTAATTAGTAATTACATTCAAACTCATAGTCTTATTTATCATATAAAAATTGATTACTTCCTTCGAAAATTAACTAGATCTTTCCTTACATTCAGATATACATACATTGGTTTAGTTTTTATGTCCCGGAGACATTATTACACTTTTTCAGAATAATCGT
Source organism: Polymixis flavicincta (assembly GCA_949987655.1). NCBI lineage: Eukaryota > Metazoa > Arthropoda > Insecta > Lepidoptera > Noctuidae > Polymixis > Polymixis flavicincta. The sequence goes on along the minus strand of OX465181.1, from coordinate 20,122,745 downwards.
TTCTCATATGAAAACAAGCTGTGCACATTGCCTTCCAATTGAGCAGAGTAAGTCCTCTTCATGAATCTCAGATCTCCAGAGTAGCTCATGTCACGTAAGATGCCAACTGAACGAGCCCCAATGTCTTGGCAGCTGTGTTGCATGCCTGCCTGTAGGTATGGCAGGAATCGCAAGACTGAGCCCTTGTCCACAATACTTCCACTTACTCCTTGTGCCACTCGGTGCTTGTCAGTCTCCTTGTGGAAGTATCTGCTCATGGCAGCCCCTTTTCCATCCTTGTTCTCCATAGCTTCTAAGCTACCCATTCCTCTGTACTTCTTCAACCTGACTCCATCAGAAAAGAAGTATTCTCCAGGTGCTTCTGATGTTCCAGCTAGTAGGGAACCCATCATGACAGTTGTGGCTCCCAATGCTAATGACTTGACAATGTGACCCACAGATTGTATTCCACCATCTGCAATAACTGGCACATTGAACTGACGAGCATAGGATGACACTTGATACACTGCAGTGGCTTGGGGACAACCACAGGCCATTACTTCTTGGGTTATGCAGATAGAGCCACTGCCCATGCCAACTCTCAAGGCATCAGCACCAGCATCAATAAGATTCTTAGCTTGTATCCTTGTCACAACATTACCCCCAATCACTTGTATGTCAGGGTAGGTCTGCTTGATAAATTTTATCATTTCAATCTGATATACAGAATTTCCTTGAGATGAATCAAGAATAATCACATCCACTCCATTATTGACTAGCAACTTGAGGCGTTCTCTGTCTGTTACACGAGTTCCAATTGCAGCACCAACCAAAAGCTGCTTGTTGGAATCTTTAGATGCATTAGGGTAGCTTCGAGCCTTCTTTAAGTCAGTTCTTGCAATAAGGGCAACCAGCTCGCCATCTCCATTAATAATAGGCAACTTACCTTTCTTACTCTTTTCGAGAATGTAATTGGCATCTTGTAGTGTGACACCAGACTGAGCAGTTATCATATCATGAATGGGTGTCATTACTTCCTTGAGACTTAGTTGAGGATCTCCCTCCCTGAAATCAATATCTCTAGAAGTGACTATACCAATCAGACGCCCTCCCAGCTTGCCATTTTCTGTGATGGGATATCCAGTAAAACCATTTTTTTTCTTTGCTTCAATAACATCAGCTACAATATTGTTGGGGCCCATGCAAACAGGATCCCTGATGAACCCATGTTTATACTTCTTCACTTTGTGTACTTCATTGGCCTGGTACTCCGGCGTGCAGTTGTGGTGGATGATGCCGATGCCGCCACAGAGTGCCATCGCTATCGCCATGTCGGCTTCGGTTACGGTGTCCATAGGAGCGGATACAAGCGGTGATTTCAGGTTAATTTTTTTAGTAAGAGGCGATGTTAGGTCAACTTCGTCAGCAGTGAAGTCTATGTATCCGGGTAGCAACAGGAAATCATTGTAGGTCAGCCCCTCCCGGTTTTCGAAGATCTGTGCTGCAGAGAGTCCATCGCGAAGATCTACTTCGACCTTGGTAGACATTTTAGTGGCACGTGGATGTTATGATGATAGCTGTAGCGTCTGTACTATACAGTAATCACGACTATATACACTTTACGTATATCGATCCCATATGAAGAAATCTGAAGCTTGCTATAGTATTCTAAGTATGTGGTGGACTAAATCGCACACGTGGTGTTTGTTTTAACTTAAAACTTGTACTGAACAGTAATCTTAATAGGACTGGATTTATAATATCTTCTCTTTGTAAACTTGGTGTGGTAAAGGGTAAATTTTCAAAAATAGATTTCCGAAAAAATAGTAAATCTTTTACAAAAAAGAGTAATGCCGGCTACTCCACGTTCTATTGAAATGACACTGACACTGTTGAGCTTGACAAGTTGACAGGAGTAGGACAGACAAATAGAACTTTGGTAATTTCCAGTGTTGCCAACTCCAAACGTTCAAATCATCGAGTTCCCAAGTCAAAATTATCGTATTGTGGGCAAAATTATCGTACAGTCGCCAGCAGGTCAAGCTATCCCAAACTGTCAAATTTTCCCAATTGAACATAAACCTTATTCCTTTGTGATAAAGTTGAAAAACTATCAAAGAAATTTGACAGATTGGGGTAGCTTGATGTGCTGGCCTCTACCGTTGGCCAAATTATCATACGCCCTCATAATTATCGTACGGGCTGGCAGCACTGGTAATTTCTAGTGATACCATGGACACGTTCCGAGATACGATAACATCGATTTGAGCGCCGTCACACCCGTTCCGAACCATCCTGCGTTATCGCCGACCATGGGTTATTCTGATATCACCGTGAGCGCTGTCAAAAATGACAGTTGTGCTGTTTTGTTTTGATTCGCATCATAGCTTGAGCTAACTTAGGGCGCATTCCATAGTAGAAAAATAGCACTGTGAGCGCTCACATCGATATTTTGCGTTCCGAGTTTGATACGGAACGCTCGTGATCGCGATAAAAGTACTCACTCAACGTTAAAACATATTTTCACCACATTAGACTTGTATACACCACACATTTCTTATTCTTAGATAGAAGCACAATTTCAAATAAATCAAAGTTAGATAAAGATACGATGCGAATCAAAACAAAACAGCCCTACTGTCATTTCTGACAGTGCTCACGGTGATACTAGTAAATTGCATGGTCGGCGTTATCGCAAGACGGCGCATGTCATGACGTCATGTATGACGTTTCGCGGGAAATCGTTATCGCGCTCACGCCAATTCGGAACGGATGTGAGCGCGCTAAAATCGTTATTATCGTATCTCGGAACGTCGGGTTAGATTTATTTGAAATAACGCTTCTAACTAAGAAGAAGAAATCTGTGGTGTATACAAGTTTAATATGGAGAATATACAGGATAAGTTTTTATTCAGTGAGCAAGCTTTAACCATGAATTCAGCATATCATTGTAGACCCCCCAGCACAGAATTTTTTTGCCGGTACAAAAAATAATCAGCTGTTCCATACATTTTTACCGCGTAGGTATTGCACTTTTCTATGAAAAGCTGAACACTTTTCCATGAAACATTTCTGCACTGGGGGTCTAGGATGATATGCTGAATTCATGATTAAAGTTTGCGCACTGAATAAAAACCTTTCCTGTATGGATTCAGCCCGCATACGTTTTTTTCCCTAACTGTCAGCCGAGCTTAATAAGCCCCGATGGCAGCTGTCGTTTTCTTTTTATTTATATAATATTACTGTGGTATTGTTGACAGAAATGAGGGTTCTTAGTTGTCAGAATCGTGATATCTAACTCGGAACGCAAAATATTGATGTGAGCGCTCACAGCGCTATTTTTCTAATTCGGAATGTTTGTGGAAATCTATGTCGGGTTGTCCTTTTATTTCATTTTTAATCTGTCAAGTCCGGTTAATCTGTCAGTGATGAGATGATAACAAACAGTAAACAGACCTCGGCTACAATCAAATGTCGAAAACATTTAAAAAAAATATGGAAGCTCGAAATATTTTTGACAGATTGAGACAGACTGTAAACGTTGTTACTATTACAAGTGAATTTCGTTTTATTCACTGTAACAGGGTATTTTACTTCATATGAGCAAAAATCTAAAAATATATTATTGAGATAGCATATGCAAAAAGCAGTCGGAAAAATTCAAAAAAAAATCTAAGATTTCATTTTTTTTTATCTGAACACTATGAAATACTAGCCGCAATGTTATTTTCACAACCAAAGAAATTTTTATTGAATTATTATCTTACATTCACATACAGCAAACCAACTATAAGTACAAAAATAACATTTTTTTAAAATTATAAACAACTATCATGCAGGATATCAGCGCGTTTGTGTACACAGCAAACTGATGTCATACCCACAGAGCAATATGGCGTCCACTGCGTCCAGCGTTTTTGTCAATTACGCACGAAATATATAAAAATGTTAAAGGAGAATGGTCAAAAAAAACCCAGAGCGAACAGACACAGGATGTAGCTCAGAATTTTAGTAATATTTAGTGATATCATTCTGTGAATATTTCACTATTAGATTCGATGGCTAAATGTGTGATATTGTGCTATTTGTTTTTCATCAGGGGTGATTTTTTTTCTTCAAGATTTCTTCGTTTTGGGCATTTTCGACGACATACATACTTACACCGCACCCTTAATCCCAAAAGAGTAGGCAGATACTGCAGATTGTCAAAATCAACTTTCCATTCCAGCCATTTTTCCCCTTTTTTTGCGAGACTCAGCGTTTTGAGTGGAATTCTGTCGCCGCCGTTTTAATGTTAAGTCTCATATTAGTCTCTTTTATATTTTATTGTACTCATCATAACAAACAACTTTCCCAGAAACGATTTTTTTTAAATTGGTTGGTTAATAGGTTGCATAATAAAAACACGATTTTAAATAACAGAAAAATGTATTTATATAAAAGTTTACATTTCATCTAGATCTAATGTGACATTATCTAAAAACAGAGCAGGGTGTAAAAATGTGGGTTCGTGTCTTGCCCATCCCAAATAATATACAACGCTTATTACATGGGAGCAACTTCCCAAAGTCCTCTTTCCATGGATGCAGGAGCAGTAATATTCTAGTATAGCTTGTCTGCCATCTTCTCTTTTATATAAAATATACGTGTAGTACGTCCTGCTCCTAACGTGCCTTGATTGTATTTTACATCTGATTAGTACTAGTGAGTTAGTTTCATTATATTCTTCCAGTTCAATCCGCTCCGGATGTCTGAAGACTTCCATTTCATATACGCCTGTTCTTTTAATATGCTCGCTGCAATAAGAGCGAGCGATTTTTACGTGGTATGTTCCTATGGCGAACAAAATCAAATCCTCGTGAGTTAGCCGAGGGAAATCCGTCAAGTTTGGGTCGTTCCCTTGCATCAACACAAACGCTACCCTCTGTCTATTTAAATTATTTATAAGTACGTAATTCGCAAGAAGATTGGGTTTGTTTCTGTTTCTTGTTATTATTTCAATGAACTCATTGGTGTAGGCGCTGTCTTCATAAGGCTCTTGAAAACCATTTATGAGAGCGGCGGCGATCTTGTAATCTTTGATAGTGGTCGGTAACGAGCGGTTAAATACTTTATGCCGAAAGATTTTAAAATCGCGTTTAAACCGACCGTTTATAGCTTCCACCACCCATCTACATACAGTCACAAGTCTAGATTTATTAGCATCTTCAGTGGACAATTGAATTTCACCGCGTCTCTTCGTCGGAGGCATGTGGGCTACATACCCATAAGTTTCCAAAATAGGGATTGAGTCGCGGAATCCTCGGTCTAATATAAAAATATCTCCTTCTTCAAGAAAGTAATTGATTACCGATTCTTCCATTGGACCTGTGTGATTTCCTAAAATCTGCTGAATAATTGTGGCGTCGGAGGTTGCTGCTTCATAAGGACCAGTCACATCCAAAATATACCCGTCTGCACAAACCATCATAAATGGTTTGATTAGGTTTTGGTACTTATGAGTACTATAACTCCTCCTTTGGAAGAGGAAGTTGCTACTCTTTTGGATAAAAATATAGGTGCCATCTAATATTAAAATAGCCTTAGGCGATTCTTCACTGCCAAAGATGTAGTTAGGCAAAATCCTATTTCTGTTTATCACTTCAGTCCGAGTAATATGATCAAGTCCCAAATGCCGGGGAACAAAATCATGCAAAAGACAATTTCTCGTTAAGTCGATTTTTCGATCGATAGTTCGCCTAGACTTGTTAAAAATAGTACCAATTCGTACGTTAGGCTCCCCAGTTCTTATTTTACATAGATAAATGCCCAGATCTTCTCGTGGAGACACCGATCTACGACTTAAGGTTGGTACTTGTTCGATAAGATCGTTAAACTGGTTATGGTTCAAACCAGTCCAGAAGTGCAAGTCTTCTGTAGATATTTCAAAAATATTGTCGAAATCCAAATTGTTCCGTCGTTCTAGCGCCATCGTATACAAATCAATTATTTCCTGAACATTTTCAGGATTGAAGGCGGATTGTCTTTGTGGTACGTAGCGAGGAATATCTTCCAAAGATGTGTTCCTTAAATGATTTTGACAAATCCGGGCAAGTTGAGGTATGTAAAATTGATAATAGCTCAGAAGAAATACCTTGATGGAGTTTGGTACTCGGTGGAGTTGTAGGTTATCACAATGGTCTATTATACAACGCCTTGACGTATTAGCTGCCCGTGTCAGGCCTGGGATCGCGAAAGGAACTCGAGGGGCTGGTGGAGGCGTTGGTTCACGTTGTAATGTGCGGTCGATCCTACACCAACAAGCGTGACAAATTGACCTTGATCCGTCAAAAGCAATCTGTAAGAAGTATTCAAAATAGTAATACATATATCATACATTTACTATAGCACGATTTATACACTAAGTAGTTAGAAATCTTAGAATTAAAGGTAAGAAAGTACCTAGAAGCATTGTAATTGTAGCGATATGTAACACATGAGCTTAAGCACCTATGACGGCACACGTCTATTCTATTCTATTTTTTATTATGGCAAGCAAAGCCGATGTCGACTATTCTGCCAATGTCTAAAGTGAATTGGAAAAGCATGTGTGCACAAAAAAAAAAAAAAAAAAAAACTATGGATAATAATCTTCGATGATACAGTTGGGCTTAATGTTGATCTTGTGTGGTTAGTACTGGACTGAAACAAACAAAAAATAAATACATACTAAAATATAATTGTTAGAACATTAAAAATACATAGTATACCACATAAACACAGATTCAGGGAGTAAATCATAATTTTATATTATTGTGACGGGACGGCACACGTCTACTAACTACTAAGTTCAAGACAGTCAACGTCGCGATGTCAGACTATACAGTCGGTTACTAACCATAGCTCGCCTCACTTGTGTTATTTTTAATAAGGAGGTGATGGATTGCATTAAATATAGAATAATAATGATTCCAAATTGAAAACTGACTTCGTCTAATAAGACGATGTATATTGCTATTGCAATCATCATCATGATTTTTTTTAAACGTTGCCCCACACTAGGAATTTCTCCTGTATTGTGCTATATTTTGTAAAATATAGCCTATGTCACCCGAGGATAGTGTAGCTTCCCAACAATGAAAGAAGTTTTCAACTCGATTCAGTAGTTTCGGAGCCTACTCAATGCAAACAAACAAATAATCAAATATTTCCTCTTTATAATATTAAGAAGAAGAAGATGAAATGACTCTTAGCACTGTAAGATGATTTCGGATCATGGCAAGAATAGTAATTATGGTTGACCTACTAGGTAAATAAAAGAGTAGTACATACCTCTTGTAGCGGTTCCAAGTCACGAAAAATAACTTCTACGAAGTCTCGCCGGGTTTCGAAGAAAACATATGTGAGAACATGTCTCCGAATCCGTCTCAGTGCACGGTTGCATGTAACACATGTATTATCCATTTTAACCAGTTACCAATCTTTAAGCAAAATTCGAAGTCCAAAAATCAGTGTCCAAGTAGTCGTAATATTAACACAGCAAAGAACGCACAGATCACAACAAGGGCTATTGAAGGACTGCGCGTGGGCATTATAAAACACTTTTCAGTTGAACGATATTTTCGCTAACACCAGGATTGGTGTGTTGGTTGTACTTGCCTGTATCTTTTGTTTCGGTTACGCTGGGATAAGCAAATATTATCTATCTCGCTCATACTTATGTGAGAGGGATAGAAGATTATTTGTTTTACACAAAGCTTCTTAAACTTCTTGGAATTGATAGCGGTGGCGAGTTAATCCCTGCGCATTGTTCAAATGTCCAATGGACCTACGAGGCGGTCCGTACGTTTAAAAGTCAAGTCTTCATATAAAGTAAATAATTAAATCAACGTTGCTTTATGTTTATTTTTAAAATACTTAGTACGTAGGTGTATTTAGTAAGTATATTTGCATTTTTGACGTGACAACGTCTTATAATTCGATGGAGCCGGCTGCACGCACGAAAAAACATGACTCATGCGGCGTTACCTCGCTCTGAGGCGTTCCATTTAAGGCTTGAAGTGCAAGCGAGAGCGCGGAACGACCGAGAAAGAGGCACAATCGGCCTCCGCGTTCGGCAGCGTTCGACATCTGTCTCTCTCCTACTTGAGTAAGCGATGCGTCCGCGTGGACAGCTGCTATACAATAATACAATAATAAACAATAGTATTATCTTATGACGTTGTCACGTTCAACTATCGTCAGTAAACCGACTTTACAGACAACCGATTTTTTTTTTCATTCAATAAGTAGGTACGTTGTCTTCCAGTATTGTTACTTTAATCCCTGACCTAATGGCTATGGAAGTGTATTAACACTATTGAATAGTGTATTTATATCGTGTGTAAATGTATTTATTTATGTAAGCCGTGTGATTTTTTGTCTCGTAAAAGTCGACTAAGAGACTTATATTATAAGTCTGCATGTGTATGTATGAGACTTAACACTGAAACGGTGGCGACAGAGTTCATCACTTATAACGCTTAATCTCGCAAAAAAAAAAGCAGCAGAAAGTGGACTATAGATAGTTGATTGACAATCTGCAGTCTCTGCCTACTCCCTTGGGATTATGGGCGTGAGTATATGTATGTATAACGTCGGATACACCCACAGCAAAGAAATCTTAAAGAAAAAAAAATCACCCCTGATGAAAAACAAATAGCACAATATCACACATTTAGCCATCGAATCTAATAGTGAAATATTTACAGAACGATATCACTAAATATTACTAAAATTCTGAGCTACATCCTGTATCTGTTCGCTCTGGGTTTTTTTTCCATACTTGATGACCATTCTCCTTTAAATGCTTATAAGGCACTAGTCGATTCAATAAAATGTTGTGTTCTTTTTTTGTGGTTTCTTAGTATTTTAGAATTAAATTATGACACTTTTCAAAAATGAATACCCTATTTTACTTGCCGGTGGGTGCAAGTAAGGTCAAAAACGATCCCTCCAGTCCCCAGACCGCTACCTTTGCTGTGTTCCGCATTCGGAACGCTGTTTTGGCGTTGGAATTTGACGGAAACTTAGCGTGGACGTAAGTTGTCAAAAAATAAAAGGCTAGTTTTGACATTTGTCATCGCGACGTAACTAGTGAAGTATTCAAACGACTCGGTACTCGATACTCACAATAAACTGATTCAAGTTTGATTGAGTATTTGATCGATTTGATTATGTATTGTAAAGTGCTTTGGATTAAAGTTCTGATTACAAAATTTAACTTAAACTTTTATTTTGCAGAATTCATTTCTAAAGGCCATTTTGAGTGGTGCCGGACGTAAAGAATAGCACCATCCCATTTCTTCCCGTGGGCGTCGTAGAAGGCGACAACGGACCGACTAGAGAATGGGCAGCGGCGTACTCTATGCATTTTATCACCATACTGCGATCGCCAACCCGCCTGCCAAGCGTGGCGATTATGGTAAATTCCCCCAAAAATGGCAAGCACCAACAAAAAACGGCCCCTAGTACTCGGCGGCCCGCCTACCCTTGGCTACGGTAGCGGTCGAGGCTACGGCGAGGCAAGGGTGCTAAGAATCTCCGGAAGAGATCTGGCTACTACGACCAGAGAAAACTGGGCCTGGCAACGTACAGAGGCCAGCACATCAAGCTACCCCAATCTGTCAAATTTATTTGATAGTTTTTCAACTTTATTACAAAGGAATAAGGTTTATGTTCAATTGGGAAATTTTGACAGTTTGGGATAGCTTGACCTGCTGGCGACTGTACAATGCTCGATGAACTCAGTAGAGTCTCCGAAAGAGAGGGTCTCGAACGAAGGTATTGTCGAATGCTCATGTAACACCCACTCTCATGAAGATCGGAGAATCTACACTCGAAGTTGTAGACGATTATGTTAACCTGGGGAAAACTGTCCAGTTAGGTAGGTCCAACTTCGAGAAAGAGGTCAATCGTCGAATCCGACTCGGCTGAGCAGAGTTCGGGAAGCTGCGCAATGTCTTCTCGTCCTATATCCCTCAGTGTCTCAAGACGAAAATCTTTGACCAGTGCGTGTTGGTGTTGTACATATGGTCCCGAAACGTGGTCGCTCACAATGGGAAGGCCCATTGTGAGGTACCACATTTCAGAAGGCTAAAAGTCACCCAAAGGTCAATGGAGAGGGCTATGCTCGGAGTCTCCCTACGTGATCGAATCAGGAATGAAGAGATCCGCAGGAGAACCAAGGCAACCGACATAGCCCGAAGAATTGCCAAACTTAAGTGGCAGTGGGCGGGGCATTGCTCGCAGAACAGATGGCCGATGGGGCCGCAAGGTTCTGGAATAGCGACCGCGTACCGGAAGACATAGCGTTGGAAGGCCTCCCACAAGATGGACCGATGATCTTGTGAAGGCCGCAGGAATCCGTTGGATGCGAGAAGCGCAGAACCGGTCGAAGTGAAGGAACTTGGGGGAGGCCTATTTCCAGCAGTGGACGCCTTTCGGCTGAAATGATGATGATGAATTAATAACGCAGCGGAAGTCGCGTTAGATCCCGTGATCCTGGTACAAGTGCGGTGGTACGGTACACCGGAGTGGTTTTAGTCAGTAAGAGTTTGACAGACCCCTCGACCCTCCCCAGGGCGGAGGATATCCATGAGGATTTGCCCCCTTGATCAAAAATTAAAAAGGGTGCAGTGCATCCAATCGCGGATTTCATTTAATCGGTCGACCTCAATGGTGACCTCCCACGCACCAACCGCTCTACGGAGTATAAACAAGGAGTTAGGCATCATCACAATGGTTGTTTTGCATTTGTTTTTTAATTCCTCTCAGTCCGAATATTATGTAGTTACCTACATTACCATCAATTACCTACTTCCTAATAGCCAGCATCGTCATGCTGGTTTCTGCGGCGTCATAATCAACTTGACGTCTCGGGTTTTTTTTTCAAATTAGAAAGTTAATGTACGGTATTTAGACAAATGATTAGTTTCGGTATTTCCGATTGTTTTTTTTTTTGTGAATGTAATGTTGACAGTCTGTTCCAATGGAATCACCGATGAAAGTTTTTAACTTAGTGACCTAATAATAAAGAAAAACAATGTCTTCATGCGCCCAATCTGTATAATTTACAAACGAACTTGTGTTTAAGACCCACACAAGATTAAAATAAATCACTTTTCATTCATTCCCTTAATTATAGATTAAATAAGTTACCATTTTGGCTAATAATAGCTTCACAACCTTTAAGTAGGTTTACGAAATTTCACATAATTTACATTAACCTCCACTTTTTCACGCAGTTGTTTATATTAACCACTGTTTGTTCACTGAAAGGGATGAAGTGTTTTTCAGAGTCACTAGGACACATCATAAACAACTTCTGATTGTCCATAAGGATCCAGCTGCCACTTGGTTTATTCACTGGTCCGCCTTGACGCACTGTCCGTTTACTTTGGCGAACCCTGCAGGACATGGGTCGCCGTTAAACGATGATCGTTCATCCAAAGTGATTTCTGGAACGGTCCCATTAAATGTTTTGTTTGTATTCACGAATGCTGGTTTCACTGTTGTCACATTTTCACTTTTCACATATTTTACGGTATTCTGCCTAATAGCTGGGTTAGTGACGTATCCTGGTGTTCTATTATTCTCAAAAGTAATGTCTTCGTACACATCGTTGCTAAAGTATTCGGTGCTATTCACTGGATCACTATCGTACAAAGGTCGATTCATCTTCTCTGGGATCTTAGAAGAAACAAATAGTTTTCGTTCCGGTTGGTTCTCTCTCACGGTCGATGGCTGGTTAAAGTTAATTCTTCCATTGGCTTTTTGCGGCAGGTCACGATCAGCTGGTCGCGGCGGATTTGTGTACAGCCGCGGAGGAGCCTGCGAAGTTCGAAGCCCCATATTATATTCTTGATACGGAACCGGTCTGAGATCCAACGCAGGCGCGTGCAAAGGTCGTAGGTTCGTTACTTGCGACACGACTGCTTCTTGACTGTGGATTTTTCCTACTATTAAAAACGCTAAAATGAGTAATTCACTCATGACAGGGTAATTTTGCTATGTATGGATTTTTTAATACAGCGGAATAACTTTTTTGAACAGGTACACAGTAAACAAGGTGTTAGTTTGGAAACAGCTGGACGCGTAATAAGGTATCTGTTTGTTGTTCATTGGGCTTCACGCTTTTTGCACTTAAGGCCAAGCCACAAAGTTAATTATGGTTTCGTGAACATAAAATGGTAAATCATCACAATAGCAGTTAGCTGGCTCATCTACCTACGAGAATGTTGTGATACATAATTAAGTAGGTACAATTCATATGCAATATTTTATAGATGTGTCATATAAATATTTGGTATTATTTCCTTACTAGCATCGGTATAAAAATAAGGAAAAAATGAAATGAAATTACCGGTTACACAAATGTCGTACGTATCTATTAATAAAGTTTTCCTATTTAATTAAATGGTAGGTAACATACAAAATTTGACGATGTTTCCAGAACAATTTGATGTGTGTGTACAAGACATATTATTAAGGAGTCGTTCTATTCATACTACTAAGTAATAAGGTCACCTGTAGGCAGATAGAAGATGAGGTTTGCGATGCTTTGGAAAAATAACAAAACCCAACGAAATTAATAGAAAGTGTTCGCGACGACGCATCACTACATTATTTAGTTTGTTTTTTGACATTAATTCAAAATCGTAGTGATTACAGTGATAGCAAAAGCCCTAAGGTAACTTCGCTCATAGGTACAAGTAGCGCTCCGAGCGCTCAAAATACGGGAATATTTCTCGTTGAGATTTATGTGTGTTCTTAATTAATGTTCGCGACGATGCGTCACTATATAGTTTAATAGTTTGTTTTTGACATTAATTTAAAATCATAAGGATAACAGTGATAGTTAAATCAATAGACAGCGGTTATAAGTGCCTACTTTATGAAAACCGTAAGTACCACCCTTTCATACCTCATTTAAGTGGGCTATATAGCCGTAATTTATAGTCTCAAGTGCGCCCAGGTAACCTAGAACCGAGACCTAGCCTTGGGCGTAACTTCCCTTAACATAACCTCAAGATAAACCCACTTAACTGAGCTTTGAAAGTTGTGTTGCTTTGGCTAAGTAATTTTTAAGATTTGAGTTTTGCTAGCCATCTTTCAGGGCGCGTCACGCCCTGAAAGTCATATGTGTAACGTTCTTAATATTAGATTGTTTTGGGTCTGTAACCAGAATTGAAATAAGTTCAGTAGTTTTCGAGAAAATCAACTTTTAAAATATTTATTGGTAACATTTTTCATAATTTTTCGGGTATTCTTGACATAATCTTTCAGTGCGGGAAGATATAGTCCGTACAGATATCTCAGAAGATGGGAATTTCAGGGGGAATACAGGGATATATAACATGCCATATGTACAGTAATATAATAATGTGTTCTATGCAATATTCCATTGTAATAATAGTCGAAAATAGAATAAAAATAGAAAAAAAGTTAAAACAGGAAGCAATTTGCGGCCCTCGTTACGGTAAAGTTTCGAGGCACCTTAGAAAATATAGAATTAAACTAATTTGTAGTCATCGGCAAGATAAATTTGTTATTTTAAACTTAAATTAATTAACATGTAGTACAAGTAAAAGTTCTAAATTGCTTCCTGAAGATTAAATCAAAATGTGTGTTATTTAATCAGGTAAAGTACCCCTTCACAGAGGTGTCTCAAAAACAACCCCTTCCTAGACGAAAGTCTGGAACCCGTTTCTTTGTCAGTCGTCAAAACGTTGGTAACGTCGTGAAGAACAGAAGATATTAGCCGCCCCTGTAGATATCTGGAACCTATAGGTGCAGGACGTCAGCGCCGCGTGGCCTGGGAGACCTACATACACACCGCCACACCGGGATAGAACCTGGATAGGAATACACCCTCCCTACACACCCTTCGTGTCCAAGCGATCACGCCCGTCCGGTACAGAAAGAAACATTAAGAAACTACTTAGGAACTGTGTTTAAAAAAATATAACCAACACGCTGTAGGTATTCTCCTTAAAGGTTAATCATAGATATTTAATTATAGACGAGATATAGTGATTGTCTTCAAAACAGGTATACTTACTATGAAGGCAGATTATGGTGAGGTATAAAATCTTTTAATAATGTGGAAGTAATTACCTAGTTTTATAATTTAACGACAGGTCACAAGAAATACTTAGACATTTTAGAGCCTCACAAAGAATCAGAAATATTTTAAGTAAAAATACTTTGGTTTGGTCTCAGACAGACAAGTAAGGTAGGAACTGGGCAAAAAAGAGACATGTAGGTGTATTTTTAGATGAGGTATTTGGAGCGAATAAAACAAAAAAAATATCATTATGTATTAAATTTTATTAAAATCGTATCGTCATTGCTTACAGCTGCTGTTTTTAAATTTATTGATCTTGTATCCTTATGTCTAGTGGTAAGTCCTCGTCTTCGTCGGCTGGTTTTGGTTTACTGTTATCTGTCTCTCTTTTGGGGGCATTAACCTCTATTTTGTCACCGCCGTAAACATAATCGTTGGGTCCAAGTGGTACGAATAGAGGATACTCATCTTCAGGTTTTAAATATTTTTTCGTGGTTTCCTCTGCCGGCTTATTGTATCCGTAATTAGGTTTAGTGACGCTGCCTATTGTTGGATTTACTACGACGGGCTTGGTGGTTATGTGATCAGTTGTTTGATCTTGATATCCACCTTGGTTTGGTTTCTCAGAAGGCTGATTATTATATCCGTTGTTATTCGGTATAGGTTTATTGAATGGGTTGTTGTGATTTTCGTTATTTGGAATAGGTTTGTTGAATGGGTTGTTGTGGTTTTCGTTATTTGGAACAGGTTTGTTGAATGGGTTGTTGTGGTTTTCGTTATCTGGAACAGGTTTTCCGAATATGTTTTCGAAGTTCTCGTTCTGGTCGTTGGGGTTTTCATTCTGGTTGTTGTGGTTTCCATATTGGTTGTTAGGGTTACTATTTTGGTTGTTGGGATTTCCATTCTGGTTGTTGGGGTTTTCATATTGGTTATTGGGGCTGCCATTTTGGTTGTTGTAATTTCCGTTTTGGTTGTTGGGTCTTCCATTTTGGTTGTTATAATTTCCGTTTTGGTTGTTGGGTCTTTCATTTTGGTTGTTATAGTTACCGTTCTGGTTGGGTCTTCCATTTTGATTGTTGTAATTTCCGTTCTGGTTGTTCGGGTTTTCATATTGGTTATTGTGATTCCCTTGATTGTTTTGGTTTCCATATGGTCTATTCGGATTACCATACTGGCCGCTGGGATTGCCGTTTTGGTTGTTCGGCTTATTGTTTAGATTATTATTCGGGTTTCCATTTCCATACTGGTTCGGGTTCCCGTACTGGTTGTTAGGGTTACCATATTGATTATTGGGATTCCAATTACCGTTGGCGTTTTGGTTATAATTGTTCGGGTTTTGGTTACTTTGGTGTCCGTGATGATGTTGATGATGATGCTGATGGTGGTGATAGTTTTGTCCGTTGTTGGGGGGTGGGGGACGGTTATTGTAATTGTTACCTTGAGAACCGTATCCGTTTTGGTTTGGTGGTCCGTAGCCTCCTCCGTGGGGTTCTCTCAGTGGTTCATCATCTTTCACAACGACTTCTACGACAACGGTTTCACCCGGCGGTTTCCCTGGCTTGTGTCCTGGTTGACGATGACTGTTCAGAACTTGCGACACGCCTCCCAAAAACGCACCAGCGACATCGTGTGCCGCACCATGCACTGTTGAATGTACGTCTATTGCTCCACCCAAGAGTCCTTCCAATAAACTAGCGTTACACTGACAACTCACAACTATTACAACAAGCACTGAGAATAAGGACTTCATTTTTAATTATGTTAATAAATAAACGTGAAGAGATGCGCTCGTCCTTGTCTGACTAAGTGCGATGTTCGTTTACGTGTGCACAACTAAGGCGTCATCTTCACAATACGATTGCTATTCTCTTGTAAACCTGTTTTGACTGACGAGTTTATTCGAAAAATTATAAAGTTATTCAAAAACTAGACACCCTCCTCTAATCGTTCGTTTCCAATACACAACGACATCTGATTTACTTAGTTGTGACGGTAGGGTGGGTATTTATTTTAGTGTGGTCAATATTCATAATAAACTGAAGGTAAAACTTTTACTTTTAGATAGATAAAACGTATTCATTTGTTATTATTATTTGTGTGAGCTTTCAGTCCATTCAAAAACTTTCTAATATTATGTCCGTGAGGTGAAATAACAATTCGATTAGCATTTAACATTGAAATTGGCTACTCTACAGTATCTTTTCGGGTATCAAAATCATAGTCGTGGTCGTTATTATTTTTATTAATATCCTGTTTTGTTTTGGGTCGTTTAGTATTTCCGTGAAGCATTGACGCGATGCCTTGCTCATAAATAGGTTTATTATTCGCAGGCTTATCCGACAAACTCGTTCCACCGTGGACAGTCGGTTCACCTTGATTTTGTGTGTGAGGTCGCCGCTTGGTCACTCCGAGAGGTTGAAACGGTCCCGAGTTCACTTCATTTGGGCTCGGTGTCGGAAAATGGTTTCGTTCTTTTGTTTTTAAGCCAAAGTTTGATGGATATAGGTATACTTAATTTGATGAACTTGTTCATGTCCTCCATAATTTTCTTAAACTGGGAGTTTACTGTATCATGGTTAAAGATGCCGAAATTGTTTGATGGATGCACGGAGGGCAAACCTGTTTGTTCTGTTCGCCGCCTGGCTTGTGGTACAACTTTCTCGTGTTCAGGTGGTTTGTTAGACGTCTTGTGTATAATATCCAATACATCGTCTATAGAACCGAGGTCTGGATTGATCAGTTTATCAGATAGAGCACAGGATATAACTGCACATAACAGTGTCACATGAACTAACATTTTACAAATAGTAATGCGCTCAGCTTAAGGGAATTCGGAATGATTACTGGCTGCTTTTCGTTGCATATCAATAAAGTGTAATTAATAAGTAATTATTTAATCATTTATACTAATGAAGTAGGTATTACCTAGACATCAAAATAAGATACCCATTTAACGTCAATTTGCCTCTTCGTATTAAAGCGAGTTCGGGGATTTCCATTAGCAAAAAAGTCAAGATCAAGTTTGATTGAAAACATTTAAATATTCTATTTACATTATTTAAAATGTGTGCGTTACGTAGAACATATTATAAATAAAAGATTAGTGTTACTTAAGTATTTTAAATACCTATACTGATTGGTCTTTTATTTATTACTAGCAGCGCTCTGCGGTTTCACCCGCTTAGTTCCCGTTCCCGTCGGAAAACGTGAATAAAATATAGCCTATGTCACCCGGGGATAGTGTAGCTTCCTAACAGTGAAAGACTTTTTCAAATCGGTTCAGTAGTTTCGGAGCCTATTCATTGCAAACAAACAAACAATCAAATCTTTCCTCTTTATAATATTAGTATAGGTTAATAAATTATTGAGTATGTGTATCAATAAAAGCATGTGTTCGCAGTAATAATAGGTGCCTAATTAGCATTTTTGAAAACCCTTTTTTAAATTTTAAATTTAATTTTTATTTCCTGCTTTTTAAACTTAATGTCTCGCTCGCTTAAATCGGCGCATCGTTGCGTATTTTTCCCACAGTGAAGTTTGTTACTAATTTATCCTCATTTCTTGTCCTGATCACTATTCTAATCTATTCATTGAGACCTTTTCAATGAGCCCAAACACGATACTTTTGATGTTTGTTGGTGAGTCACTTGGGCATCCTGGAAATTCCAGAGGTTGCTCCAGCATCATTTCAATGTTACTTTGTTCGTCTAATATCATTGAAGTAATAGAATACAAAATTTCGAGTTAATCAGACACGTGGAAGATGCTCAAATCCCTTCATCAACCAGAAAAGAGCTGATAATCTTCAAACGGCTGAACCGATTTTGATGAAACATGTCTAAGAACACTCCCGACTAATACACCTTTCAAACAAAAAAAACAAAATCAAAATCGGTTCATCCGTTCGGGAGCTACGTTGCCTCAGACAGACACACACACAGACACGTCAAAGTTATTTTACACGTCGTTTTTGCGTCGGGGGTTAAAAACCAGTTTGTGTTACATTTTCATTTCGACCAATTTACAAAAACAAATCGGTAGTACCTGCTGCTAAAGTCACGTTAATTTTTTTATTTTTTTTGTAAAAGGTTGATCATGCCATAAAACGATTAACTTAGAGCAAATAAAACAAGTGCAATTTTAGTTGAACTGTATTAATTAACAAGAATTTGAAATCGTGAAGACAAAGTTAACAGCGGGAATTTACTGTAATTAATAAAATCTCTTGCCTTGCATTGTGGCTTCATTTTTATGTAGGATTTACTTGGACCCGGTTTTACCCGGGTTAAACCCGGTTTCTGAAAAGATAATCAACAACGTGCTAAAATTAAGTGCATGTCAAGTGATTCGATTGGTTGAAGATATCTGGCGTTAGTAGGATGTATGTAGTAGTATAAAAATGAATATAATATTGTTTTTTCTTTACAAGAGATTCTGCAACAAAAGAAATTGAATAAGATCAATCTTTTAAAGAAATAAATAGTGCTTTTCTTCTTGAGATTTTATCAATCACAATAAACTCACATAGTGATGTTCAATAGAATATAAGAAAGTATAATAACGTGTAAATGTTAGTAAATTAAGTGGAAACATTAGACATAGTAACAGCAATTTATTACCCGTACAAAACAGTGACTTATCATAACATTTGGCTTTAAACATTTCTTGTACAATTAACATAAACGCCAACATGACGGTAAAACATGGCTGGTGGTACACTTTAGTCCGTTCACAATTATTTTACCTCTCGACAGCAACAACACATCAACCTTATTGTAACGAGAATAAAGATCACTGTGATATTGACGTCCATAATCAGCCTGTGATGTTCGTACTGCTAGACACAGACCTCTTTCGAGAGGGACCAGTGCGGGTCGGTAGATGTGCACATAGATGTGATCATGTCTTCAAATTCTTGGTTTCTAGGACATGCCGGTTTCCTCACGATGTTTTCCTTCATCGTTTTGAGAGCAGTGGTGATGAAATTATTTACAGAAAGTAAAACGCCTGTCTGGGTTCGAACCCATGAACTAGGTACAACTCGTTAGTCGGGTCACCCCTGCTCTTACTTGTTGCAGCAACCTTATTGTAACGAGGAGAAAGATAACGTTGAGTGACGCAAAATTAGAGGTAAAATACGTGTGTACGGACCATAGACAATATTAGTCAGCCCAATTGAGCGTCTGCCTTTTTACCAAGAGACTGGATAAAACGAATGGACAATTATTCGTACTTCGTCAGTATAGCTGTGCAAGATCTTTTGGCGCGTGGCCAAAATCTGTTCTAATGCTGCCATATTGTTTTTAGGATTCCGTATCCAAAAGGTGCCAACGGAACCATTATTAAGCCTCCGCTGTCCGTCCCTCCATCTGCCTGTCAGCGGGCTGTATCTCATGAACCGTAATAGGTAACTAGTTGACATTTTCAGTGTGTATTTATACAGGGTAAATCAGTGCGCAAACTGTAACCATGAATTCAGCATATCATTCTAGACCCCCTAGCGTAGAATTTTTTTGTCGGTTATACAAAAAAATCAGCTGTTTTATAGAAAAGGGCAATATAATAATACCTACGCGGTCAAAATGTATGGAACAGCAGTTTTTTTTTTTTGGATGACTGATGAATAATTTTTATGCTAGGGGGGGGGGGGGGGGGGGAATCTAGAATGAAATGCTGAATTTATTTCATGGTTATAATTTGCGCACTGGATAATTTATCCTGTATTATCGCTATAACAACAAAATTAAATAAAGCTAAAATTAAATAAGTTCTCCATACGAGAAACGAGAGTGTTCTTTTCGGTGGTTTTTGCGTCGTGGTTCGGAAGCCTTCGTTCGGAATGCAAAAGGGTTCAATCATGTACTGAATCCAGGGTATCAGGTTGTGTGCCATGTCACGCTTTTTAAAACTACACAAGAAAGAGAAAAATGGTAACACATCTGTCCCTTGGTAAAAGTGCAAAAGTTATTTTCCATACACAATTTGATGTCCTGTCGTCACAACCTTTTTTATTGCTAGCATTTCATTATGATCTACGTAGTCTTATCAAGAGTCTGTGATTGCATTATTATATAATTGTCAAGTGGCCCACCAGCCCAAATTTAGATTATCAATTAAAACTTTGGACATTTTTTACAACTCATTATTAAAATATGCACGAATAATTTAATTATAGTTTAACTGTTGTTTAAATTACATTATTTTTATATACAATCTTATAAGTAATAAGGCACATATTTTTTAAGTGTAATTGATTAAACACGGCTCTGTGATCTAAATACATTGTAACATTAAACTTATTCCCTCATATTTACAAACACTACTTAAAGTTAAGTAATGATTAGCATCTGTTTAATTTTTTGACATTTAAACTTTAAGCAATGTTTATTAATAAGAGGGATTATCTTCAATTTGAAGTCGGTACATATTTAAAACAAAATACAACAGGACTAGTCCTTAAGCACCCGAGTCACGGATTTCCATTTTCTTTTGCATTGCAATTCCTCGTAATTTAATGACTAGGTTTAAACTGTATGTATAATAATTGCAGAACGGAACGCAGACAATTCGATCAGTATGCCACTCGCAGGGTCCGATCTATTCTAAAGAAAAACACATACATAAACTATACTTTTTCATCTTGTTTACCGAAGGTATTCATAAATTACCTGGCTCGATGCACGAACTGCCGACGTGTGCAGAATGGCAAATTATGTCGTCATCCGTCATGCCAGTAACAATTACATTGTGTTTGCTCTCAGAAATAATAGCATTGTAAGCAATTATAAATAAGTAAAGGTTATAAATTATGAAGGTGTATCAATTATGAGATTACGTGAAAGATTTCTTTGATATTTAGTTGCGCTTGCATTGTGCTGAGACTCAGTGATAAGTTTAAGAAAATCTTTTGAGATTAATGTTTCAATATTTGGTAGTTACATTTAATTACACAATTACTACAAATATACTTGCAATTCCAAATGGCTCATTAATTAAACAATAAGATACTCCCTCTCCTCATTTGATGCGCTAGCTACCCGCGATTCTATAACAAAATAGTATAGCACCATCTTACAATATTAGTCACTATCGAGCTCCGGCTCGGATACACTCTGATATAAATTCGGTCACAGTTTCTACTTCACTATAATTATACACGAACATTAACTCTGTATAATAATCGATTAACGTCCGATGAACACATGATCTAAGTCTACATCGAGATTTGACTCGACACTATTCGTTCACAAAGGGTCGACATGACGAGTTTATATGCTGACATTGTCGCTGATGGTGGAGATGGGGGCCCGCTTGGCCTGCGATGGGTGCACGGGGCAGGGGCCCGGCGGGGCCGGCGCGGCCGGCGGGGCCCGCGGGGCCGGCGCGGCCGGCGGGGCCCGCGGGGCCGGCGCGGCCGGCGGGGCCCGCGGGGCCGGCCGGGGTCGCGGGGCCCGGCCCGTGCCACCGCGCGCCGACTTGTCGAACACTTTACGGTTTTTAGTGTTGGCCGGCGCGGCCCGCCGTCAGTCTTTCACGTGCTTTATCTTCACGTACAGCACGCACGAGAACAGGAACCCGAATATAGGGATTACTGCCATCCCCACTCCCACCGCAGCTAAGATGATGAGGTGGTCCCGTATGTGGTTCGTGAACTGTCGAATGCAGCCCTGGAATTAAAAAAGTAACTGCTTAGTTGTTTGATATGATTATAAACATATTATTGATATTTAGATAAGAATCTGAGTTATCTAAATCCTTAATGTCATTGCCCTTTAAATTGATACATTTTGTCTCTTTTTACTAATCGATTAAAAAGTTAAACAAAGAAATGACACCGACATAGGAAACTGCTACAAAACTTTTTATCAGTTATATTTTATGACTGTGGCGAAGCGAAAACCAAACGTAATGTTTTTTTACCAGGCCACTCAGAAAGTATTGCGAAAAACAGTTTTTATGTTTGAGAGACTGACCTGTTATAATCTATTTTAAAAATATGATTATTGTAAAAATAAGTCCGTTTCAATTTAAAAGTTTCTCTCCACATAGTTTGCGAGCTAATTTAAATTATCGTGTCTCATTACGATTTCGAGTGTCGCCTGGAACCGGACGAATCGTATCCTGTTTCGGATAGGGCGGGAGGAAACGCCCGGGTGTTTCCACTGCGAAGATCGCCCTGAGGACACGGTGGAGCACACGGTGGCGGTCTGCCCAGCTTGGGCGAAGCACCGCCGTGTCCTCGTGGAGGCGATCGGCGGCGGCGATCTCTCGCGTCCAGCCCTGGTCCAGGCCATGGTACGGAGTGAGAGGGCATGGGGAGCCGTCACCTCCTTCAGCGAAGCAGTGATGCTCGCGAAGAGGGAGGCGGCGCACGTGAGGGAGAGGCAGCATATGCGCCCTCGCGACCCCAGCCGCCGCAGGATACGGAGACGCCCTGGGCGTCGGGAATCCCAGGCCGATTTCCGGCCACCGTAGGCATGGGCTTGCGGACGGCGAGTAATGGGTAGCTCGCTGTCCGGTAAGGACCAAGCCCAAGTCGACGGCGCGTTGTGTTCCACGCGCGCCTCAAAGAGATGTCAGCACAAAAAGTGATGGGGCCCGCAAGGGCCGATGCCTGCCAGGGGTGCGGGTTTGTTCGAAAGAGACACCACAGCCCCTGGCTTAAGGGCTACTGAAGGAACACGGGTGGGTTTTATTCAGTAAAAGTCTGACACGCCCTCCTGCTCCACCCAGAGCGGGAGAAGTTATTTGATGATTTCCCATCCAAAAAAAAAAAAAAATCGTACGATAGACTTCAAATGGCATTCATGGATGAAGGCCCTTCTAAGGCAACTGTGTATCGTTGGTATAACGAATTCAAGCGCAGTCGACTAACTTTGGGGGATGAAGAAAGAAGTGGTCGCCCTTTGACGGCTGTTACGGTAAAAAACGTGCTAGCAGTGAAAATTTGAATCCATCACAATAGGCGAGTTACGTATCAAGAGATTCAGCACGTACTGCAGGTTGGATCGGGAAGCTTTCACGAAATTCTACACGTGCATCTTCGCGTTCGGAGGATAGTTTCACGCTGGGTGCCGCACAACCCCACCGATGCTCAGAAGCATGCCCGGGTGGAATAGTGCCGTGGTATGATAAACAAATATGAAGCAGGCTCGTCTCGGCGTGTTTACGACATCAATACAGGTGATGAGTCTTGGATTTATCAATACGATCCAGAAACGATGCGCCAGTCGACGGTCTGGGTGTTTCAAAACGAATAAACGCCTACCAAAGTGAAGCGATCTAAAAGCGGGGGAAGATTTTGATCGCAAGGTATTTGACTGACTACTTACTATTATTGATCGAAGGACTACTTGGTGTCAATTCCTTTATGGAACCAAAGAAGCATCAATGCTGAATGGTATACTACCAAATGCTCGGCAGAAGTTTTCTCTGTTGTGAGCAAGAAGCGACCAAACACAGGGCTCCGCAGGCTACTGCTCCACTACGACAACGCGCCTTCGCACACCGCGCTCAAAACGTGGGACTTCCTGGACAGCACGCCGGTCAAACTCCTGGGTCACCCTCCTTACAGCCATGACCTAGCACCGTATGAGTTCTTTTTATTCCCGAAAATAAAAATCAGCTCAAAGGGATACAATTTTCGTCGTCGGAAGATGCGCTGTCAGCGTTCTAGCAGGCTGTCAACGAGGTGTCTGCGGCAGACAGGAAAAAGTGTTTCAAAAACTGGGTCAGACGCATGAAACTTTGTATAGAGGCTAGTGGAGAGTACTTCGAAAAGATTTATTAAAAAATATTTACCTATAGAATTAAATTTTTATTTTCGTAAAACTTTCTGAGTGTCCCACGTATAAGGTATATAAGTTGAGTATGAATGTAGCTGTAAGAATAAGGATTGACCAAAAAAACGATGGATGGACTGTGTGAAATATATGAAGTGGTTAGAACGGGTGTAACTACTGAAATGACGTCTAATAGAGAAGTATAGAGGAACATTATGCAGTTAGGCAAGATAATGATGACCGTAGCAGCAAATTATGGCGTATGAAAGAGTTCGACCGGCGAAAACCACCGAAAAATATTAAAGAAAACATTCAACAATGACAAAATGATACTCACGTGATAATAAATGTTGGAGGGGTGGTCTCTCGCGCCACATCGGTTGGTGACAGTCTTGCAACACGAGTCAGGCACGAGGAGCCGCGGGTCGTGCTCGTGCCACGGACTGTAGCGCCAGTCCGAGTACTTCACCGCGCCACAGCATTTGAACTGTGGGGGGTTAATTATCATCAATAAAGAATTCATTCAATAGGGTATTTGTCGACTATCAATAATTTACATGAATTAATACTTATTTAAAAAAGTTTTATGTGGTGTGATGAGATGCAGGATTTCTGTCTCTATCTAGCATATCCTTTAAGTTTAAATCGCATACAAATTCGCATTTTTTTTAGATATTTAATCAATATTGTTTTATTGCTTCGAAAAATCTAATAAAATATCCAATTATATACCTATCCTATTGTTACATATAGCTCGTCATTCATGTTACATGAATTGGCTGTCGTGAAGCACACGCTAAGTATAGTCTATAGTAGATCCCTGCCCAAATTGATTCTTAATTACATTATAAGATCTGACCAAGATTATGTCTGGACTTTAAAAGAGACTGTGACCTCTGAGTTTGTTTCGACCTTTCTTCTCAGTCGGATTCGAAACGCAGACCGATCGCATTAGTTTTTAAAATGTAAAATACTTACAGAAATAGAATCATTTAAGCACAAAAGCATAATGCCATTACAAGAAGCTTATAGATAACTAGCTTCCGCCCGCGGCATTGCCCGCGTGGAAGTCGGAAATTATCCTGCGGGAACGTACTATAAAAATCGTATCCTATATGTTAATCTAGGTTATAATCTATCTGTGTGCCAAATTTCAAACAAATCCGTTCAGCCGTTTTTGCGTGATTGAGTAACAAACATCTAAACATCTTCACAAAATTTCACATTTATAATATTATTAGTAGTATCACTCGGAGCAAATCATTAAAACTTGTTTTTTCATTCATTTCTGTTCAAATTTTTAGCATTGTAGTATACACGATATTATTTTGTTGAGGGGATCTATGTTACATTCCCGGGCGAGTAGCCAAGAGTTGATCATACGCTATCAGCGCGTGACAATATGTTTACAATACCAAGCACAGATAAAATCGTTATCGACTGACTCACTCCACAAAGAAAATATTATGTGATTACTATAAGAACTAATTCGCTCAATAAGCTTGCCCTTTACTGCACAGGGTCAAGTGCCGTCATCTTCGTGTCAGGGGTAGTATCTTTGGTGGGGTCCGCAAGGACCGATGCCTGCCAGGGGTGCGGGTTGTTCGAAAGAGATACCGTTGCACCTGGCACACAGGCAACTGAGGGAACACGGGTGGGTTTTAGTCAGTAGAAGTCTAACACGCCCTCCTGCTCCACCCAGTGCGGGAAAAGTTATTTGATGATTTCTCACCCAAAAAAAGGGGGTAGTAGTATCTTCATAATACTACTACTTTTCTTTTGTTATTGTATTTTGTGTTTCGAACTGTGTCCAAATAAATGGTATTCTTTCTTTATTAGCCCACTTTCCTACGGACGTAATAAGATCGCGGCGGATTTTTTTCGCGCACTGGATCTCCAATGCACTACTTAGCGCCGAGAATTGAAAATCGAACAGTAAAATACACTGTTCGATTTTCGTCGCGCTGAGATGCACTCGTTGGATTATCAATGCTCCATTCAACAGCGAGAGTGGAAAATCGTGTGGACGTCGACTTACAGTATTTTTATCTTACGAAGCGACTCAGGCTTTACTAGTGGTTACCAAGTGTACCGGCCGCGACTTACGAGTTGTAGGTCGTGAGTTCGAACCCAGACAGGCGCTTTACTATGTGTAAATTATTTCATCACCACTGCTCTCAAAACGGTGAAGGAAAACATCGTGAGGAAACCGGCATGTCCTAGAACCAAAAATTCGAAGACATGTGACATCTACCAACCCGCACTGGGCCCGCGTGGTGGATTACGGCCCAATCCCTCTCACAGAGAGGAGGCCTGTGTCCCAGCAGTGGGAACATTATAGGCTGATGATGATGACCAAGTGTACAAACACGCTTTGAATGTGTGTGTAAGCGCAGGAGCTCTCGGTACCTTCGGAGACAATGGCGAAGCTGGAAGTGTGTGTGTGTCTGTTATGTGCTGACTGACGCTATTCTTCTTCAAACACATATTCACAGTGTGTTTGTACACTTAGTTACCACATTGAAAGTGCGCGTCTTTTCGTTAAATCGTGAGACAAAAAAAGACCATACGAGAACTATCCCATAATTATGTTGGTGTATAAAATCTCATATTTAAGCCTACCGCAGCCAGGCGCGACGAGACTCTAATAAAACAATTTCTAAGAAAAATCTAAAACTGGAAATTGATAAAAAAATAAAAATATCCGACGCAACATTTTAATGTAAAAATCATGTACCCACTGATCGAAGCACAACCTCTTACCATGGTAGTAAGTTGTGCGTCGATGCCATCCTGAATAGGAATAAATCCTACTAATATTATAGTGAAAGTTTGTGTGTTTATTTGTTTGTTACCCAATCACGCAAAAACGGCTGAACGGATTTGGATGAAATTTGACACACATACATTTTATAACCTGAATAAACACATATAATACTTTTTATCCTGGTAGCACGTTTCTGTGGGATAATTTCCGAACTCCAGGCGGGTGTAGCCGCTGGAAAAATGTAGTAAATACATGTATGTCTACCAGAACCAACCTCAGTCTGCATGCGATCCACGGCGTTAGTGACGGTGGTGTCGAGTGCGTAGTTTGACAGGAACGTGTTGTTGAGCTCAGCTCTAAGCTCGTCCTCCACGGCCACTTCGTAGTAGTA
This sequence comes from Polymixis flavicincta, assembly GCA_949987655.1. Lineage (NCBI taxonomy): Eukaryota > Metazoa > Arthropoda > Insecta > Lepidoptera > Noctuidae > Polymixis > Polymixis flavicincta. Next base: position 20,095,740 of record OX465181.1, on the reverse strand, counting down.
CGCCAGCCCGCCAGCTCCCACCTCCAGGATGAACGTTATCAGCAGGAAGTATGTGTACTGGAAATTACGAAATACAGCGAATAAAAAAAAATTGCATGTATTTAGATAAGGCTGTCCAATTAACTGGATAAACCAGGGTTATGAAATCCTAAAATAATAAACAATACTTGGTACTAATTACTAATTTTCCTAGTATTTCAAGATATTCATGATGTGAACCAGGGTCACAGGTTATGTTACTTACTTCATGGACTTCCCCATGAATGTATTCGAATACTAGGAAAATATATAATTGAGGTTATAGCATATGAAGTATAGCGATTAGATGAAAATAACACAAGATTACGTATGGGATGACTCATGCGCGCTTTCAGGAAAAATCCTCTCGAATCCTTTAAATGTGTTTCCAACAGGCCATTTTTTCATAAATAACCGGTTATAGTTATCAAATGTACTAATATTATAAAGAGGAAAGATTTGATTGTTTGTTTGTTTCTTTGTTTGCATCGAATAGGCTCCGAAACTACTGAACCGATTTGAAAAATTATTTAATTGTTGGGAAGCTACACTATCCTCAGGTGACATAGACTATATTTTATTCCCGATGAATATTAAAGATGAAGCCCGTTTATGTTTTGTAAGTATTGCTGAATGGGCCCGCTCTTGACCAAGGTCAAGAGCGGGCCCATTCAGCGAGTCAAGACTCTTGTAAAGCGATTGATTTGGTCTATGATGGAACGTTGCCTATTCTAAAGCATAGTTAGTGTCCATAGATTTTTTAGCCCTCTTTTAAATCAAAATAGTGATATGAATACTCACACATAACAAGCTGGTTCTGTTCTCAGTCTTGAGCCCGCAGCAGCCTAGAGCGCATAGAGGGACTCCCATAGCCCCGGCTATTATCAGCAGGTACGCAATAGCCGGGTAGGTTGGCGTAGGTAGCAGCGACACGTATCGATGGCGATACGTCACGGTCCACGCCCCCACCCCCAGCACACCGGCGCCTGCGAACTGATTCACACAACCTTGTTTATCAACTGATATGACTGATAACTGTTATCAAATAATTTTGTTAGATTTCAGTTTTGTTTACTTTGTTCGCGGAATTACAACTGAGTCACACCTTGTTGAGAATTTGGAGTTGATATTTTAATTCAATGGGTGTTTTTTCTTTTGTGTATCTATTTCTTTTGTTTAGTTAATGCTCATGCCTTAACTTCATGAGCACTTCTGTCCTCTGTTACAGGTATCGCTACAGGTTTGGATGGTAAATCTGTGTTGTTTTCATGTTATTTTTTAATGTGACGTCATGTTTTTCTATGCACGTGTTTCTGAGACAAATAAATCAATTTTAGTTTCTTTCTTTCTTTTCTTTTATTAAGTTATCACATTGAATAGTGGAGCGGTTATTACAAGTTGTTATCAGTCTGTTAAAATAATCAATTTAACAATATTACTAAAAATAGGCAACTGACTTCTTCAAACATATAGCAAAGAATTTGACATGAAATAAACCACCCTTAACAAGGGCAGTAGACATGCGCGGACCGATGGTATCAATCATTTAACATGAAATGTATCGCTTTGTTACCAAATAATCACAAAATTAAGTTTAATGTTATTAAAAACGAAACCGAAGGTCCCACGGTTAAAATGTTAATTGTTTTTAATTGCGTATGTTTATAATACGTAATGTAGTAACACGTGGGTCAATTAATGTGACAACCTAATCACCACCCTGTATACTTAAAAGGTATGTACAATTTATTTGTAAAAACCTGTTGATTTCGAAATACCTAAACGTTCTTATTTTGCTGACAGTCTATTGCCCCGTTACCTATACATATTAGAGCATGGCTGAATGCACAACATGTATGACGCACGTTTAGGTTTCCTCACAGTAAAGGCTATTTTTAGTGCACCCCTTTAATCTAGTACAGTAAGTAGCGTGGGTTGCATTCATGGGTATAGGTTAAAATCTGTCCACGTCGAATAACCATATACATACAATGACTACAGTGAGGCAAAAGTATGCTAGGGTGCTGTGGGTTAAGTAAAGTAGATAAATGAAATGAATGCCTAAATTAAAAATAATAATTATACTAGCTAGACATTGAAACATGATGATGAATACTAAAAAAGCATAACCCTCCTTCTGGCCCAATCGGGTAATAATGGCTGATAGAGATGAATTTGAAATGAAATTCAGCATATCATTGTAGAACCCCTACCGCAGAAATTTTTCGAACACACACAGTTTGCGCACTGGATAAAAACTTTTCCTGTTTAAACATACGACGCTTGGTAACTGACGAATAACAATTTATACAGTTGAAAATTTCCATTGGTTATTTAAAAAAACGTGTATATCCTACAAAGGTGCAATACCTACAGTCTAATCAATGACGAAAATTTTCAACGCAGGGTATCCAGAAGCATGTAGTGAAACCGGGTAACAAACAGGTTTCGCGTCGATTTCCCTACCATTCTGAACTACACGTGTGCCATTTCCCCTCTTGTGATAACATTATTTAAAATACCTACATACAAATTTACAGAAAAACCTTTTCAGATCATATTTTCTAGATTTTTTCCCTGTAACAAAAAACTCGGGTTTATCGCACAACGAGCTGTTACATGAAGTGTTTTGTCCGCGCTCTAATAACTGAAATAGTTCAATCTTACTATACGCATAGAAACATGTTATGGAACCTAAATAATAGGTTCGTCATTGACCATGAGAAGATTGTGACGGAGATGACCTAACGCCGTAATCATTCAAGAGACGTTTTAGGCGATTAACACACGGCACCGCAAACCGCCGCGGTAGGCGGTGAAGCGGATCTTATGTCACATTGGTCTCTAACAAATCCGTTGATGCCTAACACACGTACACCGCCCGACCGCGCGGTCGAATTGTATGCCGCCGCGGCGGTGCGCGGTGCCGTGTGAAAATCGCCTTAGGTCGACGATATACCTTATACCTAGTAAATCCGTTTAAGTAACTATCTGTGGAGTAATTGCGTACTTAACACATTTACAATGTCTTTCGACTTTTACGTTGTTGAGCAGACAAATTCTTCCCTCAAAATGAGACAGATTATGATTAATATTCATACAGCATTAATATTCATACAGGATAAGTTTTTATCCAGTGCGCAAATTGTAACCATGAATTCAGCATATAGTTCTAGACCCCCTACCGCAGAAATTTTTCGCCCATTATACAAAAAAAATCAGCTGTTCCATACAGTTTGACCGCGTAGGTATTGCACTTTTCTATGAAACAGCAGATATTTTTTTGTATAACCAGCCAAAAATGTCTGCGCTAGGGGGTCTAGAATGATTTGCTGAATTCATGGTTACAGTTTGCGCACTGGATAACAACTTTTCCTGTATAACATTTCTCTGTAGAAATGTCAAAAGTTTAATGAATATCATCATCATTCCAGCCGAAAGACGTCCACAGCTGGACATACTCATAGACATAGTTGCGTTATAGCGTTACGCATCGGTCAATGGTTATACGCATACAGAAACCAGCGACCGAAAAATCTATCGCCTTAGCATTACTGAGTACCTACCTAGTGAACCGAACAAACCGCGTTCAAGAAAAGCATTCATAAAATGAACGATCGATAAGTACTAATTGCCCGTATCGTTCTCATTCTCTACAGTGAAACGACACGGCAATATCAGCAATATGTTGAATAATAGAGCGTGGGGGCATGATTATATACACCATGACCACATGGCGAAACGAAAGACATGCGTAACGAAAATGAAAGTAAAGCGGTCTTACGTAGATACTTTATGAGGTACTTCTTGGATATTCGCTTTTGATGGCCCTTGACTTTGTAACACTGAATCTTACACTTACAGGTACAGGCCCAGGTACCCTCCGTGAGAGCGTCAGTAACCCCAAAGCATTACTGGCCTTCCTTGAGAAACCGGGGAGACCGATTTTCCCACTCGTACACAAAATACGCGCATTGACGTAGAATTGCGGACTCCAGCCCGTATTACCTTACACTAAAGCTTACGTTTGCTAGGATAAAAAATCCGTCATTTTATAACGCTCGTCATGAAAATCTGTCACTTTTTAACCAGTATTTGACAAAAAGCGTCATCTGTGCGTTTTCTACTTTAAAAAGACACCAGTAACTAAAGGCACTTATAGTGTGTTTATGCTTCGACGGCGCGAGGCCCTAATACCCATGATACTACTAAGTCTTGAAAATAGACAACTATATCAAAGATTTACACTATGTGAAAAATAACATAATAATTAAAAATAACTACTCCATGGGTACTAAAACATGGCGGGAGGTCCTTGTCCAGGAGTGGGACGATGATGCAGGTATACGGTTACAAAAATGAAATGGGTTGGGAGCTATGTATATAGGTACACATCTGCGTGCTGTGCTTCAGATAAGCTGGTGTGAAAAAAGTTTTCATATGGTCTAAAGAAATAGGTGTTTAGGAAGAAAGGTAAAACTCACCAGAAACACTACATTGAAGATATGAAGGACGCATTTCAAGAAGTTGACGCTACAGCAGTCCGCATCTCTTGATTTGCGCGGCTTCACTTTCTTCTTTTTGGCCAACAGTGCACTCGCATCTTTCTTCTTTTCTTCAGCCATCGTCAATTATCCCCAGTCACGCGTTATTCTTCTTCACCTGATTTCTCTTATTTTCATGTTCGTTTTCAATCCTGAAAATAAAATAAAACTTAAATTAAATCAAGAAAACAAAATTATGTATCTTCAAAAATAACTTTGAAATACTTACAGATTTGATTCGAGATTAATATGGACAGATATTCAGCAAGGAAATAAATTGAAAGACATGAAAACGAATTACATTGTTTATTTTATTAAATTCCTAAAATAGCTTATAAAAGTGGAATATAGTACAACACTTAAAATTCTAAATAATTATACAACAAAACGTCTCAAAATAATTGATCCAAAGTTAGTACATTTAATAAAATAAAATAAAACTATGTATACATAATAAAAATATTGTATTATGAAGACCTTGTAAGAGTGCAAAAATATATACAGAAAATGTTGAGTTTGTAAAAGTTAAGCAATAACGATCAACATTATTACAGTTCAGTCCCTAATTTATTTAATCACAATGTAAATTCATTCTATGCAACCTTATTTCAATACTGCCTTATAATCCTTGGGATTACATGAATACATATTTGATTATCATAAATAAATAGGTTTATTTTATTAATTTAGATTAGACAAGTAGAAAGTAAAGTGGGGGCCACACCACCTGGTGATAACTACTGAAAATATTATTGCAGCTTAGATTACTGTTTTTATAAGTCACATTGGCCCAGTAGTACCAAGTTTAGTATTTTGCCAGTTCTATTTCTGCCTGATAGAGACGAGATGTCGCCGGGCATAGTGTGGCCTCTGTCTAATAAAATAATGTAAACATACATTTTGGGTGATTAGATTACTCAAGTTTTTGTTTGATTATTATATTTTTTAGTACTTTTAAACAACTTTATCAGGACTGATAAATAAATGCGCCTAAATCTTTACTCATTATTTATGCTGATGTAGCTTGCTAATATTCTGGACTTGTATTATTATCAATGAGAAGTAGTTATCACAACCCTGCCCATTGTCAAATTGTATAAAGCTGACCCTGGCACTATGTAACACTAAATTTATAAAACTATGAAGGGTTCTGTGATGGATCTAGTTATAAGCTATTAGTTAATTATCCAATTCTTGGCTCAATATTTCCTTATTCGTCATAATATTTGAGAGTCGTTTCTAACTTCTCCACTACTCTTTTGTAAAAAGTTACTTGCTGCCTCAAGAATTTTTGCATTGTTGCATTCAGGTCTTTTGTTCTCTCGGCTTTGAAGTGATTAATTTCGGCAAGAAGTGCATAAGATATAACGTCGGTTCTCCGCAGTACTTCATTTAGTTGTGCTATTTCCATTTTATTTTCAGCAGTCAGTCTCTCACATTCCCGTTTCTTCTGCACTGCACTCTTGTGGGTACCTAGTACATCAGGGAAGCCTCCAACAACTCCCTTATATAAATGGAATTTATCACCTAGAGGCTCCCAATCATAAGTTGGCTGGTCACCATACATTCTTCCTATGTCAATGTATGCGCTGCCAGTCATTTTGACTGCTGTTGTTAGCTTTGATGTGGATGCTAGTGATCCTTCATCCAAACTTAATGAAGCAGCGAGGCTGCAGAATGATTCACCAACTTTCTGACAATCAGCTCTGTACGCGGTTTGGAGTTTCTTGGTGTGTGCAACACACATGCTCGAGACTGACTTGACAGAAGTGTCCATGCTGTTGATGAACATATGGCATTGTTCAGTTATGTGGTCCACTTGAGACTGTAATAAAGCTTTTTCAGGTACTACTATTGATATGCAATAATTAAGACCTAATAAGGCATCTCTTTCAGCTTGCCGTTTACCAGCTTTCCACCTTTTTTCATCAGTGCAAGTGAGGAAATGTTGCCACACTTCAGATTTTGATAGTACTGGATGTCTGCACATCCAGTCTACAAATTCTTGAAGCTGTACTCTTCTGCGCTCTATTAGTTGTTCATCATACCTGCCAGAGATTTGTTTATCTGGCAATGGTGGTATTGGAATTAGTGTAAATTTTTCTTGTAATCTTTCATGCAGCCAATCAAAATGTTTGTATCTTCTTGACACCTGAATGTTGTTGAAAGATGGTGTTAACTGATAAGCAATGAAACTTTTGATACCTTTGAACTTGGATTCTTTCTTTGGAGAGGCCACAGTGACGTTGTATGGCTGTGTTATTGGCCACCATTCATATCTGTCTTCTTCTTGAACTATATAAACTTTTTCAGAATCTGCTACTTCTACATTTAATGTGGCAAGTAAGTAACTCTCACCACTCACTTTGGATGATGGAGCAAACTTACTCTTTCTTACAGTTCCCACTGATGAGCCATAGTTAGAAGCTGTTTCTTCATTCTGATGGTTAAAGTCACTGATAGGCATTCCTGGTAAGGGCGTTAGCTGCTGATTATATTGAGGTTTACTTTGATGTGGGACTGGTCCTATTTCAGAGTATGTGTCATCATCCCAATCATCATCCCAGCCCTCTTCATGTGAAGCACCTCTTTGAAAGTTACTGTCACCGGCACTAAACTGTTGGTCACCCCAGTCATCACTTGCTTGGTCATACCGGGGTGCTGCGGGCGCTACTTTAGTTTGAACTGATTCTTCAGGTTCTAGTTTACGAACATAAGCAGCAGGAAATAAACCAGTCTCTCCATTAGCCTTCTTTCCTTCCCACCAGCCTTCACCAATTTCTGTATTAATTAGTGTTAATACTTCTCCGCAGGCTATTGACATCTCTGTGGTATTGGGCTCCCCCGAGAAGTCGTACAGAGCTTGTACTTGGGTCGTCATTTTGGGACCCCTCACCTAAAACAATTGCAAAAGATTATTAAATTAAGCCAACATGGTTTATAAGGACGGATTGAAACATAGAGTACTGACAACACACTATCTTATCATTGTTATCTACAAAAGTAGGGAGTATGCACATAATAAGTGATGATGATATCTATGTTCACGCGAATACTGTTCTCATTATTATTAATACTGGCTTGTACGATTTAGGGCGTCGCACACTGCAAGGCGCTGACACATATTCCTAATAGCCCCTAATTAAGCATAGTTGAAACCTAATTGTCCAATGTGTGAGGGGTATTACATGTGGCGCTTTATGGCAGAAAACTGGACTAATAGAATTCTAAATCACTTTCTATTGTGTTAAAATACAATAACATTACAATGGAAAGACAAAATTGAACGTAGGAATACCTGTTTTCGTTAAACAGACTAAAGTTAAAAAAAACATTGTAATGTGCTAGTTTCAGCACCGGAAAGTATTATGTGCTATTTCTTGGCGAATATACTGTAGGAAATTGCAGCAATAGTGTATTATATTGTTAAATCTTCTGGTTTTGTGATGGAAATCAAACCAATGACGTCAATTTACAGAGCGTGTTTCGAGCATTATTCACAGAGAATATTGACTTATTCATGGATAGACTCATCCAAATATCACAATAAAATTTACAAGCAACCTATTATTACATTAAACAAAGACTTCTACTTACTTGTTTCACTTTAAAATAATTATTTCAAGGCGGATACACCGATTGAACAGTCATCTGTTTGACAGATCACAAAGAATTTGTTTTTCGTTACACCTTGTTCTCGTTTACGTGGCATTTTACTACAAAATAGTGGATATTCATTGGCTGTTTAAAACTAATAGAGCTTTGACCAATTAGTTTTCTGCAGCACAATCCGCTACATTGTTTGGTTAACCAATGGTATAACAGGTTTCCAGAGAGAGAGAACTTGTGTCGTTGTTTCATAAAGTTGTTCATATTTGCGGAGAGATGGCGCTGTATGAAGAATACGACTTATAGGAGAAATTAGGCCTTTCGATAAGTTCGATATAAAAACCATTTTTCTATTTTCCTACATATAGGTAGGTAATTCATACAACCAAACTAATCAAGATTCGTTAAAAGCGAGGAAATCAATGTGTTCTAGAACCTTAAATTCGATGACATGACTCAAGGTGTATGTACAGAGGCCAGCACATCAAGCTACTCCAATCTGTCAAATTTCTTTGATATATTTTCAACTTCATAACAATAAGTTCAGGGAAAATTTGACAGTTTGGGGTAGCTTGATATGCTGGCGTCTAGTCTGTACACGGCATAGATTTAAGAAATATTTCTATGGTACACGGTGTTCTATGAACAGACTAATGTCGCGTTCCGAAATTCAACAAAAGTGATAATATCGCGAACCCGACCAAATTGAATAGTCAAAAAATTTAAGAGTTATCAGATCATTAGTACTGATTTTTATTTTGGTTGGCTTCGCGATATTATCACTTTTGTTGAATTTCGGAATGCGACATAATTTGTTCCGTTTACGAACCTGGCCTAGAGACAAAATACATTTCTGTTAGCGTTCACGCCAAACGCTACGTCAAAATGTATGGGAATGACATTACCTGCGGAAAGTTTATGTCGTGTCCTTTCCGCAGGTAATGTCATTCTCATACATTTTGGCGTAGCGTTTGGCGTGAATGCTAACAGTACCTAATGTATTTTGTCTAGGCCTGCTGGACTTATGTTTCACATTGTTGCTTTTAGAATTGCTTTAGGTATTTTTTTCCATAGTTTGTTTCCGTTTCAGTGTCTTCTCCAACTAGGCCTTATAAACTCTTAAATCAACATTACACGGCAACATAAATTTGATTTTACCGATGGATCTAGTTTTGTGGCTACAAAAATTGACCGGTGTCTTACTGTAGGGCTAGAAGGTAGATAAATGATTTATTATTATTTGTTAATCGGCCAACCCTTTTTTACAGAAAAAGGTAGCAAGTCAGGAAAACAGTCAGGCTTTGAAAAAGTTAAAACGTTTTAAGTTTGACCATGAAGTCAGTGAAGCTGCTTTTCCAATTAAATGAGCAAAGGGTTAAAATAAAAACAGTACCTACCTACCTACCTACGTTTGATTACCTACAGAATACCTAAAGAAAATTGGTAGGACCTACCTTAGTTTAGGAAGGCACATTTTTTTTGGGAGGAATTTTGGGTAACTGCCATTCACGAAAATATGATATATATAAAATTCGGTTGATTACTCCGTAACCGGGTATAGGGGTAAAATCGGTAGAATGCAGATTAGTGTTTTACATAATAGCGTACACATTCATTGCCACGCTCGACGAAATTATATAAGAATAAGAATTTTTTGGTGAATTATCTTTAATTATTGCCTTTTTTAACAATAAAATTAAACCGCCGAAAAAACTGAAACGCAAAAAATTATAAACCTGGTTTGCTTAACCTCAATAACTAAGTTCGGAAGTCGGTGACTGTGGAAAAAAAAAAAGGTTTTTTTAGCTTATTTTTGTCTGTCTCTCAAAAGTGCGTTTGGGGCAAAACCGTACTGGGCAGTTTCGGGTACCTAGACATTATCTAGTTATTTTTACGAGTTTATGAGTTGATTGTTACCTCTGTTAAAGGGATTTTTTATACTTACCCGGTTTTGGACGGGGCCTTTGTCGAAATCCCCATTTATTAAGGCACAATTCGATGGTAGGAACAAAATAACTTTGAAACACATGAAAATCCTATTGAATTGATCAGCTGTTTCAAATAAAATCCGCCATGTTGCCTCTTAGCAAGCTCTAGACAGGGCGCCCGCCGCGCCGGTGGTGTTTAATTACAGCTACAAATCAATTTCTTAGCGACCTCATAGCGCTAAATAGCGTTTATAAATAAGAATTTTGCTAATCAGTTAGCAATTGATTAAAAGTTCAAAGGCGTTTATAAATAAGACCGCAAGTTGTTATACTGGGTGTTTTTTTAGCAATCGTTACATTTTTCAGGGTGATAGTACCCGTGAAATTTAACGACTTTCTCCAAGGAATATGGGTCGAAATATGAAAAAAAAAAAAAAACGGAACTCTCATGCAAAATAAATAGTCAGCTGATCGATTTTATGTGGGAAGTCCGAATATTTTAGGTATTCATATTATATTATGGTATGTATTCATTCAGCTTTTAACTAAGGTCCTACCATCTAGGTAGGAACCCAAATGAAACATTTTATAAATATCTCGTAGAAGTCATACACGTAGCACTCGTAAGTGACCTATCGGCATTCGGGCATAGGTTTAATGTGGATGAAAAACCTTTCCCACTTCGGTGTCAAAAGTATTCGGAACGAATGTGTACCTACCTCAAAGAGAAAATTTCCAAGTTACTTGTGTGTAAGCTTTTAGTGAAACTGGGAGGATGAATGGGTTTATTGAATCGATACCGAATACTCTTAGATACTTTATAATACTTGGCTTGGCTCTACATTAAATCTGATAATTTTTGTTAACAGTGAAGTCTTTATTTAAGTCTTGGCAGCCTGCATCCTAATTGCGTAACTCGCGATTAATCATAATCTGTTTCGTTTTGAAACAGATGGCTAAACCATTGCTTCATATGTTGGAAAAATGTGTCTGCTCAAACACGTAAATAACGCAATGAATATTGTTGAATTGTCAAAATGTATTTTTGGTTGGATTATTACAAGTCAATAATGGATCTCTCATTAAATGACTGTGGTTAAGTCAGCTTGCCGGCTGTCCCCCTAGATTAAATTCCTAGCTACGCACGTGCCTACTTGTTTCCAGCTTTTCAAGATCTATAACTAGTGTAATTACTTGATTTATTAAGAGACTTCCACAGTTTCACCTAGATTATGAATTTGGATTACTTAATTTACACCTAAGTACTGTTTTGCTTATGTGATGGTCGCAAGCTCTTCTGCTCAGCTTGAGGTCCTACATGGGTTCGATTCCCAGGACGGGCCAGTGTTATTGGATTTTATCACTAGGAATTTCTCAGTTGCTACTGAGAAATTCCTAATTCCTAAATCTTTACTCCGGGCTGCTGCCCGGAGTACAGATTTGTGCCCCGTTGATGGCAATAGGCTCGTTCCCTATTACCTACATAAGTGGCGAAATGTTGGTGTCCATACTACTACACCTACACCTGTAACTAACCTAACCTAACCTAAACCTTCGGGTAAAGCTTCGGGATGTTATGTTCATTTACAAACATGAGATCAGTCTTTATGATGTCTATTGCAATGATATTGAGGCCTGAAGCTTGTTTATTCAATCGAAATAAGACTGAGTACCTACATGGGGTCATGAAATGCGTACAGACACAGTCCTAAAGGGTTGAATACATTAGCGGGATAGCCGTGATTTGTGGTGACGGTAATTAAATCAGTTCCTGTTAACTGACGCACTGTCTAGACAGCCTGGTAGGTAGCTGGTGGTGATGACAACTTGACTTTATTTGACTCGTAAACGTCGGTTTAGGTCTGTTAATTAGCGTAGGCGTTTACGTAGGTAATGACGTAAAAATATTGGTTGTCAGTAAGTCTGGTTTGTGGTTTGGCGAATTTTATTTCCCAAGTAGTTATGGGCAAATTCCATATTGTGTAATTTAAATAAATCATTATTTGTTTATCCTATCTACCTCTCTATCCTGCCTATATGCTTTCGTTATCCTACTCAGGTAAATAGGTATTACTGCATAAAAGTAACTATAGTGGTCGCCCAGACGCCCAGAGGTCGAAATTAGATATTATTCATTTAAGGGTACACTAGTCGCGGGCTCGAATTCATTGGTGGGCCTAGCTAAAAAGCACGCTGTGTCACCAGGCTTCGTGTCCGACAGAGGTAGTATCAGTGAATAGCAGTTAGACGCTAGTTTACACGCACAACATTATTGAGTGAGCTGCAGGATCAGTTAAAGTAAAACAGGCGCGTGAAAAATTAAGAAAACTCCTTCGGAAGATCGGGTTTTCTGAAAAAACCACTGCATAAATCAATGACCAATTAAGTTTATTTAACTTTTCAATAGTTGAGCTTTGTCGGTACCGAATTGGTTTTCGAGATTTTACACAACTTTTATTACTTAAACACGCCCAAAGTTATGTCAAACTAGCAAGAAAAACGAAACTTTGTTGGCTCATAACTTTTTAATGGCTTTTTATTTTAGTATTCTGTTTCCGTACAGACAATATTAATAATGAGATAAAACCATACCATGTTTAATTTTTGATGTACAAAGTCAAACAGTGGAGTAAAACCCTCCCGAAGTTTGTATGGAAAAAATGTGGACAAGTGTCACCTTAAAACTTAATGTATTTCTAATGTATTTTATATATATTAATACACAAAAATATTAGCTTTCTGCACTACTTCACCATATAAACTTTAACTGTGCCCAATTTCGTACTCCTCTGTACTCGTAGTTTTCGTAAAAAGGGATACTAAATTTTTGCTTAACTTTCTAAAATATACTTAGATACTTAATATGCCAAAGTAGCTTAGCATCTTTCTAAGCAGAACTTCGTGAAAAAGTTTAGCTTCAATAAATTAGATCAGCAAGTTCCACTGCTGGTTATAGGCGTCTTCCAAATGCTTGGCTCTTGACTATGACCTTATACCAATCTGCAAAGAAAAGGCCTCACTTCTGAGCAGAATAAGAGGAGTCACAGCAGCCCGAAGGCTCTGGCAGCAGATACGTCCTCCGCCATAATAAAGCCATTTGTGAGAAGACATATGGGTAGATAAGTCTTCTCACTAATGCCATCTGTCGGTGTGTCTAGTTGTTGCGTGGTCTTCTCATTAATTCATCTTTAGTTTAGTAGGTAGTGTTATAAACAAACCTGTTACTAACAATTTATGGATTTTAGCTGCCCAAAATAACATTATTCTAGTTATTAATTTATAGCTAATCCGTTGACATTAGTGGAATATTCTGCCCATTTTGTAATACCAAAGTACCTACGACGTCATATCTATTGGTACAAATGGAACTGATGTCACACATTACCTACATCCCAGTACGGTTTCAATTTAACGTCCGGTGAACTGTGAATTCGAAAACCACTTCCTGATATCTGTGGATTTTAAGCGGAAATAGGTAAATCGTGGCAACCTACTTACGTATATAGGTAAAAATATCTAACATTATATTTGTGTAATAAATAAAGCAAAGTAAAAAAACTGCTAAATCAATAGAACATTTCGATTAAAACAAATGTCTCGGAAAATGTTTAGAGACAATTGCGACGGTGGCGGCGGCGGCGCCATATTGTTTTTAGACTATTTGGATTTTTATTTTTGTTTTTCCTTCTTCCTGCCACCGCAGACAGTCCGTCAATTTTAGTATTTCTATTATAATTTAGATACAACCTACGTTTATTGATTTGAAATTGATATCATATTGTTGAAATTACCTACAAATTATTGCTATGAAGCAAAACACTTTGTAGGGCCCCTTTTTATGAAAATCACGCGGATGGAGGAGTATTAAATTTGGTCTTTAGGGAGAAGCAGGCAGAAGGCTAATATTTTTGATTTTTTAAATGAATTATGGTTGAATTTTGACCACGGGGCGATCACTAGTAGGTTAGTCTAATCCATTGATATTCGTTGATAGTAATCATAATTTCAGCCTAAAGACGTCCACTGCTGGACATAGGCCTCCCCCAAGCTCCGCCACTTCGACCGGTTCTGTGCTTTCCGCATCCAGCGGATGTAATATGATGGTAATCAGTTCGAACTAAATTGGGTGCTCAGATTTTTAGTAAGTATGCTTTTGGTTAAAATTTTGTCAGTCTGCATTGGGACCCTCTAAGTCCGTCAACGAAGGTACCATCATAACAAATGTCAAATCCTATTTTTCTGACGGGCAGTAAAACCGGATTACGGACAGCTGTCAAATCGTGTTTTATTTCAGTCTTATTTCGGGCTCCGAACTAATTTTCAGCCAGTAAGTGATACGGAGTAGAAAACGCCCGTAACTTCGGCCGCAATTACGGATTTCGCGAAAAGACTTTGGAAGTAGGAACTCAGCACCGTACAAATATTTCAATGCTTTAGCTGCTAAACATACCGCATAAACCTTAATAATATCCATTTAACACGAGAGGCTTGCACACAGATCTGTTTGAGCAAAATTAATGACGCCTATTATTATAATAGGCGTCATTAATTTTAAATTTAAAATATTGCCGTTGGTGTCTGACGGACCACTATTATAGTGGTCCGTCACACACACACACACATTACAAATTAACAAGTGGTTATAGGACTAAGCGAGACATCATCCCGACAGTATGCTACATCCCATAATCTGTTCTGTTCATTCACAGTAGGAATAACTGAAGCCACTACTTAGCTCACATGCTGCTGCAACTTTGTAATTTGTTATATTAGTAAAGTATTCTCTGTGCAAGTGCTCACTTCCGCAGTCGCATAGCTTTGAAGTTGTTATGCCACACGTTGTAATAAAGTTACAGTTGCAACTCAAAAGTTACACAGCGTTTTGGGTTTATGTTTACACAGCTGTTATTGCCTTCATTCTCGTGCGTTGTTACTAATTCAACTTACTTACTTAAAATAAAGTACCCGCTAAATATCAAATTGTTTGAGAACCTATTTATCTGGGTTTAATTAAACACGTACAAGGCAGTGCATACCTACCTACACGCGTTTTTTTGTTGTTTTTTTTTGGGTCAGAAATCATCAAATAACTTCTCCCGCTCTGGGTGGAGCAGGAGGGCGTGTCAGACTTTTACTGACTAAAACCCACCCTTGTTCCCTCAGTAGCCTGTAAGGGCCAAGGTATCGCTTTCGAACAAACCCGCACCCAGGGCAGGCATCGGCACATGCGGGCCCCATCGGTTTGTGCTGACATCTCTTTGAGGCGCGCGTGGAACACAACGCGCCGTCGACTTGGGCTTGGTCCTTACCGGACAGCGAGCAACCCATTACTCGCCGTCCGCAAGCTCATGCTTACGGTGGCCGGAAATCGGCCTGGGATTCCCGACGCCCAGGGCGTCTCCGTATCCTGCGGCGGCTAGGGTCGCGAGGGCGCATATACTGCCTCTCCCTCACGTGCGCCGCCTCCCTCTTCGCGAGCATCACTGCTTCGCTGAAGGAGGTGACGGCTACCCATGCCCTCTCGCTCCGTACCATGGCCTGGACCAGGGCCGGACGCGAGAGATCGCCGCCGCCGATCGCCTCCACGAGGACACGGTGGTGCTCCACCCAAGCTGGGCAGACCGCCACTGTGTACTCCACGGTGTCCTCAGGGCGATCTTCGCAATGGAAACACCCGGGCGTTTCCTCCCGCCCTATCCTAAACAGGAACCTCTCGAAACAGCCGTGTCCTGTGAGGACCTGCGTCGGGCGGAAGGTGAGGACGCCATGCCGCCTCTCAAACCACTCCTTAAAGAGGGGACTTACCGCCGCAATCGTGGCGTGCCCAAAGATAGACAGGTTAGGCTCTAACCCACAGAACTGATAAAAATCTATCTGTTTTGTGCACTCCTATATATGCAATCGTTAGTTGTAGCATCACTCTGCAAGCTGCTGTTCGTTTCCTTATTTTCAATCGAAGACCACACATTTTTGTAGGAAGATCTTCCAATCAATTGAAGTACATATTTTTCTCTAACAACATTGTCGGTAGATAAAATTAAATTTAAATAGAATATACTTGCCAATAACTCTTTAAATGAAGCAGAAGAGGAAATAAAAGTAATACCTGACAACCATTCATTCGTTACGTGCAACTTGTAGATTCGAGAGCTGTACAAAACTTGTACCTACGTAAGTTATGCAGTCAAGTCAATTTAAGTGAAAATACATTGGTTATTTGCGGCTGTTTAATGCGGCTGGTGCAATACCTTTAAAAAGGAGCCGGGGTTTCGAGTATATTTTTTCCCCTTTTGTGGAATAAATAAATAAAGTACGTTTGCTCTTTTCAGTTTCACACAGAATACCTACGTTGTAAGTCGTAACCGGTAATTTTTGTCAGTTTTAATTGGTTACTTCCCTTATAATTACTGAGTTTGGTTTTGACCTATTCCTACTAAAACTTATGTTAAATACGTACTAGTGGTCGCGCAGTGATCGAAATTGGAGCATAATTCATTTATTCATTAATATTTTTAATGCATTTCTGATGCATTATAATGGAGCAGTGGTTTGAGAGGCGGCATGGCGTCCTCACCTTCCGCCTGCCGCAGGTCCTCACCGGACACGGCTGTTTCGGGAGGTTCCTGTTTCGGATAGGGCGGGAGGAAACGCCCCGGTGTTTCCACTGCTGAAGATCGCCCTGAGGACACGGTGGAGCACACGGTGGCGGTCTGCCCGGCTTGGGCGGAGCACCGCCGTGTGCTCGTGGAGGCGATCGGCGGCGGCGATCTCTCGCGTCCGGCCCTGGTCCAGGCCATGGTACGGAGCGAGAGGGCATGGGGAGCCGTCACCTCCTTCAGCGAAGCAGTAATGCTCGCGAAGAGGGAGGCGGCGCACGTGAGGGAGAGGCAGCATATGCGCCCTCGCGACCCTAGCCGCCGCAGGATACGGAGACGCCCTGGGCGTCGGGAATCCCAGGCCGATTTCCGGCCACCGTAGGCATGAGCTTGCGGACGGCGAGTAATGGGTAGCTCGCTGTCCGGTAAGGACCAAGCCCAAGTCGACGGCGCGTTGTGTTCCACGCGCGCCTCAAAGAGATGTCAGCACAAAAATGATGGGGCCCGCAAGGGCCGATGCCTGCCAGGGGTGCGGGTTTGTTCGAAAGAGACACCACAGCCCCTGGCATACGGGCTACTGAAGGAACACGGGTGGGTTTTAGTCAGTAGAAGTCTGACACGCCCTCCTGCTCCACCCAGAGCGGGAGAAGTTATTTGATGATTTCCCACCCAAAAAAAAAGCCAGGCGCTTTACTTTGTGTAAATTATTTCATCACCACTGCTCTCAAAACGGTGAAAGAAAACATCGTGAGGAAACCGGCATGTCCTAGAACAAAAATTCGAAGACATTTGACATCTACCAACCCGCACTGGGCCCGCGTGGTGGATTACAGCCCACTCCCTCTCACAGAGAGGAGGCCTGTGTCCCAGCAGTGGGAACGCTACAGGCTGATTATGATTATGTAAAAATATTAGCTTTCTGTCCTTCTTGTCCATATTAACTTCAACTGGTCCCAATTTCGTACTCCTCCGTCTGCTTCCGCGTAATTTTCGTAAAATCTTGTACTGAGTTTTTGCTTCACGTATCAGTATTGGTTATATATAAGTATATCGAAACCTACTGGATCTATTAGCTTATTCGGAAACCTTTAACTTAACCTCTTAAGTAGTCCAATTTATTTTCTGCGTAGATGCAAAAAGTACAGTAGAGGAAAGTTTATCAGGCCACGACGAGCGCCGCGTGATTCAGTTTTGCTCGGTTGCCAAATGCGGTCATTCCCGACCAAATGATCCATTAAACCAACCCACTCGAGAGCCAACGAATGCTGCTTACATCAAAAATTTCACGCGCCCACAGATATTTATTATTACTATTTAAGCAATTGTTGAAACAACATGTAAATTGCAGATTTTCAGCAAATTCTGCGTGTTTTGATTCATTGCTTTTCATAATAATGTCTTGCAAAAGAACAATATTTTCTTGGATAAAGACGATTGGTAGGTACATATTTTGTTAAACGGAAACATTTTTTGGAATCTAATATGATACGAAGAGAAACTAATTAAAGTCTGAGTCTTTGTGTGAATATTAAATGAGTTACCTACAAGGAGGTTTTCTGTTAACAGCTCGTAAATCTTCGCGGTGGGAATTTTATTTCGCTTTGCGGGCACTTCGCGTAAAGTCGTGTGGTGTGAGGGATCGGAGGCTTTGCCTTGCCTTCCTGTATGTATACTTTGAGGTTCAACTCGTTGCGGTTGGTGAGCCTGGTGCTCAGAGATTTCTCGATGGTCGTTGAAAAAAAGTTCTTAGCATATTCTGAGCAGTTATTTTAAGCCGTGGCACAGATAATATTGTGTCACTAGCTTTAGTTTTAAGGAAAAATTGCCTTGATATGTAGACCCGTAGGCTTTTCAAATTCGGAAGCTATGAGAATTTGTAATACATTGATACCAGAAATCGAACTTTTCGAACTGAAATAAACACACCACTCGGAAGAGATTTATCGTCATATTGGCAAGTAACGTGGAAAGTTATTGACCTACGTAGTGCGGTGACACGTTTGTTATGAAACATTTGAAACCGAAAATTGGTATCATTTCTTAGAGTATTTTATTTTGAGCTGAAACGATGTACAGTGATTTTATACCAGCTGTTATAAGGATAGCAACCGGGTTTCGGTTACACCCTGTATACCTATTCGATAATAGG
Organism: Polymixis flavicincta; assembly: GCA_949987655.1. Taxonomy (NCBI): domain Eukaryota; kingdom Metazoa; phylum Arthropoda; class Insecta; order Lepidoptera; family Noctuidae; genus Polymixis; species Polymixis flavicincta. The sequence continues at coordinate 20,076,896 of OX465181.1, read as the reverse complement.
TATGTAAGCCGTGAACTGTAATTGATTGTGCATTAAAGCAAAAGGTAATGTGAGAGTACAAGTATCTTTGTAGAAGACAATGTTATTGTAATGTATTTCTCGTTGGTAAGACCACGTCGCAAAAATATCGCGACGGGATTTTATCGCGTACTGGATTTTCAAAATCTCAGTGTTGAATCGACCATAAGAAGCCAACAGAGTGCATCCTATCATCATCATCATTTCAGCTGAAAGATGCCCACTGCTGGACATAGGCCTACCCCAACTGTCATTTCTGGGGGGTTTTGCCATAATCGCCCCGCTTGGCAGGCGGGTTGGCGATCGCAGTATAGTGGCAAAATGCATAGAGAACGCTGCTGCCCATTCTCTAGTAAGTCCGAAAATCGAACAGTGTTTTTTACTGTTCGTTTTTTAATCCTCGAATCGGCGCTAAGCAGTGCGTTGAAGACGTATTGCGTGAAATAATCTCGTCGAGATTTTGTTACATCGGTGGGACCGTGAGCTTTAATAATTTATTCCGGAACGTTAACTATAACTATATAATGGTGCCGATTCTGTTGTCACAAAATTCTCTAAACTAGACTAAAAATCACCAAAATTTAGTTTATTCCTGTCAAACGACGATTTCCTATTCTGAAATTGACTAAAGTGACACAACTTAACTATATTTTAGTTTGACAGCACTAAGATTGCACTGAATTATTAGTTTAGTGAAAATGGTAATTTTGCTATTCTGTTGTTGTCAATTTCATTATTGTATTCAACCTAAAATTTTGGTTGTCTAACTAAGGGTGAATTTCACCAAACTTTTATACTTAGAATAAGTCTTATCCCGAGAATAAATTTTGAATTTTTGACAGATCTTCCATAGTAGAATTGTCAGACGTAAATTTTACTCTACGGATAAAAGATATCTGACTTTGGTAAAATCAGCCATTAATCTGACTATTTTTAATCCCGATTAAATAGGTGTGGAATAAAATTAGTTGTCAAGAACTAAAATTCACACCGACACCTCGACTTCTGGTGCAAAAATAGTACTGTATTTTTTTTCTTTTCTTTTGCTTATATCTCGAAAACGGTGTGTCCTATCGCAAAAATAATGAAAATTTGGACCCCCTTTATAATACCCCAATCAGCTCTAAAACTCAACATGTGGATAATAATTTTTCATATTTTCCATGAAAATTCCATATAAAACACGTCGAGGCTGCCGACCCCGGCGCGCTGCTGGCTCTAAAAAAAAACACGGGGTAGGGCAAACAAGTACCACGTTGCGAAGCCAAAACAGACCACGCGCGAGTCGCGATTGTCAAATTCGATTTTAGTTGTGTCAAAATAGTTTTTAAATTTAGAGATATTTTTTTGCAGAATAGCGTTTAGATTCTCATAGTAAAAAGTAAGGAATTTTAGTTATAGTTTAGTTAGTTTAGTTCGGTGTACAACAGAATCGGCACCATTGTTTTGTCAATTCGTAAAAACAAAACGTCAGAAAAATGGCATAACATAAAACAGAGTAGGTTTGAATAGATAACTTAAGTTTGAAATACTTAAGTAGGTACATATTTGGATAGCTACCTTTACCTTAACTAATGATAGGTTCTGTCTTCCGCAAGAAAGGATCTCTCATCTCATAAACGTGTTCCGTAGCAGATATTTAAGTTTGAGGAAGCCGAACGTTCGTAACTACTTTGTTTGACTTGTGTCAGAATTTGTAATCATTGTCTGGTTCCGTAACTTTGGGGCTCTTAATGTATTGCTAAGCTTTGTTTAATTAAAACTTGAGTAGGGACCTATCTACTTGAGTTTAATATAACTTAACCGTGGGGCAGTGACCTTTAGTCCACATATTTGCTCACACGTAAAAATATTGCGGAGGGATTTTTTCGTGCAATGGATTTTCAACATACTCCTTAGCGCCAAGAGTTGTAAATCAAACTGTGATTTTTCAACGCGCTGGGATGCACTCTGCTGCATTCTGAATGCTCGGTTCTAGACTGAGAGCTGAAAATCCAGTGCGCAATATGTTTGTGTACGTACGAACCTGGGCTAGTATAACTAAACCGTGATTAGGCTGTGCTGTGACCTTTATAATAAGCTGTTGAGTAGTTATGATATACTTAAAGTAGAGTACGTAGGTACTAAGTAGTCCTAGTACCTAACTACCTACGTTACTGATGTAATTGTGTAAAAAAAAGAATTATACACTGCTACCAACATATTTTGGAGCTCGAAAGACGTTTTGCGCAATTGTTTTGTGAATCGACGCTTGAAATGTCATATAAAAGTAAAATGGCGGAGTTAGTTCCAATTTTGACCTAGTCCCACGGCAAGGCAAAGACATCTCTCTGTCTTTTTTACACAATTCCGTCTTTTGCCGGCTAATCATTTCCGTTGACTAACCTTAGCGCTATGATTTAAACTCATCTCTCCCGGAATGACGATAGATTGAAAGGCAATATTTTATCACTGCCAAATGTAAAGTACCTAGTAAGATTGTAACTAGTCGATCCAAAAGACACACGCATCACACTTTTTTTACAGCAATTATTTTCCAAGTTTCAAGAAGAAAGTCACCAGGGAAAAGTAAAAGGGCGATGTTTAAGTCTGACAGCATTTTGCGCCATAGGCCAAAATGGCCGCCGTAGTCGAGTGGACAACGCCTGTCAAGCTCACTGCTATATTTCACACTCAGTTTCAGAGCTCATTCAATTTTTTTTGAGACTTTTCTCAGTTTTCTTCCTCAGCATGCAGGCTTTCGGTCTATTTACAAGTGACAGTGCTTTCTATTACACGGTGAATTAGGGCAGGACTACATGAGTTTTTCTCTTCATTCATTTCTTAGGATTGATAGAACGTATTTCATCCATTCCAAACTCATAAGCCATCAATTTACCGAACATTGACATAACAACAGCTGATCAAACGAGGAAGTACAACAAGTATCTACATGATCCTGTAAACAAACGTCGATTAATTAACGTAACGCAATCAACGGCGGCCATCTTCCCGACGTGTAAACAGAGGAAGCAGACCACATGTTTCTGAGGAAACTAACTTTCAGCTTCAGTTTAAAGGACAATGTCGCTAGTGATTAGGGTTGCTACCTTCTTACTGTGGCCAGCGTTACAAGGACCTTGAAGCGAGTTTTCACCACAAATCACATCATGCTATCTGCGGTTGACAGAACCTCGACCTCGTTGGTTTAGTGGTCACATGCGCTCCCGCTGAGCATGTGGTCGTGGGGTCAATTCCCAGGTCGGGCAAAGTGTTATTGGGTTTCTCTATCTGGAATTTTTCAGAAGCAGACCGGAGTCTGCATTTGTGCTCGCCCCCGGATTTACATATAAATGGCGAAATATGGGTGTACTGTAAGTACACATCTGCCCAAGCCTTCGGGGAAACAAAGCGTGATGTTATGAGAAACAGAACGATGACTGAGGGGAAGTGCCAGAGTAGCGAAATTCAGACAATTTCATGAAATAGGTAGCTCGCGAAATTCAATTTTTTGACGTGAATAAGTCTTTTCGCTCGGAGTACTGGTGGTAAGTTCAATATTTCTGACACAAAAATATGTAAGATTTCAAACGCTAATAACTACGAGAGTTTTAGTGCTATAGTAATTTTTGATCATTTAAAAGATAGTTCATATTTATAACAATTTTTAAGCGGGATATAATCTGACTATGACGTCATGCTGCGTGTGTATGTGCATGCGCGCGACCTTCTATTTTTCACAATGAGTCGAAATTCTAATTCGCATAGCGTAAAAACGTGTTTATTTAGAACACTGATTCTGAAGTCGTTGCCAAGAGTTGACAAAATAGTGCTAGGGTATAAAGAGAAATAAAAAAAAAATTGCACAGCATGGGGTTTAAAATTAATTTCAAGTTGACAATAGCAAAATAACTCCATAAATCGGTGTCATTTCGGTCGTAAATATGCTCCCAAATGAAAACAATCCCAATCGAAGAAAGCTTGCATCAAACGGAATGCAATGAGTCTAAAAAATCCAGTACTGAGCAAATACAATACCTGCCACAGTGGCTGAAACCTTAAGTAAATTTGTTGCATATAGTAAAATAGTTTAAGATGTCGCCTAATATTGGCTGTACCGATATCTGCTCAAAACATTAAAAAAATCATTTCCAGTGAAAGCTTACTTCATAAGGAATGCAATGAGCCTACTAAACTTAGTATAGGGCTAATACAACGGCTACAGCTGTATCGAGAACCAATGAATGAACTATTATTTATTATTATTATAGGAACATATATTATGTTACAAACCCCTAAGTAAAAACATCTCGTATAACGTTTTCACGAAAACAAACGGCGCGGATTCGAATTGCGCCTGCTTGTTATTTTTTTTACGCTTTCTGCAACTTCCAGTTTAGCGGCAGGCTGTATGACGAACAAAATATGATTAGCAACTGTAACACATAGGTATGCCAGGGGTGCGGGTTGTTCGAAAGGGATACCGCCGCCCCTGGCACACAGGCTACTGAGGGAACACGGGTGGGTTTTAGTCAGTACAAGTCTGACACGCAGAGCGGGAGAAGTTATTTGATGATTTCCCAACCAAAAAAAAAAAATCTGTAACACATAGGTTATGTTTTTCCAGAATTATAATGATTAAAATCAACAATACAATCCTCGTGGTACATATTAGGTCTTTACCTATGAAATTGCCGTTCTGCAGTACTGGCCATTTCAAATCAAAATAATTTTTGTTTGGCTAAGAATTCTAATTTCAAATTAATTTTATTTTAAAAACATGGATTTTTTTTTCTAAAAGTAGTCATTTCTTTATTGATTAGTGTTACATTTTCATCGCATTTCAATCTTTTTCGTCATCATGGATACGTTAAAAATTCGAGTAATTATGGAATATGAGTACCGTCGTGGCAGCAACGCGGCACAAGCGGCACGCAACATCAACGACGTTTACGGAGCTAACACTACAAACCAACGCACCACCTGTTATTGGTTTGCTCGCTTCCGTTCTGGAAATTTCGACCTGAAAAATGAACCTCGCGGTCGTCCGAAGACTTTGGTCGACAATGACGAATTAAAGGCGATTGTGGAAGCTGATGATACACAATCTACGGCTGAATTAGCAGCAGCTTTCGACGTTAGCGTCAAAACAATATTGGTCCATTTGCGTCAAATTGGCAAGGTAAAAAAGCTTGACAAATGGGTGCCCCACGAACTCAATGATCGCCAGCGCGAAGTACGCGTCGAGACGCGCCTTGCACTGCTCAACAGACACACAAATGAAGGAATTTTGAACCGCATTGTTACCTGCGATGAAAAATGGATTCTGTTTGATAACCGTAAGCGCTCAGCAAGTTGGTTGGATCCTGGTTCAGCACCTAAACAATGCCCTAAACGAAAACTTACCCCTAGAAAAGTGATGGTCACTGTTTGGTGGTCTAGCGCCGGTGTGATTCATCACAGCTTCTTACCAAACGGGGTGAGCATTTCTGCAGATGTGTACTGTGAAGAACTGAACACAATGATGGAGAAGCTGGCGCATCTCCAACCAGCATGGGTCAATCGCTCGTCTCCGCTGCTCCTGCACGACAACGCGCGACCTCATACTGCACAGCAGACGGTCTCCAAGTTGCAAGAACTGGGGTTGGAAGCTCTCCGTCATCCGCCCTACTCACCAGACCTTGCGCCTACAGACTACTACTTTTTCCAGAATTTGGATAACTTCTTGGCGGGAAAAAAATTTAATACCCGAGAGGCAGTACAAAATGCCTTTGAAGAATTTGTTGCCTCCCGTCCAGCTGATTTCTTTAAGAAGGGCATCAATAAACTGCCACTGCGATGGCAAAGATGCATTGATTGCATGGGTGATTACTTCGATTAATACAAATAAAAAATTCATGAAAAAAATTCGTTTAAATTTTTTCATACGTAAACGGCAATTTCATAGGTAAAGACCTATTATAATTCCATTTAATATATTTTTTCAGGAAAAAGTCATTAGGGTTGAAAAGCCATCCATAAATTACGTCACACAAATTTTATGGTTTTTTGAATCCCCCGCCACCGTCACAAGGTGGTCACACTTGTGAAACCACCTCCCCTTTGTGTGACGACACATATTTTTCAATTTTATATTTAGAAGTAATTAAATTTAAACAGCAGCTTTTTTTTATTAAAAATAATCTTTAACAATAGCAAACATAACAAAACACATATCAAATATTTTATATACTTAGATAGAAGAAACCTCATAAATAAATATGGAGTAAGTAATATTTATAAGTTTTTGGTTTACATATTCGAGTTTTGGTATTTTAGATTTTAAAATGTGACATCACAAAGCTTTTCACCCCCTGTCCCTTGTCACACATTGTCACATTTTGTTGACCCCTCCACCCTCTTAACGTGTGACGTAATTTATGAGTGGCCCTTAGTAATGGCATGGAATTTAAAAAGGGGCATTGTCTGTACTAATAATTATGACCACAACTGTGGCAGTCGTTAGATACCTATCTACTCATTTGTCCGTTCATACTCTAGATTTAAAATAAATTCGTTATGAAAACCCATTAGCGTGTGAAGTGTAGCAAACAGCAATTGCTTTAACAGCACTTTGGCGAGCGTTGCAGCGCTGCAGCGCTGGCCGGCTCGTTCGAATCAATTTAATTGCATGCTGTAGTACCCTGTGAAGCGATTGGTTTGCAGCCTCCAGCTAGCATTCATTGCAGAGTTTTAACAAGATGAACAAAGTTAAAGGCGGTGTTTTTCCTCCGATAACTTTTCAGACTTCGTGCTTTTCTCCGGTTTTTCAGTCTGCATGTTTGCATAGTTATTGATGAAAAATGGAAGGAAATCGTTTTTACATTTTATTTTTATTTTAGTAAATGTCATCTATTTAATGATATCAAAACCAGCCAGATACAAACAGTATACAGCCAAAGAGATTTTACTGCAACTTTATACCTATAAAATAATATTTAGGCCTAAATTAAATTAATTTAAATTCAAAGGATTACTTCCGTAAAATGTAACTTAGAACCGTTATGTATCTCACCACCAGAATATCATGAAACACAAATTCACATGGTAAATAGAAAGATGTAAGAGGAACCTGCCCCGAATTATGAAAATCTCGTAATTGAAGTTACAGACACAGCTATCCATTCAACTATTTCATAAACACGTCGAAATTCAAAGAAAACTGTCTCGTGTTCCCTGCATTCGAAAGGCCCCTAACCCGGAACCCGGGGTTACGTCGGCACATCTGTCGTCGACAGCGACAGATTGCGCACGACTGTCGGGCACGGCAGACGACTGCACTGTTTGTATCGGGATCACGCTGTAAAGCGCTGGCAGCTTTTGCACTCCCTAGCTTTATTGCGATCAACATAGGTAAATTTTTACGAACTTTGCTTGCAAATTATTGTGTTCTTTTTCCGGAATAAAATACGAGAACCAATAAAGCCTATACCTAATTGTCTATGGCTCAATATGGGACTGCTAAAGGCTGACATTGACATGTATTGGCCGGGTAAAAGCGAGGGTGTTGCGTAGAATTTTTTCCTTTTGACACTTATTGTTCTCAACGGTAGTAAAAGAAATTATTAAAAAAAAAATGTTTTGGTACCGCCGCCGCCGCTTCGATAGTTATATATTGAACGAAATATGATTCGCGACAGTAATAAGTAGGTACTTAAGTACTTACAGAATTATGAGCAGTAAAATTATCAATACAACTGTCTACGTTCATGTACCTAACCCTATTGAACGACTATTTCATGGAATTTTAATAGATTCCAGATGGAAAGAAAGATGGCGGGACCAGCGTAGGTACACTTTTTGTACACTTTTCGTATCATATTTCAGTAGACCACATCGAGAATAAAACGCTCTTCCATGTAGATTCTAAGATGCTTGGAATATTCAGGTACGAACCAGTTAATAAGTGAAAATATTTTCATAACATAGCCTCCTATTCCCAGAATTTTCCAGAAATTGTTTCCGACATTTTGCTGTTATGTGTTTTAAACGACATCGTCGATTTCCAGCGCTAAATGGTAGAGCTTGACATGTTTGTACAACATTATTGGCAGGTAGGTACAGAAGTTGTGGAATAATGTATTTGAAATTACTTTAGGGAGCTATAAAGGCAGAATATTGATGACAGAAATTAATAATCAATCTTATTCAAAATAACAAATTCAGACGGATTACTTACAGTAAACACAGCTGATTTGCATACTGTTCCTGACAGGCTGTCGAAAGGGCTCATAATTTCAGTTTCGTCTTCCATCTAAGTGTAAAACGGAAGAATTTGTCTATAAATAGAAGTCGACACTTGCTTGTTTATACTTTGTCTTGGCAATGTTTAGAAAATACTGTCTACAACAGCGATTTTCTATTTTCAGAGATCCGTAGCTCTCAATGTTTGAAGCAAAAAACGAAAAATCTGGTCGATTTAATACATACTATAGAGGTTTTTAAATCGAAAGTATAAGCCAAGACTTTTTTATGAAATACATACTAAATCCTACCGACGAACCCGTGCAGAGACTGCAGAAATTTTAACCACAGTTCCAAAAACAAGCGCCAGATGTGGCCAGCTTAATCCCACTTCACCAGTAATACCACACGCACCAATCCGATCCGATCCACTATTCACATCATAAATGTGTGATTGCGTACTAAATCAAAACGTTCGAACGACCGATAGCTTCTATTTTCAACGCAGCGCTAGCTTTGTTTGTTGAAGCAGGCATGAACCACTTTCCATTTGTTTGCTAAACTATTCGAAACATACATGGGAGAAAAAAAGTAAGAGCACTCGCATGTACTGGGTTAAAACAAAGCTGTAATAAGTAAGTATGTAGATCATCATCATTTCGTACTTATGATAATTCAGAGGTGGAAAAAACAAAAACAAGTCACCCAAGACTCTGGAAGGTATCTACTTAGGGACATCGCTAACATGAATAAAGTAACAAGTCACCCAAATGAGCTTCTGAAAATTAAATCCTAGCCCGAAAGATCCTTGAGCGATTTTTTTTTTCATAAACTCGTTTATTAAGACTTTGTCAGTGGATCCAAATATGTAGATCATACAAGTTTCTAATCTTTATCTATTTACTAGCTTTTGCCAGCGGCTTCGCCCGCGTGGGGTCGGAAATTATCGCACGTTACCGTACTACCGGGATAAAAAGTACCCTATACGTAAATCCAGGTTATAAACTATCTGTGTGCCAAATTTCATCCAAATCGGTTCAGTCGTCTTAGCGTGACTAACTAACAAACATACAAACTTTCACCTTTAAAATATTAGAAGGATGATAAGTTAAAAAGTAATTTACTATCTACAGCATGTTAAAATTTCAGTGTTTATATAACCTTTTGATTCAAAGTCTTGCCCAAGCAAGAAAAGTGAATTACAAAAGCCCTGTATAAGGTAACGTTTTAATTTACATTTAAAGCGCTTCGCTCCTCGTCTTGGTCGTTGAGGGCACTTCTTAATATCCGTTAGATAGGCTAGATAAACCGAGGCTCCTTTATATAAAGCAATTAGTTTTTATTATATACCACAGTATTACAATGTAAAATAATCAAATGCGAGGTAAAAGTTGCCGTTTTGTGGTGAAACGGCGACACAATCGGGCGTTGAGTGCCCTCGTGCCCGTTTATGCTGAAAAACTGAAAAGTGCTCACCGCGCAGAGAAATGAAAATGTGAAATGGATTTATAAAATTCAATAGATTTTGTACATTTTGTTTTCACAGTACTTTTTTATGCTTTGTTTTTATAAGTTTGTGAGTGTCAATGTTGTTGGCGAAAGTAATTTTGACGTTGGATTAAGGATTGTCCGTCGGATATCATTCACAAAAAGGGTAGCCTTTTAGACTTTTTATCATGTGTGAATATACGTATATATTTTATATTCATACATAATGAGGGGCTTGTGACTAAGTAATAACATCCGCACGAGTTGATCGATCAGGTTAAGCTACGGTTGCCACGGTTGGTCTGTGGATGGGTGACCATCTTTACGTTCCAAGACCCCTTCGTGCCTCGGAAGCACGTTAAGCATGTTAAGCCGTTGGTCCCGGCTGTCATTAGTGGATCTATGACAGTTGTTACAGATCGTTAGAAGCCCGAAGGTCTGACAACCAGTCTTACTAACAGGTATCGTGATACTCAGTAACTGCATTGTGGAGGTTAGATAGGCAGTAGCTCCTTGTAAAATACCTTCTGGTATTCAGCAGCACCCGGTTAGACTGGAAGCCAAACCTTACATAGTTGGGAAAAGGATAGGCAGATGATGATGAGGCGTTGACACATCCAGCTGATGATGTATGAATGTGAATTATCACGTTCATCGATAATCGTGTTTCCGAATACAGCCCCTGGATTTATCTTACAAAAAAACGAATAACAAAATTATTTTTGTTGCATTTTGCAAGCGTTTTATGAAGAGTTTCATTCGCTTTGAAGGATCATGTTAGGATTAGATTTACATGTAGAATTGCAGTTTTCATAACAACGGTAGGAACACATAGGTTGCTAAACTATCGTAGAACTGCACACTAAACTGGTTTCCAAAGGTGATTTATTCAACCTGTATGGATGGATACCAGTGAACAGTTGATCCATTGCATGTTTTTGTTTGTTTCCCAAAACGTGAAACGATGTTGGGCTAACGGAACATTTGGAAATATCCATTTGATTCTCGAAATTCTGGAGTCATCCTCAAACTAGCTGCTAGCCAATTAGTTTGGTCCGGGTTCCAATACCTAAAAGGCTTCTTGCTCAAAGCTAATTGTCAGAATCGGAGTCGCTTCAGAGGCAATTGAAGTTTAGTCAACCTGACACGACAGACGTTGTCCTGTCCAAATTTCGATAACTCATTCCAAAATCGCATAGAAAAAGGACGTTAAGTTTTTTCGAAAATCAAAATTATCCGAGACACGATTCCAATTTTTCTTTCCGTAAAACTTAATATGGACGAACATTTAAAAAATTGCCAAATCGGTCCAGCTGATTTCACGTGATGCATTTAATAATGAAATGCATTTCATTTTTAGATACGCTTCACGATTGAGAATCGGATATTTTATGAAAAATTGTGACATTTAACTAACAAAGTAAGAACATTAAGGCAGTTTCGCCCGAAGATTTAGGCAAAAACCACATTACGACAGTAATATTAAAGTTCCATTTAAAATACGGGCCAGGTCCATCCCATAAACCAGTCACAAATCCAAATTCCGGTTTGCTATTCAGTATCATTCATAGCATCCAAACACCAAACTACAAGAATAAATTGAAAGCAAACTGTTCGAGCGTCAATTAACACAAAACTTTGTGATGTTCTTATAATTTGTTCAGCGCTGAAGTTGCACGGTTTTGTCCGCTGAAAGTGTATCGGGACGGCTGAAAGTTTCAGTACAAGTGTAACATTTGCTACGAAGTGCACTTTAAAGTTTGTTACGAGCCACAGACGTCTAGCGAGGTCGATTGGAGTTCTGTAATAAAGGGTCTAGACTGATGACGTAGATCGCAGTTGGATCCGAGTGCTTGCATACTTGCAGGTTAGTTAGGCAAAAAGATTGGACTTTTAAAGTGGTCGTTTTGAAGTTTGTTGAAAATCTTTGGTTATTCAACACTTACGGTGTCGTTAGCATACCTGTCAATTATCGTAATTTTAAGAACGTTCCCAGTCTCAATCTATAAAAATTCCTGTAGTTTCCATACAGTTTTGACTCGTTTTTGTTATTGATTGTCGCCGAGGTGACAATGCGACTAGATTTTGAACGTTTTAAATTATGAAAATTGACATTCGGTTGAAAGTCTTGATGTTTTGAAGATAGAGAGAAAGAGACCTTGTTGGCTTTATGTAACTTTCCTTAAATAGCGCATTTCATTTAACACACTAATGAAACGAATTAACCCTCTTCCAAATCTTACTCTATCTTCTTCGTAAACGCCATAATTTTCTCTCTCAAAAATTGTATACTCAAGATTCTGAAAGTAGCGAGCCAAACTTCCGCTCTTTTCCACTAAATGTTAATACTCCCAGAGGATGAGGTTACATACGTAATTTTCTTTGAAATGGAATTATTTTATGCAAATGGCGTACAACTTATGGGAGGTATGTGACTGTCGAGCACATAAAGATTTTATGTTTACTTCATGCCTCGTTTGAACGTGTGTATGGTTCAGTTAATATTGGAGTAAGTAATGTCATTAAGAGCGTGTACTTGCTGTTAAGGTGTACGTTAAGCCGTTGGTCCCACCTGTCATTTGTGGATCTTTGACAGTCGTTTCGCGTCGTGAGAAGCCAGAAAGTCTGACAACCAGTCCTATCAAGGGGTATCGTAATACCCAGTAACTGAGTTGTGGAGGTTAGATAAGGCGTCGCTTCATGTGGAATACTGGTATTTAGCTGCATCCGGTTAGTCTGGAAGCCGTCCCCAACATATTTGGGAACCTGCCAGGGGTGCGGATTGTTCGAAAGAGATACCGCCGCCCCTGGCACACAGGCTACAGAGGGAACACGGGTGGGTTTTAGTCAGTGAAAGTCTGACACGCCCTCCTGCTCCACCCAGAGCGGGAGAAGTTATTTGACGATTTCACAACCTCATAAAAACAAAAAACCATAGGTGGGGAAAGGCTAGGCAAATGATGACTTGCTGATAAGGTGTAACTAATTCGATCGACTATCGAGAATACATTTATTTTATACGAGAGGAAACCGAGAAATCATTAAATAATTTTGTATGTAGTCATTTTCAGAGACAAAAACCACGGATTTATCGTGGCAGTTTACAGTATTCAATTCGTGATATAATTAAATGAACGTATAATGGTGCAATTAAGTACACTGCACGCTTAGGTTGCAGATAAATAGCTATGCAACTGATTGTGTTTATGGTTAAAACAAGAAATAAAACACTAACCTACTCTTTCAGTTTAGTAGGAATTTAAATTTCTTTAGAGCTGCAGTTTATATTTCATACTATAAACGCCTGAACCAGCGCGGTTTAAAAACACATCATCTAGTATGCTTATTAATGCTTAATCTAGAACATTTATTTGTTCTACTAAGTTACTAGGGAAGGTACTGAGGTTCTCCGTACCGGGATCAAATAATAAAAATACCTTTGTTGTGTGCTAAAAATGAGTACTTCGTTTATTCCACGCTTTTGTGTTCACAGCACCATGCCTGCCATGCAAATCTGTCTTTCCGAAACAAAACACCTATGCTAATATCTTAATGGGTTCTAAATCAGCACCCTAGATGCGTAACTATTAAATTAAATTGGTTGAAAATAGCCGCTTAAAATGTTTGTGCCTATTTATGTGCAAGAAAAGAAAGGCGTGACTCCGCGTGACGCGTTTGTGTGTGTGTGTATGTAATTTCTTTTTTAATTGTATTTGTTTTCTTCCTTATTCTAAATTTTTAATCTTTAAATGTACTGTTTATATATTTTTATTATTTTATTATTATTATTAATCAGAATGTGAATTATTATGAAGGTTATTGCTTATAATTAATCATTCATTTATTTTTCATTTTAAGTTACAAATATCAGTGTAGCCCTGGCTCTTGTAGGTACTAGGAGTTCCTGTATCACAAGAGCCAGACCTCTCAATTTACAAGGTATATGATATAGATAGACAAAAATGAGATACTTAAGGGGAACCTAGTCCACATTTTTCCCATAAAAACTTCGGGAGTGTATTCTCCACTGTTTGATAATGTACATCAAAAATTAAACATGGAATCGTTTTGTCTTATTATTAATATTGTCTGTACGGAAACAGAAAACTAAAATTAAAAACCATTAAAAAGTTAGGAGCCACCAAAGATTAGTTTTTCTTGCTAATTAAACATAACTTTGGGCGCATTTAAGTAATAAAAGAAGTGCCAAATCTCCAAAACTAAGACGGTTCCGACAAAGCTCAATTATCAAAATGTTCAATAAACTGTATTGGTCATTGATTTATGCAGTAGTTTTTTCAGAAAACCCGTTCTTCCGAAGGACTTTTCTAAACTTTTTACGCACCTCTTTTTCTATAACTGATCCTGCAGCTCACTCAATAATGTTGTGCGTGTAGACTAGCGCCTAACTGCTCATCGCGGGTCCTACCTTTAACGGACACGAAGCTTGGTGAGACAGCGGCGTGATTTTTAGCCAGGCCCATCAGTGAGTTCGAGCCCGCGACTTGCTTCGCCTTAAGTTGAAGTTATGATAATCTATTCTTTCATAATATTGGATAAAGTTGTCTGCTTAGCTACGTAATCAACGTTGTCGAACTGTCAAAATGAAAGCGATTCCTACTGATGCGTAATCTGTTACGTATATACTCATCAGATTGACAGTTCAATTCAAATAAGGCCTTCTTCAGCAGACAACCTTTATAGTACTGTCATAGAATTTATTAGGTATCTATGTTATGGGTTTTTTTTGAGGATGGGAAATCATCAAATAACTTCTCCCGCTCTGGGTGGAGCAGGAGGGCGTGTCAGACTTTTACTAACCTAAACCCTCCCGTGCTCATTCAGTTACCTGTGTGCCAGGGGCCACGGTTTCTCTTTCGAACAACCCGCACCCCTGGCAGATCTGTGTTATGGTAACAATGAGAATCCCGGTAGCTAGTGTAATGACGTCAGTGACTTAGCGAGCTATGATTAATGTAATAAGTTCTGAAGTGGTGAGAGATTTAGTTAGGCTACACGTTCTACGCATAATTATAACTTTATTGTTAATGAAATGTTAATTTAGGGAGAAACTGAGAACAATGCTTATTTAGGGTAATTTATCTAACAGACGAAAAGAATAACTTTTACTTATTGATACTTACAAAAGATAAAAGAAATGGGCTTTGAGTAACAAGTTAGTATTTCTTAAAATAAAAAGAATTTTGTATTGTATTATCCATCCAGAGGTTGTATTTAAAAGATCGTTTTTGTCGATAAGACCGCCCATTGTGTCAACTTGTGGAAAATTTCTACATTTTCTTCAATTCTACTGTAAATCAATTTCTACTGTAATTCACAAGGTGTACGTAATAAAGAGTATTCTATTCAATGAGGGTTTTCTGAAATGACATTCACTAGGTGGCAGCACTGAGACGACAGGTCCGGTCACCTGTCAAAAGTGTCAAAGCGCCTACGGACTGAATGGTGAACGAAAGAATGAAACGAATGACATCAAATATTTTAAGTTCATTGTCGAACTGGAAGACCTGTCAAAGTGGCTCCAACTGGTGGCTTGAATATATATGAAAACCCTCATTGTGGAAAGCAGTTAGTAGTAGTTGTAGTTGTATTGTGCCTCGTTGGTCTAGTGGTCGGAAGCTCGACTGCTGAGCTTGAGGTCCTGGGTTTGATTCTCAGGTCGGGCAAAGTTTTGTTTTTTTTAAAATCAGGAATGTCTCAGTAGCAGCCCGGAGTCTGGTTTCGTGCCCTATTGATGGCAATAGGCTCGCCTCCTATTACATGGGACTTAAACATACCTGGCTGAAATGTGGGTGTACTCTGCCCAACCTTTTGTGAAACAAGGCGTTGTTATGCAGGCGTAAATTTCAAAGCAAAATATTTTTTTCAAAAGGTAATTTATTATTATTATTTATCTCCTTTATTTATTTTCAGTCCTTATTACTACATTTTTAAATATTTTATAAAAGAAACTTATAAAAAACATTTAAAAATATAAAATAGTGTTCCGCCGGTAACAAGAGCAGGGTCCAGGCTACCGGTGGTTAGGGCTCCAGAGACAGGAACCTCCTCACGATGCGAGCCGTATCGGGGAGTACTGCCTTCTGAATCAGGCCTTTGATCCAACCGCCTAACGAGAGCCTCGAGAGATGTTGATCGAGGCTTATTTATCTTAATTGTTATAAGCACCATATATTATCATTTTCCAAAAGAAAATTCAACACAGCCTGAAAGATTAGAGAGTAAAAAAAACTGAATAAAAGCTTCTAATCGGGAATTCATTACAGGTTGTCAGGGGCCGACGAAATTGATGAGGATAGATAATGATATCACGATTCCGTCGCAAAACAAAGCCGTCGAGACTAATTAATTTGATTATTATATTAAACGTGTGCAGATCAGTGGTGGACTAGTTGTAGGTCGTGGGTTCAAACCCAGACAGGCGTTTTATTTTTGAAAATTATATACTTATACTGCTATGCTACTAGAATTTATCGTAGATGAGCAAGAAAGGATGTCTTGACTTGAACGAAGGAGAAACTTTCGACACTCCGACACTGAAAGGCTTATCCGGATAAAGCGTATTCATTTCATTAAAAGCACGACCTTTTGAGAGAGTTTCCATGTTTCAAAGAAACTAAAGGTGTGCTTACACGAGCAATTTAAATTGCTTAATTCGGAATAATAACTATTGATTTAATATGTCGTCACGATAATAAGCAATTTACTGCAATTCCAACCAACATCTATCAATTTTATCATTACTAGTGATACCGCCACAGCATGCTGTTAAATAAGAATACATTGGGTGTTTTACAGATTATATTAAAAATTAAACTAGCATAGTGGCCGCCAGTAATCGAAATTCGATCATAATTTATTTATGTCAACAGTCACTCTTCTACACCGGTGGCATTTTAATCGTCTTAAAACGGCAGCCCATTTCATGTATCTGTCGCAGCCATCTGGTTAAATTAGCCAGCTAATAGGCCGCCTAGGCGGTTCATTAAACGCCTTTAATTTATTTTGTTTTTTTAATATAATAATGTATAATTTTAAATTTTCAATGTAATTTTGTAACTTTTTTAATAATTTGTAATCTATTTTAATTGTATGATCCAATGTTGATTGAAATAAATAAACAATAATCATAATTATTATTAACAGGATGTTACATCATTGTAAAGCGTTTTTTTTTTGCGTTTTTTCTTTATAAATGTTAACAATTTTTTATTGCGCCTAGAGGTATGTTATGTCGCATACATTGAGTGGATCACCTTTGTAAGACGACTAAAATATCATTGGGTATATTAACCTTAATTTCGGAAGGTAGCAAAATACGAAAATACAAAACCAAAAACACCAGCCACATGACATTCTCCTCCGTCCGCGTGATTTTCGTAAAAGGGGTACAAAGTTTTTGCTTCACGTATATTATACAGGGTGTTTGGCAGAACGTTGAACATACGAAAATGGTAGATAGGTGGGGTCATCTGCTACTTACGCAGCCCTAATTTATTTGGCCCTGGAACCCTGGATATTAAAAAAAAAATGTGCTTTTTTCTAGTTTCACCACTTTCTTAACTTTAAAGTGTAATTTTTATTAAAAACTAAAAAAAAAATTACAACCGACTTCCAAAAAAACACTACAAAGTGCAAAATAACTTTAATTTTGGAAGTCGGTGACTTTGGAGGTGTAGGTATTTTTGAACCGACGAAAAAACAGAGGAGGTTACTCAATTCGACGCGTATATTTTTTTTTTTTTTTTTATGTATGACCACGCATAACTTTTTCCAGAGTAGTCCGATTTTGATAATTCTTTTTTTATTGGAAAGGGTATACCTCGAAGTTGGTCCCATATAAATATCGAAGAAAAATTCCAACCCTAAGGGTAAGAAACAGGGGATGATTGATTGTTTACTCACATATTTTAATACTGAGTTGTGTATTAAATCAAAAATTAAGCATGTAGTAATTAGTAGATTATAGCCACAAAAAAATTATAAAATAAAAACTTTTTAATAAAAAAAATAAACCGCCGAAAAACCGAAAAGTACAAAATAATAAACTAGCTTTGTCCAACCCCAATACCTAAGTTCGGAAGTCGGTGACTTTGCATTATGTATTTAGTTATATGTCACCGCCTTCCGAACTTAGTTATTGGGGTTGGACAAAGCTAGTTTATTATTGGTGTGTTTAGTGTAGGTATTTTAATTCTTTGTCACCGCCTTCCGAAATTAAAGTTATTTTGCACTTTGTAGTGTTTTTTTGGAAGTCGGTTGTTTTTTTTTTGAAAAAAGTTTTTATTTTTCACTTTTTAGTTGTCTACCCCACACCAATTCGAAATTTCATCATCCTTAGGGTCAAAACAATGCATATTTATGCGATAGCAGCATTCGCGGTTGATTTGCTGTAATGTTTTGAAGAGTTCCGTTGTCTGTCTCCGAAACGCATCATCAGATCTATATGAAATTTATATGGGACCATTTCGAAATAAACCCCTTTCGAACAAAAAAAGAATTTTGCAAATCCGTCTATATACGATGGAGTTATGCCCGAACATACATAAAAAAAGATATATATATAAACATGTCGAATTGATAACCTCCTTCTTTTTGAAGTCGGTTAAAAACTGGGTAAAACAGGCAATTTTTTTTAAATCTTTAATGTTGGCAGATTCTTATACAATTATTGCTTTATTCAGATGTTAGCTAGAAAAAAAGTTATGAGTCCTCAAACTTACAGAAAGATGTAAAAAATACTTAAAATCTTAATTTCAACTTTCATTTGAAAAATTCCAAGGGGCCAGGGCCAAATGAATTAGGGCTGAGTAAGTAGCAGATGACCCCACCTATCCACCATTTTCGTATGTTCTGACAAACAGCCTGTATATGTATTTTATTGATCTCTCCAGTATGTCCGGTAAATATTTCCCGGGTAATAAAATCAATCAATCTGCCTAGCCTTCTCCCAACTATGTTGGGTTCGGCTTCCAGTCTAACCGGTTGCAGGTTAGTACCAGTATTTTACATGGAGCGACTGCCTGTCTAACCTCCACAGCTAAGTTACTGGGTAATGCGATACCCCTTGGTAAGCCTGGTTGTCAGACTTACGTACGGGCTTCTGACGGCCCGTAACGACTGTCAAATATCTAAAAATGACAGCCAGGACCAACGGCTTAACGTGCATTTCTCGGGAAATAATTTTAGGAAAAAATGCCCATGTATTCACAGCTTAAGGAACGTTTTAGGCTACATTTTTGAAGGCGCTCCTGAATATATCAAAAAGGCTCAGTGTTGGCTGTTCCGGGGTACCGGGGTAAAGCCAAGACCCTTCCGGTGTTTGACTGTTAGGAGATTTGTGATACTGACCTGTTCTAGTTGCTCGCTATCTGAAACACAATAAAGAATACTGTTAGATGAAATATTTTGATATTGAAATATATCATGTGATAGTGATTATTGTCAAAGTCTGGGAGTCTAAAGACATTTCTGACATTGATACCTATAGGTAAATTGTAGATTACCAGGAGTTTCTATGGAAGCATTATCTATGCATCGATGACAAACAACCCTGGATTGAACTTAATTCAAAATGTAACTTTGTAAGTGGGGACAATTTTATTAATTAAAAAACGTTAAATGTCAACAATGACAATACATACTTTAATTCCGTTAAGTCTCCCACAGACAGGCACGACGCGACTTTATAACTATTTCTATCAAAACTACATGAAAATTGTTGTATCAGAATCGCGTCGTACTGCCGCATCGCGCCTGTCTGCGAGAGCCTTTCTACATATATTAGGTAGGTAGGTAACACGTATATAGCACATTGTTTCCATAATCTACATACTTTGTAGGCTCGTCACTAGGTTTATCAGGCAAAAATCATGCATTTTTATTTGTATGTCGCAACAGAGAAATAAAAGTAAGGTGCAGTAGGCGTGCCTCGGAAAGCACGTTAAGCCGTTGGTCCCGGCTGTCATTTGTGGATCTTTGACAGTCGTTACGGGACGTAAGAAGCCCGAAAGTTTGTCAACCAGTCTTACCAAGGGGTTCCGTGTTACCCAGTAACTGGGTTGTGGAGGTCAGATAGGCAGTCGCTCCATGTAAAATACAGGGTACCCCAACATAGTTGGTTTAGGCTGGGCAGATGAGGCTGATGATAATGAGGCGTTGACACATCCAGCTTTACGAAGGGATCACTGTCACAAAGCCTGCGTGGTAAAGTTACGAGTCATAGAGACCACAGAACCTTTTCCAAAATTTGATGTGCAATATTTACGGCCGGGCACTGTATTTACTTTCCGACTTTTAAGTCAAAAGTATAAACATCCGGTTTTACCAAAGGGACATTAATTCGTACGCTTTATAAATATATTATTAGGTACTTTTAATGTTGAACTTCCCTTTGAAAAACTCAAATAAAATTATATTTCAATTTGCCTAAGTAATTACACATCTTTCATGTTTATTTTTGTCATTTTCCTTTAATGATTAATGTCATATTAAGCCTCGGTGAGCTTAATGTAGGCAGGCGCTTGTAACTGTGTTTCTCATGCCAAGTAATTTTTGGTAATTAATTAATATTTCATGATGAGTGTTCATTTTATAATTTTCTAATGGAAATGTGTGTAAAATATACAGGATATTTATATAACCAGTGAGCAAACTGCAACCATTAATTCGGCATATCATTTTAGACGCCCCAGCGCTGAAAAAAAAAATCAGTTGTTCCATACATTTTGACTGCGTAGGTATTGCACTTTTCTATGAAACAGCTGATTTTTTTTGTATAACGACGAAAAATTTCTGCACTGGGGCGTCTAGAATGATATGCTGAATTTAATGGTGACAGTTTGCGCACTGGTTAAAGAATTATCCTGTATAGACCGATACGTTTGAAATTCTTGATTCATTCCTAATTAAGTAAAGACAGTACTTAGGATTCAGAAACTTAGCACAGTAACATAAAACGTAATCAGCCTATAATGTTCCCATTGCTGGGACAAAGGCCTCTTCTCTTTATGAGAGGGAGTGTGTCGTAATCCACCACTCGATCCCAGTGCGGGAAGATGTCACATGTTTTTGTTTTTTTTTGTTCTAGGACATCCCAGTTTTCCTCACGATGTTTTTCCTTCACCATTTTGAGTGCAGTGGTGATGACATAAATTGCACAAAGTAACGCGCCTGACTGGATTTGAACCCACGACGTATAACTTGCAAGTCAGGGCCGTTACTGCTAGGCCATCACTGCTCTTCACAATAATGTTGCCTATTTTATCAACATTACTACGTAATTTGTTTATCAGCCTATGGAAGTATGTTTCTTTCGTTGTGGCAATATACTTTCCTTTGTGTCTAGTGACCAAACGCGTGGGCCGATTGTGATGATTCTTAAGTCAATCTATTTGTCTTAATCTTGCGAATGTCACCAAAGATAATAGGTCTTTACCTATGAAATTGCCGTTTTGTATGAAAAAATTTAAACGATTTTTTTTAATGAATTTTTTATTTGTATTAATCGAAGTAATCACCCATGCAATCAATGCATCTTTGCCATCGCAGTGGCAGTTTATTGATGCCCTTTTTAAAGAAATCAGCTGGACGGGAGGCAACAAATTCTTCAAAGGCATTTTGTACTGTCTCTCGGGTATTAAATTTTTTTCCCGCCAAGAAGTTATCCAAATTCTGGAAAAAGTAGTAGTCTGTAGGCGCAAGGTCTGGTGAGTAGGGCGGATAACGGAGAGCTTCCAACCCCAGTTCTTGCAACTTGGAGACCGTCTGCTGTGCAGTATGAGGTCGCGCGTTGTCGTGCAGGAGCAGCGGAGACGAGCGATTGACCAATGCTGGTTGGAGATGCGCCAGCTTCTCCATCATTGTGTTCAGTTCTTCACAGTACACATCTGCAGTAATGCTCACCCCGTTTGGTAAGAAGCTGTGATGAATCACACCGGCGCTAGACCACCAAATAGTGACCATCACTTTTCTAGGGGTAAGTTTTCGTTTAGGGCATTGTTTAGGTGCTGAACCAGGATCCAACCAACTTGCTGAGCGCTTACGGTTATCAAACAGAATCCATTTTTCATCGCAGGTAACAATGCGGTTCAAAATTCCTTCATTTGTGTGTCTGTTGAGCAGTGCAAGGCACGTCTCGACGCGTACTTCGCGCTGGCGATCATTGAGTTCGTGGGGCACCCATTTGTCAAGCTTTTTTACCTTGCTTATTTGCCAATTTGACGCAAATGGACCAATATTGTTTTGACGCTAACGTCGAAAGCTGCTGCTAATTCAGCCGTAGATTGTGTATCATCAGCTTCCACAATCGCCTTTAATTCGTCATTGTCGACCAAAGTCTTCGGACGACCGCGAGGTTCATTTTTCAGGTCGAAATTTCCAGAACGGAAGCGAGCAAACCAATAACAGGTGGTGCGTTGGTTTGTAGTGTTAGCTCCGTAAACGTCGTTGATGTTGCGTGCCGCTTGTGCCGCGTTGCTGCCACGACGGTACTCATATTCCATAATTACTCGAATTTTTAAC
Source organism: Polymixis flavicincta (assembly GCA_949987655.1). Taxonomy (NCBI): domain Eukaryota; kingdom Metazoa; phylum Arthropoda; class Insecta; order Lepidoptera; family Noctuidae; genus Polymixis; species Polymixis flavicincta. Next base: position 20,054,645 of record OX465181.1, on the reverse strand, counting down.
GTATCCATGATGACGAAAAAGATTGAAATGCGATGAAAATGTAACACTAATCAATAAAGAAATGACTACTTTTAGAAAAAAAAATCCATGTTTTTAAAATAAAATTAATTTGAAATTAGAATTCTTAGCCAAACAAAAATTATTTTGATTTGAAATGGCCAGTACTGCAGAACGGCAATTTCATAGGTAAAGACCTAATATGACAGTAATAAAAATTCAATATGGTGACAATCAGACGACATGATTTGAAAATAAAAAAACGAAAGTCGACGAACTGTGTCAAGTGGGGTCTCATTGAATACGTAATTGAAAATCATCTTCAGGTTTCTCTAATCATTTTGAATGATCATTTTGTTACGAGTGCTTAGTCTGATTTATTTACGTTCAGGGAATTTCACTTACGATTACCTATATTAGGAGGGTACGTGAACCTCTATCTTCCCTAACAGGGATTGTAGGGCCAGTTTATATTTTATGAAACAATAAGTCTCATTGTCCTCTTCGGTTCAACGACCGTTTCATGGAGAGAACAACAACAGGGCGGATCTGAACTAAGCCTTGAGATTTTACTTCATCCCCAAAATCCCGCCTTCACTGTGTCTGACATTTGTTGGGTTGGAACTTAACAACGAATTTATCATACGTAACATAACATCACGGCTTTATTCCTTAAAGGGTTAGGCAGAAGTGTACCTATGTGCAGCTCAACATTTCCTTGCTTGTGTCAGTCCGATGTCATAGAAGCCCCTTTATCTGCTACTGAGGAATTCCTAATGGGTAAACCCGATAATACATTACGCCTACGCCGTCAGGAAAGTAAGACAATACACTGACGTTGACACAGCGCGGTTAGTCTATTTTAGTTATTTTCATAGCATTATGTCCTACGGCATTCTGCTGTGGGGCAAAGCCGCAGATATTCAAAATATTTTTGTTCTTCAAAAACGAGCTGTTCGAGCAATTTATCAAATAGGTGCTAGAGTTTCTCTGAGAGATTTTTTTAAAGAAATTGGTATACTCACCGTGGCATCGCAATTCATCTTGGCCAATATCTTATATATAAGGCAAAACATACACTTGTACACTAAAAACAGTGATTTTCATAATATTAATACTAGAAATAAGGACAAACTACGTGCTTCCTTTCACCGGCTTCATAAGGTTCATAACTCATTTATTGGTCTTGGTATAACCTTTTATAACAAGCTTCCCTCTTCTGTGCTAGATTTGAATTTTAATGCGTTTAACGCTGAAGTAAAATCCAACCTTTGCGCAAAGGCATACTATTCTATCAACGACTGTGATTAACTCAATACAATGTTTGTGTTCTTTCACCAGAGTTTCCTTGCCTACTGACAGGTCATATCTTTATTAACAGAATTGTTTGTTTTGATTTGACTGTATATAAATTCATTTGAATTTATTTAGTGTTGACATAATCTACTCATTGTTTTTAATTTTTAATAATGAGTTAAATTGCAAGATGTAGCTAGCTAGCGACCCCGATAATTGATCTATTATATCTAGAACAAATTTAAATTTTGATATTCCGTAACCTACCATTGTATAAAATCAAGTTCTTCTAACATAACAGACAGCTGTGCTGCTGGGGAGTTTGTTGCACCACTTCTTCTTCCCAGCTAAAGCACTAGGAAGTGGTGTAGGGCGGGCGTTTTTGGGGGACTGTCTTTTGTAATTTTTGACTGTATATAAATTCATTTGAATTTATTTAGTGTTGACATAATCTACTCATTGTTTTTAATTTTTAATAATGAGTTAAATTGCAAGATGTAGCTAGCTAGCGACCCCGATAATTGATCTATTATATCTAGAACAAATTTAAATTTTGATATTCCGTAACCTACCATTGTATAAAATCAAGTTCTTCTAACATAACAGACAGCTGTGCTGCTGGGGAGTTTGTTGCACCACTTCTTCTTCCCAGCTAAAGCACTAGGAAGTGGTGTAGGGCGGGCGTTTTTGGGGGACTGTCTTTTGTAATTTTTGACGTTCAAAAAGTGCTGACACCAGCCTAGTCCTGAGAATTGAGCCCAGCAGACTTAGCATAACGCTTTCTATTTCTACTCTACCGTAGAATAGAAATCGCTTGTTTACATTTCTCGGTACAAAACTGTCAACTGTCTACACGGAAACGTCACTTGTCTACTCTTACTTCGAAAAAACGCTCTCTACGGTTCTCGTGCTAAGCCTGCAAGACCTCGCTTTTGAGCCCACTTGTTTTACGAGGTAGTCCAATTATACATAATCAGCCACTGTTGGGACACATGTCCCCTCTCTTCGAGACGGAGTGCGCTGTAATCTACCACGCGGGCCCAGAGTACCACTTGGGCATTGTCGTTGTCACATGACAACAAAACGACGAAAAAAAATCATTGAACACAATTTTTTTAAGAAAAACGTATGTGCACTGAAAGTATTTTTATAAATCTGTGTATTTGATTTATTGCTTCCTGATAGAACGCACATTTTTAATTTTATTTAAATCAATAATGTTTCGGAAATGTGTAAAATCATAAGTCCATCATTGCATTTAATTTTTTCACGCGTATTTACTACTAAAATCCACAATATCTCTAATTTTTCGCTCTAGATTGGGTGAAATTATTTACATAAAGTGGGGGGGCTGATACTAATTGAAGTGACGTGATCTTGTACTCAACTAAAAATCATTTTTTTGTCATTGTCATGCAGTCATTGACTTATTTATTTTTTATATTTATTTATTAGGCTTCTCAACAATGAGTATACTGTTACTTTACAGTTTACAATCTTAAGTCTAAGCGCCTCATAACTTACAGAAAAGCACCGCATGCACTACATTATGCGCAGATTTAATAACACACAATAAATTAATAAAAACAAGTAATACATAGACTTAAAAAAAAATGGTGCTATTAATAGCTAAATATTAGGATTTAATTAAATAATAAATAAGTGTAATAACATGCATTAAATAAAATTGAATTAGATTGAGTTACATTATTTTTGATAAATTCAGAATATTTGACACCGAAAAAACATCACTCAGCCCATTTCTACTTCATATTCTTAACAAACATGTCCTTTATTAGTGCACAGCGGGCTGCAACGTTCTTTTCTCGTGACAAAAAAGAAAATAAACACACGTCAAAGGAAGTGGGATCTCGGGAGGCGGCACGTGCCTAAGTTGATCTAAAATTTAGTCCTTAGTTGTATGCAGTTGGACAAATGTGCACATCGGCTTGGTGATTCAAAGTATAAAGATAACAGTTTCGTGAATACTTGAACCAAAATGGCAGTTTTCGGTGTTTGATGGCCGAAAATGTTCCTCGCTAGAACGATTATTTGGAGGAAACTAATGCGGAAATGGTAAACGCGCTTCACTTATCACACTATCGTGAATTGTACGCGGAAATGGGTACATATTGCTTTGACCCAGCTAGGATTGTGTGCAAAAGTGCTTCATTATGTTTTTCTATTACAATATTAGGGAAACGGTCAGTCGGCAAACAAACTACTAGATGAGTAAGTATCAGAATGAGTCAGAATCAGTACCTGTAGATTGTATTATTTATTATTATTCCAATAATTAACATATTTTTACAGGCGCGTAACAGGGAGTATTCTGATACTTTTACAAAAAATATCCCCTTACCGCACCTTGATATTTCCGTCTCAGCAGAGTCACCACCCCCACGAAACAGTATCTGATCGTTTCTGTAGTAATGTAGCCTTAACTTTGTAAAGTACACCGGGCTACGAGCAAACAATCAAAGCAGAACCAACACGCTGTCGCCCCCGCGGTAATATCACTTCAACACCGCTTTCACAACATAAGATAGGTACTCGTAAAAAATGATTTTTTATTTTGTAAAATTTAAGAGCTGTAAGAACTTTTTAACCGACTTCAAAAAGAAGGAGGTTATCAATTCGACATGTTTATATATATATATATTTTATACATTTTCGGGCATAACTCCGTCATATGTACACGGATTTGAAAAATTCTTTTTTTGTTCAGAAAACCTTCAGAAAACCCGATGTTCCGAAGGACTTTTCTTAATTTTTTACGCGCCTGTTTTACCATAACTGATCCTGCAGCTCACTCAATAATCTTGTGCGTGTAGACTAGCGTCTAAGTGCTCATCACTGATACTACCTCTGTCAGACACGACGACTGGTGAGACAGCGTGCTTTTCAGCCAGGCCCACCAGTGAGTTCACGCCCGCGACTAGTGTACCCTTAAAGTTAACTAATCATTAGTGGCTGTTTTACCATACATTTTTGACGTTTAAACGTCACACCTCGTAACTTTAACCACCGTTTATAAATAAGGGGGTTAGTGAATAAACACATCTGATTCAATTCAACACTAACAATAGTGTCCGACCGAAGATTTTGGTCAAATCTTCGACCGGCTGAAACTGACGTATTGCTTCCATTTTTTTAAATGTATTTTCGGGAAAATTCTTTTTTTTGTTCGAAAGGTGTTTATTCCGAAATGGTCCCATTCAAATTTCATATAGATCTGATGATGCGTTTCGGAGACAGACAACGGAACTCTTCAAAAAATTATAGCAAATCAACCGCGAATGCAGCTATCGCATAAATATGCATTGTTTTGACCCCAAGGATGATGAAATTCCGAATTGGTGTGGGGTAGGTAACTAAAAAGTGAAAAATAAAAACTTTTATCAAAAAAAAAACAACCGATTTCCAAAAAACACTACAAAGTGCAAAATAACTTTAATTTCGGAAGGCGGTGACAAATAATTAAAATACACATCCAAAGTCACCGACTTCCGAAATTAAAGTTATTTTGCACTTTGTAGTGTTTTTTGGAAGTCGGTTGTTATTTTTTTGAAAAAAGTTTTTTATCTTTTACCATTTTGAGAGCAGAGGTGAGAAAATGATGTACATAAAGTGCCTGCTTGGGTCCGAACTTAAAACCTACAAGTAAGTCGCGGCCGTTACCATAGGGCCATCATTGTTCTTAAAACGCTGAAGGAAAACATTCGTGAGGAAACCGACAAATCGTAGAACCAAAAATTTGAAGCCATTTGACATTCCCCAACCCACACTCCCTCTCGCAGAGAGGAAGCTTGTGTCCCAGTAGTGGGCCCATAATCATCTGATTTTGACAAAACATTTCTTAACGCAACTGTGAAAAAATGAAATATATATGTTTACATTAGATAGAACCCACAAAAACACAAAATGCACGCTAAAACATATCACGTAGTAAGAATTTCTAAAGAAGGTTATGAATTACGACTTCAAAACACATGAAAAACACAACCCTCCTTCTTCAGTCGGGTAATAAAAATACACGAGAAACCCAAAGGGTCGTTTATAACAACACGTGACAGGTCCAGTGATAAATGGAGCGACAATAGCCTCCGGGTACGAACACCGATTTCCAATTGAAAAGCCGGCGAGGATTTGATCCGATTCCTTTGATCTGTGTTTCGGAGGTACCTGTAAGTAGGAAGTTAACAAGTGAATTGGCACAAACTACGTTACAACTTTGATACCAACCACACACTCTAATCAATAGCTGTTCCGGCTCGACACAGATATTTAATTACAGAAACTAAATGTTATTTGAAGTGATCATCTGCTTAGCCTTTTCCCAACTATGTTGGGGCTACTCCAGCAGGCTAGCATGAAGCTATTTCTACGAAGAATAGACAGTGCTTTTTCAATATAAAGTGACATTTTGTTTCTTCATTTTTGACATCGCACCGTAGATATCCTAAAAAAAAAAACCGTAGATATCCTTCTACAATCTGTCATTTTGTCTTTCGTTTCTAACGATCTTTGTCTAGGTCGTAATAAATGTAGACTATTTCTTAACTTTCTGCTCGACGGCCACAAAGTATAATTAACTACAAAATCATGATTCGTTTAGAACGCATAACTGTGATAATTAATAGAAAACCATAGCTATTATTTATTTCTTTGGGACAACAAAAAAAAAACCATAATAAAGGTCAATAACGCAACCAGCACCGTTATCCACAAAATAATATCTTCTCCTGTTGTATAACCTTTAGTTAATAGTCATGTCTATTCTTCCGTCGAGAAATCGGTGCTCTTGCTAAGTTGCAGCTCTTGGAAATTGGGTATTTCAAATTTCCCAAATGTAGAATACATTCGGAATATTTTGCGTCGCGCAGCGAAACACATTCCTATGAAGCTTTCGTGCTCGATGTTACAGAGATGTATTTGAAATTCTTATGTTACTTATACAGGGTTTTTTTTTTTTTTTTTTTTTTTTTTGGGTGGGAAATCATCAAATGACTTCTCCTGCTGAGTAGAGCAGGAGGGCGTGTCAGACTTTTACTGACTAAAACCCACCCGTGTTCCCTCAGTAGCCCGTATGCCAGGGGCTGTGGTGTCTCTTTCGAACAAACCCGCACCCCTGGCAGGCATCGGCCCTTGCGGACCCCACCAGTGGTTGCTGACATCTTTGACGGCGCGCGTGAGGAACACAACGCGCCGTCCCGTCTACCACTTTTCGGCCGCAGAGGATAGGGAGAGCGGCTGACGCTATACCGACACTCCTCTTCCCCTGCGGCCCCACCGCGTCCGCCATCAAACGGTGGCGGCCCCGTCCAGGCCACGGAAGGGAAGAGCGCTGCTCAGAAGCACCGGCACTCCTCCTCTACCGCAGCCTGTAACCCTCAGCCGCGATGCCTCCCATTCGACATCGCGGCCCACCTCAGTTGCGGTGCACCTCACCGCAACCTACTTTTTGGCCGCTACGTCAATGGCTTGAAGGCAAAAGCCCTGACGAGCGGCCCCACCGTTGGGTTCCTCTTGGCTTCACCGTGGATGGGAGACCACGGTTACTAAGCCCCCCCGCAACGACAATGCGGGAACCCACTCGGGGGGGGTACTTATACAGGGTAAGTTTTTATTGATCCAGTGCGCAAATTGTAACCATAAATACAGCATATCATTCTAGAACCACTAGCGCAAAAAAAAGTCGTCGGTAACACAAAAAAAAAGCGATTTCATAAAAAAGTGATTACCTACGCGGTCAAAATGTATGGAACAGCTGATTTTTTTTTGTATATCTGGCGAAAAATTTCTGCGCTAGGGGTTACAGAATGATATGCTGAATTCATGGTTACAATTTGGGCACTGGATAAAAACTTTTCCTGTAGATATGTCTAGGTCATCATCATTTGCTCAATCAATCTGCCTAGCTTCTTCCAAACTATATTGGGGTCGGCTTCCAGTATAACCAAATGCAACTGAATACCAGTTTTTTAGGAGCGACTGCCTATCTGACCTCCACATCTCAGTTGCTGGGTAATACGATACCCTTAGTCGTGGTTGTCAGACTTTCAGGCTTCTGACGACCCGTTACGACGTACAAAGATCTACGATTGACCGCCGGCACCACCGAATTTACGTGCTTTTCGAGGCACGGAGGGGTCTTGGTATGTAAAGATGCTCACCCATCCACAGACCAATCGTGGCAAGCGTTGCTTAACTTGTTCGATCGACCAGAGCGTTCATAACAAAATGATTAAAACCTTTGATTTTCTCAATTACAAAACCACAAAACTTAATTGAAAGCCACATTTCTGGTTGTGACACGGACCCGGGCACAGCAGGTATGTTCTAAAAGGGGAGTAACTAACCGAACTCATCGGCTTGAAATCCGATAACCACAAGCCGCGGCCAAGTCCTGAATACGACAGAGTCCTCATTCATTGGCTCGGAAGCTCCCGGACTATGTCGAACACAGTCGTACTACTCATGTACGTTCATCTGTTAAACTTGTACCTAAATCTAACCGAGTGATTACGAGTGATCCTTTACGTATCCGCGTGCGGTACTTTACTGTCTAATTTAATTCAAAGTTTTTATGTTTTGTTTAGTATGAAGGTTTAGGGCCATTGTCACCAACATTCAACTAACCGATCAAATGACTATGGAAACAATTTTCTTATATTTCAATATAATATGGAACTGATTTACAACATAACATCACGCCTTGTTTCCCTGAAGAGTTGAGCAAAGGTGTATTTAGAGCACGCCCATATTTCACCAGCTATGTATAAGTCCCATGTAAAAGGGGGCGAGCCTATTGCCATAAGCCGGCAAGTGACATCTTGACGGGATGGCTATTGTATGAATTTTTAATTCCCGATTATGACGTTTTGGCGCTGGGTAGGAATCGTGTTATATGGTGCTTTCGCCACTGGTTAGTAACCTTAATGAAAACAAAAAACAACCAAAAATCAACGATGCTTGGCAAAGATAATGCCTACTATCCGGTGATCGCCACTAATTAAAAACAAATGACGGCCATGCCAAAGCGTAGGTACATATGAACAGACGGTCAGAATGTCACAGCTTATAATATGAGCCCGGGCTTTGGTACGCGCCTGTGATAGGCAGGGGTTTATTAGAGCTTTTGTTTCCAAACACATGTAGGAAGGTTCGGATAGTCGTTGTTAATTGATAGTAGCAAATGAGAAACGGGAGGGGCTCGTGGGTAAGTAACAATAGCCAGGTGGATTAATCAGTCGGCCCGTTACCTTTACATACCGAATAGTGATGGGTAACTCATCAATTTTATATGAGGATGAGGGAGCCCCTCAATTTGCTTCGTGAGGTCCTCACGAGGGACCCCTCATTTGAGGTGAGGAATCGTACGACGGCGTAATCGCCTCACGACTTGCGAGTCCGAGCCGAACTCAAACGAAGCTCCAAGTGAGCGAGGCGGGCGGGTGCAACGACGACTCACGAGTACTCACGAGTCACGACTCTCCGATAATCCGATTATTCACGTCCTCACTCTCTCACACACATCATTTTCTTTCACTTATAAATTTTAGACCGCCAAAATAAACGAATCAATGACCCTTTATTACCAATCTAATACTAATGCTTTTAGAGTTCATAATAATTAATCGTAGCTGAAATAATTTTAAATAATGTTTACTGTGCCACGGTGTTGTCCAAACTTCAAGATCACACCTCACCTCACTCATTCTCAATTCTCCATACAATTTTTTGAGTCGGTTCATTCGCTCACTGAGCTCACTCAATTACTCAATCCTCATTCGCGAGTCACGAACTCGCTTGCCTCGATTTCCTATTGTCAATAATGTCAATGTCAATTTTTAAATGAGGGGTGATGAGGAATGAGGTGGTTCAATATTGAAATTCGAGTAACTCTTTCAATTTGCGATCACGAGTACCTCAAATGAGGGGCCTCATGAGTGAGGGACGCATCACTAATACCGAAACCACATGAGTAACTAAACGGAACCCCGCCGTGACTCGGAAAGCACGTTAAGCTGTTGGTTGTCATTCATGGATCTTTGACAGTCGCTACTGGTAGTCAGAATCCCGAAAGTCTGGAAACCAGTCTTAACAAGAGGTATCGTATTACGCAGTAATTGGGTTGTGAAGGATAGGCAGTCGCTCCATGTAAAATCCAACTCCTATATAGGTTGGGTAGGTTGGTTTTGTTCTTGGTTACATCCGATGTCCTTCCGTGTAAAATTAATGTGATTGAAGCGAGAACGATCAATATCTAGAAGAAAAAACTGAACTTGGCAACAAATTATCTAGTAGTAAAAGTAAAGAGAGAATTTCTGTTCTTTTGTACTTGTATAAAATGGTTAGAAATAAAGTCTACGAGAAGATTCTTTGAAGCCTGCGGTTATCACAAGTTATCTTTCATTTTGAAATACATTAAAATAACTATTGGTACTTTCATAAATTTATTTTTCCCTATTTTCTTTTCCCTATATTTTACTTTCCTTTATTGCTCCAATTGAATTTATTACGTATTTTCCAGCCAGTCCTTTATCTGAAGCATCGGTACGCAAAAGCGTTCCCACTAATGCGATGTGTATCGCTCCGCGCGTAACGCGATTATTAGTACCAATGTATCTTTGTACTGGCGCAGTTAAGTGCCTAAAGCCGAGAACAGACACGTTACATACCACGCGATTACGTCGCGTGCTCATTGGTGCTATTTCGTCTTGTGACTTCTCAGTGTCAGTCGAACAATGAATGTAATGGGGGTGTTACAAGCGAGGAACTTCAACACAATCTTGTCAGGGTTATCGCAAGTGTACATTACGCTGAGTTATGTCAGCAATTATTCTGTGGTCAAGATCCTTCGGTGTCCTAATCGTAAGCCCCCAACACGGCTACTTGGCGAGATGTTATCCCATGAGAGGTCATTACCGGAGCTGACCGGACGGCTTAATACCGGCCTTCAGAAATTTGTTAGCCGTCGAGAATTTGTGAAACAAGTTTAATAAGGTTAAACCTAAGTACGGTTTCTGCTTATTTATTAATTATTCAGAAAATTCTGTAATGAGTTCTCTTCTCTTAATAATTAATTATTAGCTGGTAAAGTAGTCTACAAAATTATGATCGGGAATTTGTTAATCTAAAATGGTGTTACCTAATAATTAATTTCGAAAAGTGTAGGTATTAACTTACCCTACAAAATTCTAGACCCTAATAAAATTTAGGGCTTGGGTTTTTCCTAATAATAAGCCGAGGTATCTTTTCGTTAAATTTTCATACGTTTTAAATCAATTAGGCTTTTTTTCTTCTTGTATAATTAGATTTATGAACGTTAAAGAAGCAAACGGAGTCTGTAAGGTTCATAGTATTTATTTATTTACACATACAATTATTTAGGTGGCGTTCTATATATCCAAGATAAGAATGCTTGGAAACATGCTGGTCCTGCTCCATAGGACAATCTAGAGTCTAGACAAAATCAAACTGGTTGCTAATTGAATTAAATAAATAATTATATTTATGACATTGATTTACACTCACACACTGACTTATTTCTTGTTAATATTCTAGGAAAATCGTATATTTACTCTTACAATGTTTGTAAATATGTGGGCACCATGTATCTATCATAGAATTAATTTATCTTTATTGCTTCAGTTGCATTTTGTTACCTTTTTTGGTATAGTAATTTTATTCTGGGTGCATCGTTTTCACATATAATTATATAATGAATGTACTATGATAAATTGTATGTAAAACATTTTAAAAGAGTAACGGTGGAGTTTCTTGCCCGTTCTTCTCCATACGAAACTACATTTTGGAATGGGCGACTAGAATCAATTCTGTTTAAATGTTAATGTTGACGTTCAAAAGTGCCTTTTAAGTGCCTAATTGAAATAAATGCTTTGACTTTGACTTTGACTTTGACTTTTTCTGCTTACCCAATTGGAAGAAGGCATGGGTTTATGTATGATGTAAGTTTTGTGTTAATTAAGTGAACAAATAAGATAACATTGCCACATTATGTCTAATCGCTCAAATAACAATCATCGTTATGGCTAGAAATAATCACAGATAATAACATTGTTAATCGATGATGGCACGCGAGTAATTTCTTCTTATTACGAGCTCAGAAATAACTGTCTTATAAGATAGAATCATAATATCTGTTGGTTGACGTTATTCCTTTGTGATTTTACCTTACAACAGTGACCTTAATTTGTCAAAATAATCTTGTTACTTTCTTCCCCTATAGGATTAGTGGTGTGAACGCATTTGTTACAGTTATTGGTGTCATTGAGTATGAGAAATGTATAACAATTGCTTGAATGGCTTTGGAAAAAGATTTGATAGTCAGCAGGAAAACTTTTTCCTTCATTTTTCATGTTTTTGTGCAAACTTACCAACTAGACTTTGACTTCTGAAAAGCTCAGGAGGAAAAAAAGCAAATAATTAGAAGAAAAAAAAAATGTAGTAGGAAATATCGAGAATTAGGTTTAATACCCTCACAACCAAGCCTTAATAAGTATTCCATCAACCAACACACACGCTTTATTTCATCACCACTGCTCTCAAAACACAGAAGGAAAATATCATGAGGAAACCGGTATGTCCTAGAAACAAAAACTCGAAGACATATTGTAACATCAACCAACCTGCACAGCGCCCGCGTGGTGAATACGGGGCACTCTCCCTTTCACAGAAAGGAGGCCTGTGTCCCAGCAGTGGGAATATTATAGGCTGAATATGATTATATAACCAACTCAGTTGTTTAATAACCAGTGATCGGAATAGGCTGACTATATTTGCATAAACTTCTGAGAATAGAGACAGAAAGTGGAGACTTCCTTACGACTATATTTTTTTTCCCGAGATTTGGGAAAAATCTTCAGTAAGTTGAAAATGAGCTTTATATAAGATGTGTAAAAGCTATTTTTAACTAAACTTGCAACTACCACATTTTCAGGATTTTCACGTAAAATCCCGAAATAAATAATCTAACTTTAATTCATGATTTGATACAACGGTTAGTTGGATCGTAAATATAATTCGAATACATGAATTAAAGTTAGATTATTTATTTCGGGATTTTACGTGAAAATCCTGAAAATTTGGTAGTTGCAAGTTTAGTTAAAAATAGCTTTTACACATCTTATACATATAAAGCTCATTTTCAACTTACTGAAGATTTTTCCTAAATCCCGGGAAAAAAATATATTCGTAAGGAAGTCTCCACTTTCTGTTTCTGTTCTCCGAAGTTTAGGCAAATATTGTCAGCCTATTCCGATCACTGTTAATAACTGCTGGATATTAAGTAGGTACCTCCCAATTCTGTACCTACACATTTTCTCTAAGTGTTCCTGTATGCTACACGTTAAACAAAAACCTACCAGCATACATAATATTTGTTTGCCCACGAATAGTTGCCTTAAAGCGAAGAGTTGGCTGTCTTAGCGCTGAGCAGCGCTTTGTAAGCCGGAGAAATGCGGGCTTTACAGTAACCGGCTACCAATGCAAATGGGCAGGATTTAAGAAATGTCTTGTGTGCTAGCTTAATTGTAGGGCCTTATTTTTAAGCCGGAAGAAAGAAAAAAAAAATGAAATTATTTTCAGTCAAGCATACTTTTATTTAGAATATAAACAAAAGTATGCTTGACCAACCAACGTCGTAGGTACGGTCACAAAAAGAGATAGGTAACAATCGTCGGTCGCCGGATATAGTTGAAGTTTAGTAAGAAACCGATGGATGTTTTGGCATAAAATTCGAGTATAATTGAATAATAGAAAACAAACAGTTCATTTATCAAAGTGTTTTTATTCGAACACATCAATCGGTGTATTACTAAACTTTGACAAAATCCGGCGACCCTGGTTACTTATTAATAAATAAGTAAATATGGTATGGTGGTGGTCACCAAATATGGTGACTGTATTTTTTTTAAAGGTTAAAAGTTACTGTTACTTACGTCATCGACGTTGCGTTTACGCAGTCCAAACACCAGTACACACTTACGATCATAAATTCCTAATTCGAAAATCAGCCCCAATTCTAAAAAGGTCGATCAATCGATCCCTCCTAGTTCAGTAGTTATGATGGAACAGATGAATATATAGATACACTAATTCTCATACATACATAATTATATACCGGTCAAAAGCATAACCCTACTTTTTGCTTCGCCGTACTCGCGTAAAAATAATTTGTAACTTAACAAATTTCTCAACTTAGGTCCTGAATTTTACATATCATTTACAAAAACAACATAAAACAGTTAAACCAACGCGAAACTCATTTAAATTTTCAATGAACGTTATTAATTCAATCCACGAAGTTTTATAGGTTCCAACAAAATGTCGGTAGGTACAAAACAGTTTCATTCGGGACAGGGAAATAAATACTGTACCCCAATCCTGAAGGAGATTCTGAAGCAAACGTTTATTACCAGGATTATGGAAATGAAATCTCCATTTTATAGATTGCCGATTAGATTATGCTCTTCATTTTTATGGGATGTCCGGGCGTCGATGATGTAATTATTCTAAAGATAATTCTATTTTACGAAGGGATTTTGGATGTTATCCTGTATTTAAGAAAGATGGGATAAATAACTAAGTAGGATACATACATAATATCACGCCCTGTTCCACGAAGGGTTTGGCAGAGGTGAACCTACATTTGTAAAAGGAGGCGAGCCTATTGTCACCTAAATATATAAATCCAGACCAGTATCCGTGTCGTGCCGGACGTAAAAGAATAGCAATGTCCCATTTCTTTCCGTGGATGTAGTATAAGGCGATCAAGGGACTTACCAGAGAATGGGCAGCAGCGTTCTCTATGCATTTTACCACCATACTGCGATCGCCAACCCGCGAACCAAGCGTGGCGATTATGGCAATACCCCCCAAAAAAGAAGCACAAAACCGGTCGAAGTGGCGGGGGAGGCCTATGTCCAGTACCTAGTGGATGTCGGCTGACTCCGGGCTGTTACAGAAAAATTCAAGAGCGATAAACCCAATAACACTTTACCCGACCTGGAAAAAGAACCCAGGTACTCAGTTATACAGGAAAAGTTTTTATCCAGTGCGCAAATTGTAACCATGAATTCAGCATATCATTCAAGACTCCCTAGCGCAGAAATTTTTCGCCGGAAACACAAAAAAAAATCAGCTGTACCATTCATTTTGACCGCATAGGTATTGCACTTTTCACTTTTTTTTTTGTACAACCGGCGAAAAATTTCTACGCTAGGGGTTCTAGAATGATATGCTGAATTCATGGTTACAATTTGCGCACTGGATAAAAACTTACCCTGTAGTGCTTGCTACTACTAGACCAACAAGGCAGTCAATTAAGAAAGAAACAGAAGTTAAATTATTATTAGTAAGATATTTAAAGGATTATGGGACTTCAAATTGTGTACGGTACGAGATATGGATTAACAGTCGTGGAATATACCTAATGCTTATTAAATGCTGGGCCTGAATTCACTACGACCACTTAACGATTCCTTACTTGTAACCACGTCAATCACACACGAAATCTGCTAATATCGTATTAATAATATCGACAATATGTTGAAAGATACAGAATATGACATTTCGAATCCTTACCGTTACATTGGTTTCTAAAAAACACGATATTGACGTAGTTTGAACGTAGTAAGATTCTGCGGAGAATTATTACAATCATACAGAGTTGGGGCTTTGATGACAGAAAGGACAGGCAATGTGTTTAACCATTCGTTTATGAACAACACTCTATGAATATGAAATACTCGATTCGATCCTTGTTTCACTCCCATATACTGAGCAGACTAACTAGAATTTCTTTGGTGCTATGTTCTCTTCCAGTGTACGTAGAATCTTGTCTTCTGAGCCGCTCCTAACCATATTTCTGGTTAAAATAATGATACATCAAACCTGTATTCCTAACTAATACATAATGTAAACGGTCGAAGGGATCTCCCCTCTGTGCCCCTAAAGTAGTACGAATTAATATTCATAGCTGGCACCCACACGCCATATCCGCGGACCGAAATTGTCCCATTTTATTCCTAATTACTACGCTATATATCACATTTATAAAGACCCTGAAGTTTTATAGCTCTCGATGGTTTTCCTTGTAATTAAATGTTATACGTATTTTATCGAAGATTGGGTATCGTTACAAATACAATTAGATTCGTCGACAGCAGATATTTGCGGAGCGCGTCCCGATACGGTTCAGTAACTTTGTTCTGTTTGTGTTTTTTCATCCAGTTTGTTGTTAGCCCCACGTCCGAATAGTTGGAGCACAACGAATACTTTTGGACTGGACATTGAAAAACTAAACTCGTACATCATGTATTTAGAACTTCCAAAACAATGTCTACGTATAATTCCAGTCGATAGCGAACGTCAAACGCAAACCGTGGAAGTGATATATTTTCCAATACAAAGTGCCTCGCAGCGTGGAGAATAGCAATGCGTCATTCTTTTAGAACAGAGCTACGGAGACAGAACGAATTAAAGTAGTCGATTTGTTTGGAGTCGATATCAAACGAGAAGTGTCGGTGTGGTTGACAGACGGCTCCCTTTGACTTATGAGACAGCGTCGCCGTCGCGTCTTCGAGTTACACGCGAGCTGTATTAATCAAATCGCTATCACATTCGATCGAAAAAACGAATATTTGCTTACAATCACATACGTCGTTCCAAGTTTTTTCTTCTTCGTCAATCATATCCCCCCTTCTGTTTGTGTGACATCTCCATCTCGAATAATTTCCAAACCTAAAGTTGGCTATGGCAAAGTTGCTTTCACGAGGCTTGTCAAGTTTGCAGTAAGGAGAATGGGCGTTTTGGTACCACCCTCCAACAGCAATAATTGTTGTATAGTTGAAAAGGTCTTAACCATATAAACAATTTTTACTATGGCCACTTTCACGAATTCATAGTCCGTTCGGAGATATCGCGTTATGAATATGTAAAAAAAAAATGCTATTTTAGTCTATTTTTATTTCACTTATGTACTTATACTAAGCTACTATTGCAAGAAAATCCCCTCCCCTCCCTCTTCGATTTGTCACAGGACAGCGCGCGCGCCGCGGTAGCCGACGCCAGTCGTTCAGTACCTCTGCTCGAAACTAGTTTCGTTGCGTCTTTACAGTTCGGCTAGTTTGAAGATCTATTCCTGTTTTATTATCCTCGGCTTGCTCACGGACACTGTTTCTTGTTATTAACGTTGAACCCGGTGTGCTCACGGACACGGTTACTGTTTTAAACGTTGACTTCGGCTTGATTTACGGACTTTTGAACTGCTCATTGATCGGACTATCACAATGGAACACAACCGCAACTGTGTTATGTGTCGGCGAGGCTTTTATCGTGGAAGATATCGAGAACATATTTTAAGTGATGACCTTCCAAAATCGCGTCCGGACCTTGCAGCATACTTACAAGAACATGCAGTTTTGGAGGTAAGATATTTTTGAAATCAATAACTGTTATTTTATGCCTGTACTTCGAACTATTTATTTTCTCTAACTTCAATATCTATCGCTCACGTAAATGGAGTAAGTAGGTATCTTACTCCATTTACACTTACTACATACTACTGATACTTGAATCCATAATTCGAGAGAGTAATGGTAAGATTTCGATTTTGGTCCCATAGTAAAAGTTGTTTATGTTGATGTGTAGAATGAACCCTTGAGAGGTTTTAGGTCAATTAAAATAACCCTGATAAATCACATCTATGAAAACAAAGCTGAATAGTGCTTGACTGACGATGTGCGCGTACGTAAGCAAAGCGTGGCCTTTTGGTGCATTTTTATACTTCCCTAACATTCAAACACTATTTTAAGCTTTAGTGTCACATGGCCTCATCCATCGCGCGAGTGCATATACCTAAATGAATGAAAGTGTCCACCGCACGTGTTAATTCTGTTTTTAGATTGTAACAACCACTTCTAGTAATCAAAACAATAGACAACACAAAACAAAGATATTTGTCGGGAACATAATAAAGTAGCCGCCCATTCTGGGTCACATTGTCTCGTCTGCCGCGTTAGTGCAGGTAAATAGATTAACAAAAGAATCTGACGCATTACCAATGCTGTTTTAAGATTTTAACATCCACTACTAGTAATCAAAACAATAGACGAAACCAAGCAAAGTATTTTTTAGTATTAGCCGCCAACCGCCAAACGAGTCGAGATACGAGTAAGAAGATTATCTTTTATGATCGTACCTTTTAATGTTGTGCTAAAAATTGCCTTTATTCATTATTACACTGTCCATCTTTGTTCATTTGTATTCTTATTGACGATATTTCTAGACGTATGCAGGGT
This sequence comes from Polymixis flavicincta, assembly GCA_949987655.1. Lineage (NCBI taxonomy): Eukaryota > Metazoa > Arthropoda > Insecta > Lepidoptera > Noctuidae > Polymixis > Polymixis flavicincta. The sequence continues at coordinate 20,037,024 of OX465181.1, read as the reverse complement.
GCTTACTCTGGAATATAATTCCGATAGATCGACATTGGTTAAACGTCAGTTGGTTGAGTTAAACGTCAGGGATTGGCTAGACTCAGTGAGTCCTGCCAATTCCTAACGTTTGACTGACAATTACAATGTCGATATATCAGAATTATATTCGAGAGTAAGCACCCTGGTCGTATATGAAGTTCCATTTAATGATCGCAATAGAACAAAACCTTATTTATTTGTTTAGAGTATATTCTCTTTTACAGGTGGAGTTTAACAACACTCTAAGTGTATGCCACCGATGCTGCCAAAGAATAGAAACCAGCGTTAGAATACCAGAACCTGCCATACCAGAAGTGCAAGAACCCGATGTTGGAAATGTTCGAGAACTTCACGTTCCTGAGTACACCAGAGCTTCAAATACTCCAAGACACTGCATTTTTAATAATTGCCAAAACCCTACCCGCTATCGCATACCAACGGCCATCAAGATTCACATTTTTAGTCAACACAAGCTATATATTCCCGATGGAGCTCGAGTATGTGTACAACATCTTGAAGGCAATAGCTGGGATGAGTTACCCCAGTTTTGCAATGTTAGTCACAACTTCAATGCAGAACAGTTTAGAGACATCTTTGATATGTTCAGAACGGCTTTGCAAACTGGACAGAGACTTAATTTTGAAGTGAGAGATGCTATGAGCGACGAAGAAATGCACTTTTGGACTGGACGAAAACCTGTTGAGTTTGATGCCATACTAGAGCAAACTCCGTCACTTAGCGAAAGATGCAAGAAACCAAAAACTGCGTTAGGCATATATTTAACAAAACTGCGAACCGGAGATTCCGATGAAAGACTTGCGACACTATTCAAAATGTCAAGAAGAAAACTAGAGCGGCAACTAGCTATTGTTCGCGAATGCCTCAGCAATGAATACGTGATCCTACATTTGGGAATAGATCACATTACTAGAGATAACATATTACAAAGGAACCTAACTATCCCTAAAGCTTTGTTCGGAAATAACGAAAATGATAAAGTAATATTAATATGCGACGGCACATACATATACATCAACAAAAGTTCCAAATTTTTATTCCAGCGGCAGTCCTATAGTATGCACAAGTTTCAGAACTTACTAAAACCATTTTTAATAGTATGCACGGATGGCTATGCTGCAACAAAAACCGACGCCAATATAATGAGCGACATCATGAATATTGAGGAAGATCCAATACATTGGTTGCTGCAGACAGATGATGCATTTATATTAGACAGAGGGTTTAGAGACAGTCTAGGTGATATCGAAGCGTGTAGATACGAATCATATGTGCCACCAACAAAAGATAGAAATGAAACACAGCTGACTGTTGAACAGGCGAATGAATCTCGGGCCGTAACAATATGCCGATGGGTCGTGGAAGTGGTGAATGGAAGATTCAAACGCGATTTCAAGCTCTTGCGGCAAAAATATTTTAATAAAACACTGCCATACATGTTTTGTGATTTCAAAATCGCTTCAGCGCTTTTAAATCACTTCCACGTACCTATTACTGACAGCAATTATGCTGAAGCCTACCTAGCCAGGATCACTGATAAAATAGATACGCCTAATCTACTACACAATTACGTGGAAAGAAATCGACTAAATAGTCAAAGAGTTGACTTTCAGAGAATAGAGGCGAGCGAAATAGATTTTTTTCCGCAAATGATAGAAGATCAGATTATTATTCTGGCTCTGGGCACTTATCAATTAAAACTGGCAAAATCATACTGCGCAGAGCATTTGCAAAACGGGCTCTATAATATTCAAGTGTATAGAGAAAATGCCCTGGACGACTTGCCCGATTATGGCATCAATGAAAATGCGTGGCTTCTACGTGGACGTATTCAGTCACGTCACGTAAGATCAAGAGTGTACTACTCATACATTCTGATAAATAGTGACCACACATCAGAAGATGTCATCTTACAACACTACTGCACGTGTTTGACGGGAAGACGTACTGTAGGCACCTGTGCACACATTATATCAATTATTTGGTATTTGGGATATGCCAGACGTGAGGGTTTCCTTGCTCCTGCAATGTTTTTAAATGATGTTATTGTAAGAGATATTTATGATAAAGTTCAGTTAAATAAATAAATAACGTTACTATTCTATTTTTTTATAAATGTATACTGAAATGACAATAATGGTTTGGATGATGATTTTCCCCTAAAAAGTGATATTTAGTAGTGATATACTCCCTCACAAACAGTAAATTCGACATCAGTAACAACTAACAGAAAAAAAAGTTTGAAGTCAATTATCTCCGAACGGACAACAAATCGAGACAAGCGCCATACATACTAGTGTTTATATATGTAATAGCTTTCCGGTCATATAAAAATTATATCTGTTGGAGCGGGTACCAGGTTCCATACATTTTTGCCCATTGTCCTTTGTATTGTTTATGTTTATTTATGTATCTTAAGTTTGTTACATGCTTGCCCATTCTCAGTTCCGTCGAAATTATTCTAATAAGGCCTGTTATCAATTTCACACAATCTAGCTTTTACCCAGTGATTTCCCAAAGGTGCTTCACGTGACGATGATAACGTAATAATTAACTCGTGTGTAATGGACATAGGATCTCGATTAGAGACTGATTTGAATTGTACAGTGTGTACCGGTATCGGTGGTATAGGTAACAATGGATATTTAGGTCATCTGGCGAAGGGACCGATATGGTTGCATAATTTTGACATTACTGAAAGTTTGTAGGTATAAAATTATTATAACATATTATACATATACAGGATAAGTTTTTATCCAGTGCGCAAACTGTAACCATGAATTCAGCATTTATCATTCTAGACCCCTCAGCGCAGAAACTTTTACCCCTAGCGGAGAAATTTTTCGTCGGTTATGCAAATCAGCTGTTTCATAGAAAAGTGCAATACCTACGCGGTCAAAATGTATGGAACAGCAATTTTTTTGTAAAACTGACGAAATTTTTTTACAGGTTAAAGTACAGGTTTAAATTTTGAAGGTTACAGTTTGCGCACTGGATAAAAATGTATCCTGTATAACATTAATACAGGTAAGACAATGTTACGGTACTAAGAAAGGAGATATAAAGGAAACCTTTCATCACATAACATCACTTAAAAACACAGAACTATTAAACTATTATTATGCATTTGAAAATCTGTTAGTGAGGTATAATTTGAAATTGGCATTAAGACAGCCTACTCGCATGGCAAGTATGACATGTATAGATAATTTTGCGCATAACTTCGGTAAATCTTGCAAAACTGATGTGCTAGAATTTGCGTTATCCGATCATACGGCACAGCTCCTTCACTGTCCTGTTCTAACAAAATGTGTCATAAACTGTTGGTATGCGACTAAAAGGGATTATAGTGTGGAAAACACAGCAAAGTTCAAAGGCTACATCAAAAATATTTCCTTTTCTGAGATTTACGACACAGATGACCCGAATATAGCTTATGGTAAATTTATCGACTCTTTCAAACTTTTGTATGATTTGTGTTTTCCAATGAAATTAATTAAAATTGATGTTATTAAAAAACCCAACTGGCTGTAAAAAGGAATTAATTTGTGTAGCCAAAGAAAAAGAAAGCTTCTGTGGCAGATGAGATTAAACCCAAATAGAGATAATAAAACTAAATTCTCCAAATATTCGAAATTGTACAAAAAGATTATACACTTGACACAAAAGGCACAAAACAATAAAAAAATTAAATTATCTAATAATAAATCTAAAACTACGTGGCAAATTATTAATCGCGCAAAGCATAATTTACCCAAACAAAACATTTATAAAATTAAGACTAGAAACCGTATTCTCTCAAATCCCAAGAGCATTGCTGAAGCGTTTAATAACTACTTTGTCGATAAAATACAGCCAAAACAGATTGACACCGAAGAACCCAAACGCTGTAAAATAAACATGAATACTAAATCAATGTTCATGTCGCCTAGTGTACCTTTAGAAATACATAAGATAATAATGACATTGAATAATACAAGTAGCGTAGGATATGATGGTATTAGTACAAAAATACTGAAACACGTATCAATGGAAATATTTGGTCACCTAAGCCATATAATTAATCTTAGTATCAGTGCAGGCATCTTCCCAGATGCCTTAAAAACTTCAATAATAAAGCCAATGTTCAAGAAAGAGAATAGAGAATTAATGGAATATTACCGGCCAATCGCACTCATACCTGTGATTTCCAAAATATTTGAAAAATACATTTATAATGAACTGTAAAAATTCATTGAAATTCGTTCTATGTGACGAACAGAAAGGATTTAGACAACATAGGACTATTAATATGGCTATATATGACTTTATATATAATGTGATGCAAAACATCGACAAACGAATACCTGTATGTGGCATATTTTGTGACATGACCCAGGCCTTTGACTACGTAGATTATTCTACTCTCTTGAGAAAACTTGAAACTTACGGTATTAGAGGCAATTTACTTAGTCTTCTTGAGTCTTACCTAAAAGACCGAAAACAAATAACAGAAATTTGTCAAATTAATCTAGTTAGCAAGCGCGAAGAGATTTATCGATCCTCAGAGCGTGAGGTTATCTTTGGAGTACCCCAGGGGAGCGTACTGGGTCCTTTCATTTTCATACTTTACGTAAACGATTTACCTGAATGCATTGAACAACCAATAACACTGTTTGTGGACGATAGCACTGTGACAATACCATGTAAAAGTATGGAGACATATGAAGAAGACATTAACAATTGTTTGAAAAAAAAATGTTAGTTGGTTAGAGGCAAATAATTTAAAAATAAACTTGGGAAAAACAAAAGTTGTACATTTTAGTCAGCGGATTCCGAGCACTAACCCTAATATACACTACAACAATGAAGTTGTAGAAGAAGTAGAAAATACCAAATTTCTAGGGCTCATAATAGATAAAGGCCTAAATTGGAAAGCACATGCTGGTACTTTGTGTAAGAGAATTAGTAAGTCCGCATACGCTCTGCATTCATTATCCCCAATAATATACATGGATGCACTTCTTACTGCATATTATGGCATAATAGAATCCCACTTACGTTACGGTATAATATTCTGGCGTAACTCAACCGAAAGAGAAACAGTTTTTAAAGCCCAAAAAAGATGTTTACGGGCGATGTTTAATCTTCAATCCACTGATAGTTGCATCCCATACTTTAAACAGCACAGAATATTAACACTGCCTAGTCTATACATAATGGAGGTAGCTGTGTTTGTGAAGTCGAACCCAAATCGTTTTAAACGCCTGGCTGACCTAGTCCCACGTAATAGACGCGATAATAATCTAGTGTGTACTCATCAATCCAAAACGGCACTAATGCGCAAGAGTGTCTACTGCATGGCTCCGGTCATATATAATAAATTACCTAAGCAATGGAAAGAATTGACACTGTCATTGTTCAAAAACAGGCTCCGAAGCTTTTTAACGCATAAAGCTTACTATAATGTCAGCGAATTCCTTACTGAGAAAGAATTTTGTATATAAATTGTGTAGTGTTTTTATATAAAAAATAAAAAATAAACTTGTATGGATAAATTGTGTGGCAGTGGTCTATTTATGTTGTGATTTAAAACTAAAACTTCAATGTATACTATCTTGTAATTGCCTTAATACTGTTTAACGTCAAACTACCTCTAATTTTTGCATGCCTATTGGTAAAATATGGCTGAACCTGTCTGTTAACCTGTCTATTTATTACCATGTACTGTACCCATATTTGCAAATAAACGACTTACTTACTTACTTACTTACTATATTTTCATTCGACGATTTGCTAAAACAGAATTTTTCTCATAAATGGCCATTCTTACAAGTAATATAAAAGAGCGAATTCATCTGTTTGGGTATTTAATTTGCGGAGAAATTCTCATTTGGCACGTGCCCAAATAGAACTAAGGGAATTTCAACCGCAATTCCGATAAACTTTCGCAGGAACTAAAAAGTTTTCATTCTTTCTCCACGTGCATTCTGTTTTAGGGAGCCGGTCAAGGTTTTTATATTATATCATTGAGATTATCACCATCACACTGATTTTGAATCAGCCTATAATGTTCCCACTGCTGGGACACAGGCCTTCTCTCAACGAGAGGGAGTGGGCTGTTATCCACCACGCGGGCCCAGTGCAGGTTGGTAGATGTCACATGTCTTGGAATGATTGGTTCTAAGACATGCCAGTTTCCTCACGATGTTTTGCGTCACAGTTTTAAGGGCACTGGTGATGAAATTATTCACACAAAGTAAAGCGCTGCCTGGGTTCGAACCTAAAACGACGAAACCTACAACCCGTGAGTCAGGGCCGTTTCACTGGGCCACCACTGCTTTTATTGAATATCTCCATATCACTGATTTTGTATGAAAGTTTATGAAAAAGAAACTCATGTATTATTCCTACCTTTTAGGGAACTTTATCTCGTCAAGGAAAATTTTATTGTGAAGCCACGAATGAACGAACAAAATATGTCTTCCATTGTTACTTTGGACACTTTAATCAAATTAAAAAAGTTTGTCTTCTCAAATGGCTGTATAAAAAGTGAATTACTGAGGCGAATTTCATCCGAGAAAAAGTAACCCTAAAGCTAGGTGTTGTCGAGTCATGTTTAATACAATGACGGCGAGTTCTTGCCAGTGGGACGGCGGCTTAATCGAAAAATTCCTTCAGGCATTCCGCAAATACTTGCATGATTGAAGAGGCAGCCGGCGGACGAACACACGCCGCCCTTACCTGCCGATATTTTGAACTACACGGAATGTTGGCAGCGCAATTCTATGAAAATAAACAGACGCCTCACCTTAATACCGCCCATATTTGTGTACCGTATGCAACTGGCTGTATTTAGTCGATAACAATCAAAACATAAACACATTTATCCTACTATAATATTTTAAATGTGAAAGTTTGTGAGGATGGATGCATGTTTGATACTCAATCACACAAAAACTACTGAACAGATTTGGAAAAAATGTGGCACACAGATAGTTTATAGCCTAGATTAACACATAGGATACTTTTTATCTCGGTAGTACGTCCCTGTGGGTTAATTTCCGACCACCACGCGGGCGAACCCGCTGGCAAAAGCTAGTTTTCATAAAATTAACATGCTTGTTTGATGTCTGCGCTCTGTCGATTAACATCTGGATCATTCGCTTTATTAAATCTTAAATAGTTGCAGGCTGTGGTAAGTCAGGCCACTTAATTGAGTTGGTAATGTAAATACAAGCCACATGGCCGCGGCATCTTTTTACAAGGATTGATTGAAGTGCCAGCATTGAATAGCCTTGCATTTTTCCGTCAAATGATCAAAAATGTTACCTGATAGTATACAGGGTGGCAGGATCCTCAACGCGCAAACTATAACCATGAATTCAGCTTAGAATCCTAGCGTAGAATTTTTGCCGGTTAACAAAATAAAAAAAATCTTATGTTTCATTTCAAACCTAGGCGATCAAAATACAAAAACAAAAAAAAAAACAAAAAAAATGTGTCACAATCAGCATAAACATTACATTTGGATGTGTTTGGAGCCTCCTTTTAAGCAAACAATGCCTGTATTAGGAGAGGCCTAGAAACACCTAGGCCTGTGCCTAGGTGTTTCATTTCAAAATGCAATACCTAGGAGATCAAAATGTATGGCAACAGCTTTTGCGATCAAAATGTATGGCAACAGCTTTTTTTTAAATACCTGACACTAATTATCAAGCTTATACAGAATCCATGGTTACAGTTTGCGCTTCGATACGTCATATCCCTGTCATCTTGTATTTACTAGTAGTTATTCAAAAGCCGAGTTGGGGAATATTTACTTAATTCTCGTACTCGCCTAGTCATTAGTGCGGGCGTTCTGGCGTTAACAGCAAATGCACTATTACGGCCTTACTGCGGCGTAGTTAGGGCAACAATAAAACAATCATTTGTACAGAAAATGCAGTTCCCTCAGATGTTATGGTCATTTCGGTGAGAAGAGCTGTTTCATTTGAATTTTTTGTGTGAAGCTAAAAAGAGTTTTGTATTAAAGCTTTGTTTGTGACTGCTACAAATGTTTAGATTTGGTGATGTTCTACAGAAAGGTCAGGTGCGTAATACTCGCAACCGGGGCGTGCATGTGTGACCAGTGGCCCTAGTGTGAGTTTCATTTAACCATCTTGATCAAACGCATCGAGCGCGTTCGGCGCTTTGATTGGTCCGTCACCAATCCAGGGCCAATCGGAGTGCCAAACGCGCTCGATGAGTTTGATCGAGATGATTCAATGAAACTCACACTAGGGCCTCTGATGTATGAAGGTAAACAAGGCAAATGGAGTATTTAAGAATCGTAGAAGGTGGCGTTCTGTAGTTTCTGCCTACCCTGCCTACCTATGGGAAAAAGGCTTGAGTTACTGTATGTATCTTTCCCAAAGAATTAGGCGGAGGTGTACATATACACAAATTTCGCTAGTTATTATATAAGTCACATGTAATAGGGTACGAGCCTATTGCCATTAACTAGGCACAAATCAGACTCCGAGCTGCTACTGAGAAATTACAGATAGAAAAACCAATAACACTTTAACCGACCTGGCAATTGAAACCAGGACCTTATGCTAAGCGGTAGCGCTTGCGACCACTAGACCAAAGAGATAGGTAACTAAGTTCGGAAGGCGGTGACATATAATTATATACATATCCAAAGTCACCGACTTCCGAACTTAGTTATTGGGGTTGGACAAAGCTAGTTTATTATTTTTTACTTTTCGGTTTTTCGGCGGTTTTTTTTTTAAGTTTTAATTTTATAATTTTTGTGGCTATAATCTACTAATTACTACATGCTTAATTTTTGATTACTTTTTGTAATACACAACTCAGTATTAAAATCTGTGAGTAAACAATCAATCATCCCCTGTTTTCTTACCCTTAGGGATGGAATTTTTCTGGAAATTAATATGGGACCAACTTCGGGGTATACCCTTTCCAATAAAAAAATAATTATCAAAATCGGACTACTCTGGAAAAAGTTATGGGTGCTCATACATAAAATAAAAAAAAAATACGCGTCGAATTGAGTAGCCTCCTCCGTTTTTCGTCGGTTCAAATAACAGATCTACGTATTGTTTATTTATAGTATTTTATAGGGATGATATATACGGTGAAACGGTGACTGTTAAAAATTTTCAGGGTACTATCACCAGCAAAATCGATCAACTGTCTATTGATTTTGCATGGGAGGTCCATTTTTTTTTCATATTTCGACCCATGTCCTGTGTTCCTTGGAGAAAGTTGTTCAATTTCACGGGTGCTATCACCATGAAAAAATTAAACGGTGACTAAAAATTCACCTTGTATAAGCGACTCCTTGAAGATATTTCAAGAATCTCTTATAGCTATTACGTGAGCGATGACACATAATAGTTTTCGTTGTTTACAGACATTATGGTGGCGAACAAAAAATGTGCCTTTCAAGAGACAAGATGTCGCCTGCGCGCCTCCGCGGCATTCTGCTCATGTTTCTTGTGTCTCGAAGTAAGCTCCTTTGATCTCAGTTTCATAATATCATGTTTTATTATAATCTTACAGTATATTTACTTCAACTATTCTACGTGAAGGGATTTTGTTCGCAGTTTCTCAGCAGGTTTGTACAATAAAATATTGAAATAAGTTTGCTTGCGGTTGAGAAGCGTGCTTTTGTACGAGTTGTGAATACTAAATCTATTTTTTTCTGTAGATAAAGGATCACTAACGTTCTTGTTTGGCCATCTGAAGTAGTTTATCAGCCGTACGTGTTTTACGAACAGCCAATTAGATACCGACACAAGGTCAAATTAAATTAGCTAGAAATACTTAAACCCACCTGTTGGGATTATCGATATCGAAAACTAATGGTAAAAAGAAAAAATCTTTTTTTGTCATTTTCAATTTTTCAAAACTTTAAATGACACTGCCAATTAAGGCAACCAAACGGCTGTTATGTAATGGATTTTGGAAATTAGTAAAAAAATACAAATCCCATGTGGATTTGTATTTTTTTACGATTACGGGCATTGTCCTACAGCCATCGAGTGATGGTTTTCTTTTTTCCATTTGTTTACGACATCGATACCCAACCATGGGTCAAGTATTACCAGCTAATTTAACTTGACCCTGTACAGAAGTAATATTTATATGACAACTTAAATAAAGCTACAGTTCCACAGTTACGTATTTTCTAACTCCCGGTTGGTAGCTAATAAAAACAACAAATATCTAGTTCCTGCAACAGGATCTTGTAAGATAAAAGCCGAGATTGCGGCTCAAGTAGAACTGTCAAGAGTTTAATTAGGAGCTATGGTCGGAAAGTTCCGGGAAAACTATTTAGTTGAAACAATAGAAACTAGCCGCGTTTTATTTTTATGGCAAAGAATTTGCGGAACGTTTTTGCTTTGTGCAATTTACTTTGATGTTATCTTCAGGGACGATGTTCCATGCAAAATTACCAGTTTATATACGCACTAGCTTTTGCCAGCGGCTACGCCCGCGTGGATATTGAAAATTATCCCACGGGAAGGTACAACCGGGATAAAAACAAGTATCCAAAGACTACGTTGCCAGGGAAGTTTGGCATTCATTCCTTCTGCACATGTTTCTTCTCTGCAGGCCTAGACAAAACACATTTCTGTTAGCGTTCACGCCAAACGCTATGCCAAAATGTATGGGAATGACATTACCTGCGGAAAGGTTACGTTGTGTCCTTTCCGCAAGTAATGTCATTCCCATACATTTTGGTGTAGCGTTTGGCGTGAACGCTAACAGAAATGTGTTTTCTCTAGGCCCTGGTATCTCATTAACAGCATAACTATGTGAAAGTCTATTAACTGCTCCCAAATTACAATGTTATTTTTCATTCTTTTTATGTTTTACATTGTCTGACATATTCTTGTCATTATTTGACATTACTTATACATCAATTTTAATATCGGCTATTTATTAGTGATTGTCATGGAAATCATGTCACTTGGTTCAAATAGGTTCATTTTTTTTATGTAGATTCTTTTACATAGGTATTGTGAATGAAATAACGTTGTAGGCCTTATTGACTAGATTTGTAGAAAATTTTCTATTCTGTCTTTTCATTCCTCTTAAGTACCTGATACTTATTGACAGGCCCGCACTGTCCTACCAAATCTATTATCACTGTAATTTGAAAACATTGCAAAAGCCAATTATTTTTAAAAGAGTACCTAGCTTCTGACGTTTCATAAGTGCCCATACAGGTTTATGTAAATTAAAATGTATTTTAAATTTTTATTTATAAGTTTAGGCAGGCCTCCCACAAGGTGGACAGATGACCTTGTGAGGGCCGCAAACGTCAAAAAAATAAGGGGTAAAGGGATATTTTGCTGCTGATCCAATTTTAATTATGTAACATACTTATTTATTAATTATGTAACATTTAATGAAGAGCAGAAGAAAGCTATGGGAGATACATATGCCCAGCAATACAGCTTTAAAAAGTTCATAAAACTTAAGTCTTTATCGACTTTATAGTCGGTGACTGTACCACCTTCACAAATTGAAGTATGACCGTCTCCAATAAAATCAAGGAGAAAGCACAAAACCTATATTTAAATTATTGAACCCCAAATGCGGAAGATGAAGAACCTAAGCCTGTTAAAAGTAATGGCAAAGTATTCAGACGAACGATCTATAGTTTGAAATCAGAATTATACAGAGTAATAATGAGTACATAATGATTATTCAAGATGATTTCAAAGACGGTCGGTCATTGAAAGGTGCATAATATGTGAAAATATTTTGGTTAAGTATGAATTAAATCACATTCAGACGATATTGCTACCGCGAATACACTTTGTTATTAAAATTAAAACAAAAACTGATTAAACTTAAATATTATACAAAACACGAGCTGATAAAAGTTTATTTTGTTCAGAGGATGTTTCAGATTTTCGTTTTGTTGCTTCAGATTAATATACATAATCAGACTATAATGTTCCCACTGTTGGGACACAGGCCTCCTCTCTACGAGAAGGAGTGGGCTGTAATCCACCACGCGGGCGCAGTGCAGGTAGCTAGATGTCACATGTCTTCGAATTTTGGTTCTAGGACATGTCGGTTTTCTCACAATGTTTTCTTTCGCCGTTTTTTGAGAGCAGTGAGGATGTACAGACTAAATCGCCTGTCTATGTTCGAACCTACGACTTACAACTCGTAAGTCGCCGCCGTTCCCACTGGGCCACCACTTAAATTACAATAAACACAATTTATTGTAATCTATATATATAAAAGGAGAAACTGACTGACTGATCACTCAACGCACAGCCGAAACTACTAGGACTAGCAACGTAAAACTTGCACACGGCTTCCTTTTATAATGTAGGGGAGCACTAAGAACGGGTTTTTGGAAATTCGACCTTAAAGGGGGTATTTTATTTGTATGAAAAATCTTATTCCTTGAGTTAATAAACTTGAAACTTGGCACAAATACTTATCTAAGTAAATTATTAAGTTGGTAATTTATTGTTTTTATAAACTACCTCCTGAAGGGTGATTGGGGGGTGTCAAAGTTTGTATGTAAGCATTTTAACGCGCTGTCTGATTAACTTAAAACTTAGTATTTATACCTAAAACCAAGAATGAAGAATAACGTGTATCAGGGTTTATCGAAAATCTACCCCTAAAGGGGTAAAAAAGGGTTTGGATCTTTGTTACTCAATCACGCAAAAACGGCTGAAAAGATTTGGATGAAATTTGGCACACAGATAGATTATGACATAGCTTATTACATAAACTTACACAGGATACTTTTTATCCCGGTAGTCCGTCCCCGCGGGATAATTTCCGACTTCTACGCGGGCGCAGCCGCGGGCGGAAGCTAGTTCTAACAATATGTTTCCTCAATACTTTGCTTTTTCAGGCAATGAATACTTATCAGTGAGGGACTTCAGATGATACTCAAGAGTGTGTGAGCCTTGTATTATTCAGTTACAAGACAAACATGTGAAGAGCGTATTCTTTTCCCAGTCTATTTAGGGATTTTCAACAGGATCCCTCGGATTTGCTGAATTATTTAGAAATTCGTATGAAGGAAGTAATCAGAAAATCAGCTAATACATATGGTAATGTAGATGAAATGGAAAGAGGCTGTATAAAAAGTGTATTCAATGAGAGGAGTTATTTGTGGTGGGCGCGCCTGAGGGCAATTCGCTCTGCATCACATGGAGTGCCTCCGCTCTACGACGTTGACAAATTGCCTTCTTAAACGCCAAGGGAAATTATTTAAAATACTCATTTTGCCGCACACAATATCAGACTCATTGGCTGTCTAAGAAACGCCTCGGGGCGATATGTTGTAGAAACAACTGGGGATTGGACTTGTTGACCCAATAATCAGCTATGGTTAATGTTCTCGTGAATGAAGATTGAGATCAGTGAAGCAACGGATGGTGAAGCTATTAACCGTTTTGTCGGATGACGCTATCCTTACAAGCAAGAAATTTGATGAAATGTAGCTCCGTATACCGTATATGTAACAGAAATGCTGCGATAAATAAGTACCAATGAAATCTGTAATCTCACGAGACGTTCCTGGATTAATTTATAATTGAAATTACAGATACAATTACAAGAATTTGTATATCATATTAGGCCTGATACTACCAAAGTTAGTTATCTTTTATCCGTGGTATTAAACTCCCAAGCAGCACATTAGCGAAGATTACATCCATAAACAAGCTATATAACAGCCAATGGCTCTTACGTAGCTGTACTAATGGATAAGACGATTCTTGGGGCTGTATGGGGGGTGATCTCTACACTGTTAAACAGCACAGCTGACTAATGGCTGTACATTGGACAAAAAAACATCAACATGCATTTTAGTAGAACTTGAAAGAACCATTGTCCAGCGTTTGGCTATGTATAATGCTACTAGTAGGTCAAGAAGACCGACGCTTGTAAACAGCTGGCTAACGAGATAAAGTAACACCCTTTCTAAGCTTTGAACTGTTAGAGAATTTAATTATGCCATTGGTATTCTTTTATGGTGTAAAATAATTCTATTATAATGCTTCCTCAATGAGCTTGACACTAGCTGGCTAAAAGCATTTAACGACTGCATGAGCTGTAAATTAGTGTAGTATTACTCCACTTTAATTCCAAAGCTTATAGTGTAAATATTAGCTATTTCACAGCCTCTAGAATTATTGAAGAGTAGACTTAGGTGAGTAGTGCTATGATAACGTCAATTTTGTCATAACCCCGTAACGCGAATTAATCACATAGATTTTGTTACCAATGATCATAGTTCCGTACAATTTAAGGATACGGTCAGTGACCTTTCTAAAACAATGATTGTAAGTAGAAGTGGTGGGGGTGTGAAAGTTTTGAATCAAACCAGACATGTGGGAGATAATATTATATTTTATAGGCAATAAAGAGAAATGTTGCTCAAGATGCACTGATGGAATTACTAATAATAGTGAATTAAAGATTTTTGAATGAATGAAATGAATCGTTCTCGGATCTTTTCGTACCAGATATTGTACAAAAAGATCCGAGAACGATTCTACATAGGTACTGGTAGAAAAAATACCATAAAATTAATCGAATCTGGTGGTGAATACTGGCACAATGTACTAATCAATCCGCTAACTATAGTTTTAAGTAAGTGGCATTGGTGCCAATTCTGTTGTACACCGAACTAAACTAATTAAACTATAACTCAAATTCCTTACTTTTGACTATGAGAATCTTAACTAAAAAAAAATATCTCCAAATTTAAAAACAATTTTGACACAACTAAAATCGAATTTGACAATCGCGACTCGCACGTGGTATGTTTTGGCTTCGCAACGTGGTACTTGTTTGCCCTACCCCGTGTTTTTTTTTAGAGCCAGCAGCGCGCCGGGGTCGGCAGCCTCGACGTGATTTATATGGAATTTTCATGGAAAAAATGAAAAATTATTACCCACATGTTGAGTTTTAGAGGTGTTTGGGGGTTCCCTAAAGGGGGTCGAAATTTTCATTATTTTTGCGATAGGACACACCATTTTCGAGATATAAGCAAATGAAAAGAAAAAAAATACAGTACTATTTTTGCAACAGAAGTCGAGGTGTCGGTGTGAATTTTAGTTCTTGACTACTAATTTTATTCTTGGCTACTAATTTGTAGAATAATGATTGGCCGATTTTGTGTAATGTTTTTGAAATAGCCAACCATTAATCATTGGCGTTTATTATGGTGTCGGAAAACCGAAGAATCTTGATATTTATCTAGAAGATTTTGTAGTAGAAATAAAACAGTTATTGAATGACGGAATCCTTCTATCAACTAGCAAGATCATAGCAGTCATGATTAGATGTTTTTTTCTGCGATTCACCCGCAAGGGCTTTTATAAAACGTACGTACATTTTCATGCCCTCAGCGCCACGTCTTTATGAGAAGACAAATTTTAATATTCTTTGACCGTTACAAAACAATAAAGACGTGTCAGTGGCACTCAGAAGTTTTTATTTATTAATAGCTGTTGGGTAAGGAATGGTCAATAAAAATAAAAGTAATGGTATACATTTACTGCGTTTAATTTTATCAGTCACATACTCCATATTTGGCTTTGGTAATTCTATATGTTAAACCATTAGTTGGTTATTTAAGCAGAATACTGTTTAAATAACCAACTAATGAACCAAATATTTAAAAAAACACTTGAGTAACGTCATGAGATAACGTTATTAAATATGTAGGTACTAAATGTGTTGTGGTCAACGATTTCGTCTAATATATTTATTTCTCCAGACGTGTTACTATGGTTCAACATTTCAGTTAATACTTTTATGCATTATTATAAGTTGCAATGGATGACCGTTTCATTATGCATTAGGCTTTGAATATTCTAGTTTATTCAATTTTGAAGTGACGTTTTTAATAGGCCATCTCAATCCTTTTCCCAAGCACTTGGTATGATAATTTTTCTTTCCCTCTTTCTTTTTGAACGACATTTCTATTTTCTGAAAACAAAAATAATTAATTCGCAATAACATTAGCATCTTTACCTAGTACGTCATAAGTAAGAGATAATTAAGTATGCGAATTTAGTATTTGTGCCAATACGTAAAACGCTCTAAAGCGCTAAAGCATCTATTACAGGCACTATAACAAAAATATATACACTATTATTAATTGATTACAAAATGCCCGAAATGGTTTTCTATCAAGATTAGAGAACCCTAAGACGCTGCTTTCACCATTCGTTAGAATAACTGAAAACCATTGTGCAGCTAGCGTCCAGTTCTCAGCTGGTTAATAGAATTAAATATGGCCATTGCACGGCAAAGTGAAGTTGTAGAGAATTTAGTTAGAATTATAGCTGGATAACAAATTGACGCCATTTTAATGTAAACAAAACAATTAAATATGAAAAAAAAAAACTGAAATCTGTTAAATTTTTATGGTATTTCAGAGCTATTAAAGTAAAACACACTATTTCATAGCTACAAATAGATGATAATGCTCATAAGATGGTATTTTTTTGTAAAAATCCATAAATGATTCCACACCGTATTTATTTTGTATATTTATTTTAGTAAAACTGTATTATTTCGATGGCGCGTGTAATATTTGATAATATCACCTAATATATTAACAGTAAAATTGCATCCGCAGTACAATTTACCGATAGAGATGCAAATAAACGTGAAAAATTACTTACCTTAAATTGGAAATTAATTATATTTGCCTACAGATTATAGTTTGGCATAACAGTTGCGCTGTCCAAATAGACTTTTGTTGCTATTTCTTTGTAGATTTAACAATCGCCGTTAGTAAGCCATACAACATCTTTGGGCTGTCTAAGAGAATCAAAGGAGCTAGATAGTGGCATTTTGACAGCTGTCTAAGCTATTGTCCAGCCCATGTAATGCTCTTACAATGCTCTGGAATGCTATTAACAAGCTACTACAATGCTCAGGGCTGGTTAATTTGGGGCCAAATTTAGAATTATAGAAGCTGTGTAGCCGGATATAATGTCCTTGTACAAACGGCATAACAGCCATGAGTTTTCAAAAATTCTGTTGTCCGGTGGCTATACAGCTATGTGTGCTGCATGGGCTGACGCTGACGTCAGACAGGTTTTGTAACGACAAATCGACAAAAAATCAAAATACGCAGTTATCTTTTATCCGTGGAATAAAATTGACATCTGAAAGTTTTTGTATCGAAAAACTGTCGAAAAATCAAAATTAAATCTCAGGTTAAGTCATAATCTAGGTGTAAAAGTTTGTTGGAATTCGCCTTTAGTCTCTTAATCATTTTTAGTGGGCTGGTATAGGTTTAGATGTTTTCAAACTATGAATTACTACGAAGTTTGAAAATTTCGTTTAGAATGATTTCATATTGAGTTTTATTGATCTTTTTTGTCCCTACAGGCGTTCAAGCTAGATTTTTTTTTCGTTACATTTCTGTTTTATTTTCATATGAAAATTTCATGAAACATTAAACTGAACCTGATTCCTAAGAAATGTAGGACATGTTAATATTCCCATAACATTTTATGTAATAAAACCAATTATGCTGTCCTATGATCTCTACTCTTCATCTCATGAAAATTTGTAGATACCCCATACGTATTCCAAAGATAACCTGTAGATACGTAACCGAGGTGAGCTGCGGTGTCGGTTAACGAAGCCATTTTGCTGTAATGCGAGTCATTTGCGAGCAGCAGGAACTCTGGAGAGAGATAAATCCGTGTGAACACCTCGATAAAGGGGTAGGTATGTTATCGGCGGATTACGTCTTATCTCATCTCGCAGGCGCACTTTATCGCCTCAGGCTGGGTGAAGTGCCGCCTAACGCCGATTGTCGAAATATAAAGCGAATAATTTCAAACGACAAATGGAAGTTTTCGCATATTTTATTGCAAATCGAAATGGAATCGAAAATATATAATACTCCTTGAGTGTGACGTCAGAGGCCCGGTTAAATGATGTGCGACGAGGCTCACATGCCTGCGTTAAGGCACATCCCGCGGTTATTGGACACAATGCCGTAATACGGCCCACACAGTTATTATAATGACGTCGAATTTTCTACTCTACCCAACGTAGGCTTTTCTCATCAAATCAACCAAAAAATATAGCCGATGTCAATATCGCTTAGGCTTATTTCTGTGAGGCTTCGGTTTACTTTCACATAAAAATGTTACGATTCCCGAGTGACGCGATTTGCCTGAAACATTGACGGTTGACGCTAAAATGTCAATTCGTAAATGAAAACTGGCATTTTGAGGTTGAAAATTTGAAGTAAATTTTATTCAGGGTTCCTTTTAGATTATTACAGTATCTAGAAATAGAAGTTTCGTTATTAAATTCTACGTTCGTTTCTTGATCTCTCGAAAGTTTCTAAGAAAGACTTCACGACAATTTAGATCCGTTCGGTTCTGGCCGGGGTTGTAATTCGGATTTCGACTGCGGAGTAATATCGTCTGTCTGTTATACTCGCGGCGGATATTACGGAGAGAAATTGTAATGTACTTCAATATTTTATATTTCTCTAGATTCCAATAAATGTAGGGCTGGGCTTACATAAGAACGGTATCTAGGTACTATTGTTGTCTCTTGGGTTTTCATTTAAGAAAACCAGACCTTCTGTGCAGGCAATAAAATCCATTACTGGCTGAAACCATGTACTGGTTTACCTGGTTTATTTCTCTTTTTTATAAGTACTAGGGTGTTATCATTTCCGTCTTATTTGTGCAGTATAATAAAAAAGTTTTCTTTATTATCACGACGCACATGCCTGACCTGCATCCTAACTTCGTAACACACTATCAACCAGAACATGAATCAGTTTGAAGGATATTGGCTAATACAATTGCTTCATATGTTCGAATTTTTTTTCTGCTCAACAACGTGAATAACGCAATGAAAGTTGTTGAACTGTCTAAATGACAGACATTCCTACTGTTAGTGAGTTACGTAATTACGCCTTTTATGATTGGTGTTAAAATATTCTTTTTATGTTGGCTCCCATCAATAAACTCAAAATCAAAGCCTTTATTTCAATTAAACCATTTACAGGCACTTTTGAATTGTCAAAAAGTCGAGCAGTTGGAAAGTTGAAGCTAGTTGCCCATTCCAAAACGTAGATCTCAATGGAGAAGAACGGGCAAGACACTCTTTTAAATCAAGTTGGATATTACAAAATCTTAGGAACATTATTCTTGGTGCTTCTATATGTGAGAATGTCGCATTAATAGGATTAAAAAAATGTAATTCCTTCGTTATTGGAATTAAATTTCTTCAATTTTCTTATTTGTATCTTCAATACTCTTTCGTCTTTGCTTTCTGTTTTGAAACTAACTACACAATAGCAATAAACCGATAAACTTATAAATGCGAATGCTCTTTTATAAATGAAAAGTTCTACCAACTTGAGGTCACCGGCTTTCACCGCTAACAGTTAGTCCTCTCCGTGTTCCTCAAGGGATTACCTTCCGACTAGATAAGAAAGTCGAAGTCGACAGGGACAGGTGACACGGCTTCCTTCGATCCGTTCTCAGAAGCCTGGCTTTGACACCGTTGTAGCTCTTTGACAGTGGCTTTAGACTAGTTTATATTTGAAGAAATTCTTAGAATTATTTATTAGTAAATTGCAGGAGCAGGAAAAGTGTAAGCAGGTACTGGGATAGGTCCCTCCTGGCTTATCCCAGTTACTTTGAGTCTCTAAGAAAGGCATTTCATCTCTGTATTCCCATGTTCTGGGATTTTTTTCCTATTCGGAGATAAAGTCAATATTTTATTTACTAAAGCGTGATTCCGAGTATTACTACTTTTATAAGTCACCGTAAGATTGTGAACACCATTCGTCTATAATCTATCTAGCGAGATTTTAAACTGTCGATAAATTGTGAACTGCACCATACTGCTTACCGACCGAATAGGTTAGGTTAGAACTGCGACCAAACGCATAACTACCAAGTTAGTGGCAGTTACTTGACTATTTAGTGCGCAAGGTACTATCCGTCTTGCTACCAGTTCACAATTTGACGGACAGATTAAAAGCTATCGAAAAATAGTGCGTTAAATTGCAAATGGGTTTTGCAGTTCACAATTTATCGACAGTTAATAATCTCGCAAGATAGATTATAATTTTATAAAATAACAGTGCTCACAATCTTACAGTGACATATACAACATACATTTGAGTTGGTGTATACAGGGTGGCAGGGACAACGACGTGAACCTGTTTCAGTCGATTAAGTTGCAATTTTTAGTAAGTTATTAAAAAAAAAAATGGTGTTCCATTTGGCCGCATGGTTTATGCACTGTTCTATGTAACAGATTTTTTTTTATAACAAACGAAAAATTTCTACGCAAGTTCTAAAATCATGTGCAGAATTCATGGTTACAGGTTGTGCGTCGATGTCCCTGTCACCCTGTTCCTATTATTCAAATAAAGAAAGCAGAGAGGAAGAGCTCAATACTACCATTTAAACAGCGCAGCACTAAAAATTTGTGATGCGTCTCACATTCCTAATCTCCCCTTTTGCAACTTTTTCGAGTACCGTTAGCAAAGTCAATGAAAACAAAACTTTTGAAAACAATTATCAGTGTGGAGTATAGTTGAGAAACTAATGGGGCTTTATGTGAAGAGTTCAGGGGGAACGGGGGAACAGAGGAATGGGGAAAACGGGAGGAAATTAATCACATCGCTTTGTGTGTGAACACCTCCTAATTTACATGAGGAGGAGACAGGGGTCAGTATGGTAAACTCTGCTTACTCACTTTCCTCTAATCTACGGCACTGTTTAACTTTTTGTGTAGAAAAAGTTTCTTCAACATAATTAATTCTCGGTCGTCATTAATTATAAAAACTTTTGCTATTTTGACACGTTTGAAGTGGACGAATAATGTTATTTAAGGCTCAGTTTTTATAATCCTTATAATAAGCTTGGTAAAGATGGTTCAACCAAAAGATGACGTTCTCCGAATTGTAAGTCGCGTAGGTACCTAACTTAAAATATTCTAGCACAAGTAGGTACTAAGTTATGAATTTCGTACTAGAAATATTTTCTTTGGTAATATTTTGCCTCATTAATAATACCCACAATTACAGACTTACCTAAACTTAAATAAAGATTGTAGTCGCTACATTAATGAGGTTCCTGAATAAAGTTTTCAACATTATCATACAAAATTGGCTTATTAGTCGGTTCGCACGAATTTATTCGCCCAAGTTGGGTGAATCGACCCTTTGAAATAATATATTATTGTCTAAAAGCGACTCGCACGAAGTTAATTCATCTATGGGCGAATCGACAACTCCAGAAGTACTTAAGTACTAGGCAATTGGCACGTTTTGAATTTTATGCAATAAAGTTTTGAAAAAAAGTTCACTACAAAGTACATGCAATAAATTATGCACTTGTACGCAATCACATATAATAGGTATAATTGCTTGTACACACAAGTGCATGATTTATCGCATGTTTCCGAATTCATATGCTTTTTGAATCCGTGCGAATCAACTAATAAGCCCCAAAGTTAAGGTAAAGCCAAAACGGAAATAACAGCCATCACATAACGCAGCACTACTTACATCGTCTTTGAAAGGTTTAATACCTACATACACAGAAAACGATTTAGCGAGCGACTGAACAAGGTAAAGCTTAACTCGCCTGCTTCGCATGCAAATTATGGAGACGGACCTTTTTGTGAAACTTTCATAATGTAACTGTAAGAGCTCTTTCATCGTCTGTTTTCATTTCGGAGCACGTTCATATGTTTAAAAGAACCCCGTGGGGCATTTTCTTTCACATTAAACGCGACATTTCTCTGACTAGCAATATAAGTTATCTGTTAAACATGGGTTTTAGCTGTTGTCTTTTCGCATTTTCACGTGGCTTGCCTAGAATTTATGGGTCTTTACATACTGGCCAAATGCTAGATGCATTATACTTGTCAATGTGATTTTTCCTAGGGGTAAGTATCAATACATTATATGGTCTGTAGTATTGGTTAATAAAGCATCACCCTGTAACTCATTAATTTTACTCACGCCTTTTTCCCATGTTTTTTTTTTTTTTTTTTTTGGGTGGGAAATCATCAAATAACTTCTCCCGCTCTGGGTGGAGCAGGAGGGCGTGTCAGACTTTTACTGACTATAACCCACCCGTGTTCCTTCAGTAGCCCTTAAGCCAGGGGCTGTGGTGTCTCTTTCGAACAAACCCGCACCCCTGGCAGGCATAGACCCTTGCGGGTCCCATCACTTTTTGTGCTGACATCTCTTTGAGGCGCGCGTGGAACACAACGCGCCGTCGACTTGGGCTTGGTCCTTACCGGACAGCGAGCTACCCATTACTCGCCGTCCACAAGCCCATGCCTACGGTGGCCGGAAATCGGCCTGGGATTCCCAATCGGCCTGGGATTCCCGCCTTTTTCCCATGTGGGTTGGCAGAAACAACACAATACCAACTGCTGCGATCCTTACATACTTCTTTTGCTTCATTTATGTTCATACGTCAGTGGCCATAGTGTGAGTTTCTTTTAAACATCACGATCTAACGCAACGACCGCGTTCGGCGTTCTGATTGGTCCTTCATCAATCCAGGGCCAATCGGAGCTCGTAACGTGCTCGATGCGTTAGATCGAGATGTTTAAAAGAAACTCACACTAGGGCCACTGGTCCTATCTGACCTAACTGAAGAACGTCACTAATAAGGATACCTACTATATATCCTCCTAGTGCGTCCTACCGGTATTTCAGACTCACATCTGCCTTGTAAATAACATCGCAATATTACCAAACCCATCTAAGAATACTATTTTCAATATTTGTGAAAAATTAAGTTCAAACACAGCCCGCTTTCAAGAATAGGAAAACTTCACTCAACACACCAGAGTTTTCGAGAAGTTTTTGTAAATGAAGTTAATAATAAAGTACTCTCAATGTTGTTTCTAACATTTATTGCAATAACTCCAAGCTGCGAGCACATAAATTGAAGTCTACGGCCAAATTAATTACAGTACATTTGTGTATCGGTTCCCCAGTGCGACGTAGAGTGGCATCATTAGCGGCGCGGGCGATGAAAGGGGAATTTGTTTCAGTACTGATTTGTTACTGTACCTGGCAATCAATTTGCATAATAGAGACTCCGATATCGTTGATAATGAAGAGGATTTAATTTGTTTAATATCGACGAGCGGTTAATGTTATAGGAGAGGATTAAAGCGTTCATGCGTGTTAAATATTAGTGGTAAAATTTTAATGAGTTGCTTCTCTATTTTAATACAGACTAAAGCTTGTTACAGACTAATGAAGTCTGTAACAAGCTCACCAAAAATCGGTATAAGTAATATTTTTAGTATAGACAGCCTAGTCCTGAGTAAGCCAGACGTTGTTTAATGGATTAATTTTGAGAACAATGTTATATTCAACCTAATTTTCAGATATAGGTACCTATGTTATAAGAACGAAGAAACGAACGGAGTATACTTAGCACCTACAATGTGAGGGGCTTGTGGTTAAATAACAATAGCTGCACGGGTCGATCGATTAGGTTAAGCTACGCTTGCCGCGGTTGGTCCGTGGATGGGTGACCATATTTACATACCAAGACGGGCCAAGACCCCTCCGTGCCTCGGAAAGCACGTTAAGCCATTGGCCCCGGCTGTCATTTCTGGATCTTTGACAGTCGTTACGGGTCGTCAGAAGCCCGAAAGACTGACAACCAGTCTTACCAAAGGGTATCGTATTACCCAGTAACTGGGTTGTGGAAGTCAGATAGGCAGTCGCTCCATGTAAAATACTGGTATTCAGCTGCATCCGGTTAGACTGGAAGCCGACCCCAACATAGTTGGGAAAAGACTAGACAGATGTGACCTACAATGTTGTTTTGTTACTAATTTCCGGGTAAAGGTGCATACAGAGCGGTAGGGAAATCGACGCGCAAAATGAAACCACGAATTCAGCAAATGATACTAGAAACCCCACGCAGAAATGTATCGTCGATTATAAAAAAAAAACCATCAGCTGTTTCTTAGAAAAGTACCTACCTACGCAGTCAAAATGTGTGAGAGATCAAAATAAAAATAGGTAGCTTTTGTAAGCGGCTTCGTCTGCGCGGAACTTTCATCCCCTATTTAACTCCCTTAGGGGTTGAATTTCAAAAAAATCTTCCTTATCCTTGTCTACATTATAAAGGGAACCTCTGTGAAAAATTTCAGCTTTCTAGGTCCAAGGGTTTGGGCTGGGCGTTGATGAGTCAGTCAGTCAGGACTTTTCTTTTTATTTATATAAATAGTTAATAGCAGATGAATAATAGTAGTAGTACTGAATCCACGGTAACAGATTGAGTGTCAATGTCCCTGATACCCTGTAATATGTCATAATCGAAGAAACGAACGAAGTATACTAACTAGACTCTCAAAATCCGCACTGAAATCGAAAACAATTGATTGTGTGTCCTATTTCCACGATAGTCAGTAAAAAGGATATTGTACATCTATTCTACTGACGCATAGGGGAACAGACGAGCTCGTGGAGTGTCGCGTGAGATCGTCCTAATGGTACGTTACCTCAGCACAAAGTTCAAAGGGTTTGCCGACGATGCGTTTTATCCTGCATCTCGTATTAAATGGATTGCGTGCGTCGCTTTTGTAGGTGACGATGACTTACGCTTTTTTCCGGTATGTGGGTTTGAAACAGTGTGCGGGTCTTACCTGAAAAAGAGAAAATGGTTGCTTGAAAAAATATAGTATTATTGTGGGAAAATAAAGATTGGTCCTTGACGGCTCTGGACAGGGAGAGGGCCTTTAATGGCCAATACTTCATCATTTCAGTCGAAGACGTCCACTGCTGGACATAAGCCTCCTCCAAACGGAGAGGGAATTGCCATAATCGCCACGCTTGACAGGCGGGTTGGCGATCGCAGTATGGTGGTAAAATGCATAGAGAACGCTTCTGCCCATTCTCTAGTAAGTCTGCAGTCAATTCTTAGTCGCCTTCTACGACACCCACGGAAGAAATGGGATGGTTCTATTGTTTTACGACCGGCTCCAATACTAAGTTAATACTTAATAATATTTTAATATTGTGAATTATAATTTTCTCTAAATTGTAAATCTATATGTATATGTCGTAGATAAGGTAACTATGATAATCAGCGACCGTGGAACTTACTTTTAGGTAGTAAATTAAACCAATTTTAAGGCCAATTATTAAGTTTTAAAAGTGTGCTGTGCCGAACAGTGGACTTGTTTCGGCTGATACATCGTGACGATGATGATAAAACTGTGCGATCCCAAATCCCTTGTAAAGTTGCGCACTGAATTTTAGTACGGTTTTTGTATGTTGATTTTATTGAAAATCGGATTCATTTCACGATTGAAGCTGGTCATGCGTATGTAAAACGTCGCTTGAACCAATTGTCACCAAAAGCCAATCAGCCAGTGATTGCGATTCCTGAATAATGAACCAATATGGTTACCGCATTATGTACGCCGACGTGGTTTGAAATATTCCATTCGTCAGTTTTTTAAGCAGTCACTGACTTAACGTAATTTTTATTTTTTAAACAAAGTTGTTTGTTATAAGTTATAACACAAAATTGACCATATTAAATCACCGTGATTATGATCATGTAATGTAATTTTTCAGAATTTCAATGAAATTATTTAGTACCCCTTTCAACGTTGTAAGCAGATTCCGACTTATCTTAATTTTATAAAAAAAAAGTTGTTAGTTCTAACAAAAAATTGCCAAAGTTAATTTATTGTAATAATGTCAAAGTCAAATTATTTAAGTAGGTAAGATTTTGCCAACGGCTTTGCCCGCGTGGATTTCGAAAATTATCCCACGGGAACATACTGTCGAGATAAAAAGTATCTTATGTGTTATTCCAGGTTACAAACTATGTGTGTGGTAAATTTCATCCAAATCCGTTCAGCCGTTTTTGCGTGATTGAGTAACAAACATCTAAATATCCAAACATTGAATCATACAAACTTTCACATTTTTAATAGTAGTAGGATATAATTTTGCACAAGAAATCACTTTGAATGTCAAAATTTACAAGAAAATTGAATTGATTCTAGTAGCCCCTTACGTTGTAAGTTTCTAGAATATATCAGTAAAGTTGTTTTTTTAACCTAATCTTAGTTTAGAGTTTAGATACATCTTCCTTATTGTACCTATCGTACTTACACTGATTATTTATTGCAATAGTCCTATAATAAGTCAAATAAAAGCTTTCAGCCATAAAAAAGGGACGTAATATAAAAATCGCTGAATTTGTTTTTTTTTTGTTATCCGATTTCACAAACTCGAGCTTTAGCTTGTAGATTGTCGGAGTGGGAACAATAGATAACATCAAAGCGGGTATAGAACAGCCAAAAACACAATTCTATTAAACAATAATATAACTCTTAAGCCCACGAACATCGAACTTCCCTCCGTAGTGTAAATCTGGTGCTCAGGGAGCTTTATTTTGTTTAACAAGCTCTCAGTTTTAATAACTTTACATTACGGATATATTTTATTTTCTCGAGGGATATTCAATTTTTATTCCACTGAAAGTTCGGCTATCCCGTTAAATAATACAACGGCAATTTTAGTTCGTTCATTTATATAAAGTAAATGGTCGGGAAACGCGAAAACGAGCGTCCTAATCGAAATTTTGAAGTTAAAATACCCTGGAGACGGTTTCGAGGATTCCCACGCCTGTCACGTTGCTTGTAGCTGTGTAACGTTGTGATTACGCGAGCCGACGTCGAGGGAATCACGTCCATTGCTCCATTTGTGCGGCACAGGTTGATCAATGTAGTCAGTAATGCAGCAATGGAGGTAATTCGTCACGGGTAGTCTCTGCGTGTAGGGCAGGGTAGCATTAGTAGCGTTGTGTAATTATTCAATGAGCAATCCATTACATTGCTGTCCGTTTTGGAAATTAGTTTGCGTGACGGTTTAGCAAGCTATTACGTAATTGTAGGACCCATTTTTCTTGAAACCTTAATAAAAGCAAGGAGCGCGCCGTAAACCTATCCCCGCTTATTAAATAATAAGGCTTTTTATTCACATCAGGCATCGACTACTGAGACAGTCTTTGAATTAAGAACCCAATATATATAAAATTGCAGTTCTTTTTACAAAACTGACAACTTGGTCCGGTGCTAAGTCGTCATTTTCTTTCCAAAATCGGAATGGAAATGGAAATGAAAAAACTGGCTAGACTGGTTGATGTAGACTAGAAATAAAGTTAGATCGCGTTTTGTGCTAAGACGAATCGTGTTTAAAAAATATATTTAATGGAAATGAAATACAGAAACAAGTGTAATTTATGCTCATATGAATTATAAAGCCTAAAATAGAAACCTGTTAGAACAAACTAAATGTATTCTAGTACAAATTACACACATTAATAATAATTCTAACGAGCTGTACGTTGTGAGGTAGAAAATTAAATGCTCCACACTTTCCTCTTCAAATAGTCAAAGGAGTCAAGCAGTAAATTATAAACGATATTTACTTCCCAAATATAGCTCTAAGATTCGTTTAAAAACAGGGCAATGCACGCATTAATGGTCTCGTAGTAGGACGTAAACTTTGGAATCGTAGGAACACTGAGTGGGGTGTAATTTTAGTTAGTTTCGTCAAAGAATAAGAAGTTTGTGTAGAAGTGAAACTCATATTTTTTGAATATCTAGTTACTTTTCCACGTTCTACAAATCGCGATCGGTCAAGCCTAGTTCAAATTATTTCATTTTCGAACCGACGAAAAAACGGAGGAGGTTACTCAATTCGACGCGTATATTTTTTTTTTTTTTTTATGTATGACCACGCATAACTTTTTCCAGAGTAGTCCGATTTTGATAATTCTTTTTTTATTGGAAAGGGTATACCTTGAAGTTGGTCCCATATAAATTTCGAAGAAAAATTCCAACCCTAAGGGTAAGAAAACAAGGGATGATTGATTGTTTACTCACAGATTTTAATACTGAGTCGTGTATTAAATCAAAAATTAAGCATGTAGTAATTAGTAGATTATAGCCACAAAAAATTATAAAATAAAAACTTTTTAATAAAAAAATTGAACCGCCGAAAAACCGAAAAATAAAAAATAATAAACTAGCTTTGTCCAACCCCAATAAATAAGTTCGGAAGTCGGTGACTTTGGATATGTATTTGATTATATGTCACCGCCTTCCGAACTTAGTTATTGGGGTTGGACAAAGCTAGTTTATTATTTTTTATTTTTCGGTTTTTCGGCGGTTCAATTTTTTTATTAAAAAGTTTTTATAACTTATGAAGTGTCAAAAGCTATGTGAACGGTTCCAATTAATTGTTTCTAATGGAGAAAAGCAGTAAAAAAAACGGTTACTCTTTTTAAGCAGGTATGTCAATTGTTTCGACTCAATCCTGAATGTGTTGAACGTATCATTCGCCCGGATGTGTGATCATTTATGGAACCATAAATATTATGATCACTAATCCTGTAGAAGCTCTGAAATCCTGGTCTAAGCAGTCCAAAATCGCGCAAAAGTTACATACGTCGAACACGTTCAGGATAGTATAGAAATAATTGACATATGTGTCTGTTTAAAAAGAGTAACCATGGAGTTTCTTACCGACTTTGCTCCATAGGAAACGATCAATAGAAAACGTTCGCATAGCTTCTGACATTTCATATATACATTAGGAACAACTTAAAAAAAACTCGGGAACTTCACGTAAACGAAAAAAACCTAAATTGGGATACAATTTCGGAATACAGCTGAATGCATCCATATAGGGTAATTCAGATAGCCAAAAGAGAAAGGCAACATTTCTTTAAGATTCGTTCCTGTTGAAATTCTTATTCTATGGTCCCCTCGTAGAAGCAGGCAAGATGACCATTCCCAGTCGGGTTGGATCGCGCCCAACTGCCAGCAATTAGCAACGGATCGACAGTCACAGTAATGGTTGTCATTCACTACAGAAGACCCTTTTTATCGAGTTTGGTGGATCTTATCTTGTCTAACAATGAATTAGGAGGTCTAATGGGCGTCAGTTTGTTTGATATGGGTAATCACGGTGTCGTTAGGCTATGGGACTGTTAAAATCTGTAGAAATTGTATGAATTCTAACCACATTGTTCAAGTTCTGTATGTACCTATCTCTTCTCTATAAAATGATTTAATTTCTTTGAATTAAATACTGTTTAATTTGGGGTCATTTGTCATCTTTATATAAAAATTCTTATGCCACGGAA
Organism: Polymixis flavicincta; assembly: GCA_949987655.1. NCBI lineage: Eukaryota > Metazoa > Arthropoda > Insecta > Lepidoptera > Noctuidae > Polymixis > Polymixis flavicincta. The sequence goes on along the minus strand of OX465181.1, from coordinate 20,007,775 downwards.
CTCCGATTCATAATTCCGATTTTAATTAAATGTTTTGTGTGTGTGTTAAGGGGGTTCCTGGATGGTTTAAATTCGCAATTGGACCAGGTAGATGGTGCTGCGTTTGGGCAGGACAACGTCTGTCGGGGCCGCTAGTATATTACATTTTTCTATTATATTCCTACATTATTTTTACCCGTTTCAGTGCTGTTAAGAAACACACTTTTTCGAATGTTATCGACACACGTAACATCCTTTTCGTAGTAAAACATTAGTGGAACCGACACCGACGTCATCTATAATAATAAACACAATATTTAACCCCTTAGGAAACAAGTTCGATGCAGTCTGGTTTATTTATGGGACACCCGGAAGCCGTGCAAACATAGTTCGCCATTATAATGACATTGGGACCGAATAGCTTCGCTGATGTATACCCAATGAATATTGTGGCTCGTCGCTAGCCTTTTTTTTTTTTTTTTTTTTTTTTTTTTTTTTTTTTTTTTTTTTTTTTTTTTTGGGTGGGAAATCATCAAATAACTTCTCCCGCTCTGGGTGGAGCAGGAGGGCGTGTCAGACTTTTACTGACTAAAACCCACCCGTGTTCCTTCAGTAGCCCTTAAGCCAGGGGCTGTGGTGTCTCTTTCGAACAAACCCGCACCCCTGGCAGGCATCGGCCCTTGTGGACCCCATCAATTTTTGTGCTGACATCTCTTTGAGGCACGCGTGGAACACAACGCGCCGTCGACTTGGGCTTGGTCCTTACCGGACAGCGAGCTACCCATTACTCGCCGTCCGCAAGCCCATGCCTACGGTGGCCGGAAATCGGCCTGGGATTCCCGACGCCCAGGGCGTCTCCGTATCCTGCGGCGGCTGGGGTCGCGAGGGCGCATATGCTGCCTCTCCCTCACGTGCGCCGCCTCCCTCTTCGCGAGCATTACTGCTTCGCTGAAGGAGGTGACGGCTCCCCATGCCCTCTCGCTCCGTACCATGGCTTGGACCAGGGCCGGACGCGAGAGATCGCCGCCGCCGATCGCCTCCACGAGGACACGGCGGTGCTCCACCCAAGCTGGGCAGACCGCCACCGTGTGCTCCACCGTGTCCTCAGGGCGATCTTCGCAGTGGAAACACCCGGGCGTTTCCTCCCGCCCTATCCGAAACAGGAACCTCCCGAAACAACCGTGTCCGGTGAGGACCTGCGTCAGGCGGAAGGTGAGGACGCCATGCCGCCTCTCAAACCACTCCTCAAAGAGGGGACTTACCGCCGCAATCGTGGCGTGCCCAGCTCGTCGCTAGCCTGACGACAATATTTTGTAACCGAATTATATTTCCCTCTCGTCTTTCCTTTGTAGAGGACTGAGGAAGTCTTTGGAAGCTAATTTGATTAGAGTAGATTGTCGGTTATTAAGTTACTTAGTTTTGAATAAGAAGAGTTTGTAGTTTAAATATAGGTGTATATTGGCAGGGATCTCGACTCACAAACTGTTACCATTAATTCGTGGAAGATTTTCGTCGGTTATTAAAAATTTAGCTGTGTCATACATTTTGACGACAAAGGTATTGCACTTTTCTATGAAACATAAGATTTCTTTTTGCTAACCAGCTCAATGTATATGGGCTGAATTCATGGTTTTAGTTTGCGCGTCAATGTCCATGCCACTCTGTTTACCGTTTTTATGATTGTTGAAGTTGGCACTAAAGGCAGAGCATAACAAACAGTTATCAGAAATATTTTGCAAATAAAAGTTTGTTAAATTTTCGTTGCAAGAATATCATAGCTCTTAAAAAAATATGTCTCAATTATGATGTTGTCTGTTCAACGCGTGACTGACATACATACATTTATTATATCTAATAACAACTTGTTTTATCAAGGCCTGAATTCGTATGCCGACTTCCATTGTCTTAGTATTTCAGGGGTGTCACTCTCCAGTGTCATAAGTAATCAGTGTCACTACTACCATTAGTCTTGTCGTTCTGTTTCGCGACAACCCTTACTTGGCACTAGATTCGGCTAGAGCACTAATTTGTTTCGTCTCTCCTTCCCTGCTCTAATTGCTTTCCCGTCTTCAATAGAATAAATTAAAATACATTTAGAACAGGACTGTTATAGTGGTGCTACTTAAGTTTTGTTGATATGAGGCTGTTATGTATCATTTACGTCAGGTAGAGCCAGAAGCATTGGCATTATTGTCGTTTCGCACGAATTTACTCGGCCGAACCGGCGAATTTTCACTATTAGATAATATATTATTTTCTATAGGCGACTCCTATGACGTTAACTTGTGGGCGAATCGTAAAATCCAGAAATACGTAATAGGCAATCAGAACGTTTTGAATTTTATGCAATAAAGTTATGTAGGTAACTACTTCCAGTGTCTTTTGTCACTGAAAATACAAGCAATAAAGTGCAAAAAGTTCACAACGTACATACCAATCGCCTATAGAAAATAATGTATTATTTTAAAGTGTTGGACTCGCTGGATTCGTTCGAGTAAATTCGTGCGAATCCACTTACAAGCTGAAGAATCGTGTAGCCTCCGTTACTAATTTTCTAATTGCAACTTATTCCAAAGTCAGAATAAACTTCCCCCTTCTTACAAAACAAGGTTTTTCTTTAGGTATGGTTTAAACCACCGAGCCTGTTTTTGAAATAAGAACTTAGAACTGAAATAGAATTACAGCTCCTTTTACAAAACTGACAATTTAGCACTGGACTAACTTGTCAAACCATACCTAAAGAAAAACCTTGTTCTGTAATAAGGGGGCATGTGTTTAGTCCTGCCTTCCCTTTTTAGGTCCAACCGAAAGACAAAACCGATACTGGTGATGTTGGGCACGCCACGATTGCGGCGGTAAGTCCCCTCTTTGAGGAGTAGTTTGAGAGGCGGCATGGCGTCCTCACCTTCCGCCTGACGCAGGTCCTCACCGGACACGGCTGTTTCGGGAGGTACCTGTTTCGCATAAGGCGGGAGGGAACGCCCGGGTGTTTCCACTGCGAAGATCGCCCTGAGGACACGGTGGAGCACACGGTGGCGGTCTGCCCTGCTTGGGCGGAGCACCGCCGTGTCCTCGTAGAGGCGATCGGCGGCGGCGATCTCTCGCGTCCGGCCCTGGTCCAGGCCATGGTACGGAGCGAGAGGGCATGGGGAGCCGTCACCTCCTTCAGCGAAGCAGTAATGCTCGCGAAGAGGGAGGCGGCGCACGTGAGGGAGAGGCAGCATATGCGCCCTCGTGACCCTAGCCGCCGCAGGATACGGAGACGCCCTGGGCGTCGGGAATCCCAGGCCGATTTCCGGCCACCGTAGGCATGGGCTTGCGGACGGCGAGTAATGGGTAGCTCGCTGTCCGGTAAGGACCAAGCCCAAGTCGACGGCGCGTTGTGTTCCACGCGCGCCTCAAAGAGATGTCAGCACAAAAATGATGAGGCCCGCAAGGGCCGATGCCTGCCAGGGGTGCGGGTTTGTTCGAAAGAGACACCACAGCCCGTGGCATACGGGCTACTGAAGGAACACGGGTGGGTTTTAGTTAGTAAAAGTCTGACACGCCCTCCTGCTCCACCCAGAGCGGGAGAAGTTATTTGATGATTTCGCACCCAAAAAAAAAAAAATACTGGTGATGTTTCTGTTGTGCACTAACTAAACTTAATTTAGGCTATTACTATCTTCTTCCTTCTAATGAAACAAAAAAGAGACGGATATAAATAATAACTGTCCCATTTAGTTGAAGTTAGATTTTCTTCGACGCAACTAGGACGAACTAAATTCATCATGTTTAAAATTACGCCAAATTCAAAGCAATCGAGAGGTTATTTTAGTTTGACAGTTCTAAAACGTCACTTGTCTTTTTCTTTCACGAGCTGTCAGTTAGAGATAGCAATACTCATATTAGTGAACAAAAGTTTCGGCACCGTTGTGTCTAAGCCTTTTTTATTAATGGGTATATGTTTGTGTATATCGAGACCTACTCAAAGGACTGCAGTATGCATGCTTCAATTTTTCCAAGTGCACAAATTATCCTCAATTTATTCTCTCCATGCATTTTCTCCCATTTCATTTCTCCTTTAACAAATCAGTAAGACAGTCAAATAATTCTACTAATTAAAGCAGTAATTTCTCTCACAGTGTAAGATCGGCTGACATAATACTGTTTTAGTTAACGCTGTAGCCTGGCACATGCATCTGCGCCACACTTTACCGCCTTACGAACAACTTAACGCTATCTATTGCACTTCTCAGACCATTAAACACGTCTTGGATTTATTGTTTAGTGTAAGTTTAGAATGTGTTCCTCTTTTGTTTTACTGTATCCCTGTCGAGCGGGAAATAATGATGAGGTGGAAGTGGAGCTCATATTCTTCTACTTCACGTGAGTGTTGTTGCGAGGCAAAAAAGCCATCGAAACAGAGAGGTGACACTAACAGTAGAAATGGTTTTGGTGTTTGCGTTATTTACATTGTTGAGCTAACAAATTTTTCGAACGAAGGAATCAATGGATTAGCAATATCCTTCAACATGATTTTCAGATTCTGATTGATCCAAATCAAATCAAAATATTTTATTTCACAGAAACCTGCATGGGCACTAATGAAACGTCAGAAGCTCGGTGCACCGTTCCAATTTGTTGCTTCTTATGGAGAAGAGCCGGCAAGAAACTCCACGGTTAATCTTTTAAAATAATTGGCTTTAACAATGTTTTCAAATTACAGTGATAATAGGTATGGGAGGACAGTGCAGGCCTGTCAATAAGTACCAGGTACTTAGAAGAATGAAAATTTGATTGAGATTCTTACGCAATTAGGGTGCAGTATTCCGTAAAATAAGGGATGCGGCAGGCAGCAGATTGAACTTGGTTGCAAAACAATTGAGGCTTGCATATCTTGTCATCTTGGTAAATTGTGGATTCTGTTACAAATCCTTCTAATATTATAAAGGTGAAAGTTTGTATGTTTGGATATTTGGATGTTTGTTACTCAATCACGCAAAAACGGCTGAACGGATTTTGGTACACGCATAATTTATAACGTGGATTAACACGTAGATAACTTTTTATCCCGATTTCTGAACTCCATGCAGGCGAAGCCACTGGCAAAAACTAGTGTGTAATAAATGCTGGATACAAATGACTTCTATGCATTTACTGCTGAGGTTTTCATATTTTAACAGATAAATCATTTATCTATAAGGTTTTCACTAACTGTACCGTCAAATTTAGTGGGTACTAGCTGTTATGTGTGATTCCATGTCCTCTTTTGCGATCCAGGATGAAAGTAGCCCATACCTATCCTACTCCAGGTTCCAGGCTACGTATCTATCAAATAACGATACTTTTAGCCATTTTAGAGGAACAAACACCCAAACATATCTTCAAGTTTTCACATTTATAATACAGGGTAAGTTTTTTTCCAGTGCGCAAACTGTAACCATGAATTCAGCATATCATTCTAGACCCCCTACCGCAGAAATTTTTCACCGGTTATACGAAAAAAAAAACAGGTTTTTCATAGAAAAGTGCAATACCTACGAGGTCTAAATGTATGGATCAGCTGATTTTTTTTTTGTATAACCGGCGAAAAAAATTCTGCGGTGGGGGTCTAGAATGATATGCTGAATTCATGGTTAAAATTTGCGCACTGGATAAAACTTTTCCTGTATTAATAAAAGTAGGATGGTAATATTTTCTTGTGTCTATTCCTCGCAAGGTTTCATATAGGTATGGTCCATTCTATACAGGATACATTTGTTACCAGTGCGCAAATTGTAACTATGAATGCAGTATATCTTTCTAGCCCCCAACGCAGAAATTTTTCGTCGGTTTTACAAAAAAAAAAAATAAGCTGTTCCATACATTTAGATTTTTTTGATTTTGAAATTTTGACCGACAAAAAATTTCTGCACTGGAGGTCTAGAATGATATACCTACTGAATTCATGATGACAGTTTTCGCACTGGTTAAAAACTTATCATGTACATATAAGGGTCGTTTCCATTTTTAACGGGAATTTAATGATGTAGATTCAGGATGTTTTTTTTGGGTTTGCGGAATGAGTGTTTTTTTTCCTTTTTTAATTAACTTCATGTTAATTCGATTCTACTCACGTAAAGGGTTAGCCTTTGTTACTGCGTTGTTTTTGAAGCTGCTCGAATGTTTTTACCTACTCACACCTAGGATAAATGTACCTATTTTGCTTTATGCCTGTAGGCTAGTTGCTAGGCCCACCTTTGTCACTAGATATCATTGAATCTGACGACCTATTCTGTAATAATTCTGGTATGTCACCGTGAAGAGATTGATGTGAGCTTGGTGTGTCAATAGTCTCAATCCCTAGCATCAGATGAAATAAATGACAGTTTACTTCAAGCTCACTTCACTCTTTTTTTAACAGAATAGACCGTTTCGACTATAGATTCTAGAGTGTGCCAGAAGAAATAAACTCAGATTTCGATCTAAAGAGAGTGCAGTGGTACACTGATGACTTCCAGTTGTGTCTTTTCAAATAACTTCAGTGCATGTGACACATATGGCACAAGTACATAATATCGTTATATAGTTTGATGTGTTGTAAATCTTTTTCTGATACTCTCATGCTTAGATGAATACAATATCTTTGCCATAAGTACGTAGTTACGTACTTACTTAGTTGTATTTAGTACACACATACACCCTGACCTTTTAGGTTGACACTAAATACAACTGAGTAGGTACTTTAATTGACTAGGTAACGAGTAAAATATTAACAACCCCTTAATTACATCATGAAACTGCCAAAATTCTAGGTAGGACAGTTTTCTGTAAGTAGGATTGTACAAACATTTTTATAGTGATGACTAATTGGGAAGGTTCGCATGTCACTCTGCCTTCATTACATAAAGGGTGAGGCTTAGGCCTTGAGAGCTAATAGCTTACACCTAGCGATCTGTGACGTCACTGCTCCTATTGTCCTACCTTTTAATAATGTAGAGAATTTAATTATAAGCTATAGCAGAATGTAGGCACGGCGTGTACGTGACGTGGAGCGTTTGAGTCTTACCGCAGAATTGTTCCGTCAAATAATGTATGTTGTGTGGACATACGTCTTGCCTTGGGTAACCTTGAAACCGACTCCGGACCCAGGTGGCCAAAGCAAGGAAAACCTATTCAGGAGGAGATTCGTAGAGTTCCGTCTTGGAGTGTAAATGTGGTGCGGTTCCACAAACGATGGGACACTTCGTATCATGTCCTGCGTGACCTGTCAGCTGCACGTTACAGGAATCTTGAGTGGAGCACCGCCGCGTCCTCGTGGAAGCGATCGGCGGCGGCAATCTGTCGCGTCCGGCCCTGGTCCTGGCCATGGTACGGAGCGAGAGGGCATGGGTAGCCGTCACCTCCTTCAGCGAAGCAGTGATGCTCGCGAAGAGGGAGGCGGCGCACGTGACGGAGAGGCAGCCTATGTGCCCTCCCGACCCTAGCCGCCGCAGGATACGGAGACGCCCTTGGCGTCAGGAATCCCAGGCCGATTTCCGGCCACCGTAGGCATGAGCTTGCGGACGGCGAGTAATGGGTAGCTCGCTGTCCGGTAAGGACCAAGCCCAAGTCGACAGCGCATTGTGTTCCACGCGCGCCTCAAAGAGATGTCAGTACAAAATGATGGGGCCCGCAAGGGTCGATGCCTGCCAGGGGTGCGGGTTTGTTCGAAAGAGATACCACAGCTTCTGGCATACGGGCTACTGAGGAAGCACGGGTGGGTTTTAGTCAGTAAAAGTCTGACACGCCCTCCTGCTCCACCCAGAGCGGGAGAAGTTATTTGATGATTTCCC